>OY540847.1:19064909-20412052 GCA_961205895.1 Mythimna pallens | reverse complement strand
ACCTAACCTAACCTAACCTAACCTAACCTAACCTAACCTAACCTAACCTAACCTAACCTAACCTAACCTAACCTAACCTAACCTAACCTAACCTAACCTAACCTAACCTAACCTAACCTAACCTAACCTAACCTAACCTAACCTAACCTAACCTAACCTAACCTAACCTAACCTAACCTAACCTAACCTAACCTAACCTAACCTAACCTAACCTAACCTAACCTAACCTAACCTAACCTAACCTAACCTAACCTAACCTAACCTAACCTAACCTAACCTAACCTAACCTAACCTAACCTAACCTAACCTAACCTAACCTAACCTAACCTAACCTAACCTAACCTAACCTAACCTAACCTAACCTAACCTAACCTAACCTAACCTAACCTAACCTAACCTAACCTAACCTAACCTAACCTAACCTAACCTAACCTAACCTAACCTAACCTAACCTAACCTAACCTAACCTAACCTAACCTAACCTAACCTAACCTAACCTAACCTAACCTAACCTAACCTAACCTAACCTAACCTAACCTAACCTAACCTAACCTAACCTAACCTAACCTAACCTAACCTAACCTAACCTAACCTAACCTAACCTAACCTAACCTAACCTAACCTAACCTAACCTAACCTAACCTAACCTAACCTAACCTAACCTAACCTAACCTAACCTAACCTAACCTAACCTAACCTAACCTAACCTAACCTAACCTAACCTAACCTAACCTAACCTAACCTAACCTAACCTAACCTAACCTAACCTAACCTAACCTAACCTAACCTAACCTAACCTAACCTAACCTAACCTAACCTAACCTAACCTAACCTAACCTAACCTAACCTAACCTAACCTAACCTAACCTAACCTAACCTAACCTAACCTAACCTAACCTAACCTAACCTAACCTAACCTAACCTAACCTAACCTAACCTAACCTAACCTAACCTAACCTAACCTAACCTAACCTAACCTAACCTAACCTAACCTAACCTAACCTAACCTAACCTAACCTAACCTAACCTAACCTAACCTAACCTAACCTAACCTAACCTAACCTAACCTAACCTAACCTAACCTAACCTAACCTAACCTAACCTAACCTAACCTAACCTAACCTAACCTAACCTAACCTAACCTAACCTAACCTAACCTAACCTAACCTAACCTAACCTAACCTAACCTAACCTAACCTAACCTAACCTAACCTAACCTAACCTAACCTAACCTAACCTAACCTAACCTAACCTAACCTAACCTAACCTAACCTAACCTAACCTAACCTAACCTAACCTAACCTAACCTAACCTAACCTAACCTAACCTAACCTAACCTAACCTAACCTAACCTAACCTAACCTAACCTAACCTAACCTAACCTAACCTAACCTAACCTAACCTAACCTAACCTAACCTAACCTAACCTAACCTAACCTAACCTAACCTAACCTAACCTAACCTAACCTAACCTAACCTAACCTAACCTAACCTAACCTAACCTAACCTAACCTAACCTAACCTAACCTAACCTAACCTAACCTAACCTAACCTAACCTAACCTAACCTAACCTAACCTAACCTAACCTAACCTAACCTAACCTAACCTAACCTAACCTAACCTAACCTAACCTAACCTAACCTAACCTAACCTAACCTAACCTAACCTAACCTAACCTAACCTAACCTAACCTAACCTAACCTAACCTAACCTAACCTAACCTAACCTAACCTAACCTAACCTAACCTAACCTAACCTAACCTAACCTAACCTAACCTAACCTAACCTAACCTAACCTAACCTAACCTAACCTAACCTAACCTAACCTAACCTAACCTAACCTAACCTAACCTAACCTAACCTAACCTAACCTAACCTAACCTAACCTAACCTAACCTAACCTAACCTAACCTAACCTAACCTAACCTAACCTAACCTAACCTAACCTAACCTAACCTAACCTAACCTAACCTAACCTAACCTAACCTAACCTAACCTAACCTAACCTAACCTAACCTAACCTAACCTAACCTAACCTAACCTAACCTAACCTAACCTAACCTAACCTAACCTAACCTAACCTAACCTAACCTAACCTAACCTAACCTAACCTAACCTAACCTAACCTAACCTAACCTAACCTAACCTAACCTAACCTAACCTAACCTAACCTAACCTAACCTAACCTAACCTAACCTAACCTAACCTAACCTAACCTAACCTAACCTAACCTAACCTAACCTAACCTAACCTAACCTAACCTAACCTAACCTAACCTAACCTAACCTAACCTAACCTAACCTAACCTAACCTAACCTAACCTAACCTAACCTAACCTAACCTAACCTAACCTAACCTAACCTAACCTAACCTAACCTAACCTAACCTAACCTAACCTAACCTAACCTAACCTAACCTAACCTAACCTAACCTAACCTAACCTAACCTAACCTAACCTAACCTAACCTAACCTAACCTAACCTAACCTAACCTAACCTAACCTAACCTAACCTAACCTAACCTAACCTAACCTAACCTAACCTAACCTAACCTAACCTAACCTAACCTAACCTAACCTAACCTAACCTAACCTAACCTAACCTAACCTAACCTAACCTAACCTAACCTAACCTAACCTAACCTAACCTAACCTAACCTAACCTAACCTAACCTAACCTAACCTAACCTAACCTAACCTAACCTAACCTAACCTAACCTAACCTAACCTAACCTAACCTAACCTAACCTAACCTAACCTAACCTAACCTAACCTAACCTAACCTAACCTAACCCAGTTCCCCTCCAACCCTCGTGGCGGTCGGATCGTTTTTTAAGCTGCTCCGCGTTTAAAAATTAATAAAAGTGGTATTTTTTCATCGAATCGTGCCGTGTTATACACCAAAAGTTTTGTTTTTGTGCAGTGCATCTACTAGTGAAAACAGTTTTCTCCGGAAGATACGAGCTCAAAAGTTATCTCGGAAAAACTGAAGATCAGTGGAATTCGAAAAACTTTAGAGCTTTATAACTGCAGAGCAGTATACTCGATCTCTTATTTCCCGCCAAAGTTTTGTGAAGAGTGCTGAGGCGCATCTTTTGACACCATTTTTTCGAATATCCAACCACGCGGAGCTGTGAAAATTGATGAAAACCGTTGAACATAACCTCAATTTTGACCACGCGGTTGCTAATCTAGACGTCACAGAGACCTCATCTTTCGGCAGCAGACAGACCTTAATGAGACAAAGGAAACAACGTTTTGACCAGATTTTTATGACATCCTGAAAGGAAGATAAATTAATTAGAAAGTAGGAACTTTGACCCTCTGTCCTGAAAATTCTTCAGGCAGGACCCTACTTTTTTAGTGCTGATCCTGCTGCGCGCTCATCTGGAGAGGAAGTCGGCGATAAGTTAAGAATTTTTTGTATATTATTTTCCGTAATATTATAGGTTTTCAATATTTTTTCATATTTTCAAAATTTTTCTATGAAATTTTTTCAAAAGTTCAAATTTAATAGACTCTTTTCAAAGCTCTAAAATTAAGAAAAAATTTACAGTTTTTAACAGATTTTTATCTTTTACGGTTATAAAGATATCTAATTTTTAATTAATTTTAGACATAAATCATAAACTAATTAAAATAAATTAAAATTGACGCAAAAATCATCTCCAGAAAGTTTATAGCGATAAGTTTAAGCCCAAATTTGCTCCCAATAGCTTCAGAAACGAAGGAAATAGCTTCTAGCGGCCATTTTGGTTTTTCTGGTTGCCACACAAAACTTCAGTTATCTCTGAAACTATTGGTCTTAAAAGCCCCGGGTTTTCAATGGTCCCTTTGGAATTTAGGTGGGAACATTTTTTATTTGTTTTCAGGCGTTTTCAGGACCTGAAATTTTTCAGGCCTGTAACCATTTTGGGCGGATAGGGCAAGTCGAGCTAAGCATCACATTCGAGACCGCAGTTCTGTGTGGCAAGTGGTTGCGGAGTTATAACCAATCAAACTCGGCATTTGACAGCTGGGCGGCCATCTTGGAAAAGTTTGGCCCACTATAGCTCCGGATCTGATGGTCGCACGGAATTGCCGATTTCACAGTGGTGTTTAGGGAGACAAACTCTGCCCGATCCACCTCGTCCAGAGTGCATTGGCGCTGAAAAATTTCAGGCACCTGAAAACAACTTTGCGCATCGGAGCAGGACAAGCCAAGCCAAACGAGCCCAAACTCGGCTATTCTGGGGCTGGTAGAGGGTAAGCTACACTGATTTGGAGTTTGACGTTGACAGCTCGTGAACTGTCAAACAAATTTTTGGACCCGGGTAGTTCCTTAACCAGGCATACTAGAAGTTTCGGGTTTTCTTTCAGGGCATCGGCTGGTTTCTCCCTACCCGACAAGCTACCTTTCAGGAGCTTTCAGTAACTAGGTATTTTCTGGCCTGAAAAGTACCTCACGTGATAGGTCTCGGCGAGCTTATTCAGGGGAGCCCAAGCGCGGTGATATTTTGGCGTGCGGTTCCGGAGAAAACCACGGATTACTGAATTTCGGACGCCATCTTGCTCTGGCAACCAAAGTTTCGTGCTGGGTTTTCTCGGGAACTGTTAGGGCTGGGGTTGCCGTGTTTGGGTTCATTGGGAAGGGCTCGTGGAGCTCTGTGCAGCCGTATATAGGGACTAAAGTTTTTTGTTTTTTTTTTGACTAGTTTTAAGATTATTTTGTTTCCGTCATGTTTTAAACCTGACGTGACAAAACGTCACTTGACCTATCTTATACATATATTTATTATTGAGTTTTGACTAACTGATCCCCCCCTTACAGGGATCAGTATAACATTTCTGGTTCCTTTGGACCTGATAATATTTAAAATTTAACATATTGCTTGTACCTTCTATTTAAAAAATCTTGATTATTACTCTCCCAAACATGTTCCTTGCAAGGACTCCAGCCAAGGGGCGTTCGGGCTCTCACGTCTCTCCGTCGGGTGGAAGTCTTTCCAACCGAATTGAGACCAAATCTTCCCCTCCAAGGGCTCCGACTCAAGCCTCTGGTGTGAGGCGGAGCATTGGGGAATGGGAGGCTGGAAAGTTGGCGGTACCTCAGTCTCTTTCCCCGGCCACTGCCCACTCACCCCAGAGGGCGGCCTTGGTCCCGGCGTGCCCCAAGAAACCTAGAAAGCCTTCATTTTCTGCAGACAACAAGATAGCTGCGCGCAGAATATCAGGTGAGGTGGCGGAGGGATCGCCGGGAGCGAGTAAACAACAGCCTCCTAAACCCACTGACCGGGTGACTGAGGCACGAAACTGCCTTTTGCGTGCGAAATCGCACCTTAGCGAATCACGCAACTTGAGGGCGGACTTAAAGGCAGGGATCACCCAGTCGGTGGAAAGATTGTATCAGCTCATAAAAGAAGAAGCGGCAGCTGCGATACTATTAAAGGGAGCACAAATTGTTTCGAAGGAAGCCGACAAGGAAACAGTTCTGCCAGAGATCCTTCCAGAAATTGACTCGCTGCTCGCTTCACTAGTGGAGCACAGCGCGCTGGTGAAGGTAAGCAGCGAGAAAATGGAGAGACTCCAGGAGGCGATGGAGAGGCAGAATGACATGCTAGAAAGGACGGCCACTTATGCGAGTGTAGTGGCAGGTCCACCGA
The DNA here is from genome assembly GCA_961205895.1 of Mythimna pallens. Lineage (NCBI taxonomy): Eukaryota > Metazoa > Arthropoda > Insecta > Lepidoptera > Noctuidae > Mythimna > Mythimna pallens. The sequence goes on along the minus strand of OY540847.1, from coordinate 20,406,411 downwards.
AAAGGCAGATCTCAGGAAGGACCGCGCTGCATTCCATTGTGGTAACGTCAAAACAAGAGGAAGACACGGGTGAGGAGATAATAAAGAAAATAAGACAGGCTGTTAGAGCAAAAGAGGGGGGGGTTGAAATAGAAAGTTTGAGAAAAGCTAAGGATAGAAAAATTATTATGGGCTGCAGTTCGGAAGAGGAACGGAAAAGGGTGCGCGAGAGAATCGAGGAGGCAGGTAACCATCTCGTCGTTGAAGAGATGAAAAACAAGGACCCGCTTCTGATCCTGAGGGACGTGCTGGCTGTTCACAGCGACGAAGATGTTTTAAAAGCTCTCAGAAATCAGAACCGGGGGGTTTTCCATGGCATCAACGACGAGGAGAATAGAATGGTAGTAAAGTTCCGTAGGAAAGTGCGAAATCCCCACAGCTGCCACTTCGTCTTGAGCGTTTCGCCTACTATCTGGAGAAGGGCGATTGAGGAGGGAAAACTACGGGTTGATCTCCAAAGGGTGCGAGTGGAAGACCAGACACCACTGGTGCAGTGCACCCGATGCCTGGGCTATGGACATGGCAAACGCTTCTGCAAGGATTCGGCTGACCTTTGCAGCCACTGTGGTGGCCCACATCTCAGGTCAGAGTGTCCCGGAAACCAGCTAGGTGAAGCACCAGTATGCGTCAACTGCATTCGGGCAAAATTTGAGAACAGCGATCACAATGCTTTCAATAGTGAATGCCCCGTACGCAAGAAGTGGGATGCGTTGGCCAGAGCGTCCATAGCATATTGCTAAGGTGGTCCCTGCGTATACTCCCCAGTACCAAATAATCCAAGCTAACCTCCAACGAAGCCGGCTAGCTACGAACGAGCTGCTACTCGAGGCCGACAAGCGTAAAGTTAGCGTAGCTCTGCTCCAGGAGCCTTATGTGGGTGCGGCGAGAGGAATGAGAGGCCGGCGAGGCGTTAGGGTGTTTCAGAACTCTGAAGTAGGAGAAGGGACAGTAAAAGCGGCAATAGCCATCTTCAACCAAGACCTGGATGTCGTACAGTACCCGCAACTCACCACAAATAATATCGTTGTGGTGGGAATCCGGACTAGAGCCTGGACGATCACGCTAGTGTCCTATTACTTTGAGCCTGACCAACCCATAGAGCCATACCTGGACCAGATTAGGGGGGCCAAACGTGAAACAGGGTCGGAAAGATTGGTTATAGGAGGGGATGCCAATGCAAAAAGCACCTGGTGGGGTAGTACCAATGAAGACGCGAGGGGAGAGCAAATGTGTGGAGCTCTGGAGGAGCTTGGTCTGCACATCCTGAATGTTGGGGAAGTCCCAACCTTCGACACTGTAAGGGGTGGGAAAAGATACAGCAGCCATGTGGACGTGACGGCCTGTTCGTTGGATATGCTGAACCTGGTCGACGGCTGGCATGTGGAGGAGGGTCTCACGAGCTCGGACCACAATGGTATAATTTTTGGCGTAAATTTAATAAAATCAAAAGGAATTAACATCAGTAGAACTACTAGAATTTATAATACGAAGAAGGCAAATTGGAGGCAATTTCGTGAGAAAATGTCTCAAATTATGCAAGACAAAAATTTAATAATATCAGAACTAAATAATATAAACAATCAGAATGCATTAGAAAACATTATCAAAATTTACATAGAAACTATCACAGAATCTTGCAGATCCACAATACCAAATAAAAATAAAACAGAAACGCTCACCTTGCCGTGGTGGACCGAGGAGCTCGCCGAGATGAAGAGGCTAGTCGCGACCAGGAGACGCAGAATTAGGAACGCAGCGCCAGTCCGTAGAGCACATGTCGTTAGCCTGTACCTGGAAGAAAAGGAAAAGTATCGATTAGCCGAAATTAAAGCTCAAACTGAGAGCTGGAAGGAGTTTTGTAAAAAACAGGACAGAGAGGGTGTCTGGGAGAGTATTTATAGGGTGATAGGAAGAACAGCAAAAAGAGAGGAAGATCTGCCGCTCCAGAGGAATGGGTTAACTCTCGATGCCAAAGGTTCGGTGAATCTGTTGGCGGATACATTCTATCCAGAGGACAGAGAAGAAGACGACAATGCGGACCAGCGCCAAACTCGATATCTGGCTGAGATGGTAAACGAGTGGAGCCATTATGAAAAACATGATCCACCGTTTACCCAAAACGAGCTACACACGGCCGTAACGTCATTTAACCCAAAGAAGGCTCCCGGAGCCGACGGCTTCACAGCCGATATCTGCGCAGAGGCCATAGCATGTGACCCTGATTACTTCCTGGCACTGCTTAACAAGTGCCTGGAACATCATTACTTCCCAAAGGTCTGGAAGGAGGCAACGGTAGTGGTGCTCAGGAAGCCGGGCAGGGACTCGTACACTGTACCCAAGTCATATAGGCCGATTGGGCTTTTGCCTGTCTTGGGGAAGGTTTACGAAAAGATGCTGGTTGCTCGTCTCAAATTCCATTTGCTACCAAGGATTAGTACTCGCCAATACGGCTTTATGCCCCAAAAAGGCACTGAGGACGCCCTCTACAATCTTGTACAGCACATTCGCGCGAAACTGGTGAAAAAAAAGATTGTGACTCTTGTGTCGCTGGATATTGAGGGAAACGCTCCCTCAATATCCAGCGGTGGCAGTGCGTGGTGGCCCGCAATCAAGGTACGATTGGCTGAGGAAAAGTGTCCTGTAAATCTGAGACGAGTAATCAGCAGTTACCTGAGTGACAGGGTTGTCAGCGTCAGATACTCCGGTGAGGAGATCAGAAGGCAAACGAGCCAAGGGTGTGTCCAGGGGTCGGTGAGTGGACCGATCTTCTGGAATTTGGTGCTGGACCCGCTCCTCAAAGAGTTAGAAGATGGGGGATATTACTGTCAGGCCTTTGCCGGCGATGTGGTGCTGGTGTTTGACGGTGAAACGGCTCAAGAGATCGAGGGGAGTGCCAATGCCGCTCTCGAACATGTTCGAGCGTGGGGTGTTAGAAACAGGCTGAAATTCGCACCGCACAAAACTTGTGCGATGGTACTAACGCGGAAGCTAAAGTATGACACGCCGCGCTTGAGCATGGGAGGGGTCGGTATTGAAGTGTCCCAAGATGTCAAGATACTGGGGCTGACGATCGACGCTAAGATGACCTTCAACAAGCATATAGCTATCGTCTGTAAGAAGGCGATAGCCATCTACAAACAACTTGCTCGTGCAGCCCGTGTCAGCTGGGGCTTGCATCCAGAGGTCATCAAAGCTATCTACACCGCGGCAGTGGAGCCAATTGTGCTGTATGCTGCGAGTGCTTGGGCGCCAGCCGCAAACAAGATAGGGGTCAAAAAACAGCTCAACGTGGTTCAACGGGGGTTTGCTCAGAAATTGTGCAGAGCCTACCGAACGGTCTCCCTGAACTCAGCACTGGTACTGGCTGGAATACTCCCGCTCGACCTTCGTGTACGAGAAGTGGCGAGATTATACGAAGCGAAGAAGGGGGTGCCCCAGCCTGGACTAGGAGACAGGGAGATCGAGCGGATGGCTCCAGCACTTGAGGCTCCGCACCCCGCGGAGCAGACCAGACTACAGTTTGGCAGCCTGGTGGACGAGGAACAGTACAGGAACCACAGCAATCTTGCTGTGCGTATCTTCACTGACGGCAGTAAGATTGAGGGCAAAGTTGGAGCGGCGCTATCCTTGTGGAATAGCACTGCCGAAACAAAGGCCCTCAAACTTACTTTGCCATCCTACTGTACCGTCTACCAGGCTGAACTGTTGGCCTTGCAAAAAGCGGCTGGAGAAGCCCTAAAGCTCGGGGAGAACCCAATCGGAATTTTTAGCGACTCCATGGCGGCTCTTCAGGCGGTGGTCAATCCTGGTTGCCCCCATCCCTTAGCAGTGGAAACAAGAGACACCATAAGACGCTGTAAGCTCCAAAATAAAAGTGTCTCCTTGTTTTGGATAAAGGCCCACGCAGGATTGGAGGGTAACGAAAGGGCTGACCAACTCGCAAAGGAAGCCGCTTTGCGGTCGAAAAAGAAGCCGGATTACAGCCTGTGCCCCGTTTCATTCGTCAAGCGTAGCATCCGGTTGCAAACGCTTGACGAATGGAACGAACGATACAAAACCGGTGATACAGCTGCTGGCACAAAAATGTTTCTCCCTGACGCGGTTGAGGCGTACAGTATAGTTCGGAAAATTAATCATACCAGCATCACCACACAGATTTTGACGGGGCACGGTGGGTTCTCTGCATACTTGAAACGCTTCAAGTGTAAGGAGAGCTCATCGTGCACCTGCGAACCCGGTGTGGAGGAGACGGTTTCGCACATCCTCCTGGAGTGCCCTATCACTGCCGGTTCCCGGTACGAGCTGGAGCAGGAGCTTGGAATAAATTTAGTAAAAGAAAACTTACCAAAATTGATACGAAGTAAAGCTAGAAACAAATTTTTGGAATATTGCAATAAGATAGGTCAAAGTGTAATAAGTAGAAATAAGGTAGATTAAGAAACATGATACTTGTATATATTATAAGAATATAGGGCATAGTATCATAAAACATTAGACACAAAGAAAAAAAAAAAAAAAAAAAAAAAAGATATTGAGATTTATTGCAGTACAAATCAGAAAAAAAAAAAAAAAAAAAAAAAAAAAATATGAAAGAAAACTTAAAGGAAGAAAAGAAAGAAAGAAAAAGGAAAAAAAAAAAAAAAAAAAAATGAAATGTATTTTTACGTTATTAATTACTATGTAAGCTCCCTTATAGCCTATCTAGTTAATATATAGATTCTATATTTCCTATAATAAATTGACATAATAATTCTTAAATTATTTTATAAATGATTTAGGAATTATTATGTCAACTCCCTTCAAGCTTATCTGAACCCCTAAACCTGTCAAATTAGTGGGTACAAGTTGTATTAAGCCATAGTGCCATAGTATACGGTATTTTGTATTGAGCCATAGTGCTATAGATATAAAGTTCTAACTAAGTAGACTATGTAAATTATTTATAAATACGAATGTATAATGGCTTTGACTCAGTCAAAGGATCATAGCCAGAGCAGGAGTGGTTTTTAGCCGGTAAGAGTCCGGCACTGCCGCGACTGTCCTATTCGTGGGACAGTCGCGGCGTCCATGAGGATTTTCCACCCTGCTCAAACAAAAAAAAAAAAAAAAAACCTAACCTAACCTAACCTAACCTAACCACCAGTCTGAGTCCAACCGCGCTCGAGAACGCATCGTTTTTATATCGTTCCGCACAGAAAAATTCTAAAAAGTGGTTAAAAGTTGTCCGATATAAGTGAAACTGGTGTCAAATTACGCGGATAAAGTCGTGTCATGCTATTAAGTAAAAGTTGAATTATCGGAGTGCAGTGGAAAAGCTGGAAAAGGGAAAAACCGTGTATAGGTTATGTTTCCCTGAGTGAAAAAACACAAAAACGATATTTCTACAAAAACTAAAGCGGTGACCCCACAATTTTATTTCACCATCGTATGCGGACTCAGAAGACCTACAAATCGAGGCCTCTTTTGGATTTTTCCAGTGGAAAATTCAAGAGAAAACTGCCTAAAACTGCAAAACACATGTGCACGAGGTAGCAGAAGGAGCCGTCGCAGGAACTTCGTTTCTTCGCAGCTGCCTACCCTGAAAACAGAGAAGTCTTCCGGTACCTTCAAAATAATTTTAAGTTAATTACTTCTTTAGTTATAAGCATTAGAATATTCAAATTTAGACCTGGAATATCTCGGTACCTACAGTGAGAACCTAAAAATTTTGAGAAAGAATCTGCTGCGCGCTAAAATTTCTAGTTCGTAGCCATTTATACTTTAATTTTATTATAACGGGATCCTGAGATATTTCAATTTTAGTTAAAAAATAAGTTTTTATTTAAAAAACCTGTCAAAAATTTAAAAATTATAAAAAATTTCTATTTTTTTTTATAGTCCTTAATTTTACACAATTTTAACATATTTTACTTGAATTTTATGTCAGCTCGTTTGGGAGATATGGAATTTTGAAGATTTTTGGTAAGATTATTGAGAAATAACTACTTTTTTCAATTTTTTTCATTTTGGACGGGTCCAACTGGCTACGGACACCTCAATTCCCCAAAATTTCACGCTCCCAAGTTAAATAATAGCTAACTTGCGCGAAAAACCACGACTTCGGCCATTTTGGTTTTTGGTTTGTAAACTTTGGAGCTCCATAACTTCCGAACCAAACGACGTAGAAGCACCGGACCACTTTTGGTATTGAAATACGTTTTGAAAGAGTATCAGTAGGTTTTCAGGCGTTTTCAGGACCTGAAATTTTTTATTCCTGAAACGGCTATCGCGGGATTAACGGGGTAAAGCCACGTGCTGTAGCCAAAACCGCATCTCTCTGCGACAAACGGCCACGGGGCTGTGACCAGACAAAGTTGGCGTTTGACAGCTAGGCGGCCATCTTTGAAAACTTTAACCTGACGTAGCTCAGGCCCTGGTGGTCGTGGAAGGCCGCGATTTTCGAAAAAGGGTTTGGGGAGTCATTCTCTATCCGATAAGCCATTTTTCAGGTTCTTAGGAGCTGAAAATTTTCAGGATCCTGAAAACCACCCTGCCTTGTAGGGCAGGTCGAGCCAGGTCGGGCAAGCCCAAACACGGGAGTTCTGCGACTTCTGGAAGGAGAGTTGTGCCGGGTCGAAGATTGATTTTGACAGTACTTGAACTGTCAAACCAAACTTCAGACGCTGGTGGCATCCGAACCGGAGGTCGTAGAGCGCTCTGGTTTTCTCTGGGGACAAAGCCAGCACTTCTTCTGTCCTGCTGGTAGCCTTTCAGGGGTTTTCAGGAGCTGAAACATTTTTCAGTCTAAACCCTCACCAAGTTATAGAGCTCGTCGAGCCCAGTCAGGGGACCCCAAGCACGGCAGTTTTTGGACGGGTGGTCTCGGAGAAAACCGCCTGTAACTGGATCCTGGTCGCCATCTTGAATAGGCGACCAGAGTTTTGGACTGCTGTTTCAACGGAACCCCTAGGGCTGGGACAGTCGTGTTTGGGTTCAAACGAAAGGGCTCGGGGAGATCTACCATTGCAATTACTTAGATTGGCTCTAGGTAGAGTCGGAAAATTTTTGACTTTTGATTTTTTGCTAGAATTGGCTCCTGAAGGCTCACAAGCCCTGGCTCAAGCCTCCTTATCTTTGTAAAGGTAAAATTACTTGGTAGAGTTAGACTCTACCTTCATTTTTAGCATACACGTAAGATTTATTTGTTTATTAAGTTTTATTTCATACTTGACCCAGGCCCCCCTTTACAGGGTCTGGCAAACATATTACAAAGAGACAACTTTCCCCGATCTACTCACAACAACCACACACCGCACTCATACACACTCACACAATTAACATGTACCGCACACCCACAACCTCTGGCGCTGCTAAAAAGCCCACCACCCCAAGCCCTGCCACCACAACCACAACAACGCAAGACGCTGCTAGGACTTTTATCAAAAGGCCAGAAGCCAAAAGAAGATCACTCGATAATATGGACTTTTACAAAAAGCAGCAACAAAACTACGCTGCATTACCGAGTGATCAGCTCCTCCAGGAGATAATGAAGACCTTCGAGGATATACCTTCGAAAGTGCATGAGTACCCTCAGATGAGGAGAGACATAAAACATTTTCTGGAGGTGCAGTCAGACAAGGGCATACGAGCAATTTTCGAGCTCAGTAGGCGTATCCAAAGTCTCGAATCAGAGGCCCCAAAAACAATGACACCCACAAAAACCTCGTCGTCCGATAGGCAAGATGTCATCCTCAACAAACTGGGAGAAGTGGAAACGACACTGACCGAGCGACTAAACGAGATGGAGCGAAGCCTGAAAACGGACATTGTAGGACTCCATGATGGTAACGACAGCCGAGGCTGCGACATGATCGACAAGATCATCGACAGGATCGACGAGACCAGAACTGCCATAGACCAAACGACCGAGGAGGTTGAGAGTCGAACTCACGCTCTCTTTAAAGATCTGGTCGGTGGTATTGCGGATGATGTCGTCGCAGCCAAACAGGAACTCATGGAAGTCGCAAAAGGACTGGCATGCGGAATAAACCTAGCCCCAGTCCCTAAATCATACGCCAGTGTCGCAGCAGCCAAACCCGTCCACCGCCCTGCACTTCACTCCATGGCGGTCACCCTTGAGGGTAGTCTGGAGACTGCTGACGAGGTGCTCGCCAGGGTAAAAAGGGCGGTCGATGCCAGAGGCACTGGCCTCAAAATTAACAAAGTTCGTAAGGCCAAGAACCAAACAATTATATTGGGTTGCGACACTGAAGAGGAAATGAAGAAAGTCCAGGAAATAATAGAGAGTCGCGGAGACGGACTGATAGTAGCGCCAATGAAAAACAAAAACCCTCTTGTTGCTCTGAAAGATGTGTTTGTGGATAGCGAAGACGATGACATAATTAAGGCGCTCTACGCTCAGAACAGGGACATTTTCGTGGGCCTACCTGAAGAAGACATAGAAATGGTGATAAAATTTAAGAAACGCACAAGAAATCCCAAGACAGCGCACATCATCCTTCAGGTGAGGCCTAACGTATGGCAAAGGATGACGGAGGCTGGAGCCCTATATCTGGACCTTCAAAGGGTCAGAGTCGAGGACCAGTCTCCGCTCATCCAATGCACGAAGTGCGTCGCGTTCGGACATGGTCGGAAATTTTGCACCGAGAGTGTGGCCAGATGTAGCCACTGTGGAGGACCGCACCTGCGAGAGAAATGCACAGACTTTACCGCAGGAAATGAACCACAGTGCTGCAACTGTTCACACTCTGGGTTGCGGAAAACCGATCACAATGCGTTTAGTAATGACTGCCCGGTTCGGAAAAAGTGGGACTACTTGGCTTGTGCAAACACGGCCTATGCCTAATCCACAGACAGGAAATTACATAACACGTACACACAACCACAAAGTCACACAGAAACTCAAACACGACACACACAAACATGAAATACATGACAACACGAACACAAACTGATATACAGAATGTATATTGTATATACACGATTATATCAGCACAGGAACTCTTACATGAAACACAAACAGCAACTCAAAACAAATGAAAAATCGAAGTATGATATGAAAACTGGCCAAAAGAAATAGTCAATAAATATGTATAAACTTAGTATATATATGTTATTGCCTAGGCAAAAGCGTGTATAAAAATATAGAAGGAAAGTACAAAATCAGACATAACATGACAGAATACTCACCAATCCTGCAAAATGCTCAATTGTTAGGACTTTGCAAAATTGTAAAGAGCAAACATATTAATTAAATAAATAAAAGTACTTACTGTTGTACAAATAAGAGATATAAAAATAGAACTAAGATGACAAGTTAAAGTATATACTGATGTAATATTTATAATATTTATAGACGTAAGAATAGAACTAAGAAATAAGAAATGTAAGAATGTTAGAAATATAATGATAAGTACAATAGTTAAAAGAACCCATGTAAGTTAGTAATTATGTAAACCTAAGTTTTGTAAACTAAAATAAGAACTAAAACGTAGAATCAGTAAGGTTAGATAATACATATGTCAGATATAAATACTATTGAAGACAAAACAGAAATTAAAATAAATGTATAAGAAACTTTATTTACCCGAATAAATATATACAAGCATAGAGTAGCGGGAGTCCCACCCGGTAAAGAATGAATGTGGATGGATACAAGAAAGACTAAGTATGCGGCTTGAAAGTGCGAGAGGAATACATGCGAAAACTTGAATGTATGAGTCATATAGACAAATAAGGACCCGGTGATCTCACGATCGGGGAAAAGCACAAAAAAAAAAAAAAAAAAAAACCTAACCTAACCTAACCTAACCTAACCTAACCTAACCAATAGGCCTGCTCCCGGTCTTAGGCTGAAGTGGCACCTTCTCCCTAAAATGAGCGCCCGCCAGTACGGTTTCGTACCCCAGAAGAGCACCGAGGACTCCCTCTATGACCTAATGGGACACTTAAGAGGTAAGCTAAAGCAGAAAAAGCTTATAACCATGATCTCATTGGACATAGAGGGAGCCTTCGATAGCGCATGGTGGCCAGCCATAAAGGTGAGGCTAAAGGAGGAAGGATGTCCCGGCAATATCCGAAAGATAATCAGCAACTACCTTCGGGATAGAAGGGTCGAGGTGAGATACGGCGGGGAGACACACTCCGTAAGTACGACCAAGGGGTGTGTCCAGGGCTCCATAGGAGGTCCAATTCTGAGCTGGCTGCTAGGGGCGTCTATTGCCAGGCATTCGCCGATGACATAGTCCTGGTTATTGACGGAGACACTGCGTTGGAGGTTCAAAGACAGGCCAATGCTGCCCTCGCCTATGTTGGGGAGTGGGGAGTCAAAAATAAGCTAAAGTTCGCACCCCATAAAACACAAGCGATGGTGGTTACGCGAAAGCTCAAATATGACGAACCACTCCTGACCATGGGTGGAGTCAGTATTGGCATGTCAAAGGATATAAAAATCCTTGGCCTAACCATCGACAGCTGTCTGACTTTTAACAAACATATATCGAACGTTGAACGTTATCGCTCAAAAGTTGTTAAAATATACGGGCAGCTGTCGAGGGCGGCCAAGATCAGTTGGGGCCTCCACGCAGACGTCATAAGGATCATTTATAACGCCATAATAGAACCAGTGATTGTGTACGCGGCGAGCGCCTGGGCTCCAGCAGTGGGGAAGCTGGGAGCCAAGAAACAGTTAAATGCCATCCAACGTGGATTTGCGCAGAAGCTCTGCAAAGCATACCGCACGGTCTCCTTGAACGCAGCGCTACTCCTTGCCGGAATACTCCCACTCGACATACGTATACAGGAGGCAGCCGCCCTGTACGAGGCAAAGAGGGGAGTACCCCGGCCAGATCTGGCGGGCAGGGAGGTCGAGCGGAGAGCGGGGCATACAGAAAATGGACACCCGGCGACGCATATGCACCTGGAGTTCAAGAGCTTGATAGACGAGGAAGATCTTAACGCTAACAGCGACTTTGCCGTAAAGATCTTTACAGATGGCAGTAAAATTGACGGCAAAGTGGGGGCCACAGTATCCTACTGGGAAGGCGCGGCCGAAACCAGAGCCGTCAAGCTAAAACTGCCATCTTACGGCACCGTCTATCAGGCGGAGCTCTTGGCCGTATGCAGAGCCACGGGTGACATCGTTTGAGGTGCTCAGCGGAGCTTCGCAATTTACAGTGATTCCCGATCTGCGCTGGAGACCATTGTCAATAATGGCTCTCTTCATCCCCTGGCGGTCGAGGCCCGCAAAAACTTCCGGACGGCCTTTGACCAGAGCAAAACTGTGTCCTTGTTCTGGTTGAAGGCCCACGCGGGGCTTGCGGGCAATGAACGCGCCGACTGTTTGGCCAAAACAGCCGCCCTCACTCTGAAACGCGCCCCTGATTACGATAAATGCCCGGTATCATTTGCCAAAAGGCAAATCAGACGAGAGTCTCTTGAAGAATGGAACCGGAGATATCGTTCAGGGGAAACTGCCGGGACCACCAAAGTCTTCTTTCCGGATGCCACCGAAGGGTACAAAACCATCCGAAAGATGACGATAGATAGCATCGTCACTCAAATACTGACAGGACACGGTGGGTTCTCCGAATATCTGACTAGATTCAAGTGTAGAGAGGACTCATCGTGTGCCTGCGCCCCCGGAGTCGAAGAATCCGTTCTACATATCTTGCTCGACTGCCCGATCTTTGGTCGGGCAAGATATGATTGTGAGCGGGAACTCGAGCAGCAAATGAATAGGAGAACGGTAAAAGATATAATGGCCGGAAATAAAACAAGAAATATATTTTTAAAATACGCTAAGCAAATAGCAGAGGTCGTGATAAGCAAGAATAAATAAAGCAATCTATACACATAATATTCTTATAATAAATATATAAAATGTAGGACACACAAACATATCATAACTTATAATATCAAATACAATATATTATATACAATATATACACAAAATTATAATACATATAAATATACACTATATGGACCTATACATATTAACAGGCAAAGAAGAAAGTTAAAGTAGATAGGCCTCAGGAAAGCGCAAGGAATTGGCAAATGCCAAGCGTTTGCGCAACCTCTGAGGAAAGAGAGGAGGAATATAGAAAGGAATCTGCACATACATATAAAATACACAACTATATATTTAGAGAAGCAAAAGAAAAAAAAATAAATAATAATAATAATAAAATATAATGATTAAACAACGACCCTGCTCAGGGTAGGGAGTGGCGTACCAATTAAAAAAAAAAAAAACCTAACCTAATTGAACCCTTGGATCCACCGTTCAACCCCAAAAAAGCCCCCGGTTCCGACGGTCTGACGGCGGACATATGGGGCCACGCGATCCAGCTAGATCCAGACCTAGCCTTGCGCTTGATGAACAAGTGCCTGTTGCATGGATACTTTCCACGGCCCTGGAAAGAGGCAACAGTTGTTGTGCTCCGCAAGCCCGCGAAAGAAGACTACACCACTCCGAAATCATACAGGCCGATTGGTCTTTTGCCTGTAGTCGGCAAGATATACGAGAAGATGCTCGTGGCCCGACTCAAGTTCCATTTGCTACTACACCAGAATGAGTACTCGCCAGTATGGCTTCATGCCCCAAAAAAGCACTGAGGACTCCCTCTACACACTCATGGGCACATTCGTGGCAGACTCAAAGCAAAGAGGCTTGTCACGATTGTGTCCTTGGACATAGAGGGAGCCTTCGACAGCGCTTGGTGGCCGACCATACGAGTGCGTCTGGCTGAGGAAAAGTGTCCTGTGAACTTGAGAAGGGTCTTTGATAGTTACTTGTCCGAGAGAGTGGTGAAAATCAGGTACGCGGGAGCGGAGCATATATCCAGGACGGAGAAGGGATGCGTCCAGGGGTCCATCAGTGTTCCCATATTATGGAACGTGGTACTGGACCCGCTGATTAAGGAGCTAGAGAGTATGGGGGTCTACTGTCAGGCGTTTGCGGATGATGTCGTCCTTGTGTTCGATGGGGAGACGGCGCTTGAGGTCCAAAGGGATGCCAATGTCGCCCTTGAGTACGTGCGCGCATGGAGTGTCGCAAACAAGCTTAAGTTTGCGCCGCATAAGACCAAAGCTATGCTGATAACGCGCAAACTGAAGCATGACACCCCATGTCTCAGAATGGGTGGGGTGGACATTGGCATGTCTGAAGAAATCAAACTGCTGGGTCTCACCATCGACCACAAGTTGAATTTTAATACCCACGTCGCTAACGTATGCTCCCGAGCCATCGGTATTTATAAGCAGCTATCGAGGGCCGCAAGGGCCAGTTGGGGTCTGCATCCTGATGTCATCTGCTGTATTTACACAGCTGCAGTGGAACCCATCGTCCTGTACGCGGCGAGTGCATGGTCGCCGGCCGCAACCAAAATTGGAGTCCAGAAGAAGTTGAACGCCGTCCAGAGGAGCGACCATTGAACTGCATCGCCTAGTAGACGAGGAGCAATATAATAACCACCGCGACTACGCGGTGAGGATCTTTACAGACGGCAGCAAGATTGAGGGCAAGGTCGGTGCAGCACTGTCCGTGTGGACCGACCGGGCCGAGATCAAGGCCCTCAAGCTTGCTTTGCCGTCTTATAGTACCGTCATCAGGCTGAGCTCCTCGCCCTCTGTGAAGCAATGAAGGAAGTCCTCCGAAGGACAGAGACGGCGTTCGCTATCTACAGTGACTCCATGGCAGCTCTCCAAACCGTCGTGAACCCCGAAGCCCTTCACGCCCTCGCAGTGGAAACGAGGGACGCCATCCACCGCAGCAGTATCCAGAACAAGAGTGTCTCCTTGTTCTGGATCAAAGCTCATGTGGGGCTGGAGGGTAATGAGAGAGCCGACTCACTTGCAAAGGAGGCTGCCCTAAGGTGTAAACGGCAACCCCACTACGATAAATGCCCGGTTTCATTCGTTAAGCGTATGATCCAAATGGATACGCTGAGCGAATGGAACTGGAGGTATTGTGCTGGAGAAACGGCGGCCACAACGAAATTATTCTTCCCGCAAAAGAGAACCCAGCGTGCGCTTGCGATCCTGACAAGCAGGAGACAGTCCTCCATCTCCTGACGGAGTGCCCTGTGTATTCCTCCCACAGGCACGACTTTGAGATGAGAGTCGATATGCCAATGAACCAAAACAATCTTAGTCTTTTAATAAGCGACCGAAAGATAAGAAAATATTTTGTGAAATACATAATAAAAATTGTTCAATCTGTCAATAGACGGAACAAATAATTGACATGATATAATTATGAGTAAATTTTGTTATTATATATTACTATTATTTATTGATTTTATATGAATTTACGACAATTTAATAATGACTTAATATTATAATGGAATTTTAACTACTATTTAAGAATTATTTATTATCCTTATTTTACAATTTAAATACAATTAACTACAAATACAATAACTAAAATCGAAAGCCTACAGCCAGCTAACAACCAACAAAAAGAAAATAAAAATTTGAAATATGTAAACAATAGAATTAAAATAGTAGTAATAAGAAACTATTGAATGTAGAGAAAGAAAAAGTGTAAAATGTAAAAAATAAAAAACAGTCTCCCGCTTCCTTAATCAAACCCTTATACCCAATAAAAATAAATATATGTAAATAAAGAAAGATTATAAATAATTGAAAAGAATAGAGGAAATAGCAGTAGTAGGGAATCCCACCCACAAAAGGAAAAGAGAGGATGAATGCTAGAAAGATACAGTATGAAGAATGAAAGTACGAGAGGCATAGAAGCGGGAACTAGAATGAATGAGAACTATAGTGGCAGGCATAGACTCCGATACATGTCGGAGGTAAAAGAAAAAAAAAAAAAAACTGAACTTTGCCTGTTTTCCCGGAAAATCCAGGAAACTGATGTTTTTGAGGTTAATACCCAACAAATCAGGCGTTGGACACAGATTTCTGCGTGCGGTGCCGGATGCGAGCTCAGTTTATCAGCGTGCACTGATGAATGCCTTAGGTGACCTTGTTTATAGCTATGCTGTTACGTACGTCGATGACATTCTTATAATAGGATCATGTGTGGAGGAGAGTTTAGTTCGTCTTCGCACTGTACTCGACAAATTAACAAAAGCTGGTTTTTCCCTGAACTTTGCTAAGTGTTCATTTCTTAAACGACCGGTTGAATATTTAGGCTTTATTTTTGAGGATGGGAAATCAGAACTAACTCTAATAAAATTGCAGCTTTGTCTAGACTTCCCCCACCTAAAACCATCACTCAGCTGAGACAGTTCATAGGGTTGGCCACTTATTTCAGACAATTTGTGCAACAATTCTCAAAAATAATGGCTCCTCTGTTTCGTTTAACGAGTGGCAAGAATAGGTCCATTAGTTGGGAACCCAGTCATGGGGCCATTCGCCAGAGAATAATTTCTTACTTAACCAGTGAGCCAGTTCTAACGATTTTCGATCCTGCGCACCCAATCGAGTTGCATACCGATGCCAGTGCCGAAGGATATAGTGCCATTTTTATTCAAAAGATTAATGGGAAGCAACATGTAGTTGCTTATTTTAGTCATCGTACGTCTCAAGCTGAATCGAAGTATCATTCATTCGAGTTAGAAACGTTAGCAGTATTTAATGCAATAAAGCATTTTCGACACTATTTATTAGGTCGTAAGTTTACCGTTGTGACAGACTGTAGTTCAGTTAAAGCCTCTAAAAATAAAACTGACTTGTCTTCAAGAGTTCATCGTTGGTGGGCCTACATGCAATCATTTGAGTTTGACATTATTTATCGGGAAAGCAGTAGGATGAGCCACGTGGACTTTCTTTCTAGAAATCCTCTTCCAACACCTAAAGGAGCTTTCACACGAGTAGAACAAAGGCGTGTCGATTTCGCTGAGCTTTCTAGTAACTGTTTGCAAGTTGAACAGGAAAAGGATGAAGAGATTAGTAAGATTGTGTCTGATCTCCGTAATTAAGTTTTTCCTGAGGAAACTCGCAAAACTTACTAAATTCGTAAAAATATTCTGTACCGTAAGATTCAACGGAACGGTCGCACTCGTCTGCCGATTGTACCGAGATCTCTTAGGTAGTCAGTAATCAATAACATCCATGAGTCTGTTATGCATTTGGGATGGGAGAAAACTCTGAAAAAGATTTGTGAACACTATTGGTTTGAAGGCATGTCGAAATATGTTAGGAAATTTGTAGACAATTGTATCACTTGCAAAATAGCGAAGCCCCACTCAGGTAAAGTGCAAGCAGAACTTCATCCAATTCCCAAGTTTAATATCCCATGGCATACAATTCATATTGACGCTTCTGGTAAACTGTCTGGAAAGAATGACATCAAAGAGTACGTGTTTGTCATCATAGATGCTTTTACCAAATTTGTATTGCTCCGTCATTCGCTTAACATCGACCCTAGCAGTAGTATTTGTACTATTAAGTTCTGTATAGTATTGTTTGGTGCGCCAAAACGCATAATAGCTGATCAAGGTCGTTGTTTTGCTAGCAAAGAATTTTCTAATTTTTGTACTTCTAACAACATAGAGCTGCACTTGATAGCTACGGGAGGCAGTCGTGCAAATGGTCAGGTCGAAAGGGTAACGAGTACCCTCAAGAGTATGTTGGCAGCTGTAGAGACTATTCGTGACCGCTCTTGGCAGGACGCATTAGGAGAGGTTCAGTTAGCTATGAACTCTACTGTCAATAGGGTGACTAAATCTAGCCCTCTCGAGTTGATGATAGGAAGGGTAGCACGGCCACTTGGTTTAGTGACCGCTGATGATGATGTGTCAGAGGTTAATTTAGATGAGATTAGAGAGCAAGCGACACAGAATATTGAAAAAAATGCAAATTATGATAAAAATCGATTCGATCAAAATAAGGCTCAGGTTTCTAAGTTGGCTATCAATGATTATATTTTGATTGAAAACGAGGAAAGAAATCAGACAAAATTAGATCCTAAATTCAAAGGTCCATTTAAGATTATTGATGTGTTAGATGGGGATAGGTACCTACTAAAGGCGCTTGACTCTAAGCGAACATACAAATACCCCCATGATCGAAGTGAGGAAGTTCCCCATCACCAAGTTCCTCGAGAGTTAGATGTCATAGTTGATGACAGTGGTAGCGAAACCAACTCTGATTAAGTAATGCTTGTATACTCACACTCAAAACTCTAGACCGCACCTCATGAGTAACATGTGGCGATGGGTCTGCAAGAAGTCGTTGGTGCGATTTCATTCTGGACCGCACCTCATGAGTAACATGTTGCGATGGGTCTGCAAGAAGTCGTTGGTGCGATTTCATTCTGGACCGCACCTCATGAGTAACATGTTGCGATGGGTCTGCAAGAAGTCGTTGGTGCGATTTCATTCTGGACCGCACCTCATGAGTAACATGTGGCGATGGGTCTGCAAGAATTCGTTGGTGAGTTTTCACTCTGGACCGCACCTCATGAGTAACATGTTGCGATGGGTCTGAAAGGAATCGTTGGTGCGATTTCAGTGTGTGTTTAGACCGCACCTCATGTGTAACATGAGGCGATGGGTCTGTAACGAATCGTTGGTGCGATTCGGGTCTGTGTTGGTGCACAGAATGTAGGGAAAGTTAATGAGTTGAGTATGCTTTGCTTATGAATTATGGTAAAGAAACAGAATTGTGAGAATTACCTTGTTTATTCCTTTTAAGTTGGTGGTCGGATCTTTTCTAGTGAATTATATTGTGCAGGGACCACTGTGTACGTAAGCTTAATTACGAGGCATTTTATGTTGTGAAAGTTGATTATTGTACTTAGATTTAGTAGAAATAAAGTACTAATGAGAATCAGCCACCTTTGTGTCTATTGTCAGGATAGCCGAGCTAGTTTACTCTCTGAGCATATTTTGTCTCCAGGTACTACACCCGAGGACGGGTGCTAGTCAGGGATGGCCGTGTCGTGAATTGATGGCGCAAGGGTGCGACGGACAGCGCCATCTAACAATTAGTTTCGTAAACTAATAATATCGTGATCGGAAACGCAAGCGGCAACCTACCGCTTGGACACGATTGTCGGTAGGAGGAATGCAGCGAGGACTGGAGGGAAGCCCGAGAGGTGCGGCATTCTACCTCGGACAGCCTCGGCATGCGCTTAGTACCAACGCACGTGTTTGTTTCCTTTTGTAAAACCGTTATCAACATAAAATTATTCTGATTCAAATTATCTTTCGTTCGAGTACCCAAGTCAGTGCCCACATTTACCAAGAACTAGGTCGGATCGTGATGAAGACCCAATATTTTCCATCTCGGCCACCCTTGATGCGACATATTTATTATTGTGCAGTAAATATTTTTCTTTGCTTCTCATTTTGACACGCGTATATCTCGTGACACCTGTTTTGTACAATACCCTTGGATTCTTATTTAAGGGCCTATTAAACTATTCGATATTCAGACAGTCTTAGTCGATGTCGCGTAGTGTAATAAGGGATAGACCGGTCTTACTCGGAACAAAAAATAAGACTGAATATCGCGTAGTGTAATAGGCCTTTTACCAACAACGTACTAGCACTTGCCAGCAACTTAATGTGCAAGAAAGTACTCATACAATTTTAAACCCCTTAAACCGTATTTTGAGGATAGTTTAAAAAAACTAATAATGACAGAATTTATTATTAATTTTGGTTTAAATTTGTGCTAAGTTGGGCGCCGGCTTTTAGAAAACCTCATGGGTGCTCATGCTCATTTGATGACTCGAAAAAGTGGCGAATTGTGAGAAAGGAAAATCCTCACTGATCGACATTTTGATAACGGATACCGGCATCAGTAACTGGCATCCGTAGCCCGTATCGTTAATAAGTAATAAATTGAGACAACATCACATACATTATCCTGGTCCCAAACTAAGGTTTTCCCTTGTACTATGGAAACCAGGAACAACGAAGGTACCACAAATATCCAGACCCAACACAAATATCTGTTTCATCAACAAACATTTGTTTTCGTGCGGGTATCGACCCCGCTACCCTTGCGTCTAAACCGGCGCTCTAAACCACTGTGCTAAACGGGTCGTCGGGTAATGAAAAAACGCCCATCCCTAAAAGGCGATTACTGATCTGTTTCTTGATGTCTATTCTCATGGGTTCTCGAACCCCCGAGCACCCACGGATTCGGCGCCCCTGAGTTTATTAATCCAAGAAATAAGAATCCTCTAAACAATCTTTGAAGCCCCCCCTAAATTGTCCTACTGTGGTTAGTTCTGAAAACGAATAATGACAACCTTTATTATTCATGCCATCGCTAACATAATAAATCGCTACACGGAATGAGATTTTACATACAAATGAAATTCCCCCTTTTCACTACCTTAAAGGTGGTATTTTCAAAAAATCCTTCTTAGTGCTCACCTTGTGCAAAATTTCACGTTTCTATTCCCAGTAGTTTCGGCAGTGCGGTGGTATATGATTTTCTCCTTTAATTATACCTATTAAATATGGATTAGGCCTGCAATCAATGACTATGTGGTTTAATTCTTTTTGCCTGCCATGTTACACGTTAGTGTTTGGCAGCATAGCACTGTAGTCGATGTGAAAAGCGTTTATAACTATTTACTGGTTTACAAAAGCTGCACCTGTTATTGCGTCCAATATCATGGGCAACATTATGGATCAGTTGCAGCTTTCGATTTAAATAAAACAACATCATTGTAATGTTAAGTCTTTATTACAAGACGAACGTATTGCATGTGAATGCAAAGTAGTCTCGTGTGCCTTACCGTGCTTATTGTACCTATTAATAATATTTGTAACTTTACAATACTTAACAGTTTCGTTCTAGTTAATAAAATCTATGAAATTATCAACTTAACATTAGATTCATCATGCTCTGAGTACGTTAGAGTGGTGAGCGATGCCGGCGCCGGCGCGAGCGGTGACAAGTCGTGTAGTACACGGCATCCGTCAGACGGTGGAGCTGACACAGCTCATGACGCGTAGCAGTACGCAGTACAGTGCGAATACGTCGCCAATCCGAACTTGAATATGATAACTAACATTGGAGTTGAAATAAATTCAATAGCGGTCTCAATTTGACAATAGAACATTGAACAACGTTACAAAGCTGATAAAGCCGCTGTACGCAGCTGCACCTGCATAATGTAGATTTCATAATATTCAGTACTAAATGTGAATAGACTGCACCAATGTACATGCATCACCTAGCTCTTATTGTTATCATGCGTATGCGTAGCTTGTTATTTTAATTGAATTAAGTACATTAACATTGAGCAAGTACTTAAATGAACTGGAGGGGGGGGGGGGGGGGGGGGGCACCGGCACCGGCACTATTATATTACGTCTTATTTACAATATCTGTACAAGTCGTTCGAGTTTCTATCATCTATATCTAAGGTACGATCAGACCGTCAGTTAAGTCTACGAGGGGTCGTGACACTAGCGTTTTGCTAATCGACATTATATTACATGAGTTATGTACACGAGCGTGTAGCGGTGCGTGGTGCGAGAGCGTGGAAGGGGGGGGGTGGTGGGGCGACGTTCACTTGTTCTCCTCGAGCAGCACCAGGTCGTCGGCCACCACGTCGGAAACGTGCAGGTACACGATCCAGTACATGAGGTTGAAGCACACGAAACACACCGGGAATACGATGCGCGAGTACTTGTCGATGTCCGACGGCGTCATGCCCAGGAACTTGCCATAGTCCTGAAACACGTAGACATGGTTAGAGCGGTGCGATATACACCAGACGCAGGTAGGCCGTGCAGTGCACGTGGTACCTTGGTGGGCTTCAACTGGTGCAACGGCGGCGCGGGCACATCCTCGATGGAGCTCTCCAGTGTGCCGCCCTTGGAGTGCGCCTTGGGGTCGCGCACCTTGTAGCGCACCTCCTGCAGGTGGCGGCCGCAGCGGTCCAGCGAGGGGTGGTGGTGGCGCGGCGGCGGGGGGGGGCGCGCCGCCCAGCGAGTGGCGCGGAGGGGGGGGGCGCCCCGCGGCCGAGGCTGCCGCCCTTGCTGAGCGAGTGCGCGTCCCACGGCGCGGGCGGCGCCATCTCTGTCGGTATCTTCTTCTCCGACATGATCTTCTGTATCGCAACGAAGCGCTGTTTCCTCATCTGTATTCTCTTGGACATGTACCCGACCGTCGCGTACTCTGAAACGTAAAGCGTTCGATGAGAGCCGTCGGTCGGAAGACGGTTGAGGTGGCGCCGCGCGACACTCACCGAGCAGACTGGTGAAAACCATGACGAAGCAGGTGCCGAGGTACACGTCGATGGACTTGACGTACGAGATCTTGGGCAGCGCCGCATTGGTGGAAGACATAAGCGTAGTCATGGTGAGCACGGTGGTGACGCCTAGCTGTACTCGAGCAGGTGTCGCGTTGCGGTTCAGCCAGAACGACACCCACGAGATGATCACGATGAGCCCAGACGGGATGTAGATCTGGATCAGGTAGTAGCCCATCGAGCGCACGAACTGGATCTCGCACGCCAGGCGGGAGTAGTTTCCTAGGGTCATCGGGGGTAGAGTACAGAACTCGATTAGCACAGGAGAATGAGAGGCTAAAACGTTCAAACCAAACTGTACGTACTGGAAAAGCACTTTATTAACACATAGTTAGTTACACGTTATTTTATCAAACTTAAAGAAGTGGTTCGCACCTGTCGTGAGGGATATTTCCATGGCACGTTGGCGGTGGCCCAACACCTTGAACTGCGGGAGCGACACTTCGTTAGACACGCCCACCGAGTTGGGGCCCTCGTTCCACTTGTACCGGATGTCCCGCATGGTGTAGCCGACTGCGGCGCAAAGAGGAGTGAGCGCGGCGCGGTCGCAGAGACGCGCGCGGGCGCGGTCGTGTGGCGCGGGAGCGGGCGCGCGGGGAGCGGGCGCGGCGGGGCGGCACTACTGAGCGGTTACCTGTGCTGAGCGTGATGACGGTGGCGCGCTGCCGGTGGCCGAGCACTCGGAACTGCGGCAGCTGCACTTCGCTGCTCATGCCGACACTCGACGCGCCGTCTTTCCAAACGTACAGTATGTCGGTCATCGTGTATCCGACTCCGGGGACATGCCAAACACAAAACGCTATCACTCGCGCCTCGAAGCGACGCGCCTCGACCACTCGCGCGGCCCACTTGCGCCGAAGCGAGCCGGGCGACGCGGCGACGGCCCCGCCGCTCGAGTCGACCCGGCCGATGATAGAAAAATATATTGTGACTACCGTGCGCGCTACGTGTATGTGATGGGTGCTGGGTGACTGTGAGTGTGAGTGAAGCGCATGCAGTGCGTAGCGGCGGCTCATGCGCGTGCAGCGTGCGTGGTGCAGTGCCGTGCCCCGTCGCGCCGCGGTCCGCGCGGTGCTGTGGCGGAGGGCTCCGTGCGACACGACGCAAGCCGGGCGTGCGCGTCAGTGCGGCGCGCGGCCGGGCGAGTTGCTCCGTGATCACAACACACACACACGAACATCGGTGTACATCGTATCAGTACGTTACTATTTTTCTATCATCTGTGAGACGTTAGCTTCTGACGAGTGTTTAAATCTGTCAAAATTGCATTATTCGCATTTTATTAAAAAGTTTTGGAACGGGTAAATTATTCCGATTATCTGGTCGCCGTCGTCTCACCCTACACGAAGAGTTACAAACAAAGTGGTATTAATAGAACACAATACGAGTACTTGCACAAAGTTGTCGTAGTACTTTGGGCGTCAAGGCAGATCGCGGTACTCGGACAACTCAGTAACGTGCAGCGTAAGGACGGCTTAGTAAGGTACGGTTCAGACGCGGTGAAGTAGGTCTGGCGCTGAACGGAGCGAGGGGATACTTACAGCTCTCGATCTCGATGTGGCACAGCTGGCGGTCCATGGGGAAGTACTGCAGGTTCATGGGGCAGGAGGCGGTGATGGTGAGCCTGTAACAGAGCGAGCGGGGAGTGCGGAGCGGGAATCATACGAGGATCCTTAGCCCGCACAGCCGCACTCACTCACCGTATGCTGCGCGTGATGGAGCCCGAGTGGTGGATACGGATGAACTCGTTGCTGGTGGTGGCGGTGTGGAAGTACGACTGCTTCTCGTTCACGAAGAACGTGTCAGGTACCCAGATGTTGCGGATGAACTCCGAGCCCACGGACAGCGTCTCCACGCCAGCGCGCTTCTTGTACGCGAGCCGAGGATCCGTCCAAAACTGTCTGAAGTAAAAATCCAACGTGAAGTCCTGAGGGAGAGACATCGCATGTTATAGTATGGGTCGGGTGCTTAGGCACACATAGTGAAACAAGTTCGGTGCAATATAGTACTGGTTAGACTATTCTAAAAGTAAACACTGTACAACATCGAATACACAAAACAGAGCGACAAGCTTCGGTTAGTATACTAAGAGTGAAAAGTGCACGCAGTGTTGTAGACATCAGAGTGTGAGCGCACTGCGCCCAGCGCCGACTGGCGGCCGTGCGCATGCACGACGAGTGTCAGAGCTACAGACACGAGACATGCCAGTGCTTGAGCAGCGGTTCACGTCCGTGTCAGTTCCAAAAGAACAATATAATTATTATCTCATTTACCTATTAGTACCAGAGTTTAATGCCGAAGCAAAATGGTCACGTGAATTTTTACTGACTTGAGCTCGTTTTTCATAAAAATGTGAACGATTATGGTAATTTTGTGAGTATGTATAATGTATAACAGCGCTGAACTAGTTAAGTCCGAAGCGAGCAAGTCACGAAACTCACGGAAGAACCATAAAAGTGGGCACGCGGCGGCACCAACAACACGCCGCGCGCCGACACGCTCCTTCCTATGCTAAGCTACATATTGCCGCGGCCGGTGTGCGGCACAGTGGCAGAGCGCTGCATTGTGTACTGTGTCAGTAGTGTGTGTGTGTAACATTAAGGTGCGGTGTTAGCGTGCGCGCGTCGTCTGGACGCGTGGTCGTGGCCGCGACACCGCTCGCCGCGTGCGCGCAGGCCGCGGCGCCGCGCCGCTGTCCTTAGCGTTTCTACGTCCACACATTGTCGCTTATAATACACAAATAATGTACCACGATTAGATAAGTAAAGACAGAAAGAGGGGGAAATCTAGTACAAGTTAACATTAATAAGTTATCATCGGTGCTAATGCTCAAACTGTAGACACCTAGTAGTACAGTAGGGGCGCGCGGCCGGGCGACTGCCACCTCGACGACTCCACCGACAACTCCACGTTAGCTGACATACGGAACCCACCCAATCGTTTTAATGATACTTCCAGTTGCGTACATGACCCGACTACTACGACGGTTTTGTAAACGTCCTCGTTATTAGCGGGAGTAGAGTAGGTGAAGGGAGATGCGAAGTGAGCGTCGGAGTGCACGCATGGCGTCCGGCACGCCAACTATTGATCGCGAACTAGTGAGCTAGCCCGTGAGCTTCATCAACTTTCACTGATAGTCTGACACCACACCTACCTATGATAGCGGAAAAAAAACTGCCGTTTCGTATATTTTGATAATTACTTACTAAAAGTAATTTAAGATTTTGTCAGCAAGAATAATCAAAACAAGCAGGTAGGTAATGAATTTTCTGGGAGATTTCACGCTAAACATTTAGTACTTACAAGCAAAAAATATGATTTTATTTTCAAACTCGTGGAGCAGCCAGAATGTCTATCGTAGACTTTCGCCGTAGTTTCTGGTGAGGCTTTCTAAGAGGTTATTTTCACAACAGTATTTTTGTTTTGAGGACTCTCTTGTTTGGGTACAACCTTGATATGGGCATGGTTACGCGCTGGAAGCGTCGGCGCGGAGGAGTCGCGTGGAAGGGGCAGTCGGGGCCGGCGCTCGGTGCGTCTGTATCAGTTCACAACAGATAGGCCACAGTCAACACGAGCGTTACCAGTCATCGACAAGATCACAAGGAAACAATACGAAAGCGAACAGATCCATGAAACGCGACATGCTCGCAGCCTCGCGTCTGGGGCTGCTGTCGTGCGGCGCGAGAGGTGCGAGTACTGGGGCGAGTACCATGAGCACTTCCGACACGGAGCTGATAGAGAGCACATACATGGTGACGCCCACCTCCACCGGCGGACCTGCAAGCAAGCCCACATGTAGTACTAGTTCGATCCCGCGGCCGGCGGCGCCAGCTCGCCGCGTCATCCACATGCGTGCGGTGCCGCGTGCCACGTGCGGGACGTGCCCCATGCCCACATGCCCGAGTGACCTCTTACTACTTAATAGTACTGCTAGCTAGGTACCATTTGCACTTCCGACAGAGAGCTGATGGACAGCACGTACATGGTAACCCCCACTTCCACTGGTGGTCCTGGAAACGACATCACATTCATAACACGACAACGGCAAGATACGCCAACGATCGATCGCCAGCGGCTTCCTACACTGAGACACTTGTAACGAATCTAGTGGAGCACTCCCAAACTGACCCACGCCTCTCTACTGCTCGTGGGTAGGTACAGTGACACTCAACCACTCATTGAACAAAAACAAACGACCCGAACGCGTCTGGTTCTTGAAGCTCATCCACAATCACTCGAACTTGATGTCGTGGCTCGTGGCACCTGCAACCATGGCCATACAGCGTTGAAGTCAAACAACATGTCCATCAGATTGGATGTAGCACGTGCGGGAAAGGCACGTCATCAGTGTGGGCAATGTTACTTGATGCAGCCAGAATGCTAACTTTAACCTTACAGCTAGGTATCGGCGGATCTTGGGTCTGATCTTTGCTCAGCAGCAAATACTATGGCTGCTACTTCACTAAAACGGTGCTTACATTTTATGATTCCTTCAAATTAACATAAATAAATGCGTTTTATTTTTTACATTTTACTTGACCTTTTTCATTAAACTGTTATGATTATCTGACCTTAATTTTTCCCAGGTCATTATAGTACCTAATCTTTTCTTTTCGCCTCACTGCATTGCCTGTATGTAAGGTCAGTCACTTTGCCTGCATCAACTAATTTAACTAACTACATTTCGCGATTACCACAACGCGTTATGGTCAAATTTTGAAATACCGTTATTAGCCAAAACGCGTTGTGGCCAAGATGGCCATAACCACTGCACGAATTTTGGGTTGCCGATGAAAATTAAGAGCCAAAACGCGTTGTGGTCTGTGTATTCGTTCAAATAGGGTTTCCTATCCTTGCCCCTATGTTATGCATAAATTATAATAGTTGTAAAGCTATGGCTACTCCACACTCATTTAAAATTAACAAGCTGCAGACCTAGAAGTCCATCAGATTCTCCAAGTGAGATAAAACTGTCATATCTACTGCGCACCACATTAGCTCGCTGACTGGATATGGAGCTACCTTGTGCAGATAGGTGCGTACCTACCTATCCAGAGTGGGCAATCGTCTTTGAAATATTTTCAATCAAGAACAAAAGATAAATTGTTTTCGCCATATTGACGCAGGGATTATAAATAGTGCATTATGTTATTTTATAGTAGCTATTTAAAGTTTTATTATCTAAATATATGTATATTCTTCTATGTTTAATAATGCACAGATAAATACGAATAAATAAAGAAGCAATTATCATTTTACTCATACTTTCATTAAATGATCGATATTCCGATCTGTATTGCCAAACTGCGCGCCACGGTCAAACGTTGGCGTCAGGAATAGGATCGAGCAGTCCACCTTCGAACAGGACATTTGGATAACGCGGCAGTTATTCCGGAAGTAAGATAACTGTTGTTACTAACCTCCATAGTTTGGTCTGACTCTCTTGTCATAACTTATGCTGAAGGAGTCCAAAATAGAGGATATATTGACGTCCCCGAACATGCTCCCGCCGCCGCCGCCGCCGCTGCCACAGGAGGAAAACGACACATGTCAGAGGCTGCGAGGGATGAAGAAGCGCTAGGGCTAGCAGCTAGCAGTACTCACGCGACTCGGTCGGCGTGCGGCAACAGTGCAGCGGCGAGCGCGAACAGCAGCGGCGCGCGGCGGGCGCGCGGCCGGAGCGCGCTCATAGCGCGTGGAGTGCGGGCGGAGTCGCGCGGCGCACTGCCGAGCGCGCCGCCGCCCGGCCGCCCCACTCCCTATCGATCCACCCGAGCCCCGGCCCGACTTCCCGATCGCCCGAGCCTCCGTTGCACCGTCACGTCGCGACGTCACATCCCGCGCCGCCGCCGTACCGCCGCGCCGTACTATGTACGTCAATGTACGTCGTACCGCCAGCCGCCGTCAGTCTACCAATCGGACGCTTTTCACTTTCTTTAAGACAAGTCTATGATGCATTAGTTAACGTATCACTGACTGTTTTGCGGTATTGTAATAAGACTACAAATCCTTCCATAATAAATCAGCTCGTAACAGATTTCTCCTGCCTCCTCCGACCATACTTTGTATGCTGTCTTAAATCGACACCACTGATGCCATCAAAATCTCCGTACGGGAGACTTGGAAACGATTTTTCAACACACTAACCTAAACCCAACCCAATACTTTATTTTTAGGCAAGCAATTTACTACTTTTCGCACAAGTGCGAAAAGCGTACTTATGACACAATTTATTATACATATGTAGTTACCTATCATATCAGGCTGGTTGCCGGGCAGCTCCCATGAGTCGCCGGGCAGACCCCGTTTGTTTATTTATTCACAAGTGAATTAAAAAACATCGTTCGATGTTTTTTAATTCATTGTAGTACTCGGCTCATAATACCTGCCCTAGCTTGCTTCTCAAGCAAATTCCGCGTCGGGAAAATGACAGTTTCTCCACTTGTATCAAAATGTACTGTTTCATGATTATTTTCGAGATGCTGTATGATACGATAAAACGCATATTACTACGAGCTATAAACATACACGTGGATGGTTAGGGTGGAAAAGGAAGGCCAAAGAAAAGATGGATGGATTGTTTGAGGAGTGATGTGAAAACTAAGGTACGAAACTCTGTGACTTTTCTGCTGATGCTAAGCTATGTAGCGGAGCGAATAAGATATGCTATGAAGATGCGCTACCGCGCGGTAATTGTGCTAGGAAAGGCACGGGGAGCGTTCGTCTACTGTGCAGCTATTAGCTGCACAATTCGCGACCATCTATAGCACACACCCATAGCACGCGTTCAGAGCACACCAGAGCACACACCCATTCCTAAAAAAAGGTGGAAACCCGTTTCCACCGTTTCTATAAAGATCAATGAATATGATTGGTGGGACATATTAAATGCATCCATAGCAACGTAGCATATCATACCTATGTCTGATGGAAAAGCACCAGGTTATAATAAATAACTAACTTCGGTCCAAAATTTTCCCCAAGTAGAAGTCGCATACTTATAGAACCGACTACACCATGACATCAGTAATTATAAGTGGTTATTTAGGTTAAAATTAACTTTAGATAGACCTGCAGGAAAAAAGCCTTCCATATATCCGACACCACGACGCAACTTCACCTCCTTTAAGCAGCAAGTATGGGTTTAGGTAACCATGTAACAATTATTTTAACAAGAAAGCGGGAGATACCTATCTTTCATTAGCTTATTTTCGATAACTCGAGGGATCGGGGTCTTACTGGTCTTTAGCTTAGTTTTTTTAATGACAGCAATATTATTCTATGATATTCAGCACACGATATTCAGACTCTTATTTTTTGTTCCGAGTAAGACCGTTCTAACCCTATTACACTACGCGACATCGACTCAGACTGTCTGAATACAAGTAGTGTAATAGGACCTATAGTACTGTTCATTCAAAACATTGTCACTAACCATAACCTGGTTGCGAACGCTTTTTTTATTGTTTGTTAGAGTAAAATGAAAAAAGAAAATGATTTTTTATATCATAAAAGTCAGTGTCAGTGATGAAAAAGCGCTCCGCCATCGCCACACTGCAGCAGACAGACACAATGTTTAAACGTCAAATTTGACATTCACATATTGTATGAATAAACTGCTGTCAACGGGTGACGTTTGTCCGTCAAATAATTACAAAATAAAAACAGTGTGCGGGCGGTGGCGGAACAGTGTGTGTCGTTAGTGTTACTCGCGTGGCACCGCAACTACCGGATAGCGTCCCCGAGCCGGGCACGGCATGCCAGCGATCTAACGGCGGCGTCTCAGAGCGAGCGTGCAAGCGCGCAGCGAGCCAGCAGCGCGACGCATCAGGTGGGTTTGTTTACGTCGCGCCATGTGACCTGTGCTAACTGCGCCGCGGCCTTCGCCGTCCGCCGCACGGGGCCACGTGCTCGCCAGTGTAATCCGGTTAGCGGCGAAGGTCCCCAGCGCTGACGAGCTTGTGTCGCAGGTGCAGATCGCGCCCGGAGCAGAGCAGAGCGGAGCCCGCGGCGGCGACATGAAGCCGCACGACGACTACAGGAACGGCGACGGTGAGCATGCCCTGCACACGACCCACCTGAGCACTCGTAGCAACAGTGCGCAGAGCCCCGCGCGCCCGGTGTCCGCGCGCACCGCGATCATTAAGATATGCAACTTGACCTTGAGCCGCGCCGCTTCGTTTTAATTATTAATTTCGAATACGATATTGTCATTACATTTGCACACAGTAGATGCCTTGTGACATGATTTCTTAGAAATTGCTTTCAAACCTTTAACATGCCAGCTTAGTCAGCTGCACTTAAGTGATCAGCTGCTGGTGTTGTTGACCTGTCAGTTCGGCTGTCCTTCAGTGAGGCTTTTACGTGTAGCATGTCATCACATAGCAAGATGTGTTTAACCTTTTGAGTACCGTAATTAGAGACACAATAGAAAGACAATGAGCTAGCAAACGCCGGCATTTCGCTTGGGGTTTAATGAATTAAATAGTACATGTATGTTAGTTTTAGTTTATTGTTGCATGTTATCACCAGGAAAGTTGTTAAATTACAGAATAATAGTCATTGTATTGTAAGTGGCGGTTCAGTGTTGTGTAGGTAGCCATGACACATGCACTACATGTGTGTGTGAGCGTGATCAGTAGTTGTGGCTGTTCCCAGTGTGAGCCAGTGACTATGCGGAACCAATTGAACCAATTGATGATGACACATTATTCTATTGGTACTTGTTGTTGCTACTTGTGAGATGTGTGTCTCACACACAGTGACTGTCACACTGGGTTGCTGGCAGCAACACATACTCGTGACAACACCTCAATAAGTATTTACTGCTGTGTAGCAGTAGTCGCTCACACAACATTCACTTATCACTGTTATATTATTATTTGGCCACTTTGTGATGAAAATGTTCCATTGTAATGATATAAGTAGATAATGTCTTTATTTAGTTAGATACTGAGATATCAAATTGATATTATTTTTAATTTTGATAATGGTCCATAAACCTACATAAATATATTCTTCAGTTGTCCTATCTCATGAACAATAATAACTGCATACTCACTATCTACTTATGTATAGACTAACATCTACTTTTATGAACAAATTCATCACAAATCATCATAAGCAATAATACCGTCAAACAACACTATCTTGTACCTGTGTCTACAATAACAGTATGTTTACCTGTTGTGACATTTCAATTACACAAATATTTATGTAGATATCTTGTTTAGTTTTTATCGAGTTATCCTTCAATACTGTTTCTAATTTACATAACATGACTTGTGGTTAATCAAGTTACATAGAACTGAGGCATGTATATATGTATGTGTGCGGTGTGGCGGCAGACGGCGCCGCTGGCGAGGACAGCTCGGAGGAGGAGACGAGCGCGCTAGAGGACGAGCTGTCCGTGCGCGACGACGGTGCGCCCGCGCGCGTGCTGCACGCCCTCAACGCGCTGCGCAAGTCGCGCCAGCACTACGACGCCGTGCTGCTGGCGGGCGGCGCCGAGCTGCCCGCGCACCGCGCCGTGCTGGCGGCCGCGTCGCCCTACCTGCTGCACGCGCTCGGCGCGCTGCCGCCCGCCGGCGCGCCCGCGCTGCGCGTGGACGGCGTGGAGCCCGAGGCGCTGGGCGCGCTCGTGGAGTACGCCTACACCGGGCGCCTGCGCGTGCGGGACGCGGGCGCCGCGCGCCGCCTGTACCGCGCCGCCTGGCGCCTGCGCGTGGAGCCCGTGCGCGCGCACCTCGCCGCCGCGCTGCTGCGCCGGCTCGCGCCGCACGACTGTCTGGAGCTGCGCGCGCTGCCCGACCTGGGCGCCGACCAGCTCGCCATGCTCGACGCCTACATCGCGCAGAACGTGAGTCCCGACACCCGCCGACGCTTCTGATCGTTACGTGACACTGAACTGACCGACTCGCTACTGTTTCAGTTTGACGAGGTATGCAAGAGCGGCGCGCTGGCGAACTTGCCCATTATTCGCATTGAAATGTTGCGGGAGACGAGCGCCGAGGGCGGCGAGGAGACAGCCTTCGCGGTGGCCGACGCCGCGCTGACGTGGCTGCGCGACCAGCAGGCCGTCGACGCCGACGTGAGTATAGCACGAGGTCGCTGACCCGCCGCGTGCTCCGCCCCAGCGTCATACGACCCGCTCTGTGCAGCTGGACGAGCTGTGCTCGCGCACGCACCTGCTGTACGTGGACGCGCGCGGCGCGCTGCGCGACTGCGGCGAGCTGCCGGCCGCGCGCGGCGACGCGCCCGAGCTGCAGGAGTACCGGCGCGAGGCGGCCGAGCGCGGGCGCTCGCGGCGCGCCGCCGAGCCGACTGCTGCGCCCGCGCCCGCCGCGCTGCAGCTGGGCGCCCGCACGCCGCGCGCCGCGTGCGCCGTGCTGGCGGCCACGCGCGTGGCGGGCGCGCGCACGACGCGGGCGCTGCTGGCGCTGCGCGGGCGCCTGGCCGCGGCGCGCGTGGCGTGGCGCGACGTGGGCACGGGCGGCGCCAGCGCGGCGCGCGGCGGCGTGCTGGGCGGCGCGCGCGAGGAGGCGGAGGCGGGGCGGCGCGCGCGCCTGGCGCTGGGCCGCGCGGCGCACGGCACGGCGGTGCTGGGGGGGCGCCTACTGGTGTGCGGCGGCTACGACCGCGCCAGAGTGCTGCGCGCCGCCGAGGCGTACGACCCGGCACTGAACGAGTGGTCGGCGCTGCCGGACATGCGCTGCGCGCGGGCGCGCTTCCCGGCGGCGGTGCTGGGCGGCGCGCTGTTCGCCCTGGGCGGCTCGGACGGGCACGCGGAGCTGGACTCGGTGGCGTCGCTGTCGCTGGGCGCCGCGAGCTGGACGGGGCGCGCGCGGCTGCCGCTGGCGCTGTCGCACGCGGGCGCGGCGGGCGTGGAGGAGCGCCGCGAGCTGTACGTGGTGGGCGGCTGGTCGGGCGGCGTCAACCTCAAGCGTGTGCTGCGCTACGACCCCGACGCTGACGCCTGGAGCGAGGCGCCGCCGCTCAACGCCGGTCAGTACACTACTGTCGGACTTCCATTTCCGACGATAAGCTTATAAACCGTTTGATCTTAAATGTTTCGATATGCAATCAAACAAGAAAAAAATGAACAAATGACAGCAAACAGTGAAGTTATCGTACGATTGTCGGGCAGGTCGGTCGCAGTGCGCCAGCGTGTACTGGGAGGGCGCGCTGTGGGCGCTGGGCGGCTGCGACGCGTGGCACTGCCTGGCCAGCACGGAGCGCCTGCGCCTGGGCGCGCGCGACGCGCAGTGGGAGGCGGGCCCCGCGCTGCCCACGGCGCGCCGCTCGGTGGGCGCGGCGGCGTGGCGCGGCCGGCTGCTGGCGGCGGGCGGCTCGGACGGCGCGGCCTCGCTGCGGCGCACGGAGTGGCTGGCGGGGGGCGGGGACGCCGCGCACTGGCGCGCCGGGCCCGAGCTGCGCCGCCCGCGCGCCGCGCTGGGGCTCGCCGTGCTGCACGACGCGCTCTACGCGGTGGGCGGCTTCGACGGCAAGGAGTTTCTGTCGTGCGTGGAGTGCCTGTACGAGCCCGACGGCGAGTGGACCACGCTGCTGGCGCCGCCGGCGCCGCGCACGCCGCTCTCTCCTGACGCGCCTCCGGCGCCCGTAACGCCCCCGACGCCCACGGAGCCCCCGACGCCCCCGACGCCCGCGACGCCCAAGGAGCCCCCGACGCCCGCGACGCCCCCGGCACACGGCACGCAAGAGAACGGCGTCGCGGACAGCGAGTGACGTGGACCTTGGATAGCTTAAGAACTGTTCGCCGGTGTTCGCAACATTTAGCAAACTGTGTGCTGCCGCGAAACTAAACCGCTACCTCAAAATTAGCCGCGAGCGTGTGTGACGCCCCGTGCGCCGCGCTCGTGTGTCGATGCCTTTACTTCGCATTTGAATATGTTATAAAGTTAGCCTGCGGGCCGGACGCCCGCGGTCTGTATATATGGCCCTCACTCACGAGTAGTCTAAATTATTATATGGTCACAGAGTTATACGATTACGGCGGGATCGTGTTTTCTTGTTCGCGTGCTTTCCCGTTTTCGTATTATTGTTACATTCCTATTTTGTAAGATAATGTGTATCCTCGTAGGACGTGGTTTGTGTATCGTTAGTATTAATTACTTGTAAGATGATAACTCCATGAAGTGTATCTGTGACGGCGCTGACGCCTGCTGTTTACGTTAATAAATCGTATCCACACGCGCTGCGTTTCAATGTTCCGCGAGTTGTCTCGACACGTCAACACGTGATACCACAAGTACGAGTGCGCGGGAAGCAGTCGTCTGCCGTAGTGCCAGGCTCTGTGTGACTGTATCCATCTCTATTATAAACGGTCATCGTCATTGCAACGCATGTGATGTAAAGTTACCTACTTGAAACCGCGCATTCCAGTACGATCTCCTAATTCAGTCCCCCCGGGACTACGCAGCACTCGATGTTCCACTACGATCCCGGGATCGTATAATTTCCTTTTGAATCCTCTAATTGTTCGTTTGTTGTCACTAGTACCATTAACATTTCCGTTAGGGAACTACTGATGTTTTTTTTTTAAATCACTAGTTCCATTTTTAAGAAAATCTGGAAATAATGGAACTAATGTTGAATTTTATTATCACTAGTTCCACATTATTTTTTATTATTTTTGTCACTTGTGAATTTTTCCACCCCTAGGTGGAAAAATACTGGAGGTAAAACACATGTGAATTTTTTTAAAGGTGGAGTTTACTAGAGGTAAAACACTTGTAAAATTTTGAAGGGATAAAAACACAAAGTTTTGGGGGGTTGAAAAACACTAAATTTTTTAGATAAAATATGTTGAGTGATTTTTCTGTACAAAGATGATTATTTTAAATTTATACTAAATCCGAATCACAAATAAAAAAATTATAATATATTGTAGATTTTATTGAATCCATTAAATATATAGTACCAATAGACAGGGCATAGCGAACAAAATAGTAATCCAATATTTAATTTATTACCTAGTGATACTCGTACAATAGAGCGGCTAACAGAAGAAAATGTCTTAGAAAAACTGTCATCCTATGGCTCGGTGACGTCATCTGGTTTTGAATAGCAAACACGCGAATTAAATTTGTCAAAATGTATATAAATTCAACTACCGCTCGGTAGGTGGCCAGGGACCTTACCATGATATTATGTTAAAATGTCAGCCGTACGAGCGAAAAGGAGTGATCGAGCTATACACCCTATATAGCTCCATCCCTTTAAAAGTTCGGTTTAGGTCGTAATATGGATCACGTTTTGAGCTCGTGGTAGAACCTCAGTGTATGATAAAGGAAGGTTAAGTTTTTCAGCAACAAATGGCGTTATCACAAAATCAGCAAATGTTCTGGAATTATTTATAATAATGATTGAATTCTAATTAATTACCGCGTAAATACCAAAAATATTTACGAAAATAAACCGAAGTTAGGTCCAGTGATTTTACCATAACAAATCGTAATCCGATACTTATTACCTAGTGGTCATAAGTCGCTCAGTCTAGTATGCCACTCCTTACACGTCAAGACGTGTTTGTATCCGCATGCACTAAAAGATTTTTCTGAGGAAATATGCCGAATTGCCCATTATGCTATTGCAAATTTTGTTATGGTAAAATGACTGGACGTAACTTCGGTTTATTAACATAAATTGGTATTTACGCAGTAATTAATTAGAATTCAATAATTTTCACAAATTGTTCTAGAACGCCATCTATTGCTGAAAAGCTTAACCTTACCTAGCACACTGAGGCTCTACCACGAACTCTACGTAATCTATTTTACGACCTACACCGAACTGTTAAAGGGATAGAGCTATATAGGGTGTATAGCTCCATCATTCTTTTTTTTCGTACGACTGGCATTTTAACATAAATTATCATGGTAAGACCCCTGGCCACCTACCGAGCGATAGTTAAATTTATAAATTTTTACCAAAATTCGCGTGTTTGTTATTCAAAGCTATGGTGGAGATGGTGTCACTGAGGCATTTGGATGACAGTTTTTCCAAGACATTTCTACGCATACCCGCTCTTTTGTATCTCTTTTAAATCTATTTGATCGAATACAAAGACATTCAATATACAGGGTGTTTGGTGCATCGTGTGCCAAATTGAAATGGTCGACGGGAGGAGTCATCTGCTATCCTTCCAGAGCCCGAAACACTTCTCATACCCTGTGGATTTTGTTTCATCGACTTTTTATTGTTTTATGAAAATAAGACCCAAATTTTGCATTCAAATACAAATATTAAAAAATATTTATGGCGTAGACTGAATTTTAATTTTATTTAGATGTGTATTGTATTAGAGTACTTTTAAATTTAAAATTATTGACATCAGATAACTAGTTTTTATTAAAACTGTCCATGTTTCAGCTATTTACATGGCTATAAAAAAAAAGCAAATGCGACCGGAATCTTCCAACTTCTTCAAAAATTCTCTCTAGTCTATCCTCTTGTTAGTGATGTGCCACATGCCATAAAAATCTTTTTATAACTTAGTGAATTCGCTAGAATTGTGAATCGAGTCACATAAGACTAATATTTAAAATTATGATTTAAAAATATTTTTGCTTAAATGATACCTGAAAAACCTATTAAAAATGTTATCTCACTCGTATAAGGTAAAATCTGTCTCGTATCTCTCTTTTCGTAGGTTTTACTAGAAAAAAATAAACGAAATTGCATGTTTAACATTTATTTCATAATTTTTACAAATCCTGCTCAAATTGATGGCCTCTGTTGCGAATGCAGGCCCGACATCTGTCATCTTGGATTGGTCTAACCATATGCCCAAATATTTGATACAATTAACAACAGGGAAAACAGAATTATTAATTGTCAAGCCTGAAGTATCTCGTCTTCTCCCTCTACTAAAGATGCAACACTTCGATTTTGTAGGGGATATTTCCAGTCCAGTTTGTCCCAGCTGGTCTATTATGTTCAGAGTGTTTTGGATTTCATTACTACTAACGACACTTTTTAACCGACTTCAAAAAAAAAGGAGGAGGTTATCGATTCGACTGTATTTTTTTATCATATTTTTTTTTATGTTTGTTACCTTTTTCCGTGTAAACTCCGTCGTTTATGGACCATTTGCAATTTTTTTCCCTTTATAGGAAGCCTGCTTCCAGATTGATCCCATTTTTTTTCAAAATCCAGTTCTGATGATGGGTTCCATGAGGAATCGAGGAAACTCCTCAAATATTATAGGCAACCATATAGTGATTTTGGTATTTTCATTGAGAACTTAAGCATTTACAGTCAAGAAGTAACATTTGATGAAGTGGAACTGATGAAGAAGACCAAAAATGGTCAACGGAACTTCACCCTCAGATAGATATCACAATGAAGATAGTTAAGCGACTATGACAATACGAATGGATCTGAATATTTAGGTTGAAAATGGTATCATTGAAGTGATCTGATGATGATGATGGCTCCGGAAGGTAGGCACAGGAACTCCGTAATTAATCAATGTATCCTAGCCCTGTTTGGGCTTATTAGAATTGTCATGAGATGTACTTTGGCTATAGGGTACTATCAAACTGAACTGGTGTTGGAGCCGGAAGGTGGAACGTAGACACATGGACTTCATAATAATAGTAGATTATGTGACTAGGGGATAAAGCAGTGTCTTTAAGTCGCGAGCAGCATGTTGAATTCCGAACGAAACGAAGGTTGCTAATTTTAATCCTGAAAGATAGTGGATTTATATAATTAACTCCCGAGCATTGCGAGGGAGTTAATAAAGAAACCTGAGTGAAGTGAGGAATTCAAGCCACCCAAGACAAAGACATCTTTATCCCCGTGTTGGATACTCTACTTTTTACACCATCTGTGAGATAATTAAAAGATAATTTAGTAAAACAAATCATAAATTAGAGAAATATAAGTATTATGTACAAGTTAATTTTAACTATAATTCAACATGTCTCGAGATTTGAAACAAACAAAATTCACTACTCTAAGATTCTATATTTTCAATTTTCTTTATCGTTGCCGCTTTTTGATTACTTTTTTTTTTCGAAACTCATCAGTAACCACGACCACGTTTTTTTTAGTGGCCAGTTTGAATTTTGAATAAACTTGTTTGATGCACATAAGTACATTTTAGTACTTAATGTTGACGGTTTTTGTTAAAATTGACCAAATTTAAATCTCAATTTTCCCTAGGGATCGCCCATACTGCATAATCTCCCTAGGGACAGAATGACTTGCTTTAAGTGATGGTTGTATGATATATAAAAGGGCATTATCGAGCAGGTGGTGTAGTAACCTAGCAGTGTTTGGGTTATTTGGAATTCGTCATGAGAAATAGGAATTCTGTTAATAAGTGTATCGCAACTAATAAGTGTGAAATAAAAACTTTTTACAAAAAAAAAAGCTGACTTCACTAAAACAACACTAAGTAGGTAAGTAAAGGGTCAAAATAACCTTACTTTCGGAAGTCGCTGTTAAGAAAGCTCTGTAACGAAACCATAGCGAGATGTAGAAAAGTGAGCTCATCTAACAACGCCATCTAGTAACAAAAATTAGTACTACTACTATGGTTACATGAATAAACGTACAAAATTATACAAAGGCTATCGTGCCAGACCCTGCCGAAGGCCTTCGAGATATCAAGGGAGACTGCAAGTGCTTCCCTATGCTTCTCGATGGCCTCGCTCCATATGTGAATGGTATACGCCAAAAATAAAGTCAGGTTGCGAAGAATGAAATAAAACGATTCGGTTTCAAATGCAAAAATATATTTGTTGCGGGTACGTAGCTAGCGTCACTCGTCGAGCTCGGCTTGCGTCTCCAGCAGCAGCTGCGCCAGCGAGTGCCGCGCGCCCGCGTCCAGCCACGCGAAGCCGTCGCGCTCCAGCGCGCGCACGCAGGCGGGGGCGGCGCGCCGCCCGCACGGCCGCCCGCGCGGCGCCAGCACCAGCGCGGGCTCGGGCGCGCGCAGCACGCGCAGGGGGCCGCGCGCCAGCACGCGTGCGGGCGGCGCGCGGGCCGCGCCGCGCCACTGGGCGGCCGCGGCGTCGTAGTCGGCGCGGTAGAAGGCGAGCGCGAGCGTGGCGGCGCGGTTGAAGCGGCCGGTGTTGACCTGCGGCTTGCCGCCGCCGGGCGCGAGGAAGCGCGGGTGCGCGTACAGCGAGAAGCGCGCGAACGCCAGCGGTAGGTACCACTGCTCGCCTGCGATGCAGTTCATCCGCACCTGCGAAGCGACACAGGGTTCCTACACCGAAATCCTCTATTTGGCCACCCAACATTTTTTACCCATAATCGATCTGTTAAAACTCTCAAATATTTTTTTTAGAATCACTAGTGTCGTATATAATAAACATCATGGCCTGGAATGGCACATAGAGTAGGTACTTATCATTTAGGGAGTACTGCAAAGTTGTCTATTCGTTAGGAAAAATAGGCACCTCTTTAAACTATAACCGACGGAACAAAACTAGACTGATTCACAAACTTAAAAGTTGTCGGGAAAAGTCCATACTCAAGATTAGCTAATATATTTAATAAACTACTCGAAACTTTGAAGTCCATACCAAATGACTTGACGTTCTCGAAACAGTTGAAATCTCTATAATTTAATAATTTTATATGTACAATTTGCAGTGCCCTTACAGGGTGCATGTTTTAATACTGTGTCATGAAATTTTAATGCATGTGTTAATATCCAGTGTTTTACATGTCAGCAAATAAATAAATAAGTATAATTATTGTTTGGGATCTTTTTTTACTATAGCGGGCGAAGACGCTGGTAGCAGTAGGTATAAAGCCTTATTACGAGGGTCTCAAATGGATGAAAAAGAAAATTCAACAAATATTTAGTTTCTTAAGGAAAGAAGTGAAACGAGAGGAATGTACTGACTCTATTGAGGAAGTCCTGGTTGAACTCTGCGTGCGGCGGTAGCAGCAGCATGAGCGCGTCGCGCGACACGTGCGCCATCGCCGCCTCCAGCGCCGCGCCGCCCGCCGCCTGCAGCGCCGCCGCCTCGGGCGCCTGCAGCAGCTCGGGCGGCGGCGGCGCCTCCAGCAGCAGCAGCTGCGCACCGCCGTGCCGCGCCCGCAGCGCCGCCAGCTGCGCGCGCGCTGGCTCCAGCGCCGCCGTCTCGTTGGCGGCGCCCACTATCACCTGTCGACATGTCGTGCATAGCTAGCATCGCCTCCACACCGTGCACCGTGTCGCACAAATACTATACAAAGTCGGTGCTCACCATGATGAGAGCGGTGTTCTTGTCCTGCTTGAGGCACACGGTCTCGTATCTGGTGAGGAAGGCGCGCACTTCGGCGACGTTGGAGTGCGCGGCGGGCACGGGCAGCAACAGCGTGACGCGCGCGCTCTCCGTGACGTAGCGCACGGGCACGAGCCGCGCGGCGCCCAGCGGCCGCACCACGTCCACGAGGCGCAGGCGAGGCGAGCGGCCCGGCGCGTGGGCGTGCAGCAGCAGGCGGTAGGACAACGCGCGCGCGGGCTCCCAGCGCCACGCGCCCTCCAGCAGGCGCACGTCAGTGACGCCCTCCCAGCGCCGCAGCCCCCAGGCGCGCACAGTCTCTAGCACCAGCTGCACACACGTGCCACGTCACTAGCTCGCCTGCTGGAGGGCGCGGGCTCCCAGCGCCACGCGCCCTCCAGCAGGCGCACGTCAGTGACGCCCTCCCAGCGCCGCAGCCCCCAGGCGCGCACAGTCTCTAGCACCAGCTGCACACACGTGCCACGTCACTAGCTCGCCTGCTGGAGGGCGCGGGCTCCCAGCGCCACGCGCCCTCCAGCAGGCGCACGTCAGTGACGCCCTCCCAGCGCCGCAGCCCCCAGGCGCGCACAGTCTCTAGCACCAGCTGCACACACGTGCCACGTCACTAGCTCGCCTGCTGGAGGGCGCGGGCTCCCAGCGCCACGCGCCCTCCAGCAGGCGCACGTCAGTGACGCCCTCCCAGCGCCGCAGCCCCCAGGCGCGCACAGTCTCTAGCACCAGCTGCACACACGTGCCACGTCACTAGCTCGCCTGCTGGAGGGCGCGGGCTCCCAGCGCCACGCGCCCTCCAGCAGGCGCACGTCAGTGACGCCCTCCCAGCGCCGCAGCCCCCAGGCGCGCACAGTCTCTAGCACCAGCTGCACACACGTGCCACGTCACTAGCTCGCCTGCTGGAGGGCGCGGGCTCCCAGCGCCACGCGCCCTCCAGCAGGCGCACGTCAGTGACGCCCTCCCAGCGCCGCAGCCCCCAGGCGCGCACAGTCTCTAGCACCAGCTGCACACACGTGCCACGTCACTAGCTCGCCTGCTGGAGGGCGCGGGCTCCCAGCGCCACGCGCCCTCCAGCAGGCGCACGTCAGTGACGCCCTCCCAGCGCCGCAGCCCCCAGGCGCGCACAGTCTCTAGCACCAGCTGCACACACGTGCCACGTCACTAGCTCGCCTGCTGGAGGGCGCGGGCTCCCAGCGCCACGCGCCCTCCAGCAGGCGCACGTCAGTGACGCCCTCCCAGCGCCGCAGCCCCCAGGCGCGCACAGTCTCTAGCACCAGCTGCACACACGTGCCACGTCACTAGCTCGCCTGCTGGAGGGCGCGGGCTCCCAGCGCCACGCGCCCTCCAGCAGGCGCACGTCAGTGACGCCCTCCCAGCGCCGCAGCCCCCAGGCGCGCACAGTCTCTAGCACCAGCTGCACACACGTGCCACGTCACTAGCTCGCCTGCTGGAGGGCGCGGGCTCCCAGCGCCACGCGCCCTCCAGCAGGCGCACGTCAGTGACGCCCTCCCAGCGCCGCAGCCCCCAGGCGCGCACAGTCTCTAGCACCAGCTGCACACACGTGCCACGTCACTAGCTCGCCTGCTGGAGGGCGCGGGCTCCCAGCGCCACGCGCCCTCCAGCAGGCGCACGTCAGTGACGCCCTCCCAGCGCCGCAGCCCCCAGGCGCGCACAGTCTCTAGCACCAGCTGCACACACGTGCCACGTCACTAGCTCGCCTGCTGGAGGGCGCGGGCTCCCAGCGCCACGCGCCCTCCAGCAGGCGCACGTCAGTGACGCCCTCCCAGCGCCGCAGCCCCCAGGCGCGCACAGTCTCTAGCACCAGCTGCACACACGTGCCACGTCACTAGCTCGCCTGCTGGAGGGCGCGGGCTCCCAGCGCCACGCGCCCTCCAGCAGGCGCACGTCAGTGACGCCCTCCCAGCGCCGCAGCCCCCAGGCGCGCACAGTCTCTAGCACCAGCTGCACACACGTGCCACGTCACTAGCTCGCCTGCTGGAGGGCGCGGGCTCCCAGCGCCACGCGCCCTCCAGCAGGCGCACGTCAGTGACGCCCTCCCAGCGCCGCAGCCCCCAGGCGCGCACAGTCTCTAGCACCAGCTGCACACACGTGCCACGTCACTAGCTCGCCTGCTGGAGGGCGCGGGCTCCCAGCGCCACGCGCCCTCCAGCAGGCGCACGTCAGTGACGCCCTCCCAGCGCCGCAGCCCCCAGGCGCGCACAGTCTCTAGCACCAGCTGCACACACGTGCCACGTCACTAGCTCGCCTGCTGGAGGGCGCGGGCTCCCAGCGCCACGCGCCCTCCAGCAGGCGCACGTCAGTGACGCCCTCCCAGCGCCGCAGCCCCCAGGCGCGCACAGTCTCTAGCACCAGCTGCACACACGTGCCACGTCACTAGCTCGCCTGCTGGAGGGCGCGGGCTCCCAGCGCCACGCGCCCTCCAGCAGGCGCACGTCAGTGACGCCCTCCCAGCGCCGCAGCCCCCAGGCGCGCACAGTCTCTAGCACCAGCTGCACACACGTGCCACGTCACTAGCTCGCCTGCTGGAGGGCGCGGGCTCCCAGCGCCACGCGCCCTCCAGCAGGCGCACGTCAGTGACGCCCTCCCAGCGCCGCAGCCCCCAGGCGCGCACAGTCTCTAGCACCAGCTGCACACACGTGCCACGTCACTAGCTCGCCTGCTGGAGGGCGCGGGCTCCCAGCGCCACGCGCCCTCCAGCAGGCGCACGTCAGTGACGCCCTCCCAGCGCCGCAGCCCCCAGGCGCGCACAGTCTCTAGCACCAGCTGCACACACGTGCCACGTCACTAGCTCGCCTGCTGGAGGGCGCGGGCTCCCAGCGCCACGCGCCCTCCAGCAGGCGCACGTCAGTGACGCCCTCCCAGCGCCGCAGCCCCCAGGCGCGCACAGTCTCTAGCACCAGCTGCACACACGTGCCACGTCACTAGCTCGCCTGCTGGAGGGCGCGGGCTCCCAGCGCCACGCGCCCTCCAACAGGACAAAAGGGGTATATTATAATCGGCTATGGTTATTTTATTCACCGTATCCTATCAGTATTAACACACGCTCGGACTTGGGCAACGGACCAAATCCGTTCTCGCAACAGACGACCGGATCAGACAGATTCAGTTGCCTTGCGTACGTTAAGTGCACGCCGCCGCTAACAGACCTATACGGTCCTAAGTAATAATAAATATGGACTCTGGACTACTCTATAGTTTGGTTTATGATTTGGTTCGGAAGCGATCCAAAGCCGTGGTCCGACCGTACCAAGTTCGAGCGTCTGTTTATATTACTCACGTGAACGAATTCGCGTGAAAATAATACTCATAAATACTGTACAAAAAAGTACAACTGACATTCATCTCAGGCATGTCTTGCTCACTCTCTACTCTATTTGAGATGTAGACATTATCAGTTTTTCAATGGTAAGAACAGAGTATCAGTACTCACGTCGAGCGCCTCGCGGTCGGCGCCGGCGATGCGCGCCACCTCGTGGTGGTCGTCCGGGAAGAAGGCGTGCGACGCGTTGAACGACACCCAGCGCAGGTGGTCGAACCTGCAACACACAGCACACCGTCACGCACCGCGCGGAGTGACGTCACGCGCTCGTGGCGGACACGTACCGCGAGTCGGGCGCGGGCGGCGCCAGGCCGGGGTCGGCGCGCAGGCCGGACGGCCACGTGGCGTTGCGGTAGTGCGGCGGGTGCTTGGCGGCGCCGCGCCACAGGGCCGCGCGCAGGCGCCGCACCTCGGCGCGGTCGCGCTCCAGGTGCACGCGCGACACGTAGGCGTGCAGCGTGTAGAACGAGGCGGCCCGGGCCACGGGGAACACGGTGACGGCGTCGGCCAGGTCGGGCGTGAGCGCGGGCGGCGTGTCGGGCCCGGGCGCGCGCACGCCGCGGTACTCCTCGCCCTGCGCGGCCGTCGAGCAGGCGCGGTGCGCCGCGTGCAGCACGCAGCGCCCGATGTTCTCGTGGTGGTGCGGCGAGTACGAGTTGCGCACGCACCAGTCCAGCTCGGCGTGCACGGCGCGCAGCACCGAGTTCGACAGCAGCACGCCGCCCTCTGCACACACACATGCACACGTCTTCACCTCGGTAATGATACTCTGTCCAGTTGCACTCTCAGAGGCTGTTAGG
Source organism: Mythimna pallens (assembly GCA_961205895.1). Classification (NCBI taxonomy): domain Eukaryota; kingdom Metazoa; phylum Arthropoda; class Insecta; order Lepidoptera; family Noctuidae; genus Mythimna; species Mythimna pallens. The sequence continues at coordinate 20,362,719 of OY540847.1, read as the reverse complement.
TAGCTGTTGCACTCCGTCATTGTTGAAGACACAATCATAATATAATCAGTCTGTTTTTACTGAATTACACTTCAGATTCAAAGATCAAATAACTAATAAGGCTATACGTTTTATGGTGTTTTGTTTTTACCCGACTGCAAGAAGGGTTATTTCTTTTTGTAATGCCAATAAACGCAATTTTCTTTCTTTAATATTTTGAAGATAGAGTGATAGATGGATCTGAAAACACTAGTCTGTTGCTAGAATGTTCCAAACTCAAACAATTTATTTTAATGAACGGCACACATACTCTTTTGAATTGTCAATTAAAAATTATGACGCTACGGTTTCTATGAAATCTGGGCCCACCTTACGGTTACAATGGCACCGAGTTCCAAATTTTAGTCCGTTCAGAGTTATTCAAATGCTTCGTAATTAGCTACATAGGCGTCCAGTATACGGTCATGCAAGCGTCAGTCAAAACCATCAATCATGAATGAAACTTGACTGATAGTGAGTAAGTTAATTCATTTATTATTTTTATTTTGCAATTTGACTTTTATTTTATTTTTTTTGCATCAATTAATTTTTGACATCTTTCATTTTTGTGAACGTTACGAACGGACTATGTTGATTGCTTTTTTTTCCTTTTCAGTAATTTTAACGTATGTCTGGCAATTTGAGTATTTTCTGCGGCCTACCCAAATGTCCTTTCTTTGGTATTGTTCGTCAAGTCATTGAGCTCCTTAGTAGTTCTGAGTTGAGCTTTACGAATACTGACAAATGCTTGCACTGACTGGACAGGTCCACTCAAATTTGTATGGTTCTTTCTTCAAAAGACCATTTTAGACAAATCTGCATGGTTCTCATGTGATTTGACCATTAAATATTTACTGTATGGACTTTAAAAGAGACTTTGACCCTTGAGTTTGTTTCGGTGTTTCTTCTCAGGGTAGTCAGCTAGGAAACACCGGCCTCATCTAGTTAAAAAATTAAGAAAAAAAAAATTGACGTGTAAAAGTGTTTTTTTAAACCTATTTACAAAATAAATATCATCATTTAAAAAAAAAAAAACATTTATCATTCATTGTGGCTGTATGGACCTTTGTCATAATACTACAAACAAAGTAAAAAGTGAGCGAAATCTGTCAAAATGGCGTCAAATATTACGAAAAATTAACGATTTTCATTATTTTTTTTCTCAAAAACTATATGTTTCCTAACATTGAGACTTTGCGTAATTACTTTTTAGACATAAACCTTTCCAATATAAAATTATAAGCGTAAAACTCGTTGTCCGGTATATTACAGTTTAGCCAAAGGTTGGAAAATGATGATACATCCGCTAGGCAGGTAGCAACTTGCACCTTCATTCATGACTCATTCGATAGGCAAGTAGCAAGTTGCGCTAAGACTGGTGACTCATCGGTTCGGTATTTATGTAGCAACGTGTACCTTAACTGATGACTCATCCGCTTGGCTGGTAGCACAAGCGCTTAGCAAGTCTTGTTTTTATTACTACATCATTTTACTTATATTATATATAAATTGATTAAAAAAAATAATCCTGCTTCAAAGTACTTTGTTTTAAAATACATAATATTATTTAATATTTAAATAAAGAATAACTTAAATGAGGTCTCCCACCCCATCATGGGGTGGAGCATGGCTCCCCAAGCCCCTTCATTTCATACAATATCGACTTCAAAATGTGGTCAGTTCGAGGTGACAACAAGGATCTAAAAGCGGCAAGGAAGAATGCGACACAGCAAGAATTTAAAGAGCAAACAGGAATCTTAATTGACATTGTTAAAACAAGGATATGGAACTACCAATGATGGTTATACTGCTAGAAGATTTTTTCAGGATTTTAAAAGAACATCCGAAATCATTAAAATTGATGTCGAATTAGTTACATTGTACTACAGACAGTTTCTTCTGGTAGGCTTATCAACATTGATCGTTTTAGAAATTATTGTAGAGAAACAGCTGAACTCTATGTATAGCTTTATCCGATTAACAAACTCCTAATTCATGGTGCAGATATTTGTAAATATTTTAGTTTTATTCCCAGTCTGCTAAGTGAAAAAGCATCTGAAGCAAAGAATAAGGAATTCAGAAATACGAGAGAGATGCATATTAGAAAACAGGAAAAATACAAACAAATGAAGATTTGCTGCATAACTTTTGAATAAGTTCAGATCCATATATTTCGTCTATTCGACCGAAATTTTCAAAAAACAAGCACCAACAATTGCATTCAGAAGTCATAGAACTATTAATTCAGGAAGATCTTCCGATAGAAGAATATGAAGAAAGTGAAGTCGTTTTGTTAGAAGCTGAAAACATTTCAGATCCATTGTCAATCTGATGTAGTATTAGTTCTTTACAACTTTTGCAGAACATCTAAGTTTTATATAATTATATAAGTATTTTTAATTTGTACCTAGGTAAATCTTGTATGATTTATCTACTGCAAATGCTGCACTACTGCTTATTCAAGAGAGATTGTTTATTTTTTAACTATCTATTTTAAAATAAAGCAACTTAGAAACATTTCTTATTTATGAGGTATATTTTAAGTCAAGTGATGTATTAGTAAAGACATGACTAATCTAAGCGCTTGTGCTACCTGCCAAGTAGATGGATTCATCAGTTAAGGTACACGTTGCTACATAAATACCTTACGGATGAGTCACCAGTCTCAGCGCAACTTGCTAGTTGCCTATCAAATGAGTCATCAATCAAGGTAAGTGCAAGTTGCTACCAGCCTAGCGGTTGTATTATCAGTTTTCAACCTTTTTGGGATGGGAAAGCTGGAAAAAGAAAAAAGAGATTGTTTTATTTTTAATTACTAAATATTTTTTAAATAAAGGATCCATTTTTATTAATATACCTTGTAGGTATATTTTGTTATGTCAAAAGAATGTAAAATTATCGCATTGGCACTAATAAAAACTCATGAAATTAGAAGAAACTCGGCGACAAAATATTGAAATTTTGAACGTGTCCGAAGATGGTTTATTTTTTTTAATTTCATGTACACTACTACTCACTAGTTCTTTACAATTTTTGAGGTGTGATCTTTAGGTCAGCGCGGCTTTTCGTGAAAAAAATATTAAAGGTAAATACTTTTTCGTCATAAAATAAAAAAATTAAGAAAAGTCGTAGAACAATTGTTATTACTTATAAAAAAACCTATCGAATGAATTTTTTTTCGACGCCATAATGACATTTTTTATCGAATGTCCACTTTTTTTCAAAACGGGACCAGTGTGGGTCGCCTCGTGCCACCATATGGTTCGTAAAAAACGTTCGTGCGCAGCCTTCTACGCAAAGTTCGGGCTCGCCAAGATACGTTGGCCGTACTGTATCCAATAAAATATATTATACCTACATATGTACATAATTATATTGTGATCACAGTGACCGTCCAGGATAGAAAAACTATCAGCCTATCATACCCATCATGCTCCAATTCTAGGTACCTGTGCTCGCACTGTTAGCATAATATGGTATTTAGATGTTGGCAGGTGCCTGGATAACTTTGTAGGTCCGGCAAGTGCCTGGGATGATAATATAATCATTGAGAGCAACAACACAGCTTAAAAATTATGTTTCTGCTGTGGTTTGTAATAAAACTGTGCTTTTTAAAATTGATTGTTTTTATTGTATTTTTTGCGCACCAAAACTAAACGGTAGGAAGCTAAGTTGGTCTGTGTTTCAACAGAAAAAAACAACTGGTTATTTATGACAATTTACAATGAATGTGAGTCAGCGTTTTTAGTTTTTTGACACCAACTTCCAAAAGTTATTTTGCACTTTTTTTTTAAGTAAGTAATTTATATTTTTTTGTAAAAAAGTTTTTATTTTTCCCATTCTTTTTTTTCGTCCTAACTACCTACCATATTGAATGGCTAGTTCATGGAAAAAGTCATTAAATTCATTAAACCCCAAGTGGACGCCAACTTCACTCTCTTCTATTGTGTCTCTAATTATGGTATTCGAAAGGTTATTAGGGTAAAATAAACTGAGAGAGTAGTAATGATGAAACTGAGAGAGTTGTAATGATGATTTTACTAAGTAGTTATAATTATTATTGATAAACAAGATAAAAAATCAGACTTGAGAACCTCCTTGTTTTATGGAAGACAGCTAAAAAACAATGAATTCTGATGTCACATTTACCAAACCCTACAACCAACATCTACACACCAAACAACAACATTACCTTATCTAAAACTATCAATAGCTCCAACTCAATCATTTACTTTGATCAAACCAATCACCAGGTGATTTTCAATTATCAAAGAGTTTGAGAATTATTGCATTGAAGCTGAGGTGATTTAGAATGTTCTATCCTACTTTATTATTTTTATAAACAAAAGAAACTTGCGGAATAATAAGTGAGTGTTACCATCTTACCAAGTGAACAGTAATGGCTGTCATCTTCAGTGACCATTCCCATGTACACATCCTCACTGACACTCAGCTGTGACACGAGCTCCGTCAGGCGACGAGCGTTCACAAATGCAGTATCTGACACAAGGAAGAAGAAATCATACTCCTCCAAATAGTTATCTGCTAAATACTTGAGTGCATGAAATGGTTTCAGCATCTCTCTTGTGTCAGTGAAGCCCACAACGTTGGCCAGCCCCGGCACAGAGCTCACGGCACTAGCTGTGATGAAAAACTTCAGTGCAGGCTGCAGACGAGCTGTTGTGTGGTTTAGGGCTGCTATTTGGCTCTTGAGCGCTTCTTCAGAACTCAGCACTCCTGTGAGCAGGGATCCTGAAATAAACAGTTGATTTATATGTGTGTGTGTTAAGTGTGTGGTGCGAAACAGTGTGGTATACGTGTGGATGTGTGGGTACCTCTCATGCCGAGCTCGGTGCTGTAGTAGCGAGGGCGTTGCACGCTACGTCCGGCGGCGTGACCGGCGGGCCCAAGCGGCCTCTCTTCGCGCTGTGGCTCGTAATCGTCGAGCACAGGCGCGGCGCCTAGAGCCTCGCACGCGGCGGCTGGTGTCTCGTCCAGTGGAACCAGTGCTAACGAAACCCATAGCCCCAGCGCCAAACCGACCAAGAAGTAAGAGTTGTGCTTCACCTGCGACACCACATAACGCGACAGCATCGTGCGTACCTACGGTCAGTGACCGAGTGGCGCTGCACTGAACCACTGTACTGAACGACTGACTGCTCAGCGACCCTCGTGTAGCGTGTAGTCGTGACCAAAATAAATATAGACACTCTTTGTTAATTAGAAAATCGCGTCGATCTTTATCATCAATTAGTTCGGTTAATCTCGAGGTCACATTTGTAGCAATGAATTTTATGTTCGTGTTCCGATCACGAATTTACAATCATTGCAATTTAGAAATTATTATCATTCCGTACGTCCGTCATCCGTTCAACTAACGTTCCATTACTATTCCGACAAATATGATATTTCAAACATACTGTTGTTGCACAAGTCTAACTTTTTGTATCGTGATCATCTTCTAAATTAAATCAAGTTTTGTTCTGATATAACGATGAGTTATATTCGTATGACGTGGGTAATAGAAGTAGTTTCAAATGCTGTTATAAGAGTGATCTAAGCTATAGAGATACGACCGTTAAATGTCATTAAAAATGACAGCAATCAATGTTGTGAATTCATTATCTAATGTTTAATTTTATGCCATTAAATGGAACGTTTTGATAACAACACGACAACAAAGAGAAATGTCAACACAACGAAATTGACATTGACAGTTATTGTCATTAATGTCATTTAACAAAATATCTTGTTTTTTTGTTAATATTTTTGGCTTGGGTACTAAGTTTTTTAAGCCACATTTATTTAGACATCTTAATGTTTTTGTAGTATTTGGCAGCAATGGCAGCAAATGTATCAGGTCAACCTTCTCGGTAAACTTCACTGAGGTTGTCAATACCACAATATGCAGCTTAATTTTACCTGAATAGAAAACTCCATAAAATACCTATTTTTAAGCTGCATACATTCTATACCAGATTTAGATTAGCTGCGTTCTGCTTTGCTAGCTTTAGCGAGGCTTTTAAAAAACCTCGTGTTTTTTTTTAATTATCCTTTTTTCTTCATAACAAAGTTAGTTCTTTGTTGTAACGGAAACTGACATCCTCACGGCCCAGCCGCCGCAACCCTGTTCTTCGTCTAATAGCCAAGAGACGCGGGCTTGCGAACGACGAGCAATGCGGTAGCTCGCTGTCCGGCCGTCCAATAATCATCCAGACCGACCCAACCCTAAGCCGACGCATCGCGGGGATTTTATGATAAGGAAACTCGTGGTCCTACAGCAAAGGGCAACAGAAGGAAACAGGTGTGGTTTTAGTCAGTAAAAGTCTGACGCGCTCCGCCCTAGAGTGTGAGATGTCATTGGATGATTTTCTAACTCCAAAAGAGTTTTTTTGAATGGTATTGGACTAAACGAATATTGCCTATTGAAACAACAAATTTTTATTTAATGGTTTTCATTACACAATTAACATAATTTTAGCCAAGACAGAGAGATACTTATCAAAAGTAACTACAATTTTATTGGTTTTAACAAAGTTGTAGAAAGTTAAATAAGTAGGTAATCGCTAGGATATGCAAAACAGGCCAAAATTAAAACCCGGTTTTTATTTCGGGTATCCTTAAAAAAAAACCGGTTAACCGGAGTAATCGGTTTGCTAGTAAGTTTTTTTTATTGTTCGTAAAAGTGATATTTTTAGACTGATTGTTAAATTCAGGCCACCTACATCTTGCATCTCTTTAATTTAATAGAAACTTATGTATTTAAAAGAAAATGCATAAATGTATTGGGATAAAAGGTATATTTGCGTTTTGTGTTTAAACTTAGTAAGTAGGTATAATATAAATCAAGAGTACCAAAAAGATCAACTAAGCGTAATTTAGTCATTATAAATATCATGCATGAATATAAAATACAAAACTAACATAATAAAAACACTTTAAATCTGTAATCAAATTAACCATATTATAAACTCTTTCATTATAACTAGGGAATTCAAAACCGGCCATAATTAAAACCCCATTTTTTACCCGGTTTTCGGTGATACCGGTTTTAAAGTTAGTTTTTTTTTAAATTGCTTGTAAAATTCAGGCCACCTACTACTTGCGTATTTTTAATAATTATTTAGAAACTTATCAATACAAAAGATATTGTACACCTAATATGGCAATAAATTCTGAAACAAATAAAAAAAATCTTAACTTCATAAAAACGAATGCCTTAGAATGATGTCGTACATAGAGAATCTAAACCAGAAATACTTCTTTTTTCGGATTTTAATTCTGCCCTGACAGCATTCACTGCCTGTTGAGTTCTCACAACACACGACCGGCCTGGATCTTTTATAATCGTGAACAAAAAAAGTGTACATTTGGTGTAGCTATCTATGGTACGATAAACAAACCTACGTCTGATACCAAGCCTTAACAGCGTTTTAAAACAATGTTTGAAAGTAAAATAACTCGAAAAATCCGAATACTTGAAAATAAAACCCGGTTTTTTAATAATTAAAAATATGCCGAAAGACCGGTTTTTCGGTTTTCGAGTTAACCGGTTTGCATTCCCTAGTAACCTCGTATTTCTGGGTATGGTGGTGGTAGAATTCATATAAGTTTGGAACCTTAAACCTATAGCAATCTCAATTAAGATAGTTAAGAGCGGTCCACCCGAGATACATTTTCATACAAACGATCTTACGTGATTATGTCGTTATTACACATCTTTCTACAGATATTTTGGAAACACAGATATTTTGTGGATATTACCTAAGTTTCTATTCAAATGAAATCATTTTTTTTTATAAAACGAATCCAGAAAAGACCTGTGAAAATCTGTTATTTTGCGTGTATTCTGGCCCTTCATGATGTAGGTACTCATATTTTAATTAAAAAAGTAAATAAAATATATTACAGAAACTTTGCGCATTTAATCCAGATTCTGAATGACAAAATTTTTGTCCATAAACTTTTAAGGTATTATATATATATATGTATATATATAACACGTATTTCCTGGAAAAAGTTTGGTTGAACACTCGAATATTTTAATTCGAGTGAGTGAAGGAATTACTTAATGCTAACAGGGCGTTCAGGCATTATCTTTCTTTTTTTTCGCGGTGCCTCTTTGTCAAATATTGCGTTGAATTGCATTGGATGAAACAACAAATTTTTAAGCTATGCTAACGTTGACGATAGATGGCTCGGGAAGGGCCCTCTTAAGCAACATGACATCATCATTTCAGCCGAAAGACGTCCACTATTGGACATAGGCCTCCCCATATGTCGCCACAACGAAAGGTCCTGAGCGTCTCGCATCCATTGTACCTATTCCTGCGATTCACATCAGGTCATCGGTCCACCTTGTGTGAGGCCCGCCACCCCTTACCTCGCCGTAACTTTGAGCGCAACCGGAGTCAAGGGTAGATAGATAGATAGATAGATAGATAGATAGATAGATAGATATTCTTTATTGTACACAAAAATTCAAATTACATTAGGAACTTAAAATTAATAGGGTGTCACAATGGGCGGGAAACGAGCTGCCGGCCACTAGGGGCCATTTTTTTGTAGTTCTTTTCATTTGGAGTGGAGGGTGGGTTTGCTGCTGGTGGGTTGGCAATCGCAGTGTGGTTGTTGCAGTGCATAGAGAATGCTGCTGCCTATTCTCTGGTGTGTCCCTTAGTCGCCTCTTACGACACCCACGGGAAGAGATGAAATGGTGCTATTCTTTAAGTCTGGACACTATACGGTGCAGTCTTGACTATTCCACATTAATATCAGCATTAATTTTTCCGTCCTGAGGTACGGAATCCTAACACGTTCAAGATAACTTTAATTTTGGATGTCGGTGTTAAATAACGAGGGAACAAAACCAGAAAGCTTTTTTATGTTCTATCATCTCTGTCGAGAGAGTCGAGCGCGTGGACCGGTGCCTGTGCTCGGCTGAGTGGGCTGCGGTTAATTTCCTCATGTCGGGAAACTTGTGCCGTACACTTATGTTGGTAACGTGATGTATCTATTAACAGATTACTTTGTCTTTTCCCTAAGTCAAGAGAAATAAAATTTAATTTGTCTAGATGTGTCTAGAACCGGAATATGTCAGTAACAGTATTATGTCTTATGGCATTTTACTGTGGGGATCTGCAGCTGATGTGGACTCAATTTTCATATTGCAAAAGAGAGCAATCCGGGCTATTTATAAAATGGGTCCTCGCGAGTCCCTCAGAAATAAATTCAAAGAAATCGATATACTTACTCTGCCTTCTCTTTATATCTTGGAAAGTATTTTGTACGTTCGTAAAAACCTAGGACTTTTCAAAATTAGAAGCGATTTTCATAACATAAATACGCGCAGTAAACACGAAATTGTATTACCCAAATAGAGATTAGCTAAGACCAGCAAGTCATTTTAAGTAAACAGCATACGCTTTTATAACAAGCTACCAAAGGCGGTGACTGAACTTAGCGAGGGCAAGTTCAAAACCCATATTAAGCGTGTCCTAACTAAAAAAGCGTATTACAAGGTTAAAGACTATGTCGAAGACACGCTTGTTTGGCAATGACTGCTTCTGCACATGTGGCCCCCTGGTAACTCATAATATTGTGTACATCTGTCTATTAACTGCTCCACATTTGTTGTAATATATACATTTTTTCTTTTCTTCCTACACATTGCTTTTGCAATATTTTTTATATTAGTAGACGCCAACCACCATAAATTCGTTAGTAATTTTCTTTTTGTTGACATGTCATTTATTGATAATTGTAATTACTTATTGTTCTTGTTTTTTTTTTTTTTTTTATAGCTTCTTTTTTTTTTTAATGTGAATGTGAGAACACCGTGGACTTCGCGAATTCTTAGGTTACTTCCTATTACGACTCACTTTTTTTTTTAATATTATTATTTTTATTGTGCTTTTGGGTACAATATCGACTGGTCTACACTGTTCTTACATAATGTCTATTAATACTGTAATATGAAAATATTGTAAACAATCATTTTTTTAAAAGAGTAACCATGGAGTTTCTTGCCGGTTCTTCTCCATAGGAAACGACCAATTTGGAACCGTGCACTAGCTTCTGACGTTTTATAAGTGCCCATGTAGGCCTATGTGAAATAAAAAAATTTTGACTTTGACTTTGACTTTGACTTTGACTTTGAATAACCACCAGAAGCATAACCAAGACATTGGCCGTACTTTAATAAAAGGAAGCTTACACTCAGCATTGCAAGTGGCTTACAAGTGGCAATAGTCACCCAAGAAAAAATATTGTGCAGAATAGTTTGTACCTACTCAAATAGAGGAAAGGTAAGTGGAAAGTGAATATTTTTTTTAAGAATTTTGACAGCCTGACAACACTCCTCGAAAGAAGTGGGACATGCTGGGATTTAATTATACTCACCGAATGTTGGCTATACAATTCCCCCCTTCTTCCCTCAATGCATGGGTATACCTCCGCGGCCACTAACCTGCATAGGTCGCAAAATGAGGGCGTAGTGATATTCTTCCGTTCCCATCTTCAGGCTTCTGTCTCTGAGCCCTTGATCCAGGATGCTAACTGCTTATTGTTAAAACTAAATAATGACACCGTTATAATTGCAATCTACCGCCCGCCTGCCGTTCGGAATCTCACCGCGTTCCTGGATTCACTAAACGAGCTCCTGAAATCTGTCTCCAACTATAAAAATATTATTTTAACCGGCGACATAAATATTAATATACTTGAAACCAGCGATGATTCTCGGGCAATCGAGTATTTGACTATTTTAGCTTACCACGGCATGCTTCCGGCACACACCCTTCCTACACGGCATCGCAACTCTTGTTTAGACCACCTAATCCTGAAAACGCGCCATCCAGCTTTTTGTTTCGTCGCTAATACCTCAATCACGGATCATGACACAGTTCTGTTGTTTTTGGAGAATTATACCACATCCAGTTATTCTCGACAAATAACCAGAACTACTCGCGTATTGGACTACGAAAAAATTAAATTGGACCTTCTCGAGGCAGATTTCAGCCCCTTGTATTCCTCCCCAGATGTTAATGAAGCCACTGAATTCTTTATTTCTACTCTCAAACAAATTGTACTTCAAAATTCTACATTTAAAGTGGTTTCCAACCGTAAAAGATTGAGGAAACCCTGGATGACCCCAGGGCTTCTTAGATGCTTGCGGAACCGCGACAATTTGCACTTGAAATGTAAAAAAAATCCCGATAACGAAATTCTGCAAATCACTTTTAAAAGGTACAGAAATTACTGCTCGATGATACTTAAAACCGCCAACTCTAACTATAATAGAGCTCAAATAAGTAAAGCACAAAATAACAATAAAAAGCTCTGGGAGACAATAAAATCAATAACTCACACTGCAAAAGTCAAGACACACGCCGACGCTCTTTTGTCATCCTCCGATCCAGAGAAATCCGTAAATGAAGCGAACGCTTATTTTGCTAATATTGGACGTACCTTAGCTGAAAACATACCTGCCGCTGCAACCATACTTTCAAAATCCGATGCTCTCCAGTCGTGCAATAATTCCTTTGTCCTTCTAGAGACGGATGAAGTTGAATTGGATAGTTTAATTATGTCCCTAAGGAGCGATTGTGCGATAGGTTCCGACGATATATCAGCCGCTTTTCTTAAAAATAACAAAAATATACTCATTCCCCACTTAACCTACATATGTAACCTCGCTTTAGGTTCAGGCACTTTTCCAAACGCTTTCAAGCTGGCAGTAGTGCACCCAATTCATAAAGGAGGGGACAGAGATCGTTTGAACAATTACAGACCTATCTCAATTTTACCTACACTATCGAAAATACTTGAGAGGCTAATGAACAACAGATTAATCAAATACTTAAATCAAAATCACACACTCTCATCTTCCCAATATGGTTTTCGCTCCGGAATTTCTACTAATAATGCTGTATTAGACCTAACAAATACTATTGTCACCAAACTTGATGAAAAACAGAAGGTCATAGGCGTTTTCCTAGATTTAGCGAAAGCCTTCGACACTATTTCTGTTCCCACCCTCATTGCCAAGCTGGAAAAAATTGGTATAAGAGGCACTCAACTATCCCTTTTCAGTAGTTACCTCACTGGCAGACGACAATGTCTCAGATTGGGAGATTGGACCAGTGATGAACTCCCAATAACATACGGAGTTCCCCAGGGCAGTATTATTGGTCCCACCCTTTTTCTCATTTATATAAATGACCTTTGCCAGCTAAAGCTTCCTAATGCTTCCATCTTTACATATGCCGATGATACTGCTCTAATATTCTCCGGAGATACATGGGATCTGGTATTTCAATACGCACAGTCTGGACTTGGCGTTGTGACCAGCTGGTTGTCGCAGAACCTGCTCACTCTGAACGTTGATAAAACAAATTACCTCACCTTCTCACTTTCAGCCGCTGGAAAGCCTCCTTCCTCCTCTCTTGCTTTAATCGCTCACTCCTGTATTTCAACTCACCATATGGGCTGCTTATGCCCCCACTTAAATCGGGTAAGTTACATTAAGTATCTGGGAGTGCAGATCGACGACTGTTTAACCTTTAGTACTCACACTGAAACACTTACAACACGGTTACGCAGGTTAATCTATGTTTTTAAGAACCTCCGTTACGTTGCTGATTTGAAGGTGATTAAACTTGTGTATCTAGCACTCTGCCAATCCCTTATCCAATATTGTATAGTTGCATGGGGTGGTTCAGGAAGGTCCCACATGTTGAGAGTAGAACGTGCCCAAAGGGCACTGCTGAAAGTTGGTTGGCAGTTACCCTATCGCTTTCCTACCACAGACCTTTACAAAACTTGTAAGGTTCTGACTGTTCGTAAATTATATATACTCAATCTTTTAATGACAACCCACGGCCACACTCCCTACGACCCTTCTTTAATCTCCCAGCGTCGTAAGCATTCGGTCTGTCCCTCGATTCGTACAAATTGTGCTTCGACCCAACGCTTCTTCCGCTTCCTTAGTAGTCATGTGTACAATAATACTAACAAAATTTTAAACATATACCCCTTGTGCAAATCCAAATGCAAAGCAAAAATAATAAATTGGCTTCTTGATTTAGATTATTCTGAGACAGAAAATATTTTAGCTGTCTTAAAATAAATTATTTAGTAAATTTGTAGACAACATCTTTATACACACACCTACAATCACTCTAACAAACAAACTTTCAGACACACACTCAACACACACCATACACTACACACTCACAGACACACCATTTTTTAGTTTTAGCATTTTTCCTGTTTTATTTTTTAAATATAAATATTCCTCTCTGTACGTGAAGGCTTTGATGTTTACAAATTAGTACTTTATAGTATTGTTTTAAGAGGGTGAGAGCCTGGAGATCTGTCATACAGGTCTCGAACCCACTACAGACTCCAGCTCTCACAAAGGTTAGGAAATTTGATTAAAATAATATGTTATGAACCAATGTCTGTACCTTTTGAGAGAAATAAATCGATATTATTATTATTATTATTATTTATTATTATTTTGTGGTACAGTAATAGTAGAATAACATGATTAAGGCAATTTCTGACAACATGCGTAAAGACTTTGACGCTTCTAGTAAGTCCGAAGTCGCAGCTGAGCGTGCTGTCCAAGCCGAGTACTGGGTTAATATTCAGCGCGCGCGCGGCGGCGGTCCGTGGACAATGTTTGCGCATGCGCAGCACGTGTTCTGCTCATCTTGTGAACTTACCACCATGCAGCTTAATAGTGATGACGCTACACTGAATTTACTTTTACCGGTTTCCTCATATCATATCTCAGATTGGAAATGTTCGTCTGTGTTGATAAGAAGATAAGTGATACCGTAAAAAAAACTACAGTTACCAACAGGAAGTGTAATATTATATACCTGTGTGCTTGCTGCGAACAAGGGCGATATGTACTTACAAGAGAATAGGTGTAAAACTAACATAAATAACAACCATCATTTTGGACACACATAAGATGCGGTGGTGCCGGGTGTATCCTCAGCAATTACCATATAGGCCATCTACGACCACGCGACGATCGCTGGACGATCCAGCTGATTGTCCAGATTACCAAATCTCGTCGTCATCGAAAGTCATTGGGGCATCTGTGAATGCCTGCGTGGTCAAGAACGTACTAATATTGAGCAAGATGCATTGCTGAAACGTAGCCCGACCACCCGATCGCCCGGCGCTCGCCCGGCGTCAGTGACCCTGCCATCGACTTGCTGAATCAGTTATCTCAGTACCCAGGGTTCTACTGTTATAACCATATAATAATAACCCTATCGCCGTATCTCTACGTAGACGTCGTGGGGCTTGTGCGCTCCATTAAACTCTAGTAGTAGTAGTATCTTTATTCATAACAACATACCATTGTTGAAACACCAACGGTCCGAACTAAGCGATTTGCTTCGTCGTTTATACCGCCTACATCGAGGGACTGGAACAATTTGCCTGCTGCGGTCTTCCCGTCCAACTATAATTTAGGTGCCTTCAAGGCTAGAGTGAATAGGCTCTTAATAAACTAGTGCGCTTCACCATCAATGATTGCATCACTGCTTACCATCAGGTGGGATCGCGGTCAAGCACTGGTTTATACCGAATAAAAAAAAAAACATAATTGTGTCGAACAGATTGATAATTATAAATTTGTCCTTATAACTAGATTCATATAAATTCCAAAATAAATAAAATCATTACAGTATCATAATTATCACAAATACCAAGTATATAATATATTAATAATAATAAAAGATTCACATGTGTTAAATCATAAAATAATGTCAAAAATTATTATAATTGCAAATTCCCACTGAAAATCATCATCACAAGTAGTAAATCATCTAAGTCTGTACTGGTAGAGTTTACTTTTCTGTAGCAAGCTTAGGGTGAGGGCCCAGACTATGAGAGAATTAAATCCGCTAGGCAGTTTTGTGGCGAGCTGATGGGCATTGTTCCGTATGGTTTTCGGATGTAAAGAATGGCACCATCCCATCTCTTCCCATGGGTGTCGTAAGAGGCGAATAAGGGACATACCAGAGAATGGGCAGCACCATTCTCTGTGGATTTTATTAACCACACTGCGATCGCCAACCCGCCTGCCAAGCGTGGCGATTATGGCAAACCTCCCCACCATATTAAAATGCACAATACAACAAGAAGATGGCCACTAGTGCCCGTCAGCCCGTCTACCCTTGACTCCGGTAGCGGTCAAGGCAATGGCGAGGCAAGGGCTGCTAAGAATCACCGGATGGGATCCGGCTACCCCTTAAAAGAAAAACACTGTTCAAGTGCGAGTCGGGCTCGCACACTGAGGGTTCCGTACAAACTAATTTATGTAAATAGTTCAATTCCTAAAACGAGTTTCGTGGATTTTTCGGAATTGAAAAGAGTTTTTTCTTGTGACCTAACTATAAATTTTCAGTTTTCAGATTTATTCCTATACTTGTGCTATAAGACCTTGCTTCATACCAAATTTAAGGGTTCTAGATCAACGGGAAGTACCGTATGAATTTCGATTTCCTTAGGAGTGTCACGATTTTTGCGACACAAACGGCCGCATTTTTTTTTTCGTAACTTAGAAGTTTAATTTTTTCACAGCTTCAAGGGACCGTAGATCATCAAGATATTCACTGAAGGTCATACAGGTTTACGCTTCGACCTCGACACACCTAAACGACGAAATCGAGACCATATATGAAGATGTATCCAGAGCCATGCATAGTTATAAGACTCACTTCGCCGTGGTCATGAGAGACTTTAACGTGAAACTGGGCAAAAGAGTCGGTGACGATCTTCGAGTGGGGCAATTTGGATTTGGTCGTCGTCGGAACCACCGGGGACACCTACTGACTAGTATTATGGAGAAGGAGGGCCTCTATATGATGAACTCAGACTCACTTTAGAAAGCGGGAGCATAGGAAGCGGACCTGGCAAAGTCCTGACGGTGCGACTAGAAGTGAGATTGGCTTCGTCCAGTCGACGGAGAAGCACATATTCAATGATGTCTCTGTGATCAATGCGGTGAAAACTGGAAGTGATCACCGCATGGTAAAAGGCACATTGAATATCAATATCAAGCTTTAAAAGTCTCGACTGGTGAAGTCTACGCTCCGTCCAGCACACGTCCAGATCCAAAACTCCGAGAGCTTTCAGCTTGAACTCCACAATCGTTTCGAGTGCCTAGGGAACTCCTTGGACGAATACAATGTAAGGAAAAAAAAAGTCTATGAAACGCGACCTTCGCCACTTTAATACCGACCGTATTAAGGACGCGATTGAGCGCAATAAGGGCTCCAAAGTTGTCGCACGAGATCTGTCTATTGGACAGAGCCAGCTAACAAAACTGAAGATCGACGATGGCAGAGTCATATCCATCAAATCGGAGCTTCTAAGAGAGATCGAGGACTTTTACGGACAGTTATACACGTCTATCACTAAACCCGCTGCAAATCTGGCAAATTACTCAAGAGCTAGATTGACTCGACACTATACCGAAGATATGTCGGACGTACAGCCTGTACGAAATTAGGATGGCTCTGAAGCAACTGAAAAACAACAAGGCGTCGGGCGAGGACAGAATTACGGCCGAATACGGTCTGAGCCGTTGGAGCTGAAAGGTTTTGGAGTGATGACCGCGTACCGAAGACGCAGCGTTGGAAGGCCTTCCACAAGATGGACCGATGACCTGGCAAGGGTCACTGGAATCCGATGGATGCGAGACGCATAGGACCGGTCGTTGTGGCGACGCTTGGGGGAGGCATATGTTCAGCAGTGGACGTCTTTCGGTTGAAATGATGATGGGCCACCGCTAATGGTGGGGTCGCTAATGCCCATCATCATTTCAGCCGAAAGACCCGAAGGACCCGATCAATCGGGAGAAATCTTGTTCCCATCTCCGGCTTGTCTCTATTGACCGGTCGTAGTGAACACTGACTAGGAACAGAGCTCCCATCTCTCTCTTGCCTTTATTGGCTAACTTGAGTGGAGATTCGCAAGAGCAAACGCACTCGGGAGAAGGATGTATAATCCAGTAAGCTGCTAGTAGGGATCTTGATCGTACTTCCGGGAGTGTCTTGATAGCCGTGGTATATCTCTTCACTCCTCAAGCACCTCAGGATATGTTGTCTTTTTGTTGCTACGTCAATTTGAGCTAGTGACCGTTTTTGGGGGCCCATTTATTGAGTGTGCAAGTCAACTCCTGTCTTTTTTATCGATGAATATTGATAACATTATTCAGGCAGGACCTTTGTCTTAATGATAGTACAGCATTTTTTTGCAATGACTTTTATAGAAATAGAAATTTGACTCTCAAATAAAGAAATCGTGATCTATAAATATCAAAAGCTTGGGGTTCCTAGTACATAGACCGGCGGGGTCGGATGGTGGAGGTCTGGGTTCTGGACGTCCTAAACCGGGGTTCTGTCCCCACGTGTGTGCGGATGCAGGGCGAGTCCGTGGTGGACATATCGTTCGCTAGCCCTGCTCTGTAAACGCGTGTCGTCGAGGGGGTGGAGACGTATTCAGACCACCAGTACATCCGGTTTGACGTCTCCGCCCACACCTCGACCGCTCCGGTCCAACAGACCTCATGTGGTCTGCGTTGGGCGCTGAAGCAGCTGGACCGGGAGCTCCTCCTGGAAGCCGAAGTCCGTGTGATGCCGGTATGTCAGACACCGCAGGCACCGCATCCGTCCGCCGGATGCGGAGGCCACAGAGCTAAGAGCGGAGCTGTACGAGGGATACAGAGGCAAATCGCACCCTCCACGCGGAGATAAAGCGGCCCGCAATCTGTGGCTGAGGACTCTGAACGGTAACCCGTAGGGACGCCCCTACAAGGCAGAGAGGGACAAACTCCACCCCTGGGCTCCCTGCTGCCGCAGAATCCCCAGTTTATGGAGGGTGTGGTGAGCGCTCTGTTCCCCACGCAAGGGGTACACTCCCCCGCCTATGGTTCTGCCACCTGTGGTGTCCGACATGGACCACGACGGCGACGTCGACAATGTTGCGCATCATGCTTTTCGGCTAAGGTTTGAAGAATGCCATTGGTCCTAGATCTGCTCAGCAACGAGGCAGCCTTTTTCTTTATTACAGTGTGGATATCATCCACACGCGCCAAAGACAACATGCCTGACGTTTTGCAGTATCTAGACAGCCCCAGCATCCTGAATTACACCCCATTATTATACTAGATCGGCAGGGCGTCTAGAACCTTCCGCGTATAATTAACCCACAGACCGCACGTGTAGAACGATTGGCAAAAATAAAGTCATTTTAACGTCACTACGAGTAAATCTGTGAGCCAACTCAACGAACGAAAAGCTCAACGAACAAATCATTCAGATTGGAGTGCTTAGGTAAGGTTAACCCTCCTTGCTTCACCCCACACTCCAACCTGTACGGCTCAGAGAGAATACTACCCCAACGTACTTGATTATGTTGATTTGAGTACTAGTACTAAAACAAGCCCGTCAACTTCGGTGGTACACGCGCTTCCCTGAACTTCCAAAGGACATCATACGACACTAGGTCAAATGCCCTTGAAAGATCAAGGAAGCAAGTATATACAGGAGTAGTCCTATTTTTATAATACTGGACCGTCTGCTTTAGACAAAGAATAGCTCTCTGCCAATTCTCTGAATATGCCTGAGTTGTGGCGTGACAGGCTTGCCTTGATAAGGTCGCATGTTGCAGTCATTATTTTATTAGGAGTTCCATATTAAACAATGGATATATTCGCTGTACAGGTGGTTACAGTTTGAAATGGCAACTAATGAAATAACTATGAAGTGTCTTGTGGAGGAATAAAAATTTTGCAACCGAAAGGTGCAAGCGCCATCAGTGCTATGATTTCCTAAATGCTGGAGACACGACCCTCCTGCCACTTCTTCATTACAAGTTGGTTAGGTACGTAGTTATATGATCTATAAAATTGTGGGTTAATCGTTATAAGGAACCTGTTGATTACTTAGAATATACCTACTTAACTCCAGACAAAGGCGAGTTCAGTCACAGAATAAGAATTAGTACAAGTTCAGTCAATGAATTCACAACACAATCTTATAACAACAAAAACATAAATAAATTAATATTTTGATTGAGTACATTATTTATACTTATTACGTACCGGACATGAATATTAATAACTAGCTTCTGTCAGCGGCTTCACCCGTTTCTGAGATTTCGTGATTAATCAGCGAGTGTTCGCTTTTATACATATAGATTTATTTTCCTTAACTTAATCGAACAATGCCTTTGAGTAAATTTACTGAGTCCGGTTGAGGAGCCGGCGCCTTGCTGCAGAACGCTGCTGGCGCTGCACGCTGGCGGCTGCTGCTCTGTTCTGTAATGCATTCTGTGAACACGGCACTCGTTGTTTCCGAGCATCGTACCGGCGACTCGCCGAGCTCCGTGTCCAGAGCTAGTCTCGTGCTAGTGGACTGACGCACCTTTTAAATGATTGCATTCATTGTCAGCGTGTTATTTGTCTCTATCTCAACGGTTCACATGATGAATGTGACTGCTCGACAGTAGGTGTCCGACGAGTTGCAACGCAAAGCAATGTTAAGTACCACTATGGATACATACCTACTAGTCTTTGAAATCACTAAAAACATTCAAGAACAAGGAACTTATTACTGTAAGTTCCTTAATTTCTTATCATCCATTTCCCGAGTTAGTGTGTCAGTTTTTGACCGACTTGATGCGATATGCGCTAGTAGATATCTACTGAGTAGTTACTGTCAACATTCGTAAAGCCTGCTGTACAAAAGTTTGTGAGTTGCTCTACGGAGTGTCGCTTGTGACCTTTTGGTTGGCAAGGAGGCATCTCAACGAGCTTTATTAAACCGCGTCTGCTTCGATCGCACACAGTTCGCACAAACTCGTCAGCACGCAGCGCGCCCCGCAGCACCAGCTGATCGTGCGCGTTTTTATTTATCTTCGGAAAATCGAGACATCGCTAGCGCATGTCACCGTGTCGTGTCTTGCACATAGTCCAGCTGTTGATCTACGCAGGCTCGGTGGTTGACAGTGCGTGACTTTCGTGCGTGTATGTGTCTGTAAACATCCCCGATTTGTGTGAAACATGACGTTGAAGGCGGCGACGGCCGCGGGCGCGGACGCGAGTCGCGTGCGCGGCTATGTGCACCAGGCCCTAATGGTCATATTGAGTAAGTGATGAACTAATGAAGACTTCTTTAGTAATCTTACTAAGTAACTACATCATTATTATTATTATTTTTGGTGAGTTTTAATCTGTACTCTTGAGTTTACCCGGAGCTGTCCTTCTCTTGTCTTCAATTTGGCGGCACCTTATACTCCGGAAACAAAAATAAAGGTTGTCAGTTGTATGATGTTGATTGTAGGTATTGCATGAAACGTGAATGTGCCCCATAAAAGTAGAGCATGCGTGATGTGTGTAACGAGCCAGAGCACGTGACGTGTCGACTGCGAGTTAGCAGTCGAACGAATAGCGTCCTGCCAGCGCATTGAGCTGTGACTAGATGTCGCCAACCTATCACTGCACTGTAGCAGGTGCAGTAAGTGAAGTAGAAGGACGGTTCCGTTCTTGTTTTACAAGTACTTACCCATCTCGCCTCAAGGCTACGTTATACATAACATTGAACTTGCCGGCCAGTATTAATTTAACTCTTCAGTTGGTTTTGTTCCTCAAGTAATTAGAGGAAAAGCCTGTTATGCCACCTTTCCCCTCGCTGCCACTCAAAGGTTCCTGCTAGATAAAACCAGTGAAAATACTCTCGATCTGTCACTGTTATGCATAATCTTTACCAAAATCAACATATGAGAGACTCACTCTTACCTAAGTTCAAGTTTAAAAATATTTTATTTCACACCTACACAGTGTGTAGGCCTACACGGGCACTTATAAAAGGCTAATTATTTTTGAGGCGAATAACAACTTATTAGGCGACTAACTACTTGGTTGCAAAAAAAAAATAAGGTGAGGTATTAAAAATAATAACTCTGGCGGCTATTATTAACAGTGGGATAACAAACATTGTATTACTGGCAACTATTGGCTTCCATATAAAAATACACTTTCGGGCAGTGATTTACAAGCCGCTATAAAAATTAATACGGGTCCTATAGTTAAGTATTAGGAATTTTTGTTTGTAGAATCGTAATGTAACGAACAGTAAATTCAGTTGCCACACCAAAAAATCACTGCCTAATTAAATTTAAACAAAGCTTCCAACTCAAAATAAAGCTGCTTCTTTATTTTTAAAATGCTACTTCACTGTAGCTGCCCACCTCTTTGATGATTTTCCCACTGAAAAAAAAAACTTTGCTACCCATTTTAATTATTTTTAAAACCCTAAGTCAGATCAGGTTGTCGCCGTGTTAAATACATGCCCTATAAAACGTCAGAAGGTAGTGCACGGTTCCAATTGGTCGTTTCGTATGGTGAAGAACTAGCAAGAAACTCGACGGTGACTCTTAAGGAAAATAACGTTAATATTTCTATTTTAATAGATATGAGAGGACAGTATAAACCAGTCAATATGTAGATAGGTAGGTAGGTACTAAATAAAAATATAATAGAAAGTAAATCGGAATAGAAATAATCTGCTAATGTGAGACATACACCGTAGACTCCGCGTCTACGGTGTGCTCACATTCGTATGAACTTAGTGGAATGTATATTTTTAATGTAGGAAATCATCTAATGACTTCTCTCGATCTAGGGCAGAGCGAGAGGGTGTGTCAGACTTTTACTGACTAAAATCACACCTATGCCCTTCAGTTGCCCTATGCATTTTAGGATCATGGGTTTCCGAGTTAACGGTATAAATACTGCGACAACAATGTCATGAATAAAAATTCGTGGGGCATACTGAAAGTTCAAAAGAATGAAAAAACAATGATAGAATTCGAACATGGAACTATTTGCGAGCATGTTACTTTTTATTTTGCGAAGCTGTCAATTGCTTGTAGGGTTCCGTACCTCAAAAGGAAAAAAACGGAACTCTTATCTCTTCTCACTTGGTTGTCCATCCGTCTGCTTGTCTGTCTGTCAAGACCCTTTATCTCAAGAACGTGTGAAGGTATCGAGTTGAAATTAAAACTATATACCTACTCAAGTCTGCAGTCCCTTGAAGCTGTGAAAAATCAAACTTTTGAGTTAAGGAAAAATAAAGATAATACCGTTTATGTCGCAATAAACGTATATTTTGACACTCTCGAGGAAATCGAAATTCATAGGATACTTCCCGTTGACCTAGAATTCTGAAATTTGGCATGAAGCAAGGTCTCATAGCACAAGTAAAGGAAAAAATCTGAAAACTGTAAATTTGTAGTTACGTCACATAAAAAACTTTCGGATAAATCTTCGTTACTCGGGAATTGAACTGTTTTCATGGGTATGTTTGTACGGAACCCTCAGTGCGCGAGTCCGATTCGCACTTGCCCGGTTTTTTCATTGTGGCGTCCTTTCGAAAATTATGTGTCACTATCAAAATGAATTTAACTCGTGAACATTTTCGTTCAATGATTTTTTAAGATTTTCGTTGCGGCTTAAGTCAACAAGAGAGTTGCCAGAAACTTCAATTGGCATTTGGTGATAAAGCACTATGTCGCAGCTCTGTATATTTAGACGTGGACGTGACCATCTCTATGACGAGGTACGTGAAGGCCGGCCGGCGACTGCGGTTACAAACTCGAAAATTGACACCGTACAACTTATTGAAACTGACAAAAAAATTACTTGCCAGCAAATTCGTGCTTTGTTAGGCATTGTAATGAGCCAAGTGCAAAACATTTTACATGTGCATCTGAAGGTTTGCAAGCTTTGCACTCGATGGATACCACAGAACTTAATGGAAGACCAGAAACGACTGCATGTCCAGTGGTGCCCTAAAATGATAAAAAAGTTTAATGGAGGACAGTCATTGGCTGTCTATAATATCGTAACAGGTGACGAAACCTGGGTGTACTATTTTGAACCCGAAAGAAAAAACCAGTCGGCAGAGTGGGTCTTTCCTTTTGAAGATTTGCTGACGGAATTTATGCAAAGTCGAAGTGTTGGTAAAAATTGGTTGCTTCATGCTTGGCAAATCAGGACATTATACTACAGTATCGCTTGAAGATCAAAGGATAGTGACTGCAGATTGGTACGTCAACACTTGCTTGCCCAGAGTCTTAGAAAAAGGTCACGAAAATCTTCCTCGAAGCAATGTCCTCCTCCACCACGATAGCGCATCCTCATATTCCGCTAAGGTAACAGAAGCCTATTTGAAGGCTTCAATGCGGAACTGATAACGCATCCGCCTTACAGCTCGGACCTTGCACTCTAGGAGTTTTATTTGTTTCCAAAAATTAAAGACAAACTTAGAGACACTTGTATTACGAGCCCTGAATCGGTTTTAGCGAATTCAAAAATGTATTAATTGCGAGGGAATATACTTTGAAAAATAATAAATGTATCTTAAATCTTATGCGTAGTCTTATATAACAGAATCAAGAAACTTTCAGTATGCTCTAAGTATGAATGTAAATATATATATATATATATGTATGAATAAAATGAAATTAAAATTACACGATAAATGTGTTTTAATTTTAGTAAATGAGATATCAGGGTCAAAGTTATCATTCTAAGTTAGTTTGTTTTCAACGTAGTCTTTAATCTTGTAGTACGCTTTCTTCGATCATGCTTGAAGTGCGTTTTGAACTTTTCCTCGCTAAGTTCTGTAGCGAGGAACCGACTGGCAAATTCATATTCGACATCACTAATTTTCTGCAATTATAATATAAATAATACCTATATTGAGTGCGTCTCATACCATCAGAAACCGGAAAGTTATTCCCGAACTGTTGTGACCAGTCAATTTATGTACAGATAATGATAATATGCAAAGTTCAGTAATCGCCGCGTTACCGGTTGCATGGTTGCGTACACCATTAGTGTGTCAATGTCTGTGTGCAATGTGTACCTCGTTGCCTCACCGCGAGTGCACACAGTCACACAGGCAAGTACCTTTGAAGCTGCTCACCTTTCTTAGATTAAACAGCGAGACGTTGTCCCTCAATAAACAGTACTAAGTAGTCTGATATTGTTCCACTGCTAACAGCTCACGAGCATTGCATCGATCATCTCGCACCGCCTCTCGTTTTGCTCATAGCGCGGCTTATAACGCGGTGTTATTCTGCAGCGACTTTGATACACCTACCTAAGTATATTGTAATCACTGCAGCATCAGTTGGTGTTGTCGGGAGGTACCTACATGGTTTCTTTCGAACTATGTCGTCATTACAAGCTGATGTTTAATTTATTATATATTAGTAATGTGTATCACTGTGACGGTACGTTTCCATACACCTCCATACTCGGGTTATGAGCCCGGCAAGCCGAGAAGGTCGTAATGATCGGTACAATGAAGACAGAGCTATTAATGATATTGATTCTATCTATAGATTTGTAAATTCTGTAATAATACGGGTTACCTAGAAAACGAGTGTCTAACGAAAAACCGACCTTGGTGATTTCTTAATTTATCTCAGGCGCCTTCCAACTCTCGATATCAACCAAATTCTATCAATCATATCAATCCACAGATGTAGTCTGCAGATATTGTAAAAAATGGGTCATGATATTTCTCAATGTTATACGCGCAAATACAATTATTTTAGGATAAATAATCCTTCTATTCAACATAACGTTACAACTTTACCCGATCAAGTTGAATCGTGGGAAGAAATCGCGGAATGCGCTGATTTAAACTAAATAGTCGGACGGTGTCGTTAGTGTGCCGCACTGCGTCCGACCGTATTTAAGGCACAACAAAATCTCGTATTACAAACCCACAAAAACATTTAAATAATTTCCAACCTAAGCCTTTTAAATCAAATTTGACCAATCGACCGGGTAACCAATCCCAAACTGAAGATCAACCTCTAAATCGTTTGGCTTATCGACAGGATAGCCAGCCCAAACCGTAAGCCACTTAAAACCTCATTAGGTCATGCGACAGAGTAACCAGTCCCAAACAAGGCCACTCAAAATCTCGTATTGTCTTGCGACAGAGTAACCAGCCCTAAACCGAAGGCACACAAATCTCAACACATTCCGTGGGGAATCTCTGTCTCGTTGAGTCCTAATGTCCCACAAAACCAGAAGTCCATCACTCCAATTCACGAAATTAAATTTCACAGTCTGTCTACCTCACATATTTTTCAATACTGTTTATTCAAATTAACCTCTATGCTTCCTTATCGACACGAGAGCTAGTGTTAGTATTATCAAACTTCAAAATTATAGTTTGACACCATCTTTATCTAGTGATAAAATCAAACTCAAGGATTTGCAATATTATCGCAAGGCGAAATGTGCAAGGATAAACCAATAGCATACCTTTGCGTCACGCACGCTGAATAATGCTGAAAGCAATTACTACACCACGGAAAAAGAACCTTTAGCCATCATAGTCGGCGTACAAACTTTCCGTCCCTATCTTTTCAGTTATCGGTTTAAAATCGTTACTGACCATAAATCTTTAGTTTGGTTAATTAATGTTAAGGATCCCGGCACTAAATTAATTCGCTGGCGTTTAAAACTAGAGGAATATATTTATTTATTTATTTATTTATTTATTGAGTACTGCCACATTACAATACATTTAACATTAAAAAACAAAAAGAATCGATTTCATCGTGGTGTTCTGATGTATGTAAAAATAACGGCGTACATAAATAACATTTGCAATTCTTTGTGATAAAAATTAATAAAATATGTACATAAATTTGAATTACAATTTAACAGTCAATACAATTTAGAATGCAAAACAAAAAATACGGAAAAAAAAATTTAAACCTCACACAATTATTATAAATATATATATACAAAAAATTTAAAAAATAATTATTAAGAAATGAGAATTTAATTTACATAATTCAGTTAATAATTAAGGTAAATGTTTAAATAGAAAATCAAGAGTGTATACTTTTGATTTTGTACTTAAACATACGCAGGTTATCGTGAAACACGTCAAGATCGGGCATTATCGCAGTAAGCGAGTGGTATAAATCAACGATTCTACGGAGAGGAGCTTGTCGACCCAAATTAGACTTTACAGGTAGAGTGTTAAAAAGATTTTTGAGTTTTCCTCGAGGATAGGTGCGGGGAACCTTCAAAGACCAATTGTGAAGAAAATAGGAACATTGATTGTGACCGTTCAAGATTTTGTGAAAGAAGCACATATCCAACAACCGTCTCCGTTCTCGAAGAGTACACATATTGAATTTTCCTAAGCGCTCTCTGTAGGGATTCCTGTGTGAAAAGCCACTGGAGGTAAAGGCCAGATGCCTAGTGAATGCCCTTTGAATACTCTCAATGCGTTGCGAGTTTACTGCATAATATGGACTCCATACAACACTGGCAAATTCCAGATGACTGCGCACCAAAGTTTGGTAAAGCAAGATTTTGGTGCGCTGATTTTTAAAACCGCTTGCATTTCGTTTCAAAAATCCGAGCGGAAAAAAGCGGCTCAAATGCTTTAGTGACAGACTTGTTGACATGCGAGGTAAATTTAAGTTTACTGTCAATTATTACACCAAGATCTCGAATTTCATTGACTTCTGCCAGTCGTGTACCATTAAGTTTGTACTCCGTAGCAAGTGGCTTCCTTTTCCTTGTAAACTTAATATGATAGCATTTACTTGGGTTGAGAGTCATATTGTTATAGTGACACCAATTCAGAATCTCGTCTAGGTCACACTGCAATTCAGAAGAATCAACATCTGAATTTATTGCCTTATATATTTTTAGATCATCGGCAAATAGAGACATCTTACAGTATTTTATTTTTTCCACCACGTCATTGATAAAGATCAGGAAAAGAAGGGGTCCCAAATGTGATCCCTGTGGAACACCGGTGTTTGCAAAATAGGCGGTCGAGTTAAATCCGTTAACTACCACTGACTGGGGTCTTTGTTTTAAATAGGACTCGAACCATTTCAAAAGCACGCCACCCACACCAAACTTATACAGTTTTCCAAGAAGAATTAAATGGTTAACTCGATCAAAAGCACTGCTAAAGTCGGTATAGATGGCGTCGATTTGCCTGCCCGAGTCAACCTCATTGGATATATCAGAAATGTAAGGTACCAAGTTAGTGAGGATTGAGCGACCACGTCTAAAACCGTGTTGAAAGTCGGAAATATTACTGTCTACAAGCCGCGAAATCACAGGATAAACAATGGATTCAAATAGTTTGGAGAAGCAAGATAGAATGGAAATCGGTCTATAATTTTGAACCTCAGAATGGTCTTTCTTGAAAACTGGTACAATGCGTGTTTTTTTCCACTCTGATGGAAAAGTGCCTTCTGTTAATGATCGGTTAAATATTAGAACCAGTGGCAGAGAAATAGCAGATCCACATCTTCTTATAAATATTGGAGGGATTGCATCTGGGCCAGCACCTTTAGCCGAGTCGATTTTATTAATCGCTTTAAGCACTTCAGACTCTTTGATATTTAAAGAACACAACATTTGCAGAGGAGTCACGTGACACTGGGTATTAAGAGTGGAAGTTTCCGAAGGTGTTGTGTTAGGCAAATAGATTGAAGAAAAATGTTCAGCAAAAAGATCAACTATTTCAGGGCCTGTCCCTACAACCCGATCCCCCAAGTTCATACTTGCAGGCATCGACGACGACGACGACAATATAATTACGAGATAGTGCACAAGGCACAACAGGGAAAATTAAACTGCAACGCCGATGCTTTATCGCGATTTCCATCACAAGATAATAACGACTCGAGTCGCCCCGTATGCGCCGTCGACGAAAATAATCCTCCAAATCTTTCAAATCCGCCCTATGCAGTCATAGGGTGAATTTCTTCTCCGTCAACATCCGATACTTATAAAAATTTCCAAAAACTTATTAAAAACAGCCGAATTTTAGTTTCGATACCGTTATACAAGAATTCAAAGAATCCTTACTCAATTCTCTAGTCTATCCTACACCAATTGATTTAGACGATTCCGTAACTTATTGCAAAGAAATTATAGAACTATCTACAAGAGAGCCTAACATTCGTGATATAGAACGTGAACTTTACACCTTTTACAACATTAAAATGATAACCATTTGTTTACTCATCTATTTGTGCGAGTCCGTTCATTATGACGAAATGTCGTTCAAGGACATTTTTAAGCTATTAGTCGAATACAGAGATATGATAAAATTCTGGTACAGGGAAGGGAAGGAAATCGCTATACTTATCCGATTTTTCTGATCCGTTAAAAAAATATCTTATAGAAACATCTATAGGTAATCTCATAGCTTACGTTTTCCGCAATACTGGCATTAAAGTTAACATCTACACTATAAAAGTTCTATCCTTTTTCCTACACCTGACGAAATTAAGCAAATACTTCGCGATAACCACGACTCGACTTCTGCTGGTCATCACGGCATCACACGAATGTTAGAAAGAATAAAATCTATGTACTTGTGGAAAAATATGTAACAAGATATTAAAGAGTATGTTAAAAATTGCAAATCTTGCCAGGTTAACAAACCAATCGAGCTCCTGTGATCATAAATTCCACCGCGACCAAACCTCTAGAGAAAATATTTTGGAAACCAAAGTACAAATTCATTCTCACTGTGTAATACGACCTCACTAAATATTCACAGGCCTATCCATTACAGACATGTTCAGCAGACGAGACAGCGACAAAGTAATTTTATTTCTAAAAAAAATCGTGATCAAAATGATCGTCACTGAACTTTAATTCCGAAGTTCTTAAACAACTTAGCAAATTATTTGGCATCAAGCATATTCTAGCAGCGTCTGATCACCCACAAACCTGCGGCGCTCTAGAAAGGAGCCACTCAACTTTAAAACAATATTTGAGACCTTAACTCAATGAAAAGCTATGGGCGTGAGACTTGTACTTAAACACAGCTATGTTTGCATACAATTCGAACATCCATTCGACTAACAATAACTCTCCATTCGAATTATTACTCGGCTATAAGCCGTATATCCCCAAATCCATTGAACACGTTAGAAAATAATACCCACACGGATTACTTCAGAAAGCGCTACAAAATATTCAAAATTCTAAGGAGAGGTCGAAACGTTATTACGACTCTCACGCTAAAGGGCCTATTACACTACTCGATATTCAGACAGTCTTAGTCGATGTCGCGTAGTGTAATTAGGGTTAGACCCAGGGGCGCCGGCTTATAGAAAACCTCATGGGTGCTCATGCTCATTTGATGACTCGAAAAAGTGGCGCAGTGTGAGAAGAGAAATGCACAGTTGCACACTGATCGACCGACAAATAAATAAATGTCCTACTTACATATTACGTACTTAATAAGGTACGAATTATGTTTGATAAAAATATAAAATGAAACCATTATATAAAAATGAAACTAGTTTATACTATCAAGAAATATTATAATACGTGACCTAAAAGGCGATTACTGATCTGTTTCTTGATGTCTATGCCCCCGAGCACCCACGGAGTCAGCGCCCCTGGTTAGACCGGTCTTACTCGGAACAAAAAATAAGACAGTCTGAATATCGTGTGCTGAATATCGCGTAGCGTAATAGGCCCTTAAGCTTTCAATGTCGGTGACTCAGTATAACTCAAGTGTCACCACAAGCAAAACAAAGCTCTGTCTCCAGTTTGAAAAAGTCCATATAAAATTGTCAAGGTCAACGGGAATCACACTGTGACTCTTTATAAACTGCAAACATGTACGTCATCACCATAACGAAATAACTAACCTATTTCAGAAAAAATTACTTGACCTATTTTAGGCACGTAGCTGCGGAGTGTAAATACGCCAATAAAAAAAAAAGCTTGATTGCTTATCATTTTGTTGGCTTAAATTGCACGTTGAGGAGTCTCCATCTCTTCCCTTACATTATAAATACCATTCAACTAGGCAGATGACAAATAAAAAAAATATAAAATAAATCGAATAAAAAGTAACAAGGAAAAAATAAAATAAAAAATAATAATGAAAAAATACAATTGATCAATTGTTTAAGTGTGTGTGACCGTTTTTTATATTGTCTGCTGGCAAATTCTGTTTTTGCTGTGGAAACGTTTATTATGCATTGTTTCTTTCTCTTTTCAAGTATTTTAGGATCTTAAGGTGTCTCTTTGAGCGTTTTGAGAACGATTCACAGGATGTACAATTTTCTCACAGAGAGCAGATTACGTCTATCAATATATTATATACATATAAAATAAATAGCTCTTTGTTAGTCTCGCTAAAATTCGAAAACGGCTGGACCGATTTGGCTAATTTTGGTCTTGAAATATTTGACATAGTCCAGGGAAGGTTTGACGGCGAGAAAAAATGAAAAAAAATGGATATAAATCCGAATGCAACACCATCTCTAATTAAAATGACATTATAATAGTTATTTGTGCAACAAGAGAGCAAAGTTGTTTTTTGTTGCGAGTGCTAATTTTAAGTCCCGAGCAAGCGAAGGATTCTTTGATTGAATCACGAGCGTTAGCGAGTGATTCTAAAGTAGAATCCTGAGCGAGGGGAGGGATTCAAAGGCACGAGATGCAAAAAGTTTTGCTCTCGTGTTACACACATAATTTTTCACTTCAGCAGCGAGAACACACATTACTTGGGAAATAAAATAATTAACAGTAATAGATTTAATAATAATTTCAATTAACATAAATACTATCTCTGTCGCTAGTTTTGCTCATATTTTACAATTATTTTATCATTCTTAATCTTAAGTGCCACTAAATATGGAAATAAAATATTATTTCCGCTGTTTTTTTTAAAGCACGTTCTAAAACAGTCAATGTTGAAACTAGAAATAATTATTTAAAGGTTAAATGCCAGTTTTATCTGGTGTTATAAGTACTCAGGTACTCTTATTTTTGTTCAAATACAATAATAAATTTAAAATTTAATAATTTATTTAAGTATTAAATAAAAACAATATTATATTTTACAAATATTTTCTATTTATTACGCATTTCCGAACGTGTTTTTCTTTGTGGTGGAATTTCAAAATCGGAATGAGCTTCGAAATGGCATGTTTCTCACTCGCTTTTTTATAAGGGCGAGAAAGAGACAGAGTACAGTGCAGTTCGAATGTTTCGAATTGTATGGCTGAAAAAAAAAATTTAAAAAGTCACTTTGTCTCACGCAGTGAGCAAAATCGAGTTTTGCTCACTGTTTTCAAACATCAAAACCTACTTGTTTGAGCTGCTGTGGTGAAAAATGAATTATGCTGTTCTGGTAATGCCAGTAGATGGCGTTCTTGTTTTCCAATAGTTTATTTAAAAAAGCTATTCATAAGAATAAGAATGGTTTACACTATAAAATTTAATAATAAAAAATTCCGAACATGTCCTAACAGACGAAAGTATTTTTCAATAAATAATTTGTAATTTATGAGGAATAAAGATATCTTTTTATGTAATGTTTTTATTTACCTATCAACAACATTTTCGGGTTAAAAAGCGGCACGGTTAAAAACGAAAATGCGTGGCAAACATCCGAAAACCATCGCTCATGAGCTTAGGTTTGCCCGCGCGCCACCAGCTCCGACTACCGCGCGCCCACTCCGTAGAGCGCACATGAAACGTCTTCGTCCAACCGTGGCTCGCCTGCGTTTCCGTCAAAACTTGTAAAAGCTTACGCCGTAATGACAAGTTAAAGTTGTTGTGTGTCAATATTAAACTGTTTCCTGTATTTAAACTGTAGTCTTTTGCTGAGTTAAATCGACACGCCGTCATGAGATTACCTATTTAAATTTTATTTGTAAACTTGTTATTTCAATTCGATTGATTGATCACTACAGAACTATTTTTTTTAATAAAAACAAACAACCTCATAAACATTCAAAGTGACAACCCTGTTGCTTCAATGAAGCGTAAGTAATTATTTTTTCGCTACAGCAGCTCAAACAAGTATGTTTTGCTGCTTGAAAACAGTGAGCAAAACTCGATTTTGCTCACTGCGTGAGACAAAGTAACTTTTTAATTACAATTCGAAACATTCGAACTGCACTGTACTCCGTCTCTTTCTCGCCCTTATAAAAAAGCGAGTGAGAAACATGCCATTTCGAAGTTCATTCCGATTTTGAAATTCCACCACAAAGAAAAACACGTTCGGAAATGCGTAATAAATAGAAAATATTTGTAAAATATAATATTGTTTTTTTTTTTTATAAATAAATTATTGAATTTTATATTTATTATTGTATTTGAACAAAAATAAGAGTACCTGAGTACTTATAGCAGTAGATAAAAGTGGCATTTAACCTTTAAATAATTATTTCTAGTTTCAACATTGACTGTTTTAGAACGTGCTTTAAAAAAACAGCGGAAATAAAATAGTGGCAAATAAGATTAAGAATGTTAAAATATTTGTAAATATGAGCAAAACTAGCGACAGAGATAGTAGTTATTTTAATTGAAACCATTATTAAATCTAATAAGTACTGTTAATTATTTTATTTCCCAAGTAATATGTGTTCTCGCTGCTGAAGTGAAAAATTATGTGTGTAATACGAGAGCAAAACTTATTGCATCTCGTGCCTTTGAATCCCTTTCCTCGCTCAGGATTCTACTTTAGAATCACTCGCTAACGCTCGTGATTCAATCAAAGAAT
This sequence comes from Mythimna pallens, assembly GCA_961205895.1. Taxonomy (NCBI): domain Eukaryota; kingdom Metazoa; phylum Arthropoda; class Insecta; order Lepidoptera; family Noctuidae; genus Mythimna; species Mythimna pallens. The sequence goes on along the minus strand of OY540847.1, from coordinate 20,330,056 downwards.
CCTTCGCTTGCTCGGGACTCAAAATTAGCACTCGCAGCAAAAAACAACTTTGCTCTCTTGTTGCACAAATAACTATATCAACTATACTCTATCTTTTTAGGTAATTTTTTTTTTTTATTTAAATACTATATATCTGTTATAGTTATATACGACTTGCATATGTTTACAACATACAAAGAAACGTTTATTGTTTGATACGGTAAAACCTTTTGGTTTCTCTTTTTTTAATTAATTTGACTGTTTAAAACATTGTTTGAGTTCTGTATAATAACTGTACTATGGACATAATCTAATAATTATTAAATATTAAACAATATTGAATAAAATATGTTAATTTTGTATAAATAACATTTAAATTTTGTAATTGTCAAATAGGAGCTTTGTGTGATATTGGTTTGGTTGAAATTTGGTGATTTTGGCTGTAGCCAGATTTAATTTATTGTAATTGTTGTTAATGCGAGTATTGTGTGCATAAAGACGTCCAAATGAGTGCCCAGTCCGCAATGTTGTCTTGTCCTCACTGCCCTGGGTCTTCACGTACATTTAGTTCGCATGGGCTCAAGGTCCATATAGGCCGTATGCACAGGTCTGCGCGTCAGCCGGTCGCCACTCCTCGGACGTCGTCTACTGTCACCGATTCCCAGCCAGTGAGCCAGGTGCTGCCGGTTTCGCCCCCTTGCCCTTTGGAGAGGCTCTCAGCCTTGAAGGTGAGTACGCCTATTCTTAGGCACGTTCCTAAGGGTGCTCGGAACCAGGCGGCGGGCAAGCTGTGCGACATTATGGATAAGTGCGTTAGCTGTAACGGTGTGGAGGACTGGAGCGCGCTTCTAACTTTTGCGTTTGGTGGGCTGAGAGTTCCTTCGAGGGACGCGCCCGGAAACATGACTGCCAAAGTGAAGGCAAACGTCGAGTCGGTTGGTGCTGACCAGTCTTTTGATGAGTCAGGTTGTGTGGCAGGAGTTGCTAAGTCACGGGGGATTCGGAAATCCATCGAGTCTAAGGTGTTCGAGGGGGACCTCCGAGGGGCGGTTCGGTTGCTGGTTTCAGACGACTCGTTTGCGCAACACGACCCTGACACGCTAAGCGCCCTTACGGTCAAGCACCCAAGCCCATCGCGTCCGCTTAATTTTCCATCGGCGCCGGACTTGTCATTTCCAAGAGTAACTGCGTCAGTGGAGGACGTCGCGCTGGCCCTGAGCTCTTTTTATAGTGGCTCTGCGGCAGGCTTGGATGGAATTCGTCCGGGGCATTTGAAAGAGCTAACATCTGGTTCTGCGGGTGAAAGTGGGAGGCGTTTGCTGGAGTGCTTGACAAAGCTCGCAAACTTTTTAATGAGTGGTCAGCTCAATCCGGTAGTCTGTCCTTATTTGTATGGTGCTTCTCTGTGCGCACTCAAGAAAAAAGACGGAGGGCTGAGACCAATAGCCATCGGCAGCGTGTTTAGAAGGTTGACAGCTAAGCTGGCGTGCCGGTCCGTAAGAGTAGCTATGTCCGAATACTTGCAGCCGCACCAACTAGGGTTCGGAACGAGTCGAGGGTGTGAGGCCGCTATCCATGCAACGCGTGCGTTTGTCATGGACCCTAAGAACTCTGACTGCGTGGTGCTGAAACTAGATATACGCAATGCGTTTAACACCCTGGAAAGAGACGTGCTTTTGAGTGAGGTCAAGGATAAAATTCCTTCCCTATACCCCTTTCTCTATCAGGTATATTATTCTCCTTCCAATCTATTCTATAGTGATAGTCTCATTTCTTCTCAAGTGGGAGCGCAGCAGGGGGATCCACTGGGGCCACTTGTTTTTAGTTTAGCAATCCACAAAGTCATCTCTGGATTGAAATCGTCCTTGAACCTGTGGTACCTTGATGATGGCATCATTGGTGGATCACCGGAAGAGGTTTGCCAGGACCTGGAGGCTCTTGTTCCTCAACTTAAGGAGCTCGGTCTAGAGGTGAATCCCTCCAAGTGCGAATTTTTTCCCTGCGGCGTTGGAGCTCGTACACACTTCTCACGCTTTGGTTCTCATTTACCTGGCCTCAAGGAACTTTCTCCTCTTTCTTTCTCCCTTCTGGGATCTCCCATTTTTCTCGACGGACTGCCGGAAGCCATTTCCTCCCGTGAACAGCTTCTCCTCAATGCTCGGGAACGTCTCAAGGATCTCTCCGCGCACGTTGCGATTTTGTTATTGCGCAAGTGTTTTGCCTTACCCAAGATTACGTATCTCTTGCGGACGGCCCCTACCTGGCTTTGTCCTGAGGAAGTATGTTCCTTTGACTGTGCTCTAAAATCAACGGTTGAGTCGATCCTGAATGTGTCTTTTAATGATGCGCAGTGGAGGCAGGCGGCTCTTCCTATCCGGTACGGGGGTCTTGGGGTGCGGTGCGTGCATGATGTGGGTCTGCCGGCTTTCCTGGCGTCGACACATGGGGTGACTGACCTCGTTACTGTAATTCTAGATACCAATGGTGACGGGGTAAACATCCCATTTATGTTGGATGCCGGGTCAGCTTGGTCTGTCCTCAGCATGGGGGCAGCAAGCCCTGACGCAACACATGTTCAGCGCGCTTGGGACGACGTCACGTCCAAGCTGATCCAGGAACAGATGCTGATGGTTTCCTCGGGGGCTGATTTAGCCAGACTCAGGGCTGTATCGCAGCCGGAATCGGGGGCATGGTTGCACGCGCTTCCTTCGCCTCACCTGGGCACGTTGCTTGATGACGACTCTTTGCGTGTGGCGGTGGCCCTCCGGCTGGGCTGCAAGGTGTGTGAACCCCACAGATGCACCTGCGGTACCATGGTGGAGGCCAATGGCCATCACGCTTTGAGTTGTCGTCGTTGCTCGGGGAGGTTCCCGCGTCACCATGCGCTCAATGACATTATTCGGAGGGCTTTTGTGTCGGCTGATGTCCCCTGCGTGTTGGAGCCTCCGGGTCTGTGCAGGACTGACGGCAAGAGGCCGGACGGGCTGACCCTGGTACCTTGGGGGAACGGCAAGTGCCTAATTTGGGACGCAACTTGCGTCAGCACTGTTGCTGCTAGCTACCTTTGTCGCACTGTCCACTCACCGTCAGCAGCAGCGGAAGACGCCGCTGAGAGGAAGAGGGTGAAGTACGCACCGCTGGTGGACCGTTACCTCTTTGTACCCATTGCCGTGGAGACCATGGGTGCTTGGGGCACTGAGGCCAAGAAGCTCATTAATGAGATAGGGCATAAGCTCCGTGTTAAAACGGGTGACTCCCGCTCCGGCTCGTTCTTGGTGCAAAGGTTAGCCATTGCTATCCAGCGTGGCAATGCAGCAAGCGTTTTGGGCACCTTTGCGCCGGGAACAGTTAGGGGCGGGTTATTTGACTAGCTTGACATGTTTTACTGTAATTATTATTATTGTAGTATATTTTGACTTTGTATGTTTTAGGTAATTAACTAAATGTAAACAATCTTGACATGTCTTTTATCTAAAAGTTGTTTAAAATTTTATCTAAAAATGTTTCCAATTTGTTATTTACCTGTTCCTATGTTTAGTAATTAACTAAATTTAAATAATCTTTGTAGGTCTTTTATACGTTTTTTTAATAAAAAGTCATATCAAGATTGTTTACGTTTAGTTAACTACCTAAACAAATGGAGTATAGGCTTAGTTTCTGTGCCATATTTATACTGTGGTAGTTGTGTGTCTCAAGAGTCTACGCAACTGGCTAATTATGTGGATTATTATCAGGCGCGTTTTCAGTAAAGTGGAGTTGAGCATTTTATTGTAGTACTGACTACGACGTTTAAAGTAAGATTGTTTCGTTTTTACTTCCAGTGTGGATAAGAGATGGGTCTAGACAACCTGTATAGCTCTGTCTCTTACCCATACTGAAATAAGAATGAAACAATCTTACTTTGAACGTCATGGTAACCCCGTACCTCAGTTGCCGAGAGAATATTCGCATTGTAATGCAACTCAAAGTGCTCTGTATAAAAAAAACCCAATAATAAATAGTATAATAAAAATGTAATAAAAAAACTTAATACTTAGAGATTTTAGCAGTCAGGTCCCAAGAAAAATCTGTCTTTCATATGTTTTGGCGGCTTTCTTTAATTTGTTCGAACTTTTGTTAGAACCGTGGCGTTACGAGTGTTACGACAAGCGTTTTATTTAAATTGAGTATACTTGTGTTACCAGTACCTAAAAGCTGAAAAAGGATTCTTAACAGTTTATAGTTGTCTGTAGGGACAGAGAACTGACGATTAATTGGTACGTTTTAATTTATGCGCTTTCAGGACTTTAAGCCAGGTACAATAATAAATAATTTGACTAGTAGTGTTTGAATTATTTAAAATTTAAGTTTGAGAGTTTGATTCAAGTTCGTTCGGTTGCAGTAAACGTGCCGACCATATCGTTTGGGCTGGCGATGGGCTGGGTGTCGCTGGCGAGCGGGGAGTCGGGCGGAGAGGATAACTCGGCGCAGGTGGTGGGCGCGGCCGCCACCACGTTCTGTGCGTCGCTGCTGGGCGTGCCGCTGAGCGCGCGCGCGCTTGCTGCCGGCAGGAAGGTTGCCGTCATTGCCACCTCCGTCGCCTTCCTGGTAACTCACTGAAAATTCATACATAATTGTTCTATTTCAGCTATACTCAATCTATTTAACTAGTGCTGTTACCCCTGAGGGAGAACTGAACCAGAACCTTTTTAAAAATGAAAGACTGCCTTTCATTTTTAAAAAGGTTCTGGTTCAGTTGTGTGCTCGACTCAGAGCGCCCGGCATCATAGAAAATTGCTCACGCACACAAACAATGTGCACGTGGACCTGCACAGGAACACATCCAAAACTCGCTTTCGTGAAGTATAATATCTGTATCACATACCGGACACCGGACTTCATCGATGGCTGACTGCCTTTGCGAAAACAAATCTGGTATGCTGATACTGTTTTCTTACTATCTATTTTTGGTTTAAGCGATTAAGTGGGAAGTAAAACTTTTTTAAATAGCTTTACCGATACGGATAGCTTCATGAGCCTTGATAGGCTTCGTGAGCTGTGATAAGCTTCATGATTCCGTTGTCTAGTACGCAATGTCGGTGCCGGTGATGAAATGGTCTATTGATGTGTTATGTTTGTAGAAGGTAGTCTCTGGAGGTACCTATTCGGTTATAAAAGTTGTATTCGTGATGGATAACGGGCTGGTTGCAGGCGTGCTGGTCACTGAAGCTGTGCGGCGGCGGCTGGTGGGTGCTGGCGGCGCGCGCGTGCGCGGGGCTGGGCGGCGCCGGCGCCTGGTGCGTCGCGCCGCTGCTCGCCCGGGAGGTAGCACTGCATTCTTCTTATGTCTCACCTGCAATTTACTTTACAAACAAAAGCAAATAAGATACGTGTATGTATGTATGTATAAACTTAAACTACAAGTCTAAACGTGCGTTGTGCTCAGATGTGCTCGGAGGGCGTGCGCGGCGCGGCGGTGTCGGCGCTGGTGCTGGCACACAACCTCGGCTTCCTGCTCATGTACCTCGCCGCCGACGCGCACCTGCCGCACAGGTAACGTACTACACAGCGTTGTATGCCGCGTGACAAGCGCCTGAGATCGACACACGACCGCCGTAACTAACGCAAAACTTGGGGATTGTCACAAGGAAACAGAGATCTGTACCCAGCAGTGAGTCTTTCAGGGTCTGCATGATGATGATGACGCAATATCACTGGTGGACACGGGTCCGTCTCAGTAACTGGGTTTGGGGGGTCAGATAGGCGTGGTGTTCCTTGCGATGTATTGGTACTCAGTTACAGCCGGTTAGATAGAAAGCAGACCTCAACTTAAGTGAAAAATGCTAGGCAGGTGATCATAGGCCTTGGTGGGGTGGGGGGAGAGGTGGAGTGAGACCTGCTTATGTGTACGTAGCGTACATAGAGGCGCGTGTCCGTATTGCAGGATGGTGCTGTGGGGCTGCTGGGCGCTGTCGGCGGCGCACTGCGTGCTGTTCCTGTTCGTGCCCGAGTCACCGCCCTTTCTCGCCGCGCAGGGCAAGCCCGAAGTGAGTCGCTTTATAATTCCAAACTCTGTCCGAAGTAACACAGCTGAAAGTGACTAATTTTTATAAAATGGTAACTTGATGGGCAAAGGACTTAATTATTAAGAAATAGCTGTGCGTGTCCACTGTCTAGTAAGCTAGATGGTGAGCCTGCTAGAGCTATGGCTTTGACATTCACCACAATGGAAAATATTACGAAAAATTGTTGTATTTGTCAAGTTATATTGCTATTGGAAACCGAAGTGTTCGTTAATATGGTTAGTGTGACATGGCAGGAAGCGCGCACGGCGCTGGCGTGGCTGCGCGGCGTGCCGCGCTCGGCCGCCGCGCTGGACGCCGAGCTGCATGCGCTGCCTTCACCCGAAGACACCCTGCTCTCCCCGCTCAAACTCACTAAGGATATGTGTAAGTCCAATGCTAGCTTGGTATCGTCAAAGCTGGGCGAAGCTGTCGCCGCTAGTGCGGAGGACCGTGTACCTTGTTGCAGGGATACATTGTGAGTACACGGGGAAGCGGGCCAGCGGTGGCTCCACTGTAATCACAAAAAGCGACTTTCAGACGACCTGGCTCGTAGGACCAATTTTGAATACCGGGGTGCTATTTGGGGCAGGTTGACCTGAAGGTATACTAGCGAAAAATCGTAAATAAACCACTGTGTACTGCACTGTGTGTCAGGCAGTAAAAGTCTGAACAGCCTGACGTTTCCTTTCGCTTTGTTGATCTGTAAACCAGTTCTCTTGTGTGAGTCTTCCATAAAGCTTGATTTATACTAATTGTGAATCAATTCTGCCTTCAATATTAGAGCTAGATGTTGAGTAGTCGTAAATATATTAGCGACGTCCACAGTGCGCGACCCGGGGCGGCGGCGCGCCTTCGTGCTGTGCCTGGTGGTGGTGGTGGGGCAGGAGGCGTGCGGCGTGCTGGCGCTGCTGCAGTTCGCCGAGCGCGTGTTCGTGCTGGCGCGGGGCGGGCGCGGCGCGGCGGCCGGCGAGCTCGCCTCGCCCGCGCGCCACGCCGTGCTGCTCGGGGCCGCGCAGCTCGTAGCTTCAGTACTCGCCTTGTACCTCGTAGAGAAAGTTGGCAGAAAGGTATTGACTACATTATGGATACAAGTTAACGTAGTCTTAAGAGAGGCCTTCATGTTCCGTCGATCGCCAACGTGAGCGTGATTACAAAGTATTTTGATTCATCTAACGCAACCTGCACGCTGAACGCTTGGTTGACAAGCGGTAACTTCTGTCGCTTACTAAATTATTTTATTTTTTTAATGATGGAAAGCAGTGATGCAATCGTTGATGGTGAATCGCACTAGTTTATTAAGAGCCTAATTCACGCTAGCCTTACCACCATTCATTATAAAAGATTGTTCTAATCCTTCGATGTATGCGGTATATACGACCCGACATACGTCGGGTTATCCGATAGTAGAAAAATGATGGCGGTATCAAGTCTTGTAATTCCTGCACACACATACAAAATTCCTGTAAAATACCGAAACGCTGGCCAACCTACGCCTGTGCTCCAGGCTTTGTAGATTGGTGTTAACCAGATCTGAATCACCAATTAGAGTCTTCACATGCCTTTCCACTGAGTCTAAAGCTGCCAGATGGAATTTTGCAGCACCAGCCCGTATGTGCCTGCAGTATTACACACACGATCGGATCTTTTTTTTTTTAAATTTATAGGCACACTTAAGTTAGTAAGAAAATAAACTAATGAAAAATTATAAAATAATAAGACAGATAGTACACAATAGAAGTGGCTGTGGGCCCCAATCTTGGCGTAGCCTGCATCTTGGTGGCCCAGTTGGTTTTTATGCAACAGCACAATTTTGAGATAAAGGAAATAACAGAAAGGAATTAATAAAAAATAACGTAATACCAAGATCAAGAAAGAAATACAGAATTGCAATACAGATGAAATCAAATTAAATTCAAAACATTATATTTCAAAACAATATATTAAAATGAAATCAAACTACATTGAAAATTTAGTTAAATTACAGAGAAGAGAAAAAATACTATCCATTAAATTAGTGTCAAAATTAAAAAAAAAAAAAAACAAACAAAAATAATGTAATTAAATTAAATGAATTGCTATAAAAATAAGTGGAAAAATAAAAGTCAATCAATGAGGATCGTCATGTAATGGTTAAAAAGTTTTTCTGAACGGTTACTTAGAAATGCGCGCTCTCGCTTGACTATTTACGATGACGTCATCTGTCATGCTCCGTGCGACGAACGGCTTGATCGTAGGGGCATTTCACGTGGAGCGGTCAATTAAAACATTTCTTTGTTTCCGATTTTAGTAATATTTGATTTATATATATTATGTCTATGTTCTCAATATACGTACATAATATTTTTATCGTGTTTCGTATGATACACGAGTTATGAGGGTTTGAAGATTCGACGAACTCTCAGGTATGCGTTACTTCGAATGCCATTATCCAGCTTATGGAAGTTGAAATTAAATTAACTAAATATTGTTTATAGAAAAAAAAATTGTGGAATAAAAAATCAGTTTTTTTTTTAATATTTACAAACTTGGACTGAGACTACGGCGGAGCTCAGTACAATGCTCGGTTACCTCAGTAAAGCTTCTGAAAGAATGGGACCTAAGTTTACCTGGGACAGACGGTCCGGTTGGGTAGGTCTAACTTCGACAAAGAGTTCAATCGTCGAATCCGATTCGGCTGGATAGCGTTCGCGGGTGCGGTGTCTTCTCGTCTAATATACCACAGTGTCTCAAGACGAAAGTCTATGACCAGTGCGTGTTGCCAGTGATGACATATGGCTCCAAAACATGTTCACTTACAATGGGCCTTATCAGAAGGCTTAAAGTTTCCTTGCGTGATCGCGTCAGAAATGAAGATATCCGCAGGAGAACCAAGGTTACAGACATAGCCCGAAGAATCGCCGAACTTAAGTGGCAGTGGGCAGGGCACATTGCTCGCAGAACAGATGGTCGATGGAGCGAAAGGTTCTGGAATGGCGACCATGTACCGGAAGACGCAGCGTTGGAAGCCCTCCCACAAGGTGGACCGATGACCTGGTGAGGGTCGCCGGAAGCCGATGGATGCGAGACGCACAGGACCGGTCATTATGGCGACATTTGGGGGAGGCCTATGTCCAACAGTGGACGTCTTTCGGCTGAAATAATGATGATGAGGTTGACGCTGCCAAATCGTTTCACTGGAACCAACCAGGCCACTTTCATGATATCTGTGTATTATTATAAAAAAGAAGGAGATTTTAAAACACGGCAGTATTGTCACGATATCTGACGATTTAAAATACGACACTGCAACATTTTACAACTTTCGATTTTTTTTACATCGGCTTCTTCAAGACCAAAACATAACATAAAAAAAAATATATTACTAACCTAACGTATAACCATAACCTAACGATAATGCTAGCTTGAAAGCACAGGCGGTTACTAAAGTCTTCGTTGGTTGAAAAATATTATGTTGTTAAGTTTTTTGTTTAGTGTTAAGTTTGTTTATTTAATTCATAAGTTATGTTTGTAGCTTTCTATCACAAAGTGTTTTAATATTTATTATATTTTTACATAATCCCTGTAATAGTAAATTTATTATGAATCGTGTTTTAGTTTAAAGTGTAAGAAGTTCCTACATGTTCTGATAGATGGCACTAGTCTTTACTATTTTAAATTGGTGATGCAAAATGGCCATATTATCAAAATCTTGTACATAACGTATGAGGTTGATAGTGTCCTCGTACCTCGTACGAAAGACCACAAATCATCGAGGAACCTCGTACGGTTGGCAACCCTGGAGAAAGAGTGAAAACCGAGTGGCAAATGTTGTTCTAACTCTTGTGACCGGTAGGCTGTCAGCTCCGACCCTACTTCTTTGGGTGTAAGTGAACTCCCCACCCAGTTGTCGGACACGCAGAACGCCCACTTCCATATAGAGGTTTACGTCATAATCACGTCACGAGGCGCGTTAATGCGCAGAATGAACCAAAAAATATAAGAAACTTGTTGCGACACGTTTGTGTGTGTTACTTTTTAATTTACGAGTACATTATTTTGCTCACGCAAAATAGCAGAATTTCAGAGGTCTTTACTCAATTAGTTTTACACAAATGTGTGTTTAACACATTACATAAAACTATATACTTTTCCATAGAAACCTAGATAACAACCAAAAAATATCTGTGTTTCCAAAATAAGTAGAAAAAGATGTTATAACGTCATAAACACGTAAGAGCGGTAGTGTCGTGTGGGAAGTATCACAACAATAAAATATGTCCGTTCCGTCCGAAAACCAAACAAAGAGTACCTAAACAGGAACTTTTATGAGTGGCCTTTCGCTGGTCAGCCTATGAAGTCGTCATTTGCTTAACCGGACTAGCCTGCGGCAGCCTTAATAAATAAATCTTCCAGCCAAAACTTACAAAAACTTGTCACTAAGCGATTAATGCTCGTGGGCACCCCCTGTGCGGTACGGATCTCGGTTTAGGGCGTCGTTTGGAAGGGCAGCAAGGGACAGGCTGAATCGAGCATAGATTATTATTATTTAGGGACGAATGTACACTAGATACTACGGGCTTAGCGGCGCTGGCTGGCTAGAGCAAGAGACGACAAGGGAGGACGCGGCGAGCTCGGTGGTGAGATCGGAAAGACGAGGGTTTGTGTCTGCGTTTGCTGGTTTCCTTCTCGGCTCTTCTAAGGAAGGGTAATAGCGTCATCGAGAGTGACTAGGGTATTTTTTTTTTCGGTGGTAAAATCATCCAATGACATCCCCCGCTCTTGGGCGAAGCGTGAGATAGTGTCAGACTTTTACTGACTAAAAACCCACTCCTGTTCCTTCGTTGCCTATCATACCAGGGCCGAGTCTTCCTTTCAGAATCAGACCCTTGGCCCCAGTAGGCTTCAACCCGGCTGGGCCCCTATGGTTGCTGACATCTCCTTGAGGCGCGCGTGGAACACTGCGCGCCGTCGACGACAGAGTGTCTAGGGTATGCCTGGGACGCCAAATCTTGAAGATGCGAGACGATTCGTATCGGGAGGCCGCGCGGCCGATGCGATGAGGGGGTTGCAGTGTTTGAACCGGAATGTTGTGCGTTACGCCTTTTTAACCCTTCCACTCGGTCCGTGGACGTGGTCGGATGAATAATGACATGACACAATGATAATAACTAGTTTTTATAATTGGGCTGAGAATACGAGAGTACGAGATGTAGAATTATTTCGTCATCATCGAAATACAAATTGGCTTGTTTACCAGCGGTTGATAGTGTGGTGCGGCGTGGCAACGGGGCTGTGCCTGCTGGGCGGTGCGGGCGCGGTGTGGGGGGGGGCTGCGCGGCGCATGGGCCGGCGCGCTGCTGGCGGGCGCCGTGTTCGCGGACTCGGCCGGCCTGCAGCCCGCGCCCTACGCCATGCTCGCTGACATGTTCACCTACCAGGTATGTGCATCGTGGCAGGGGAAAAGCGTCCATTGATTTACCATTACCAACATCCATTCACGGAAACAACACAAGGTCCACAACTGTATAAACGTATTTATCGTTGTCATTATCATTTTACATGCGCTCAATTTATTTATTTTTATTGTTTATTCAAGAATTTTTTACATAAATATTTTCACATATCTTCTGCCATACTAATATTTTCATTTGGTGCGGCCAAATGAAAAAGAATTTGTTCAAGAAAACCAGTTGTTAACTATTAGAAACTTTCTCCTCTCTGCTTATAAAGTTTCGAATATAATTCTAACTATTTGGTTGGTTGTTATTCAGGTCTTTTTTTTTTAGGTGGGAAATAATCCAATGTCATCTCCCGCCCTTGGGCGAGGCTGGAGGGCGTGCCAGACTTATACTGACTAAAACCCACTCGTTTGTTCCTTCTTTGCCTTGCGTTCCAGGGCCCCGAGGATTCATTTTCACTTAACCCATGGCCCCAGTAGGCTTCGACCTTGCTGGGTCCCTACGCTTTGTTAACATCTTCTTGAGGCGCGAGTGGAATACTACGCGCCATCGACGACTTGGGCTCGGTCCGGACGACCGAACGGCGTGCAAATCATTGCTCGCCGTCCGCAAGCCTGCGCCTACGATGGCTGGAATTCGAGATCGGGATCTCGGTGGCTAGGGTGTGTATATCGTTCGCTCGCGTGTGCGGCCGTTTCCTTTGCTAGCATTACTGCTTCGCAGAAGGAGACGACCGCTTGCCAGTCCTCCTCGCTCCGGACCATGGCCTGTATCAGGACCCGGCGCGGGAAGTCGTTGCCGCCGATCGCCCCTACGAGGACATGATAGTGCTCTGCCTAAGAAAGGGGACACCTCTACCGTATGCTCCACAGTGTCCTCCGGGCGGTCCTCAAAATGGTCACACCCGGGAGTTTCTTTCGCACGAATCCAGTGCAGGTACCTTCAGAACTTACCATGTCCGGTTTGAACCTGAGTCATCCTGAAGGTGAGGACGCCATATTGGGTTTCCAGCCACTCCTCAAAAAAGGGACTTACCGCCATAATTTTGGTGTGCCCAGCACTGAGTTGCGGTAGTCGCTATAACTGTTCCACCATGATATCCCGCCAGAACTTTCTCCGCCATGGCGCGACTTGTCATGTCAGAGGAGTTTCGCTCGGCGTTTCATCTCCACGCGCAAATCGTGCATGAGTGCAAGGACTGTTGACTCCAGATTCCACAGTGGCAGGCCAGCAAGGAGGCTCGCCGATTTGCGGAAAATCGTGCGGTATCCCTGTACCATCCGGATGGCCATGACCCTCTGGCATGCATTCAGCTTGGCCACTGGTCGTTTTCGTAGGGACGGCGCCCATACCGACGCCCCATAAAGGGTCATGGACCGAACGAGACCCGCGTAGAGCAGGAGCATGGGGGCATTTGGATCCCCGAAGTTAGGCAGGAGCGACTTGAGGGAAGGTCCAGCCGGAAATCGAAATGCCTCGAAATTTCACCGGCTGTCGAGGATGAGTCCCAGGTACTTCATCATCGACTCAACGCCGATGTGAACTCCTCCTACCGTTATTAGGGATCCCGATGGTCGTGCGTTCCGAGGGTCGGCCTCGGCCTTGTGCAATACCAACTCGAGTCCCAACTGTTGGATCCTCTCAATGACTGTCTCGCATCCCCTCGTGTCACTAGTTCGACCGCCGCCTGGTAAGAATTTTCCAGCTCCAGGATCAGCGTGTCGTGTGCGTAAAAGACCATGCTGATTCCCTCAGGGGGGACAGGACAGGTAGACGCCTACCACAGCAATGTCCCCGAACCGTGCTGCCACGTAAACCTGTCTGCTTGTAACGGCCTCGAGGGACGGGGTACCGGCGGCGGCCGACGAAATTAGTGTCACCGATCCCACGTTGATGTTGATTGACAACTGCGCTATGCTCTGGAGCAACATATCTTGAGAGGGGGCACAGCGGTTGATATTCACCTGAAGGAGACGTTATGGAGCCGTTATTGGCAGTCCATAGTCTCCTTCCGAAACCCTCGTGGGTGCTTTGCCGTGGTGGTTGCAGCGGCGGTGTCTGAAAAGGCGATCGCGGCGGCGGCCATGGAGGCAGCTGCAGCAGTGATGACCTTAGTGAGGATATGCCTTGGAACCTTGCCCTTGGCCTTGAGGAGGGGGTCGCAGGACCTGCTCCCAGCCCGTTGGTCGGCCAGCTTATCTGCCGCTGAACATGCGTAGCGGCGTTGCACGGCATTCGACAGCCTTGTGACCTTGTGTTATTCAGATGGTTTGTGGGGTAATGTCGTGCAACACCGGTCATTCCAATGCTTTTCAGATTGGACAACAATTTCTGGGACATCTGTAACGGAGTTGAAAGCCTTGGATAAGTTTAGGATGTGGCTAATAGATTATTAATGTTACTGTGTACTTTTTTATATTGATAATGGAACTCAAACCTTAGACTTTGCCCATGCTGAAGCCAAACTGGTTCGAAGAGTGAGTATAGAATGTGATGAGAGGTTAACGGTATTAAAATATAATTGTGCGTCAGTACCGCGGCTGCTCGGTGGCGCTGGTGGGGCTGGCGGCGTGGGGCGGCAACCTGCTGGAGGTGGTGCTGTTCCCGCTGGCGGCGCGCGCGGCCGGGCTGGGCGCCGCGCTGGCGCTGGCCGCCGCGCTGACGCTGGCGCTCGCCGCCTTCGCGCACATCGCGCTGCCCGAGACGCGCGCACGGACGCCGCAGGAGATCTATGACGTCATCTGTCCACCCGCGCCGCTTTGCGATTCTGTGAAAACTGTTGAGTGTAGCAAACATTCTGTCTCTACCAGAATGTGATTGGATTACTTGCACTGAGAAAAATATTGCTGAACTATTTATGTAATTAATTTACTTGGTTATCTTGGCAAACCAAAGACCTCTAGTGGGTCTAATAAAAAACTTGTCTTTAATTACTGTCTAGGAGTTTATTGAAGACAGGTTTCTTATTAGCATTCACAAGTACAAAAATCATGTACGAATCATGTGATATTAAATGTTATGTATTTGTTACGCATCAATTCAAATGCTCTGTTAATAAAATAGAATAACTGTGTAGTTTTGTTAAACAAGCTTCTGACAGTGGTTTAGTTAATATGTTAACAATGTAAATGACAATCAATTACATGATTATTATATCATATGACCTTTTTTGATTATGATTCTTCCAAAAATGTATTCTAAACAGATTACTAACTTGTAAGTAGTGCCTTTTAATTTTTAATATATTTTCTTTTACTAGTCCGTTTGCGATTTGTATACTGAGCCCACTTTATTATGGAAGACTATTATAATTATCAGTTTATAACATTTTGTCAACAATTCTCAAAGTTATAATAGCATTTTTACGTCACATTGTAAAAGGTTGATACAATTCCTAACTAAACCTTAACAGCAAAGTTAGTTCTCCAACCCACCTCGTCTCCGTACCGAGGTGTGTTACAGAACTAGCATGAGAATAAATCACAAACTCAAGGTCGCTTGTGAAGGATCCGTGAGATGAACCGTCGTACTTCAGCTCAATCGTGTACATGCAGAAATTCTAGGCTAAGCACAACATCTACGATGTAAAAATAGAGAATAAACCCAACACGGTCACGACACACTTTATTCCTTCGAATTGTAATCCTCGTTGGATGTCTGTGTGTGAACTCTTCATTGAGATAGCTTTCGCACCGCGCAGCCAAAATCTAGCTAAAAAACCCACACCCAGAAAACTACCTTCCTATCTCATCAGTTTCTGACCACCGACTATAAATACGTTTCACTGTTTGATTTTTAAGTTGATACCTTGGTGAATCAATTAATATTTTAATTCTAATATGGGAATGTTTCTGCTTCTTTTCCCTAATTAACTCACTGTTTTATTTTTATTAATGTTGCTTTATTTATCGAAAATCAATTTATCACGGGACGCCATCTCTCGGTGAGTTCAACGCTCAACACTCAGCTATGAGGTGTCATTTCCAATGCCATTAAAGAGATGTCGCTAGCAGTCCACTCTAATCGATTTGCAACGTCACAAGCTTTAATAACAGTTGTCTGATTAATTATATTTTCTTGAGTTTGTATACAGCAAAGACAAACCTACTTAGTTTTTTTTTCACAAAAATTAGTTCTTAATTCTTTATTGTACACACAAAGTTTAACATTGGTACAATAAATTGAAATAATGCATAATTAATAATAATTAATGCATATTCATTATTATATTAATGCAAGTTCTTTCCAAGTTATTTAAAAGTCTATGGTAATGATTAGAAATTATATGCTCTACTTTTTCAATTCTGTTATCATAAATATATATTTATGTCAACTGTTGCTGCTTTTTGTCTAAACTGCATAATTTTATTATTTTAGTTTTACGTAAATTTTATTTTAAATTAATACTAGCTGTTGCGACTTCGCTCGCGTCAAGTTCGTAAAAATGCACAAACGCAACTAATAATTCTGTGCTTGTGATTCATGCCGAAAGCATCTAATTCATTTGTTTTACTTTCACATAAAATGGTTATAAGGTCAGAATGGCAATTTAAATGTCAGCGTATTATCGCCATCGGTGTCGACGTCACACAAAATACACAGTCACAATAATATAGAATGACAGGAAAGGTTACAGAGTGATAATAAAGAAATACCTTACTCCAGTTCAAGTTGTTTATTCCATGGGCGGCGAAAGAGTGCCTTTCTAATCACATTACATCGGTTTTTATACAAAGAAATTGACAAGCATAAAAATTCACTATGAAGGTAGAAAAATATTTAAAATAAATAAATGAAACGGAAATTGTCACAATAAATAGTTATTTAAATATGACCGGATGCTCTGATATTTTAAAGAAATAAAAAGGAAGTGGTCAGGTTAAATCCTCACAAGCTTAACCGGATGCTACAATATTTTTAAGAATTAGAAAGGAAGTCGTCATTTAATTTGACATAAATTGAACAGGATGTCGTAATATAAAAAATGATTCGATAGGAAGTTGTCAAATGAAATCCTTATTATAAATTCAACAGGATGTCGTAATATTTAAAATAATCGGAAGGGAAGTTATCAAATTAAATCCTTATATAAATTCAACAGGATGTTACAATATTTTAAAAGAAATAAGCAGGAAGTGATCAAATTAAATCCTTTTATAAATAATCAAATAATGGTTTTGCGCCCTTAAATACCTCCAGTAAATATGTTATGTAAAATGTATTCCTTATATCCAGATTTATTTTATTTTATTTTATTTATAGACAGAATATTATTTATGGACAGAATATGCTAAAAAAAATATTTGGCTCAACAATAATAGAATACACATCAAATAAACTTGTGAACGTCAATAAACAGAAACAGACATGTTGAGGTCGCAGTTTAGTTGGTGTTCTAAGGCTCTGCCTACCCCTATAAGGAAAAGGTGTTAGTTTATGTATGTTTCTGGTTAATGTTTTGATAAAACACACACATCATCATCATTTCAGCCAAAAGACGTCCACTGTTGGACATAGGCCTCCTCCTAAGCTCGCTATAATGACCGGTCCTATTATCCTGTGCACTCAATCCTGTGCGTCTCGCATCCATCGGATTCCCGTGACCCTCACCAGGTCGTTGGTCCACCTTGCGGGAGGATGGGCACGCTACAATTATGGCTGTAAGACCCCTCTTTGAGGAATGGCTGGAAAGACCACATGTCGTCCTTACCTACCGCATGACGCAGGTCCTCACCGGAAATGGTAAGTTCGGGAGGTTCCTGCACCGAATTCGTGCGGAAGATACGCCCGGGTGTCGCCACTGTGTGGAACGCCCGGAGAACACGGTGGAGCACACGGTAGAGGTGTGCCCCGCTTGGGCAGAGCAACGCCGTGTCCTCGTGGGGGCGGTCGGCGGCAGTGATCTCTCGCGCCGGGCATTGGTACAGGCTATGGTCCGGAGTGAGGAGGAGTGGCAGGCGGTCGCCTCCTTCTGCGAAGCAGTAATGCTAGCAAAGGAGGCGGCCGATCGCGTGAGACAACGGCTACGGTCCTCACGCCCCAACCGCCGCCGGGATTCCGATCCCGATTTCCGGCCACCGTAGGCGCGGGCTTGCGGACGGCGAGCAATGGGTGGCTCGCTGTTCGATCGTCCTGTAACCGTCCGGACCGAGCTCAAATTGTTGACGGCGTGTAGTGTTCCACGCGCGCCTCAAGGAGATGTCAGCGAAACCGTAGGGGCCCAGCAGGGTCGAAGCCTACTGGGGCCACGGGTAGTGTGAAAGCGAAGCCCGAGGCCCCGGGATGAAGGCAAAGAGGGAACAGGAGTGGGTTTTTAGTCAGTAAAAGTCTGACACTATCTCTCGCTCCACCCAAAAGCGTGATTTGTCATTAGATGATTTTCCCACCGTAAAAAAAAACCTTGCGGGAGGAATTGCAATGCTGCGTCTTCCGGTACGTGGTCGACACTCCAGAACCTTTGGCCCCCATCGACCATCCGTTCTGCGTGCAATGTGCCTTGTCCATTACCACTTAAGTTGGGCGATTCTTCGAGCTATGTCGATAATCTTGGTATTCCTGCGGATATTTTCATTTCTGATGTGATTACGCAAGGAAACTCCGAGCATAGCCATTTGCATTGCTCTTTGGGTGACTTTAAGACCTTCTTATGAGGCTCATTGTAAACGACCACGTTTCGGAGCCATATGTCATCACAACAATAAACAACGCTGTATGATTTTAAAATGATTTATTCATTAGAATATACTCAAAGTATATTAAACCATAGTTATTTTTTAGTAACACTAAATAAATGTTATTCAACATAAGCGGCCAAAAAAGACTGGAGAAAGTTGTTTCAGTTTCCAAAATGTATAAAGAGTTTGTACGGAGCTGATCCTGAGGTCGATACCGACAGTTTTTAGTGTTTGCTGTGCGTAATGTAAAAGCAAAAGGTTGCTTTTAGGTAGATAATCATCAAATACCTTGCTCCGCTCTAGGTAAAGTGCCGCGCGCGCGGTAAACTCTTGCGCCCGGCCCTGGTTCAGGCCAATTGGGAATGGCAAGCTACCACCTCCTTCGGCAAAGCAGTAATAGGAGTAAAGAAGGTGGCTGAAACCACGAGGAAAAGGACCTCCTCACGCCCCAGCCGTCGCCCGGGTATCGAGAGTTGCAGGATGATTCCCGGTCACCGCAAATGTGAGCTTGCAGTCGGCGAGCAACGGGTAGCTTGCCATCCAGAGTAGTATTTCATACGCGCTTCAAAAAGAGGTTAGCAAATGGACGGGGTCTTCTAGGGCCAATGCCTGCTAGGACTGTGAGATTTTTCGAAAGAGTTACCTCCTAATATAAGAATTTTTGCCTCGATGATATTTCTCTGCAGAGTTTTAGCCAGGTCCCGTTACACAACTTTGGCGGAGGTAAATTTCGAAGGAGCATAATTGGTACACTGATCTTCAGCTGGATAACGTGTGTGTTTGGTTTTTGAATAGCGTCTCTGAGTGTAGCAATTGTTGTGACTACACCAAGACACTACCTTCTAACTTTCTCCTAGGCAACTTAGGGTACAATTCCTGCGAGGTTAGAAGTAATAATAACCAAATCATTGAAACGTATAAGACCCTCCACGGAAGAACAGCTAAGTACTCTTGAACTACACGACAAATTATTTCAATTATTTGCTTCGATCAACTTTAGCCGTACCATGAAAAACAGACTGTTCCATGCATCGGGAGTCAAACCGTCGCTCGAGCACAGGGCCTGTCCCTACCGCGATATCCTTGCTCAATGCTCTCGCTCTACCTGATTGTGATGTGTCTACCTGATTGTGATGTGTGAATGGATGAAGATCTTATCTGATTGTTATGAGAAGAGCGAATGACTGCCGTGTCGTAATATTTTGTGAAAAAAAAAATGTCTTTAACAATCGTAAATTACCTTTGCCCGTGTTACTTTACAGTCAATAGTTTAATACATATAATGAGTAAAAAGTGAAAAAAAAACAGGTTTGATAAATGGCGCTGTCTGAGTGAGATAAAATTGAAATAAAAATTCAAAAATATGTAATAATTTCTTGTTTACAGTAAAATAAAACTATCACCAAAAAAAAATCCGGGATTCAAACCATAATTATCCTACGTACAGTCGACGTCATGATTGACTGACTCACCCTTAGTCAACGATTGTGATCATTTTCGTCTAAGATATTAAAATGAAAAAAAATAATAGTATTTTTTCGTTTCGCCCCTTCGATTTTATTACTGTTTTGGTTACTTTTCACAAAAATATGGAGTAAAACTGTCTAGAATATGTTAAAAATATGCTTGAAAGTCGTATATTATATACAAAAAAGGCGACAAAATAATTACAAAAATAATTTCTACAGCTGGGGATCGAACTTAAGGCGAATGTCGTTCAATACCGACATTTTGTAATATTGCTCACCCCCCATAGCAAATAGCGTGATAATTTATAGTCTATAAGTTGAACTGGCCTTTAAGGTTTACGTATGCAAAATTTGAACTGGATTGCTTCAGTGGTTTTTGCGCCAATTAATACCATCGGTCCACAATTTTACTGTTTTATTTAAGTAATAGAAGATAATCTAGCCAATTAATTGTTTGTTGCAATGTCATATTCATAATTTATGTTTTTATTATATCTTACAATTATCTTGATGTCATCAGCAAAGAAACAGGAAAAGCAACGGAAACGAAAATGGCAATAACGGTGGACCCAATACACTACCCTATGGTACACCAAAAGTTATTTTGTGATTTCCTGAAATATATTTATGTTCTTTGTTACCCTTTATAGAAATTCATCTGATTTCCATACAGTGCGTTCTTTTTAGATAAGATTGTAAAGGAAAGTGAATCCTATTAGCATTACGTTTCTGTAGTAGATTATGATCAACTAAATCGTGCGTGCAAAGAACCGCTTATGCTCAATTAAATAAGTTCATGTTTCGGATTAAACACATTTTCTGCAATGTAAAGTGTAAGTTTGCTGATAAGTAAATAAATATTGTTTTGTTAATTAATAATAAACTTTTTATTTTATGGTGTATTTCCAAAATATTTAAATTTCCCTGAACACAGAAAGTTTGCGGAACACTGGTCTAGAAGATAGTGTAGCCAACAAAAACACAAAACTGCAGTGGCGATAAGTGTTTTTTTAGAAATATATTTTAATACTAATTGAAAAAAAAAACAGGAAGCTATTTGATTTACCTACTTACGATTACGTTAGATAAAATGGTGTCCATTTTTAAAAACAAGGGTGATGTGCTTGAATGCAATAATTATAGAGGAATAAAGTTAATGTCACATACTATGAAAGCCTGGGAGAATGTATTGAAAGGAGGCTAAGAGAAGAGAGTGAAATTTCACAGAACCAATTCGGTTTTATGCCTGTTCGGGGTACAGCGGATGCCATTTTTGCTATATGCCAGCTGTGTGAGAAATACAGAGGTGCGCATAAAAACTTGCACATGGTATTCGTTGACCTCGAAAAGGCATATGACCGGGTACCTCGTGAGGTTCTGTGGTGGGCCCTTAAGGAGAAAGGTGTGCCTGGGAAGTATGTGCAGTTGATCCGAGCGATGTACAGTCGATGCAGTACCCAAGTCCGGCCTACAGTGGGCACCACTGGCAGCTTCAATGTGGCTATCGGCATACATCAAGGGTCGGCTCTCAGCCCTTACCTCTACCTGATGATAATGGACGCTCTGACGTCGGACATTCAGGAAGAGGCTCCCTGGTGTATGCTGTTTGCCGATGACATTGTGTTGGTTGCCGAGAGTGGCCTAGAGGTCCAGAATAGATTGGAGGTGTGGTAGCACAGACTGGAGAGTGTTGGCCTGAAATTGAGTAGACCCAAAACGGAATACTTATTCTGCGATTTCGGCGGTCTCTCCAATCCAGTGCCTTTAGCTCTCGCTGGAACGCCCATACCGATCTGCTCCGACTTTCGGTACCTCGGGTCATTCGTCCAAGGGGATGGTGAGGTAGACCGGGACGTAACACATCGGATCAACGCAGGATGGATGAAATGGCGACAGGTCACGGGAACAACTTGTGACCCACGGATGCCCCTCAAGTTGAAGGGTAAAATCTACAAGTCCGTGATAAGACCTGTCAGACTGTATGGATGTTGGGCTGTGAAAAAGACGGATGCAAAAAGATTGCACGTAGCGGAGATGAGAATGTTAAGATGGATGTGTGGTGTGACGAGAATGGATAAAGTGAGAAATGAGTATATTTTAGGGGAAGTTTGAAAGTGGCGCCAGTGACTGAAAAATTGAAAAGGAATCATTTGTCTTGGTATGGTCATGTGAAGAGGAGGGATGAAGCGCATGTTACTAAAAGAGATGAGTTTACATGTGGATGGATGGAGAGGGAGAGGGAGACCAAAGAAACGATGGATGGATTGTGTGAAGAGTGATATGAAAGAAAAAGAAGTTAGTGATAGCATGACGAATGACAGGGCAGAATGGAAGAAAAAAGCATGTTGCGCCGACCCCAAATAACACGGGACAGGGGCAGAAAGATGATGATATTTATGTTAGATAAAAATAAATCACTAATATAGTGACAAAATATTCTAGTAACAATAATGTTTACCCTCTACCGTTATCCTTATCCTAAACTTCAACATTTGAGTATACATGTTCATTACAACTAAAGACGTAATTTGCAAAATATTCAATAAGTAGATACGTGCGGTACCAATCGTAGTCGGTGTTGTGTGCGGCGTCGCCATGGTTACTGCCATCGATGCCCGAATGCCGAATAGATCGACCAGACCCTGAGCTGCAGCAATTATTCGCGTGTCTTGAAGAGGTCGGTACCTGTTTCCATCAAGTATCCACGTTACGGCGTAGAGCTCATTTAGTACAAGCGTTTAATGTATCTGATCGTGTAACATGCACGTGTACAACTATGTGACATCCTGCGAACAAAAACCGGGTAAGTTATCTACGACTACTACTTATTACATGATTGCGTGAAAGACATTAAACAACAGTCAATTTGGTATTGATTTTAATAGTAAAGCATTGCAAGTCGATGGTAATCTCAACGCCGATGTTAAAATATATTATCCTATGTCCGAAATGTTATTCCATCCGAGCACCCTTTGCAACTACTATTTTTATTTATATAGGTAAATCATTGTATAACTTATAACTATTACTACGGAACCTCTTCTTATTAGTTGCCACTTTTTAAAGGTATTCGTAGAGGAAAGGACCAATTGAGTAGGTACTCATAAATTTGAGCTGTCTAGATGACAGTTAATTGAGCTCATCTTTAAAGGTCTGTGTGTACAACCCTAACATAATAATAATTATGCTTTTTTTATCATTGTGACGTGACGTTACTGTTGCAGTAAAACGTTGACATCTCGATGGGCCTGCTGGACAAGCTGTCGGTGTGGCTGGGGCGCGGGCGCGCCGAGGTGACGGTGCTGGTGCTGGGGCTCAACAACAGCGGCAAGAGCACCCTGCTACACGCGCTGCGCCCCGCCGACACACGCGCGCCGCCCCCGCAGCACGTCACGCCCACTGTGGGCCAGCAGCAGGAGCACTTCACCAGTACGTACACACGTACAGAGTGGCGACTTGGCCGTCTCCCCAAGCTTACCGGCTCGTGTGTCCGCAGGCGGCGGCGTGTCGTTCAGCGCATGGGACGTGTCGGGCGCGCCGAGGCACCGCGCGCTTTGGGAGCGCCACTACCGCCGCGCGCACGCTATCATCTTCGTGGTGGACTCAGCTGATCATCTGCGGCTCGGTCAGTACTGTCGTGTCGTAACAAAACTTTAGTTCCCCGTCTCAGATAGGTGAGATTTTCTTTTTACCATTCATACAGAAACCGGAGTTAAAGAAATAAAAGTTTCATAGTTTCAAAAACAATTGCACATCGGTCATTAGTTTGTGCGAGCGAACCGAGCTCGAAGGCAGCAGCAGCACAACCCACTTAATTTTGAGTTTGGCTTGGGTCTGAAAATATGATACGCAGCGTTGGTCCTTAGTGTATCCCCTTAGACTTCTTATTCTTTTTGCTGACTGGCACTGTGTTGGCCAGGCTCGGTTATTTTGAGCTTGGCCAATTCCAAGTTCAAAATAATCGAGTTTCAGCGTTGTCACATGTATTCCGGAGTCTTGTTATTTGTAATTGTCTTTAATTGTCCTTACTTCGATTCCTTCTATAAATAGGCTATCGGTATGTACTAAAATGGACACTTGACCACGTTCACTCACTGCACTCAAGCAGTAAGTCAACGTCAAGGCTTTATAACTCAAGGAAAATAGTAATGAATAACGTTGTTTACCCAAATATAGCAAATGAATATTAATTACACTTGGGCATGCGGACCGGTACCAGATTACATTTTAAACTTTACCAAACTCGAACTGGGTGCAGAAGGAAGTTTGTCGGTGAATTAGGACGCCGTCCGTTGGTGGCCGGCGCACGGTGCCCGATGTAATTACGAACTGAGATGGACGGCTGCGTGGAACCGCCAGCGTCCGGGCCGTTTGTATTAAACACTTGGTTGTGGCTCGCTGTCCACTAATGGACACGATATCGGTTTAAACGAGCTGCATTCAAACATTCTGGAAGGTTTGTAGAAGTTTGTGTGTTGATCAGTATGATGTGGTTGTAGTGGTGGCGCGCGAGGAGCTGGAGCTGCTGCTGGCGCACCCGGACATGTTCGGGCGGCGCGTGCCGCTGCTGGTGTTCGCCAACAAGCATGACGCGCCGCACGCGCTCGCGCCCATGCAGGTCGCGGCCGGTCAGTACTATATTAATAAGTACACCATTATTCTGTCAAAATTTGTTTGGGGTTGGCGCAGCATCTCTTCTTCATTAGTTATCTTAGTCATACCTAGTCGCTTCCTTGCTGGTCTGCCATCTTTTACGCAATCTATCCATAGTTTCTTGCTTTTCACTAACCTTCTACTTTTTATAACCGATGAATGAAATTAAATCTCTGTTTCACCGCTGTTCATTTCGTTTCTATGTAAACACAAACGAATCGAACAGCTCATTATCACGATTTCAGTATCCCTTAGTAAAATTTGTTATTAATGATGAACACAATGATGCCGGACTAGTCTTCGAGTATACTACGCGATCTCGACAAATGGATGTGCGATTAACGCTTGTGTGACAAAACTGTACTGCGACTCACCTTATTTCGGATGCACGCTTGTGCGACACACTGAAGCTCGACATCACGCTGGTGCTTCTTCAAGGCTAGAGTGTATAGGCTCTTAAAAAACTAGTGCTCTAAACCATCAACGATTTGTCTCCAGGAGGCTTACCATCAGGAGGGATCGCAGTCAAGCACTCGTTTATATGTATATTTTTTTAAAAGATGTTTCACACAACGTGACCCGATCTCTGCCAAATGGTTTACAAGCACTTCGGAGGAGATATTTAAGTTACTGGTAGCCACATGGAACACTAAAAGCAGTAGCGTCGGCAATAAAAGGCTTAAAACTTCTGATTTGTCGACAACATAGATTTTTGCTTTTTGCGCCCACAGCTTAGGAGCTACAAACAATGCTTGAAGAACAGATACCTCACAGATCACACCCACACGCACCCAGACACCTACCACAGTATTGTATTTTTTAACTCAATGGTTGACTGGTAGAGAATGCCTTGTGGCATTAAATCCGCCTATGTACCACCAATGTACATAAAGTTTAAATAAATAAACAGATCCTCAAAGCCGGAAATATATTTATAATGTCGATGAGTATATTTACTTGAGTCAGTATCTTTCAAAAACAGGCAGGAAAGTGAGATCGATCGATCGGCGTATCCAGAACGGAAAAGCTACCGGTCCATGAATACGTTGATGAAGGGTGATCTGCTGATCTCCCCGAAGTATAAACTCATCGACATTTCTATCCTGCTCATTCTAAGTAACCTACGGTGCTCAGACCTGGTCAAGGTAATTGCAAAATTGCGCTCCGGGGTTTACCCGGAGAGTTACGGAGTGCACTACCATCATGATTTTTTTTAGATGACTATACTTGACTCTAACAAAATATCGGACTTTAAACTAATATTTCGGAAAATGAACACTGAATAAAAAAAAATATTCACACTTTCTCAATGTTCTTGAAGTAATTATTCAACGATACCCCGCACAAGAAGTAGACAAGAAAATATATCATCCCCACTTTACATGTAGAGTTTACTACTTTCTTATTCTTATCTTATTTTACTACTTTGTCGGTGTTTTGTTGGTGTGGTATGTGTATATATAGACCTACCCTTGCAATTACAGCTTTCTAGTACTAAAGGTCTCTCAGCCAAACAGCCGGACGGATGAACGGACAGACAAACAGACGAACATGGCGAAACTGTAAGAGTTCCTTAGTAGGTAGTCCGGAACCCTAAAAAGATAAAATAATTACAGAAATATGAACTGTAGCTGGGAATCGAACTCCCGGTAAAATGTCGGTAAATTCAGGCGTAATGAAATGTTGTCCCACAACACACGCGTGATATTGTAATTTATAGCATGTTGGCTAGACCTATAAGAATGATTAATTATGCAAAATTTAAACAGAATCAATTTATTTTAGATTTTACGCCAATCGCTCCACATTTCTATACAACAGACACATTTTTTTTTTTTTTTGTCCTGTCTTAGTTATGATTATATTGTCAAACGTGCGAACTGTCAACTGTTCACGCACTGTTTTTTTTTTACATATTGATGTATTTACAGATAATATTATACTAGATAATATATTTTATACCTATATTATAAGTGCTCTGGTTTTAAGGCCAGCCCCACATCAAGATAAGATAGGTGTAATAGATAAAAACATAAGTAACTATTTAAAACCTAGCTACGTACCTACATTTAACAGAAGTGTTCAGTACCTAATAAGTAAAATGTTGTGTATGTTTTGCAGCTCTGGGGTTGGAGCGCATCACGGACAAGCCGTGGCACATCTGTGCATCGTGCGCGCTGTCGGGCGCTGGCCTGGCCGACGGCGTGGCGTGGCTCGCGAGGCAGATCCGCGACGCGCACCTGCCGCACCCGCACACTTAGCGCGCTGTGCGTCGACCTGGCATGCCCAAGTAGTACACTAGGCCACACGGTGGACACGGTTCCAGTATAATATGGCCTCTTATTTTATTGTAACTTCGTCCTTCCCTAGTACAGCTCAAGGTTAAGAGCTATCTACTTAATGAACTGTTGGGAAGACTTGGCAAGATGCTAGAAAAGCAAGCTCCGGGTTCGGTGTAACGATAAAGTCTGCTAAAGCAGGCAATCGTGATCGGTAAACTGTGAATGCTTTAAATACTCAATTTTAATTTTAAGTAAGTGAAAGACTAATAATAATGTGGGAATATGGTTGTATTAAAATCTTCGCTGTGAATGAAAGGCAGTGCTGACCCGCATAGAACGTCGGACACAGAGCTGGTATAAACAAGCCATCTCGAAGAGGAACGCGCTCGTTCGAGAAAGGTTAACTGCGAGCGCCGCATGGTGGGCTGAAATATCTTTTCGTGAAATTAGGAAGAAAAACTGCAGAAAGGGGTTGCTTGTCTACAATTATTTTATATTACGGGGATAAATCCATAAATTTACCATTTCAAAAGTGATTCGGTAATAAAGTAATTAATTAATTATCTCATATTGTAATATGAGATAATTAATTAATTCTTGTATTGTGCTTAGAAATCATTAAAAATGTAGTAGGTACCTATTATATAGCAGCAACAGCTAGCATAGACTTAAATGTCCCACTGCTGGGAGTCAGGCCTCCTCCATGAGAGAAGGAATGGGCCGTTATCCACTACGCGGGCTTTTGGTTAGTGGATAAACCTATTATATAATATTATACTTGTATGTTATCTATTCCACACTACCCCAAAGGTTAAGAACCAAGTGCGATTTTTTAAAAAGTGGTGTCCCTAAGAAGCCAATCCACGGGCAAAAACTATCAATATTGTACATCTGACATCCAATTTATTCTTTCGTAACAAAAAAAGAATTTCAAACCAGAAAAAGAATGTCCCAAACGGCCTCTAGTATGAATCAACCTCGAATTAATTATTTCATTAATTTTTCGTCTGATTCTTTATCTTGTTCTGAAGTAAAGAGTAACGATTTTGCCTCATTGGATATTCTTTTATAGTTCCCGAATTTCTTTCTAATTGTAGAAATATATATTATGTAATATATTATAAAATATAATTGTTTAAAATATTATCATTGTTGCTTTGCTAGAAAATTTCCATAAGTGGTGTTCTCGGTACCTCCTAAAATCTTTATTTCTAGATTCAGCGGCTTCTTCCGATAATTTTTCAGTTGGTATAAGACCAAAATTGGCTATGATGTCTGCAGCTTGTTCAACTATTTGATACACATTTGCCGGTATATAATACTATTTATATTTCTCAATGCAGCTAATGCAGCATCTGTGAATTACTTAGAAAATCTATTTATAGGAAGACTCCAAGATATTTTTTCTAAAATGACAGAAAACCGCTTAAAAAGATTTTCAGATACTCCAGTAATAGAAGCAGTAGTAGTCACATCTTTCTAAAAATCTACGGACAGTATTCCCATCATTAGTAGTAACGTAATCCTGTTTAACAATATCAATAAGGAGACCAGCATCTTGAAAAGTTATTTTTATAGTAGGCCTCTTCTGAATTTCTTAAAATAATTTAAAATTTCAGCAATATCATTCTTACCATGCGCCTTTGATGAACCAAAATAACGATAAGACTGTTCCTCTATTTCTTCGAGAGAAAACGTATTAGATTCCGTTTTTACCAACAATACGCTTTTTTCTGTATAGGTCCAAAACAATAAAAAAAATTCCTTGCACTAAAGTCTCAACTGTTTTAGTTATTAAAGTAGAGAAGGTCTAGCAATCAAGTGTACGTTCTCACCATCACTTGTAGAAGTTTTGATAAATTCAGGCCAACTTACATGTCAATCTAACTGTAGTGGACGCACTGACACAGGGGGTAAACACATTGGCTCGTTACGTCACCAGCGGTTAGGTTCAACACGTCCGTCTTCGTCAACGGCCTGTAAATGATTGAACTGTCACTGCCCGTAAACTCGAGACACGTATACAAACACTACATACCCTTGATTTATTTATTGAATATTATTTTTCCTTTTAGGAAATATAAAAAATCTAAAATCTAAGTAATACAAGAACTTAAGAATAATTCTAATGAGAACCTTCCATATTAATTATTTTGCTCCTAATCAACAACTATAGAATTTGCATTACATTTTCTTAGCTAAGGTTTTCATTTCGATATAATAAATAATGACTTCTAATAATATCAGTAGGCATTATCATTACTTTTCCCATTATGTAAGTAAATAACTGGGCCCGCGTAGTGGTTTACGGCCCATTCCCTCTCCTAGAGAGGAGGCCTGAGTCCCAACATATAAAACAATATAAACTGTTAGTAATCAGCTGCGCACTTGACTAGTTTTTTACTGACTGCAATTTTACTGACTGCAAAACCTTATGCATTATGGTTCTTAACCTCCATAGAAGAAACAAATATTATGAATTTAAAAAAAGTTGAGGTCCAAAATAACGCGGTTCGGGCATTATCAAGGTTCCCGAATTAGGTGTACAGACTAGGGTTGTTGCGGATGCCAAAATTTTAACATCTGCGAATGTGGATGCGGATTATTAGAGAGCCACATACGCGGATGCGGATTTCAGGATTATTTTCAAAAATATTCATATTTTAAATATAGTAGACAGCGCAGCAAATTATTACAAAACGACTTTGCTCAATCGAAATTGAACTCTGCGATTCACACATAATAGAAAATTGTTTGAGGAGAGGAGAGAATTTTGCATTTTTCGCCTTTCAAACTCAGGAAAAAAAGTTTCTGTTTCTGACTATTTTAAAATACATTTGTATAGTAAAAGATATGTATTTTTTATTCAGTGACATTTACATGATAAATAATATAGTAAGTCAAAGCAATTTCCCAAAATTTCGCCTTGTTTTGATTTCATCATCCAAGTATATTTTTGTTTATTTTTTCAATATTTATTTATGGCGACATTTTTATTTACTATTGCACTTAATATGTATGTCCGAATATTGAAAAAACTTGGATAAACAGAGTAAACAAACACTAAAGAATTCACAGTGGAAATCACGTCAATAAGTAAACCAAAACAACTGTAGAATCTTGTTATCAATGCTGCCTACGGGTCAGTGTTAGTAAGCGAACGATAATACCATATAGGTAACAAAAATACGCGCCCCATGCACGCGCCATTCTGCTGGCCCCGCCCACTTTCTTTACATGTCATTACCAGTACATTAGGGGCCTATTACACTACGCGTTATTCAGAGAGTCTTAGTCTATGTAGAGTCACACAAGAAAGAGAGCAACTTACGCCAATGTCGTGTTAAGGAATGAAACAGAACGATGAGATACATAGAAGAGTAAGACTGTCTGAATAACGCGTAGTGTAATAGGCCCTTTAAGGATCCTCATTAATTTGATGCGGATGCGGATACGGATTAGATGTCAGAATAGATACGAATATTTCGCATATGCGGATGCGGTTGCGAATGTACTAGGGGTGTAACCGTAACACCCCTAGTACAGACAGAAGATTTAACGTATTTATCACAATTATAAGTCACATTTGGAGATTGTGGGAGTTTTTTGAATAATTATACATTTATAAATATTTTTTTAAACAATGAAATTAATAATCTGTTGGGAGTGTTCTATGTAATATCGGATGATTAAAGAAAATTTTACTACAAAAAAATAAATGTCTTTAATTCTGACTCCACAATAGTTCGTTATTATTACTAACCACGTACTCTGTATGTGTCGAGGCAGGGCGCCGTAACGTCGCTTACTGGCGAGCCTTGCGCTCGCGCTCCCGTATTTCGTCAAAATTGCAACAACGAATCGCAGTTACCAAGCCGCCACAAATCTCTCATAACTTTTAAAATATGACTAAAAAAGTGGACCCCATAAAATAAAATACTTGTGTGGACTAGTAGAATGAATCTACATTACAGAAATACTTTTAAAAATAGTCGATTTTTTATATCGTAATTCTATGAGAAATTCAATTCAGCCTACTGTGCGCCGCGTCGCCGCCGCCGCGTCCTGTGCCCGGAGTGTTTAGGCTTTGTCACAGTGTTGTATGCATAGAAATTTATTGTAACGCGTGATGTGATTGTTATTTAGTGCGAGGATACCAGTCTACTAGTCTGTCTCACTCAAGATTTATAAAGTTCAGAACGTGAATCAGTAATTTTCGTCACCAGTTCCATTTAGTTACCTTCTACAATAATATTTTCAAAATCATTTCGATCTTTGTTCGGGAAGATAAACAAGTCGCACACATAGTGAGGAGCTTATTTCCCGCACACATGGACACGAGAGGGTGTTCGTGGTCACATGAGTGTTATCTAAACCCGTACATTGTACGGCTCGTGAAGTCGTGACACGAATGTATATTTTAAAGGTATTGAAGTAAAGGAAGAAGACACAACAAGATGTGTTTTATCGACAGCACATCTACTGCGGAGTGAAACCTCTTTCGAGCTCGGAACTTGGACTGAATGACGTCACTATCAGCTCGTCTTTGGGTATTTGTGTTTCGTTCGATTTAAAAGACCACAATAAACAGAACGATCAAGAACATGGATACTGTTGCACTTTAGTAAAATAATTGTCCGTCACTTAATTGTTGTTAAATACTCGGGAATGCGTCTTATTAACGATTAAAAACAAAAATAATGTCGAGTATTGTTTTTGTTTTTGCTGCCCTTGTCACTTAATATGTAACGTTACATTAAACTTAGAGTAGATAGGTATTTTGTCAAATTGCTACAATCTTATGGTAAATTACAGCTTGTAGTACATGTACTTACTCCGATGACAAACAAAGGAGAAAATGAGGAAGAGGGAAGAGTGTTTACATCGACCAACATCGGCACGTACTTTAGAAATGATCTCATGACGAAAAGTATTCTTAATTCATAAAAGCTTTCCATGGGCGCAATTGACCAAAGTTAACGACCGCCCCCCCCACTCCATGTCCGTGCTGACCTCGTCGTGAAGCTAGATTCGGGAGATACCAAGCGGTCATCACCTGACTCGGGCTTGAGGAGCTCGCCTGCATATTTGAGTTTGATCGTTGACGTTCTTATGGCTGAATTATAGATAAGAATGGTAAGTCAAGTCGCAGCATGTCTAGCAAATATGAGCACAGTATGTCTAGTCTAGGTAATAAAGAAGGACTTTGACTAGGAAGAATCTAAAAATAAGTGAGTGTTGAAATAAATTTGATCAACACAGATAAGATATGGTTCAGGCCATGGTCCTAGGCGAGGGGGAACAGCAGGCAAGCGCTTCCTTCTGCGAAGCAGTAATGATAGCGAAGGAGACGGCCGCACGCGTGAGGGAACAGACATCCTCACGCGCCAGCCGCCTAGACCCCGACCCGACTACCAGCCACGGCGGGCGCGTGCTTGCGGATGACGAGCCATGGGTAGCTCACTGTCCGGCCGACCGTTAACCATCCGGACCGAGTCCGAGTTGTCGATATCAAAGAGTTGTCAGCCGTAGGGGCCTAACAGGGCCGATGCCTACGAGGGCCATGGGTTAACTTCAGAAAAAGGTTACCCGTAGCCCTAAAACGCAAAGGGCTTTTGAAGCAACATAGGTTTTAGCTGGTAAAAGTCCGGCACGCCCTTGCACTCCGCCCTAGAAAGTCATTAGATGATTTTCAACCTAAAAAAAAATAGGTTAGACCGTACTGTAACTTCAGATGTCTTATCAAGTGAGTCGACGGCTTTGAGCTTCTTGGGGTAACATGGTCGTCTACCCTCAATTTCGGCTCTTACATCGAAGCAAAAGCTCAACAAGCTGCCAAAAAATTGGGGATTTTAGCTAAGGTGACACGGTACTTTACGGCGGAACAGCTGCTCAAACTTTATCAAGCGCAAGTTCGATCGTGTATGGAATACTGCTCTCATCTTTGGGATGGGTCTGCCAAATACCAGCTTGATGCCCTGGAGTCGATTGAGAAGTGAACCAAGAGGATCAACGGTGATGATGCACTTGTCGAATCAAACCTCCAAAGCCTTGTGCATCGACGCCGAGTTGCTGGCCTGTCGGTTTTCTATCGATTACATTTCGGGCAATGTGCGTTGCACAATTTAATTTTACCAAGTCCGTTCCATCATCGGACCACTAGACGT
Organism: Mythimna pallens; assembly: GCA_961205895.1. Taxonomy (NCBI): domain Eukaryota; kingdom Metazoa; phylum Arthropoda; class Insecta; order Lepidoptera; family Noctuidae; genus Mythimna; species Mythimna pallens. The sequence continues at coordinate 20,297,350 of OY540847.1, read as the reverse complement.
ACAGCGTTGCGCCATCGGTACATGGTGGACATCCCACCCATACGTACAAAGCGTTTTAGAAACACATTCATAAATACGCATTATGAATGTATCGTCGGCCACATCATCGCTTACCATCAGGAGAGATAGTGGTCAAACGCGAGCCTATCAATAATAAAAAAAGTAAAACTGACATTGTTGAAATGCTGTTTAGTTAGAGTACCTAATAGGAATGAGAGAGTAGGACAGGACAACAATGACACGCAATCAAAGTTGTGCGAGTGTTACACGGGGGACTGGCGGGCGGCGGGTGACGACACAATTATTACGATCTCATCGTAATCCGGGACAGAGTAGTGTAAATCGTCAGAATCTGACCAGTAGGCTGGCGGACTAGCGGAACACGCTCCAAGCTGGAGCTTCTTTCTGAACTCTGATGGTATGACGTAGGTATGACGATTTATTGATTTATTTGCTACAAATACGAAGAAATCGCCCCTTTAATAACATAAGGTTTAGTTTTGTTAGTTGTGAGCCTATTTTAGCAATCCTACAATCGCCAGCGTAAACCATTTAATTCTTTCTCAAGCTCGTAGATCATTTCGTCGGTCCGGAGTATACGCGTACTGTATGTTGACGGGTCCAGACGTCGTTTTTTAATGGGGTTTGGTTAGGGCTTCCGGAGATTCTTAGCACCCCTTGCCTCGCCGTAACCTTGACCGCTACTGGAGTTTTGGTTTGCCATAATCCCCACGCTGCCAAGCGGGTTGGCGATCGCAGTGTGCTTGTTGCAATCCATAGAGAACTTTCGTTCTTTTAAAAGATTCTATCAAATAATATCCGGTAACTTTACAAATCATGGTTTAACTGGGCGGTTATGACGAGGGACGAGGGTGTCTGTCCACTTGAACCAGATGAAACAAATAACCAGCCATAATGGCTGAAATAAAAATAATCACGAGCAGATTTATAGCGCGTCAAGATGCGCGTCCAGCCCCCCCCCCCCCCCCCCCCGGCTCGTGTTGATCAGAGACTCTCATTATGTTGTAACAGTACGCTCTTTATTAACAGCTGCTCCTTGATAGACGGCAATTAATGTCTTTTTAGGGTTCCGTACCTCAAAAGGAAAAAACGGAACCCTTATAGAATCACTAGTTTTAGACTCCATCCGGTCTGTCAAGACCCTTTATCTCGGGAATACGTAGAGGTATCGAGTTGAAATTAAAACCATATACTCAAGTCTGTGGTCACTTGAAGCTGTAAGAAGAAAAATCAAACTTTTGTGTTAATGGAAAAAAAAGTTACGCCGTTTATGTCGCAAAAAATATGTATTTCGACACTCACGGGAATCAAAATTCATATGGTACTTCCCGTTGCCTTAGAATCCTGAAATTTGGTATGAAGCAAGGTCTCATAGCATAAGTATAGGAAAAAATCTGAAAACTGTAAATATGTAGTGCCGTCACAAAACAGTTTTTTGTGATTCTTAAAAATCTTTGAGGCTCGATTCGGAAATTATTATTTATTTATTTAAAACTTTACGCACTAAACATTGTACAAAGGCGGACAAAACGCGGAAATTGAACTGTTTTCATAGGTAAGTTTGTACGGAACACTCAGTGTGCGACTCCGACTCGCACTTGCCCAGTTTTTATTATAAAGCATACTGGTTTCTCGGGTACAGGTCCCTCCTCAGGTCTAGATCCGAATCAACACCAATACGTGTATGTATATGGGACGTGGAGCTTCTGGGACCGGGACCGCGGTCCCGAATTGCACTTTACAGGTATGAAGTCAAAGTCAAGTCAAAGTCAAAAGTATTTTATTTCACATTGGCCTACATCGGCACTTATAAAACGTCAGAAGCTAGTGCATGGTTCCAAAATGGTCATTTCCTATGGAGAAGAATCGGCAAGAACTCCATGGTTACTCTTTTAAAATAATGTTGTTCTTCCAATATTTCCATATTACAGTATAAATAGATATTATGTAAGGACAGTGTAGACCGGTCATTATCCTAAACCTACGGTTCCGGTGAGTGTGGATGGAGTTGAGAAACCGGGGGAGATTGCTGATATGTTTAGAAGACATTTTGCGGTGGATCCACGTCGGGCAGAAGAGCAAGTGCATGTCACTGAGGGCATCATGTTTGGAAAGCCATTAAACATTTCGGCAAAAGAGGTTAAGGAAGTTATTAAATCTATGACTAAAGGCAAATCTCCCGGACATGATGGCCTAAGCATTGAACACTTTCAGTGTGCGGGTCCGCATCTTCCTAGAGTCCTATCGATGCTGTACAACTTCTGCGTGAGGCATTCCTACCTGCCTATAGATCTGATGAGGACGATAGTTGTGCCTATCGTGAAAAGTAAAACTAAGGATGCGTCAGATAAAGATAACTACAGGCCGATCTCTTTGGCCACTATAGCAGCTAAGGTGCTTGACTGTGTCTTTGAGCGTAGGATAAGGGGACAGCTTAAGCCAAATGATGCACAGTTCGGTTTTAGACCTGGGTTGTCCACCAAAACTGCTATTCTGGCGCTCAAGCACACAGTTAGGTACTACACTGACAGAAGTACTCCTGTGTATGCTGCCTTTCTGGATCTCTCCAAGGCTTTTGACCTGGTTAATTATAATATTTTGTGGTCAAAGCTGAGGGAGAATACCATACCCCATGACCTGATAAACCTCCTCGAGTATTGGTACAACCATCAAATTAACCAGGTCAGATGGTCGGGTGCATTGTCTGGGGAGTATAGGCTGGAGTGTGGCGTGAGGCAAGGTGGCTTGACCTCCCCAGGGCTCTTCAGTCTGTACATCGATCAGCTGGTCGAGGAGCTTGGCAGCACTGCTGTCGGATGCTCTATTGATGGTAAGATTATTAATAGTATCAGTTATGCTGATGACATGGTGCTGCTGAGTCCCTCGATTGATGCACTCAGACGGCTCCTTGGAGTGTGTGAGCGATACGCCACGGCTCATGGACTCCTGTACAATGTCAGGAAGAGTGAGCTCATGGTGTTTCGTGCTGGTTCCAGAAAACCCAAGTCGGTTCCTCCAGTTTACCTGTATGGGGTAGCGCTTGGGAGGGTGTCTCAATTTAAATACCTTGGGCACGTTTTGAATGAGGATCTGAATGATGACGATGATTTGGAGAGAGAGAGAAGAGCGTTGTCGGTCCGATGTTGCTAGGTGTACTAAAGAAGTGAAAATTACACTGTTTAAGGCCTACTGCCAGACTTTTTACACCTGCAGTCTGTGGGTCACGTATACGCAGAGGGCCTACAACGCTCTTCGAGTTCAGTATAATAATGCTTTCCGGGTGTTGTTGGGGCTTCCACGGTTCTGTAGCGCATCAGGCATGTTTGCTGAGGCAGATATGGATAGTTTTGAGGCTATCATGCGCAAGAGAACGGCGTCCTTGATGCATAGGATACGTGGAGGCTCCAATAGCATCCTGAAGGTAATTGTTGAGAAACCAGACTGTCCTTTCCTGATGCACTGGTCCCGCAGGCATGCTTGCGGGCCTGGTGCTGAGGGAAAATATATGAATAGAGAGGGGATGATTTTTTAAAGTCTATTTATTTTGTTTTAATTCATTTTGTTACTAACATAGTTGTATAAGTATTTCTGTTACTAACACATTATGGATTTTCTATATCCGAAATAAAGTATATTATTATTATTGTACTAAAAAGTACAATAAACATAATCATAATAAAAAGTGAGTCGTAATAGGAGGTAACCTAACAATTCGCGGAGTATAGTGTTCTCACATTCACATTATAAAAAAGAGGCTATATAAAAAAAGCAAGAAAAATTAATAATTACAATTATCAATAATTATGAGACGTTAACATAATAAATTACCAACGAATTGATGGTAGTTGGCGTCTAATAATATAAAAAATATTGCAAAAGCAATGTGTTAGAAAAAAAAAGAAATAAGTATATGTTACAACAACGTCAGGGTACGTACGGTAAGTGTACTCACCGTACGTCGGTTTGTCCGATGGTAGAAAGGAGATGGCGGAATCAAGTCATGCAATTCCCGCGCACACTCTCCAAAATGCAACCTGTAAAATACCGAAAGGCTCTTACACGATGCAGGATATTGTCGTTTAGTTCCTATTTGACGCCATAGATGTCACTACGGTATCTATAAATACAGAATGATGTACCTGCTAAAATTGTATAAATAAAAAATTGTACCAGTTCCATACATATGTTGTAAAGTAACTGTATTAATAATTTTATCTTCTAAAAACCCTAACCGTAATATTTTTAAATTTTTCTTGTTTAATAAAAAAAAATGTAAGGAACTAGATTAATGGTCGTAGCCATTAACCTACCTCCTCAATCTCCTAAGTAACCAGAAAATATCAAAATGTTTGATGATCAATTAATGAGTCACAGAGTCAGTGAAAAAAGATTGTAATTAACAAACGATAATTTAAAAAAAAAACTAGGATAAGGTAAGTAGAAGATGCGAAATTATAAGCGATACGAGGATGTCGCCCTTTTGCTCCGCGATCTTGGCTGATACACTACCGTGTTTAGATTCTCTGGTTTGGTGTCGAAGGACCTATCCAGTGGTGTTCAAATAAAATCTTTGCATGACCCGAACAAAAAACTTACCCCATCTCTGTCGTAGAACTTATAAAAGCTCTTGTAACAAGCTAGCTGTAGGAACTTAGTACTAACAGCTCTAACCTAATTATAAACAAGTTGTGAGCGAGACTCGTCTCAAGTGTTCGTGATTGTGCGCCATTGACGCTATTGTGTGCACACTTCGGGCTCATATTTTATGGTGTATTTGGGACGAAATAATAATTAGGAAAACGACCGCAATATTTATTATCGAAGCCGTCACGAACAGAGGCGTAAGCTGAGAGCCTCTAAATTACTTGGACGCACAAACGGAAGAACTCCTATCTCGCAGTAAGATTGACTCGCGTCCGCGTCGCGCCCCGCGGCATGGAGCATCCCACGCCAACTGACGGAGTGCCGGACAGACTGGCGACTGCGGCCTGACGCCGTGGTAGTTCAAGACATTTTAAACTCGACTAGAAGTACATACAGAACAATTCTTTTGTTTTATTTACAACATAGTTAGGTCATTTCTAATGTAATACAACATCACTTCGTTAATTTGTTTCGGATTCGATGGGAAAAACCGCTCGAGTGTTATCATTGTGCAGATCGCTTGGAGAACACGGTGTAGTATACGCCGGAGGCCTGCCCCGCTTGGGCGAAGCATCGGCGTATCCTTGTGGAGGGAATCGGTAGCGGCGACCTTCCGTGTACGGCCCTGCTCTGGTGCGAGAGGGTATTGGAAGCAGTCACCTCCTTCTAGTGAAGCAAACATGAGGAAGAGAACATCTTCATGCTTCAGCTTCCGCAGAAGAGAACCTGGATTTCGGGAGTTGCAGGGCGATTCAATGGCAAAGTGATGTTAGCATAAGTGACGGGGCCTGCTAAGTCCGATGCTTGCTAGGGCTGCGGCAGTTAATAATGTTTTCCCACCTAAAAAAGACTAGATTAATTGAGTACCTAATATTACCGATTCAGAGGAAACGTATACGGATTCTACAAATAGACAGTCCTACAATCCGTCGTCCCTTGGCCCACTAAGCTAGCTTGTCACGGTAAGACTACAGGGCTACAGTGAACTGAATGAAGAATATTACGACACAAGTCTGAAAGAGTCGTTAGAACAGAAATGAAAAAACTTTGTTTTATTGTTTCGTTAGCGACGGTGACGCCGGACACCGCCGAGTTGCGACGCCAGTGCTCCCCGAGGAACACTGTTGCTCTTTTAGAGGAATATTCCGTTGAATCACGGAGTTTTACTGAAATGATATGATGGAGTATGTGCGAGAGCAAATGTGACATGGAAAATAACTCCTTAAAGGACAGTTATCTATTTTCTCTCGTACGATATTATAGTATCTAGCTTCTTATTTTCTTTTATTTTTATCTTGAAGCTAGTAGAAACTTGGTAGGCATACTGTACTGTACTATAATGCATTTTCTGTTTTATAGTCTGGAAAATAATGAGGCCGGTATTTACTCAGAAGTAGGAAACCGAGGCTAGATAAAAAAATTGATGTCGGTTTCCAACGCTAGGATTTCCCTGATTGTAGAATCAGGCCGTGTGCGGACCACACGTGAGATCCGCACTCCCTGGTTCAATAGTGTGGAGTTGACTGTAAAAATAGAGAAAATTTAGTGGTAAGCAGCAGACAGTAGGAGTCACATCCTGTGAGATGAGCGCGAGTAGGGCGCGCCGGTGTCGGCGCCAGTCGGCTGCCGGCGGCGCCGAGCGCGGACGTGCGAGTCCTTCATGCGGCGACGTGCGTCATCCGCGACTGTTTCATAACTGAGCGATTAACTTTTGTCTGTGTGGTAATTTTTTAAATAAGTTAACTTACTTACTTAAAATGTATTTAAGTTACTAAAGGTTTTTATTTATTTTTTTAGTTTGGTTCAAAAGTTTTAGTCCCAGAAGTTGCTTATGAAAATATTGGGCGCTAGGGAGCAGTGAGCTGATCTGAGTTTGTAAAGAGTGTTATTCATTAGATTATATAATTGTTTAGTTAAACATATCACGTGCCAGCAGCCAGAGCTGCATTTTATTTAAATCTAGAAATGATTTTCTTCATGAAAATGTTCCTTTAAATCCATATATGAGGTATCTATGAGTCCTAGTGAGTCCGGAACGCTGCGGCTACTAGCAAAGATTCAGTTATCAAAACAAGCACACTTGTACCTGAGTAAGGAACGGGAGACGTCTCACGATACAGACTGACAGCTGGCGCCGCTACCTGTTGACCGTAAGTCACGAGCTCCTCCCAGCGTGCGAGACAAGTCTAACGAACTTAATGTATCTATTAAGTACAAAAAAGTCAACGAACATGATCTGTAGTTTTCATAACTCATAAAATTTCCCTGTTCTATAAGGTGATCTGGGAATCGTTAGGAGCAGTTCTTTTAGAAACCCCGCAGATAAACAGACTAATCAAACCTTTTAATATTGTTTGTGTTTAAGTTGCATTTTATTTATTTTGTGCAGTGAAGTAGGTTGTGTATAATAATGAACTGAGAATAAAACAACTTTGCGTTTAGGTTGTGTTCCAAGGGAGTTTGATTTGAAACTGTCAGGAGTGACCCGTGATGGTTCTACACTGTACGCTCTACATAGCGGGTGTTGTGTCATGAAGTCGTGGCCACAGAAGGGACGCGCCCGGTGAGTTCACACACTATATCACTACATAGTGGGTGTTGTGTCATGAAGTCGTGGCCACAGGAGTGACGCGCCCGGTGAGTTCACACACTATATCACTACATAGCGGGTGTTGCGTCATGAAGCCGTGGCCACAGGAGGGACGCACCCGGTGAGTTCACACACTATATCACTACATAGCGGGTGTTGTGTCATGAAGTCGTGGCCACAGGAGGGACGCGCCCGGTGAGTTCACACACTATATCACTATATTAATGTAACACCTCTTATAATATCGCTAATTGATGGAATCATTCATCGACCGACAACGAAGTGTGAGATTCGTGTAAGTTGACAATCGAAAGGAATGAAATTAACGTAGTAAAGTAATAACTAATAATATTTTATTACAAAACTCGTCCTAGACACCACTACAACTAGTAGTTACACTGTATTGTGCGCTCGTCGTGGTCCAGGACACACAAGATTTAAAATAGAAGTGGTTTGCATGTTCTAGAATTTAATCATATTTCCTCACTAAAAACGGTTTCCACAAAGCGGTAATCAAACAATAATGAGCCACTCGTCACGTGTCACGTGTCAAAGGATATGGTTTAATTTAAAATTTAATTTAATTTCTGAGTGTTATACACTACATCGAGACATCTGCCGCGCGGCGGTTTGTGACACGGTACACACCATTTGTTATTGTCGCTCAGCTACTTAGCTGTACACACGAGTACTTACTCGTAAAAGTCAGTTTAAGCGTCATTATCGTTATCATTATTTCTGCCGAAAGACGTCCACTGTTGGACATAGGCCTCCTTCAAGTGTCACCATCACGAAAAGAACACCTTGTGGGCGACCTTCCAATGCTGCATAATCGGTCGCCACTCCAGAATCTTTCGGCCCCAACGACCATCTGTTCTGCGAGCAATGTGTACTGCCCACTGCCACCCAAGTTTGGCGATTCTTCGGGCTATGACAGAAGTTTAAGTGTATGATTTATTTATATATAGCGTATAACATATTCTATATAGAAAATTTGTTATCTACTGATGAAGTTAACGCCCATCGCAAACCTCGCGCTTCCACCCGTCTTCTATATTCTAATATGGCGAAATCTTGTCAACACAGAGCTTTGGTTGGCCTCGTGCTGACGTCACAGCTCTCAAAATGCAATCAACAAACACGGAGCGCCGCGCGCAATCCGGCTCGAAGGACCAACTTGTTAGTACTGCACTAGTGCTCACGAACTGCTCTTCCGGGACCTGGCTCTTCGTTAGTCAACAAATTAATGCTATTACTGTGATTTTAATCGAATTTATAGTTTCCTATTAAAATATTAATTTGGGTATGTAAATACCTTTGTTCCATTAGAGATAAAAGACGTAGGTGATGGAGTAACAGTGGTTTTTAGTATTCACATGATTCGTCTTGTAAATCAATGGTAAATGGTAATGGTATAGGTGATAAGTGGGAGCAGGAATTGCCATTGTTCAGAAGAAATATACAAAAATGTAGTGACCTACATATTATTAAAATTAGGTAAAATTATATCAAAATAAAATAATTTATTTACATACGTACAGACACTAACCACTAGTATTATATATAGAATGATCTGTCTAGTTGCTAGGTAACATGTTTTGTTTGTGTCAATCGTTGAAAAATACATAATTTCAAGAAGGATCGTTTGTATTAATTTAAAGGTATAAGTATAATGTAGAAATACCCATCGTATCCTACAAAAATATAAAAAAAGGCCAACATTAACTCCCAAATGTAATGTAGTGTAAGCCGGGAACGAATTCCGACAGTTTAGAGACGATTGGTAAGAAATCTAATAACAGGGCTCTACCTGAGGTTCGAACCCAGGACACAAGTAAACAAACAATGACACAACACTGTAGTTGTGAAGCAGCACTAATTTCCTAAAGGAACCGCGAGATGGCGCCATAACCCTCAGATTTTTACATTACAACATTTTCCGACCAAAAACAAGGTTTTGTTATTTTTGTTGTGGAACAGATATGTGCAAGGTGGGTAGCTCTAATTAAGGCTTCCTACGATAAATAAGGCTAATGAAATAGTCGTCCTGGATTTGCCACTAGAGGCCACTTTACAGTAGGACCTGTTGCGAGTTGTAGATCTCACGGGAAACTGTAACACAGCTAGATGGTCTGACCGAGTGAGCTGTCATCAATAGTGTAAAAGTGATAGTAAGAGAGAGAAGATTATAATTACTGGTTCTTCTCCATAGGAAGCGACAAATTGAAACCGTGCATTAGTTTCTGAAGTTTTATAAGTGCCTGTGTAGGTCTATATGCAATAAAATAATTTTGAGTTGAGTTGATAAAATTAAGTTATTTTTGATTGATGAAGTGAACGAACCAGTTCGAGGTACACTCAGCTCTAGTACAGCTCGGGTATTAATTACACTCATACACACGCGTTTGTGCTCACAAACTTTATCATTATTCGTAAAGCTTAGATACATAAAATCTTGTTAAAAAAAATGTTTAAAAAACGAAATGTTAGGTTTGTTGTGTATGTTGTTGTTACGTTACACACAACCGACACGTACAGAGACAGAACTTCCTCGTCCAAATACAAACGTGTATATGTGTGCCTTCATTCCTGGCTAATTTAAATGAATCGTCACTTAAATTCTACTTGGGACTTCCCATTTCGTAACCAGGTAAAACACTATTAGCACCTTCATATTATCGCCCAATAGCTTTATCACCTCTAAGTAGCTGAAAGCTTAATTGGTTCCCTGTCCTCAGAGTTGGCAAAATTGCGACAACCATTTTAATAAGAATGCGTTTAGGTCATACTACTTGTCCAGCGCACCTTGTACGCTTCCATATTATAGATAATTCTCAATGTGTGGACACGACTTTGGGGATCTGAACCATATATTTTTGTCTTGTCAGTTTCATGACTGTACTTCCTTTTTGAATAGTTTGATATCCCTCCGTGTCCCTTTCCCTATTCAATAAAAACTCTTCTCTTTTTTAAAAACTCCATCATATATAGTGTTCTTTCTGATTAAATTTATGATAACAACAATATGTCAGTAAACATGTATAAATATTTATCAGAATTTCAACATGCTTCTGTCCTTTTCATTTGTGTAATGTTTTTAATAACTAAATTTGTAATGTATTTATACATTCCTGATCAGTGATCCCGTATCCATGTTGTTCCAGATTCCTTTACCTTTCCTTTTCGCGTTAAATATTCTCCTACCTTTCTTTTCAAATCCCACCCGAAGTATACTATATCTTTATACAACTTGACGCTGGCGGATGCACAAGAGTGCTAAGTCATAATCTCTAGTCATTGGGATGGGAGAGAAAAAATAATGTCAGCCGTTGACGTCGCTGAGTGTCCAGCGCTACGAGCTTGTCGAACTCGAAGCGCTTCGTCTCCCGCCATACATCATAATACTCTCCCTTATCAATGCATGGATTAAGTGGAAAAAATATCACAATCTTCCCGACTATGAGCACTTCTGTCGCTAATTATTTCGTAAGAAGTGTGACATTTGTTTTAGCAATTACATTGAATCGGTCGAAGTCGGTTGAGTCGTTTCTGAAGAATGTAAAGTATTTTTGGAATAGGAATATCGAATAGAAAGAGTAAGGCTAGTTTCCCAGACAACATGCGCTTCAGAAATATTTCTTCCGATAACTCTACAGACATATGCAACTTATTCTCGTGCTTTTTGCTTCTGTTTATGAGCTATCAACTTTTGATCCTGATTAATGGCAACCTTGGAACAACTGTGGGGACAAGACATCCTGCATATGTAAATTACATTTCTCCAAATATATTATCTTAGGACACTCAAATCACTTGATTCTTCACAAGGGGCTGGCCCTGACGGATACCACCCGCCTTTTTATCAAAATTGCTGATAGCAGTCATATTGCTTTTTACTTAATTTTTAACAAATGTTTACGCGATGGGGTTTTCCCGGCTACATGGAAGCGAGCGTTCATTACGCCTATTTATAAAAGTAGAGACAAAGACAGCGTCGAAAATTACCACTCTATTTCAATCCTCTACACCTTGTCGAAGCTTTTTGAAAAGCTTGTACGCGGTGCTTTATATCCTCAATCTCATCGGCTTATTATACTCGAACAACATGGTTTTGTTAAACAGCGTTCCACAACTACTAACCTTATTTACCAACTTTCTGTTCGAAAACATGGATCGCCATGTCCAAGTTGACGCCGTGTATATAGATTTTCGGAAGGCTTTTGACAAAGTGGATCATACACTACTTTTGGAAAAGCTTGCCTTTAACGGAATTCACGAAAACTTGCTGCGTTCGTATGTACGAGTATCATATATTTTTAACAGGACTCAAAAAGTCGTTATCTATGGCTACAAATCTGAAACTGTTACGCTAAATTCTGGCGTTCCTCAACGATCTATTTCAGGACCTTTTTTTTAGTATATATATTAACGACGTTAAATCATGTTTCGTTAATGCTCGTTTCTTAATGTACGCAGATGACATAAAATATATGTCTTGCAAAAATATTCAAGATTACCAACTCCTCCAAGATGATCTCACTAGACTTGATGGCTATTGTAAAGCGAACCAGCTCTTTTTTAGTATCCCTAAATGTGTATATCATTCACTAAGAATAAGAATAAAATTAATTTTACTTACAGTATTAATAAGCAACACTTAAATGTGGCAGATTCCATTCGCGATCTAGGTGTTGTTATGGACTCGTCCTTGTACTTTGACCACAATATTCAAAGTATAATAAATAAGGCTCTTCAAATGTATGGCTTCGTCATGAGATCATCAAAGGACTTCGTGCGACCCTCTACTTTTTTGATGTTATATAAATGTTTAATACACTCGCAACTGGAATACGTTGTACCTATTAGGAATTCTTATTACATTTAATATAATAACAAATTGGAAATGGTACAGAAAAAATTCTTGCGTGGCATGAACTACAAATGTCATCATTCGGAGATTCACTACATACATTTTCTAGGAATCAAACACATTTCTCGCCTGCATGACCTTCATGACTTCCAACGCCCGTTTTACCCCTTTAGGGGTGGAGTTTCGTAAAATACGGATGTCTACACCAAGGAACCTACCTGCCAAATTTTAAGTTTGTTGGTGTTATAGTTTCTGAGATTTCGTGATAAATCAGTGAGTGGTATTTCGCTTTTAAATAAAGTTAGATTACGCAAGTACAATATTCTAAGTTAGGAATCCAGACGATTACTTTTGGATGTAATGATGTTGCATGGTCTGTGCCACAATAGATTTGACTGTACGGATATTGCAAACAAAATTTGTTACACGGTACCCAGAACTGTAATAAGACGCGGGGCTCGCGTGCCCCGCCTGTTCCACGTCGACTCAAGTAAGACCATCGCCGGGGCACGAGTTCCTCTTCGTCGCCTTGTGGAAACTTATAACGCACACTTTACGGACATAGACATTTTCACTCATTCTAATAAAATAAAAAATGTCTCGTTGTCAGCTCTTTAGCGTCTAAATTTCAAAAACAAAAATAGTTCTTAAAATCAATCTACGTTTTTCATGTATTTGATTAATCCGTGGACAATAGCAGTAGTTATATGTAGTAGTGTACTAGTGTGAGATAGTATATATTTTTTTTACATCAAAAATCATTTATAACATCTGCCAAACTGCATAGCAGTTTGTCGGCAGTTAGTAGTGTGGGTTATATGTTTACCTATTTATCTAATAATTCTTTTGTACCTTAATATGTAATTGTTCGTTTGTTCCTTATAAATAATACTCTATTGATATAAATCGATGGTGCCTTTCGTACGTAAATTGAATTGCAGTACAATGTAACTGTGAGCCGTATGTCGAAGCAGCACACAATGCAGCGGCCGCTAAACGTCGGCAGCCGTCGTATGTGATAGAATGCTATATTAAGGAGTGATAGAATTCTAGCGTGAATGCAAAGAGGTGCTAACTGCTTTCATATAATATGTGTGTATTGATGTGTCAGTCACTCAGTTTCTCCTGTCATATATACAGATAAACAAAATAATACAAATGTAAATGAAATGTTGCATTCTAGAACTCATGCTCCGTAGTTACTAATTTAATAGTTTTACCATTCTAAGTAGTCGTTTAAAAGCAAGAAGAAAGCAAGGAGTCGATCGGGTCAGTCAGTGTTGGAGTAGTTAAGTTTATGTTCTGTCGACGCGGGCGCGGGGGAGGATTGTCTGTGACTCGGGTATTAAAGCGAATAGTTGCGCTCGCTGCTGTTTTGTTTGGGCTCTATTAATTTAGGATTTTCGTAAATTTTATTCTCCAACTTGACTTCGGTTTTAATAAACTGATTTATGTTCCGAGTTTACTCAGACCTGCACTGAAGTACAGCCGGCACCATGCCACCATCACGTAGCCTTGTCTTGTTCGGCAAATGTGATATGTACAGTCAGGGGTCAAAAGTGCAGTTCCACCTTACCAATGCCAAAATGTCTAAAATTTATTTGTAGAAGAGGGTCAATGGTTCATGGCTGATTTAATTGGTAGCGTGGAATCTAAAGTATTGAATAAACTAGCAAAGAAATTTTGATACTTTAGCATTGGTAGAGTGCAACTGTACTTTTGATCCCTGACTGTACATAGAAATAAGTCGGCATCTATTTCAAGAAGATCCGATATAAGCCGCAGTCATAAAATTAGTTGTCCAGCTAAGGTTCCCCCGCTCGCTGCCCCATTTTTATTGACCGGGGCTCTAACGCTTTGTGGTTTGTTATATGTTCGTGAACTTCCATAGTTTCCAAAAAATAAGCGCTTTTAAGTCGTCTAAAATTAGTTTTTGAGATGAGAAATCCTAAAAGAGTTCTCTCGAATACTGTTGTTCACAGTATATACGGTCACAATTATATATAAATAATTGTTCCTCCCTGACGGGGTCAGCGTGGTCCGTTACGCAGACGACACGCTGGTCCTGGCGCCGGGAGAGCTGCACCAGGCGGCGGCTGAACTGGCGACACGCGGGGTTGCGACAGTCGTGGAGAGGATCCAGCAGTGTGGCACTGCACATGTCCGAGGTCATGTGTTTTCACGGCTGTCGAAACGCGCCACCACCGGGTTCCTATATAACGGCAGGAGGAGTTAATCACATAGGCGTCGAGTCGACGGTATAGTTCCTGGGACTCATCCTCGACAGCCGATGGAATTTCGAGGAGCACTTCCCACGTCTGGCTCCCAAATTGGATCGGACTGGAGCTGCCCTCAAGTGGCTCCTGCCCAACCTCGGGAGTCCAGACGCCTCCTACCGGAGGCTCTACGCAGGTATCATTCGGTCCATGGCCCTTTATTGGGGGTCGGTATGGGCGCCGTCGCTGCGAAAGCGCACGCGTGCCAGAGGGTCATGGCCATCCAGATGGTGTGGGGATACCACACGGTTTCTTGCTAAGCAGCGAGCCTCCTTGCTGGCCCGCCACTATGGCATGTGAAGGCAACAGTCCTTGCATGCATATACGACTTGCCAGTGGAGATACAACGCCGGGGTAAAACTCCTCTTCCACGACAAGTGGCGGCATGACGGACAGAGTTCCAGCGGGATCTCATTTATTTATTTTATGACAGGTACTCTCTGCACATTCAAAACTTTGGTTGCATAGGTGATGTGTGTGTGTGGTGTAGGTACTCACTGGGTAGTGGTGAGTAAATAAAGTAAAAAGTCTTTGCTGAATCTCCAGGTATATTCCTCACACACAACATTACAACAATGAAAGTTAGAAGGCGCAAGCAAGCTAAGCACAAGCACGTATGATGTAACAGCGAGAATCAATTGTAGGATAAATCAAAAGACCAGTTCATTATACACTGGGTTTTATTGTTTCCAATATTAATAACAAGGTTTTAAAGAACAAATAACATTTAATAAGCCATACGTTATACATTCATTAATAATTATAGTTAATATTCTAATAGTTTTACTCACAATTATTAACATAGAAGCAACATAATATTATCAAACATCAAATACCCTCAATTTATTATTTAACTTACTTGCAAATCACAGGTTGTTAACTCCACGAAGGTCGGACAGAAACTGAGAGCGCAATAATGGCGACATGCCCTTTTGCCACGTGTAGGGAGGGGATGTTGCCATCATTGCGATCTCGGCCGATCCAAACATTTTCTTTAAATTCAAATTATTTTAGTATTGTTTTGCAGCTACTATGTATTATTTAATGGTAACTAATACCCAAATTATTAATCGATAAGAAATGTACGACTTAATATAACATAAAAGAGGTATAGAATAACACGTGCTTACACAATCTTTGCAAGTCAGCGATGAGTTAGCGCGAGTAGGTGTCGACAACTTTTTATTTTATTAGCGCGAGCGCACGTACATCATTCTAGCAGCGCAGATCGTGACTGGTGAGAAACGAATGTACCAATGCGGCGGTAGAAGAAAAACTATCGCCGGTGCGTATATAAATAAATATGTATGTGTAAAATATATAAATAGATAGATGTAGGTGATTTATATATTTATTGTTTACATGTAGTGTGTAAACTGTGTAAATATATGTGAGTCGCCCACAAAACCAACACGACGCACGACACACGCACAGAGCCACGAGCAGAGAGTCATTATTTGTCATTATCGTGTGAGAGGTTAGTCTCATGGTGGAATGGTGACAGCGACTGTCGCGACCCAGTGCTAGGGACGCCATAATTATGGCGGTAAGTCCCCTCGTTGAGGAGTCGCTGGAAAGATGTTACGGTGTACTCACCTTCTGTATGACGTAGGTTTACACCAAACATAGCAAGTTTGGGAGGTTCCTGCATCGGATTCAGGCGGAAGAAACACCCGGGTGGCCCCGGCGCCAACAATCTCTCGCGCTGGTCCTTGGTATTTTTTATTTTTATTATTATTGATAGGCTCGCGTTTGACCACTATCTCACCTGATGGTAAGCGATGATGTGGCCGAAGATGGAGCACGCTTGCCTAGAAGTAACCTATTCACTCTTGACTTAAAGACCCCTAGGTTGTAGCTATCAGGGAACACAGACTCTGGCAGGGAATAGGTATAGGCCAAGGTCCGGAGCGGGGAGGAATGGCAGGCGGTGGCCTTCTTCTGCGAAACAAAAATACTAGCGAAGGAGGCGGCCGCAGCGCGAGGGAACGGCCCTCACGCCCAAGCCAGGATTCCAACCTCGATTTCCCTAATGTAGGCGTGGGCTTGCGGAGGGCGACCAACGGATAGCTCGCCGTCCGGCCGTCCGGTAACCGTCTGGACCAAGTCCGAGTCGTCGACGGCGCGTAGTGTTCCTCGCGCGCCTCAAGGAGATGTCAGCAAAACCGTAGGGCCCAGGAAAAAAGGAACATAGAAATGGTTTTAAGCCGGTAAAAGTCTGACACGCCCTCCTGCTCCACTCATGGGCGAGAGAAGTCATCGGATGATGTCCCTAGTAAAATTTTTCCTTCAATTTCTTTTGCGTTACATAACCTCACGCCTAATTAATTAAGCACTGATATTAACAAAAAGAATACAAAAAATGATTATTTAAAATGAGCGAGTTATGTACACTGAAGCAGCAAAAGTGCATGGTTAGTACAGAAATAAAATCGTGTGAAGCGAGAAATGACGCCATCTAGCGTAAAACCAGATTGAAATGTTGCTATTGATAACATTACATTATACTGTTAATAGATGGCGTCGCTGTGCTTAATCAATGCTTATTTTTGTAGTACTTTCTTTTTGTTTCTTTAAATATTAAAATAATTTATAATTTATTTTAAAGAGATGAAGATATTAAAATTGAATATCAATTTATAAATATTTGATTATCTATGTGTTAGTTTACAAACTTGAGAGGGTAGGTTGAATAAGGATTTATAAATAATAACTAGTAGGTAGTATGGAGTATAAATATTACTTAGACCAAAAAATTATTTATTTTATTATTTATTATTTATTTATTGTCAGGCAACTAAGGCCCATAGATAAAATACATAATATTACAATCTTATAAACAAAATAAACTAATACATATCAAAAATAACACAAACAATAACTATGATTATACACGTAACATCGGCGTCGTGTTCCGCTGCGTGGTGTCGCGTAGCCTTCCCCGGAAACGTCGATACACGACACCTTTCGGCCAAAAGTCCTCTCTCAAAAAGGTCTGTAGATGGTGGGTTGGAACACGTATCACGAACGACTTGAAGTTGGTATCGTGGCGCGAATCCAGCCTTTCGACCCTCAGAGTCCAGTTGCTCTTTATCTTCATATACTCCACGACTTCCTCAACCTTCGTAGAGCAATGCAGACGCGAGATATATAAAATTAATTAATTAATTATGACTCAGCTCAATTGGTTGTTTGCCAAGTTAATTTCGATTATCTCGTTCCAGCGCCTTTCGTTAATTTTTTTTTTAACCAGGTGTATTGTCTACTTATTTTACCAAAATGAGTAAATATGCATTTTTATATAGATTTAGTAAAAAGAGCTCAAATAATTGCTAAGCATAATCAAGGTAAAAACTTGTCAGAAGTAGCCAGAGAGACCAGTGTAAATGTAAGTAGTTTTTTTAACTCTTTTATATAACAAAAAGCTCCTATATAATAATCATTATTGGGTACTATATATTTATGTTTTATTGTTGCAGAGAAAAACAGTTGTTCTATGGATATGACGATTTGAAGAAGAGAGTTCTTTAAAACACCATCAAAGTGCTGGCAGACTAAAACTAATAAACATATTGCAGTGTCAAACCATGATAAGGGAGTATACGAAGAAAACGGACATCTGTCGACGAACCACTATGCTAGTTTATTTGACACAAGCGTTGGCACTGTCCGTCGGAGGCTTGCTTACAGAAAACCATAAAAGGGCAAGATTGCAGTTTGCTTTGGATCACATAAACTTTGATTAGAGTAATATCATGTTTACTCATGAAAAAACTTTTAAGTCTAGTGAACACGGACGGTTTTCTTTGTGGCTACAAGATAATAAATAATTATAATACTGATTTAATATTATTCACTCAGTACTTATTCTCTGTATTAACTGGAGACCTTGTTATGCGTGTTTAACTTAATAACCGTAATTAATACATTAAAAAAGTTATGAACATTTGATATGTTGTTGTGCAATTTTATAGTTTTTAGCCTACATTTAATCCTTTTGATCTTTGTGATAAAATTATCTGGTCTTTTGTTTGTTTTTGTTAAGGTTACATAAGCTTCAATCCTCTTTCCAATATTGGAAACGAATACTTAAGCTATGGCCTCAATAAGAAATTATATATAATATTATAATCTTATTCGGTTATTAATAAACGGTGATTGTTAAATTTGAATAAGAAATTGTAAGAAATAAACATATTATTTTTTTAATAGTGCTTTTTTGATGAGCCTGTTTACCAGCATTTTTTTCGTCTTGCTGCGTAACTACCCACTTGAATATTTTATTACAAATAAATATCCACTTGTTAGCTTTGATATAATATTCCTACCGATTTTTTTAGTTGTTCATTCATAACTTACAAAAAGTGTGAGTACTACGTGAGATTTGAACTCACGGCTCATTGATTTACGCATCTATCTGCACATGCTAAACCACTAGGTCAACATGACTATAGTTTGAATGATGAAATTATGAACTACAATCAGTTGTTGACGACAATGATGACGCAAGTGTCTATTATTTTTTGAACTAAAAGTCAAGTTTATACTTTGTGAGATTGCCTTTGGTCGCTACTTAGCTGTGAAGAAACCAACGCCATCTAGTTTAATTTTCGAAAACTTGAACTTTAACGTGCAAGGGAAAATAGGCGTTAAGGGATCTAAGCACTTCTACAGGCTACCGTACAGGTATGATATGTATTGACTTGTTTTATTCCGGCCATAAAACACTTGCTGTTAATATATTTTGACATCATTTCCTCAGGCGACTTTCGTAGCTCTTCTGTTAATCAACTAATGCTACCGATGCCAGGCTCAGCATTTCTTAAAAAAATAATCATGAAGTGTATGTGAAGCACAAAAAGGCAAATGTTCGCAACACATTGTGTGCTGGGTTTAAGTTTATATATCGTGACCATCGCCAGCCTCAAGTAATGGATTGGAATGAAAATCATGACTAAAAAGCGAGTGTTAATCATGTCATCGCACGCTTATGGAATGAGTATATGGTCTGAACTAGCGTATTCTTGTTGCATTTAGTTTACAAGATTTGCATAGCTAAAGCATACATGAGTAGCCCGAATATTACAAATTAAAATGTGAGATACAGTTAACTAAATTTCTCTGTAATTTACATGTATTAAGATATACATGTAAATTACAGAGAAACTTATGGCACATCTGCTATGACAAATAATAATTTAATACAATACACATATGACAAATAATAATTTAACTGTAAATGCCTCAAGTTCTGTGTTTTTTTAAACTAGGCCGCACTAATTGAAAGAGATTTTAGTAAAACATATCGGACAAGTAAGGTCATTTGGGTTTGTTTTTTCGTATCTGCTTTTAAAATGATATAAAGTGCGCAGTTAGTTTGTGTTAACACGGGAAGGACTAAGACTAATTAAAGACGTTCTGAGTAGTAGTACGTTCCCATGGGCCATTCGCCATTTGCGACTTTTGCGCGAGAAAAGTCACCGGCAACAGTAAGTTAAACGGTAAAACTTATCTATCAACACTTACGGGTGAACGTCGGACAAAAGCCAACTTAAACTGTAGAAATGAATACCACGAGATAGGAATAATTAACAACGTTTATTGTACGGTAAAGAATTACAATGACGAGCATCAATAGACTAAAGAGACACATAAACACCATAAAGACCTTCACCAAAAAGTATTTATGTTTATTATTTCAACATCCTCCCTTAAACAGAAATCAAACCCATCTTCAAAGCACAATAAGCCAGTTTTGGGTATGGTGTTGCTTTGGTAAGGGCATCAGCTACCATCACATCCGTCTGTATATACTGAACATCAATGGTACCCTGTACAATTTTATCACGTACAAAATGGTGCCTCACATCTATATGCTTAGTCCTAGAATTATAGCCATTGGAACCTGAAAGTTGAATAGAGCTTTGGTTATCGCTGTAAATAATCATTGCCTCATTCTTCAGTACAGGCCAAAATGCTTCTTGAAGTTGCTTCAACCACATAGCCTCTTGTACACAAGACGACAAAGACATACTCTGCTTCGGTTGTCGATAGAGCAACGGTAGGCTGGCGTTTAGAGTTCCAGCTGATTGCTCCTCCCTGAAACAAGAATGTGTAACCAGTGCAGGAACGTCGGTCATCTTCGGAGCTTGCCCAATCCGCGTCACAAAAGCCATGAGTTATTTTTTCCTCCAAATTTTGTTTATAACTCAATCTATAGTCTTCAGTACCTTTCAAATAACGCAAGACTCTTTTTAATGCTATCCAATGTGACATTTCAGGTTTATTATTGTATTTACTCAGCATATTTATTACAAAACTTATATCTGGCCTTATAATTTGTGAAATATACAATAAGCATCCAATAATCTCTTGATAAGGAATTCTATTTAATATGCCTAATCCCTCAGAAATCTCTTTGAATTTTGTATTAGGATCTATTGGAATCTTAACACTTTTGCAATTAGACATGCCATATTTTTCTAACACTTCGTGTATATACTTTTTTTGATCTAAATATATCACTCCTTTCTTCCGGTCTCTTTCCACGTGTATACCAATACAATATTTTACATCGCCGAGATCCTTTATTTTAAATTGTTTTTTAAGCTCATCTTTAATATATTTTTTAGATTCCAAAGCATTTGTAAATAAAATTATATCATCGACATATACAGCTAAAAAAATCATATTATTGCTGTCTACAATTTTATAATAGATACAAGGATCTAATTCATTCTGGGATAAACCCATTCCTTTAAGTGCAGAACTAAGCTTCTTGTTCCACTGTCGACTTGCCTGTTTTAATCCATATAAGGATTTTTTTAATCGACACACTTCTTTATCGTTGCCATTACCATACAGTGGTGGTTGTATCATGTATATCTTCTCCTCTATGTCACCTTGAAGAAAAGCTGATACAGCATCCATTTGACATACGTCTAAATCAAATTTAACTGCCAAGGCGAACAAATATCTTAAAGACGTATACCTTATTACTGGTGAAAATACTTCTGTATAATCAATCCCAGGTTTTTGTGAACAACCTTTAATTACGAGCCGAGCCTTATACTTCACTATTTCTCCATTTTCATTAGTCTTCCTCTTAAAAACCCATTTGCACGATATGGGACGTTTATTGTCTGGAAGAGTAGTAATTTCATCCATCGCTGCTTTCCAATATTCAGCATCAGAGCCCGACAAGGCTTCTTCAACAGTTAGTGGATCTGAGATCTTTTGAACACACATGAAATTGTTATGTCTGTGATGAGATCTTAAAGTAATATTTCTTGTGAAACTATCAATGCTAGTATCATCATTTGAACTGGGATAATAAGTTTCCTCATCAGTCATTCTATTTAACACACAACTATCAAAAGATGTGTCAGTGCTCGAGTGTGGAGACTCACCTTGGATCTCTCTCTGTGATCTGTCACCATCAGATATTACCTCATCATTTTTTGTATTTAGAGGAATATTAACAAGCTGTTTGGTAGGTACGGGTTGCAGTATGTCATTATCAACATTATAAATTGAATTTTCAATAAATACGACATCCCTACTAATAATAACCTTTTTATTCAGTGGATCAAACAGTCTATAGCCCTTGGAATTGTCACAATATCCCACAAAAATTATTTTTTTAGATTTACGATCCCATTTCAAGCGATTTTGTTTAGGAATATGTACTATGGCCTTAGAACCAAAGATCTTTAAATCTGAAAGGTTTGGTTTCTTACCAGTCCACTTTTCATAGGGGGTTACCTCTGCTAAAACCCGTGATGGTGATCGGTTCACAACGTAAGCAGCAGTACTGACTGCTTCTGCCCACAACTCTTTATCCAGCTTTGCTTCAAATAACATGCATTTTGCACGTTCCACCAATGTCCGGTTAACCCGCTCCGCTAGCCCGTTTTGCTCAGGCGTATATGGCGTACTGGTTTGGTGTTTGATGCCAGAAGCTGTTAGAAAATCATAAAATTCTTTATTACAATATTCTTTTCCGTTATCGCTTCTTAGAACTTTTATTTTCTTTTCTAATTCATTTTCTACTTCTTGCTTATACTTTTGAAACACTGATTTAATATCTATTTTGTTCTTGAGAAAATTAACATAGACTTTACGGGAATAGTCATCTATGAAGGTTATGAAGTACTTCGCACCACCAGCAAATGATGTCTCCATCGGACCACATAGATCAGTATGTACTATTTCTAGTAATGCTTTCGCTCTCGAACCAGAATGTGGAAACGGTAATCGTGTTTGTTTCGCTTCACAACATGGTATACACACAGTATCAACATTTTTATTATTGATAGTTATACCCTCAGCACACATCTCTAACCTCTTAACATCCGCCAAATTTAAATGACCCATTCTCTTGTGCCATGTAATAAGATCCGACTTATTTTCAGATGAAGCTGCATAAGCATTTACAGTAATGGTATTCAGCTTATACATGTTATTGACTAGTTTGGCATTTGCTATCAGAATTTTATTGGCGTTATATATATTACAGCCCATGTCAGTAAACTCCACTTTACAACCATTTTTGGTTAATTGACTAACTGATAACAAGTTAACACTGAGCTCAGGAATAAATAAAACATTCCTCACCTGGATCGGAGATTCGTCTTTGCAAAAAGTAGTTTGAATATTTACTTTACCCATACTTTGCACGGAGACAACATCATTATTAGCCACCTTAATTTGCTGAATCGGAGATGCTTGTATATCATACATCCAGTCAAAGCGTCTTGACATGTGCATTGTAGCACCTGAGTCAATATACCAGTCTTCCTTATCGACATTACTGTATGCTGAAAAAACTGCTGAAAAACTATTATGATTAGTTTTCTTCAGTGTGCATTGGTTTTTATAATGCCCATATTTATTACAACTGAAACAGCGAGGGCCTTTTCCTTTTGGTTTACTATTGTTATTAGAGGTATTTTTATGCTTTGTAACAAACGCAGAAGACTCGGAAACTTTCACCTCCTGTAAAAGTTTTATCTTGACAAAGTCTGATGAAATTTTTATGCCGGAACTTTCCAGACCCATGATCATCGGTTTATAATTATCCGGTAAACCTGCCAGCATGAGTGTTCCCAACCATTCGTCATCAACTTGAAAACCGATGTTTCGTAATTTGTATGCAGTACTCATTAATTTATTTACGTATTCCTCGACGTTTGCACAACTATCCAGAGATGTATTTATTAAATCCCGCAATAAGCCAACCCTTCTCGACAGCCCGGAGTCCTCGAATGCATTTTGTAGTTTCGTCCATACTTCTTTCGACGTTTGTGCATTTTCAATATGGACGAAATTTATAGGTTCAACCAACAAAATTATTTTGGACTTTGCTTTTACATCTTTCTTCAGGTCGACATTGGTGCCAGGATCGACACATTCCCATAAATCCTCGTGTTGGAGGTAGGATTTTACTGCAAACTTCCAAGTAGAATAATTATCCCGACCGACTAATTTTTCAATTTGAACATTTGACGTAGCCATTTTTCGGGTCGATACTTCGATGAAAATACTCGCAAATTACTTTTTCTTAACGATCGATCGATACTTTATAACAATAAATATTAAATTTCCTATCTATTTAGGTATACGGTACGGCCCATAACCTGTAGAAATGAATACCACGAGATAGGAATAATTAACAACGTTTATTGTACGGTAAAGAATTACAATGACGAGCATCAATAGACTAAAGAGACACATAAACACCATAAAGACCTTCACCAAAAAGTATTTATGTTTATTATTTCAACATAAACCATTAGATACTTCCTAAGCCGAAGGTAAACGAAGCGTCAGAACATGACGACTGACAACACGACAAGTTCAGCTTATAAACTAGTTTGACAGTTGAACACATACATACAAATGAAGCTTTAGTCCGTCTAGACCCCATGGTTTTGCTGACATCTTATTGAGGCGCGCGTGAAGCACAACGCGCTGTTGACGACTCGAGATCGGTCCGGACAGTAGTTGCAAATTACGTTCTGGGATTCGTTTTTATGAGCAACAAACTGCTAAAAGCTGAGCTCATAAACCATCGCCATAACCTTGCATCTTTCAGTATTGTGTCTTCCACTTTCACAATCGTACCGTCTGGACCTGCTGGCTGTCGAGGGCGTTGTTCGTCATTCACCTCATTATGGCTGTTTTTGAATTTTCTACATCGTTTCCGCCTGTGTTGTAAGCTCATATAATTTTCTCTGTAGATTTCATTCAGTTGGTAATGAATGCCAATCGGCGCAGATGGTATAACACACAAAAAGAAATCACAAAGCGTAATTCTCACCTGGCGCATTTCACATAATTTAATTTTTATAAGGACCTTTTGGCAGTTTTTTTTCTTAGAAAAAATAAATAATACTTTTTCAGAAATCGATTTTTATTAAGAATTAATTAACAATGGTGGCCCATCAGCAACGGCCTCCGCGGGTTCAAACTTAGCTAGGCGAATTTATCATTTCAGCTGAAAGATGTCCACTGTTGAATATAGGCCTCCCTCCTGCGTTATCACAATGAACAGCCCTGTGCGTCTCGCATCCACCACGTTATCAGTCCACCTTGTAGGAGGCCTTCCAACGCTACGTCTTCCGGTACGTGGTCACCATTCCAGAACCTCTCGGCCCCAACGGCCATCTGTTCTGCGAACAATGTGCCCTGCACATTGCCACTTAAGTTTAGCTATTCCTCATACTATGTCGGTAACCTTGGTTCTCTTGCAGATATTCTCATTCTTGATTCGATCATGCAAGGACACTTCGAGCATAGCCCTTTCCATTGCCCTTTGGGTGACTTTAAGTCTTTTGATGAGGCCCACTGTAAGCGACCGTTTCGGAACCTATGTCTTCATTGGCAACTTGCACTGGTCATAGACTTTCGTCTTGAGACGACACGACCACGACTCTCGAAACGGTGTAGAAAAACATAGTGAGGAATCTGGGGTAAACTACGAAAACGATGAAGCCACCAACACGCACTGGGCTCTCGTGGTGGATACTGGCCCATTACCTCTCCAAGGAAAGGAGGTCTGAGTCTCACCAGTGAGAACATTATAAGGCTGATTATGCTATATCTCAATAAGCAATGGGAATCCGCTTTATTTATTTAAACACAGACGAAAGCAAATTTTTTTCAGTATGTCATTCAGAGGGCACACGAGGGACAATAGAAATAGAAATGAGATGTTCGCTACCTCGACATGTCTGTCCTATCTAATGGGTCTTGGAAAGGCGGCATGCCAGTGGAATGTTACTGAACGCTTTAGTGACGGTGCTTGATCAGTGAATACATTACTTCGCATCATTGCTCGGAGTGTCAACTGTTGTGACTGATGCTAAAAGACCCTAGGCTGATAAAATTTTCGTTTTCCTCGAATTTTCCTACATGAAGCTAAGAAGGTCGGTTTCCCTTAAGAGGAAAAAGACCACCACCCTACCCTGTGGTCCTCATCCTAATGAATTGAAAAAACCTCTATCGACAGTAATGGTAAATTCCTTAAGTACGAAGTAGTCCAATACCTTATCACATTGTTCGGACAAGGTGAGGGTTGAAACAATTCATATCAGCTTCACCGAATCAGCTAGCTTTGCTCGCTGCTCCTGCTGGACGTCCGAACCCTATTCTGCCTTCAAGCTAAGTGTCCTCTCGTCGCCGAGTCAACACTCCCCATCCATCTCTTGCCTTACGGCTCCGCATGCTTTTTAAAAGCTTTTTACTGCTTTGTTTTTGTATATTTTATTATTGCTTAGTATACAATTGTTTCTAAAGAGGTTTGGGACGATTTGGGTCTCAACGACTCGTCTGGCCAGCACATGTGCTGCCATTAGAAATCCCATAATTTAATAGTTTCTATTGTTTTCTCTCGGCCCTTTCATTAAACGGACAATTTATGGATGCCGAAGTGGCCTGGCGCCATTCGTGGTGTTTAAAAATAAATATAATACCTTTTTTATTAGTTTGAAGTAAGTGACAGACAGTCACACTGTAAAGGTAAATTTTAGATAAAAATCATAAGGATTGTGATGGATGTATAATCTGGCGAAGGTCGTAAGTTACTGGATACGGAAAATGCTGGAACGGTCTTCTATCTATTTTAGCTGAATGGAGTTGATAAGTAAAAAAAGTAATCAAGCATGGTATAATGTCGGGAGAGAAGACGTGTGACATGTTTTTATGCTGAATTACTTCAAAGTATTTAGCTAATAACCCGCAACCAATTAAGCTCTTCAAATGAAGTAGCCGTGAGTATCTAGTCAACTAGTGAATTGGTGACAGTGCCGGACGCTGTCCGCGGTGACCGCGGCGTCGTCGTCGTTAACTACCGACACGTGCTCGGACGGGCTCGAGCGACTACTCGCGTTATATTTACGGCACGTCTGTATGTCTTTTCAGTTTGTTGGCAGACGTAGCTCCTGTGTTATTAAATTACTACTAAAATACTTCTTTCTTTTATTATAACTAGTTTCGAAATCCTTGACTACAAAGTTTTCGAAAACTCAAAATGAAGTTCTTTTTCGAGAACTATATAGTTAAGGATTTCGATACTAGTTTTAATAATAGAAAGAAGTCCACATACACCTGTACAGCTGGTAGCACCCTAGACGTAGATTATAAAGTGGGTGCTTTTTTTGGATTACAGTATTGAATCTTTACATAAAAGTTACAAAACCATTAAATCACAGCGTGTGCTTTTTTAGTAATATCTGTAGCTGTACCAGTCTCTATGAAACAAAAGAAGAACGGTTTCCTTACGACGATACGGTCCTGCTATCTGTACACGTCACAGACTTTTAGTTAGATAGTTCTCACTAGTTGAATGTTGACTCTATCGGTCGCGTACCTCCCAGTTATTTGTTCAGTGATTTTGAACTGATTGAACCTGTGAACAAACTCCATCGCACTGCTCCACGTGCGATATGAACTGTCCAGGTATTAATAGAACTTGCTTGTAGGAAACAATATGAACAACTATTAGACTGTGGAACAATCAATTGCAAGAAATACAACGTGCGATGTTTGATCAGTGCCTGGCTTGCATCAACTATTACGATAGAACTGTGTGAATTTTACTACAACTTCTTAACATTGAAAACTGTAGTTTGAAATGTATGCCTTGACACCAGTTTTTCAGATCTTCATATCCATTAAAATATCGTCCGCACGTACGTCTGGTGAGCGTGCTCTCATCATCACCACAGGTGGTGTGATGCCTCATCCAGTATTCATGTTCTAACACGACGCACACTGCAGCCGTGACCTGCAGAACACTGCGCCAACATACCTGAACGGTCCGTGAGTGTAGAGAAACTGCTAAAGTTTGGTACAGACCCTCTTTTTCAATAAAGACGGTTTTATCTTTTCACGATTATTATTTAACTTGAATTAGTATGTCAAAATTCAGTTCAGTCAGTTCAGTCTTAGAGCAGTGGTGGCCGAGGTGTATCGGCCCCGACTTATGAGTTGTAGGTCGCGGGTTCTAACCCAGCCAGGCGTATTATTTTGCGTAATTTATTTCATCACCATTGCTCTCAAAACGGTGAAGGAAAACATCGTGAGAAAACCAGCATGTCCCAGAATAAAAAAAAATTAAGATATGACATTTACCAACCCACACTGGGCCTGCGTGGTGGATTACAGCCCATTCCCTCTCCTAGAGAGGAGGCCTGAGTCCCAGCAGTGGGAACATTAAGAAGGCTGCTCATGCTATGCTAATAAGTCAAAATTACTACAGTTTAAAAAAAAAAATAACATCTATTCCAACGTTTTGCAATTGGAAAAGTAAACAGCGATTTGTCATCATTTGGAAAAAAATTCTCGTCTTAGAATAAAACTTTATCATACACATCTCAAAATATTTTCTTAATAATACTTTGCCTCATAATTTTAACTTTAAACTTTCGCATAATATAAACTCTACTTCACGGCGACGTTACACTGATATTAACTAATGTACGACCACAAGTTCAGAGAGAAGTTCAGAGTCTTCAGAACTTGGTAGCTGTAGTCTCTGGCCCAGCTCTTTTCCACCTGTCATCCTAGAAGACTGTCTTTCTTCATCAAATACTACCCAGTATTTAATGAAGAAAGGTTTATCAGAAATATGCCTCCTGTTTTTCATTAACCTCAAAATAAATTCATGTGCTGTACTTACTTGGAAACCTGGGCTTATTGTGTGAAATGATGCAGCTGGAGATGAAACGGTTAATGTGTGTGATTTATTGGTTCTAAGAGTCACCCCACACGAACCACACGCGACAGCTGCTACAAACGCCGCCACGAGAAGCTAGAAGCGGCCACAAAAGAAGCTGAAGTGCACGACAGCAACTTGTGGCTGGTTGCTCCTGTTTTTTTAACCCATACGCGCAGTATTATAATACGATACGATAATACGATAGAGTTCATCATAATGCACTCTGACGAAGAAGGTCTAAATGCGCAAGTGGCGTGTGACGGAGTTTAGTGGCCAGTGCGAGCCACAAGAAGCGAGCAGCGGCGATTTGTAGCGTGTGGCGGCCACCGGTGTCAACCGTGTGCGGCGAATCCATATTAAATGTATGAAAACGACTGAAAATATGCCGCTGGCGGCGTTTTGTGGTTGTGGCCGGTAGCCCGTGTGTGGCGATACTAAAGATTCGCGGTTATCGATAATAAATTATGTTTGATACAACCGAATGTACAACCGAATGTATGAATGTAACTATAAAGACCAAAGTGTGTGCTGCAAAAATAACAAAAACTACAATATATCTCAAAATCAAGTTCATACTCCTTTTTTTTTCTTTTTTTTTTCCGGTGGGAAAATCATCTTATGACATCCCCCGCTCTTGGGCGGGGCGGGAGATAGTGTCAGACTTTTACTGACTAAAAACCCACTCCTGTTCCTTCGTTGCCTTTCGTACCAAGGCCGAGTCTTCCTTTCAGAATCAGACCCTTGGCCCCAGTAGGCTTCGACCCTGCTGGGCCCCTACAGTTGCTGACATCTCCTTGAGGCGCGCGTGGAACAGCACGCGCCGTTGACTTGGGCTTGGTCCGGACGGTTACCGGACGGTCGGACGGCAAGCCACCCATTGCTCGCCGTCCGCAAGCCCGCGCCTACGGTGGCCGGAAATCGGGATCGGAATCCCGGCGGCGGTTGGGGCGTGAGGACCGCTGCCTCATGCGATCGGCCGCCTCCTTTGCAAGCATTACTGCTTCGCAGAAGGAGGCGACCGCCTGCCACTCCTCCTCGCTTCGAACCATGGCCTGTACCAAGGCCCGGCGCGAGAGATCGCCGCCGCCGATTACCCCCACGAGGACACGGCGTTGCTCTGCCCAAGCGGGGCACACCTCCACCGTATGCTCCACCGTGTCCTCCGGGCGGTCCACACAGTGGCGACACACGAATCCGGTGCAGGAACTTCCCGAACTTACCGTGTCCGGTGAGGACCTGCGTCATGCGGAAGGTAATGACGCCGTGTTGCCTTTCCAGCCACTCCTCAAAGAGGGGACTTACCGCCATAATTACGGCGTGCCCAAAGTTCATACTCCTACGAGTATGAATTATTCGACCGATCTATATCGGTCAAATAATTAATGTTTTATAAGCTAGAACATAGACAACAAAATTAGAACATAACATATTGTCCG
Organism: Mythimna pallens; assembly: GCA_961205895.1. Lineage (NCBI taxonomy): Eukaryota > Metazoa > Arthropoda > Insecta > Lepidoptera > Noctuidae > Mythimna > Mythimna pallens. The sequence goes on along the minus strand of OY540847.1, from coordinate 20,267,292 downwards.
AATTCTGAAAAACAACCTAACTATGCGTTTCTTTTTTATTATGGATAGGCTCGCGTTTGACCACTAACTCACCTGATGGTAAGTGACGTTGTGACTGATAATGGAGCAACTAAAACGAACAGTATCCGAGACATGACCTAAGCATTAAAGCGTCACGATCTGTATCGCCAGCCGTACGGTCCGGCAAACAAGACAGCCTTTGTATTTCATTCCATGAATACAACGTCACACTGAACAAAAATACTGGCGTATATATGTATATATATGTATAGCAGTAAAGTAGATCATCGACTAGATCCGATATAAACAGACTCGTTCCTATGTATGCGCGGTACACGCGGAGTGGTGACGTCACTTGTGACATCACTACACGACACTGACTGTGAGGCTGAGAATAGCCGAGACAGACAAGCTAACGATGATATAAAACAATACTATTACATTATTTTGATTTTGACAATGTACAGTCATCGTCAATCAATCCATAATATGAACTGAATGAGGTCGACTGCTGGACGTTGGCCTAGACCAAGTGTTTTCCACCTTATAATGAGGCCCATTATGAAAGACTACGTTTCAGAGCCATATGTCATCACTGGCAACACGCGTTGGTCGTAGACTTTTCTCTTGAGAAACTAGTATATCGGACGAGATGGAAAGCAGAGACGCAGATCTCTTCGGCCTCCTGTATAATCTACCTGTATGTGGTTTACGATGCTGAAGCATTGTCGGAATTCGGCATGTTAGGGAGGTTGGAGACGGTTCGTGATGACTCTAGAAAACTGCTTGTAGACATACAGGCTCAGAAGCGAGATGGACTTGTAATTCTTAAGCAGGGCCTAGTCACCATACCATAACTTGGTTCCATGCCTGTGGCGCTTTTCCTTCGAGTACAACGAAATCAAACAACTTCTGAAGGACCGGTTTTCCACCCATTTTCAGGAGTTCGGCCCTAATTCCACCATCGCCCGACGCCAATGTTAAATAGCCCACGCAAAAAATATCTAAATTGTTTAAACTACTCGTACTTTTAGTAAAATAGGTTGATAAGTCATAAATACTTGTGAAACTTCTGGCTCGTCCCATTCCTCGATAAATAATAATATAATATTGTGACTTGGAAAAGGTCTTCGAACGATATAATCGATGGTGGAAGTACTATAAATCTTAAAGTTTATTGTGTTCAGCCTCGGAGGTCGACGTCCGCATCGTTCGTCCCGACAATCCTGAAATGATAATTTATCTCATTTACAGCGATCACAAAGGCTGAATGTTAACGTTGTACAACGTGATGTAAACTGTATCGCTTATAGTAGACATGTAAAACAACGATAAAGTTTCGTAGCCGCCGTAGACCTTCGTAGCCACCGAAGACCTTCGTAGCAAGCCGCTACGAGATTTCTAAATGTTCAGAAGTACAAACGCATATAAAAAGTATGCTTATAGGTGCCTTTTTAACTTGGACAGTATTAGAAAATCGAAATCCATGTAAGTTACGCGGAAATTGTCTATGAATACTATTTCCGTTCGATACGGTATTCTGCTTGATTTTAAGTCAAAGTCAAAAAACTTTATTTACCAGAAACATAGTAGAGGATGAGGATGTTGAATACAGTAATAAGTTCGACATGTTTCACAAGTGATTAATATACTTTTTTTTTTAAATATTCGTCGCGTATTACCGCATTCGGTAGAATATCTCATTTAAAATTATTATACATTATTTAAAAATAATCCTACAGCATTCATAAAAGAACCACAATTAAATTACATATTTAATAAAATATTAGAATATACAATTAAATTACATATTTAATAAAATATTAGAATATACAATTAAATTACATATTTAATAAAATATTAGAATATACAATTAAATTACATATTTAATAAAATAATAGAAGGTGAGTATACCGTAACGTCTTTCCAGCGACTCCTCAAAGAGGGGACTTACCACCATAATTGTGGCGTGCCCAGCACTGGGTCGCGACAGTCGCTGTCGCCATTTCACCATGAGATCCTGCCGGAACTCTGTCTGCCATACTGCGACTTATCGCCGTGATGTATCCGCCTAGTAGCGCCACCTAGTGGTTCTTGCTTAGGTAATGGTGCGTATATTTTACCCTGTATCGTCCATGGGTAGTGTGAAAACGAAACCCGGGGTCCTGGGACGAAGGCAACGAAGGAACAGGAGTGGGTTTTTAGTCAGTAAAAGTCTGACACTATCTCCCGCCCCGCCCAAGGGCGGGGGATGTCAAAAGATGATTTTCCCACCGAAAAAAAAAATCCCTGTATCGTGGGTGCGTCCAAAAACTTGTAAAACATGCAATAGACACCCAGAATCAGAAAATTTATTTTTAGGCAGTATATTGATTCCGTGTGGAAATCGATCTCGCGACAGTAACCAGTCGCTCACTAACACACTCACAAATCGATCTCGCGACAGTAACCAGTCGCTCACTAACACACTCACAAATCGATCTCGCGACAGTAACCAGTCGCTCACTAACACACTCACAAATCGATCTCGCGACAGTAACCAGTCGCTCACTAACACACTCACAAATCGATCTCGCGACAGTAACCAGTCGCTCACTAACACACTCACAAATTCGACGTTAGCTAAATATCAAAATGGCCAAATCGTAATTTTATCTCTCATAACAACATACAAAAGAACATGCTGTAGATATCTGCAAACATAATGGAAGGAAGGAAGTATGACTGTTTAATTATATTTTTTTCTTTTAGCATTGTTACAAAAAGAAATACTTTTTAGTGATTCTGTTTGTTTCACAAAGAGCATAAATTATAATAATTTATACAGACATTAAAGTCAGTAAAGTATGATGGACTCTTGTTAGAAAAGATCTAATTGGTCGAAATATATTTTTTTGGGTCAACGATATTAAATTGAAAAGTTGAAATATGTGATCATATAATGTGCCCACAAATAGACAGATAGATAGATGATAGATAGATATATTCTTTATTGTACACCAAAAATCCAAATTACATTAGGAACTTAATATTAATAGGGTATCACAATGGGCGGTCTTAACGCTAAAAGCGATTATTTACAGACAACCTTTGGATGGATTTGACAGAGAATGAGAAAAAAGATTCGCAGGTAGTTCGTGGTGGACAGTTTTTTTAAAAGTTTTTTAGAGGTATGCGGAACAGGGTGTAAAGTTCCGCCAACCTCCGTTGATAAGGGAGGATCCTCCGACCAGACGGGTGTTATGTCTGATCCGGACAACTGCCCAATAGATGATTTCGGACTGTTGTATACTATGTTCAAATCGCACGTGGAAATGTAATAAAATTTTAGTTTTTATGTGGCTCCATAAATGTCACTAAAGTTTTAGCTCAAAACAATTCAATTCAATCCAATTCAGCTAGCAAAAAGTTCAGAACGTTACGCATAGTGCGAGTGACATAGATACGGACTTGCTAGGCAGAGCATCTAACACACAACTTATTACTCTGAGAGTCTGTTTTCTCACAAAGTCTTACGTAATAATTATTCTACAGAGTATTAAGTTCATTGAAGAATAACGGCAACACAAAAAAGTTACAATAATTTCCCGTTTGTTTTCACAGGCGAGTTATTAGAACGTCGGTACCTTATAACTAGTTACACTAAGCACGACTCGGTGCTTGCTCAGTTCAGAGTCTTATTAATATAATAATAATAATAATTATAATAATTCTTTATTGACATAATAAATAATTCTTTATTGACATAATAATGATGGGATAATTTATGAAGCCTCTGACTCCCGAACTAGGCGGGCCTGTATGTCAGGAGTCAGCGCCCTCCGAAATTTATTGTAAACAATTTTTTAAAGGTAGGTAACTTTTTTAAAAAAAAGTATTTGAAAATAATAATTAAAAATTAAAATTAAAATAATTAACATTGAAATAATAATAACATAATTAAAATTAAAATAATTAAAATTAACCATTCAAATCAACTAAAATCGTGCTGTATGTGTAATTGTGTAGTGTTGTGTATGTGTGCGTGTTTATGAATGAGTATATGTACGCCCACAAATATAATTGTCCTTTTTGCAAAAATGATCACGTATGAAATTTATATTTAAATTAATTACAAATTATTTTCTCTACAGTATCGTAATCAAGAGAAAAGAGCCAGTTTTTTATTTTCATAGGCGAGTTATAAGAACGTCGGTACCTTATAACTAGTTACACTAAGCACGACTCGGTGCTCGCTCAGTTCAGAGAGTCTTATTAATATCGCGCCAACTTTATCATCACAATTAACACACTTACTGAATTCAGTTTGGAAGTGTCGCATGTTCACGGGTAGTTCTTTCGTTGTTTATTTTCTTTTCTAGATTTAAAAATCAACAGCATAAAATGAGGTCATAGTATCAACAAGCAATAGGTATATTAAAGCTCTTCAATTACTTGTCCCCCGTCTCAGTGACGCTCATCTTTAAAATATTTATAAATTCTTTTAATGAAGTTAAAAGGCTGAATGAGTAATTTATTAATTTATTTTTACTTTTTTTTGGGCCGGGGGTTTTTTAACTTTTATTTTTTTTAACACTTTTTAAATTATTCGCGGATCCCATTATTGTGATAACTACTTAAATTACATTTTCTTAAATATTATCAACGTTAACCCCGAATTCGCGCGGGGAATAAATCAGGTACCTACCTACATATAATATTATACAGACAAACCACCTCCCACTTCTCGCATCAGGTCCTCGTCATCACGAGAAATGTATAGCACTGGTTAGGAAAAATCTAATGAGCCCAAACTCGATAGGTTTATTAATAAGCAATCCAGGGTTACTTCGCTTTACCTGAAGGACAGGTTTATCATCTACCCTGGTCACGAGGAAGAGTGGAGACGGCGAGAGATGTCGTGCGGTGTTCCGCAGGGATCGGTACTAGGACCGCCCTTGTGGAACATCGGGTACGATTACGTGTTGCGCGGCGACCTCCCCGACGGGGTTAGCGTTGTCTGTTACGCAGACGACACGCTGGTCCTGGCGCAGGGGGAGTCGCACCAGGCGGCGGCCGAACTAGCGACACGCGGGGTTGCGACAGTCGTGGACAGGATCCAAGAGTTGGGACTCGAAGTGGCACTGCACAAATCCGAGGCCATGTGTTTTCATGGCCCTCGGAACGCGCCACCACCGGGTTCCCAAATAACGGTAGGAGGGGTTCGCATCGACGTCGGGTCGACGATGAAGTACCTGGGACTTGTCCTCGACAGTCGGTGGAACTTTGTGGAGCACTTTCGACGTCTGACTCCCAAACTAGAACGGACCGGGGCTGCCCTAAAGCGGCTCCTACCCAACCTTGGGGGTCCAGACGCCTCCTGCCGTAGGCTCTACGCGGGAATTGTTCGGTCCATGGCCCTTTACGGGGCGCCGGTGTGGGCGCCGTCACTGCAAAGGCGACCGGCGGCCATACTGAACGCTTGCCAGAGGGTCATGGCCATCCGGATGATACGGGGATACCGCACGATTTCCCGCGAGGCGGCGAGCCTTCTTGCTGGCCAGCCACCATTGGATTTGGAGGCAACAGTCCTTGCACGCATGCACGATTTGCGCGTGGAGATGCAACGCCGGGGCGAAACTCCGCTGCCGCGCCAAGTCGCGGCATGGCGGACAGAGTTCCGGCGGGATCTAATGGTGGAATGGCAACGACGACTGTCGCAACCCAGTGCTGGGCACGCTACAATTATGGCGGTGAGTCCCCTCTTTGAGGAGTGGCTGGAGCGACAACACGGCGTCCTCACCTTCCGCATGACGCAGGTCCTCACCGGGCATGGCCAGTTCGGGAAGTTCCTGCATCGGATTCTGGCGGAAGCAACGCCCGGGTGTCATCATTGTGCGGACCACCCAGAGGACACGGTGGAGCATACGGTGGAGGTGTGCCCCGCTTGGGCGGAGCACCGCCGTGTCCTCGTGGAGGCAATTGGTGGCAGCGACCTTTCGCGTCGGGCCCTGGTTCAGGCTATGGTCCGGAGCGAGGAGGAATGGCAGGCAGTCGCCTCCTTCTGTGAAGCAGTAATGCTAGCGAAGGAGGAGGCTGCACGCGTGAGGGAACGAAGGTCCTCACGCCCTAGCCGCCGTAATTCCGACCCCGACTACCAGCCACGGTAGACGCGGGCTTGCGGACGTTGAGCACTGGGTAGCTCGCCGTCCGGCTGTTCGGTAACTAACCGGACCGAGCCCAGTCGTCGACAGCGCGTAGTGATCCTCGCGCTCCTCAAAGAGATGTCAGCAAACCGTAGGGGCCCAACAGGGCCGATGCTCGCTAGCTAGGACCGCGGAGAATTTCTGAAAGGGAAACCCGTAGTCCTAGAACGCAAAGGGTAATTGAAGGACACAGGTGTGGTTTTAGTCAGTAAAAGTCTGACACGCCCTCGCGCTCCACCCAGAGCGCGAGAAGTCATTTAGATGATTTCCCACAAGGGTTACTTCGCTTACCTTCAAGCTCCATCTTCAGATTAGCTCAATGGCACCAGCATGTACTTACAAGAGTATTTCAAATATTTGGTCACACATATTTTTAAAAGTAAAGTAAATATCCATTAAGTTTTTAAGATCCCTACTGCAGTTTACAAAAGAGCTGTTGTCCCTAAACACCTGGGCAGATCTTCATAAATTGTAGCTAAGAACCATCTCGATTAGGTCAGCTTTCAAACAAAAAAACCGCATCAAAATCGGTCCATTCGTTTGGGAGCTACGCTTCACGGACAGACATACAGATACTTATAACAACAAACTTATAATACTCCTCTGTTCCGTCGGGGGTTAAAAAAAATAGTTAAAAATAGCTTTAGTGAGAAGTCGTTTTTTTTTCGTAAAAAGTTTTTATTTCACACTTTTTAGTTGCCATACACTTATAACCAGAGTGCTTATTTCTCATGAAAATTCCAACTAACCCAAACACTGCTAGGTTACATTGTTTTATTATGAAGTTCCTACGTCTACCTTCTCCACCATCAGATCAGTTCGATAGTACCTTATAGCCAAAGTGCGTCTCATGACAATTCTAATAAGCCCAAACACGGCGAGATTACATTGATTATTTATGGAGTTCCAGTTCCTACCTCCCGGCCCCATTATCATCATCAGTTCACTTTGATGATACCATTTTCAACATAACTATTGAAACCATTTATTTATTTGTATTGTCATACTCACTTAACTATCTTCATTGTGATATCTATGTGAGTATGAAGTTCCGTTGGCCAAATCTGGTCTTCTTCATTGTAAATGCTTAAGTCCTCGATAAAAATACCAAAATAACTATATGGTTGCCTGTAATATTTGAGGAGTTCCCTCGATTCCTCATGGATCCCATCATATTGTCATATCATGACAACTAGATTAAAAAAAAAATAGGACCAATCTGGAAGCATATCCTGTAACAGGAAAAAAAATTGTAAATCGGTCCTTAAACGACGGAGTTCTGAGGTAACAAACGTAATAAAAAGTACAATCGAATTGATGACCTCCGCCTTTTCTTGGAAGTCGGTTAAAAATACTGACAATTGCAATCATAGACTTTGACGGCTGAATAATTTTGCCAAATTAAGTTAATAAAAGAAGTCGCGCTTTCTTTAGACACTCTATTCTTATTGAAAATGAGAATGTGATCTTCTCATAATCAATGAGAATAGAGTACATATCTAAGGCTACACCTGTCTTTTTAGGGTTCCGTACCTCAAAAGAAAAAAACGGAACTCTTATAGGATCTGTTTGTTGTCCGTCTGCCCGTCTGTCTGTCTGTCTGTCTGTCAAGACCCTTTATCTCGGGAACGTATGGAGGTATCCAGTTGAAATTTAAGCCATATACTCAAGTCTGCGGTCCCTTAAAGCTGTGAAAAAAACAAACTTCTGAGTTAACGAACAAAAAAGATACGGCCGTTTATGAAGCAAAAAACGTACATTTCGATACTCTCAAGAGAATCAAAATTCATAGGGTACTTCCCGTTGACCTAGTCTTGAAATTTGGCACATAGCATAAGTATAGGAAAAAATTGAAAACTGTAAATTTCGAAATCTGTGTAAATAGAGAAAACTGTAAATCTGTTTACATAGGTAAGTTTTTGTACGGAACCCGTAGAGTGCGATTCCAATTCGCATTTGCCCAGTTTTTTGAAGATATGTTCACGGTCGCTGAGAATGAGTTTCCTTCGAATGAACAATATCAAAGTAGTGGCGACCTGGCAGCGACACAGGCCGGGCGACGACGGGCGGCGACGGGCGGCGACGGGCGGCGGTGAGATGGAACACAATGTTATGAGTATTGTAACGTTTGTGAGATTGTAAACAAGCTCGTAAACATGGAGGTTGGCGTCGCAAGCGTCGTGAACCACGCGCTCAGTATTTATGATACGATCGCGGTGAATTGTTACAGTATCACTGCTAAATAGATTGTAGGATCTTACCTAAAACTATTCTAATAAAGCTTTGTTTACTCATATTAGGTATAATAACAGACATACACACTACACACACACACAGACAGAGGCTTAGTATCGCATCTCGAAGTAACATATTGACTAGACGCTTTTTCAATTGATTTAAACAAGTTAAAATAACTCTGTTCAAGGATTACTTTCATTCGTTTTACACCCGTCAACTCTGGTTCAGGTACACAAAGAGTGCTTATAGGTATTTATTTATTTATATACACTTTATTGCATACCAAGATTACAAATTGGAACCTTATAAATACAGAAAAAACATACAATTGGCGGCTTTATTGCACTCGGCGATTTCTTTCACGCAACCCAGAATTGATAGAGATTACACAAAACGGGGTTGCACTTGGTGCAAATATAAAAGTAAACAAAACTTGGTAGATACTTAATACTAAAATAGATACACATATACATGAATACAAAATATAAATATTGTTATAACACTCTTCGGGTACAAGATAATAACGCCTTAAGCTGCCTTGGCGGTGTAGAGCGACTGGCATGTTCGTTGAGAATAGAGATGCCACAAAAGTGTCTTAACGGACGCAGAAACAACAGATGTCAAAAGTGAGTAATGTCAATCTTGGCGGAAGTGGAACCGGAACCGGAAGTGTTAATACTGTGAAGAAAAAATACAATTTATTTTTTAAGATTTGTTTAATTAAATTTGTATTTTGTGCTTTACTTAAATTTGCTCACTGGCACTACACTGCTGGAGAGGTGTGATAAGTATTTGCGAACTATTGGCAACAGAAGAACCAAACAAACATAAAAAAGTGAAAATTCTAAAATTCGGAGTGGAATTCCTTGCCGGATTCTGTGTTTCCTGATGGCTACAACCCGGGAATCTTTAAGTCAAGAGTGAATAGGTTACTTCTAGGTAAGCGCGCTCCATCGTCGACCGCATCGTCGCTTTCCATCAGGTGAGATAGCGGTAAAGCGCGAACCTATCAAGAATAATAAAAAAAAGACAACAGAAGATTTACGCGCTTACGCTAAACGTAACGAGGCGCGGTGATGCGCAGAATTAACAAAAATAAATCCTCCCCTCCACGCCTTTTTAGTCGTGTCTAGTCGTGTACAGGCCCCCCACACCTCCTTGTTGTATTCTTCTGTTAGGAGTTCTGTTATGAAATTTGCGGAACCAGAAACGGAAACGGAAGTGAAAAACCTTGCGGAACTTCTGCAGAAGCGGTCGCGGAAGCAGAGTTCTGTTGCAACACTGACTCAAGGCATCTTTACTGATGACTGACCCTGTGTAGTAATTAAATAGTGTCAGAAGTATTTCGCGGCGTGTACCTGCTTAGACGTTAGAATTTATCTATTATGCTATAACAAATTAATTTAATTCAATAATGATTCTATTTTTTTTTAGGTGGGAAATCATCCAATCATCATTCTGCCCTTGGGCGGGGCGGGAGGGCGTGTCAGACTTTTACTGATTAAAACCCACTCCTGTTCCTTCTTTGCCTCATTGCGGCCATGTGATGATGATTTGGTGATAAACATACTTATATATTTCTAAATACATACATATTATTATAGATAAATTACACACAGAACAAATGATCGTGTTCATCACACAAATAATTGTCCTGGGTGGGAATCAAACCCATGTTCTCCGGAATAACAGTCAGAGTCACTAAACACTAGACCAACAGGCCAGTAAAAAAAAAAAACATCTGACCACTTCTTTTCAACCGATAGCCTAGACCTGAATTCTCCAGCTGTGTGCTTAGAGGATTCAAGGCTAGGCAAAACCAAAGTGGACTCAAACTATTTCTCTGGAATATACCCTGCTCGATCCTCACCGGTTCGCTGTTCCTCTGAATATGTCGACATCCTCTTATATTATTATTATAAAAGGTTACGATCTTAAACTTGGAGGGTATATGTATCTGCAATATATTCGAGGACTAAGCTTATCTTAGTCTCTATAGGAAAATAAGTTTCTACTAATATTTCTTTTTTCCCCACGTCAGTGGTAACTGAACCAGTATAAGCTGGCCTCACATTGCTTCGAAACTCCGTACTGCTCTAGGCCAAATAAAGTCAAAGTGTTACCAGCGATTTGCGGTCAACTGTGCCACTAATACTAGATTTATTATCCACTTCACTTGGATACGTGAACTAAAGGATTTCATGCGAAGGATTCACTTTCAGGGACACTCGTAAAACTGTCATGTAAAAAATGTAGTGAATTTCTTAAACGTGGCTCAAGTCAATATGTAAGGTTTTATAACCGAGAAAAAATGTCTTTGAATTATTTTATTTAATGAAAAATCTTAGGTAGTTCAGTGGACCGTAAAATAACGAATAAAAAATTCGGCTAAGTGCGAGTAGGGCTGGCGTGTAAATGGTTCCGAATGAATCAAATTTTTTACGTTTTCAAAAAGAAATTACAAGCAAACCACCAACGTAATTTCTATTAAATCTGAAAGCATTCGGAAGATTACTACTGAAGTATCGGCGATTGTGATCTTGCTCAAACTGTCGCATGTGTGGGTCGCAACTGCGCCACGGATTCCTCTAGAAACTAAAAGCTAGAAAAATACTATTAGCAGAAATAACCCTAGCCGATACTACCTACATTATAGATGAGGTTTGCAGATTTGGTTGTTTGTTAATCCATGTCGAATTTGAAGGAAGCATATATCTTCCAGGAGTTTGAGAAATATCTAACTTAACTTCAAATGTTTCGGTAAGTCCCCTCTTTGAGGCGTGGTTGGAAAGACCTCACGGCGTCCTCACTTTTCGCATGACGCAGGTTCTCACCGAACACGGTCAGTTCGGGAAGTTCCTGCACCGGATTCGTGAGGAAGCGAAGCCCGGGTGTCGCCACTGTGTGGACCGCCCGGAGGACACGGTGGAGCACACGGTCGAGGTGTGCCCCGCTTGGGCGGAGCAACGCCGTGTCCTCGTGGGGGCGATCGGCGGAGGCGATCTCTCGCGCCGGGCCTTGGTACAGGCCATGGTCCGGAGCGAGGACGAGTGGCAGACGGTCGCCTCCTTCTGCGAATGCGATAGCAATAATGCTAGAGTGAGGCAACGGTCCTCACGCCCCAATCGCCGCCGGGATTCCGATCCCAAATTCCAGCCACCATAGGCGCGTGCTTGCGGACGGCGAGCAATGAGTAGCTCGCCGTCTGACCGTCCGGTAACCATCCGGACCACCAAGCCCAAGTCATCGACGAAGCGTATTGTTTCACGCGCGCCTCAGGGAGATGTCAGCAAATCGTAGGGGCCCAGCAGGGTCGAAGCCTACTGGGGCTATGGGTAGTGTGAAAATGAAACCTGGGGCCCTGGGACGAAGGCAACGAAAGAACAGGAGTGGGTTTTTAGTCAGTAAAAGTCTGACACAATCTCACGCTCCACTCAAGAGCGGGATTTGTCATTAGATGATTTTTCTACCTGAAAAAAAAAACTTCAAATGCTTAACTAAGAAATTGGGGGTGAGCTTGACCCCGTCTTGTACTCGACTGCCGCAAACTTTCTAATAGGTGGAAGATTATTGACAATTTGAGAACATTGTTATGTGAAGGACGTGTTTTTATTGATCGTTGGATTCAATGAACAAACAATATTAGTGAATGGTTTTTTTGCACAGTACCAGAAATTTTGCTTTTATGTAGGTACCTATCTAAATTCTGTGTAGCCACGTATTCGCAAGCTATGCATGTGTGTGTATATACAACTATCATTCGATTCAGTAGACTAGAATGCCGTCATTCCAGTTATCATCGGCGGCGCCTCTCACACACGTGCACGTACATACAATGTATTGTGTGTTTCTGCGCTGCGTGTTCAATTTCACAGCGGCAGGAGCACATCACTCGTCAGTGATTCGATTACTTTTTGTGTGAGAGTAAAGTTTGCGTTAGCACGTTTTTATCAAAGTTCTAAAAGCAATAATAATATCAGCTTAATGTTTTATTGACATTTTGTGTGCAGACTAATATTGAGAACCGTTAATTTATTTATACTTTTTTGTACACTAAGATTGTAATTTACAAACTTAACTTTTTACAAATTACGCGCGCCCCCGCTCCACCTCGGGTAAAAGAGATAGTTGCATTTTTTTACCTTTTCCCACACGCACTCATAATTATCCATCGCAATATGAGTGTGCGACGTTCGCCACAATCCAGGAACAAAGCAGTAGGTCAAAGTGGTTCGCAATCTGACTTTTCCAAAACAAGTGGTGATGAATCAGATACCCGTGCCACTCAGCGGAAGAGAAAAGAAAGAGAATGCTGTGACCTTTTAACTGCAATAAATAAATTTCGTGAAGAAATGGTTTCAACTCTGGAGTCAAATCTAAAGCCAATGCGCGACGATATCTCCTCAATGAAAGATCAGGTCAATGAGATAAAAAGCTCAACTGCCAGGATGCTAGCCGAACATGACAACATAAAAGTTGAAATTTCGGAACTGAAGAAAAATACCCTCGATGCTGAACTGAAAATATCTAAGCTAGAAACCGTAATTGGTGAACTTAAATCTACTCCACCAAAATTAGATACCCCACAAAACTCCATTTTCGCAAATGAAAAGATTATTAATGAACTGCAGGAACGAGCCATCAGAAGCAAAAATATAATAATAGCTGGTCTACCCGAGCCAAAAGTGTCAGATAACGCTGCACGTCAGGCTGAGGATATGAGTTCGGCCAAAAATATTCTGCAAAATGCACTGATCGAGCATGTCCATATTTTAAAAACAATCCGACTTGGAAAATACATCTTAGAAAAAAACCGTCCACTGAAGATTTGCTTTGAATCGCCTGATGTGGTAAAAAAAATACTGCAGAACAAAACAAAACTACCAGATAACATTAAAATATACTCGGATCAGACCCCTGCCCAAAAATTAATAATAAAAGAGCTCAGCCAAGAACTAATTCGGCGCAAAGAAAATGGTGAAAAGGATCTAATTATTAAATATGTCAAAGGCACACCGAAAATCGTGAAAACTCAAGCAAAAAACTGATAACATTAAACCCACCAAACATTTTAAATAATCATGATAAGACAATTACATATCAGCTCTGCCAAACTTACCAGGATCTACCATCGCTGAAATCAACTTTAACTTTTTTCTACGCAAACGTAAGAAGCATTCGAAGACAAGGAAAATTCGACGAACTGCAGTGCGTAATAGAATCTATCGAACACACTACTCACGTTATAATATTAACCGAAACATGGCTTAGATCGAGTGAAGACGCCGATCGTTTTCAACTACCTAATTATACCCACTATTATAATCTTAGAACAGATTCCAGAGGCGGAGGTGTTTCCATTTATGTACTTAACAGTCTAAATCATAGTAAAGTCGATGAAATATACGCTGGAGGCATCAATTACCTTTGGGTTTACCTTGAGAAATACTCATTAAATATAGGAGCAGTCTACAACCCAGGAAACAATAACACAAGAGAGTTTCTTGAAGCGTATTCATTGCAACTGATTAAAAAATCCCGATCTATCATTTTCGGCGATTTTAACATCAACCTGCTAACAAAAAATACTAAGACTAAGTGCTACCGAGAGGCTATAACAGAATCTGGATATAGCTTTATTAATAACGTTCATGATGATTACTGCACGCGTGAGACATCTTCCACAAAAACCATCCTTGATCACATATGCACTAACCTCAAGGACAAGAGTTTTCACATGGCCGTTGTCGATTCAGCTATGTCAGACCACAAGCAAATTTACTTAAGTGTGAAAAAATATAAACCGCCACCAAAGAAACGTATGAAATATGCAGCGATAGATTATGAAAAACAACATGAAAGAATCGAACTCGCCGAATATCACACAATCGACAACAATTATGCATGCCTTGAGAGATACTTAAAATATAATATTCATAGTAGCACAATGGTCAAAACGAAAATTCTAAACCCACCCCGTCAGGACTGGATATGCAAAGAAATAACGGACAAAATTAAGAAAAGGAATGAAATCTGGCATAGATTGAAATTAGATCCAAAAAATAACTCACTGATTCTGGTCTGCTGACGAGTGGTAATGAAATCTGCGAAACATTTAACCGCTTCTTTTCTACGATTGGTTCCACTCTCGCTAATCGCATTCATGCACAACACCAACAACAACAAAATATAACAACCACAGCCTCCCTACCATACAATAGAGAACTCACTACTTTTATACCTTGTCAACCTAACGAAGTATCCAAAATTATTAAAAGTCTTGATTCAAACTGTGCCGCGGGTGTTGACGGTATAACTACCAAAGTTGTCAAGTGTATAAGTGACCTAATCGTGGACAAGCTGACCGACTGTATAAATAACCATCTTGCTAGAGGAATCTTCCCGGACGAACTAAAGATAGCCAAAGTTACCCCAATCCACAAATCTGGTGTCAAAACGGATCCTAACAACTATAGGCCTATCTCAGTGCTTCCAGTTATCTCTAAAATATTTGAGAGGATCCTCTACGCACGTTTAGATGAGCACCTCACCTTAATAAATTTCCTATTTGAAAGACAGTATGGGTTTCGGTCACAGTCTAACACCTTGTCGGCTACTGTGGACCTAACTACTAAAATAAAAAATAACATTGATCAAAAAAACATTGCGTTAGGCTTATTTATTGACCTGAAAAAGGCTTTTGATACAGTAAGCCATCCCATACTGCTACAAAAGCTAAAGGAGATAGGTATCTCTGGCGTTGCGTATAGGATGTTCGAATCTTACCTGAACAACAGGTCTCAGATAGTTAGGATCGGAGAATATCAAAGTTAACCAAGCAACATAAATTTTGGAGTTCCCCAAGGACCGCTGCTAGGACCACTTTTCTTCTTGATTTACATAAACTCCATCTCGAAGGTTTCATTGCATGGGCACATGTCACTGTATGCCGACGATACTTGTCTTTTTTACTTTGGTGCCTCTATAACTGACTTAATAAGTCAAGCTCAACAAGATCTAAACTCACTATCTGTTTGGTTCCAACAGAATCTTCTAACTATAAATGCATCCAAGACAAGCTATGTTATATTTAAGGCCAAAAATAAGAAAATTTCACCACATCCTCCGCTTGTGATTGACAAACAAATATTAGAACTCAAACAGCATGAGAAGTACCTTGGGCTAAGACTAGACTGCCATCTAAATTGGACGACTCAAATTGATTATATTAAATCCAAACTTACATCTTTATTGGGCTCACTACGTAATATCGTGCACTGTCTGCCGTATAATGTTCGCCAGACAATATATAACTCGCTAGTGAAGCCACACATAATGTACCTGATAGAAATCTGGGGCCATGCACCCAAAACAAATCTGAAAGACTTACAAATTGCACAAAACAAAATTATTAAAATGCTTTTTCATTACGATTACCTAACACCTACAGTTAAAATATACAAAGACACAAAACTCATGAACATCAAACAACTTCACGCATACCACACCTGCATACTCATACAAAAAATACTCAGCAAAACCATACATACACAAATTTCTTTCACTAAAATACATCAATTACATGACCGCAGCAGTCGTAGAAAGGAACAAATTATACTTCCTCGAGTGCGAACCACTCACGGTAAAAGAACAGTTGTTTATGAGGGAGTGCAATTTTATAATAGCTTACCAAAAGAAATAAGGAGTGCGATTTCGTTCAACATTTTTAAGACCCAACTAAAAAAATACATTCTTCAAAATGTAATTATTACATAACTCTAAAATATTTAAATACTAGATTATACAAAACTCAAAACAAAAAAAAAAAAAAAAAAATCTGTTTACTTTGCGTAAGTAGTACTACTGAGTGACTTATTTGCATGGTGACAACGAGACCGCATTCTTTTTCTGCAAGCGAGGTAGTTTGTCTTAGTTGGTAATAACATTATTTTTGGGAATACCCACTAACCAAATAAATTTGAATACTGTGTAGTGTGTATCATGTAATGAATTGCTTTTCTGTATATTACATAATAGTAACACAGCCTTACAATAATTTGTAAGTCCGATTGTCGAAGTATGATTTAGTTTACCTTAGTTTTAAATTTTGTTCTCATTTAAGTGAAATGTAAATTTCTTTATGAGCAATAAATATCTTTAACCAGAATTACAAATACACGGATTGGTAGGCCATGTTCACTATGAGTCGATTTATGAATATTTTCTGTAAAAACCGTTACAGAAGCATAAACAGCCATATCTTAAAATTGTGCTACTAAAAGAAAAAGAGCTACTTCTCACACCAGGCGCTAGTTCAGGCCATGGCTCGAAGCCAAAGGGAATGGAATGCGGTCGTCTCCTTCTGCGAAGCAATAATTCTAGCAAAGAAGTTGGTCGCAGCCATGAGAGAATGGATAACCTCATGTCCCAGTCACCGCAACAGGAGACGCCTCGGGCATCGGGAGTCGCAGGGCGATCCCTGGTCACCATAGGCGTAGGCTTGTGAAGTACGAGCAATGGATAAATTACCGTCCGACCCTCCGATAAAGATCAGTCCTTACTAGCCCTTACCTGAGTCGCGTGAGCGCGTAGTATTCCACATGCGCCTCAAAGAGATGTCAGCAAACAAGGGGCTTAGCAGGGCCGAAGCAGCGGGGAATTCCTGAAAAGTCGTTGTCCTAGAAAACAAAGGGCAATTTGAAGGACAAAGGTGTTGTTTAAGTCACTACAAGTATGACATGCTCTTTCACTCGACCCTAAAGAGGGAGAAGTTATTGAACGATTTTTCACCATTAGTAAAACTTATTCTTTCTCATTACGGTTTTAAGTAATTTATTTAATATATACTTGTAGGCCACTTAGCAAGTTTTGCAAAAAAAAGTTTTTATGTATAAGGCACTGGCCAATCAATAAAAAAATGGATCTGCATCGAGAACATTTTCTTGCGATGATTTTCTACGATTTTAATGTGTCCTAAAACTTGATGAGTCACTTGATCGACTTCAAATTTATGGATGAAGGACTTTCAAAAGCAACCAGCTATCGCTGGTATAGCGAGTTCAAGCGCGGTCGCCTTACTTTGGGGGATGAAAAAAAGGAGCTGTCGTCCTACGACGGCTGTTACGGGAGAAAGTGTGCTGGCAGTAAAAAAATAATTCAAGAAAACAGGCGAATTACATACGATGAGATTCAGCATACACTGCAGATTGGTTCGGGAAGCGTTCACAAGATTCTACACCAGCACCTTCACGTAAGGAGGACAGTTTGCCGCTGGGTGCCGCACAAACTCACCGGGGCTCAGAAGCAGGCCCGTGTGGAGTGGTGCCGTGATATGATTTAAAAAATTTAAGTAGGCTCGTCTTGGCGCGTTTACGGTATTGTGACAGATGACGAAGCGTCAGAAACAAAGAAACAAAGCGTCAGTTGACTGCTTGGCTGTTTCAAAATGAACTAACGCCTACAGAAGTGAAGCGATTGAGAAGCGCTGGGAAAATTTTGATCGCTAGTTTCTTCACTTTGACGGGGTATCTGATTTCAATTCCATTACGAGACCAAAGCAGCATCAACGCCGAATGGTATACTACAAAATGCCTGCCAGTAGTTTTGTTTGCAATGAGCAACAAGTGACCGAACATCGGGCTCCGCGGGATACTGCTTCACTATGACAACGCGCCCGCGCACTCAGCGCTCAAAAAGAAGGACTTCCTGGACACCACACCGGTCAGAGTCCTGGGGCACCCTCCTTACAGTCCTGATCTGGCACCGTGTGACTTCTATTATCCCTCCTAAAATAAAAAATAAAACATCTGAAAGGAATACAGTTTTTATCGCCGGAAGACGTGTTAGCACCGTTCGAGAAGGCCGTGGTACCTGCGGCGGACTGGAAAAAATGTTTTGAAAATTGGTTCAGACGCATGAAACTTTGTATAGAGGTTGGTGGAGAGTTCTTTGAAAAAATTTAATAAAAACATTTTATCCATTATAGTTTCTCAATACTTTCTGTCCCACGTATATATGTATATATATATATATATATATATATACATATATATATCAGATATATTACATTAGTCTCTAGCTAATCTCTTCAAATCAATCCTTAGTTTAAACATTATCTAACGTTAACACTCAGAGGGTGCTTGTCTCACGCCTTCAAGAACCTTCTCTGCTCCCTCTTTACCAATTAATCACAACTACTTGAACTTTACCACCTTGCTAGATAGACCCTACTTTTTCATATTTATTATCACTGGAAAGCTTACCGCTGACTGCGTAGAATCTCGACCTCGAACCTCGACCTGCGTAGAAACTTTTAAAAGATAATTATGTAAATTTGCCAATTATATTAAATAAACCAATCAAATAGTAATAAACAAAGATATTCGAATTACAGAGATTTGTCCCCTCAGTGAACCCCCCACAACTTTGGGCTAGTCCATTGCTCCTTGCGGCGCGACGGCTCTGTAAAGTGTCTATTTGAAAGAAATGCGAATTAGACTCAAACTTAACACTGAACATAACTGTCACGAGCTTGCGAGTAGTGTCTACGGAAGTATTAAAACCTAGAACCATAATGATGATATAATTTATTTTATTACTATTAGGAAAACTCACAGATATTTGTTACATTAAAAACATAAAACGTATAGAAATGGAGTTATATATATATATCTAGCTATATCTTCATCGTTTTGTAAGCTAAAGAAACATTATGAAAATCGCATTACTCTCATAACAGAGTCCAGAGTTCGCAATGTTAACCTCGCGATATCAACAAGTGCTCTCGACGATCGCAGCAACAAAATACTTAACAAAGCTATTCAAATATATGCAAAGCTATATACATCAATAGCTCCGCGCCCTGGGACCACTCTCCCCGGCTTAGTCTGCCAGTAAACAAGACGCACGCTGACACAAAAAGCATTATTTCTATCAATAGTAGGATACTAAAATTTTATTGAATATTATTTTATTTTTTAATTGAGTTTTTCGACTGTAATTATAATTGCAGTAGGACCAAATAATACTCTAAACTAATTAATACGCGCTAAGATATAGCGTCAAATAAACTCCTCAACATCGCTGTAAAAGACTAGGTAATGTCTCCAAAAGACTGGCGGCATTGCCACGCTGTATGGCAATGCTTAACCTCTGTCCATGGTGAAAGCTAGCCCTCGGGTCGCGCGAAGTGTCGATAAGACGTTTTGACAGATCTTTATACAATTTGTGTTTCAACTTCAAACGGTTCGATAATATAATTTCCAACAAGGTTATTATAATTTTTGCTTGAGTTTCTCCGCAACCGCTGCATCAGCACAACAACGAGCTAGGAAGATGGGATGGCGCAAGAGTATCGACACAAGTAGCGTCCCATAATAGGATTCTATGTTTGTTGCACGAACAATTTATCGAGATGCTCAAACAATTAGTTGTGAAGAAATATTGGACATGGAGAACGAGTCTCTGCTAAGGAACGTTTGAGGCACAGGATTTACTAGGGTAAAGCCTGGGTAAAGGGTACGATGGTAAAAAGGAAGGAAGGGTTTTTTTTTAAGGTGGGAAAATCATCTAATGACAAATCTCGCTCTTGGGTGGAGCGAGAGATTGAATAAAGCAAAGGGCACAGTGGTGAAGTAAGAGCCGGCTCGGTGTGCACTCACTCTGCCCCAAACCTCCAAGCGGCGCGCAACGCTCAATTTACGTGAAGCTGCAACTTTGGCCAGTGGGACACTTTTTTTTTTTTAGGTTTGTATATCATCTTATGACAAATCGCGCTCTTGGGCGGAGCGAAAAATAGTGTCAGACTTTTATTAACTAAAAACTCACTCCTGTTCCCTCTTTGCCTTCATCCCGTGGCCCCGGGCTTCGCTTTCACACTACCCGTGGAAGGAAGGGTGTGATGTTGTTTGCGCTGTTCGTGTTAACCATCGTTATGTTGCTAACAGTTATATGGATACTTACCGGCAATCACATGCTTTATATAGTATTACTACTGGAACACTCACCCCGGAAGATTCAAATGGTATAAGCACAAAAACCTGTCTATACTGAATCAGCGGTTCGCAAGATTGGCTCTTATCTACTCAATTTATTGGTTCATTGAAGAACTCGGATGATACGGTATTAGACACACTTTTGCGGCTGCAGGCAAACGTTCCAAGTGTAGTAACTACATAGTGGTAACAAAACCATGTTAAATTGATCTTGCATTATATTGAAACTTTGTACTGTCCATGAGTAAAGTGCTCCCTACTTACGTGCAAAATACTGCACTACGAATACATCACACATTGTGCTTATTGTCCAAATGGATATGAAGTCATGCAAGCAGCAAACTGCGGCGTACCTCTTTAGTGTAGACAGATTCAGATTCCAGGCCGCTATTTGAGAACCTAAGGAACCTACCATAAAGACCTTGTCGGTGCTCCATATTGACCCTTAGTTTACCCCACGCCGGTATATTTTCAATAATACACTTACTATGCAATAGACTGTTTTGTTTTTACAAAAAAAAGCCCTCGCTCGCAATCGCCGCCTCGGTCGCAATGACAAATTTTCTGCACTTGTATCAAAATGTACTATTTTGGCGCAGTAATGTTGTATTCTGTACTTGTGTGTAGTCGTTGGTCTGTGACGCGACACACATCTCGTGGTAATCCCGTACCTACAACTAAGTGTGCGTGTTGTGTCACACACCGCTGTGCTCACCTCGCTGTAGGGAGGAACAGGAGTATTGAACCCATTACAAATAAGAATATTGCGTTTTAATATGGAACAAAACCATTTTAATACATTAACTTAAGTGTAATGATGGTAAAGGAAATGGTCTTAAGTAATAATTATGTTTTGTTGCAGATATCGCAAGCGTCGTGCTCTTGTACAAAAAAGTTTAGAATTAGTGCCAACCAGTGAACCCTCATAGAGTGCGCGCAATGTAAAGCGTCCAACACAACACCGTCGAGTGTAACAGGAGCGTCCGCAGACACGTGAGTAACTCTGTTGCTAATGAAACACCTCGCACTAATTGTTGTAATGAATGGCGGTGGACAACAACGAATGAAATGTGAAGACTAATTTCTTGAGATATTTTTTGTAGCACTGAGTTTTACTATGATATCGTAATTTGTTACTAGCAAGAGTTTCGATCTTCAATGTTTGTGCGGCGTATCTCCGCAGACCATGCCCCACACACATCCCGCGTCACGTGCCCTGTAACCTGTTTACGTAGGGAACTAATGACAGCGTCAGTGGACGGTATTACCGAGACCGAATACTGGGTCAGGCAAGGATATTAAACTCAAAAAAAAAAAAATAGTTTTGTCATCGACACGCTAAGATGAAGAAGAAGCTAGAATCCAGTCGAGCTCGCCAGCTACATTTACTTAACTCAATACTAATCGATCACTCGCTTGCGTATTCACTCGACATGCCTTACCTATGTGGAACTTGTCTCACTTTGTGACGAAGTCGGAAGGTTCCTACATACCTGCATAATTTAGTGAGACTACCGGGACATCCATAGGTATCCTTTGTAATAATGCTTTTTAAATCAAACGTCATCCTGTAATCTTGCCAAAGCTGCGGAATTGTTCGAAAGAGTTACCGTGGTGGCGCGGGCCTAGAACGCAAAACAACTTAGGTAGGTTTTAGTCAGTAAAGGTTTGACACTCCCTCTCACTCCATCTAGAGCGGGAGTCAAGTCATCAAATAATCTCTATTCTCAACAAAAACAAAAAAAATAGTCATTAATATGAGAACTCGTAATAGCTTCTGTTTATCATTGTAACTATATGATGGTTCCGAGTGTGCACTTTTATTGCTTGTAAAATAACACATAATAAGACTGACCCCGTTATAGTAGTATTTGTAGTAAATGATGTCCATCTTCGCTTGTTTTACTGTCAAATAACCGTTTATCTTGCCCAAAATCCCTCCTAAAACAGTCTGCTGATGACGGCCATGGCCTTAGTGACCATGTGACGATGACTATGGAAATAAAAAACAAAATCCGACTCGTACACCGCGGTATCAGAGTTTCCCGAGCGACTAGAACATATACCTACAACAGACCGAAAATCCACGATCGGAAGATTCTTTGGTGCTATGTGGAGCAGGGTAAAGTCCTGCATACCTCTGTTGAAAATGGAGGATACTCCGATCAGGTGAATTTTTTTGTCTGATCTGGGCAACTGCGTGATCAAATAGCGTGGAGAACTCTAATTGCATGATGGAGGATTTTGTAGTTTTTAGTTTATGTACCGGCGCTACATCAGTCACATACAATCACAAACAAACAAATTCCCCCTTTTCAATAGAGGTTTACGTGAGTTCACACTTTGTCCGCATACCTGCATACCTAAACTCGGTCTAACCTTGAAGTGATATCTCCACTCCATAGTTATGTAATAACAGTGGAATGTTTTGAAGCAAATCACGTTCGGGTTCCGACACCTCATCTTATTACTTGTACTGTAAATACCATCGTGACTTTTTCAAATTTTTAACTGAATCGAGTTGGTGTCAAATTGCCTCTCATTCGAAGCAAATATCTACAAGTTGATACTCACTCGAAGCGAATTTAATTAAGTTGAATTCGAAGTGATGAACAGTCCTTGATGTTCGTATATACCTATGTAATCAGTCTTGTATAAATTAACGATGTCGCGTTCAAATACAACGTAATCTATTGCAACCTGTAATGTAGGTAGATGAATAATAATCTGTACTTACGAACATCACACAACCTTTGATGATAAACAGCCTTGTAATCTTCTCACTGCTGGAACTCAGACCTCCTCTCTAGGAGAGGGAATGGGAGTAATCCACAACGCGAGCCCAGTGCGGATCGGTGGATGACACATCTTCGAATTTTTGGTTTTATGACATGCGGGTTTACTCACGGTGTTTTCCTTCACCATTTTGCGAGCAGTGGTGATGAAATAAATGACACGAAGCAACCGGGCCGTTACTACTGCGCCATCATTGCTTAAATTTTTGATCATTAAGTGTTAAACGAAAGAAAGTCGAAGTGCATTTGCATGATAGTAGGCAGAGGAATTTTTTATGTAGCAGAACTTGATGTTCATGATATTTACAAAATGAATTTAAGAATTAAGCTTTATTCTCATTTAAATAATAGATATATTAGATTATTACGTGTTTCCTCATTTCTTTAAAAATAACAAATTTAAAAAGAATGTAAGCATCATTAGCTGACACAGCTTCCCCCTCTCTTCGAGAGTGAGTGGGCTGTTACACTAGCCGCGGGCACACGACGTTGTCCTTCACAACGAAATCACCATTACAACAAAAAAACCTGAATTTCAAATAGCTTACTAGTCTGTTCAAACACAGTGGTGTTCTGATGCCGTCAATACAGTAAGCAGCAAAACAACTCGTCTTACATTACAATGTAACACATTCACCTCTTTCCGATCGCAATAGAATTTTATCATTTCTTATTATATTGCTGTAACATGTACGGTGACGGCGATCAGCGACCGTTGTATTGTGAACCTTATTGCTGCGATATACGGCACACAGCTTCATTGTACAGCAGTAAACGGCGCCGAGCGATTTATATCAATAGAGTATTGCTAAAAAACTTCTGAGCTATTGTGAAGGGGGGCTCGTAGCGCGTAGGCGTCGTAGCGGTGCTACGCGCTACGGTTCGTAGCACCGCGTAGCCATTGTACACTCAATGACAATCTTCTGGTGAAGCAAATTTTTTTATGAAACTATTTATCTTGAACATGTCGAAGTGATTCTATCAAAGAATTGATATATTTTCTTAATATCTAAAGGCTAATCCAAATGTGGTATTTTCTCGTGCAACATATCACAGAGTCTTAAGACGAAAATCTATGACCAGTGCGTGTTGCCAATGATGACATATGGTTATGAAACGTGGTCGCTCACAATAGGCCTTATCAGGAGGCTTAAAGTCACCCAAAGGGCAACCGAAAGGGCTATGCTTGGAGTTTCCTTGCGTGATCGCATCAGAAATGAAGATATCCGTAAGAGAACCGAGGTTACTGACATAGCCTAAAGAATTGCCAAACTTAAGTAGTAGGGCACTTACTCGTAGAAATGATGGTCGATAGAGCCGAAAGGTTTTGGAGTGGCGACCGCGTACCAAAAGACCCAGCGTTGGAAGGCCTCTCACAAGGTGGTCCGATGACCTGGTGAGATTCACGGGAATCCGATGGATGCGAGATGTTCAGGATCAATCGTTATGGCGACACTCGGGGAGGCCTATGTCCAACAGTGGACGTCTATCGTCTGAAATGATGACGACTCCAACTTACATAGAGATTACATTTAGGAACTTTTGTTTGAAGAGAATGTATGTGTTGGGCAAGCTTAATATCGGCGACTTAATTCAGAGCTAAGCCTGTACTGAGCTGACAGTTTAATTAAGGCGTTGCTCAAGTTGTTTGTGTACTAGTAGCTACTCTCGTAATAACGTGTGACTGGCCTTTCATTCTCATAACAAGATGGATTATTATCACAGACAATCTCGTCGGTGCTTATACCTGAGACGTAAGTATACGTGTTGTTGGTCGCACTCTCTCGTCAATGTTTGTTTACGACTAAACTATATGTAATCAAGTAGCTAACTTCAGTATAAAATAATATATTAATTCAAAGGTATTGAATTGTCTAGAAGTTAGTCAATCAAATGAAGCTAATTGCACATTCCAAAGCGTAGGTCTCATGGAGAAGAATGTACAAGAAACTCCATGGACACTATTTTTAAATTATATTGTTACATATAAGTTCTTGTCGCTATAATAATGCAAGAAACAATTTGTGCTAGGAAGAACAATTATGACCTCAAGGGTTGCTAAATGAAGAAGAGAGCTTTCGCCCGCCATTCTGCTACATTGACAGTTTTACTACAGATAATCAGAGATACGTTTCGGTGTTGACAGTACAATTAGTTGATTGCCATTAATAATCGAATACAAAATATTAAATAATTTTTTTGGTTACAAATACAGAGTTAGTAATCTGATATTATGTATCAAAACCTAACACATAGAACTCATTGATACTTACAGTTCTTGGCATATATATTATTTGGTCGTCAGTTTGCGCTTTTAAACCTGAGCTTACAGTCAAAGCGATGACTTTTGAATCTAACTCTAGAACATCGTTCTGAACATAAACGTGCGACTGAACCAAATAGTCCAGTCTGTCTTGTTTTCATTGTGCAGTAAATAGTCACTAGTTGTGTCACCTTACAATACCCTCGGTAAATCAACCAACGGCTCACCGACAACGACGAATAGACGGTTGTACTGAGCTAACTTAATATTATTGGATGCATCTCGACAACGACAACAAAAAAACTTCTAAGAAGATGATTGAAAGGGCACCACTATTTAATAAATCTATTTAATTGGTACGTTTAGTCCCATGCTGGGCAAAGGCCTCCTTACATTCCATTTTCATGGTTTTACATACTTATATTAATAAAAATTTTGATTTGCGTAATAGTAGGCCTAATGCAATCAGTATCGTGAGTAGTGCCTTAGTTTAAAATAATGCCCACGACTTCAATTGCATCCTGTATATTTACATTAATTTTTTTTTCCACTTTAACGTCGCATTAGTGTTTACGAAATATTTTTTTTTTATTATTATTTATAGGCTCGCGTTTGACCACTATCTCACCTGATGGTAAGCGATGATGTGGCCGACGATGGAGCACGCTTGCCTAGAAGTAACCTATTCACTCTTGACTTAAAGACCCCTAGGTTGTAGCTATCAGGGAACACAGACTCCGGCAGGGAATTCCACTCCTTAGCTGTACGCGTTATGAATGTGTTCCCAAAACGCTTTGTACGTATGTGTGGGATGTCCACCATGTACCGATGCCGCAACGCCGTACGTCTAGTGGTCCGATGATGGAACGGACTTGGTGGAATTAAATTGTGCAATTCCAACGCACACTGCCCGAAGTGTAATCGATAGAAAACCGACAGGCCAGCAACTCGGCATCGATGCTCAAGGCTTTGGAGTTTTTTTTCGACAAGTGCATCATCACCGATGATCCTCTTGGCTCGCCTCTCAATCGACTCCAGAGCATCAAGCTGGTATTTGGCAGACCCATCCCAAAGATGAGAGCAGTATTCCATACACGATCGAACTTGCGCTTGATAAAGTTTAAGCAGCTGTTCCGGCGTGAAGTACTGTCTCACCTTGGCTAAGATCCCCAATTTTTTGGCAGCTTGTTGAGCTTTAGCCTCGATGTAAGAGCCGAAATTGAGGGTAGACGACAACGTTACCCCAAGAAGCTCAAGGCCGCCGGTTATCAGCACGTTCACACCCCGGAATGATGGAGCCGGGTGGAATTGGCTCCGTTTGGCGGAGAAAAGACACGCCTGGGTTTTAGCAGCATTGAACTTGACCAGATTGGCATCTCCCCAATCGGATACTGCCTTCAAGGAGAAGTTCAAGCGTTCAACTATAGCCTTTCGGAAAGACTGGATCTGTGACCCACTAGCACGTGCACTGGACACGTATCTCTTAGAAACAGTGCTATCGTCTGCATACCCAAAGGTACCGGGTTTAAGAAGGTCGTTTATGTGCAGCAAGAATAGTGTTGCCGAGAGTACCGACCCCTGAGGGAACCCGGCATTAATTTCCATTTGACCGGACGAGCAGCCATCAATAACCACTCGGATGGATCGCCCCCTCAAGAAGTCTGCGATCCAATCACATCAATCCAGTGGGCAGACCGAAGGAATTTACAAGAGGAGAAGAGTATTATTATAAGAATATTTACAAAAAGTGCTACCGTTGCAGATTTAGAAGTAAGTTAAGTGTGTAACTTTCATTTGGGATAAAATTAAATGAAATGTATTATGTCATTGCAAAATATTCAAGGGACCACAGAAACACTCTGTATGGTACGCGCATCTGGAGGAAATCGTTTGTGAAACCTAATTACTAGTGCGAAAGAATAGAAAGAAACTTAATCTTAACCGTTACCTATGAAGTTACTAAGTAAGGTCACTTCAATCTGTGATAATTTCAGATTGATTTAGAATTATTAGTTCAAATTCAAATAAACTTTGTAAATATTGAGTGCATGTTATTCCCTTTTTTAATTTAGTTGTTCGTTTAAATAAATAAAGACAAAGAAATCTTTGCGTTTAGTATTTTCTATATTATCGCTACCGAACCCGCGACATACAGCGCAGCACTACGCCAACATGCCGTCTTGTCGCCGTTTGGTAAGTGTTCTATCGTGGAAACAATGCGTTTCAATTAGAACGCAATAACCAATGACGTGTGTTATTGGTTTAATTGCTTTCTCACGCGACACTTGATAATAACAAAACTTAATTCAATCTGAGAGCAGTCTTTTGTGCTGATTGCTGTTTTAACAGCGGTGTAATCTAAACTCTTTTTATTCAAAGGTCAAATTGTTAGCCGATAAAATTGCAAATGATGTGAACTAATTCCAAAATGATTAATGAAAAGGTCACGAAAGCATTCTAGGATATTATTAACAATTTGTTGTTGAAATATTCTATTATCTGTTCACAACTTTAGACTGTAGTGTAGTTACCGGCAGCTAGTGGAACCATTTTATACCGTAAATTATCGCTAAAGCTCCGACAAACACTTTTAATAGTCCTCGCGACCGAATTTCGTCTAAGGAAAAGTACGCAGGCGCGAACACAGATGCACTCTTTGTTTTTGTGTCTTTGTTTACTATCATAAGCCGATGGGATGGCTCTCCTACGCGAACGTGGACAGATCAGAAACGGGACCAATAGCTTTGCATTCATTCTGTGGCGCTTGGGTGCGATACCCATACATCTTACTCATAACATCCGAACTTCGGGCTGTTACTGCGAAATTATTATGGAAAACCCAAGGACACTTTGGCCGATCAGTTAATCGAACCCAGGACCTACTGCGCGTGAGTCGTTCTAACGTC
Organism: Mythimna pallens; assembly: GCA_961205895.1. NCBI lineage: Eukaryota > Metazoa > Arthropoda > Insecta > Lepidoptera > Noctuidae > Mythimna > Mythimna pallens. The sequence goes on along the minus strand of OY540847.1, from coordinate 20,238,912 downwards.
CCGCTTTGCTGCCACTAAACGAACTAGTAGGATTTGTTCCAGTCAATACTGTTATACATTCAATTAACATGGCATTAATTGGTTCAGCGCGAACAACACATAATCCTTATTAATTAATAAAGTTGAACGATTTACGAACTGATTGCTTGTTTGTACAATCAACATTATTTAATGTTCCTAGCGAGGAAGCCACATCGTTATAGTGGAGTAGGTTTTGTAATACTTGCATAAAACATAAGCACAGCTATGAAAAACCAGTGAAATTCCGATAAGCCCGCCATTGTACCCAAAGATTTAAGTTTCTGTAAAATGGTTACTATTTTCGTGTACAATAAAGTGTATTCTATTCTATTCATTATCTCCCAAACAAAGTTTTTTTACACCATTTTCGAGAAAATAAATCCTTATTATTGCTTGCTAACGTGTGAAATGTGGATTGCACAGCAGACCGTTCAGTTGATGAGTTGGACGTTGAACTATAACAGGACTCAGACAAAGAGACATTAGCAAAAATATACATAAGCAGTGATGCAATTATTGGTGGTGAAGCGCACTAATTTATTAAGTGCTTGTACACTCTAGCCTTGAAAACACCTAACTTATAATCGGACGAGAAATTTGCAGCAGGCAAATTGTTGCAGTCCTTCGATATAGCTGTATAAACTTCTCGACAATCGTTACTATTAAGAGAACGTCTTTCTATATAGAACGTTTTGTCTACAGCTCTGTAACAAGTGAACCGTCAGAGCTTGTCTTTCCTTTCTTCCCGGGAGATCTTGGAGCTGCGCGTTAATGAAAATAAATGAAAATAATAAAGCGTTTCATCTTCGGTCCTGCGTCAATAGGAAATTAGTCATGTTGCAGAGCTCACACTTTCACAGATTTTCTCGCACAGAAAAAACGGCGTTTGAGTTTTATTTATATTTTTAAATGTGAACCAATAAAGTGCTTAAAAGAAATTAAATAACACATTCTAAATTGAGTTAACGATAACGATAACATGAACATTTTTCATGGATTTTTATGTCATTTTAGTCATGCTGTAATCAACTTTAACTTTTAATTTGAGCATTTTTGTTTTGTTTAGTAGAAGTGACATCAATTGGAAATACGAATTTGACTGAATGTTAAGAAAAAAGTGTTATTACGTTGTTCCCTAGATTTTCAGAAATGTTTATAGATTCAGTAGTTAGAAATGGACGTGTTTTGTGACTTAACTCAGAAGAACTACAAGTTTTCTCACAAATTCTTCGAATTTATTTATTTATTTATATAAATAAATTCGGAGAATACCCACATTCTTTAAAACTAGATAAATACAAAAGAGAACTTATGTCTCAGTCACATTTATTAAAACTAAGTACTTACGCTTTTAAAATAAAAATACATAAACCAGTTATTGAATGCAGCTTAGCGCCATTCCTTTCAAATAATAAAATAGTTTACAGCTATGGGAACAGTTGCGCGCTTTAAAACTTAATGTAGCAGTACAAGCCTCACAACCGACGCCGGGCATAAAGTACGCACTACGTCTGTTATTGTACTGTGGACTGGTTCATGCTCACAGCCACTGGCTATAACCGTACCTCCTGTCACACGCTGAGCGCCTAGTACTTCGGTAGTGAGGACATTGACGTCAGTTTCTTGTGCAGACGAAATTATACGAGTAGGTAAATTATACTGTACCTATGTTTGATACCAAAAGAATTTAGAGTATAAAATGCCGTCTTTTCAACATAAACTCTGTGATTTAGTTCGGTACCGGTTTATTTTTGAGTCTGGTTTGTATAAGGGTAATTTAAAGTTAAATTGTGATCAATCAAGGTAATTCTCCAGTAAAAAAAGCATTTTCAATCTATGTGTGTCAAAATAAACAAAGCTACATCTTAAATTCATAAGCATAAGCAAAATCAGCCTTTTAATGATCCTCTCTAGAAGAGGGAATGGACCGTAATCCACCACGCAGGCCCAGTGGGGGATGGTGAATGTCACATGTCTTCGATTTTTTGGTTCTAGGACATGCCGGTTTCCTCACGATGTTTTCCTTCACCGTTTTGAAAGAGATGGAATAAATTACACAAAGTAATGCGCTTGGCTGGGTTTGAACCCGCAACCTGCAACTCGTAAATTGGGGCTGTTACCACTCGGTCACCACTGCTCACAACAGAAATACATGATATATAATTTTAGTAGAGCCTTTTCCCGTCCTCCGTCCCTGATGACCAAACCAATCGGCGGATCTTAAATGAATCATATAAAATAAATCTCATTGTGGCCATTGATATAACTCCACAGTTTATTTAGGTTACGGCTATTAATTAGCCAGTGTAATATCTCTAAAACTACACGATGTCTAAGAACGCAAATGTGCGTGATACAATGACCGCTCGCTTTATGTGTGAGTCGGTCGCGAGGCTAGGCACCGCGTAATGGATTGGAATGTAAATCATTATGTAAAAAGTAAAGATCCGGCTCTTCTTGACTGTTACACATCGTTTAACTTACTGAAAGTAGATAATGTATTGAATAAATTTCTGTCGGCTACTATGGTGTTGCATGAGAAGTAAAAATTGTGCAAGCGTGTACCGTTGAAAGCAGCTTTCGCTCTTGGGCGGTGCGCGAGGGTGTATCAGACTTTTACTGACTAAAACCCACTCCTGTTCCTTCTTTGCCTTCTTTGCAATGCCCCGGGGTTCTTTCGCACGACCCATGGCCACAGTAGGCTTCGACCCTGTTGGGCCCCTACGTTTTGCTGACATGTCTTTGAGGCGCACGTGGAACACTATGCGCCGTCGACGACTCGAGCTTGGTCCGGACGGTCACCGGACGGCCAAATGTGGAGCTATCCATTGCTCGCTGTCCGCAAGCCTACGCCTACGGTGGCTGGAAATCGGGATATTAAAGGAGGCGACCGCCTGCCATTCCGCCTCGCTCCGGACCATGGCCTGTACCTGGGTCCGGCGCGAAAGGTCGTTGCCACCGATCGCTCCCACGAGGACACGGCGGTGTTCTGCCCAAGCGGGGCACACGTCTACCGTATGCTCCACCGCCACCTCCGGGCGGTCCACATAACCGTGACACCCGGGCGTTTCTTCCGCACGAATCCAGTGCATGAACCTACTATGTCCGGTGAAGATCTGCGTCATGCGGAAGGTGAGGGCTCCGTGACGTCTTTCCAGCCGCTCCTCTAATAATGGCGTGCCCAGCACTGGGTTGCAACAGTCGCTGTTGCCATTCCACCATGAGAATCTCGCCGAAACTCTGACCGCAGCGGAGTTTCGCCTCGTCGTTGCATCTATACGTGCAAATAGTGCATGCATGCAAGGACTGTTCTCTCCGAATCCCATGGTAGCCAGCTTACCATTACACCACTTTGCGGGAAACGGTACGATATCCCCGCAGCATCCGGATGGCCATGACCCTCTGGCATGCGTTCAGCTTGGTCGCCGGTTGGTTTCGTAGCGAAGGTGCCCCTTAGAGGGCCATGAACCGAACGATACTCGCGTAGAGCCTCCGCCAGGAGGTGTCTGCGTCTCCTAGGTAGGGCAGGAGCGGCTTGACCCCCAGTCCGATCCAGTTTGGGTCTCTCATCACACTTGGAATAACAAGCACGCCCGTGTTTTATGAACAAAAACTATTAATTTTCCCCATTAAAACTTCTTAACACACAAGACCTTAGATTAGGTCTCTTAATGAGAAACCTGTAAAAAGTTTGTATGAGGGTAGAGATCTGCGTAAGTCTTCAAAGCATGCAGAGAGAGGCGCGGAGTGTAATTAAAAGATGCTTTCTCTTTTTGTAATTAGCTAACGGTGTTAACTAAGGAGGGCGGCGACACTAAATAGATAGGGCAGAAGGCTGGCTCCAAACGAGCAAACATACAAGCGGACACAGGCGAGTATGTGCGGTGATCTCAAACAAATGCCGTTGGTGGCGAGTGTGCTCACTGTATGTGACGCGTATGCACTGCTCAGTAATGGTTGCTGTGACTTTGTTACCCAGAAATGGTTTAATAGCTTTCGTTTTAAGTGAAGGTTTCGGTTGAAGTGTCCAAATCATTACGTTAAAATAGAATGCAGTGTTTCACATACATTTAGGTAACATATACAGTTCAAGAAAAAAAGCTATGTAGAGTTTTTGAGAAAAATAGGGTTTTCCTAATGTTGTAATAGGTACTTTGTGAAGGGTTAGGTACATATTCATTGTTTTTATGCCATAATCTGTGGAGCTGGTGAGTAGCTGTTACTTACATAACTACAGATATAGTCGATTTGTGTGTCTGCTCGGTGAAATGGAGACGGATGTTTATATTGTCCGTAGATCCGTAACTAGCTTTTTAACGCCCAGTTCGAACTTGTATAATTACTGTTCCCCTTTCAAAGTCAAAGTCAAAGTCAAAGTCAAAGTCAAAGTCAAAGTCAAAAATTTTTTATTTCACATAGGCCTACATGGGCACTTATAAAACGTCAGAAGCTAGTGCACGGTTCCAAATTGGTCGTTTCCTATGGAGAAGAACCGGCAAGAAACTCCTTTGAAAATAGTTTTAGTCTTACCCGGCTCGAACGATAAAAAGAAAAAATACTAGATATAAATTATATATGCGTGACTTAATGCTTCAAACACATCTCCCACTATTTACCTCTTGTTGTTACTGGAGCCCCGACACAACTACACACACGGCTTCGACACAACTACTGCTAAAACCTTATTATCTGTACTGTGATAAATAATATTACCAAAATAATACCAAAATAATTTGAAAAATAAATACCAAGCAGGATCCAAAACTCGGCCTTGGTTTGATCATTTCTACGCCCTTCCGGAGCTTGCGTTCTGTGCCTGGGCACCGCTGGCACTGCCCTAGTATCTGCGTAGTAAACGCAGGTACCGATTTGTAGTTGCTAGGAACAGTGGCGATGTTTTCAAGTAAAAGTAACATACGTTATTTAATTTGTTGAACTTATTTAACTGCCTCACTAGTTAGTTTTAAACCTCGAAACGAAGCAGCACTTCTGTCGAGCACAGCGGAGTCGAGATTAGCACATTGTGCTTTTGATGGTACTTTTGTGACCTCGTTAGAACATAACTTAGTTTCATACAGTCGCTATAAGTTTGCATCGGTTGCTCGATATCTAATATATAAAAATCTCGTGTCACAGTGTTTGTTATCCTTATTCTCCGAAACCGCTTGACTGATTTTTATGATTTCTTTTTAGTATATTTGGTAGGTCCAAGAATAGGTTGAAGGCTCTGTTACTCACCTACACCCACCCACCATTTTTTGTTTGATCGTTAATACGGCAGAACAAAGTTTAACTTTGACGTGACTATTAAATAAATACTGTTCAAATGAAATGCGTTCAAGAAATCTTCTTAAAATGTTATCTCAGTGTATCACGTCCGCAAAGAAAGCTCCAGCAGTGTATTTATATAATATAATAGTAGACGTGCTGAACTCGAGCAGAGCGAATGTGGATCCAAGCATAGTGATGAGAACTAGAGCGAATTTACGCATAGTTCGGATAAGTTCCTCATTGACCAACAACTGTTATATTTATAACTGTGATGGCGTCTCATTCTTTTAAAAGTTGCCTAAAAATATTATTAGAAAATAGTCGCAATCTTTAAATGACTTTGGTAGATTCTGTCAAAACTAAAATGATCTGAAACTGTTCGCTACGATTTTTCCTACTTTGTTATACTGTTAGTTCGTCTTCTTGTCGACATGACCTGTTTCTGTATGCTGATCTATTTACAAGAGCTCTCAACACGACAATTGGAATATTTCTTAATGTCGGATAAGTCGGATATGAGAAGGTCGTCGCCCCTCTCTAATGGAAAGCTTTTAGCTTTAGCTCTATTTGTTTCGTTATTTATTATTATTGTTTCAAAGCTCGTTATATCGCCGCTTGCGGTTCTGTCTGCTTCTTGTGAAACCGAATTTAACATTTAAGCCCAAGAATAATAACTAGGTTTTGTACATTTAAAGTAATTTGGTACACGTTGTCAGTAACACTACGCGACTTCTAAGTCAAACAATTATTATTACCCTCCTGTCCATCTTCCTTTTCCTCGCGTCGCTTATCCTGTTGAAGGTCGTGACCTCGACGAATAAATTTCTTGTAGACTATATTTCATCATGTTGTCCTATCTTTGGTGATGTGGATGGCGTCGCATGCTGTAGTCTCCAGTGTAGCATGGATTTGGTCTAACCAACGTCCCATCTATTTTTCCTGTCAACAATAACTTTACCAGGTTATCTCTGGCAATTTTGCCAAAGAAATTATAGATAATTTTTTGGCAAATGGTTACGAGTCTGATGGATGCCTCGAGTTCGGCTATTATGGACTCAAGTACTTATTCCAAGATTATAGTTTTAACTCTCGATTTCCTACAGCTGATTGGGTTTGGATGGGGACACGTCATATTGGCAGGTTCGGTTACTATTTGCTTGGCAACAATTTTAACATTGGGTACCTTGCTTCCCGGCAGTACATACCCGTGGGATAGCTTTCGACTTTCACAAGGGCTGAACATCTACATGACAGGATAAGTGATACTAACTTGAATTAATAAAACTTATGTCAAGGAGATAATTTAAAGAGTTAACTGAAGTCAAGACCAGTTACGTGAATAGTTTTCAGATAAAGTTAACTAAAAGAACTTAGCATTCTGAATTCATTTTGTGATGCCTTGTTTTCGAGGCAGAAATCAAATAACTTATCCCACTCTGGGTGGAGCGAGAGAATGTGTCTAACTTAAACTCACCTGTGTATCTTCATTCGGACATTTCCGCAGCTCTACACTAGCAGGCATCGGCCCTGCTGGGCCCCATCCGTTTGCGGATAGCTCTCGGAGTGCCTCGACATCAACTCACATTTGGTCCTTACAGGCCGGATAGTGAGCTTCCCATTGCTTGACGTCGCAAGCGTCGTCGAATCTAGGATGGCTGGGAATCTTCCTGCGACTCCCAATGCCCGGGGCGTCTCCTGCAGCGGCCGCTGGTGTGTAACAATGTCTTCTCCCTCACGCTTACGGCCGCCTCCTACGCACGAATAACTGCTTCACTGAAGAAGGTATCCACTTCACATTCCCTCTCACACGGGGTCATGACCTGAACTGGGGCTGGCCGCGAGAGTTCGCCGCTACCTATCACCTCCACGATGATACAGCGGTGCTCCGTCTAAGTAAAGCAGATTTCCACCATATGTTCTACCCTGCGGCAGGGCCCTCACACGGGGTTCGGGAGGAGACTGTAATGGACTGTCAATAATTGCTCCATTACGTCTCCTCCAGGCGAATATCAACCACTGCGCCGCCGCTCAGGATCTGTTGCTCCAGAGCATGGCGCAGTGGTCGATCAACATCGCCGTGGTCTCCGAGCCGTACTATGTCCTGCCCAGGGGAGACTGGGTTCAGGACCTGAACGGCTCGGTGACCTTAATTTCGTCGGCCGCCGCCGGTACTCCGTCCCTCGAGGCCGTCACGAGGGGACGGGGTTGCGTGGCAGCACGGTTCGGGGACATTGCAGTGGTGGGCGTCTACCTGTCCCCGAACAGAACTCTCGCCGATCTCCACATCACCCTTATGGAGCTGAATGTCGTCGTCGCTGGGTTTGGTTCCCTCCCCGTGGTCGTGTGCGGGGACTTCATTGCCAAGAACTTGGCTTGGGGTTCCCGGTTCACAAACCAGCGGGGTCGGATGGTGGAGAACTGGGCTCTGGAGACAGGCCTGGTCATCCTGAACCGGGGTTCTGTCCCCACGTGTGTGCGGATGCGGGGCGAGTCAGTGGTGGACATATCGTTTGCCAGCCCTGCTCTGTCACCGCGTGTCGTCGACTGGCGCGTCATGGAGGGGGTGGAGACGTACTCAGACCACCACTACATTCGGTTTGACGTCTCCACCCGGACCTCGATCGCGCCGGTCCAACAGACCCCATGTGGTCCGCGTTGGGCGCTGAAGCAGCTGGACCGGGAGCTCCTCCTGGAAGCCGCGATGGTACAGGCCTGGGTGCAAGCACCGGACAGGCCTGTTGACATTGACGTCGAGGCAGAGTGGTTCCGGGAGGCCATGTCGCAAATCTGCGACGCGGCAATGCCCCGAGTCCGGCCAGGACGTGCCCGGCGCCAGGTGTACTGGTGGTCGCCGGAGATTGCGGCACTGCGCAATGCGTGCAATGCTGCGCGGCGCCGGTACGCCAGACACTGCAGTCGCCGCATCCGCCCACCGGATGCGGAGGCCAGAAAGGCGGAGCTGTATGAGGGATACAGAGTAGCGAAGCGCACCCTCCGAGCGGAAATAAAGCGGGCCAAGATGGAGGCCCGCAACGTGTGGCTGGGGACTCTGAACGGAGACCGGTGGGGACGCCCCTATAAGGTGGTGCGGGAAAAACTCCGCCCTTGGGCTCCCCCACTCACGCAGAGTCTCCGGCCCCAGATTGTGGAGGGTGTGGTGAGCAATCTTTTCCCTGCGCGAGGGGAACACTCCCCCCCGCTCATGGCTCCGCCACCAGCGGTGTCTAACGCGGATCACGATGGCGACGACGACGGCAATGCTCCAGAGGTGACCGAGGTAGAGATGAGTGTGGCGGTACGAAGGCTGAGCGCCAAGAATACCGCCCCAGGACCCGACGGCTTGCCTGGTAAAGCCTGGGTCCTGGCCATGGAGGCTCTCGGGTCTCGATTAAGAGGGCTCTTTAGCGCATGCATGGAACGGGGCCAGTTCCCACTTCGCTGGAAGACGGGGAAACTGGTCCTTATCGCGAAGCCAGGGCGCCCAGCGGACTCCCCGTCCGCGTACCGGCCCATCGTGCTGCTCGACGAGGTGGGCAAGCTCTTTGAAAGAGTAATTGCAGACCGCCTCGTCGCGCACCTATCGCGGGTGGGGCCGGATCTGGCGGACGGCCAGTTCGGCTTTCGCAGGAGGCGCTCCACGGTGGACGCCATCATGCGCGTGCGAGCTCTCACGACGGGGGATGCGGTATCCCAGGGCAGGTGTGTCGTGGCGGTGTCATTGGACATCGCCAACGCCTTCAACTCCCTGCCCTGGAGTAGCATTAGGAGGGCACTCCGGTATCACCGGGTGCCCGACTACCTCTATCGTGTTATCGAGGCCTACCTGTCAGACAGGTACATCATCTACCCTGGTCACCAGGGAGAGTGGAAACGGCGAGAGATGTCGTGTGGTGTTAGGAATCGGTACTAGGACCGCCCTTGTGGAACATCGGATACGACTACGTGCTGCGCGGCGACATCCCTGACGGGGTCAGTGTGGTCTGTTACGCAGACGACACGCTGGTCCTGGCGCAGGGAGAGTCGTATCAGGCGGCGGTTTAATTAGCGACACGCGGGGTTGCGATAGTCGTTGATAGGATCCAGCAGTTGGGACTCGAGGTGGCGCTGCACAAGTCCGAGGCCATGTGTTTTCACGGCCCCCGGAGCGCGCCGCCCCGGCGCTCCCAACTAACGGTAGGAGGAGTTCACATCGGCGTCGGGTCGACGATGAAGTACCTGGGACTCGTCCTCGACAGCCGGTGGAATTTCGAGGAGCACTTCCGACGTCTGGCTCCCAAACTGAATCGGAACGGGGCTGCCCTCAAGCGGCTCTTGCCCAACCTCGGGGGTCCAGACGCCTCCTGCCGGAGGCTCTACGCAGGCATCGTCCAGTCCATGGCCCTGTATGGGGCGCCGGTGTGGGCGCCGTCACTGCGAAAGCGACAGGCGGCCCAGCTGAACGCGTGCCAGAGGGTCATGGCCATACGTATGGTGCGGGGATACCGCACGGTTTCCCGCGAAGCGGCGAGCCTCCTTGCTGGCCAGCCACCATGGGATCTTGTAGCAAAAAGCCTTGCACGCATGCACGATTTGCGCGTGGAGATGCAACGCCGTGGTGAAACTCCGCTGCCGCGACAAGTCACGGCATGGCGGAAAGAGTTCCGGCGGGATCTCATGGCGGAATGGCGACAGCGACTATCGCAACCCAGTGCTGGGCACGCCGTAATTATGGCGGTAAGTCCCCTCTTTGAGGAGTGGCTGGAAAGGCAACACGGCGTCATTACCTTCCGCATGACACAGGTCCTCACCGGACACGGTAAGTTCGGGAAGTTCCTGCACCGGATTCGTGCGGAAGCGACGCCCGGGTGTCGCCACTGTGTGGACCGCCCGGAGGACACGGTGGAGCATACGGTGGAGGTGTGCCCCGCTTGGGCAGAGCAACGCCGTGTCCTCGTGGGGGCAATCGGCGGCGGCGATCTCTCGCGCCGGGCTTTGATACAGGCCATGGTCCGGAGCGAGGAGGAGTGGCAGACGGTCGCCTCCTTCTGCGAAGCAGTAATGCTTGCAAAGGAGGCGGCCGATCGCGTGAGGCAGCGGTCCTCACGCCCCAACCGCCGCCGGGATTCCGATCCCGATTTCCGGCCACCGTAGGGGCGGGCTTGCGGACGGCGAGCAATGGGTGGCTTGCCGTCCGACCGTCCGGTAACCGTCCGGACCCAGCCCAAGTTGTCAACGGCGCGTGCTGTTCCACGCGCGCCTCAAGGAGATGTCAGCAACTGTAGGGGCCCAGCAGGGTCGAAGCCTACTGGGGCCAAGGGTCTGATTCTGAAAGAAAGACTCGGCCCTGGTACGAAAGGCAACGAAGGAACAGGAGTAGGTTTTTAGTCAGTAAAAGACTCTATCTCCCGCGACTCTATCTCTCTATCTGACACTATCTCCCGCCCCGCCCAAGAGCGGGGGATGTCATAAGATGATTTTCCCACCGGAAAAAAAAAAACCGTATGTTCTAAGGTGTGTTCTGCACAATGGTGACACCCAGGTGTTTTTTTCTGCCAAATTAGAAACAGGTACATCCCCAAAAATCGTTTCCGGCGAGGACTTGCGTCATGCGGAAAGTGAGGACGCCGTGGCGCCTCTGTAACCACTCCTCAAAAGAGGTACTTACCGCTGCTATGATGCCCAGCGCTGGGTTGCAACAGTCGCTGTCTCCGCACCGTCAAAAGTGACAATCAGTATAATCTCCAGATTAATTACACATTTGTTGAGGTCTAAGTTACATAACTTGTCCCTCGGAGTGTATCATAGATAGCTTTCTATTATATTAGAAAATACTGCCTGAAAACAATGTAATCGCAGTGAATATGGTTGATTTCCAACACAGCGTTGTGATTGTGAGTTCGTTAAGCAATTAGCTGCGCACTGCGTTGTACGGGACCAACAGAAATCTGCAGGAATTAATTTGATTTATCGCGTATCACTCGTCCTCTCCGTCAGTTTGCAAATACTATATATGTACCCAATTATACTTTTTTTTTAGGTGGAAAATCATCCAATGAGATCTCCCGCCCTTTCGAGTCAAACTTTTACTGACTAAAATCCACTCCTAATTCCTTCGTTGCCTTTCATACCAGGGCCGGGTTTTCCTTTCAGAAGCGAACCCATGGCCACAGAAGGTTTCCATCCTGTTGGGCCTCTACTGTTTGCTGACATCTCCCTGAGGCGCGCGTAAAATAATACGCGCCTTTAACGACTTGGGCCCGGTTTCGACGGTTACGGAACGGTCGGACGGCGAGCTACCCATTGCTCGCCGTTCGCAAGCCGCGCCTACGATGGCCGGAAATCGGGATCGGGATCCCAGCAGATGGGGCGTGAGGGCCCAGATGCGGCCGCCTCCTTTACTAGGATTAACGCTTCGCAGAAGGAGGCGACCGCCTGCCACTCCCCCTCGCTTCGGACCATGGCCTGCACCAAGGCCCGGCGTGAGAGATCGTTGCCGCCGATCGCCTCTATGAGGACACGGCGGTGCTCGGCCCAAGCGGGGCACAACTCTATCGTATGCTCCACCGTGTCCTCTGGGCAGTCCACACAGTGGTGACACCCGGACAATACTTCCACACGAATGCAGTGCAGGAACCTCCTGAACTGACCATGTCCATTGAGAACCTGCGTCATGCGTAAGGTGAGAACGCCGTGTGATCTTTCCAGACACGCCTCAAAGAGGGAACTTACCGCCATAATTAAGGCGTGCCTAGCACTGGGTTGGGGCACCACCATGAGGTCCCGCCGGAACAATCACAATATACCGCAACTTGTCGTGGCAGCGGAGTTACCCAATTATACATGTGTTAGTGTACTGCTATGCGTCGATGTATTTCTGTATGAATGGCTGCAGCAATCCCATATAACAAGTTAATTGGACGCGCTGAGCTATACTAGATGCGAACTGTGCTGCTCTCTGGTTAGTTGATTTATCATGAGATTAATTAGCGGTCACCCAACTGCCATTAGTTGTAGTATAACTTAGACATCTTTACAAACCATTTTATCAAACAAAATGAATGTCAGGAAAACTCTCAGCGATACAGATCCGAGGCATTACTCCATTGGTAAGTTGCGGACTAATGGAGGAGTGGATCAATGGATATTTGTTACGAGTTTGATTTAAGGCTTTTCTACTATTATGATATTGACCTCATTATATAGCCTATTAAGGCTTATGTAATATATATATTATGTACTTCCGTATTCAGTCTAAAGAGCAACTATAGTGCAATTTTGTTCTATATTTGACATTCAAGTTTCTATAAGTTCTAAAAACGGCTACTTATTCACATAACTAAATAGTGTACTGGAACCAAACGCTGTGTTTTCCCTATTGCTGTATAAACAGCGCTTTTAGGAGCGTGATAAGGTTATGATATGGGTGAACCTTACCTGAATAAATATACTAGTATTATAATGGTATAATTGGTGATGGGTTTGTTGGTTTTGATTTTTTAGGTATTGTTTTTACTTTTTATTAACCTACCTTTGTATACCTAACTCGCACCGTTTTCACAGTTCAGGATAAAAGTCTCGCTTCACAACCACCCTTTATATCTTGATCCTGTGATGTAATAAGTGACGTCGATAAACACAGCTCACGACTGAATCCCGGAAGTCACGACAATACCAGGATCCTAATAATCCCGGAACTAGGGTGCTACTGAATACGGTGATCCCGAAACTGTTGTTGGTGTTCATTGTGAGTTAATGGTTAGATTTCATGAACATGCCACACAAGGGCTGGCTAATTTGAGGAACCTCTCTATGCAGATCCTACGTAGTAGTAAAATTCGACTTTAAAATGAGCAAAAGTATATCTATCAGTCGTGCACTAAACCAAGCTTCTTTCCTGATTTAGGAGTTGAACTCCTCTTGCTCACCAGATGTACTCACAACCACTAAACCAACGAAGCGTACGAAGCAGCTAATTTATTGAGATAGTTGCTGCGCCGTCAACGCATCCCGGCAGCTACGAGATCCGCCGCATGTAGACTATGCAAATAACAAGCATTAGTAAATCTGTCGGAGTGTTCAAGTTAGAGAAGTGTTATTACATATCTGTGCGTTAGAAGCTCTGCTCCGTGCGTGTGTGAGTGGGGACGGGCTGGGGGTGACGAGTTATATTACAGTTAGAGCAATCAGAGGCTGCGACATAAGACTGCGGAGGAAAAGGTAAATGTATAAGGATGGTATTTATATGATTTGACATCGCAGCCATGAAGTGAAGAAGTCCATTTATTTAGCTTTAACTTTACAATACAATTCACATTAAATATAAGGCCAGACATATGTTTGAAAATAAAGTAAATACCCATTAAGTGTTCAAAATCCCTATCGCAGCTAACAAACGAGCTGATGACCTTGAACACCTGGACAGATCTGTATAAATTGTGCCTAAAAACCATCTCAATTCCGTCATCTTACAAATAGAAAAAAACCGCATCGAAATAGATCCATTCGTTTCTAGAGCTACGGTGCCATTGTCAGACACACAGACGCGTTAAACTTATAACACCCCTCTTTTCCGTCGGGGGTTAAAAAGGATAAATAAGTATTTATTTAAAATAAATGGACGTATCAAAATGTTAACTGACCTTCAATCTGTCGTCGTAACATTTTTTTGCTGGCTACAGAATCATAGAGAAAAGTTTTCGCGAATTAAGTGCAAAGTAATCCTCAATGTACCGATAATTGGGTCCCTTCCCCTACACGACTACTATAAACAGCGTACTAGACGAGAGAGGGGAGGACGAACCAAACTACTGTATTAATAAAGCGATATATTCACCGAAAATGAAGCGTCGCGTTGGTTATCTAAAGTTTTTCAGTTTCCAAGTTATATGTAGTTAAATTTGTCCCAATAAATATTTAAGGCTACACTTCTAAGGTCAATTTAAGAGATTTGTACAGGTAAGTCCTATCTAAGTAATTATGTAACAAATTGTGTCGACTTTAGTAGTCCGTGAGTATAAGGCACTATATATTCTGCGTGGCCGGACTATTTGCATAATTCCCTTTCATCCAGGCATTCCGTACCATACGTAGCTCGGGTACTGAAGTTCGTGTGAGGCGGCACTAGTTCAGGCTGAGTGCGCTGTTCATGATTGATTGGCGCTGGAGCCGGTGGCGGCGCTCGGTGCTGGTTAATGTGACACTAAGTGACGCGATAAAGGGTATCGAAGGAAGACGTTACAATGAATTAGATTTAATGGAAGTAGTTGCTGTTGCAAATACTCCTCATAGAGAAGGATCACTGGACTTACTGCGTGGTAGACGAAACAAAATGTCAGTCTAATCTAGCGTGGGGAAAACTTCATAATCAACTTCCAGGAAATGTATTGTAAAAAATATATATAAACAAAAGAATTTCGTAGCTTATACGTAATTATTTTGTTTGTTTATTTTTTTTAATTAGTTTAAACAAGATTGATGGCCACCTAATATATTGTTACCATAGTTGCTATATGACCCGCGCTTTTGAAGCAAGGGGCATCAAGCGTTTAGCATTTTCATCTTTATTAAGCAAGAAATAAAGCTTAATTCTAAATAAATAATAATATTGTGTACTATTTATATGTTGCATCAAGGGTGGCCGAGATGCGAAACATCGGGTCTTCATCACGATCCGACATAGTTCTTGGTAGGTGTGGGCACTGACTTGGGTACACGAACGAAAGATAATTTGAATCAGAATAATTTTATTTTGATAACAGTTTTACAAAAGGAAATAAACACGTCCGTTGAACGCACGTTTGAGAATATGCCGAGGCTGTCTGAGGTAGAATGCCGCACCTCTCGGGCTTCCCTCCAGTCCTCGCTGCATCCCTTCTACCAACGATCGTGTCCAAGCGGTAGGGTGCCGCTTGCGTTTCCGGTGACGATATTATTAGTTTACGAAACTAATTGTTCGATGGCGCTGTCCGTCGCACCCTTGCGTCATCAATCCACGACATATACTAAGCAAATAAAACGCTAAGCTCTGGAATCTACAGTACCTACTTCTTCAAAAGTTACACCCTGTCCCTGTCTTTTTGGACCATTACGGTCCAGAAGAAGGTTTCATTCGAAGGATAATCCTCCTAATTTTCAGACATCCGACCCGATCCTAGCGACCAGGACTCGTCGCTCAATGGGCCACGCTGGCAATTTGTCCAGCCTGTGCTGTACAGAATCCGTGATGCCTCCATGGTGGCAATTTGTCCAGCCTGTGCTGTACAGAATCCGTGATGCCTCCATGGTGGCAATTTGTCCAGCCTGTGCTGTACAGAATCCGTGATGCCTCCATGGTGGCAATTTGTCCAGCCTGTGCTGTACAGAATCCGTGATGCCTCCATGGTGGCAATTTGTCCAGCCTGTGCTGTACAGAATCCGTGATGCCTCCATGGTGGCAATTTGTCCAGCCTGTGCTGTACAGAATCCGTGATGCCTCCATGGTGGCAATTTGTCCAGCCTGTGCTGTACAGAATCCGTGATGCCTCCATGGTGGCAATTTGTCCAGCCTGTGCTGTACAGAATCCGTGATGCTTCCATGGTGGCAATTTGCCGTGGCCTGTCACCCAATCCTGTTTAAGTACTCACCGAAGAAACCGTGCCCAGTCAAGACCTGAAGAATGAGTCTGTAGGAGATGCGCTCCCTTCTTTTCAGCCAGGCATCGAAGTGCTGTAGGACGGCTTCGACAACGCGCATACTCACCTATAGACATGAAACTGAACATGCTGAGTGTGAACTCTAGCTTTGACTCTTAAAAAATGTTTAAGAAATGCTTGTTCTGCGGTGACACGGGTCTGTTCAACTGAGCACAGGGCGCTGTTGGATACACTGTCTTTCAGGATGTTTCTCTACTATCACATGGGCAAAACCTAGTAAGACATAAAGCTGGTTGTATTCCTTTCTACTAACTACAGCGAAAGTAGACTGAATTAAGTACTAATAATTCCTCAAATATTGTAATCAACTTTAACTAATCGAACTGAGGACTGTAAATAAAGCACTATTTTGATTTGTGAAAAAAATGACTCACAATATACCCAGTCGTATTCCCACTGAGACAATTTTGTCACTATCAATACAACAAAGTAATTAAAGTACCTAATTTTGTACCTTCCGTATCGTAATGGTATTAAAATAGGACATTTACATTTACATTTCCATTTCAAACCTGGCAATTACCGACCTCCCTCAAGTTTATAACATTCTGTAATTATATCGTTGTGGTTGAACGGAGAGACACTCTCATAAAAACTTATCACCCGATGCCTTTATAACAAAATTAACTTACTTAAGGTAAAGCGACGAGAGAGAGGCATTTAAATAACCCTCCACAAGGTGTATACAAGTATGTCTGCCTTATTGTCGGAGCATCGAGAGCCTCCAATCACTATTAAACGCAAAGCTAAGATTTTGACTGACCTGTTTGTCTAGTGGTTAGTGGCCCTGACTGCTATGCCGGAAGTCGTGAGATCGAATCCCATCCAATACAAATATTTGTATGATGAGCACGATCTTATTTTAATCTGTGTCTGGGTGTAGTTTATTTATAATTTGTATATATTTAGAATTATACTCATAGCACAAGCTCTGCTAAGTTTGAGACTAGATAGCGTGGTGTGAAAGTAACAAAAAAAATACTAACATAGTCTGACTTTTATAACAGAGGAGTACCTGAGAGGATATACACCAAGTACGTCCACATCTCGATTCACTCAATTATGGGTAAGTCCCATGAAGTAGGAGACGATCTTACTATTCAACCCAGCAGAAATCCTGAATTTACGCTGCTACTGAGAAATATTATACCTGACGAAAAAAAATCGTCAGTATAATTGAATGGACTAGCCAGGGCCGATGTCAATACTTTATTGCATTCCATATTATGTACATAGATGGTATAAAATATTGTCAAGATCAATATGGACCCTGTCGGGCACAGCAAAGCCTGCCAGGGCTGCGGGATTATCAGGAAGAGTTACTGCGGTCCTGGAACATCGTCAGTATTATTGAATGGGCACTGAGCCGGGTTTTAGTTTAGTCAGTAACAGTCTGACGGAGTGTCAGTTCCCGCTGCATCCAGTGTCGGAGTAGTTATTTGATGATTTCCCGCCCAACAAAGAAGAATATCTTACTCACCTAGCGCTTGCGGTCATTCACTGTTATACAAAGAAGTGTGTCTCAATTGGAAAGTAATATTATTTCTTGTTTCATGATCGACGTACTTGCATGTAACGTCTCGCACATTACCTACTTAGCGTTGCCTTCCCGAATACATAGTCACGTACTCGCCACTACGAGTATTGGTAATAAAATTGACTAGCTTCAATACTTATTGTAAGTCATACTATACTGAAAGCTTGTCAATTTTATAAAAAGGTTGAAAAGCCTATTGAGTGATGACACTGAAGTACGCGCACTAGCGCACACTCGGCAGTAAGCCTCGCTATCAATCATGCCCACTTGCTAATCTTTTTAGGCAACGCGTTAACCATTTTTGAAACAATAACATATAACAGACGCGAAAAGAAGTCTTGTCAAACAAAAGTTAATATCTAATTAATCCTCAACGATTATTTTCGAAAGCAAGTTTAAATTTGTTTCTGGTGACTTGTTTTTAAAAACAAAACGTGCAGTCTGAACTATGAGGTCACTTCGGGAACAGTTCTGTAACTCATGAAACGATTACGACGCCTATCAATATTTGTATAACTAAGTTATAACAATTAGTTCATTTTTGTAAAAATTCTTTCTCTAATGTCATCATCATCATCATCACTTCAGCAAAAAGACGTCCACTGTTAGACAGTCCTCCCCCAAAGTGTTGCCACAATGACCGATCCTGTGCGTCTCGCATCCATCGGATTCCCGCGACCACTCCAGGTCATCGGTCCACCTTGTGGGAGGCCTTCCAACGCTGCGTCTTTCGGTACGTGGTCGCCATTCCAGAACCTTTCGTCCCCATTGCCTATCTGTTCTGCGAGCAATGTGCCCTGTCCACTGCCACTTAAGTTTGGCTATTCTTTGGGCTATGTCTGTAACCTTGGTTCTCCTGCGGATGTCTTCATTTCTGATGTGATCACGCAAGGAAACTCCGAGCAGAGCCCTTTCCATTACCCTTTAAGCGTCTTTAAGCCTTCTCATGAGGCCCATTGTAAGCGATCACGTTTCGGAGCCATATGTCAGCACTGGCAACCGCTCAAATTTATCCTTCACTAATGAATACTATCAGGAAATACAGATTCTGGCAGTAATTTCCACTCCTTAACTGTACTCACTGTGAATGTGTTCCCAAAACGTTTTACAACTTTAAAACGCTGCTGCTGTTCCTAGTTAGTTTTCCGACTTTGTTTTGTTAGGAGTAATCTCTCTTTGTGTTTGGTACCATACTGTACTTTCAATGAGTATCTGTTGTGTAATAGTTAATTATAATAAAGCTACAGGAGCGACGCGCCCCGGTGAGTTTACATACAATATTACCATGTTCATTTAACACCATTTATAACAATGCTAATTGATAGAACCATTAATCGATTGATAATAAAGTGCGAAGTTCGTGTTTACAATTTAAGTAGACTAAAACTAGCCTAAGCAATAGGTTGAAAACTAAAAATACTCGTAGAAAGAAAGGGTTTTCCTGTTCTAGGTTTTAAAACCCTTTTCATACTTAACTAGCAGGTTTCATAAATCAGTAAAAAAACAATAATGACCCACTTGTCATGTCACAGTATGCGTATTAATTTACCTATCAGAGGGTACTAGTAGGGTGTGGTGTCACTGAGACACCGGACACGCGGCACACGGTCACTCATACTGCTCATGTATGAAACTATTTACACTATTTTATCACGAGTCACAATAAACTTTGTTTGTCAGTCCGATACAAAATATTGTGTGAGGTGACATGAAGTGAAGTAAGGTTAACTGAACAATTATTCATTAAAATGATGAAATATGTATGAAAATCTTTTTTTTTTTTTTCACTGCCGGTAAATCACGTGGGAACTATCGATGCAGGCATCATAGTGAATACTTTTAGTTTGTTCATTGTGGGTGTGGGTTTGTTTTCATTGTAATGCTATATTAAATCATAAATTATATTAATTTTGCTAATAGGTTTTTCAAAAAAACTCTTTACACGTATTTTTTTTGTCAAATTTAACTTGACGAGGTCGGCTATTTTTGCGTGTTGTAAATACTAAAACGATAAATCATAAATTATGATTTTTCTGTATTTTTATCTGTTTATGTTAGGAAGAGAAAGATTATGTTAATGATGTATGAAGCTACTTAATAAAGTTGTGTGTTGTTAGTGAAGCGAACGAACTTGTTCGAGCGGCACGTTCAGCTCAGCTCAGGTACTCGCACTAACTACACTGACACACTCTCGTTTGTACTCACACGTTAATTAACTACTCATAACTTACTAGAGACAACCTGAGACCTGAGAGAATACCTTGTAATCTTGTTTGTAAGAAAAGATAAAATGTTACATAACATATTGGAAGTACGTACACATAAGAGATTAATCTTAAAAACTGGGCAAGTGCGAGTCGGACTCGCGCACTGAGGGTTCCGTACAAACTACAATTCCCGAAAGGAGTCTCGAAGATTTTTCCGAATTGCAAAAAAGTTTTTTTTTGTGACGTAGGTAAGAACAAATTGACTGATTTCAAATTTATTCCTATATCTGTGCTATAAGACTTTGCTTTATACCAAATTTCAGGATTCTGGGTCAACGAGAAGTACCCTATGAATTTTGATCCCTGTGAGAGTTTCGAAATGTACGTTTTTTGCGAAATAAAAAACCGTATCTTTTTTATTCGGTTACTTAAAAGTTTGACATTTTCACAGTTTCAAGTGACCGCAGACTTGAGTATATGGTTTTAATTTCAACTCGATACCTCCACGCGTTCCCGAGATAAAGGGTCTTGACAGGCAAACAGACCACACACACACACACACACACTACACCACACACACGTGAGTACGTGCGTGCTCGTGTTATTATATCACACTTTAAATATTTATGTTCTTCTCACGCTAAGAATCTGCGGTCTTCTAATAATCTTCTACTGCTTTGTCCTTCTCATACTTCTGACTTTGTTCATTCTTCCTTTCATATACAGTCCATACTTCTGTGGAATGCGCTTCCTCTCGAGATCAGGACGGCCACCAGTCTATATGCATTTAAGCGAATGTTGCAAAATTACTTTCTGCACAAATAGTGAAGTCGTCTCAATAACCCCTTTCTTTTACTTTATATAAATATTATGTATGTTTATTTTGTATATTTATATTCTTTTGAACTATTATTTTCTTAATATTCTTTTGTATTTTTATGCACCTGCCATATATTCTCTTCACCACCCTAGGTTGACTGGTAGAGAATGCCTAAGGCATTAAGTCCGCCTTTGTACTCGTACTTTTGTGTTGCATGAAGTTTTAATAAATAAACAGACAGACAGACAGGCAGACAGACGGACAACAACAAGATCCTATAAGGGTTCCGTTTTTTTCTTTTGAGGTACGGAACCCTAAAAAAGAGAAGAATATATATATAAGTCAGCCGCGTGACGTCACCGAGTGTCCGGCGCTACGACCTCGTAGCACGTAGCGCTACGCCGCCTACGCGGCTACGCGCCTCGAGTTCTGCCATTCATCATAATACTACCCTTATCAATCCCCACCATCTGTGTTCCCACGTTGTCGTCGTGGTGGGGCTTGCGTGTCTCTGTGATCTTGAGGGCTATGCCGGTAGAGCTACTCATGCCGGAAGGCCTCAAGTGAGGGACCAGACCAAGAGGAACACACACAGGCGGAGTCCAGACGGACCGCCACGGAGGGTGCACTGTCCAGAAGCATCGGCACAAACAGCTGCTGGTGTTTTTGCACAGTGGTTCTGGGAGAGTGGGTTCGCCTCAGGTACGCGTCTGCTTATCAGACGTGACCAAGATGGCGAACGTGGTTATTGGGGACCCCACCCCACAAAAAAGGCAAAGCTGAGTTCAGCACAACATGGACGCGACTCAAAAAAAATTATTACCCCAGGAGGGTACCGCCTGCACCGCAGGAGGAGAATCCCTCCCCGAGCAGAGCTCGGTCTGCCCCTCGTATTCTGGGGGGGGCAAAGAGCGCGTCAGGTCCCCAAGGGACCTGTTACCGTCCTTCGTGGACGCAAGGAGCCAGGGTGGCTCACCCACCGGTAGCGTGGAGTCCCTGGGACCCGTTCCCAGCACGTCCGCTGCGCCGGTGGGTACTACAGAGGCCAGCAGGTGCTTCGGCCTTAGAGAGGTGAGTGAAGACGCGGCGTCGGACTCAGATGCCGCGTCTTCGCTCAACTCGGAGAGAATGGAGGTAGATGAGGCCACCTCCAGGAAGAAGAGGAACAACCAATTCCTCAAACGCCCCATATCCGGAGACGGTCGGAGGACATCCTCCGACGATGAGCGTGGAGCTTCTGCCCGCAAAATTTCCACTGCTGGTCGGGGTGCAGGCCGAAAAGGAAAAGGGAGAAGGCCCACCGCTAAGGAGGCGACCCAGCGGTCCTCGAAGATTGCCAGGGAGGGGCGCTATCCCGGGGCAAGCAGTGCCCAGGCCAGCCCCTCAGAGCCGGAACCTACTGGCAGTGAGCCAGAAGGCATGGAAGAGGCGCTGGCCCAATTCAAAGGGATCGTCACAGCCGCCATAGATGGAGTCGCCATAAAGAGGAAGGGGGTCTCCAAGAAGAGGTCGATCCCCCAGGCCACGATCTCAATTATAGAGGCACTGGGGATTGTCTTGGAGCCTCTCAGAAGATCCCTCTCCAAGAGGATTGAGCGGCTCGAAGCGGACCTGGCCGGTCTCCGAGGCACTGGACCCGAGATGGCGCCGAAAGGGGGGTGCAAGCAGGGGCAGTCCCAGCCCCTGCCTCAGCCGGAGAGCGAGGTTCTGGCCCTGCTGCGGCAAGAGCTGGCTGCCTTCCGCCAGCAGCAGCAGGAGCAGCAGCAGCAATTCCAGGAGCGGGTCCAGCGGCAGTTCTCTGTCCTGGAGGGCATCGTCCTGCGCCCCCCGCTCGCGGCCTCCAGCCAGAAGAGGGCGGCGTCGTATGCCGCCGCTGTCGCAGCCACGGCTGCTGTGCCCAAGGCGGGCCCGTCGGGGCAAGTCGGGCAAGGGGCTGTGGCATCGGAGCCTGTGAGACTAGCCCCCGCGGCCAAGCAGCAGCAGCGGCGGGAGAGGCCTGCTCCTTCCCTGAAGGGCAGGGCGTTGCCTGCCGCTAAACCAGCAGGACCTCCTGCCGCGGCGGCAACAAGGCCGCGCCTGCCGCCTTCCCAGCCCGAAGAACCCTCGGCTGGCGCCGATTGGACGGTTGTTGGCGCCAAGAGGAGTGCGGGCAAGGCGGCTAGGGCGGCCAAAAAGCGCGCGAGGCAGCAAGAGTGCAGGAAGCGAGCCATGGCGGCCAGACTTCGCGCCCCGACTTCCGAGGCTGTAGTCATCACGCTACAGCCAGAGGCGGTAAAGAGGGGCGTGACGTATGACGCCGTCATGGCAAAGGCGAAGCAGGCGGTGTTGCCCCATCTTGGCGAACTCGGAGCCTCTGGGGGCTTCCGCATGAGGCGCACCGCAACCGGGGCCCGAATACTGGAGGTCCCTGGTGCGGATAGTGTCTCTGCCGCGGACGCCCTGGCTGATAGGATCAGGGCGTCCCTAGATGTCGAGGAGGTCCGAGTGTCCAGGCCCACCAAGTGCATAGACATGCGCATCATGGGCCTGGACGACTCCGTCAGGGTGGACGAGGTGGTGGCCGCCATCGTCGGTGCGGGAGGGTGCAACGCCGATCAGGTGCGGGCGGGCACCATCCGCGCTGACAGCACGGGCATGCGAGCCGTAACGGTGAGCTGCCCCGTGTCGGCGGCCAAGTCCATCACGGGTGAGGGCCGAAGGCTATTGGTGGGCTGGGTTTCCGCCCAGGTGAAGATGCTGGAGCCCAGACCTCTGCGGTGCTACCGCTGCCACGTGGGGCACCACGTGGGGGCCTACTGCGCAGCGGAGGTGGACCGCAGTGACCGCTGCTACCAGTGCGGTCAGGCCGGTCACAAGGCCGTCGAATGCCGTGCGCCGCCGCACTGCTACGCATGTGCGGCGGCAGGCAAGCCGGCCGACCATCGGGCTGGAAGCATGTCCTGCGACCCCCCCGCCAAGGCCAAGGGAAAAGCCATGAGGCCCATCCCCGCTGATGTCCTCACCGCCGCAGCCGCCTCCTTGGCTGCCGTCGCTGTCACCGCCGCACCCGCCGTGGCAGGGCCCCCACGGGGGGCTCGGGAGGAGACTTTAATGGACTGTCAATAACGGCTCCATTGCGTCTCCTCCAGGCGAACATCAACCACTGCGCCCCCGCTCAGGATCTGTTGCTCCAGAGTATGGCGCAGTGGTCGATCAATATCGCCGTGGTCTCCGAGCCGTACTATGTCCTGCCCAGGGGAGACTGGGTGCGGGACCTGGACGGCTCGGTGACCCTAATTTCGTCGGCCGCCGCCGGTACCCCGACCCTCGAGGCAGTCACGAGGGGACGGGGTTGCGTGGCAGCACGGTTCGGAGACATTGTAGTGGTAGGCGTCTACCTGTCCCCGAACAGATCTCTCGGCGATCTTCACATTTCTCTAATGGAGCTAAAAGCCGTCGTCGCTGGGTTTGGTTCCCTCCCCGTGGTCGTGTGCGGGGACTTCAATGCCAAGAACTTGGCATGGGGTTCCCGGTTCACGAACCAGCGGGGTCGGATGGTGGAGGACTGGGCTCTGGAGACGGGCCTGGTCGTCCTAAACCGGGGTTCTGTCCCCACGTGTGTGCGGATGCGGGGTGACTCAGTGGTGGACATCTCGTTTGCCAGCCCCGCTCTGTCGCCGCGTGTCGTCGACTGGCGCATTATGGAGGGGGTGGAGACGTACTCAGACCACCGGTACATCCGGTTTGACGTCTCCGCCCAAACCTCGACCGCGCCGGTCCGACAGAGCCCTTGTGGTCCGCGGTGGGCGCTGAGGCAGATGGACCGGGAGCTCCTCCTGGAAGCCGCGATGGTACAGGCCTGGGTGCAAGCACCAGACAGGCCTGTCGACATCGACGTCGAAGCAGAGTGGTTCCGGGAGGCCTTGTCGCAAATCTGCGACGTGGCAATGCCCCGAGTCCATCCAGGACGCGCTCGGCGCCAGGTATACTGGTGGTCGCCGGAGATTGCGGCACTGCGCAACGCGTGCAATGCCGCGCGACGCCGGTATGCCAGATACCGCAGGCGCCGCATCCGTCCACCGGATGCGGAGGCCAGAGAGGCGGAGCTGTACGAGGGATACAGAGAGGCAAAGCGCACCCTCCGAGCAGAGATAAGGCGGGCCAAACTCGAGGCCCGCAACGTATGGCTGGGGACTCTGAACGGGGACCCATGGGGACGCCCCTACAAGGTGGTGCGGGACAAGCTCCGCCCCTGGGCTCCCCCGCTAACGCAGAGTCTCCGGCCTCAGCTTGTGGAGGGTGTGGTGAGCACTCTGTTCCCCACGCGAGGGGAACACTCTCCCCCGCCCATGGCTCCGCCACCAGCGGTGTCCAACGCGGACCACGATAGCGACGACGACGACAACGCTCCAGAGGTGACCGAGGTAGAGATGAGAGTGGCGGTACGAAGGCTGAGTGCCAAAAATACCGCCCCAGGACCCGACGGCTTGCCTGGGAAGGCCTGGGTCCTGGCCATGGAGGCTCTCGGGCCTCGACTAAGAGGGCTCTTCAGCGCATGCATGGAGAGGGGCCAGTTCCCACTTTACTGGAAGACTGGGAAACTGGTCCTCATCGCGAAGCCGGGGCGCCCTGCGGACTCTCCGTCCGCGTATCGGCCCATTGTGTTGCTCGACGAGGTGGGCAAGCTCTTTGAAAGAGTAATTGCAGACCGCCTCGTCGCGCACCTAACACGGGTGGGGCCGGATCTGGCGGACGGCCAGTTTGGTTTTCGCAGGAGGCGCTCTACGGTGGACGCCATCATGCGCGTGCGAGCCCTCACGACTGGGGATGCAGTGGCCCAGGGCAGGTGTGTCGTGGCGGTGTCTCTGGACATCGCCAACGCTTTCAACTCCCTGCCTTGGAGTAGCATTAGGAGGGCACTCCGGTATCACCGGACGCCCGACTACCTCTGTCGTGTGGTCGAGGCGTACCTGTCGGACAGGTACATCATCTACCCTGGTCACCAGGGAGAGTGGGAACGCCGGGAGATGTCGTGCGGTGTTCCGCAGGGATCGGTACTAGGGCCGCCCTTGTGGAACATCGGATACGACTACGTGCTGCGCGGCGACCTCCCTGACGGGGTCAGCGTGGTCTGCTACGCCGACGACACGCTGGTCCTAGCGCGGGGAGAGTCGTACCAGGCGGCGGTCGAACTAGCGACACGCGGGGTCGCGACAGTCGTGGGCAGGATCCAGGAGTTGGGACTCGAGGTGGCATTGCACAAGTCCGAGGCCATGTGCTTTCACGGCCCTCGGAACGCGCCACCACCGGGTTCCCAACTAACGGTAGGAGGAGTCCACATCGGCGTCGGGTCGACGATGAAGTACCTGGGACTCGTTCTCGACAGCCGATGGGATTTCGAGGAGCACTTCCGACGTCTGGCTCCCAAACTGAATCGGACTGGGGCTGCCCTGGGGCGGCTCCTGCCCAATCTGGGAGGTCCAGACGCCTCCTGCCGTAGGCTCTACGCAGGAATCGTTCGGTCCATGGCCCTTTATGGCGCACCGATATGGGCGCCGGCGCTGCGGAAGCAGCCGGCGGCCCGGCTGAACGCATGCCAGATGGTCATGGCCATACGGATGGTGCGAGGTTACCGGACGATTTCCCGCGAAGCGGCGAGCCTCCTTGCCTGCCAGCCACCATGGGATCTGGAAGCAACACTCCTTGCTCTCATGCACGAACTGCGCATGGAGATGCAACGCCGGGGCGAAACTCCGCTGCCGCGACAGGTCGCAGCATGGCGGACGGAGTTCCGGCGGGTTCTCATGGAAAAATGGCGACAGCGACTGGCGCGACCCAGTGCTGGGCACGCCACAATTATGGCGGTAAGTCCCCTCTTTGAGGCGTGGTTGGAAAGACCTCACGGCGTCCTCACCTTCCGCATGACGCAGGTTCTCACCGAACACGGTAAGTTCGGGAAGTTCCTGCACCGGATTCGTGCGGAAGCGACGCCCGGGTGTCGCCACTGTGTGGACCGCCCGGAGGACACGGTGGAGCACACGGTGGAGGTGTGCCCCGCTTGGGCAGAGCAACGCCGTGCCGCCTCGTGGGGGCGATCGGCGGCGGCGATCTCTCGCGCCGGGCCTTGGTACAGGCCATGGTCCGGAGCGAGGAAGAGTGGCAGGCGGTCGCCTCCTTTTGCGAAGCAGTAATGCTAGCAAAGGAGGCGGCCGATCGCGTGAGGCAACGGTCCTCACGCCCCAACCGCCGCCGGGATTCTGATCCCGATTTCCGGCCACCGTAGGCGCGGGCTTGCGGACGGCGAGCAATGGGTGGCTCGCCGTCCGATCGTCCGGTAGCCGTCCGGACCAAGCCCAAGTCGTCGACGGCGCGTACTGTTCCACGCGCGCCTCAAGGAGATGTCAGCAAATCGTAGGGGCCCAGCGGGGTCGAAGCCTACTGGGGCCACGGGTAGTGTGAAAGTGAAACCCGGGGCCCTGGGACGAGGGCAAGGAGGGAACAGGAGTGGGTTTTTAGTCAGTAAAAGTCTGACACTATTTCTCGCTCCGCCCAAGAGCGGGATTTGTCATAAGATGATTTTCCCACCTAAAAAAAAAAAAAAAACCCTTATCAATACTCTATTGATATAAATCGCTCGGCGCCATTTGCATGTAAATTAAATCACTGGACAATGTAACTGTAAGCCGTATATTAAAGCGATAAGGTCCACAATACCGTGGTAGCCAGTCGCCGCCACCGTACGTGACATAACGCTGTAAGCTGAGGTATGTGCTGAGAAGAGTGATGAAATCCTCTCGCGAATGCAAATAGGTGGTCTGTGGTACACTCTAATATGAGATGAAAAAATCTGCTGGGTAGTGTGATGACGTTATCAGGTCACACTATGTCACACACAGAGTGCCTGTGTGTGACATAATTGGCCGCTCAGCGCACAGCGAGACTCTTCAGCAGGCAAAGTACACTCAAGTCGTGCAACATACGTTTGACGATGCACCTTCAGCCAAATGTTGAAAAATAATGTTTCTTGAGCAAAAAGATGCAAAATGGAATCTGGAAATATTTTCGTGCTAGTGATTAATTGTTTATGTTATAGAACAAAACCTATTTGAGCAGGTTCTTTTTTAATAAACACTTAGAATTTCTCCTGTACCGTGGATGCGCTCAAACGTGTATACATAAGACCCCCAGACCTAGAACGACTATCTATAGGCCGTAAAAACACTTATCAATTATTTATAATCATTTTAATTTTATTCATAGTTTAATTAATATAATAATTATAATTTATTATTGTTAATTCTTTTTTTGTAAGTATATCAACTTATTTGAAATTAGAGGTTATTATACCTAAGTATAATAACTTCTAGTTTCAAATAAGATAAGATATTATAAATATGTTATGTGAAGCCGTTTTTTTTTGTGCATGTGGTGTTAACCTTTAATTAATTGTTGCACTTGTTAATGTTACCCTAATAATTAAGTTTGAAATGTATATGTGTAAACAATTGTTGGTTAACCTAAATAAATAAAACAAAATAAAATAAAAAGATCAAGTGCGGGAATCGAACCTGCCCCCTAGCCAAGTTACGATCGTTTCGTTTGCGTCGAACGCCTCGAGTAGATCACGCCTCCGATTCCTATGTTCTGACGTCATCCCAACGCTCAGTCACGTGGTACGTGTTTACCAAAAATCTATTTAATGAATGCAAAAGTCTCTTAAAATCTTCTTCTGAACACTAATTAACCTATTATCTATATAACTCGTCCCCGTGGCAATTAAAACCTTATTTTTGAAGCAATCCATCTCTTCGAGAACACTTTTTTTTCATAGATAAGTATTTTTCTCTGTATCTTTTATAAAAGTAAGTGCAAAAACGAACTCAAACACAAACACGTACTGGACGGCTAAAATACAGACAGGAGAACATCTCTAATCTGACGTTTGTTTGCGAGAAATAGATAGAGAGCGGCGAAGGCTGCGTAATGGGGGTCCGCACTCTTTGGTAACGGATACCTAAAAACATGGCAACCTCACGCACGCTTAAGTTCAACCCTCGTGTATTTTGCCGCAAGCCTAGTGTGTATCGCTAGAGTTAGGCGAGACTGACTGTCAACATCTGGAACTTTCATCCAACAGATATTCATTTAATAATTTGACTGGATTCTTCTAAGTCGGTGACCCGGACTAATCGGATTTACTCTTTAGAACCTAAATTATTGAACTCGACATAAACGAGTGTACCTACTTCATTCGGAGGACTCAATAGCGCACAGAACATAGAGAGGAGTCGAGTGGAGCAGTAAGTGTTGGAACAGTTTACTTTATGATCTGTTTACAGCTGCGACAGGGGGAGTAAACAAAAAAAAGCAAAATATGTATATTAAGCAACAATAATAGAAATAATATTACACAAACAGCTGAAAATACGTTTCAAGGCGCTTATGACTTATGTCATTATTTGTTTTCGAACACAAACACAGAAAATATGCTGTACAATATCGACGCAAAGTTGAAAGACTTCACACTTAACGACTTTTGCGTTATTCTAATAGGGGAAGAAGACTTCAAGACCACCACTGCTTACTTTGACTTAATATTTTATATAAGGAGTACATTAAGTGAAACAAAACACACAAACATAATAATATGTGCGCCTACATTTAAATATGGAAGGCATACTAATATTTATAACTGTAGAGTGGAAAATTTTAACAATTTACTTTACCTTGACATTCTAGCCCATGAACATGCCTACTTTCTTGACAGTAACAAAAATCTTTCATGTGACTTTAAAATGTTTGACAATTTTACTGGTAAACTCAATAACTACGGCATGAGTATTGTATTTACGGACATTTTTTATTATATAAATGACATTATAAAATTTGATCTCAAAAATGACATCTCAATGACTAATCTTAATAATTCAATGCATGATAATAGTTTAAGTAATGAGTTTTTTCTTGAATAATTATATAAATGTTTTACATCAAAATATTGCCGGTCTTCTTAATAAGTCTGATACACTTACAGTCTGTTTACAAGAACTGGTAAAAGACAATTTTAGTATTGATGTCATCTGCGTATCAGAACATTTTGTGATGTCAGGTTATGAACAATATGTGTCAATCCCGAACTACACAAACTAGTAGCTAATCTACTAGTTTTTGCAGAAATGACTCTAAACGGGGTGGGTCATGCATTCTTATTAAAAATAATCATGAATGGAAAGAAGTTCCTGACATTTGTAATCTATCTATAAGTCATATAATAGAATGTTGCGCGATCAAACTTGTTAAATATAAAACAATTATTGCATGTATGTACAGAGTGCCAGCATCTACGAGTAAATACTATGATATATTTTTTGATCGATTATACAAGGTTATAAAATTTTCAAAAAATAAGAAACTTATAATATGTGGCGACTTTAATATAGACTTGCTGAAGAAAACTAGTCAATCTTCTAAGTTTAGAGAAATCTGTCTAAGCAATAATATGACGATTGAAATTCAACAACCCACAAGACTTGCTAGCCATTCGTGTATAGATAACATTCTACATAACGTTCAAGGGTGCAAAGCAAGCGTAGTGGAACTAGCGTTGTCTGATCACACTGCCCAAATCTTGCGATATCCCGTGGAGAGATTATACGGTATTGACCATTGGTATGAATATAAACGTGATTACTCGGAAGAAAATATAAAAAAGTTTATTGAAAATTTAAAACAATTAAGTTTTAAGGAAGTTTTTGACTCTAATGACGTTAACGATGCATACAATAAATTCCATGAAATTTTTACTCTATTTTATAATTTACATTTCCCACGTATAAAAATAAGGTTTTCGAAAAATAAAAGGCCAAAATGGATCTCAAAGGGCATTAAGACATGTTGTAGACGTAAAAGATCACTTTTGTGGAATTATAGAAAAAAACGGACCCACGAAAATAAATTAATATTTCAGCAATACGCTAAAAAAGTTAAATGCATTATAAAATTAACACAAAAAGCCCAAAACACATATGCAATAAATACCTCTAAAAATAAATCGAAAACAACTTGGCAAATAATCAATAAAAGTAAGTATAACGAACCTCGTGAACATATAAATTATATAAAAATTAATAATTCACCAGTTTTCGATCCAAACAAAATAGTAACCCACTTTAATAATTATTTTATTGACCAAATAATACCGGAAGATAAAGTCCCTGCTTTCAAATGCCCACCCTCTCACAACAAATCAGTGTTTATGCCACCTACTGATCCAGTTGAAATTCATAAAATCATATCCTCATTAAAAAATACTTCTAGTGTGGGGTACGACGGAATCAAGACTAATATTGTAAAAAGAGTGGCATGTATAATATCACCGGTACTATCGCATGTAGTAAACTTGTCTATAGAAACAGGTACATTTCGCCCAATTGCATTACTCTCTATTTTTTCTAAGATCTTTGAAAAAGTAATCTACAATAGCCTTTGCAATTATCTTAAAAATTAATAACCTATTTGCTAAAGAACAAATGGGATTCAGGAAAAATAAGTCAATAAACCAAGCGATATATAGTTTTTGCAAGCGCGTTTTAAGTAACATGGATAAGCGATGTCCGACTGTAGCCCTATTTATGGACATGACTAAAGCATTTGACCGCGTTAAAATTAACATACTTTTGGACAAACTTTATGCAATTGGTATTAGGGGAAATGTACATAAATTATTAGAATCCTATCTGACTGACAGACTACAACAAACTAAAATATCGAAAATTTGCCCAAAAACAAAAAATATGACAGTTTATAAATCTGCCCAAAGGCATGTCAAATATGGCGTGCCACAAGGTAGTGTACTAGGGCCATTCCTTTTCCTAGTCTACATTAATGACCTACCAACTGTAACTGACAATCCCATTACTCTCTTTGCTGACGACAGTACTATTCTTTTTGACTCGCATGACAAAAATGATATTCTTGACAATATAAATTTGACGATAAATAATAAAATGGATTGGTTAATAAGTAATAATTTAAAAATTAATATTAGTAAAACAAAAGCTATTAATTTTAGACAGAGACAAACGTTACAGGATTTAAACATCAATTGTTACGGCCATATAATAGAAGAAGTAGAGTCAACCAAGTTTTTAGGATTATACATTGATAAAAAAATGACTTGGAAAAAACAAATAGAGCATATAAGTAACAAATTAAACAGTTATTCATTTGCTTTACGTGGTCTTAGTAAAATCGTGGATATTACAACCTTGGTAACTGCTTACCATGGTTATGTATCGTCTACTCTTCGCTACGGTGTTATTTTTTGGGGAAACTCCACTGATTTGGAACGTGCGTTCAGGCCACAAAAAAGATGCGTGAGAGCAATATGTAGGTTAACTCAAACTGACTCATGTGTGCCCCATTTCAAGAGATTAAAACTATTAACATTACCCAGCATCTACATTTATGAGACAGCACTATTTATTCACTCTAATCTTGAACTGTTTGAGTATCGTACTAGAAAGCGTCACGCAGATAAATTATGCGTTCCACCTTGTAAAACCGCGCTCCTTACTAAAAGCTTTGTTTGCATGGGCCCAAATATATATAATAAACTACCCTCAATTATACGCAGTACAAATAATGTGAACTTATTTAAAAATAAACTTCGGTCTTTTCTTATAGATAAGGCTTATTATTCGGTTAAGGAGTACTTCAATGACAAAATGTAATGCAATTAATGTTAATAATATAATTAATTAAATAATAACAATTCAAATATATATATATTTTGACATAATTAATTTAACTTTATTTCATTTGACTTTTAATTTATTATAATCATTATGTACCACTTGACTTTTTGTATTCTTATTAATAATTTTGAAATTTTATTTAGATTGACTTTTATCAATGTATTTCTATTATTTTAAAGACATGATCATAATATCATATGTAATTTTATAATACATTTGCATGCGAACATAAGCTGAATATGGTGAAACTGTACCTCTGCAAACATCATTGTAAACCCATATTATGCAAATAAAATGATTGATTGATTGATTGATTGATTGACTGATGAGAAATTGAAGCTTATATAGGCTATAGTTTTCATATAGGCTATAGTTTTCATATAGGCTATAGTTTTCATATAGGCTATAGTTTTCATATAGGCTATAGTTTTCATATAGGCTATAGTTTTCATATAGGCTATAGTTTTCATATAGGCTATAGTTTTCATATAGGCTATAGTTTTCATATAGGATATAGTTTTCATATAGGCTATAGTTTTCATATAGGCTATAGTTTTCATATAGGCTATAGTTTTCATATAGGCTATAGTTTTCATATAGGCTATAGTTTTCCTCAATAAATAGGCCATCAAACACTAAATAAATTTTCAATTCGAACTAGTAGTACCTACGATTACTTCGTTCAAACAAACAATCTCTTTAGCTTTATAAAATTAAAAATATAGTATAGATTAATTAGGCGTGCTTTGCTGGAATATGCTCCCGGTGGGGGAAGCACGAAGCAGTGACCGTCACCAGTCCACTTATTTCACTACTTACCTATTTGCTCATCGTGTTATGGTATCATGTTGATAGAACACGCGCTGGTAAGAGGATACTTTTCGAGAGAGTCAGCTTGTCATTACTGATGCGGAGCACGCGCCGGAGTAATTGTGTCGGTGTCACAGATAAAGTTAAGTTGTACTCGGAGTCGTTCTGGCTTTTGTTATTCTGAAACAGTAAGCTTAAATACTTTAAAAAAAATTAAAGTACACGGTCTATACACGCATTTGAAGTAGAGAGTTTAATGAAACTATAAGAAGTTAATTTATGACTTAAATCTACATCTACAATTAATTGATAAAAAACACTTAACTAATTAAAACTATATATACACTAAAGACAAAAACTACTAGCTAAAATATGGCGTCATAAAATTCCTCCGCATCGCTGTCGACTGGAAGTGTGCCCAAAAGGCTGGCTGCATTGCCACGTTGTATGGCAATGCTTAATCTCTGACCGAGGTAAAAGCCAGCCCTTGGGTCACGCGAAGTGTCAACTAAGCGTCTGGATAGTTCTTTGAAAAGCTTATGAGCACTCGGACCCCACGACCCAAGAGTTTCAACCCCAAACGGCTCAAAGATATAACTTCCGACGAGGTTGTTATATTTCTGCCACTTGAGGTTCTCCGCAGCCGCAGCAGCAGCACCAGCACAGCACGAAGAGCTAGGAAGATGGGATGGCGCAAGAGTGTCGACACAGGTAGCGTCCCACACTAAAGGCCTACCCATCTTCCACGGAAATAAAGACATACCGTCCGGTCTCTTACCATCGTCGCGTGCCAGGCCATTAGGTTCCAAAATAGCCGGAACGCCGACGGTGACAAGGGCTCGTCGGATGATGTCGTTAATATTCGCGTGCCGTGCTATCCGTCCCGCGCTTCGACTGCATGACAGGCCGTGGTGGCCAAGGCTGTTGACAACTTCGCCACAGTGGCAGCGATGAGGAGAACAGCAAGGAGCGCCTAGGCGTAGGGCAACAGCTAGGCGGAAAGTAGTATCGTCGAATAAGGTGCCAATATTCTATAAGAAATAAAAAAAAAATCACTAATAGCAGGATCGTTTTCAAAACTCTTTATAGTTTTAGAGGTATGTGAAACAGAGTGTAAAGTCCAGCAAACCTCCGTTGATAAGGGAGGATCCTACGACCAGATTGGTGTTGTCTGACTTGGACAACTACCCGATAGACGATTTTGGGCTGTTGTATATGCTCAAATCATATGGAGAACTCTACTTGCGCGATGCAGGATGACGTAGTTTAGTTTCTATGTAACGTCATAGATGTCGCTCCTCCTTGCATGGTATTCCTCAACACTGAGGGTCGTGACCTCCTGGCTTCATCACTTTCATTTTTATGATGTTCCTCCATCTATTCCTGTCTCTAGCGGTGTGAAGGGACTTGTATACGATGGAGTCAAGAGCAGGGCGGATCTGGTGGTTTCCATTTACTTTACCTGTCGCGATGAGCCTTTCGAGGTATTTTAGCAATATATACTTTTGTAATCCTTGTTTTCTAAATAATATTTTCGTTTTTTATTTTTTTATGTTAACTGGTAGAGCATGCCTAAGGCATTTAACCTTTGTACGTTTAGTTGCATGAAAATAAATAAATAAAGCAGTTAATCTCCGTTCAGCGCATGGTTCGTCACTCGCTCGGCTGCCGCTACATAATTAGAAGGCGTCAGTTTATGAACAGAGCTCACACGTTTTGTTATGATTGGATTCCGATATATTAATGCTTAAGTATAAACTGTGAGACGTGTTAGTTTTAAGCATAATTTAAAAAAAAAACAGTTGCCTCGTTAATAAGTCGAGTGAAGGGGAGCACCAAGGGGATCCTGTAGGTATCTGCGGAAAACTGGATGGGCCCACAGTGGGTAAACAACCAACCAACCAATGCTAAACCACTCTTTCAGACAATTAGTGTGCACCTGTTTTTTATTGTGAAGACCTACTAAGATAGTTATTTAAGTAAATTTGTCAGTACTAACACACTACGGGCCTTGAAGCCTGAGAAGAAAGGTTTTTTTTTTATTATTATTACAATGATACAGGTACAAGAAAAAACGTTCTAACTGCAGCCGTTACTTGTGAGTGTGGCTCTAAGTTTATTTCCTCCATAGCATGACAAGTTAACGCACACAAAACTAAGTGTGAAAAAAAAAATTGCAAACTCATGAAAAAACTGTAAATATTATGTAAATGAGGCTTAGTAGATTAGTTACAGGCTACGTTCCAGTTTACATATTAAAGTAGTCATAGTATTGGTTATTCAGTTTAATGACATCAAAGGGTAGAATTCAAGAGATTACGAAACTGTATGAGATGTAGACTGTCATGCGCGGAATCCAGTCGGTATCTGTTTCATGAGGAGCCGATACCGAGCACTAATTCATAAAACTAGTTGTCAAGAAGAGCTCCACCGCTCACTCGCGTCATTTGATCAGGAGCCTCTTTTATAGCTCGATTAATGATTTTTACATAATGTCTTAAACTACTTCGGTTTTTGAATGTTTGTTTGACAAAAAATAAGTAAGCTCAGGAATCGCAGAACGTCTATAGTTAACCACATGTTGTCTATTCATTGGGATTAAACCATTAACAGTTAGTGAACAGTGAACACCCCCTTCCTTGTCTTGTATAACGTACCTCAATAATGTTTTGGAAATTGTAAAGAAATAATGCCTTCTCACTGTTTTATTCTACTCCCTCCATTCCTTTAATACACAAATATTAATGTGTTCTTTATATAAATAAGAATATTACATATTTATTTTTACCATTCGACCATAAAACATTCTGCTATTAATATATTTAACGACTATTTTTTCAGCAAATATAGAATAGAATCGTTTATTTCTCAGTACATGGTACATGAAGCTCTTAAATTAGACGGAATCACATATAATAACTTTGCAGGTGTAGAAATATTAAATGAGTAGTATAGTAATTTAGAAATTCACATAATTATTGGTTCATGCAATATTAAATAAAATAAACAAACAAAAAAATAAAAAATAATAGTGTAGCTCTCCTACTCGTCAGCTACCGATAGCAGGCTCAGTATTACTTTAAAATATACTTTTTTTTTAAATATATAGTTCACATTCTGTGTGAGTCCATCGCGAGGGCACTCATCGCGTAATGGATTAGAATATAAATCACAATTCAACAGCTAGTGTTAATCATTTCACACGCTTATAGCATAGGAATAAGGTCTAAGTTAGCGTATCATGGATGCCGCAGTATTTCTTTTACGAGCAATATACAGGCTCTAGTACACAAGTGCACGTACTGACCGTAACTAAAGAACATGCGAAGCTCAAATACTATTTACAAATTAAAGATGGAGAGATATCACATGAAGAATATTATGAAGGCGAACTTTGTATGTATGTGTTTGTAACTTCTTCAAACGGCAGAACAGATTAGTATGAATAGACCATGTCCTGGAATAGCACGTATTAATAAACTGTATAAGTTTTAGTAAATGTAAAACTGTATATAAGTTTTGCCAACCACACTCTCGGTATTCCGTGTACAAACCCGCCAGCGCAGCCAAAACTGTGGTGAAGCTTGTGCGTGTGGTAGGCACATTAGTTACGAGTATTTATCATGATGATGATGATGATTTTAGTGTCAACTAGTTTAGACGGTAAACTACCAAATCAATGACGTTTATTCTCACAAATACTTTGAAGATAAACTGAAATGATTAACAATATTTTTTATTCACGCATAATTATACTTATACAAAGGATTGTCCTTAAAATAAGGTTCACACGAAGATACAATAGCGAGGGACACTGTTACAAGAGATCCAGTGACCCCAGCGTGTAGCTTGGTTCCCCTCTCCCAGTCACAACCCTGCCGCAAGAGATGGAGCTCCCATTCTCTCCTCCCGCCAGGCGTACTACAATAGAACACACTAATAAATCTCTAATGAAAAGTATTCGGTCACGATAATGTAAGCTACTACGTGTGTAAGTGTAAGTTATAGATCTCCAGCGTCTCGCGGTGAGTGCGGCGCTGCGCTGGTGTCAGAGCGGCAGTTCACGAGCACACTATGCACTAACTAATCATTAAGACGGTTCATTTCAGCAGGCACAGTACCATCGCACTGCTGTATTTACGAGGTTCCTACTTAATGCTAGAGAGAGTGTGAGAAACAAATTTAATGAACATTTGAAGATTTATGAGTTTAAAGTTCGACCAAGTACGACAAACCTATGGTCCGTGTGATATCGGTGCCACGAGACGAAATTGTTCGGAGCCACCAATACAAGATTACTTAGTATTTACATAAGTTAGCAATAACAGAAATCACGTTACCTTACACTAACGTAAAAAAAACAGAACCCTCCATCTGGCATTAATGCTTTTACGGCTTTCAATAAACAGTTAATAGCAACTATTTTTACTAAAATAAATTACGAACCAAAATTCTTTAACGGTATGCTTGCGGCACGTCTTGTCCACATTATTTTTTAGGGTTCCTTACCTCAAAAGGTACGCCGTAATTATGCCGCTAAGTCCTTTCTTTGAGGAGTGGCTGGAAAGACGTCACGGGGTCCTCACCTTCCGCATGACACAGGTTCTCACCGAGCATGGTCAGTTCGGGAAGTTCCTGCACCGGATTCGTGCGGAATTATCAGTCGGGTGTCACCACTGTGTGGACCGCTTGGAGGACACAGTGGAGCACATGATAGAGGTGTGCCCCGCTTGAGCAGAACATCACTGTGACCTCATGGGGGAGATCGGTGGCAACGAACTCTCGCGCCGGGCCTTGGTACAGGCCATAGTCCGAAGTGAGGGAGGAGGAGTTGCAGGCGGTCGCCTCCTTCTGCGAAGCAGTAATGCTAGCAAAGGAGGAAGCCGCACGTACACGCGCGAGGGAGCGGCCTTCACGCCCCAGACGCCGGGATCCTGATCCCGATTTCTGGCGACCGTAGGCGTGGGCTTGCGGACGGCGAGCAATGGTCAGCTCGCCGTCCGACCGTCCTTTAACTGTCCGGACCGAGCTCAAGTCATCAGCCTCAGTGCGCGAGTTCGACTCGCACTTGCCGGGTTTTTTAATAATAATAATACAATCACCAATAAAATGATTCGCCATCTCTGTTGTAGAGTATCAAGTGAGAGTTTCATTTTGGTACATCTTTAAAAACGTTAATGAATAATCAATGAGATACTTGGAACTCCCTTTATTTATTTAAATATAATACTTAAATATTGTACTTCTTGATGTTATCAAATTGGATGTGAATAATGAATTATTTATGAGAACATTGATTCATCATTATGATGTTAAACAATAAAGAGCTCGAGCAGAAATAAATTATAAATTCTCCGGGTTTATAGAATAAACTTTATTGTACACCAAAATAGTAAAAATTTTATAGAACCTTAAAACTATGGGTTATAAATAAAACCACCATTGTTGGTTTTATTGATAACAGCGATATCTACCAGACAACCTTAGGACGGACTATATCTATAAGACCCTTCATTAAAAAGGGGGTAGTCATTATAAACAGCATACGCTTTTATAACAAGCTGATGAAGTCGGTTACAGACTTTAGCGAGGGAAAAGTCTGCCACCTTAGGCGCGGGCTTGCGGACGGCGAGCAATGGGTAGCCCGCCGTCCGACCGTCCGGTAACCGTCTGGACCGAGCCCAAGTCGTTGACGGCGCATATTGTTCCACGCGCACCTCAGGGAGATATCAGCAAACCGTAGGGGCCCAGCAGGGTCGGAGCCTTCTGGGGCTATGGGTAGTGCTAAAACGAAACCCGGGGCCCTGGGACGAAGGCAACGAAGGAATAGGAGAGGGTTTTTAGTCAGTAAAAGTCTGACTCTATCTCCCGCTCCGCCCAAGAGCGGGATTTGTCATTACATGATTTTCCCACCCGAAAAAAAACCTCCTTAACTTCATTAGTGATTGTTGTTGAGAGATGAGAACACTGTAGACTCCACGGATTCATACACTACTTACTATTTGGACTCACTTTTTTATTATTATTTATATTGTATTTTTGGGCGCAATAATGATAGGTCTACACTGTGCTCAAATATTTATTAATATTGTAATACAGAAGTATTGTAAAACGATATTTTTTTGGGTTCCGTACCTGAAAAGGAAAGAACGGAACCCTTATAAGATCCCTTTGTTGTCCGTTCGTTCGTCTGTCTGTCAAGACCTTTTATCCGATGGATTTGAGACACACAGGACCGGTAATTGGGGCGATGCTTGGGGGAGGCCTGTGGCCAACAGTGGTAGTCAGCAGAAATGATGATGATTTTTTGATTATTGTGTTTTACGTTTTACTCCAATTTCTGTTCAATTCCGAGTAATGGAAATGAGTCGCGTCCGCCATGTCATTCAATAGTGAATGGATGTCACGAACAAATCGACTTCACAAAATATTCCACTAAATATTCACTGCATATAGAAATGTATTATTCTAGTCATGGGAAACATTTATTTGGGTTATATAAGGTGATATAATAACACCTAACCTGTACTCCCAAAGAGAAGGCTGAGTTGCGTACAGAACCCACATATCAGACGCGACGTAATGTAGCCAATACACAATGACTACATTATACACAATATGATATCGTAATTCCTCTTTGTTTATTAATTATTGTATTTTTCCTAAAATTTATTTTTATTTATCTATGTTATTATAATCTATAAGCACACAATACCGTGCCGACGTTTTTATTTCGACACCGTCACCGGCCCACGCTGAAGACCAGCGCCGTAGACTCGTCGCATTTTTCGTGTAGTGACGGCATTATAATGAGCGTACAGCCGTTTTGCGCGGATGTGGCGCATACTTTTCACAAAGTATATTTATGATTTGTTAGTCCTAAATTTCCGCCTTTTTCCGCCAAATAAAATGTTTTTCTTTCTTTTCTTTTTATATCATTAGTTATGTAAGGTCTGCAAGTATCGCACCACATCTTAATTTAAGTGGGTGTAAGTGTAACATGTTATGTGCGAGCTTGCTTCCTCCACTTTATCATAAATAAACCTTTAAAGCTTTTAGACAAGTGTAATGTTTATTATATAAGTGTAAATTAATGTATTGAAAAATAAAAAGAAAAAGCCTTTTGACACCCTAGAAGATAATTTTGAACAACTGGAAAGATTTCCATACTACATCAACCAGAATCATTATGAATAAAATACAATTTAAAAGGAATGTAACAGAATTGTGTAAACTTCTTATAAATCAATCAACAATTGTACTTTTTGTCTCGCAGTCCCATTTAAATTTACTAAAGATCTGATGATTTGAAGAATATATACAAAAAAAGAAATCATTAAGTTGACTTGAAAACCTACTCCTTTGTGGGAAGTCGATTATAAATTTTACAACACACTTCCTCAGAAAGTGACTCTTATTGCACTGCACTTAGGTATATAATAGCACTCGTTACCAACCTGTGACATTTTGATTACCATTACGCACTAGTGCTATAATGTAGTTAAAACCTTTTTGTTCAACCTCTTTATTCGCAAAACAAATTTTGAATTCCAATTAAATTCTCGTTCAATAGTACCTATATAAATTAGTGTCTTACTAACTTATAATATTTCATCCAATTTACAAGTTAAAATGGACTAATTTATCTTGTACAAACGATTTATTTAATAAAAAACATTTAGTAAATAAATCGTACCTTAATTTTTTTTTTTTTTTGTAGTCTTTGGCCGCCATTTTCAGATGCGCGCGGATTTTGGCGTTTTTTTTTTATTCCAGTTAAGTTCAGTGGCTGTATTACTTAATTAAATAAAATTAAATAATACAAAATCATTAAAATGTTACATCCGTATACTATTGACACTACGAAAGACATTATCGTAAAACTTTTCACGCAAGAAAACATAAACGGTGCATAAAGGTAAGACTAGGCAGTATGATCAAAATACCTTAGCCTTCCTCTAAGGGTAAATAAAATAAATGATGCGCGCGTTATGAAAACAGAAAACAGATTTTTACCGCCATGTCACAGAAAATTTTACTATTTTTACTGTTGTTTTCTTCACAAGTGTATTGTAAAACGTCGTATGACACACGTGAGTAATTAATGATTACCGTTCTTGGCTCTCTTAAGATCCTCGCCCGGCTCGGGTGTAAATACCGCCTCGACGGTAATCACTAACATTACACACTTATATCATAATGTACTATAATCAAACTATTCCCAAACAAGAAATCCCTGTTCAGCAGTCAGACTTGTGATTACCAAACTAAAAGTGAAGACTAATACTCAATTTTTTAAAAATCAATTTGGATAGCCAGAACATTAAGTTTTGCCCGGCTCTTAAATATGCAATAGAACAGTGTCGATCGCGGCATATTGTCTGTATCCCGGCTGTGATTCTTGGATGAGTGGAGGCAACAGGTAGCCGACACCACGCGGCCTCGCGCAGTACAGTACTTACAACAGAAGAACTACTCCGTGATGAGTTCTGATAAAATATTAGTACAAATATTAAATGCCTCCATGAAAGTCACACAGCGACTGTCGCAAACCAGCGCTGGGCACGCTACAACTGCGCCGATAAGGATCTTTAGGGAGTGGTTAAAAGGCGTCTCGGCGTTTTCACTTCCCGTCTGACACTGGTCTTCACTGGATCGACTCATTGTTTTGGGAGGTTGCTTCCTATTTCAGATTTGGAGGGAAAAATGTCGGATATCAGCACTGGGCAAAGCAACGGTATGTCCTCATGGAGGAGATCGACAGCGGCTACCTCTCACTTCTGGCTCTATTCCAGGCTATGATACTTAGTGAAAGGAATGTGAAGCAGTTGCCTCTTCTTCTCTTCTCTTTAGTAATTCCAGTAAAGATGGCGGCGACAAGGGTGAGGAGAAGATAATCCTCACGCTCTGGCTCCCGCCGTAGACACGAGCTTGCGGATGGCGAGAAAAGGCAAGCTCGCCGTCAATGTGATAGGGTAAACAACATATTGTGTGCATTATGATCCGACATATGAAATAACGAAGCAGAAGAGTATATAAGAATCATAGATAAAAAGGGGTTATAGTAATCAAATTAGCATACACACAACTTTTCTGTGCGAGTCTGCTTTCAGACGCAAAGAGGTCAGGACTGGTGACTCGTCTTGGTATAGTTATAGAATTATCACTATAAAACCTTATGTATCATATTTATGATAAATAAATTATTGATTATTGTTTTACAACAATATTAAACTGTTGCTATGTCGAAATGCACCGCGCTACGATCGTCACTGAAATTAAATCTAAATAGACGTTCTACATACAATACACATCACACTTATAGATGATACCGTGATGATTTCCATTTTTTAGTTTAGTTCATTAAAAAAAATGGGATGTTTTTCACCGTTTCGATTTTATTGCATGGTTTGGATTAATTTCTTTTTATTTTTGCTTTAAAAAAATAATCACAAATATTTAAATTGTAGCTGGGAATAGAACTCGCGGCAAAGTGTTGGAGAATACAGATCAACTTGTGTCGTCACACTGTGACTTCTGTATCGACTGTGTGTGGTAAGCTCGCCACCGCGGACTGACGAGCCCACCGTGAGGTACCTATTACGGGGTCAGCTCACACGCGCCGCCTGCGACACACAGATACTTCGGAGTTGCGAACCACGAGAGGGATTGTAACTTTTTATGTTAAATTAATGATAGCCTATTGGCGTTACCTTATGTATGTTCATTATGGCGTATCATTTTCTAACCGTGAACAAACCATTTGTAATATTGTTAAATAGAATACATAGCAAATTATTCCATCGGTATTTTCCCCAGAGGGTTTCCTGGAGAATCAAGTAAAAATGTAAAGTGTTTTTTTCCTGGTGCTGACGATAATTGCCGTTCTTTTGATTTTTAAATAACTCTGACATGAATAAAAAGCTTGTATTTTCTCTTTACTTAGAAATAATAACACAAAAAAAATATCTCTTTTTGTTTTAAAAATCCTGTCAGCACCTGAGAACCTGAGTGGAGTATTTCCATTTTTTTGTAATTCAAAGTGCGAGTACAGACATTCATGAAATATTCGCCCTCCCCCCTTTCCCTCCCGCTCGCCACCCCTCTCGTCTGTCTCCACTGAAAGGGTCCTGGAGTCCGGCGTCAAATAGAGACCGCTAGGAATGTTACTTAACGCATTGGCAATGAAGACAATGCTTGATCAGTGAACACATAACGACGCTTCAATGCTCGGGGTGCGTCAGCTGGCTAATCGTCAAGATACATTTATATCATGATGAAGGTCGTTGGAATTCGCTGGATGAGGATAGTGTAAGACCGACCCTTAAGAGGGCACGTAGATAATCGTGATACTTTGTATTAGTTGCCAAGTATGGTATAAAGTGGATGTGAAAACGTCTCAGCGATTTCTGACTTCTGAAATCTTGTGTAAGAGCTTATTTAAACTGTAGTAATTAAACAGTTGAGAACGCTTGCGGTCTCCAATAGTCTGTTGCTGCTTATTGTTAAGTATTATCTATTAAATATACAGAGTGTAACAGAAATGGGCGGTCATATTTTGGGTAGTTCTTCATGGACAAAATTTTCGATGTCTATGGGTACCTATATTTCTGTAACCAACTAATAACACGGCATGTAATTTTTTTTCTGTACAGTTTAGTTTTATCCCTTGCTGAGACAAATGACATTTTTCAAATAATTACTTTCTAAGTACAAAATAAAAATATTTAAAGTTTGTTTTCCTGATTCATATCACGTCCGTTTGCTATTTTCCGGAATAAAATGGTCGAGGACGCATTTTCTCTTTCATACTTTAATATAAATTATTTAATATAGAGTAATCTGCGCTTGACCGTACTTGGTCGGGTGATGATAATTAGAGTCTGGCTTCACACTCGGGGGAAGCCAGTCGTGCAACGGACGAACTGGAAGGCGGGCATGCGGCTGATTGGCTTAGATCTTGGTGTTACCAAGGTAACACCAGGCTAAGGCTGATTTATCTGTGTTTGGTTCAGGTGGCATCCTGATTACAAAGCCTACTTAAAGAAAAATATTTTATTGTTTTTAACCTTCAATTTGTGTTTTGTATGATGCTTTTGGCTGATTCGTGTAGAAAACTGACAATAATGGGGTCTGTGCGTGATTTTAGGCAAATACCTGATTCATCTGTGCCTGATCCATATGATCAAAACTCCTTAAGAATCATTTAAACTAATTAGATTTTCTCTTCTCCAGCACGAAAAGAGCGCTATTTTTGCGTAATTCTCCATGTCTAATTTTGAACCGTGTACAAATTAATCGTTCTAGTTTTATTTATTATATTGCTATTTGAATAACTTAAAAAATATGACACTTTTGATGTCTTAGTCTTAGTTAAGAATGAATTATTATTATTTATAATTAACAATCATAACTAACGGTGTATTTATCACTAACAATAAAGTAATAAAATTTTGTCTTGTATTATTTATTTTTTTTACACAAAAGTTCAGAGGCGGACTTAATGCCTTAGGCATTGTCTACCAGTCGACCTTTGGGTGATGCAGAGAAAAATAGTGGTAGGTGCAATAAACGACATGACAACGACTTAAATGGCACTTTTGACATTAATTCATAAGACAAAGCCTATCTAATTTCTGTTATTTTAATATTGCATTTAACAGCAATGCCGCATAATAAAGATCAGAAGAAGGAAAA
Source organism: Mythimna pallens (assembly GCA_961205895.1). Classification (NCBI taxonomy): domain Eukaryota; kingdom Metazoa; phylum Arthropoda; class Insecta; order Lepidoptera; family Noctuidae; genus Mythimna; species Mythimna pallens. The sequence continues at coordinate 20,194,143 of OY540847.1, read as the reverse complement.
AAAGAAACTTGCAGGACGTAGAAAGATAGAAAGCATAAGAAAAGATCCAGTATGCTCTGAGTTGTACACGGCAAAAAAATAAACAAAAAATTATATAATGTAGCATTATAATAACATTTTAGTACCTAACAGGCTTTATTGTTTTTAAATATTAGCCATAGTTAAAATTTCTGTTATATAACAATATTCTTGCTTTCCCAGGTAATACAATTGTATGCTGCTATTTAAAAAATGTAAAAGAATTATTGTTGAATGCACCAGATTATTTCCGTGATAGGATCACTGATAATTTTTTCACAAAAGCACATTATTTGTTGTCAAAATAAGATTATTTTCTTAATACAGAGCCGATCTACATAAAGATTTTCATGCTTATTTCTGTTTTTTGATTCATCTGTAATAAATTCTGTTTCATATGGGCACAAACTATTCGAACGTCAATATCTTGAAAACTAATTTATAAAAACATGTCCTCATTCAAATATATGTTATTTGGTATACTTTTTTATATGAATATGTGTAACAGAGCTGAAAGTGAAATTAAATTTTGGCCATATGTATCAGTCGAAGAATCAAATTTTGAACTAACTAAAACCTTGCTCAAAAAGAGAACTGTACCAGCTGTTCTAATTTCGATCAATTCATTATAACTGAAAAGGCGTTTGAAACAAAAATTTGTGAAACGAACAAGTCTAAATTAGTGGAGGAATGGATATTGAATACAACTGTGATAAGTTTTTGTTATCTACTCAACAAGTTATAGATGATGATTATATACGAGTTACGTATGAATCACACTAATACTATAAAGGCAAATGTTTCTGAGTAAATGTGTGTATGTATGTTTCTAACTTCTTCACGCTCAAACGGATGAACGAATTTAAATGATATTTTCACACGGATAGACCATGTCCTGAAGTATAGGCGATATTTGGTATTTATTTATGAACTGATATGATATCATCACCCATAATGAAATCGGTTCAGGTGTTTAAGTGATGGTAGAATAAAAAAACTTGCTTATATTCACGACCCTTGAAAACAACACTCCTTTTTTGGTCTGTCGTGAAGTGTCGGGTATGAATCTGTTTTTTTTTTGTTGGAGCTCCACTGGCTGCTACAGATATTGTGAATTCTGAAATTCTAAAAGTAGAAAACATTTTTTAAATAAAAAAACTCGAATTCAGCTATATCTAAACACCAAAAACTTGTAAGAAATGCTTACCTGAGACACCAGCTTCTCAGACCTTCGTATACATTCAAATAACATCTCCACGTAGGTCTAGTGAGCGTGGTTTCATCGTCGACACATGTTGTGTGGAGCCTCATCGAGTATTCACTGCGCTGCATTCACTGGACGCGCGATGCTTCGGACAGAAGACGTGGCCTGCAGCGGGTTGGGGAACATAGTAAACACACTTTTAGAGTAGCTCAGTATGAAAGGGTTTTTTTAAAAAGAGGACATTACAATTCACAAGTACCACGCGTTTCAAATAAGAATAGGAAAGCCAATGACCTCGATTTGTCAAATGTTAATTGAAAACTACAGTTTGTAAAGAAAATTTACGTATCAATAACGGTTTTTTTACTTTGTTTTACTGAGTCTTAGTTAAATCTAGGTGCAGTAAAAGTGTTATTGTTTAATTTAAATTTGCTAAATATATTATTTAAGTAATAATTGTTAATAAATTTAATTTAATTCAATAAAAACACAACTTACACTACATATACAGTAAAAGCAAAAACTACTAGTTAAAATATGGCGTATAAAACTCCTCCGCAATAATAAAGTGATAATTTATTTTAGTTAAAAAAAAAAATCTTATTTTCATTCAAATTCAAAGCATTTATTTATTTCAAATATAAACCATTTACAGGCACTTTTGAAATGTCAAGAAGTCAGTCAGTCAGAAATAATGATGCTAATTGCACATTCCAAAGCGTAGATCTCTATGGAGAAGAATGTGCAAGAAACTCCATGGACACTCTTTTCAATCGTGTTTTGCAATTACAAATATGTCTGTTACATGTTTCTTGTCGCTATCATGTGAGAACAATGTCAATAAAGTAAAAATAAAAACTAAATATAGATATTAAAATAGCAACTGGCATCTAAGAGATGACCAGTCTCAACTGACAGCGCCCGTTCACGGACCTGACGCGAATATTAGCACCACTCAGCTCAACCATTTTAAAGGGAACCGAATGATCCAACACACGCGCCACCATCAGTGAGACATTTGAGTGAGCATGACAAACTCTCAACTGCCATGCTCATTTATGTCAAACAGGACCAATAATAACCAAAAAACCATAAAATAGCTCCATGGTACTCTACAAACTTTGAAAAAAAAATGTACATTTACAAACTTTGAAAAAAAAATGCTTCTACATTATACAATACTAAATATAATAATAATTAACAACAATAATATTTTACAAATTATAGTTTCAACACTAATCAATTTGTACACCGCGGTGGTAGTGGAGCTGGACCAACATTGAGCCAAGCATTTTTATCTTGAATATAATCCTCCAACTTATAATATGCTTGCCTGCATAGTGTGCGTTTAATACAAGATTTAAATTTCGTTTCATTGAGTTCTAATATTTGTGGAGGTATTTTGTTATAACATTTCAAGCAGTACCCCATGAAAGAAGAGGCCACTTTAGCCAGTCTAAAACCTGGTTGAACTAATTGGTCCCTATTTCTTGTAAGATAATTATGTCTATCGCCTCTTTTGCTAAAAAGATGAAGATTTTTTCTAACGTACATGATGTTTTCATAGATATATTGACAAGGCACCGTCAATATGTTAATATCCTTAAACAGTTCCCTTAGAGAATCGCACCGGCGGAGATTATAAATAGCTCTGATAGCTCTTTTCTGTAGAATAAAAATTGAGTCTATGTCTGCAGCCCGTCCCCATAGTAGGATACCGTATGACATGATACTATGAAAATAACTAAAATATACTAGTCTAGCGGTATCAACATCCGTAAATTGGCGGATTTTTCTAACAGCATATGCAGCTGAGCTAAGCCGTCCCGCAAGAGATGTTAAATGAGGACCCCATTGTAGCCTTGAGTCAAGCGTAATCCCTAAGAAAACTGTTTTATCGACAAATTCTAGTTTATCATTGTTCAATATTATGTCACAATTACTACTCTTAACATTCGGTAAGGAAAATCTAATGCATTTCGTTTTTTTCCCATTTAAAACTAGATTATTAGCAGTGAACCACTTTTGGACCTGCAGTAGGGCGTTATTTTCGTCGTCAAGATTATTAGTCTTTCTATTTATTTTGAAAATCAAGGAAGTATCGTCGGCAAACAATACCATATTAAGTTTGTTTTGCAACAAATAGGGTAAATCATTAATGTAAACTAAAAATAAAAAAGGACCTAAAATTGAACCTTGGGGTACCCCCATTTCCACATTTAATCTAGACGAATTGACACCGTTTATCTGAACTAGTTGCTGTCTGTCATTCAAATAAGATTTTAATAAGCTTAACGCTGTTTTGCCTAGTCCGTAATGCTCCAGTTTCAGGAGTAATGTTTCATGAACCATACAATCAAACGCCTTAGACAGGTCGCAGAAGATGCCTATAGCATCTTGTGCCTCTTCCCACGCATTAAAAATGTGTTTTAGTAAGGAGACACCAGCGTCAGTTGTACAACGTCCTTTGGTAAAACCATACTGTTTATCGTGCAAGATGTTATTCGTGTTAAAATGATGAAGCATTTGATTTAACATTACCTTTTCAAATATCTTGCTAAAAACCGGCAACACGGAGACTGGCCTATAATTATTAGTGTCTTTACTATCCCCGGATTTAAAAAGTGGTATCACTTTACTGTATTTCATTAGATCTGGAAAGACTCCTTGATCTATACACAAATTAAATATTAAGGCTAAGTACGGCGCTATAGTCTCAATAATTGAGGTACAAACTTTGATAGACATACCCCATAGATCTTCAGTCAATTTAACCTTGATTTGTTTAAAAGCTTTTATTACTGTTATGGGGTTTATATGTTTAAAATTAAATTCAGTTGAGCAGGCTGCAACATTTGCCTGTAATAAACCAACAGAATGCGATGGCACCGAATTTAGGGCTTCAGTAGTTTTAATTGGTATACTAGCAAAGAAATTGACAAATTCTTCTGCAACTAGTTTATTATCGCTAATAACACCATGATGAGTCTTCAATGTGTAATCATTGTTATGTATTTTGTTCCTGTTGGTTTCATTATTTATGATTTTCCAAACAGTTTTTATTTTATTATCTGCTGATTTAACTTTGTTGCTAATGTATAAGGCCTTAGCTGCCTTACAAGTATTTTTAAATATTTTTGAATATTTAGCAACATACTTATTAAAAGTTGCAGTGTTAATAATAGGCTTAAGGCCATATAGTTCAAAAAGTCTTTCCCTACTTATTCTAATTCCTTTAGTTGCCCAGTCACTAAATCTAAACTTAGGGCAGATACTTTTTGTACTTTTCTCAAAAGTCTTATTAAACTCGGTTTGAACTATTGAAAAAAAATCGTTATATAAAATATTACCATTGTCCACTGCAAGGTTCCAATCTCCTAACTTGCTAATTAAAGTGCTGTTAAATTTATTTAGTTTACCGGATGTTATTGGTCTGGATTGTATCTGCACTTGTTGTATTGGTATGTTAGATTCAAAAGTTACCAATAGACCGCTATGATCAGAGGGCAGATAATTTACAATGGCTTTTTCTAAATAGTTGCAGCAACAAAAAACATTATCGATACATGTAGCAGTAGTAGTTGTAGTTCGAGTTGGTTCTATAAACATATTTGATAAATTAAATGATTTGAAGAGATTTAATAATCTACTGCTATCTGAATAATTTTCTAAAATATTTACATTAAAGTCTCCACAGACTATTACTAGTTTGTTACCAGTTGCAAGTTTTGCCATAACATCTTCCATGACAGACTCAATTCAAACTCAAAAAAATTCAAACTCATTGCTAGCAACAACTTGCTTTCTTCATCCATTTGCCACTATTCAGACACTTTATGACTCAGAGATGAGTAGAATTGAAGAACTGGATTCTTATTAAACATTTTTCGTTCATGATTAGTAAATAAATTGAATTTAAAAAATTTCTTGATTTGCTCACCCTACCCAATGTCTTCGATTTAACAGCTATGACGCCAAAATCACAACATGACGCAAAGTCGTTCCTATTCTTATTTGAAATGCATTGAACATTGGGTGGAGGTTTAAAGTTTAAGCCCAGGCTTTACGCATTTTGAACCTCTAGAAATCCGTGAAAAATTACTTTAGAATTGACCATATGACTAACCGCCGGGTAAATCAAAATATGATTTAAATAGTTGGCTCGATAAAAAAATAATCACGAATCTGACCCTAACTTACGATTTCAAACTTGTATATCTAAGAGATTACGTCAGAGTCACGGAAATATTTGAAAGTTACACAAAATAAAAAAAAGCTTGTTTTTTTTAAGGCTCTGGTAAAAACAAAAATCTTGAATAGTTACTATGTTCTTTTTATAAAAATAAAATGGCCAAAAACAAGATGGTTGGCCGCGAAGTCAACACGAGATGCGGGCCAGTGTCTACAAAATACTCTGTGACTACAACCGGCTCTTAACTTCGTGATGATATAAGATTACGTAAGTCCGGGAAGAAAAAAAAACTCAAATAAAGTATAAGTTACTCTTCGCCTTTCCCCAAAACTTAATCTAACTCACCTCATAAATAGTCATAAAGCGACATCTCACTACATACTTTTAACTTTAAACTCTGAACATAAACTCTGCTTCACGGAGACGTGAAACCAAAGTAAAGTTATCTTCAACTGCACGGTAAGAGCGCAGCAAATCTTCGTAACTCTCGGGCATTCGGACATCGGGTCGAAGGATGCGGCATGTCGCTACCTATATACCTGTGAGTATCTCCCGAAGGTATTTAGGTGTCTAGCGATTCACCGCAGTTATGCGAGGGGATGAAGAAAGGCATTCGGTAGGGGAACGAATAGCTTCATGTCAGGAAAATATTATTTTCATAAACCTCAAAATAATTAATATGCTCGTCGATATGACGATGAAACCTGTGACAGATGCTGACGTAAAACTAATAGAAGCTTTAACGTGATGGGTGATCAATCTGCCTGCCTTTCCCCAACTTACTTGGGGTCGGCTTCCAGTCAAACAAGCTACGGATACCAGTACGGGAGTGGACTTGTCTGACATCCTCAACCCAGCAACTGGGTAACCCGATACTCCTAGGCAAGACGTGGTGTCAGGATTTTCAAATACTGACTAACTTTAATGACTGTCAAAGGTCTGAAATTGACAGCCGACTCTAACGGCAAAATCTCAGTATGTTAAGATTACGATAAGGTTACCTCACACTGAATTCAGCAAGCGTTAACTTGGGAAATCAATCCGTGTGGCGGCTACTATGCTAGCCGCGAGCTTCTCGCGATTGTTGGGATGCTATGATTTATCGGTTCGGAAGAATTGCGGTTGAGGATGATATCTGAATTCAATTTGATTATATGGCACTGATAATATCTGTGCTGTCCCGATGAGTCTTTTATTACAATCTAAATAACTTTTATTCATATAACTAGTTACTAAAGCAGGTCACTATCACTGAGTCCAAGTCATAATAAAAGGGTAAACACATAATATTGAACATCCTTTCAAAAAGTTTCTTGAGAGAGCTTGCAATATAATAAAGTGAATAACGCAAATGCGGATGTTATACAGAGGATACTAAAAATATATAAATGAAACTATTCTTTATTGGTATCTCTACTATAGCGTTTCAGTGTTAATACAACGTTGCTAGTTTTCTTATTAACATATTATGAAGTTATATTTTGAGACAGACTTGATGGATGTATGGAAAGTAATGTTATTATATGTTGTAGAGATTTCATGTAGCTACACTTGAGTAAGTACAACTTTACAACTAAATTAGGTCACGTTCATTGTGAGCTACATTTTTGCGACGACATGTGATGCTAACCTCCGTATTTACGAGTTTGTTTACAGCCACACCAACGTTACAGTCAAGGGCAGATCCAGGGAAGATCCATACTCGTTATATATCTCAACTCACTGCGTTGATGATGATGTTGTTGACAACTAAACATGTTTACCTTTTGAAATCTATTCACTCTTTATTTATAGATCTCCTGGTTTTATCAGGAAACACAGACTCCGGTAAGCAATTATATTCCTTAGCTGAACACATAATAAAAGTGTGCACTCTCTAAATTTGTTGTTGTTGTGCATGAATAAACTGTTCATCTTAGTATGAAATATAATTGTGCATTCTATCCTATGATCTCATGACTTGACTCCGGTATCCTTCATCTGACGATTTAATTGAATTGGGCTCGCATTACGCAGTTAAGAACCATTTTATACTCATCATAAAAAAAAATCATAAGCTGTTCGGTTCAGTTCATTTGAATGTGACGGAACTCCGTGACGTCACAGGGTATGTACTTGTTGAGTGTCAGTTTATCGCCGATCGATACTAAACGTTCAGCTCACTGTACCCTCGTTATTCGCGGATGAGGGGCACATTGCTTCGGCTATTAAACTGATGGATGGTAGAAAATATCGTTTGTGGATGATAAGAAATAAAACAATATCAGCCATCTTGTTATTGTTTGACTATTGAAAAATTTCATTAGCTGTTTTAGATACGGTAAAGTAACTAAAAAATAGAGAATGAGAGTTTTCTAAAATAACGTTCACCAGGTGGCAGCATTGAGTCATCTGGTCCATTAAACGTCAACGTCATGTATGCGTTGTCAAAAGTAGAAGACCTCTCGGCTAAAAGGCGCCAACTGGTGGCGTGAACTTTCTTGAATACCCTCATTTCATTAATTTTTCATTAGAGAGAGGTTTCGAGGGTCCTTAAAAAAGATAATCACATACTCTATTGATCATTGGGTGTCAGAAGGACCCACGCTTCAATAGTATTGTGAATGTTCGAAGATTTGATCTTTTACGGTCACTTAGCATGAGTTTCCTGTGAATGAACAATAATCTCAGAGCTCGATGACCCGACAGAGTCTTAGGTGAATTTGTGGCCAACGTGACAAAAAATATTAAAAGAAAGAGCACTAGAAGCCGATAAACAAAACGCCTAAATAAATAATTGAAGAAAATATCAACTGTAGCACACTTACCTTATTTATTATTAGCTTTTGACCACGGCTTCGCTCGCGTACATAAAATATAACCTATGTCACTCAAGAATAAAGCAACTTTCTATCGATGAAAAAATTTTAGCAATCGGACCGGAGTAATTTCAGAGATACCTCCTAAAAACAAAATAAAAGAATCAAACTTTACCTCTTTATAATATTAGTGTAAATTCCTGTTCTTTAAATAAATCAAGAGAACAAATAAACAACAAAAAAACTGCGGCTCAACATGCAACACTTTGTAACTGAAGCCTAGTGAGTGTGTTAATTGTGATGATAAAGTTGACGCGATATTAATAGCTCTCATGCGCAACAGAGCGCCGAGTTGTGCGGAGTGTAACTACTTACAGCTTCAGTTACACCGATCTTGTATAACTCCATTACGCAAACAAACTAATAATCTTGACACCTCAATATATCTTAAAATAGCCGGTGAACAAACTATTTAGTTTAAATATAAGTAGAACGTATCGCCACCGGCAAATAAAAATATAGAGCGACAAAAGACGTCCGATCAATTTCGTACACCCGTGTGTATGAACGATGCTTGGAGCATTTTTCAAGTAGTACCCGTGTGTGCAACTACACGCTCGAGGAGAGCAGAGGAAATTACTCGACATTATTACTTAATCGTTGCTGTTATTATTCAATGTGTGTTTGAATACTTTGCTAGAAGACAAATAACTGGAATCATTTTTTTTTTTTTCAGATTTTGTAAATATTTATGAAGTATCAGAGTGATTCAAGAGTGTGTTGTATGTTTAAAGACTGTGTCTAGCTGTAAAAGTATCCTACTGGGGCCAAGGGTCTGATTCTGAAAGGAAAACTCGGCCCTGGTACGAAAGGCAACCAAGAAACAGGAGTGGGTTTTTAGTCAGTAAAAGTCTAACACTGTCTCCCGCTCCGCCCAGAGCGGGGGATATCATAAAATGATTTTCCCACCGAAAAAAAAAGCTGTAAAAGCATTATATGTTTTTATCCTTACGCCTGGCCACCTAAGGCCCTACCCCGAGCTCTAAACACGATCCATTTTACGACCTAAGCTAAACTGTTAAAGGGATGGAGCTATATAGGGTGTCTATATAGCTAGCGTCATGATAAGGCCCTTGTTCTTAATAGGAATTATTTAAGAAATTATAATATAATATTTTATCAGGAACATCTTATCTACCGTCTAAGGATTTCTACTTAAAGTCGCTTAAAATTGGCTCAAAGTCGAAATCGTAGAGAATAAACAAGAACAAAAAAAATTAAAATATTTATAAATTTCCGTTTTCACAGCTTTGTAATATACTTGGCACTCTTAAGACCGTCTCTCACCGACTGCGTGGGCCACAGTGGCCCGCTGAGGTACACACCATAGAGCTGCATGCATTGTCTTAGTTGTGCGAACTGGCAGCGCCGCCATGGCATCCCGGCGAGGCACGGGTCTTAAGAGGGTCCTTTTTCACTCGCTTATTTCACTTCGCCTATCATCAATATAGAGCATGGTTTAAAAGCTTGTTACTTCATCTAACGCAATCCAACGCGATGTTTGACGAAAAGGCAACGCCAAAAAAGAGAGATAACGCCTGAAAACTTTGTTAGCATTCGGTAATTCCGTGATTTACTCGAATATTTTACAAAACTACGTGTATTTTTAAACCCTTAAAAGTTTTTAAAGAAAGTTGTCGTCATTTAGAATTTTGATTAAATTGGCGAGACTTCTATTGTTATATTTTTCTGACTTTTTAAATTTTTGAGTAAATTATAAAGTAGCAGATTTTCAGAGGTCTTTACTGGATTAGTTTACACAAATTTATAAATTGATTTCAATAGAAGCCTAGATAATATCCCCTACTGATACTGTGTTTCCAAAATATTTATTGAAACATGTGTAATATCGTCATGATCGCGTAAGAGCGGTTGAATGAAAAACAGTAAAAATGTATGTCGAGTTGCATCCTCTTAATCTATTTGCATAATTTCTTCAAATGTATACTTTTTTGTGAAACAAAAACACTTTGAGTATTTCTCTTTTATAAAAACATCAAAAGAACAAATTATAATTATTATTCATACTTCCTTCCTTCCAGTGTGTTTGTTGTTGGCGCGACCACCTTTAGTCCGATATTTATGTTGTACTTAAGTTTTCTTTTAAATATTGTATCTAAATTTCAGTCATTTTAATAGATACAGCCTGCAGGCTTACATGCTAGTCTTCGTAGCATTAAGACTATGATTCCCCCGATGTGACGTGTAATTATTATCTTGTCGCTGTTTCGCCATCTGAAATAAAAAAACCAGGTCAAGTCATAGTCAAGTCTAACTTCACTAGACTACAGAATAGAATGATCTTGTGTCTCACTGATGTTGTATAAATTTGTAAACAACAAAATTATATAACATCAGTCCGAGTACATCTGAAGTCAATGGCTATTTATCATTTCCGTGTTATTACAGAACTTCGGCTGCACATAAATAAGAACAAATCACCAGAGCGTGAAGCTGCTACTCGTATTAATTACTGCGCGCAGAAAGCGCCGCGCGCCGCTTTTTATTTCTATTAGATATTTTTGTTGTGTTACGCCGAATACTTTGGAGATAGGAATATATAGTATAGTAAATGGTGTAGATCAGCTAGTAAATGTGTGTTTTTTCTCGCGTGCAGGTATCGAGTTGAAATTAAAATCATATACTCAAGTCTACGTTCTCTTGAAGCTGTGAAAAAACCAAACTTCTGAGTTAACGAAAAAAAAAGATACGGCCGCTTAGGTCGCATAAAACGTGTATTTCGACACTCTCAAGAAAATCAAAATTCATAGAAGTGCTTCTCGTTGATCTAGAATATTGAAATTTTGCATGAAGTAAAGTTTCATAGCACAGGTATAGAAACATATCTGAAAACTGTAAATTTATAGTCAAGTAACAAAAAAAAAAAAAAAAAAAATTGCCATTTGGAAAAATCTTCGTAACTCAATTCGGGAATTGAACTGTTTTCATAGGTAAGTTTGTACAGAACCCTCAGTGCACGCGACTCGCACTTACCCAGCTTTTTTTTTATTTCATTGAAAAGTTTGCACTAGACAAAAACTAAAAAACTGGCTTGATTTTTATTATGAAATGGTGTAAACAATAAAAAGACGTCCGAGTTTACATAATTGTGAATGCTCCCACGATTCAGGAGTAAACACAAAAGATTTATATTTATTTATTGAAGTGTCCTATGGTCTGTCTCTGAGGCTCTTTATGAGACCGTCATCAAATTTAAATAGGTTTACCTAGGAACAACAATATAGCAAAACAAAAAAAATGGAAATTGGTTAACATTCAGCGAAGATACCGCTGAAGATATTATACACAAAAAAAAAAATACATTCAGCCGAACATAGAACCTCTTCTTTTTGAAGTCGGTTTTTTTTTTTAAATAAACAGTCGAATTCAGAACCATTTTTTAAAATCAGTTAGTAAAATTAGCTAATGGTACTTAAGACAATTTCTCCGTGTCGAAAACCTATGCAAGCAGTTTACACGCCAGAGTACCATATCAGGTTCTGATTGGTGCATAACTGTATAGCATGCAACTAGTTTTATGCAAGTATCCTGCATGTGTACCTATTATCTTCTACTATTCTATTTTTTTATAATCTTCCACTGTACAGCCTTGTAATATGATAAATAAATAATCATTTTAGACAACACTCCTCACACTACTTTGTTTTTACACAATCACGATCCCGTAGTGGGCTACGCCGTTGCTGCGTGCTACGCCGCAGCCGTGTTGCGGCGTAGCACGTAGCAACGGCGTAGCACGCAGCAACGGCGTAGAACGCAGCTACGGCGTAGCACTACGCCTGATATTATTATATTGCGATACAAATGGTGTAATCGGTACAGCAAAAACATTCAGTATCTTCGATCACTGTAAGCCGTTTTAACTGTCGTCTTGGGATTGTCGGGATACACCCGGCGACTGTCGCACATGTTACTATGAATAAAACAAGTTATTTTACATTTTAACATGGTTTTTGGAAGCTTTTCATCATAGATCATTTTCTGCGGTTCGGCTCATCGATACATAAATGCAATGAAAACTTGTGACGTTTGTATTTTGTGTCATTAATTCTCAAAGTATCACCGTATAGTGTATTGACGTCACTGCTGACGTCACGGCCCGCAAGCACCGCGAGTAGATAGCAGCGTGCGAGTGTTTATGCCGAGCCTAGTCGAGGACCAGTTTACTGCTCGTTGCAAACATATAATTGTATGCAAATACCGCTGTCTCGGTTCAATACGACGTTGTACTGGTGCTGTGGAAAACGAAAGGCTTCATCGTGACGTTCTAGATTCGACTTTATGGTGATAAATTATTCAATGATTTTTCGCGCTTTAGAGCGAGGAGGGAGGGCGCGTCAGATTTTTACTGACTAAAATCACACCTATGTTCCTTCTTGCGTTCCAGGACACCAGGTTTCCCTTTCGGAATTAAACCAATGGCTCTAGTAGCCTTCGGCCCTGCTGGGCCCATACGGCTTAGCTGACCTCTCTTTGAGGCGCGCGTGAAACACTACGCGCCGTCATTGACTCGGGCTTGGTTCGGACAGTTATCGGACGGCCGGACGGCCACCTACTCGTTGTCGTCCGCTAGCCCACGAAGTTCGACACTCAGGTCGTGTCCTAGGCACTGTTCCTTGATATACATATAGTTTAGTTGTTACTACAAATAGTGGTGACAAATAGTTTTATGTGTGATCAGAATTTGACTGGTGTAGATATCTACCAATACTACCAAGGTACGACCATTGGTTAAGAGATAATACAATATTTCTTGTATATAAAAGGAGAAATTGACTGAAATATCAACACAAGCCGTAACTACTGAGACTAGGAACGTAAAGTTATTCACAAGGATTTTCTGAAATTCTGCCCCTAAGGGGATGAAATGGGAGGAAGTTTGTTGAAAGAGAAACCTACGGGCAAAGCCGCTGGTAGAAGTTAGTTCACAAATAAATAGTTTTGTAATTTCTACGTACATAGATTTGTTAAAGCAGTTTATTGTCATTGTGTGCCTCCCGGGGGCGCAGGCGGTGCTGTATGGGTACGCAATCAAGTACGAGTTACCGAGCGGTAATTCACAGAGCGGACCGCGACCACGCGGGGTCCCACCGCAACACTGCGCTCATTATTGTACTCATAAAACTGACCTGTATATTACTAGAGTTAAATGGACGTATTACGTACGTACGTAGGACGTGTTACGTACGTAGAAGGACATATACTTTTTATACGAGGGTAATCATTGGCGCTTCAGACGTTCTACAACCAGGAGTAACCCTTTCAAAAGTCGACATATTGCCTCAATAGCTGCTGGGCCCCTACGGTTTTACTGACTAATCTTTGTGGCGCGCGTGGCACTCTACGCGCCATCGACGTTTCAGGCTTAGTCCGGACAGTTACCAGAAGGCCGGACGGCGAGTTTCCCATTGCTCGTCGTTCGCAAGTCCCCATCTACGATGGCTGGTAGTTGGAGTCTCGACGACTAGGGGTGAAGATGTCCGTTAATTCAGGTGAGCGGCCCTCTACTTTGTACTAAGTGCAGAAAGCTCAGTTATTAAGCAAAAACGTTTCCATGTATGGTGTGACTTTGACAAAGTCAAATTGATTTTCACAGATATTAGTGACAACGACTACAGTCGAAATAAAAGAAAGATGATTTATGTCAGTAGGTTAGTCTGAAGCAGCAGTCTGCTTCCAACTGCCCTATTGACAGGAATTATCTCTCTTATATGTGTCTAATCACGAGATTCCATATTTTCTAGCTGAAAATAAGTACTCTTACTTATTGTTAACTAGTAATTGATGCTTGCTTGTATTTATCTCTAGGGAGGGATAATACTAGACAAGAAAAAAGGGACGAGTTTACCTATTGTTGATTGGAACGCTATACAGACGGCGATCGTAAACCTTCGGGTATCGTCTGCAATATATTGGAAAACAAACATAAAACTAGAGTAAATAAGTCGCTGGAGCTTCGCCAGTAGTATACATACAGTAGGCCACACGTCAGTGGTAATAATACCAGTACAAACAGGCCTCACATTCTATTGAAACTCTAGACTTTGGAACGCCAATTTAAGTTAAAATGTTACCACTAATGCGCGGCTGACTGTGCTACCAATGATAGTCTGTGATCGACCACATCATTGCTTACCACCGTGAGATAGTAGACAAGCTCGCGCTTATCAATAATAATAAAAAAATCATCCACTTCGCTCGATACGCAAAATAAAAGATTTTATGCGGAGGCTTCAGTTTCAGGGACACTCGTAAAACTGTCATGTAAAAAATCGAGAGAATATCATAAACGTGGCTCAAGTCAATATGTTAGGTTTTATAACCGAGAGAAAATGTTATTACATTATTTTATTTACTGAAAAATCTTTAGATATGATATGAGTCAATGAGACGTTAAGTCACGCATCGTAAAATCCGTATTTTTGTAATGTAAACTAAAAGTGTGTGTTGGAGCAAGAACAAAATGTAGGTACTTAATCTTTTCTTCAATGACATTCAAAAGGCTTTCGCAAAACTACACAGCATCTCTACTTTTCATGTGAATTGTGAAATATTTAGGTACTCATAGGCTGCGTTATGCAAATCAATCGATCAAAGCATTTATTTTAAATAAACCATTTACAGGCGCTTTTGAATAGTCAGTCAGTTTTACTTGGTTTTTCTGAAAAATAATGTTTATTGTACATTCCAAAGCGTAGATCTCTATGGAAAAGAATGTGCAAGAAACTCCATGGTCACTCGTTTAAATCATGGTATGTATGTATTACAAGTATCTCGATTACATATTTTTGTCTCATCTATTTTGTGAGAAAAATGTAATTAAACAAGTAAAAAAAAAACAATTTAAAATATATAAATAAATGATTTGTTAAATATTACACGCCATTATTTCAAAACAAAACTATAAAAGAATATCGAAGTATTTAGCATATTGGTTGCGAAGCGTCGGCTCAGACTCTAGCAAAGGGTGATTGGCAATCGAGTGTTCTCACAGTAACTGCCGGGAGTAGGCTCAGCACGGGGTCACTGACCGTTTACAAAGCTAAATTATCCTCCTTTTTATCCTATTCTACTGGCATCTTATTGCGATTGCGATACAAAGGCGGCCTTAATGCCTGAGGCATCTTATTGGTACATGTTTTTGATCAATCAGCAGCATATTTAACCTCAAGTAGGTAATTATGTGGATTAGGATAAAGATACTTCGTTTTATCCCGGAAGTATGTCTTCATGTAGACTTGGGCGAAGCCACTGACAAGACCTAGTTAATAATAAGTCTGTAAAAGTACCTATATTAAAATCTGTGCTTTCCGAAATGACGGTGTCTATTCTTAACGTTACGTCTTGCTCATAAACTATATTACACAAAATCCAACTCACCGAATCGTGATTTAATTTCAATTAGTATCAAGATTTCAAGTTTGATTCTAACGGGATCAACTGCGCTAGCTCACTCGCCTGCAGGTAGGCTTCACTACTGTTGACTGTGGTTATACGCTAGCACTGGGAAATTGAATACTTAGCATTCAAGTCTGTGTCAGTCGGTGGTCGAATGTTTAATTTGCGTATAGCTGGCGACAACATGGTGCAGATAATAGAAGATTATTGAGTTTTCCTTTTAACTTGTGAATCCGTAACTTTTTTCAATATTACGCTGTGATGTTGTTTTCTTTACTTATGGGGCGTCGTGCGGGACCGACGGATATGGACGCGACGCGACGCTGCAACCGTGACGAACGTGATCAACTCAAATGCATACCCTGCTTGCAGCCTATAACATGGCAGTTTGCGGCGACATGCAACATAACGCGTACTTGTTTCGAGGGCGATACCAACTACGAAATTATTAATTCAGAAGCGTTGATCGCCGCAGTGCGTAAGCATTGTTGTGGGATAAAAAACATAAAGATGTTAGGAATCGATTATTAAAAAGTAGGAAGAATGTTGTCGAAGCTAAATTCTACTGTACTTACTTCTCCATGATTCGAGAAGTAATGACCAAAATCATCGCAGGACATATGTCGTATGAAGCATCACGTCTCATTGCATCCTGTCGTATCATGTCGCAACGCGTCGTATTTGTCACTCAAGCAGGACACCCCGTTAAATGCTTCGCAAGGAAAACCAACTGTAGAAACACAGTGTCTTTGTAAAACCATTTCTGAGATATTAAAAACAGAATATACAATATCGCATCGAAATAGCGCTCTAGATATCTCAACCCAACCACAAAGAGCAACTGAAGAAACACAGGTGGGTTTTAATGAGTAAAAGTCTGACGCTCCTTTTCGCTTCACCCAAAGCGTGAGGAGTTACTTGATAAATTCCCTACTAAAAACTGGATCACCCAATCAAAAGTCACCATAGAATAATGTACAAGGTCGTTGAGACGAATACATCATGCATAAGATTCGAAAAATCAAAGGATATCATCAATAATATTGTATAGTAGTACAGATCATTGTACCTCTATTGATACTACATCATTCTACAGTTAGCTTGGTAAATTCTTTGGGGTCACATATCGCTAGCAATGTTTGTACATATTTGTACATAATATCCAACTATCATTCAATTCAGTAGACTAGAACTCCCTCAATTCAGTTTTATTATTATTATTAGTACGATGTTTGTATTGTGTTTATGTTCGTGCAGTGCGGTGCGTATTTAATTTCATACCGAGAGCACAGCACTCGCCAGGTGATTTGATTACTTTTCATTTGTGGGAACATTGTTAGGTGTATCTTTCTACTTAAGTTCTTGTCAGAAATAACACTCACAAGTGTTGTCTGCAGACTAGTTAGATCTGTTGCTTCAGTGAAAATGATCATAAACTTTTAATGAGAATTTGGGTTTATAAGTGGAAGTTTCTATAGAAATGTTAATACCTAAATGCCTAATGATGATGGCCACATCGTGCCATGTTCGAAAAAAGGTTATAAAAACTCCGCCTAGTTATGTAATTAAAATACAAACAACCCTCATTACCCTCACAGCAGAGTACAGAGTTCGCAATGTTGGACTCTCGCTATCAACAGGTGCTCTCGACGATCATATCTATAAGCTGTATGGGGAATACTATACTACGAGTACACTTGCCTATATTTACTAATGGAGTTGCACAATACGCCGTTGGTGTTTAGTTTAGACAGATCCAGATTCAAAGCGTCTATAAGCTGAGAACCTCATAGGGTCATGGCCATTTGGATGGTGAGGGGAGGTGGAACGCCGGATCGAAATTCTGCCGCCACGGTGAACAGAGTTCCATCGTGATCTCATGGTGGTATGAAGACAGCGACTGTCCCAACCCAGAAAGTGGGAAGACATGGTGGAGTAGACAATAGATATGCTCTGCCTGAACGAAGCATTGCCGTATCCACAAGGATCACGGGTGGATTGTAGTCAGTAAAAGTTTCGCTCCACCTAGAGCAGGAGTTATTTGATGATTTCCCTGCTACAAAGACTTTTTATTTTTTTTGTATCTTACATAGATTTGCACATATGTTTGTATAAAACAATTAATAACCATTTTAGTGTGTTAACTAAAGTGTAAAAACGTTAAAGAACATGCTCTTAAGTAATATAATCCTATTGTGTTGTTGCAGATATCCAACAAAAGCATTGTGCTCTTGTACAAATAAAGCTTTGAAACGAGTGATAAAAGTGAACGCTCATACTGTGCGCGCAATGTAAAGCGTCAACATAACTCTGTCGCGTGTAACAAGAGCGTTCGCAGACACGTGAGTAAATCTGTTACTAATTAAACACCTCTCACTAATTGTTGTAATGAATGGCGACGGACAATACACAACGAATGTAAATCGAACAACAGTCTCATATTACGGCACTGCCGTAATTTGAGATTTATTGCGGCACTGGGCTTTACTTTATTTAATACTGTTATTTATCTTGTAAACTAATTTATTATAGCACGCATTATTGTGATACTTACAAGTAATAACCAGGTACTACGTGGGTATTTTTTGGTATAAATTTTTTTTAGTAGTACAATTTTTCAAGGGTTAAGCAGCAACGGCTTCTAAAAGTAGGCAACTAATTAGAATATCTACTGAAAGTTTTCCGACCAAGTACGATTCAATGTTAATTTATGATGTGAAGATATTTGTCCAGCTAACATGGTCATCGAATCTGGATCAAATATCCAGATGTTATCATTGTAATTGTTAAAATTGTTCTAGATAACTATACTCCATTCACAATGACATCAGACATTTAAAAAAACACTGCTAGGTTACATTGTTTTATTATGAAGTTCCTGTATCTATCCTCCACCTTCTGGCTCAATCATCAGATCAGTTCGATACTACCTTATAGCCAAAGTGCATCTCATTACAATTCTAATAAGCCCAAACACGGCTAGGTTACATTGATTAATTACGGAGTTCCAGTGAACTGATGATGATGATGGACCCTGAAGGTAGGCCTTCAGGGTCCATCATCATCATCAGTTCACTTCGATGACACCATTTTCATATTCAGAACCATTTATTTATTTTTATTGCCATAGTCGCTGGCCGAGAGCAGTGGTGGCCGAGTGGTAACGGCTCCGACTTACAAGTTGTAGGTCGCGGTTTCAAACCCAGCTAGGCGCATTACTTTGTGTAATTTATTTCATCCCCTCTGCTCTCAAAACGGTGAAGGAAAACATCGTGAGGAAACCGGCATGTCCTAGAACTAAAAATTCGAAGACATGTGACATTCACCAATTCGCACTGGGCCCGCGTGGTGGATTACGGCCCATTCCCTCTAATAGAGAGAGGAGGCCTGAGTCCCAGCAGTGGGAACATTAAAAGGCTGATTAGGCTTAGGCTAGTCGCTTAACTATCTTCATTGTGATATCTATGCGAGTATTTTATTTTTTATTTTTTTATTTTATTTAAATAAGTACAGTGACAGACTACAGACTTAGACAATCAGCACAGTTAAAAATAACATACAGTACATAAATCTGAAGTATGAAGTTCCGTTGGCCATTTCTAGTCTTCTTCATCAGTTTGACTGCATCAAATGTTACTTTTTGACTGTAAATGCTTAAGTTCTCGATGAAAATTCCAAAATCATCATATGGTTATATATTTATTTTGGCCTATAATATTTGAGGAGTTCTCTCGATTCCTCATGGATCCCATCATCAAAACTGAATTCTGAAAAAAATAAGAACAATCGGAAAGCATATCCTATGACGGCTCTCTTTAAAGTGACTGACGATATAAGGCGCTAAAGTTACCGCTTTGGTGTTAATTGATTTCTCCAACGCATTTAATACCGTCAGTCACGAAATCCTCTTGTCTATCCTATCTTATCTTATGGTCTCTCACGAGGTACTGGAATGGTTTTCCTCTTATCTTCAGGAACGTCAGCAGTCGGTTCGTGTTGGAGACTCTGCGTCAAGTTGGTGTGACCTTGCAGCTGGCGTTCCTCAAGGTGGTATTTTATCTCCTCTTTTGTTCTCTGTTTTTATAAACCTTATAACTACTAAACTTCAGTGTGCGTATCACCTCTACGCTGACGATTTGCAGTTGTTCTGTCAGTCAGGTGTTGACAACATAGCGGATGCGATCGCGGAGCTAAACCGGGATTTGCTGGTGATTAAGGAGTGGGCAGACAGATTTGGGGTGGCGGTTAACCCTACAAAGTGTCAGGCTATTATAGTTGGTAGCCCCTATAGTCTGAGGAAGCTGGATGGCCTCACTGTACCACCCGTTATTTTTAACAGTATAGTAATTCCGTTTAGCTCCGAGGTTAAGGATCTTGGTCTGCATGTCGACACTTGTCTTGATTGGCGGAAGCAGGTCTCAAGTGTTAGTCGGAAAGTCACCGGAACGTTACGGTCGCTCTATCGACTGAAGAATCTTCTCCCTGCTCACAAAAAGGCAATGCTTGTACAGTCCCTAATTATTCCTATAATTGACTATGCTGATGTGTGCTACTATGACCTGAATGTAGATCTCCTCAATAAACTGGACTGCCTTCTGAATAACTGCATTCGATTCGTCTTCAACCTTCGTAAGTATGATCATGTATCAACGCATCGATCACTTTTAAAATGGTTACCCATTCGCCAGCGTAGAGCATTAAGAGCCTTGACAAATCTGTTTTCTTTTCTGAATAAGCCTTCTTCTCCTTCTTATCTGACTTCAGAAATTCAGTTTCTTTGCTCTGCGCACAATAAAAATCTGCGATCCACAAATAATCGTCTTCTACGATGTCCGACATACCGCTCCGGGTTTGTCCATTCCTCTTTCTTTATCCAGGCGATCTTCCTTTAGAATGCGCTCCCTCTGAACATCAGAATGGCAACCAGTCGGTTGTCCTTTAAAATGAAAGCACGAGAAGACTTCCGCAAGAAGTTGGTGGATTCATCACACTCTTGATTTGTTGCATTTTTTTTTTTCTCAATATCATTCTTTATTTGTATGTATGTATATAAGTATATATTTATTATTGTTCTTGTTTCCTCTCTGACAGTCTTTTATTAAGTTGCACCTGTCATGTTATGTCTCTGCACCAGCCTAAGGTCGACTGGTAGAAAATGCATAAGGCATTAAGTCCGCCTTTGTACAATGTTTAGTGCATAAAGTTTTAAATAAATAAATATCCTCTAAGAGGAACAAAAAAAAATCAAATTGGTCCATAAACGACAGAGTTCTGAAGTAACACACATAATAAATACAACCAAATTGATAACCTCCTCCTTTTTTGAAGTCGGTTAAAAAGAGGAAAAGTTACTTATAATTCTGATTTTTCAAGGCGTTTTATCGTAATGTGTTACTCGTACAATTTGATGGTACTCTGAGTACAGGAGACCTTTGCTGTGCGCTTTGTTGCCAATTTCGTCACACAAACAAGAAGGTGTACTATTAACAAAGATAAAAGTATGATAATCTTGATAAATCTTTTCATGCAAGTATATACCGAGTTATATATAATTTTTATAATATGTATACAATATATTAGATTAATTGATTAATTCCAATGCATCCCAGATATTCTTTCATTGTACCCCAGATCTGGGGTAACACTGGAACAAAGAGAAAAATATTGCAAAAATTTATGTTATAATCGTTCTTGATTGCTCAAAAAAAATGGTAAGATACAAAGTGCTGATTGTAATATAAATCGTTTTACCCTAACTGTCCCTGCCGCAATTCGCTTCAACGCGCTAGAATTCCATTGCTCTTAATTATACCGTTATAAGAAGTACGGCCACAGCGGTGAGGGACCGTGGCATTGTGAACCTTATTACTTCTTCATACGACACACAGTTACAGACAAATAGTACTGAGCGATTTATATGAATAGAATATTGACAAGAGATTTTTGAGTAATTGCGATGGCGGGGCTCGTAGCACGTAGGCGTCGTAGCGGTGCTATGCGCTACGAGCTCGTAGCACCGTGTAGCCGTCGTCCACTCAATGTTCAAATTACGTCATCTTCTGATAAAGCAGTTTGTTTTTCTTATAGAAACTTTTATCTTGAACAAGTCAAAGTGATTCCATCGAATACTTGTTTTTTATCTGAATGTCTTCAGACTAGTCCAACTTACGCAGAGATTTCATTTAGAAACTTTGTATGAAGGAAAGTATGAGAAAGTATGAGTGTTAGGTAAGCTCAATATTGGCGACTTAGTTCTATGATAGCACTAAGTTGGAAGTTTCATTAAATCTCTAAAAGAACTATGTTGTACTAGTGGGTATGTCCTACGTAGATATATTTTGGTAGGGTTTTACTCTACGGTCAATATTTGTATCTGACTAATCAGTAGGTACCTCATCCCTACGACTGGTGGATCTACATCAATGGGATGAATGAGACGGAGTTGTTATTTAGTTCTTTGTTTCGCGTTGTATATATAAATTCTGCAATCATAGTTTTTATTATCCGCGTCTTCTAAAT
Organism: Mythimna pallens; assembly: GCA_961205895.1. Lineage (NCBI taxonomy): Eukaryota > Metazoa > Arthropoda > Insecta > Lepidoptera > Noctuidae > Mythimna > Mythimna pallens. The sequence continues at coordinate 20,171,933 of OY540847.1, read as the reverse complement.
CGTCAATTATTTCTTCATTTTTTTTGGAGTGAGTAGGAGTTTCAGACTTAAACTGACTAACTAAAGCCCACCCCTGATCCTTTAGTTGCTTTTTACGGCTAAAACTCACCCATGATCCTTCAGTTGCTTTTTATGGCTAAAACCCACCCATGACCCATATTTTGCCCTTCGTGTTCCAGGGCCGTGGTGAGTCTTTCGAACAGTCCCATAATTCTTTGTTCACCCTAATTTCTACAATCATACTCAAATACATTCATGAGAAAACTTCAAGTTTATTCCTTCAAACCCGCGGCACCTTACCTCCACGCCTCCGCGTGAACACCACGCAGGTGGAACGTATTGAGATTAGAACACTAAACGCTACCACAATAGAACTGTGCAAGTGTTAACCACTTAACAAATTAGTTGCAGAAGATCAACTAGTCATAGTTTTCAAACACGAAAGAGCTACATGATTTTGTCTCAAGAAAGTAATAAAATAATAACAAAGTCAAACTCAAAGTCAAAGTCAAAATTTTTTTATTTCACATAGGCCTACATGGGCACTTATAAAACGTCAGAAGCTAGTGCACGGTTCCAAATTGGTCGTTTCCTATGGAGAAGAACCGGCAAGAAACTCCATGGTTACTCTTTTAAAAAAATGATTGTTTACAATATTTTCATATTACAGTATTAATAGACATTATGTAAGAACAGTGTAGACCAGTCGATATTGTACCCAAAAGCACAATAAAAAAAAAAATATTTAAAAAAAAAAGTGAGTCGTAATAGGAAGTAACCTAAGAATTCGCGAAGTCCACGGTGTTCTCACATTCACATTAAAAAAAAAAGAAGCTATATAAAAAAAAAACAAGAACAATAAGTAATTACAATTATCAATAAATGACATGTCAACAAAAAGAAAATTACTAACGAATTTATGGTGGTTGGCGTCTACTAATATAAAAAATATTGCAAAAGCAATGTGTAGGAAAAAAAGAAAAAATGTATATATTACAACAAATGTGGAGCAGACCACACACAACACATTATTATTAACACATTATTTATTTCATAAAAACATAGCACTTTGCATTGTATATATACTACTGTATACTTTACACTTAGTATATTGTTTGAAAATAATATTTACATTATGATGCAATAGTAGGACTCTATCTTTTAAACTAGGAGTAGCCTGTATCTTAAAAGATAGGGTTCAGCCAAAGGATTCTGTTACTATTCACAACCACAGACAAGTGAAGACATTGTCAATGATTTGTACTAATAACTGTACCGAAAATAAATAAAAATAAAGTAATAACAAAAGCTAATCCAAAGTTTAATTCTAACACAAAGAGTGTGAAAGACAGCAGACATGCATGTGTATGTATGTATGTTTATAGGTGTGTGGGTGTGCGGGGTGTGTGTGGGTGTATGCTGGGTGTGTGTGGGTGTGTGCGGGGTGTGTGTGGGTGTATGCGGGGTGTGTGTGGGTGCGTGCGAGGTGTGTGTGGGTGAATTCGGGGTGTGTGTGTGGGTGTGTGCGGGGTTGAATGAGTCTTTGTTTAGTGAAAAAGATAAGACAATTTTAGTTCTTCTTGTACGAAAACAGAACTTTTTTTTGCCGCTGTGCATGCTCATAATTTTAATTAAATCAATCTCAGCTGATTAGGTAAGTAATACGAGTATGTTATTTAAGGAACTATAAATTTTGCTTTTATATTTGACGTCATAGTCATAGTAGTTTATTGGTAAGGGATTCTTACAAGTCATATACAGAATGTTACATTATATAGTATAACAAATGATTACATACAATGTCAAATAATAAAGAATGTCAAAAAAATAAAAGAAAATACAAGAAACAAATAAATAGAAGTCAAATCACATATTAAAATCAAAATAAATCATAATATACGTTACGTTAACGTAGTAAATTCTATCCCAGATTTTCTAAACAATTTAAATTTTCTATTCAGTTCACCTTCTGTTATAATCTACATTTAGTGACTTTCACGCGTCATTACAAAACGTTCAAGTATCACAGAAGCAGTTTGTATGGTAACCGTGTCTGAAGGAAATCGTTTGTGGAATCTTATCACTAGTGCGAACGAATGCGGATCATTTTGTCGCAAGACATTTAATATTATGCAAATACCACTGGGGGAGGCTCTGGTAGAGATTACTTTCCAGAAATTGCTTTACTAATATTTTGACTCTGATGCATAAAAATGTTTTTAATCAGACTATCACATTAATATTGAGTCGCTTAAGGGAAGCGTGCTAAAATGCTACCAACATTTAAAAAAATGGTGAAAACCTTTCCCTTTGATTTTTTTTACCTGAATCAATTATATATTTGATATTTATTATAATAACAATAATAATATTCCACAACAATCACATAACGCCGTCTAGTCCAAAGGCTAATCAGAGCTTGTGTTATGGGTACTATACAACTGATAAACATACTTATATATTTCTAAATACATACATATATAGATAAATTGCACCCAGATACAGAACAATAAATGATCATGCTCTTCACACAAACATTTTTCCTGAGTGGGAATCGAACCCACGACCTCCGGCATAGCAGTCAGGGCCACTAACCACTAGTCGAACAAGCCAGTCTTGTATTTCAATATTTGGTATTGTATGTATGTATTTTGTGTTACAGCGCTAAATGTGAATCCTTTCTTTCAGTCCATCCAAGGGTTGTCTGTAAGAAATGACCTGTGCGATAAGACTGCCCATTGTACACTTGTTTTTATAAATGATGGTCCTGTATTTTTTCTTATGCAGTGTACTACAAATATTATAAATAAAGGTGAAAGTTTGTGAATGTAAGAGTTTGCTACTTCTTTACGCTGAATGGATTTTTATCTCGGGAATGTGTTCCCTTGGGATATTTTTTTGCTTTCACGCAAGCAAAGTCTCTGTTGAATCTCTAGTATTTGTTTATATGTCTAGTAAAGGTCTGGAAGTACTGACAAGATAGCTACGTTGTCGCTGTGTTGTAGCCTTGTTTATCCATTGAGAAGTAGAAGCAAAGTTACGGGAGAACACTTTCTAGTTTTAGTTGTATTTAACAGGATCAGTCTGATAATAAATTCTTGCTTTTTGTTTTAGAAATAATCTATGATGAACCCAGTTTGGGACTTAGAATTGTGGAGCTATTGGCAGTTAGTGGAACAATTTGAACCATAAATTAATAAACTCCGTTTAACATTCAATCAATATAGCTGGTTCTGCACTAGAACACGACGATTTTAATCTTTATTAATTGATAAAGTTAACGATGAACCAGTTGATGGCTTCTTCATACAGTCAATATTATGTAGCTAGCGAGGTAGCCACAATGTTTGTTGTGTAATTAAGTGGATTATATAATTAGTTACTTAAGTCACCCTAAGACCTCACGGCAATTAAAGTACACGGGCGTTCTCACATATATTATATATAATTTCAACCTTAACGATGTAACCACTTTTTTGTAACTATTTATTAATTTAAAAGAGTGTCCGTGGAAATAGAGATATACGCTTTGGAATATGCAATCAGTTTCATCTTCCTTTTCATTTTCCTGACTGACTGACCAAGAGGATTAAAAAATGCCTGTGAATGCTTCAATTGAAATAAATGCTTTTAGTTTGACTTGTAACTTTACGATTTATGTTATGTTATGTCCAGTAGTCGATTCCCAGGTCAAGTAGTGTTATTGATTGTTTCCATTTGATATTTCTCAGTTACATCCCGGTTTACGTGTGTGTGCCCGGAAGAGCAATACATCCCGGGCTCCCCTACTAATACGCTTTGTCCCTTTACTATACGGGATATGCACGACACCAGGCGACTAGCGAAGCTTGTGTGATTACCAAACGCATAATATTTATTTGCCTTACCGTCAAGTGAGACCAAGTAGTTGTGATGTTACGTATGTTTGTACAGCTGGGGCTAACATACGAGGTTAACATTATATCCGTAACACTGACTATAGTGTGTATGAAAAGAACTTATGATTGGGTAGCTGAACTGACCTTTGAATATTAATTGTTTAAGAAGGAGGTCTATCCTCTCTTATTCGCGTGTTCTCGGCGCGGTACAGTCATAAAATAAAGTGTTTCATTTCCGCTTTAACTTTGTGTTAAGAAAGTTATTATAATTTCATGTTTCAGCTATATCCAGCGCAGTAGACGTTCATATATATCCAGATAAAACATGTACAGATTAACAAAATGTTTATTTTTACATTCAATAATATTTACAAGTTTTTAAGCTGTTTTTCATCATCATCGTCATCATTTCAGCCAAAAGACGTCCACAGTTGGACATAGGCCTCCTACAAGAATCACTGCAACGACCAGTTCTATGCGTTTCGCATCCATCGGATTCCCGCGACCCTTACCAGGTTACGGTTCACTTTGTGGGAGGCCTACCAACGCCGAGTTATCTTGTACGTGGTCGCCATTCTAGAACCTTTCGATCCCGTTGGCTATCTGTTCTACGAGCGATGTGCTCTGCCCCGCCAATTAAGTTTGGTAATTCTTCGGATTATGTCGGTAACTTTAAACGATAACATATTTAAAATAATGTAAACTAATAGACTACTCAGCACCCTTGCAACTTTGCTTAGAAAGTCGCTTGTATACCTACCATATGACTTGTTCGACTATACCTGCCTACTCAATTCGTAGAAAATAGTAGTTCACATTCAGAATGCAGCATGGAATGGACGTGTTTTGCGACTAAACTCAGCGGAACAACAAGTTTTCTCCCAAATTCTCCGGTTACAGCATCAGAACTAAGTTTTACAGCTTCCTCTCTCGAGGGGTTATGTAAAGTTAGTTGGCGACGGGGTGGGGTCTTATTTGGCTTTATTGCTACTAGTTGGTTGAAAGTGTACCCCGTCTCTGGAATAAGTACAATAATCTATGCGCGAAACAAATCACTCAGTCACGTGCGTTTTTATTTGGAACTATGCACGGATGCAAAAACAATAATACAGTTCACAGTAATTGAATGTAGCTTAGCACTATTCCTTTCAAATAATAAAATCCTTTACAGCCCTGGAAACACTGAGTTTCACACTTTAAAACTTAATGTAGCAATACTGGACTCATAAACGACGTGGGGTGCATAGCAGCGGAGTGCACTGTGGTATGAAGTACGCACTACGTCTGTTATTGTACTGTGAACTGTTTCATGCTCACAGCCACTGGCTATAACCGTACCTCCTGTCACACGCTGAGCGCCTAGTACTTATGTTATGGTGACATTATTGTCAGTTTGTTGTTCCAGTGAAGTATTGTGTGCAACTAGCTCCTACCAGTGACTTCACCCGTGTGAAAGTCAGAATTAATTGAAAAGAAACAATTAAATTAAATTATCCCCTATTCTAAGACATAATGTATGTATGTGTTCAGTGCCCAGTTTCATCTGTTCAGCTGTTACGACGTGAAAAGATAACATCAGTATGAATAGTCCTAATTATAGGCTAGCCCTAATGATAGTACAATGCAGTCTCTGAAAACTTCCCTTGATTAACAGAGATAGACAAAGTTAGTGACTAAGACTATAAATTGTTTTGTTTCGCATTTGTTCTGCAAAGATTATACCTATACACATGTAACAAAAAACGTACACCCTGACGTAGTATATCTAGAATCGACACTGAATAGAAATCAGCCTTTTTTAAAATAGGTAGTCTTGTTAATCTAAAATAATCAACAAAATAAAATTCTCAGATAAAAGACTTGATTGCGTCACTGGCGTGTTTCTATGTTGTGTGTGTGTGTGTGTCTTTTATCTGAGAATTTTATTTTGTTGATTATAATATTATTTCATATAGATACTAATATTATTTGACAACAGATTAGGATAACTAATTTCTTAACAAACACGCCCTCAGTATAAATTGTGATTGCAACTTAGTTGTGTACCTACAGAATTATTGGTAATTGAGTCAGTTCATTCAAATGGGATATTGATACCGATGATCTGGCAGCTATTTTTAGTTGTTTTTAGGCCTCCAAGTTAGCGGGGTCAAAATCAGTACAAATGTAGTCTAAAACAACCCATTGGAAGGCAAACACTTCATTATCATAACTGACCCTCTAGATATCAATCTAGTTTTACTTGTACATAATAAAATATGGGTTTCATACAAAATAATATTTATTTGCGGTTTTACAAGTTTAGTGTGAAGCGAAAATAAACCTCATTGTGACCATTGATTAACGACCACGATGGTTCATTTAGGTCATAGGCTTCAGATATTAATCACCTAATGTAATATCTCTCAAACTACATGGAGCGTGTGAAGGAAAATGTGTGTGATACATTGACCGCTGGCTTTATGTGCGAGTTGGGCGCTAGAGTAAGGGCCGTGTAATGGATTGGAATGTAAGGAATGTAGATCCGTCCCTTATAGACTGTTACGCATCGTTTAACTCATTGAAAGTAAATTGATAAAATGTTGAAGAATATTCTTACATGCATGTAAGTATATTCGTAACGAAAAATGTTAGAAAAAGTACTAGTAACTGTTACTTTTCCTAGAAGATAAAAAACATTCAGTTTGTACAAGTTTTTAAAAATAACACGCCAATCTTGTAAATTATTTTAGAGGAAGTTCAAAAGTGGTGCCAGTGAGATTGTCTTGGTATGGTCATGTAAAGAGGAGGCATGAAACGCATGCTACTAGAAGAGTAATAAGTACCTATACATTTTAATGGATGGAGAGGGAGAGGGAGGCTAAAGAAAAAATGGATGTACTGTGTGAAGAGTGATATGAAAGAAAAGGGAGTTAGTGATAGCATGGCGGGTGACAGGACAGTATGGAACAAAGAAACGTGGTGCGCCGACTCCAAATAACACGAGACAAAGGTTGGAAGATGACGATAATCATAGTGGATTCGTTTAATATAACACTAGAATAAAAAATAAAGGTACCTTCTTGCCGTTACTCCATCTGCACAAGACTTCACACAAAGTATGTAAGGTGAGGCAGAGACTAATTAAAAGATACTACTCTTTTTGTATTTAGCTAACTTCGTTAACTAAAGGGTAGGGCGGTGACACAAAAATTAGGCACAGAAGGACAGATTGATATAGCGAGCGAAATCAGATGCACACACTTGAACACGAACGTACGGTGATCTCAAACAAGTGCCGGTTATAAGTGCGCTTACACTTGCTGTATGTGAAGCGTGTCTATGTGTGCGTAAGCCTTGACTTTGGTCTTTGGTCTATCTAGAAACTATCTTTATTACCTAGCTCATTATTTAAATAAGATGCGGTGTTTCGAAAATTCGCACACCTACAACGAGATTTGTGTTTGTACACTAAGTGCTTACAGCAAAAGTGGTCGTACGGGCGTGTGGCTCACGCGTTTTTATAAAACAGGATTTCTGAATACCTAAATTGAACGATTAAATACATACAAATTCTTCTATGCTAGGTCGACTGGGGAAGTATATAACTAGAAGTAACATAACTACAATCATTTGTTTCTCGCGCCAGCTCGGCGGAATGGAGACAGATATTTCTATTTGCAGTTAGGTACAGAGAACGCGGTTAAGAGCTACAGTGATTTCGTTTTTAATTTCCATTAATATGCTTTCGCAGATAAACGAAAATTGTTCTCACTGTAGTTAGTAGAACAATTTACTTTCACAAGTTAGTTTTCAAACTTGTAACGAAGCTGTGCTTGTGTCAGTGCGCACTGGACTCTATATTAGTGCAGATTGTTCTTTTTATGGCATTTTTGTGAACTCGTTACAACTTTACTTAGTTTCGTACAATTGTTTTCAGTTCTTATTTTTAGGTTAAAGTGGAGCAGAAACTACAAATACAGTTGAATTTATCCTCTTGTACTTTTCTTTGAAACGGTGGCTACCCTCGCGTCAGTGCATCGCGTCTAAGAAGAAAAGCTAAAGCAATGTATTTATTTATAATAGCAGAGATGCTTTGTGCGAGTCGCGGATCTGGCTATAGTGACGTGACCACAGACTAATCGGATATTGTTGGATATTTTATTATTTACTAGTTTCTGCCAGTGACTACGCCCGCGTGTAAGGTTTCTCCCTACAAACTTTGGACTCCCGTTTCATCCCCTTAGGGGGTGACTTCAGGAAAATCCTCTTTTAGTGCTCGCCTACGTCATAAAAGGAAACCTTGTGCGAAATGTCACAATCCTGATCCCAGTATTTATTTTTGTGCGTTGATATATTTTTTTTTTTTTTTATAAAAAAGGAACAGCAAACAGCTACAATATAAAACTTAGATACTACAGGTATACAAAACCTATAAACAATATTGTAGCCCACGGCGCTGCTCACAGATTAACTGTGGAATACTTAAATAAAATCACTAGGATGACTAATTTAAACTAACTTAACAAAAAAAAAAAAACAAATACAAAGAAAAGCAATAAAACAGACTCAAATATGTGGAGTGAGAGAGAGAAAAATAAAGAATAAAACAAGAAAAACATTTATGAAAGCTCCTTAAGAATGAGACTTTTGAACTTACACGGTGAACATGCGAAAATATCTATATGTTCAAAAGTCTCATTGTAGGCATCAACCATTCTGCGAACAGGCGAACGCAAACCAGAATTGGACTTACAAGGGCGCACTGAAAATAATTTACCAGCGCGCACCTTTCGCTTATGGACTGTCCTAGGAACCACATAACTTAACATGTTAGATAAATCTATGCAGTTATTAGTATGCAAATTTATTTCTAACAATATTATATAATTTCATAGCCTCTAAGTATTGTCGTCTATTTTCAAGCGTAGGTAGCTTGTACTTGGTAAGCAATTTTTATAAGGTAAATAATATCCATTACATCTATAATGCATGGCACGCAGGAATTTGTACTGAACACGCTCAATAATTTCATTGTACTTCTTGTAATATGGACTCCAGACGGACACGGCATACTCCAACTGAGAGCGCACTAGAGACTTATACAAGTAGATATAAGAAGACACCTTCTTAAAATAATGAGAATGTCAGTCGGTAAGTTTCTCCTTTTATATATAATATATATGTATACATTTTAGGAAAGCTTATAGATTAATAACATTAACTTCCACTGATATTACAAAATTGCAACCAATTTTAGTAAAGACATTTGCAATACCGGGAGTTTTATGGTTACAAATTAGTAACAACATCTCCTCCTTTAGGACTTGTTTCATGTTATTGGAAGGTTACACTACAATGTACCTAGTGTTAAATGACTGTTTCTGCAAAGGTTTAGTTATCTCGACTTATAGGAACTCGCTACGTTTTTGTATCTTTTGTGACAGTGTGTATTTGGCGAGCTGCCAACATCAATAAGCTTAACTGTTTTATTTGGAATCTTGAATCATTGCATTTGGTGTCGGGCAAGTCGGATATGATGAATGTCGTTGCGTCGCCCTTCTCTAATGGTAAGCTTTTAGATTTTGTTTCTGGCACAATTTGTTTCGTTATTTATTGCTATTATTCCGAAAGCTCGTTTTATGGCTCGGTGGGTTTGTGTTCCTCTTAGTAGCAGCATTAACGACTTAACTCCAAGAATTATAGGTAGATTGTAATTTATAAAGCAATTTTATACCAGCTGTCACTAACACTGTGCGGCACACAAATATGATTGCCCTGTGCGTCGCACTGTACAAACTGTGCATTTGTTTACATAAAATAAGGTGATTCCTAGCGTTTATGAAAATGGCGTTAGTATATCATGATTTTTTTATAAAAAGTAAAGCAAACTCTGTTGTTATTGAAGTGTACAAGTTCCAAGCTTGAAGCAAAACTTAGGTACAGGTAAAATGGTATGTTTTGTGGTGTGCCTGTTAAGTATTATCCTTGTATATAACTGACATTTTCTACGAAAATAAAAATTGTTTTGTTCTACAAATAACGTTGGGAGGTCAAGTCCTTTCTAAAGAAGATTATTCTCTGTTCTTTGATGTTTGAATAGACCTAATTCGTTAAATTCAATTATTAAAGGAATCATAAAAAGTGGAGTTCATACAGCGTCTCAGATTTGGATAGCGGGCCTCACATAGAAAATTTTGAAACATTAGAGTGATATTGTAATAATTGTTATCCCAGATATTAAATTGATTGCAAAGAGTACAGCAAAGGATGTGTTGTTTGTTCCTATGTTAACTGGGATTCAAATTGAAATTCGAGAATAGTTTTCGTATAAGTCATTTTATTGCTTTCTAGGTCACCATTAGGTTATTTTAATGTTATTATTCCATGTATGTCGCCAATAAATCACAAAAGAGTGAATAAGTGAGAAAGGCAGTTACTAAAGAGGATTCTCGTAAAAAGATTTCTGTGTTAGTACGAGCGAGCGCTCCGCACAGAACATTCTTCAGTTCTATAAAGAGTTCATTAGAAAGGATCCTAAGTGTTAATAGATACGAGCTTCACACCAGTACGTGTACTCTGACTACATGAGTGCTACGGATGGGATTAAACCCAGTTTTCGGATATGTATAAACCTGGGTAATTACCCGTGTTTGTTAGATTCTGTAGAGTGTCGAATAGTTTTAGCGATCACATTGATTTTCAATTTGATTGTTTCAATAAGCAGAAAATCTTTAATTCTAAATTATTTATCTGATTTTTTATAATTCTAATTATCAAAACAACACAACAACAATAATAATTACAACAAGTAATTAAGTAAGAACAGATAAGTGCAATTATCTCATAGTTTTAAGCTTGTATTATTATAATTTGTCTTAGTTGATGTGGTGTTTACTTTTAAGAGTTAAGTAATGGTTGCAATGTTTAAAAGTTTAAAGACATTTTATTTTTATGTTTTTCAAGTTGTGAGTGTAAATAATTGTTGGTAGGCTAAATACAATGTGGGCAGGGCAAATTGCTCGCAGAACAGTAGTCGGTTGGGGCTGAAAGGTTCTGGAGTGGAAACTGCGTACCAAAAGCGGCAGTGTTGGAAGGCCTCCCACACGTTAGACCGATGACCTGGTGGGATGCACAGAACTGTTAATTGTCGCGACACATGGGGGAGGTCTATGTCCAGCAGTGGATGTCTTTCGGTTGAAATGATGATGATGATCATGCTGAGACCAAATAAATGGGGGTTCGAACTCAGGTGTTTGGCTTATCTCTATCTCATTTATAGATAAACCGTCAGTTAAATGATTGCAAAAATACAAGTATTTTGTGCATCTTATTTTTTGTCTTTCCAAAACCTTCTTTAACATAAAGTTATTCTCACAAAATGTTCACTTTAGTATAACAACATTATCATTTGACAACATAATCCGACGCACGGCCTCCCTCAACGTCAATATCTTTACGTTTTCATTTTATGTTCCATTGCTGACTTTGTACGCGCTCTGATTACATTTGTTCTATATATTACGCAATGGATAAAGAAAATGTCAATATTCGCAGTATTTACTCTGTTTGCCTTTTTATAAAGGAACTGTGGTTTCTTGGAATTCTATGTGTGTTATTAATGTTTCGATGTGAGACTGAAGTTACTGTTTTGTTCGTCGAGTATGTTTCGTTAGATATTATTATATTCAGGCGATTAGTTTAGCTTGATAATTTCCTTTTATAAACATTTACAATCGGTGCTCGAGGGGTTATTAAGTAGAATATCTTGTAATCATGGGGGCAGCCCTTTGATCAGCAGAGGGATGATTAAAGCGGACAGAAGCAATATATTTTTCTAGGCTTTCTCACTGATAACAATATTATTATGTCAACCAATTAATTAATTAATTATTGAAATTCAATCATGAATCTTATGGTCATTTATTAGTCTTCATCTGTGGAACTTAAAAATAAATACTGTTCACTATGCTAAATTTATATAGATATAGTTAACGAATTACTGTCCTTTTAGGGTCAAAACTGTTTAAACAAATATTTATTATACAAAGTAAAAAAAGTAGCAAAAGTACCTATCTCGTTCTGTTCGATACTTACTACATTGACTACCAGTATAACACAATACACATAATAAAGAAAGGCAGTTCCTATCAAACTAACCAAGGTAACAAGTCTGGATAATAATCTATAATAAATCTTAAATCATTTTTTTTTAATTTGTGTGCAAAACTTGTGACGAATTCAATTTACATGCAGCAACATTCAATGCATGTACATGAAGCTCCGACATCCGTCAAATAAAACCTGTCGCAGCATCTCATTTAGGTACGGACGAGTAATCGCGCGTCGCCGGCGACACAATTCTCCGTTCATTGCAACTATTTGCTCCCAATATCGACATTACTAGCGTATGTATGTATGTGAAGGCAGACGACTAAATCAGATTGTAAGATCGACCGCGTTTATCAGTCAACTTTACCGCCCAAAATGCTACGAAATAAAGGCGTTGCCACTCGCAAATTGTTACTTGTACGTAAAGTTAACTGTACAGAGTCAGTGAGAAGAGAAAAAGTATACTGCTTCGTTAGAGCAAACGAAGGAGCGGCGCTTGTTCTGTTGCAAGTTGTGGCGTTTGTTGAGATGAGGTTGCATTGTTTTATTTTAACTGGAACTTTATATTGCGCTTAGGCCGTGACGGTATGTTTCTTCATAATGTTAACACACGCTCGTTTGGACGTCCCATGGGTTAAGTGAAAATTAACGCCGGGGCCCTGGAACGCAAGGTAAATAAGAAACATACGAGTGGGTTCTAGTCAGTAAAAGCCCTTCTGCTCCGCTTTAAGAACGAGAAAAGTCATTGAATGATTTACCACCTAAGAAAAACAGCTCGTTTGTACGACGGTTCCATTTTGTACCAAGTTCGAGCGTAACTCAGTGTAAATTTGGTCTTTTGTGCCAAGTTTGAGCGTATGTTAATAATAATTGCGCTGAGACACGTTTGACCTTGGTACGGACAGACCAAAACCGTCGTACCTAGTTCAAGGGTTAACGCTATTAATTAACACTGCGTTAAATGCTGAAGTTTCATATTTCAAAGCGCCTGGTAAGATATAATTAATTAAGCAGGGGAATATAAGATTTTCTATCAAAAAACTATTGTAGTCTTTTCAATTTAAAACCGAGTTCTTTTTTGTCTAACTCAGCAAGAAAACGTTTCACTATTTATCTATATTTTTTTTTCCCAAGAAAATCGCAATTTCATACTTATCCCTAGAAAAAAAATAATACAATTTTGTCAAGTACATGAATGTTGAAAACATCAGCTGTATATCAGCGTCGCGAGTTAATTCCTTAATCAGGTGCGGCAACAGGTAGCCGCCTCCCCCCGACTCTTCGAGCCGACGCCTCGACGGATGACTTGTAACATCGCCTCGCGCCTCTCGCCGTCACAAATAGCCTTAAAAGGTCTCGATACGACGAGCTCGCACGCACACATAGATACGCTTCATGTATGTAAGATCAGCAATTTGATGCACGGGCGCGTTTATTTATGCGGCATCCTTCACCCCATGCTCCCCTTTACATCCACATTACATTCTGGCTTAGTTTAGCTACTTCTATATCACCCACGTTCATAGCAAATTGGTGCTCCATCAATTTTCTGTTTCAATCGTGCTCCTCTTGTATCTTGGACATTTGGGTAACATTACATTACTAATAAATTATATTTAATGCTTTTTTAAAGGTTACTTTTTAATCACAATTAAAGTCTTTATTTGCACAGTTTTATCTTTACTTTTAAAGTTAGGTACACGCATTATCAAAACGCATTTTTCCTTTGCTTCCGTTCAGTGGAAAGTTTCCTCTTATTGTGTTTCATGTGTTGTTGACATGAAGTGGCGGCGGCGATGGTAGCACAGAATCCATATTATTCATGGTTTTTATTCGAGAAAACTGATTGGCACTAGCGCTCGACTCGATACTCCCACACAACGACGAAATATAAAATCATTAATGTTCTTGTTTCAATATCGGCTGGGCCATGTTGAGATACAAAGTGGTCGATATTCGATCTTATTAATTAAAACATGAACACAGCTTACCAGATTCTAAATTCTCTATAGAAAATTTAAAAGAATCTTAGTTTAGGAAGTTTTTATCATTATGAACTTTACTTTTAAAAATTCATGACATATTTACAGTTATAGGTACCATCAAGTTCACAATTAAATATATTATCCCGACACCGACCTTCTCTTCGGTGTCTGGAGGCCGCGCCCGGTGCGTTGCCATGGTAATGAGTCTAAATATGTATGTACACAAGGCAAATATTTTGAATTTTGCTCCTTCTGATGTTAAACATGATTCATGAATAGTTCAGTGATTTTCAGGAATATGAACTTGCTTCACGTGCTGGTACATAGTTGGTTGGTTTGTCTACGGTTTAGATCTGCACTACTGTAGGTACGAGATAGGTGTGAGATAAAAGATGCGTTCTCATTTTAAATTCTATTCTTTAGTCCAAACTTATGGTACATAACAGTCAGTAGTGACACTTTGATGATGATCACTATTGAAGACCTAAGACCTGGCTTTTTTTTTTTTTTTTTTTTTTTTTTCGGGTGGGAAAATCATCTAATGACAACCCCCGCTCTTGGGCGGAGCGGGAGATAGTGTCAGACTTTTACTGACTAAAAACCCACTCCTGTTCCTTCTTTGCCATTTTTATTTTTCCAGGGCCCCGGGGGTCACTTTCGCATCACACATGGCCCCAGTAGGCTTCGACCCTGTTGGGCCCCTACGGTTGCTGACATCTCCTTGAGGCGCGCGTGGAACACTACGCGCCGTCGACGACTTGGGCTCGGTCCGGATGGTTACCGGACGATCGGACGGTGAGCCACCCATTGACCTGCCCACCCATTGAGACCTGGCTTGGTACAGAGTTTCAATAAAATTCTTGGCCAGCTTATCATAGTTTAGATACCTGTGACGTATGGCCTGCTATAGTTATTACCTATGTAATAATTATATAATCTTTGTTATTCAAAATACTTCATATCTATATCAGAACAGATAATAAATGATTCGTTTACATGAACACTCTATTCATATCTCCAAAATTCGTGTGTAACAATAGAATTGCGAGCGGTACCCACTCGCATGTAACAGTCGTACCGTGCATTAGGACCGGAGTGGTATACCTACTGTACTAAAGGTAGGTAGGTATAGGTAGTGGTAGGTCCCACCTGTCCAGTGATTGTCACAGTCCAATGAATTCACAGAGAACAATAGAACATTTAGACGTATGTATATTTATGTTGTCACAATAATATTAAAACGGTGAAAGTTTCTGGGTGTGTATTTGTATGGTTGGTTACTTCTGCACGCTCGAAAGGCTTTACGGATTTTGATGAAACTAGATACACGGAGAGCCTGTAATAGCATATAGGATACTTTTTATCCCACGATGGCCAAACCGCTCGCAGTAGCTAATATTGTGTATATAATTGAGCTGTTTCCTACAACAGGTGTACAAGAGTTATAAAGTTAAACAACAATAAGAAAGGGTTATAAATATATATAGGGTTATAATATTAATTCTTATTCTGACTTACAATATTCTGAATATTTTATAGGAAGACCTGACCTTAACAGGACAATCCCTAATTACCGAATGATATCATTTTGTGACAAATAAAAGATAACAATGTTACAAGAACAGTAAATAACAAAAAACTAGTCGACAATGTTGTATGAGACGGATAATAATAATTATTATGTTCATCAATGATATACAGTTGCTTTGTGATTGTATTATCCATGCTTATAATTCCAACAAATATCAAAACTTCCATATTCCTTTGTGTAGTCAAATATAGAATTCGAATTGTTGTCATGCTACATAATTATTAATTAATAATATATTGTATGAGCGTAGGAGGCCTTCCAACACTGCGTCTTCTGGTACGTGGTCGCCACTCCAGAACAAACTTACGCTTTTATACTATTAAATGTGATGAAGATTTGGGGATAGTAGTAAGAAATCTTGAGACGCGCTGTGGTAGCAGGTAGCAAGGTCGCACGTGGCGACCTTGGAGTACTGTGACAACTAAGTAGGTCGCACTAATTATTAACTTGCTAACTGGCCTGTTATAATATTGAAATCCAGTAAAAATAGTCAATCAATAGAATAAGAGACGTCAAGAGATGTTGGGACGATAATTTTATGTAGTAAAATAATATATGAAAGTGCTTAAATCAATAAAATAATAGTCAAAACGAATAACTAAGCCTTTCATTGCGCCCCGTCCTTTACAGTACAATGGCTGCGTGTTTCTTGCGTGGTAAAAGAAATGTGCTGTGTGGTGGCTACAAAGACTTTCAAGATATCTTTTTGCCATGACTAGGTACGAGATAACTACGAGATTGTAATAAATAGAAGAGATCAAGCATCAGTTTGTGATCGGGTATATATCGTCATAATGGTACAGACAACAACTCAATTTTAATGTTCGCCATCGCAAATCCAAATCTTTGACTGCACACTTGGCGCAGTGGTTGAGCGTTTGATTGCTGCGCTGCGTGTCGCGGGTTCGGTATCCGCTCGGAACCAAAATTTATTTGGTCTATAGAGAGCTGTTCCGGGTCTGGGTGTCTGGTGTATGTGAGTTGAGTGACCCAGGATACATGAGTAAGTCTTAGTGTGGAGCAAAGATTTTTGTAAAAAAAAAATATTGTCTCCTCATTCAACTTTACTTGAGTTCTCTCTGGCGCGGTATTAGAAGTGGCGCGGCGCCAACTAGTTCTCAGTATGTCTAGCTAGACATAATAATACTTGTTGTGGGAATGTATTAATTGTAATCGTCGGCGCTACCCAGAGATTTAGGCGCGCGCGGAGCAACAGCTCCGCGCGCGCCTAAATCTCTGGGACTCACATAGGGAGCTTTTGTTGTTGGATGTCCGTTAGCAGACTGATATAGGGTGAGTCTTATGAAGAACGATTGGTGATCATTTTGTGTTGTTTGTAAAAATTAGGTTTAATTATAGACGTTTTATTTATATTATATATTTCATTCTTTATGCATACAAAAATACAGAGGCGGACTTAATGCTACCATTTTCTATCAGTCAACCTTTGGGTGATGCAAAAACAAATTGTGGCAGGTGCAATATTAAGTAGTAAACATGATAACACATATCCACAGACATCAGTCTAATCGAAAATGTTCAGAGAAGGGCAACAAAAATGGTCCGTACCATTCGCAATCTATCAAGTCAAGTCAAGTCAAAATTTTTTTATTTCACATAGGCCTACATGGGCACTTATAAAACGTCAGAAGCTAGTGCACGGTATCTTACGAAGAGCGCCTTAAAGAACTTGACCTTATCACACTGGAACAACGTAGACAAAAGGGCAGCCTTATCGAGACTTATAAAATACTCACAGAATACTACGATGTGCCCAGCTTTCAAGATTTTTACACACTGAATGCCAACAAACATTTACCAGGACATTCCTTTAAGTTATGGGGAAATGCATCCAAAAAGAAGCCTTTGAAGCAATTTCTACCTAACCGAGTTGTAACGGCATAGAACAGGCTTCCGGAAAGTGTTGTGAAAGCTCCCACATTGAACTGCTTTTAAAATCGGTTGGACAGACTAAACATCTCCAAACTGTTTGAAACACACGCATCAGCTAGTGTGTCTTACCAAATAATAATAATAACTTTATTTTATACAAATTTATGATATTGGTGTAGAATAAAGAATATATCTATCTGTCTATCTATCTAAATCGAGAAAGGAAAAAACATACAGGCAACTTATCTATCGTTTCATACCAAGCAGTAAATTATCGATAGTAGATGGTCCAGATGATTTCATTAAAGACAACCATTGTAGACACTGTATTATTGGGTACTTGACTCCATTTTTTAGGGTTCCTTATAGGATAATTTTATTGTCCGTCTGTCTTTCTGTCTGTCATGACCCTTTATCTCAAGAACATCGAGTTGAAATTAAAACCTTATAATCAGGTCTGCAGTTCCTTAAAACTGTGAAAAAATCAAACCTCTGAGTTAACGAAAAAAAGATACGGCCGTTTATATCGCAAAACACGTATATTATTACGTATAAAGAGCTAATATTATTATTTATTATTATATCTCGACACTCTCAAGGGAATCAAAATTCATAGGGTACTCGTCCTATTGACCTATATAATATAATATATATAGAATCCTAAAATTTGGCATGAAGCAAGGTCTCACAGCACAAGTATAGGAAACATCTGAAAACTAAATTTGTAGTTACGTCACAAAAAAAAATTTTTTTACGTTTCGGAAAAATCTTCGTATCTCAATTCGGGAATTGAAGTGTTTTCATCGGTAAGTTTGAACGGACCCCTCAGTGTGCAAGTTCGACTCGCACTTGTCTGGTTTTTTGTCTTTATCCAAAATTGCAAATAGAAAGTAATTTTTAAATTTGTTGAATATTAATCAAATTAGAAACCATTCAACTCTGGCAGAAGAGGAAAGTGCCAAATGACAGTTTAAAGATACACATACTGAATTATGACGTCACCGCCATTAGGTTACGTGTGCTCAAAAGAGAAAGCGAGATATTCCCACTACGCCCCCACGCTTCCTCAAATCAATATTTAGAATGCTAGTTGCTGCTTCATTTAATAACCAATTTTGACGCAGTTTTCTGAAAAAGATGTTTTTTTTTTGTCTTATTTGTTGTTTAGTATAAAATATGGTTCAAAAATAAGTACAGGACAATATACAATTGGTTCGTTCCAAAACACAAATCGCAGACGTAGGTAACTCAGCCGCCAAACTAAAATGGAACTGGGCCGGTCACATCTGCCGCATCTCGCAACAAAATTGGGCGAAGGCAACCACTGATTGGATTCCGAACAGCAGGAGCCGGCGACGCGGTAGGCCCAGAAGGAGATGGCGTGACGATTTAGACTCTTACCTTAAGGATTGGCCAGAAGTGGCTGAGGACAGCAGTGGGACACAACGGGCTCATAATAAAAGAAAATGAAAGGATCTACCTTTCATTTTTTAACGAAAAGAATGTAGATCAATACCTAAAGCTTACATGAGACATGCCTTTAAAAGTTAGACACATAGATGACAATGTTTTGTCTGCCACGCTGATCTCACGGAAACCTTACTTACAAACAATTCCTCAGTTGATCTACAATATATTCGTATGTCGACTTGATCCCCATACCATGTCATCACATTATCATGTATCCTGCTTAACATATGTATGGCGGGCGAGCCCTCCGCGGCCCTCCGGCACTCTCTATATTCCTCTGTTTATAATACACATAGTATTACATGCTCAGTATGTGATGCTTCCTTGTTTACAAGGGCATGTTGTGTTATCGAAATTTATTTGATCAAATGTTTAGACGCTAGTTAAGTTTGGCTTTTCGATTTTATATTCTAGATATTAAAAGAAGCCAAATACGAGGAAAGCGTGGTTTTACTAATATTTAATCAGTGGACTAGATTTAACTACCGAAGCAAAATTATAAAGAAACAATTTGTAGCGATGCATAGATCAGTAAACGAGCCGGTCACGTGGCGAAGGCCTTATGAATCTATTGGATGTAGCAAGCATGCTGAGACCGGTAGCTGTGGCCGTGCTCGGGGGCTTTATAACAGACCAATAAGACCGTAACTAGCACGCTAGTGTGTAATCAACTGACAATCCGAAGCTGCACTTTTAAGCCAACTTTCATACTAAAAATTTTGCATTCGGAAGTTTTTAGGGTTCCGTACCTCAAAAGGAAAAAACGGAACCCTTAGCATAGTATAGAGATCATTTTATTGTTCGTCTGTCTGTCTGTCTTTCTGTCAAGACCCTTTATCTCGGGAACGTATATATACTAAGGTCTTTTTTTTTTTCAAGGTGGGAAATCATCAATGACATCTCTCGCCCTTGGGCGGGGCGTGAGGGCGTGTCAGACTTTTACTGACTAAAACCCACTCCTATTCCTTCTTTGCCTTTGTTCCAGGGCCCCGGGGTTCTCTTTCGCATCACCCATGGGCCCGGTAGGCTTCGACCCTGCTGGGCCCCTACGGTTGCTTATAACTTCCTGAGGCGCGCGTGGAACGCTGCGTATAATAAAATATCATGTTATTAGTTACAAGTGCATCTAACCACTGCTTCGTAACTTGCTAGTCTGTTCACTTCCAGTTTACTTCACGAACTGCTCTCTCTTAATATTTAATTCAACTTTATCAAAGGAGTGTTTAAAGTAACTTTTACTTTGAACAGTGTTTTGCACTTTTTAATTAATTATATTGTGAAAAATTAATCGCCTTTACGAGAAATACATCTTTTAGAGCATTGAAAAAATATGTAGTCGGAAAATCGGACATCATATTTTAAAAATGCCTAAAGAAGTATAATATAATCTCTTCTTACGAGACGCATGAAGCCTATCAGCTGAAGCAATATACGTTTTAAAGCTCAACAATATTTTAGATGATTTATGTATAAATGGCACGTATCAGTCCCACTAAAAACTCCCCGTAGACGTAAGAGCGTAACTCTTACTAGATTACTTTAATCATCATAATCATCACCATCATTTCAGCCGAAAGATGTCCAATGTTGGACACAGACCTCTTCAAAGTGTCACAATCCATCGGATTCCCACGACCCTCACAAGGTCATCGGTCCACCTTGTGGGAGGCCTTCTAACGCTGCGACTTCCAGTGCGCGTATTATTTAATATTCTCGTATAACTACCTAATTTTTCAAATTTAAAATGGACGCCAAACACAATGTTTACAAAACATTGCGGTTTCCCCCGCGGTCGGCGTGACAGCTGACGACTCGATCAGCCGCCGTGATACTAATCACGAGCTTGACAACCCTAACCCGACACGTCAGGGCAAAGAGCAACTCCACTGAACCACATTATTTGTGTTATTGTTTATTTGCAACTAGTAGGTGATTTATCGCTTGTTTTTTAGGTATCACACACAACTGGGTATTGGGGCACACTGAAAGTTTCTGGATCTGGCCACTTACAATAAAAGAATGAAAAAACAATTATTGAATTCGAAAATGGAATTATTTGCGAGCATGTTACTTTTTAATTGGCGAAGCTGTCATTTGTTTTTTCATTGTGGCGTCCTTTCGAAGATTGTGTGTCGCTGTCAAAATGAATTTAACTCATGAACATTTTCGTTCAATGATTTTTTATGATTTTCGTTGTTGCTTTTTTTTTGTTTTCGGGTGGGAAAATCATCTAATAATCTCCCCCGCTTTTAGGCAGAGCTAGTCACATCCAAGTTTTATCCACGATGACAGCTATGACGTCTGCTAATCTCGACGCCGGACGAGTAACATTTTTTTTTGGTTATTGGCCGCCACTCGGTTATAGCTTTACTCGGCCCATCATCTTGGCTTGGGCCTTACCAAGACTATTTGAGTTCCATTATTCTTATACCGAGGTACAATGATTTTACTCCACACACTCCTCTATACTAGCTTTTTTTTTATTTGTGGAAAAAATGTCTATATATATGACATCCCCCGCTCTTAGGCGGGGCGGGCGATAGTGTCAGACTTTTACTGACTAAAAACCCACTCCTGTTCCTTCTTTGCCATTTTTCCACGGCCCCAGGGATCTCTTTCGCAACACCCATGGCCCCAGTAGGCTTCGACCCTGCTGGGCCCCTACGGTTGCTAACATCTCCTTGAGGCGCGCGTGGAACACTACGCGCCGTCGACGACTTGGGCTCGGTCCGGACGGTTGCCGGACGATCGGACGGCTCGCCGTCCTGCTTGCTGTTGCTGCCTGCCGGCATGACCGGTCTTGCCGTTTCGCATATTATCCGGAAATCAATATGTAAACAAAAATTTCAAAATCACATTTTTGATATAAGTATTGGATACACTTTGACATATAGTAAACAAATGTTTTTTTTTGTATATTACAAACAGACACTTCAATATCATTTAAGATACAAAATAAGCGAAGCGGATGACTTGGTAGGTTTGTGAACTTTAAAGTGATAAATGTACGTCTAAAATAGAGTGAATAAATCGTGATATTAAATTATAATAACTAAAAAGATTATAATAATTAAAACAAAAATAAAAATTTATTAGTGATTATAATAATTGAAATAAAAAATAAAAGAACACGACTGCATAAGAATAACTTTAAACAAAAACTGATAAGAAAAAAACAAGGTCAGTTTTTATTTAAAGTTAGTTTTTACGCAATCTGGTTTTTTTATTTTTATTACAAGCTTTTTATTATCTTGCAAATGTATGTTAGTTTGTAACTATGTATATTCGGCTCAAATCTTACAACAAAATTTTGAAGCTCAAAATTCATTCCGACCTTCGACCGATTGAGCTGAAATTTTGTATACATGTGTAAAGTGCGTAACAATGCAATATTATGATGACATGGAGCTGATCTGATGATGGAGCTGAAACGTGGCCGGAACTCCGCAATAAAACGATGCAATCCCATCGAGTTTGGGCTCGTTTGATGCGTATTGACGAGTACTTTGATCCTTTGTGGTAACCAGGTTCTGATGATGGAGCTTGTGACTCCCTCGTTAATGTTTAAAAAAGTGTTAGGTTAGTGCTAACAGACAGACGTGCCAATTTTGCAAACAATTTACAGTGATTTATTTGTATTGAGAGGAACCTGTCTTCCTGTCTATAGAATTAGAGATGTTTCGGGAGGGCGTCAAATTGAATCAATATCGGTACTGTCGGGTTAGCTTATGTATACGTCGGAGAATTAGACTGGGAAATGCCAAAACGGCTATGTTTTTGTTATAACGCTTCATTTTAGACTCAAGGCTACAAAACGAGACTACCTACGTATAGGTTTTTTTTTGGGTAGGTAAGAAATCATGTTATTACTTTTCCCGCCTAGGGTGAAACAAGAGGGCGTGTCAGACTCTAAGACCACGGGTTTCTTTTTCAGGAATTCCCTGTGGCCCCTGTCCCTGTTTTTGTTGACATGTCTTAGATACGCGCGTGCAACACTACGAACCGTCGACACTTTACCTGCTATTAAAGATGATTCATTTATTCCACATTTCCTTACATTTTTTTATGGTAAGTCATTGGCATTTAATAAATTAGAAAAAGTACCAGAAGTAAGGAAGTATAAGGATTTCGCAGATATTACTAAACATTTTGTGTTACATTAAATCTGTACAAGCAAATGCTTAGGACCTCCCAAAACAATTACTTTCCTAAACAATCCTATCTTTTACTAACAGGAACTCACAACACAATACACACGGATATTACACGGACCCCAAACATCAAAGACTCGCTAACAAGTTGTCCAAGTTTGGTCGAGGCGCTATCCATTCCCTCATATACCAGAGTGCTTTGATCTTAAATATGGTATAGATCACCGCTCGAGCAGATGGCCTGGATGCTTTAGGTGATCGACATCTTGGAGAAAGATCAAGTGAGGTCAGAGCTATTGAGACTTGTTGACGTAAAGCGAAAGTGTCATTTTTGTAAAGGTCTTAATATCGATTGTGACAGATTTTATGGAGTTTCCATAAAATCTGTCAGTAAGGACAAAAGCACCGAAAGATCTGATCTGATCTTGAACTTATCTTATGTCTAGTAGCCAGCAAGCAGTCAGTTTCATGTTGAAGGAGAATTCCTCGCGTTGAGATATGAGCTGCCACGGTAAAAGTCTTGTTAAAATGTAAAAGTATGTGATTTGTGAAATGATAAGTGGGCACATGCTCTCTGCTACAAACTAAAACTTACAAAATTATGAAAAGAGTTAACTGAATTCAAGATAAGTTACGCGAATAGTTTTGTTGCGGGATTGTTTAAAAGAGTTACCGTGGTCATAGAACGCCAAGAGCAACTGAAGGAACGTGGCTGGGTTTTAGTCAGTAAAAGTCTGAAACTCCCTCTCGCTCTACTTTAGAGCGAAAAAAGACACTTTAGGTTTTCCCACGTAAAATAAGATAATGGTATCTAAAAGGATTTTATTATTGATCAAATAAACGTATCGTATTTTCTGTTAGAAGGTCAATGTTATTAACCTTCTGAATTCATTTTAGAGGCCTGATAATAACAATTGGAAATCTTTCTCAACACTAATCTTTCTGCGCTTGTCCCATGTTACTTGAGTTGGCGCAACACGTTTTTTTTTCTTCTATTCTACACATACCAGTTACCTTAAGAATAACAGTGACAACTAGTATAATGTCCAGGTGTACCACACATTAGTTGAAGTCTGGGTGAGTTTGGGCATATAAGTGATACTTGAGAGTACTCATTGAGCTTCTTAGTAGTCCTAAGTTGAGCTTTACGAATACTGACAAATGCTTGCTCTGACTGGACAGGTCCACTCAAACCTGTGTGAATATTGCCTCAATAGACCATCTCAGACAATAATCTAC
Organism: Mythimna pallens; assembly: GCA_961205895.1. Taxonomy (NCBI): domain Eukaryota; kingdom Metazoa; phylum Arthropoda; class Insecta; order Lepidoptera; family Noctuidae; genus Mythimna; species Mythimna pallens. The sequence continues at coordinate 20,147,635 of OY540847.1, read as the reverse complement.
AGGGTTCGCATATGATTTGACCATTAATGTTTGCTGTTTGGACTTTAAAAGAGACTTTGCGCTTTGAGCGTTATTAACGATCAACATTTTTAATTATTACTTAATTAAAAATGTTAATAATACACAAAAAAAATGTTTTTATTACGCTTGATAACCCTTCATAAGTGATCATTACTCACCCTAAAAAAATGTGAAGATTGTGGAAGTGGAGTGTTATTAACGATCAACATTTTTAATTATTACTTAATTAAAAATGTTAATAATACACAAAAAAAATGTTTTTATTACGCTTGATAACCCTTCATAAGTGATCATTACTCACCCTAAAAAAATGTGAAGATTGTGGAAGTGGAGTGTGTATGTAAAATGCACATGTTTGTAGCATTAGTTTATTAGACTACGAATATGTTGGGTTCTTATAATAAATAAGCATTTGTAGGGTGAATAATGTGATAAATATGGTAATCTTGTGCCTTAAATCAGATTCTCAAAAAAGTCGTCTATACATCTTTTTATTCTGCAATCAATCACTGGGCTTATGTCTCTGGTCTGTGCTGCTTAAATATTCATAAGATTCTATCTTTGTACAGATCAAATGGTTGTATATTTCAACTCTGCAGGAGAACAGTGTAGATAATTTCATAATATAGTTCAAGCAAAGCTAAGGTTCTTAGCTAGTATAGAGTAGTGTGCGCAGTGAAATCATTGTACCTCAGTATAAGAATAATGAAACTCAAATAGTAGTATAGTATAGTAGTATAGTGGTAAGGCCCAAGTCAAGATGATAGGCGGAGTAAAGCTATATCCGAGTGGCGGCCAAGGACCAAAAAAAAAGAAATGTTGTGTTGTTGTTGTTATGTAGATGTGTTGTTGTTGTTGCTGATATGCAGTATATTAACATCCAGATATACATTATGGCTGTAGTGGGTCAGAGAATGTTGAACCAATCATTAAAAAAATCCTAAAGATTTTTGATAATCCCTTACAAACTGACGGGCTAGTTGCGTTACAATCTCCATTTTGACCACCATCGAACCCGTCATTACTTACCATCAGGTTAAATATTAGTCAAGCACGAGCCTATCAATAATAATAGAAAAATCGCAATGCTATGTTGAAATTCCAACAATGTTCATTAGGTTTTATCGACTGTGTGTCGACGTTAAATGTTATTCATTTTGCAAATAGGTTTTAAAAAACACTTTTACACATAATTTTTTTCGACAATTCAAACTAGCTAGTGTTCCCTAACTGACTATCCTGAGAAGAAACACCGAAACCAACTCAAAGGTCAAACTATTCCTAAAAAACTGAGTGTTGCAGATTTTTAAAAAATTCTTTTTTTGGGTAAACAACAATATTACTAGACAGAATTAGGTACATAAAAAGTAGAACATTTTTATCACAACTTTTTCTGCGAAGTAGAGGGTTATGTACGAAACGTCAAGAACACAATTTTGACAATTCTTAAATGTTACCATATGCGAAGTTTAAGAATTGCCGAGTGCGGCCGAGAACAGTGGAGTGGTGGTAAAACTATTAGCTAAGCTGTGACTTTTATGGCAGAGGAGAGCTGTGACTTGCGTTATTGGTTTCGTTCTGGTTTCTTGTTTTCTTTAGGGCAAACTATAAATTATATATATTTCTGGGTTCGGTATCAAACTATATTTTTTATAGCGAACAAACAATTTAAAAAAATCCTGCATCGCATTATTAGCGTTCTCCGCGTGATTGGGAGATACACAACATTCCTAAATCAACTATCGGACGGTGGACTGGACCAGACAACATCCGTCTAGTCTGAGGAAACTCCCTTTTCTCGGAGGTATGTGTGACCTGAAACTCTCTTCCGCACACCTCTAAATTTTTCTTAAGTTACGCTTCTTTGGATTTTAAACACTACATTAGTCTTGTATTATTGAATCAACAGAATTGAGAGTTATTGATAGAGGAGGCTATATCTTGCTGATTAGCGAAGGCTACGGTAACGATTATTAGGTAACAATTTTCAACAAGCTTTTACCCGCAACTTCGATCGCGTAAAAGTCGAAATCGATTATACAGGATGATAATCGGTTTCAACTTTACGCAACGAGACGTAATTGATGAACAAACATCCATATTATATCTAGTCATATAAAAACACATCCCTACTAGTAGGATAACTCGTTCACAAGATGAGAGATGCTGCCACGTAGATAAAAACGATAACTATAAGTTTTCTATGAAAATTATACGATATAATGCCAGCTGACGTTGAAAGCAATTTATTTTAACTGCATTGCGCTCTGAAGTTTTTGTTGCGATATTTCAGTTTTCATGTCACACAAAATTATGTGAACTAAAGTTTTGATAGTTTAGTGTAGCTTTGCTTTACGAAGCTTTGAAAATTGAGTGTTGCCATTTTTCCTCTCACTCAAGCGTAACTAAGTACGTTATAATCGCAGCTCGCTGAACATATTGGCGACGCCGTCACTGGCTGACGCGACGTCTGAATGTGATGAATGAAGCCATTAGTGCTCGCGCATACCACGCGGTATTACCCACATGGAAATATTAATGGCTATTGACTTCATAGTATGCTTTCGTTAATACTTAAACGGCTTTTTAATATTTACAAAGAAAAGAGATTTTTTCGTTTATCTACATATTGGAACGTCTTGCAGCAATTACCCAATATGAATATATGTTAGTGAAGTCAACAGTACGTCATGTGACGTATACACAATTTAAAAATAGTGATTTAAACCCCAAGAGCTCTCTTGATCTTCGAACTTCGTGCGAAAAACTTTGCCTTAGAACTGTCTCTAGCCTCGTTGTGAATTGAGTACCTGACGCACAACGCCTGGTGCGTGATCTGGAACAGTTTATTTATTGCTCGCTACCCACTCAGCATCCAGTAAATAGAGTCGATCGGCATCCTGAATTGACATATATATAACACGAATAAACACGAAAAAATAGTTTACAAAATAAAATTATTACAAGCTGAAATTCCCGCTGTCTGTGGCATCGGAAACATTGTGCCCACGGGAGTCGTAACTGTAGATTATGGGCCTTTGTGATGTGATGCAAGTTGTGGTTCTTTCAATCTTATTTATAAATTCACTAACCATATGCTGAAGCTTTTTGCCTTCTTTGAGAAGTGGCTAGTGAGACGCCACGTTGTTCTTACTTAAATCCACACTGGACATGGCTATTAAGGAGGAAGAAATGTCACCATTGTGCGGATCACCAGGAGGATACGATGGGACATACAGTGGAAGTCGGCTCCTATTGGGTAGAGCACTGCTATTTATTTATTATTTGTTATTTATTTAGTACAGCAAAAAAGCCATTAAAATTAAACTAAACTAATTTAATCCTTTCACTGTCTTCTCACAGAATCGCAAACTTTCTAATAATATTGTCTTCCATTCATCAGCAAACAAATCTAATTCAGAGTTGATCTCCACGAGCGCGTTGAGCATCGTTAGCATACACGGTATAGGGGAGGTGGATTGAGCTACAGTGCGACAAAATGGGACATTAAATAATTTATGCTTTCTAGAGCGATTGTAATTATTCGAGAGACGTGAGAACGTTTGGCCTTGGTTCAGGTCATGGTCTAGAGTAACGCACATCCTCACGAGACGTCCAGGGCGTCAGAACTTGTTGGGCGATTTCCGGCCATCGTAAGCGCGTGCTTGCGGACGTCGAGCAGTTTTGTCGCACAACCGTTAGTCACACATCTATTTGTCGAGCTCATGTAGTAAACGTTGTGAGTTTGTATGTACGAGTGTGCTGTGATGACTTTCAAATTCAAATGAATAATCATCAACTTCTCTCGCATGTCTCCGTGAATTTTAAAGTGTGATTTGATTCAGAAATGTAGATAGATTCTTCACCACTATTCCGGATTTAAAATTACGTAGTCGCATTCAAATTTTGCTGTACGTCACTGTAGCGATTTGACATGAACAGCATCTTTATTTTGAGAACCTGCTATGAGCAGTTCCCGTAGTGGGTATTAGAACTAAAGTACGGTTCATCGGCAGATTATGTCAGATCTTTTAATCCCGGGAGTATGTTCCCTTGGGACAATTTTCTACATTCTGCACGTGTGCAAAGTGTTAAAGTCTCACCTAAGGCGCGGGTTTGCGAACGACGAGCAATGGGTAGCTCGCCGTCTTCTCGCCTTATAACGACCGAGCACGAAACGTCGATGGCACGTAGTGTTTCACGCGCGCCTCAAAAAGATGTCAACAAACCGTAGGCGCCCATCAGGGCCGGTGCCTGCTAGGATCATGGAGAAAAGTATGAAAGGGACACAGTATTATAGTCGTGGTCCTAGAACTCAAAGGCAACTGAAGGAACATAGGGGTGGTTTTAGTTAGTAAAAGTCTGATAAGCCTTTTCGCTCTGCCCTAGAGCGGAGAAGTCATTACCTTAGCCGAATTCCCACCTTAAAAAAACATGGGCGAAATTGCTGGCAGCAGCTAGTAGTTTATAAATACTTGTAGTTAGTTAATATCTCTGTAAAAATATGGTAAATTCAATGTTGTTTTCAATAACAACTGTCCAGTAAGTACCGACTAAGTTAAGTTAATACTTACAATACTGCTTCACAGTAACATTGACCAGAACGTTCAAGTTATAAAAGCTGTTCAGTACAATGTGTGTTTCTTACAACTGCGCGATAAGACGGGGTCAATTATGTGCGGCGTTTGTTACAGATAGCTCGCCGCGCGCCGGCCGCTGTGGAGTGCAGTCACGCAACCCCTGTGACCACATATTATTACTATGTATTTATTAAACTCAGAACTCTGGCATCCTGAACCTTTGGAAGGCAAATGAGGGGCCGGAGCCAATTGGTAGAGGCCGCGACGTTCATCCGCCGCGTGATGTCGCGCGTGTTTCATGTGCGACGGTCCCCGTCACGGAAAACGGATTATTACCTGCGCAGTGTCACTAGTTCAACTTTAACGGTGTGCATGTAGTCGTGTCAATGGAAAACTTTAATGTACGTACGTAGAAAAACTTGCGTCGGGCGCGGCTCTAGAAATCGCACTCGCATATGAGAAATGAAAACTAAATAGAGTTTTGGGAAAAAAAAACTTACAATTATACCCTCAAGAGTGTTCTGTAATTATGTAATTAAAGTAACAACCTTCAATATCGTAATTAGTATTTAAATGGGACATTAAACCACTTGACCATTATTATAAGCTATGTTATTGGAGAAGGCACTTCCGTTTTCCCTTGTATTTTTATCTCTCTTCCTTTTCTACCAAAATATCTTTGTCTCTTTCGCACCTTCCCACCAGTTGAGGTAGTGGAGACGTTCGCATTGGATGCCATTGCGTCGAAATAAACACCGGACACTGATATAACTATATTAATATGGTAAATAGTTTAATATGGGTTTTATTTCAAATAAAAACTCTACTATATATGCGAAATGTACAAATTAATACTAATTATATTGTTAACTGATGCTTTTGCTCCACAATCATGCTGTTTTATTAGGGTAAAGAGGTGAGAGAGGGAAAAACCATTAAGATTACACCTTACAAGTAATATTTAATGCATTAGGAGCCTGTTTGCTACTATTTTTAACGTAAGTTGTGACAACATCATCATCTTCCTGCCCTTGTCCCGTGTTATTTGGGGTTGGCGCAACATGTTTTTTTCTTCCATTCTGCCCTGTCACTCGTCATGCTATCATTAACTTCCTTTTCTTTCATATCACTCTTCACACAATCCATCCATCTTTTCTTTGGTCTCCCTCTCCCTCTCCATCCATCCACATGGTGGTGACAACATAAAAAATAAAAATATTAAAAATTCATATCTCGTTAAATCTACATTCAAAAAACCACTCAGAAATCGAACCCAAAAACTTGTTTAGCTAGCGAAAATTAGATTAATGACTGAAACACGCAGAGCAATTGGAAAGCAAACTTACTTCCTGTTTCATGGTCACAGTAGCCGCATGCAAGGTCTCGCACATTCCTACTCGGCGTTGCCTTCTTGACGGAATAGTCTCGTACTCGCTCGCAGTTACGCGCCACTGCGAATGTTGGTCAAGTGGATAAGAAGGAAGCCTTGACTTACTCCGACCATTATACTGAAAGATTGTCAATTTTATAAATAGATTGGACAATTTGTTAAGTGACGATACTTAACTAACGTTTAGCGTACACAGGTGAATAGGTTAATCTTATCATATTGCAATGGCATTAGATATTCGGAAACTATAAATCATGATATATGTATGTTGTAAAAGAGTATAATCGCATAAATTGCAATGTAAATACTGTAATGAATCATCATGTAGAAGCTCTGATCCTACAGCAACAATTCTGGACATAGAGTTACAGTAGTGTCAAACGCTGCTTTAAGTTTACTTTTATGGTATAGTTGACCAGCGAGTGAACCACGTGGCCTATTGTTTCATTTTATAGAAATAACATATTGGCACACTCAAGCTGAAGAATGATTTTCACCAGCACAATATTCATGGTTCACCAAAAAGTCATCATGATTTCGGTGTGAGAGAGAGAGCCATACAGGCCATGTAACACTATCCTTTTCTCACACCGGATTCATCGTTGCTGGGCTTGTACTATGAAATCACTTACAAGATGATTGTTATTAGTTCTACATAGCCAATGAGACGTTTTGTGTCTTCTGTCAATTTAATAAAAGCAAAACACTGAAATTGATCTTTTTTTTTTAAGAAAAACAAATTATTCATTAATAGTAAACTTCGTGATGTACACATTGAAGAGCTTATAACTCAGTTTTATTACACTTATATTCCTAGTGTATTGAAACATCTGCACGGATTCGCATTGATGTAAAAACATAATATATCTGCAAAAATTTATTTACTTTTTTATAAGATATTTATTGTGCAGATAGCAGTCCGAGGTTTCTGTGTGAGAAGCAGTAGGTACTGCTTCTGGACCTCGGACTGCCGTAAAACTACTAAAAGCATGATCGCAACTTAAATTGCATTTGTAAGTAATTATTTATATCACTGTTATTTGAAGCGAGTCAGATGTGATGGTGTAACAAACCGCAAATAGTATTTAACAACACCGTTCAAGCGAAACCGAGGGGCCAGACTTGTTTGCTCTAGAAACATCGTGATGAAGTTTTAAACAGCAACAAAATTAAACTGTGCATGAGTTGTAACAAGCGTGTCGAAGTTATGGCTCTTTGCGAAGTTAACATTTTGTTGTGCAAAAGTTCAAATGTTCAAAGTTTCTAAATCAATAAAGAATGAAAAAAAAAAACAAAATTAAAAACATTTCGTCACAGTACATAGGATCTTCGTTATTATTCAATATGATTATCTTATTGTTGTTTGTCAGAAGCGGCCGAATTGCACGGGTTTGCTGATAAGGAGTTTAAATGAATGTCTTAATTAATGATCACAAGATGAATACCAAATGAAGTATCTAATCGAAAATAACGTGAACGGCGGTACACGGTACACGATGGAGCATTCGGTGGAGGTTGACCTCGCTTAAGCGAAGTACCATAGTGTCCTCGTGGGAGCGATTACCGGCAATGACCTCTCACGCCGGACCCTGGTACAGGCCATGGTTCCACGCGCGCCTCAAGGAGATGTCAGAATGTCAAAACCCAGGTATGTAAATGTAGGGATCCAGTATGGTTGAAGCCTTCTGGGGTTATAGAATTGCTTTTGAAAGAAAAACCTGTAGCCCTGAATTGCAAGGTAACGAAGAAACATGTACAAAAAATATCGGACAAGTGTGAGTCGGACTCGCGCACTGAGGGTTTCGTACAAACTTACCTATGAAAACAGTTCAATTCCTGAACTGAGTTACAAAGATTTAACCCAATCGAAGAAATGTTTTTTTTTGTAACGTAACTACAAATTTACAGTTCTCAGTTTTTTTCCCTATACTGATGCTATGAGATCTTGCTTCATGCCAAATTTCAGGCTTCTTGGTCAACGGGAAGTACTCTATGAGTTTTGATTCCCTTGAGAGTGTCGAAATACACATTTTTTGCGACATAAACGGCCGTATCATTTTTTTTTTTAACTTAGAAGTTTGATTTTTTCATTGCTTAAAGGGACCGCAGACCTGAGAATGTAGTTTTAATTTCAGCTCGATACCTCCAAGCTTTACCGAAATAAAAGGTCTTGACAGATAGACAGGCAGACAGACAGACAGCGAAGTGATCCTATAAGGTTTCCGTTTTGTTCCTTTTGAAGTACGGAACCTTAAAAACTAGTACATGGTACCAATCATCCACTAAGGTACTCACACTGTATTACTTTCGCCAGTAATGTTTAGGTCCCAATACTATAATATAGTATAACCCCAATTAGATGTACCGAGCGAGCACACTGCCATACACTAGGTGCGAATTCCAACTGCTTAGAAACAACTAGTGTAAAACTTAATAACACCATACCCAGAGATTGAACCCAACACACAAGTTGGTAAGTAAACAAACAATGGCACACAACACTGTGCTTGTAATACGACTCTTATTTCCCGGAGGAGCTGCGAGATGGCACCACGGCGCTCAGATGTTTACATTACAACATTTTCGGCTACAAGCAAGGTATTATTATTTGTGTTGCGGCTACGGGAACGTGCTCGGTTCAAGGTTGCTTTAAATCCAACTTATTAACTAAAATAAATGAGGCGTCTAAGATACAGCTTAATTTTTGTAGGAGTTGATGTAATATAACAAAACTGTTTTAAAAAAGCTGGTCAAGTACGAGTCGAACTCGCGCACGAAGAGTCCAATTCACAGAAATCAGAAATAAGAACGTTGTCGACGTTTTTAAACAAAAATGAAAATAAAAACATAAAGCTGTCTTGAATCGAGATTTATCGTGATTATTTGCATTTTCTAGTAATAAAAAGCAGTTCATTATTTGTTTTTGTATCTACGCAGAGATATTAGGAAAAGGTCAATAAAATTCATTTCAAATTTTTCTAACGCCGGCCATAGTTTCCTTAAACGATAAGTCACAAGTTACCTATCAATTTGGTTTGACTGGCCTATTGGTCTAGTGGTTAGTGGCCCTGACTGCTATGCCGGAGGTCATGGGTTCGGTTCTCATTCAAAACATATATTTGTTGTGTCTGAGTTATCTAAAATATATATGTATTTAGAAATATATTAGTATGTTTATCAGTTGTCTCATACACAAGCTCTGCTTAGTTTAGGACTAGATAGCGATCTGTGCTAGTTAAGGCATATTATTATTATATCCTAAATTGGTCAACTGTAATAGTCTCGGAGATAACGAATATCTGATTATGTTATTAAGAACCATAAGATATGTTGTAAATTTAGTTCGAGGATATAAACTTAATAAAGTTGGGCGTTGAGTGAAGTGAACGAACTAGTTAGAGGTAGCTCAGTTCAGGTACTCACATTAATTACAAAGACAACCGCGCGTTTGTGCTCACATATTTAGTTACTGTTTTCAAGATTCAAAATATTTGATTTCACATAGGCCTAAATGAGATAGTACACGATTCCCATTGGTCGTTTGCTACGAAGAAGAACCGGCGAGAAATTTCACAGTTACTCTGTAAAAAATTACAAAATGTTAACCTTATTTCAATTTTAAAATGTAAATATAAAGAAACTGTAAATCTGTCTGTCCAGTCCAGTATTAATTAGTACCAAATAAGTAAAAGAAAAAAGCGGATCGATATAAAAAAAATAATCTATGAGTCAGCGGAGACAATAGTGATCTCAAATTCACATTATAAAAAGGAAGGTATATAAAAATAAAAGTAATAATAGATCACATGATTATATAACAATGAGAAATCATTAATGAAGTTAGTAAATGGTTTAAATAATGATTGCATTGCAAAAATAATATCATAAATAAAATAATGAACCAAAAACGGAATTCTAACAAAGGCTCATTATCGTGTAAACGTCTATCAACTGCTGCATCTTGTAACTTTACGTCTACTAAATTTCATCTTGTAATACGTTTGTTTGATAAGGACACGTACACAACACCCTCACTGAGCTCTGTAACTTTGTTTGTGAGCTATACTTATACACTTGCTATCTGAGAAGAAAACTTGTTATCTTGTTAGTAGTAAAAAACAAAATGTTTCATAACAAACACATCGTATAGCACCGGCGCGCATAAAGGTAGATTTCCTTAAAATAAAGGGAGAAAAAATAAACAAAATGAACCAGCCACGTCGCGTGTCCGGCGTTACGAGCTCGTAGCACGTAGCGCTACGCCGCCTACGCGGCTACGCGCTTCGAGTCCCGCCATACATCATAATACTCTCTCTCATCAAATTTCTATTGATATAAATCGCTCGACCCTTTTGAATGTAAATGAGTTCAAATATTGACCAACAATTGAATTGGTACTAAGTTTTATTTGACAAAAGATCTTACAGATAATATTATTATCTTTTAAACTTTTGTAGAAGACAGATAGGTGTGTCGCTATCATATTATTTTTATAACTATAACCTTTTAATAAAGTAGTGCGCCTCACCATGAACGATTGCATCACTACTTACCATTAGGTGGGATCGCTGTCAAGCACTAGTTTATATATATATTAAAAAAAAAATATTATGTAATCAAATCGGTGTGACTTCTTTTCAGAGATATCATATGATTTTTTTATTAAATGTATTTTTTGTAGTTAGTAAGTTTCTACTGTACAACCCCTTGGACATTCTCGGTAACATTGTACAAGTGCTTGCTTCCTTTAAAGGAGACTTTGACCCTTGACTTTGTTTCAGTGTTTCTTCTCAGGGTAGTCAGCTAGGGAACAACGACCTCATCTAGTTTAAACTGAAGAAAAAAGAATAAGCGTAAAAGTGTTTTTTTAAAACCGATTTGCAAAATAAATATCATTTATAAAATGTAAATCGCTGTACAATGTAGCTGTGTGCCGTATGTCAAAACATCAACACAGTGTATTAGTGTGACATAATTGGCCGCTCAGCACACAGCGAGACTCTACAGCAGCCAAAGTACACTCAAATCTTGCGACATACGTTTGAAGATGAACCCTCGAGAAAATATTGAAGAAAGATGTCTCTTAAATGGAAATGTGCAAAAATCATGAGATTTGGAAACGTCTGTATGCAACTGTTTGTTTATTTTATAACAAAAAGTTGTTGAGTATTATCTCAGACTCAGTGACTGTCACTAACGCGCCCTTTAGTGTCAGATCTCATCACTTCACTAAATTCACAACAAATCCTATTCACCAAAAATCTTTTGAAGGAATGTAAACGCCTCAAATATTCTATTCTAAATACAAATTATCCTGTTACTTAAATACAGATTAAACTTCCCATGGTAAATAAAACCTTATGATAGTGACAATAAAGTAGAATTTAGATACAGAGAGAATTTACTGCTTAACTTGATTTCATGAAAATTTCACGATAGCCCACTCCACCTTCTCTCCGCCGAGGACTCACAATCCATTGTCTTAGGGACACGAGGTGCTTGAATTTTTTTATTAAGTTAGTAATGGACTTAGTCTAGCTACAAATCTACGGAAAAATGTGCGACTACAGTTCGGAGCTTACAGCAAAAGCCGACCTGATATGTTGATGGTGATTTAAAATAACCGCCCAAGATTGACTCGCGTGTTAAGGGTTTCATGCCATCAAATAACGCATAGTCAAAAAGAAACTCGTGTTCTGTAAACACGAAACATTACCTTCCCATATTGGCTTGAGCAGTGGTGACCCAGTGGCAACGGCCCCGATTTACCAGTGGATTGCAGGTTCAAACCCAGCCAGGCGAATAACGTTGTGTAATTTATTTCATCACTATTGCTCTCAAAACGGTGAAGGAAAACATTATGAGGAAACCGGCATGTCGTAGAAATAAAAAATTCGAAAACGTGATATCTACCAACCCGCACTGAGCCCGCGTGGTGAATTATGGCCCATTCCCTGTCCTAGAGAGGAAGCCCGATTCTCAACAGTGAGAACATTAAAAGACTAATTATGCAATGCTATTGGCTTGAAAATATAGTCCTGAGCCTATAAAACAGACGGAGAAAAGCAATTAGACGTTTTCTTGCGAGAAATACGTCAACGGACAGATACTGGCGTTAGTGTAGGGCTAGGAATTATTTTGCCATTCATGGTAATGGAAGCTAAAATGTTAAGTCTGTCGAATATTATCCCGTAAACTGGTCGCTTGTATTAGTGGCGTGTGTCGGTAAGCGTTCCCAGCCGTGGAAATAAGCTACAACTTTACTGTAAGCTGCGACATGTGCACGTAACTACACACACGGTCGAGTGCAAGCGTTCGACTAGTTTCATTAAACGTCACTGTGCTTATTTTCAGCAGAGGTTTGGTTACAATTGCTGTAATTTATATAGGATACAATTTGTTTGTGTTTCTAAAATCTTGATTCTCTGCTTTAGAAAGCAAGTCCACAATATATTTAGATTTTCCGGAAAGGCAGTACTCTATAGTAGTCCGCGGCTAAACTACGCATGTATCCTTAGTTTCGTTACGTATGAAAATATTGGTGAGATCATCCATTGCTCGCCAAGGCTACGCTATGCACGGCTGCGCGGCTTACAAAGAAATAAAACGGCGCAGCTAACGTGGAAGACCTCTCCATACACAGCTTACTTAGCAGTGGATGACCGACTTGTTCAGGCCAGTTACTTACTGAATACATTTGTGACATGCGTATTACGTTACAGTTGTAGCTAATTTAAGTCCACTACAATAGTAAAGTGTAACGGAGCTCGCGGATCATCTTAAATTTGCTGTGTCTACATCTATATCTATATATCATTAGGTTGAAAGTGTAACAATCATAAATGGGCCAAAAAATAAACTATGCACGCGTGATCTCACTAAGCATGCTTTGAGAGAGAAGTTCTCTCATAGTGGAGCGAGGTTCCTAGGAGTATGCAATGATGTAGGATCAATTAGTATTGAACTAATTTGTGCACAACTGTTAGGTTAGGTGAGTAGCATTTTGTAGTAGCTGAGAGGGCTGGTACAAATGTCTTTCCATAATACTGTTAATATTTATGTGTTTATACACTTTAAAAGCTTATAAAGTGTTGATTACACAGTTCTTTAGTTTTTTGTTTAGTAGTTCTTTAGCTTGTAACAACTTTTACAAGTAAGATGCCTGTGTACTAAACAGCTTCTTTGACTGTCCTTACCGAGTTGCCACACAGTCTGTTTCACCTACTGTGAGGGACATTGATGTATAATTATTAAGATAAGTAAGCAGCTTTCACATAGTTGCATGGGAATCCGGAGTACTCTACCAAGCTGAGTGTTTAGTATTGACGGTACCTACAATATTAGGTAGATTCGAACAAGTTATAGGTATCCGCAAAAGAATCATCTCTTCACAAAACTATCAACATTTATTGTTACAGTTTGTTTTCTTTCCCGGAACATTCCCTCGGGATTCATTAGTGCATGTAATGTTAGTCGTAAAGTTTCTTCTACTTCGTGGACTCAAAGTACCGCACAGAACAAAGGAAGGAGCCGATCGTATCAGTAAGTGTTGAAATAGTTTAGTTTATGAGCTGTTTACAGCTGGGACGGGGGGTGGGAGGGGGAGGGGATCTGTGATCCGATTATTAACGCGAATAGTTGCGGCTCCCGACTGTTTGATCTATGTCTGTGACTGATATATTTCATCGTTGAACATAACTTTGATATTCATTGATTTATGTTGTAATCCTAGACAATGAATCATTTATGACCTAATAATTACACACATAATTACGCACTGCAGAATAGGTTGCACACACCTTGGATGATAGCGACACATAAATATAAAGATTTAGAATTTCGTTTTTCATATTTTTTATTAGTTGGCTTAACGTTGAATAAAATGTTAATAGATAAATGTTTGTACAACTTAAATTTGTCCATTTTAACTTGTAAATTTTTAATATAATTCACAGATAATAGATAAATTATTTCATAACTCCTTCTATGATTAATGCATGCCGTGGCAGCTTTTAATTAAGGCTACACTATGAAATTTAAGAAAACTGAATCTTTAGCATGTCTAATGGTGTATGCTTTCTTGGTTGTCTATAATATAAATAAAAGTAAATAAATAAATAAATAGCTTGAAAATATAATCACGAATAGCCAATGAATATCTGATTTATTGAGTAACTACCACGTAACTAAAGCTGAATGAATGTTCGCTAATGAGTGCAGCTGTCTATAAACACTAATTGAATACTGGTTTAAAATATTTGTAATTCGCCTTGCAGTGAAGAAAAGTAACGTCCTTACGTACCATAACTTGAATGATATTCGTAGTTTAATTGTAGAATGACAGGATTTTGGGCACAGAACTTAGTGTGATATATAAATGTTTCTCTACAGTGACAGTTTGTCACGAATGCGAAGCCGTCGCAAATTCGGGGCACGTGCGGACATAATTGTGTCGGTCTAAAAGGTAAGTTACCGACTACACTGTACACTAACTCATTCCGGCTTTTGTTACTTCAAAGAACGGGCCTAAATATTGGTTTTTTTTTTTTTATTTTTTTTTTATCTCATTTTATTTGCGGGGTTTTTTCTATACAGAATATGTCACCCCGATGATTTAATACAAATATTTTAGATACATGTTTACTAGTCTACCCGCAACCTTATACCCATAATAATAATACGATAAAGCTTTCTAGCCTCATCTGTTAAAGGTGAGGCTAGAATGCTATTATAGAAGCCTACATTATAACTGTTGGCAAAAGCTTGACGTCTTTGGACCCCAATACGAACACACTCCGACAGGACATGATGCACATCTTCTATAGTGCCACAGACAACACAATTGGGAGAATCGACTTTGCGCATCATAAATCCAAAGCTGTTGAGTGGTATGTGGCCGGATCGGAGTCTTAAAGCCATCACAACCTCCTGTCTATTCAATTTTCCGTCGCTGAACCAAAGAATCTGTGGAAGAGATGGCTGAATCGTCCTGTACCAAATGCCTTTCGTTAAAGACCTTCCATCAAAATATTCTGACCACGATTCAATACATATGTCTCTAACCAAAGGTAAAAGCTCAGTGTACCAAGGATAACACGAATAAATTTCCCCATCTGACCCAGCTTCATTTGCCAAACGATCAACCACCTCATTACCTTCTAATCCAACATGGGAGGGGATCCATTGCAATACAACAGTTCTATGTTTGGCAACAAAATCAGTAATGGTTCTTAATATAGAATAAGCCAGTGGAAGGCCCCTAACAGATGAAGTACTCGTACATCTTATCAGGTGGAGAAGAGCACTTTTCGAATCAGTAAAGAGGATGAAACGATCACCGTCCAATGACTCGATATAGGCCAAAGCTTCAGCGATAGCAATTAGCTCTAAATGCATTATTGACACTTTTGATAAAATTTGGAATTTGAAATAGGCACCAATTTGTGAATCGAAAAAGGCCGCGCCACAGAAATTTCCACGTCTAGAACCGTCCGTGTATACACAGTAAAAACCAGAATATAATGCATTTAAAGACTTACAACATATTGATCTTAAATTATGAACATTATAACAATGTTTAGGTTTATCTACCGAATCTAAATTGGGCTTTATAGTACCTGATAAGTCCATATTGCTGACCCAAGCAGTCATGGAGAACATGTCTATTTGATCGCTACAGTACATGTGTTCCTGTTTAAGAACATCGTGAGACAAAACTAACAGAGGCTTTTTCTTTTTTCTCCAATAAACGTTATTGTAACAAAGACCGTGTAGCTTATCTAGTATGCCTATTATAGGAAAATCAAAACATTTAGATTTTAAGTAAAATTTACCAGCTAAGTATCGGCGGCGAATAAAAAGAGGGGGTACTATTAGTTCGGATTCCATCACATGTATTGGAGTGCTTTTGATAAATCCGCCTACTAAACGTAGACAAATGTTTTGTAATCTATCCAATTTAATTAAATGTGTGTCGGCGCTATTGTCTATCAAAAAGCTACCAAAGTCTATACGACTACGAATAAGGGAGATATATAGTCGTCTTAGATGGTTGGGATGAATACCCCACCCAGGTCCCACCAAAACCTTAAAAATGTTAATTAATTTAAGTACTCGTTCCCGAACCTCATTGATATGTTTCTTCCACCGAAGACCCCTGTCCAGCCACATACCTAAATACTTGACATGGTCTACTAATTCTAATAACGTACCGTTTAAACGTACTTCTATAACTGGCCTACGGTAACCTCTACTAAACAAACAGATTTTACTTTTAGCGGGAGAAATATCTAAACCGACAAGCGTTAACATGTTGTTGATTAAATCAAGACTAGACTGGATTTTGGCTTGCCCTTCACTAATAGAAGAACATTGTACATATATAGCGAAGTCATCCGCGTACTGGCATATGCAAATGTCGTTCTGCAGACGTTTACAGATCTCTGACGTTATTACATTAAATAACAGTGGAGATATCGGATCACCTTGTGCCAACCCACACCCAGATTGTCTACTAATAAAACTATTACCTGATCTTATTTTGAGTACTCTTCTATGGAGAAAATTCCATAGATATTTACATATGAGTGAACCTACTTTAAGGTTATCTAAAACATTGATTAAAACAGTATTATTTACGTTATTGTATGCATTATTTATATCCACGAAACAACCGATAGTAGATGAACTCTCGGAAAAACTAGTTTGTATTGTGGAGATTAAGCAACTCAGACCATCCAGACACGACCTACTTCTACGGAAGCCAACTGTGTTCGCAGAGAATGTGTTGCCTCTCTCCAAAAACCATTCCAGTCTTCGAAGTAAAATATAATGAAAAATTTTGCATATGCATGATAATAATGATATAGGTCGGAGTGAAGAGACGTTACTAGGGTCACGACCGGGTTTTGGAATAGGAATGATACAAATGTCGCGCCACTGAGAGGGGACAAAACTGTGTTTAAAAAAGTTATTAAATAATGTTAGTAATACAGATTTGCCTACATTAGGTAAATTCTTAATCATAGAATACGATATATCATCGCATCCAGGAGATGTATCCTTAGACTTGATACATTTATCAAGCTCCTGTATGGAGAACTCACATTCTAGTATAGGGTTATTGTGGTGAACCGTAGGGGTCGAAGGGGAGACATAATCTGGTGTTAAAGAATTTAAAAGATTTGTGGCACTTTGAATGTCAACATAATGTTTAGGCGAGCGATATCCTTTCAGCCATCTCATTTTGCGCCACATGTTACTAGACGTTGTTTCGTGGTCGACAGAGGAACAAAAATTCTGCCAGTTTACTCCTTTAGCCTTACGAATTAACCGTTGTGTTTCACTTATCCGACTTTTAAGGGTATCTAGGTTTTGGGGTGAAGGATTACGTCTAACTTTAGATAACGCAAGCCTACGTTGAGCCACAGCATGTGACAGTTCTGCAGTCCAATACGGCTTTGGGGTGAAATTTGAAGTGGGGTTTTGGTTGAATTTTAACATCGGGATGAATTTGTTTGATGCTTCATTCAAAATATCTAAAAATAAATCGTAAGCTTTTTGAAGGTCATTCGGTAAACATAAATTGCAAAATTTTTGTGCAAGATGTTTTTTAAATGAAGTCCAATCTTCTTTTTCAAAATTTCTTTTAATAACAGAAGGGATGTATGAAGTACATAATGTTGACAGTTTAATAATTAAGTGGTCGCTGCCTAGGTTTTCATTTAACACGGTCCAATTAAAATTTAAAGCAATATCTGTAGAAACCAAAGATATATCTGGAGATGACTGTTGAAAATTATTGTCAACTAAACGAACTCGCGTATGCGTCCCATCGTTCAAAGAAATAAAATTACTGTCTAAAAGGGAGTCGCGAATAAGCCTGCCTCTGTGGTCAGTTTTATAGGACCAACTGACGTCATGGGCATTAAAATCACCTAGAATTAAAGTTTTATAAGGCCACAAACATAACAAACTATCCCAATCCTGTTGAGTAACTACGATTCTAGATGGACAATAAACAGAAACAATATTTTCAAACGGTTCGCAGTTAAATAATCGCACGCACACTACCTCAATGCCGTTATTATTCAACTGAGCGCGCCGCAGCTGCGCTTTAATAGATTTGTGTACAATGATAGCTACACCGCCGTATGAGTCATCCCGGTCCGCGCGATAAACAACATAATCACTAACTTTAAAATTACTTTCTGGTTCAAGCCATGTCTCACTTAGGGCAGCAATATGTACTTTTTCTTGGCATAAAAGTTGTTGAAACGATGCTAACTTAGGCCTAATACTTTGGGCATTCCACTGCAAGATATTTAATTTAATTGGTTTATTAGCCATCACACCTTATAAAAAAGTTAAACAATGCTTTTATCCACGGCCACTCTGAAACTAAACTCACTGATGTTAGGGTTAACCATTCTAGGCACAATTGGAAGACACCTTATCTTAAAAATTAAGCTAGTCTTCTTGAGGTAGATAACTTCTTTTATTCTAGACCACAGCTCATTGAAAGATGGACGATCATCGGTACCCTCTCCATCATTGGGTTGTTTACATTCAGGCATATCTGAGTTCCAAAACATCCAGTCATCTTTAGGTGGTTTATTTTTGGCTTTCGGAGATTGTAGTAATTTTGGTTTTGGAATATCCCCGTCTTTCTTAACCGGGATAGGAGTCTGTTCCTTATGAACTGTGGCCTTGGTCCGGATTATTTCAGCATAACTGAAACGATGAGAGGCTTCTGGATTCGGTTTCCTAGTTTGTGAAGGCTCGTCTAAAAAATGAGGTATCTCCGAGTACCGGTTTTCCGTAGCTACTGAAGCTTGATGAGCAACGCCCACTTCATTGGAAACGGGATTTTCGGGTAGCACGTAACATTCTAGGGCTTTCCTGTATGTGCATCCAAACTCAGCCATAATCTCCCTTAGCCTCCTTTCCTTCTTATAAACTGGACAAGACTTGCTAAGAGATATGTGATTCCCTTTACAGTTAACACATGAAAACAATGAAGTGTCGCAATTTTCGTGGTGGCCACCACACTTCGGACAAACCACGCTCTTTGAGGGGCACATTTTCCTATTGTGGCCTAACCTCCAACATTGGGAACATTGCGACACTTGGTGTACGTAGGGTAAAACTTTGATATTTATGTCACATACGCGGACTGACGCAGGCAAATGTTCACCGTCAAAACAAAGTCTAAGGGTTTCGCTAGGGCACCAACCTCCTTTATCCCTATCACGACGGTCTAGCCTCTTGAAAGATAGAAGTTTTGCAGGAGCTGGACATGAGAGGTTTTTGAGGATCTCGTCATCCGTAAAATCTAGGTCTACATCCTTGATTAGGCCATAACAAACAGATAGTTGCATAGCCCTCTGAAACCTCCATCCCTTTTCCAGAAGCTTCTCGCATGTCAATAAGTTCTGAGCAGCTGATTCGCAATCGAATTCGATGCGTATTTTGAAAGGACTTAAATATTTAATAAGGCGAATTTTAGAAATATTATTTTCTTTCAAAATACGAGCCATTGCGAATTGTTTCGGCAAACGTTCCTTAGAGGAAGCATAGACTTCGAACTTATCATCTTTTACAGACTGTTTACTGCCTTGACACACCTTCTTTGTACTCCCTTTAACTTCTGTCCAACCCTCTTCGTCTTCAGTACTGTCCTCTCTTCCCCTCTTTTCTGCTCTTGATTGTATACGTACCTCCTCATTTTTATTGTCATCCTCCATATCCGAAGAATTGTTCAGTAGACTCTGCACGTCATTATAAAATAAAGGCGTCTGACAGCGCGAGGAAGTGCTTACGTTATCAGTCATGTTATGCGTGGCTCGATCGAGCAGGGCACACAAAGCCGGGCGGTCCAACGCACACCTGCAGCGCGCGCGCAAATAATAGTTAGCGCAGTGGGGATAGCAAGTAACTCCGCGACAATAAAAACGACCAGCCCGCACGAGTGCCGGTACGGTTCTGTCCAAATATTGGTTTAATTACTTTAAACAACATTTTACAATATTGTGAAATGAAATTTATTTGCTATGAATAAAGGTACAAAAATATAGTTTTAGGTAAGAAAAGGATCCTGTACATTCTACCGTCAGGCAAGCAACACTTTTAATAGTTGAATGAATTATGAAATAATCTCAAAAACCAAATATTTAACTAATGTCAAATAATAAAATAGTCAATAAAAATATAAATAGAAGTGGTATGGTATGGTAAATAGCAGTGTTATACAATGTCAAAAATATGTAACTAAATAGTTAATAATAAAAATGACTAATTATGTATATAATAATAATTTGTAATATACTTGATTTATTGTACACCCTACACCCCATACTAATAAAAGACAAACCTTTAGAAAAATATAAAAATATGTGTGTATACCACAAACCATAAGGTACTCTTATGGTACATGCCAACCGCGCATGGTACAATCTTTGGATGGATTAAACGAAAGGAATACTAAATACTATACTAATACAAATCAAATTTACAATTGGTAAAGTAATCATTTGAGGTGCAACATACAAGTTTCCACGGAGAGTATTATAAATATCTTGACTTTGATTGCACTGGGCGGGACCGTATTTTACCTAGTACGCATATGTTTCGTTCTGCTTGAATTATCTACTGATATAAACAAAAATGACACAGTCACTCTCACTTTAGCTTGTAGTCTATCATTCGCTCAGCTGTCAGCGGTTCCGCCGTCGTACATTAGAAGGCGTTAATTTGGGAAGCAGCTCTCCCGTTTCTGTTCTGATCTGATTCCATATTGGTGTCTATATAATAATTTTTGGACAACAGCGAACTTAACGCAACAAGTTATTCTCTACCAGTCAACCTTCGAGTTGAAAAAGACTACAGATTGATAGGTTCCAGAAAGTTAGTAGGTTGTTTGGAGGTGGGAAATCATCTAATAACTTCTCCCGCTCTAGGGCGGAGTAGGAGGGCGTGTCATACTTTTTACTGACTAAAACCACACCTATGTTTCTTCAGTTATCATTTGCGTTCAAGTTTCAGGGTGTAGTTTAAAAAGTGATAACAAGCTTATGGCTTTTTTTATGTGTGAAATCATCAAATAATTAAGATAAGATAAGATATGTATTTTGCAAATATGGGTACAAAACGGTGACATAAGAATTTAATAAGCATCAGCCATATTTAACCAGAAGGCATGCAAAAGTAAAAACTACACTGGAGATTCTAAGTAGGTACAGTCAGCACCAAAAGTCGATGAACAGAATCAACATAACAAAACACCTGTTTACCGTTGTTTGCTGTTGTTTGTTTGTTTGTGTGTGTTTTGTTATGTTGATTCTGTTCATCGACTTTTGGTGCTGACTGTACATTAAACATGTCATAAAAATTACACAACGCAAAAATTAAAACTCTTTCGAACAAGTCCGCAACGATTTTATTGTTAGTTTCCTTGGAGGCAGGCACTGTACCTAACACAGGTTATCTTTTAACATAACTAGGAATACAGTAACTCACCCAGTTTATTGTAATCTTTGTACACTATAAACGATTCTTATCATGTGTGTAAATTGTCGTTTAGTTTCTATTCATCTTAAACATTGCGTGTGTGAGACAGGCAATGTTTAAGATGAATAGAAAGAAAGAAAGAAAGAAAGAAAGATAGAAAGAAAGAAAGAAAAGATGTTTATTCTGCCCAAATAGAGGCACAATAAAATACAATCAATCTGTGCAATCTGTTGCATAAATGTTGTGGGATTAAAAATATTATTTTTTTTAATCCCGCAACCAAGAATATATATTTAACTCAAAAAAATATGTATGACATGTGAACTCCGAGTACAAATTCAGATGAGCCGCCGCCGGCGATATAATTGGAGCGATCACGTGTGGTTGCTATAGTAATTGGTCCTTATTTCCGTAGCATGTCATGTTGTGTCACAAACTGTAGCGGTATTATTTATCGATAGATATATCATTATGTACGCACTTATAATAAAATAGCATTGCGAACAGAAAAAACAGTTTTCGTCTATTTATTGCCATCCCTTCAATACACAAACATCAAATGTTATCTTATTATAAGCAATGTATTTATTTACTTCTTCCATTTCGGCCATAAAATTTCCAGCTATAAATATATTTTATGACATATTTTCAGCAAAAGTAGCTCTTCTATTAATGAGCTATTGACAGCACTGGCAGTATTTTTTGGAGTAATGCTGAGCCTTCAACATTACTCCAAAAAGTATTCATGTATGTGAAGGACAAAAAGGCAAATGTTCGCCAACCATTGACCGCTCTTTTATGTAAGTCGGTCGCGACTCGACGCTACTTCTCGTGTAATGGATTGGAATGTAAAACACAACTCAGGAGCAAGCGTTATTCATTTTACACGCTTATAGCATTGGAATAAGGTCTAAATTAGTGTCTCATTACTGTGCTAGTATTTCTTTTACGAGCAACGTAGAGGCCGTAGTAAACAAGTGCACGTACTGATCATAAAAAAAGAACTAGCGTAGCTCGAATACCAAAAATTAATAATTACGATAGGAAGTATTACCACCACAAAGGCTTTAACTGAAAATACTTAAAATTTTATTACCGTTTGTAATAAAGCAGAAACTAAAAACTAATTCGTTCAATATCTGGGTCAGGCAAGGACGCATAAACTAGTTTTCAATACATCTACTCGAAAAACCGCTCTTACTCCTACTACTCTCAGGCACACAATTTACTTTTCTTTTACTAGTGCAGAAAATTGCGCCAACTCACCTCCGCTACAAATTATTATATTTATCGTATCAGGTTGGGCGTTAAGCGACCCCTACGAGTCACCGGTCAACCCTCGTTTATTTATTTCTTCGTAAGTGTATTAAAAATATTCGTTTAATACTCGAGGTTTGTCACTGCAGCATTGGGCTCCATAACAGCCTCGCCAGCGGCTTGGACATTCCACCTCGGTCGCAATGACAAAGTTTCTTAACTTATATCAAAATGTACTATTTCAGTTGTGTCACGTATCTGTGAAGACAGAACTTGCTTTGTTTTGAAGCTGCGCGGGGTTCCAAACTCATACAAGACCATTTTAGTTCTCAACTAATAAATCTTCTGACTTGGAGTGTACCGAGTTACCGAGTAGTGCCTTCCTCGTCATGTGCAGTTCGCAATATTTCTTACTAGTTGTGCAGTTTGTAGCCAAGTGTGCCCAGGTGTAGGTTGACATAGATGTTTGTGTACATACAAGCCTCTGCTAGCGTCTTCACCTACTTCGTTTAGAAATTATTCCAAGGTAATGTACACCCGGAATAAAAGTATCCTATGTCCTTTTCCTAGGTCCAATCTGGTTTAGGCGTAAAAGCGAAACAAACAGAAAGACAAAATAAAATTACTTTTGTCTTTATAATATTAGTATAAAGGCTGGATTTTTTACGGAAAAGACTGATAAATGTGACAGCTTTTGCCTTTTATGAAGCTTTGAAACAGTAGTGTTTCCCTTGGCAATACTGCCAGCGTTCTGCGCATTTTTTTCATTGATTGCGACGTGTATGAATTTTTTGATGTCCAATTAATTATTTTGATACGAGTTTGTATGTTAACTTATTTATCAGTTCAGTTGTATATAAATATATTGTAAATAGTTATATTCTTTCATAAACAAATACTAGTGTTCCTTACCATCAACGATTGCATCATTGCTTACCATCAGGTGGGATCGCAGTCAAGCACTAGTTGATATCAATTTTAAAAAAATATTTCGTAGTTTGCTACATTTTATTTCTCGTGAAACCTTGGCGTTGTTGACGTAGTCAAATTGTTAACTGAAATTAATCGACAGATACTCACAAACAAATAAGTCAAGGGTAAACAAAACAAAGCGCCAGAACACGTCGACTCATAAATAACACGAAGAAGTTCCACTAGTCAGCTAGTTCGACAGTTTAACACCAATAGTTACTCTCATTTTAGTTTCAAACTATTTCAGACGATAAACTTTAAAATCAAGGCTTCAGTTTACTCACCGATAACATGAACTGCGAGCTGCAATAGAAAATCTAGCTCTTCACGTGAAATGAAAAACTCTAAATTAGATCACAAGTTAACTCACTTTAGAAAAGTTTGAAAATCATCCGGAAAACAGATCAGAGATTATCTATGCGACAATTATAATGTTCTAAATTTATTATCTACTAGATACCGACTGAACGAACGGGTAACGTTACGAACCGAGAACAATGCTATTTTCAACGAACTTTGCAAATATATTCGGCGTTGAATATTAAGAGAAAGCATAAAGTTAAACTTACTGGGTTGAGTTATTGTACCTTTGATTTTTTCAGCCTCGGTGGTCTCAAAGCCACAAGAGCGACTGCTGAGCGTGGGTCTTGGGTTCGATTTCCGGGTCGAGCAAAAAATGTTATTGGGTTCTACCATTACTTCCAAATTTTGTGCAGCTACAGAGGGATTCCTCTGCAGCTGCACAAAATTTGGAAATAGGTGGTATGATGTCCCCGTGCCCCGGAAAGCACGTAATGTCGTTGGTCCTGCGTCTTAACTCTCTCGCGGTCGTGTCGGATTGTCGTGCCATCGGAGTATGCGAGTGAAGGATCAGAGAGTGCGAGTGAGAGTGAGTGTGTGTATGCGCACATGCTTGTGCACTATAATATCTCCCGCGTAATGTGGCTAATGTCTGTTGAGATTGACCACCTTGATCAAAATTTGGTCGGGAGGATTATTGTACGTTTAATGATGTACATGAATTAAAATGACAGAAGGTGAGTAGGGAGATGGAAACGACAAACGACTACACTACACGGCACTAATACAAGCCCAATAAGAAGTTTCCCATGGAGCTGCGGCCGCGGTAATGTTAGGGATTTACGTGAACAAGTGTAAGTTGTGGTTGTGGCGTACTTACATCGTCTCACAGCGCTGGTACTACTGCGGTAGTTTACGAGTACACCGTGCACCCACTAACTACACATTACATGACTATTAACGTTTTATACCAGCGGGTGCGGTACCGCAATACTGCTAGCGAGATATGTAAATAATTATATACATGTAAGAATAATGATAATGATTTAAACGAAGATTAGTTTAATTTAGCTTTAAATTTTGTTCTAATTTAAATGAAATATAGATTTCTTTATGGACAATAAACATCTTTACCTAGAAATGTTTACAACAGAGGTTGTTTCTAAGAACTCTTCAATATTTGAGTGAGATTTTTGAAGTTCTTAAAATATCAGCTAAGTAAGACATTAAAATATGATACTCTTCGGTTTGTGCTAAAGCCCCAAGGTTAAATGGCGCCACGGGTAGCAACGGTGAGCTCCAAGCATGAAGGTTTATACTTCTTACAGTTTTGTTTGAAGAAAGGAATATATTTGTAAAACAAAAACCGTTACGAAAATTGTCGGAACAAAAGTTGAAAAGCTGATCCAAGTTGGGTTAATTAACAGTTTTAAGAACAATTACGATTTTGCTATGAATACAATTAGAAATTCGTTTCAAGTAAATTCAAGTAATTTTCCGTTCCCTAAAACTTAAGCTTCAGATTTAAACAACTAAATGTGATGTTACTAAGGTAGGTAGTTAGTCACATCACATTACACGAGACGAGCACTCAGATCATAACCCACGCTTGTATTGTACGTACACCTAGCACACGGCACAACTCCGAGAGATCTTCTCACTTCTCACTTATACAGATATAATTACATCTTACAAATATAGTGTACTGATTTCTTCAGTGTTCTTATACAATGTCCACAAAAGAAAAGTGTTGAATTTCACAGAAATAATGGTAACTGATAACGTCTTGAAGCTTATCAATTAGTCAACGTCTATAATAGTCATTTATTTATTGTTTGTTTGGCAATTTATAATCTCGTAATATTTTTGTAAGTTTGGTTTGTTTTTTCGTTTGGGAAAATCATCTCATGACATCCCCCGCTCATGGGCGGAGCGCGAGATAGTGTCAGACTTTTACTGACTAAAAACCCACTCCTGTTCCTTCTTTGCCATTTTTTCCATGGCCCCGGGGATCTCTTTTGCATCACCCATGGCCCCAGTAGGCTTCGACCCTGTTGGGCTTCTACGATAGCTGACATCTCCTTGAAGCGCGCGTGGAACACTATGCGCCGTCGACGACGGATGGTTACCGGACGATCGGACGGCGAGCCACCCATTGCTCGTCGTCCGCAAGCCCGCGCCTACGGTGGCCGGAAATCGGGATCGGAATCCCGGCGGCGGTTGGGGCGTGAGGACCGTTGCCGTTGCCTCACGCAATCGGCCGCGTCTTTTGCTAGCATTACTGCTTCGCAGAAGGAGGCGACCGCCTGCCACTCCTCCTCGCTCCGGACCATGGCCTGTACCAAGGCCCGGCGCGAGAGATCGCTGCCGCCGATTGTCCCCACGAGGACACGGCGGTGGTCTGCCCAAGCGGGGCACACCGTGTGCTCCACCGTGTCCTCCGGGCGGTCCATACAATGGTGGCACCCAGGCGTCTCTTCTGCACGAATCCGGTGCAGGAACCTCCCGAACTTACCATGTCCGGTGCTAACCTGCGTCATGCGGTAGGTAAGGACGCCGTGAGGTCTTTCCAGCCACTCCTCAAGGAGGGGAATTACCGCCATAATTATGGAGTGCCCAGCACTGGGCTGCAACAGTCGCTGTCGCCATTCCACCTTGAAGTTTGGTTTGATGTAGATCGAGATTCATCATCATCTCGCCTTTTTCCAAGTTGTCGACCCCAAGTCGGCTTCCACTCTAACTCGATGCGGCTGAATATATACATAATATAGATTGATTATCTTAATCTATAAAAAAGTAAACCACAAGGCTCTCAATTATTTGCATGATTTAATTTTAACCAATATGGCCGTCGGTTTCGGAATTCATCAAAATATTTCCTTAACCTTTTGAGGAATTGATTATTATTTATTCGAAATTCATAAGCAATGAGTCACGGAGTCAGTGGAACTGAGTTTGTTTATTTAAATATATTTCTTAAATCTTTATATCATTGAGTGGGCCTGGAATAATGAATAATTTATAAGAACATAACTATATCATAATAATTATGTTAAACAATGAGGACTCGTACACGTGCGGAAATAAATGAAAATTTCTTCTTGTTTCTCTCTTGGTTTGTCGAGCGAACTGTCTCTTCACAGTCAAAGGCAAGGCTTTTTAATTGCTCTGCAACAGTTAAACGTAAATTACATTAATTAACGTCTGTTACGCAACACAGATAGCTTATTCAGCTGCAATTCAATGAAACACAGTACTGCGTACAAACCCAATATATTGACAATAAAAACGAGCGCATGGCGGAGGTCGTTAGCGCTCACAAAGGACGCCATTTTAACATGCAATTTCTACAACACACGCTTCAAATGAATGCTAACGGGGATGATGTCTGATTGACTTTCTGTACTATTTACATACATTTTTGTTAAATGTGTAAAACAATTCAGGAATTTTTTTAATACCTACACAGAATTTGTATATTTTTACCAACGTCAAAACATGAGAAAACTTTTTTATGTAAGAGTATGTATGTTCTTCGATTTGTCTGTCAATTGTGCACCGAATTTGAATGATTATTTTTCTGTTTAAAGGGACTTACTCTTATTCTCTAAGGTGACTCCAGTTTTTAGCTCGTCAGTCAGTTCGTTACACCAGCGATTTTAGGCCTGCCTCGCTGAAATCTCAGGCGTCAGTCACAATGGGTACCTGAAGACAGCTCTACATGTACCCACTAATGACGATCTGTGCCCATCTGTCCTCATGCATCCTGCAAGTGTAACGAGACCAGTCACACTCCAGCCAAGCAGAGTTGTCTCCCACATTGGTGATGCCAGTTTTAAGCTATTCGCAAAAAAATTAGATTGTCCATTTTTTTATATTTTCGATACGTTTGCTTTTGTTAGTAGGTACCCCATATTTCTGCAAGTTTTATTATGACATTAGTATTTTTTGAAGTGTATTTTATTTCAGTATTTCTTGGAACATACCTATATCATAAGATACAAATGCATGAAAAAAATGTCGTAATGCTTCAGTTCTATTTCCGTTCAATGAGCAGTAATGTGAACGGGTCGCGTCCGCCATGTCATTCACTTGCGAATGAGAAAACGAATTTCTCGAACGAAACGTTTGCTAAAAAGTGATTCACAAAAAATATACAATAAACTCATGTTAGATTCAGCATACTATCATGCCTATTTTCTCAAAGGGTAAGCAGGGCTATTTACAACACCTTCATTTCAGGAGGTTACGTAGTTTGTATCAATCTATTAACGTTGATTGAGCAAGATTCTGGGCTCCTACTGAGAAATGCTTAATAGGATAATTCAATTAAACATTTCCTAAACTAGAAATCACACCAGGATCCTCTGTTCAGCATTCTCACGAGTGATTAATAAAATAACAAGGCGACGACATATGACAATAACCAAATTCATCATCTCCCTAGTCCGTTCCCAACTAGTGAGGGGTCGGCTTCTAGCTGGATGCGGCTGAATACCCGTATTTTACAAGGAGCGATTGCCTGTCAGACCTCCACAACCCAGTTACTGGGCAACACGATACTCCTGGGATAACCTATGGTAAAGCTTTCTGTAGTCTGACTACCTGTAACGACTGTCCAAGATCTGCGAATGACAACCGGGACCGACAGAATTTCTTAGATAAGCTTAGAAAAGTAGGTACATATGAATTAAGAAACTCACATTTATACTTGCCCGGTTTCGAACCCGCAACGTTATGCATGCGAGGCGGGCTTTGATCCTATTAAGACTAATAAAAACTGATTTCATAACCTAACCGACAAGTCTTGCCCCGTTCATAATGTATTCAACTCTTAAGTGAGTATATCATAAAGTATGCAATAGAACCATGCCGGTCGCGGCAAATTGTCTGTATTCCGACAATAATTCCTTAATGGTGGCAACAGGTAGCCGACACCACGCGACCTCGCGCAGTACAGCACATACAACAGAAGAATCACTCCGTGACAAGTCCTGGTGTAATGTTACTACGAATGTGGCACACAATTTTGTGGTAGCTCGGTGGACAGGAATTTTTAAAATGAGCCCCTGTTGTGCATACTTTCATACGAGCAAGTATGAATGTACTTCTTGACCTACACTAATGACTAGGAGCCTTTTTTATTAGGGTTCCGAACCCAAAGGGGAAAACGGGACCCTACTAGGACCCTGCTGTCCGTCTGTCTGTCTGTCCGTCTGTCACCGACAGTTGAAATTTTCATAGATATGTATTTCTGTTGCCGCTATAACAACAAATACTAAAAACAGAATAAAAAAGTTAGATAGATGAATGGTACGGAACCTTTCGAGTGCGAGGCTGACTCGCATCTGACCGGTTTTTTTTTATTATTGACGGGCTTTGATGGATATTATTTTTAATTTGATGGTTATTCCACCTGATGGGAAGCTAGAAAGTGCTTAATAAATAATAATAATAATATAATAGTAATATTCCACAACTATCACACAACGCCGTCTAGTCCCAAGCTAAGCAGAGCTTGTGTTATGGGTACTAGACAACTGATAAACATACTTATATATTTTTAAATACATACATATATAGATAAATTACACCCAGACACAGAACCAATGATCGTGCTCGTCACACAAACATTTCACAATATCCAAATATTTGTGTGGCCTAAAGGCAGTTGTTCCGGGTCTGGGTGTCTTGTGTATCTGAGTTTACATGTTTGTGCGCCCACCGCCGATACAGGAGTAATTCCTAGTGTGGGGCAGCATTTTTTTTAAATTGTCATGTGCATTTTCAAAGCCTGAAATATTGTGAATGTTTTAATGTTCAACCCGTACCTGTATTATTCTTAGAAAACGTTAGGAAAAGAAGGTATCTTATTGGTCTTCCTTATGATAGTGATTTTAGTTTATTTATGAATTAAACCTTCGTCACTCAACTTGTGTCGTCACACTATCAAATCTGTATCAACGTGTGTGTGGTCAGCTCACACGCGCCGCCTGCGACACAGATATAGTTCGGAGTTGTGAACCTTTCTCACGAGAAGGATTATAACTTTGAGTGTTAAGTAAATGATAGCCTGTAGGTGATCCGCTTTGTTAATCAATTATGGGATATCATTTTCAAGGCGTAAACAAACAATTTGTACCTATGAAATCGTACATAGCAAAAAAAATTCTCGTTATTTTCCTCCGACGTTTCTAGGAAAATTGAGGAAAAATATAAAGCTTTTTATCAGGTGCTACCGATCTCAGACATTCTATGGATTTTTAAATTAGTCTAAAATAATAATATATTTATTTTTAATTTACTTCGCGTAACAAAACCTATAAAATATCTTACTTTTTTGTAATCGCGTCGGTTGAATACAGTTTTTCATTCAATTCTTTGTACCCATTGAACGAATTCTACATTTTCTTATCATTCAGAACGCTTGAGGAACAATATATATCCATGAGATATTCACTCTCCGCCCTCCGCCCTCGCCAGCCCCTACGTCTGTACGTCGTGAAGGGTTACTGAATGTTACTGAACGCATCAGTGACTCTGTCTGATCAGTGAATACATTACGACACCTATTTGCTCCGAGTCTGAAAATTATTGTTAAGGTAAATCTTATATTGAGACCACCGTGGAATCTGCTGGATGAGGATCAGCAGTGGACGTCTTTTAGAATTATATAATGATACTTCACATTAGTTGGCAAGCTTTGCATGGTCGATATAATAATAACTTATTATTAAGTACTATTACAAAGTAATACAGTAACGAACTTATGAACACTTAGTAGAACCAAGTTCTAAAAAGATCGGCTTAAGCACCTATATAAAAACTAGTTTAATTTACATATGTTAGTACTGACCTAAGAATGGCGTGTTGATACTGCCATTACAACCTGCCTGAGCTACGTTATTAAAATCTGTGTTTCAGGTCATCGCCAGACTAAGTGATCAGTTGTTTTTTTGTCTACAGTTAATTATATCAGAGAATCAAATATCACATTTTTAGAATTTCCCACTAAAATTAATACAATGCAATCAATCTTAAATCAACTAATAAAATAGCAACACACGGTCGCCAGCGAACCTGAAACTTAATAGTATATTGGTGGCAATTCCGCTCTCTGTTCATTTTGTCCGCGGCGTCGCCAACTATCGGAACGTGGTCGGACGGGCACGAACCACTCACGTTATTCCCGGCACGCTTGTATTATATACCCATACGTACCGATATGGCGGCGATGTGACTCGATCCTTTTACTAAAACTAGCTTCGATACTTTTTTATTATTGACTGGCTTCTGCCAGCGGTTTTGCTCGCGTGAAAGTAGATTTATCCACACAAACTTTGGACCTCACTTTTCATCCATTTAGGGGAATTTTGAATTTTGGAAAATCCTCGCCTACGTCATAAAATAAAGCTTTGTGCAAAATTTCACGATCCGAGTCCTAGTAGTTTCGGATGTGTGTTGGTATATGAGTCAGTCAGTTTCTCCTTTTAGAGCCTCTGTATAAAGCTCGCGCTTCACCACTATCTGACCTGATGAAAAGCGACGATATGGTCGACAATAGAGCACGCTTGTCAAGAAGTAACCTATAATCTCTTGACTTAAATAACTCTAGGTTGTAACTATCAGGAAACTATAGACTACGTGTAGGTTGTTAAAATTTTTGAAAATAAATCATGAGTCACAAAAACTCAAAACTTAAACTTACGTGTCTTCATACAATTTCATAATTCGATACAGCAATCGCCTCACGTTTTCAACTTTAAACTCTCGAAGAACATAAACTCCGGTTCAGGATGGCGTTAAGTCAAAGTTAAGTAATCTACGAGAACAAGTTAAGAGAACAGGAACTCTTCATAACTCTCTCGGGACTGACTCACGAGTGGGTATCTTAACATTTCTTTGTGTTGTCGAAGGGGATGCAGGAGGAACTGATTCACCACAGATGTTTAGAAAGAATTCCACCATCGGTGATGAAACGCCATTTTTGTTTCTAGCGGTAATCATCAAATTACAGCTCCCGCTCTAGTGTGGAGCAGAAGGGCGTGTCAGGCTTTTACTGACTAAAACCCACCTATCTAACGTTCCCGTTGCCCTAACAGCCTTTCTGGGCCCCTTAATTTTACTGACATTTCTTTGAGGCGTGCGTCAAACACTACTTGCCATCGACTCGGAATTGGTCCATACCGTATGACTGGACGGTGAGCTACCCATTGCTCGTTGCCCGTGTTTACGGTAGCCGAAAATCGTTCTGCGACTCTCAACGTCATTTAAACTTAGTTAAGGAGTACCTATAGATGTCTATATGGATCATCTTTAAAGCCAGTTATATAAAAAATCAAATAATTCAAGTGCAAACGTTAAATTGAGGACATCAATAAATATTGAAATGAAGTTCTACCCGAGAATATCTTTTCTATCGAGTTTCAAGCGTTCAATATCTGTTTGCAGTTTTTCCATTTGCAAATAAGAACTTATATCAATGGGACTGTTCAATTCAATGCATTTTAACAGTGAATATCTCTAGTATTTGAGTAAAATATAATACCGTATAATATTGTGCAAATTCCTATTATTATTTTTAAGAAAACAGAGAGTATGTTTGATTTTCAGCCCATTCATAAATATCATGCTATGTTTTTACAGCAAGAAGTAGCTGATGTCAACTCTCTGCGATCCTTTCATAAACAGCTCGCGCCTGCTTCGCAATCTGCGTGATGCCTCGATGCCACGCTTGAGTATCATGACGTGGAAATCTTTAAGCCAAGAGTTTACAGGTTAATTTTAAGTAAGCTAGGTACTAAATCGTCATATCACCGATCGCGTACCATCAGGTAACATAGTGACCAATTTTCGGGTTCTGTGAGGCCGGATGTGGAATATTGTTTACTCACAGCAAACACATTGTCAGTCACCAGGAACGATCGTATCTTTGAAAAGGCATTTGAAACGTTAAGTCACACGCTACAAAGATACGCTTCAAGTTTTAGGAGCATTGGGCAATCCTCTCAAAATATTTGATCATTGTTTTTAGTTCTAAAGATCTTTTTTTTTTAAAGCCTATACTGTCCCACTGCTAGGCAAAGGCCTCCCCCAACTTCTTCCAGGTATTCTTGACCCACCTCGAACCAGTCCTTGCGGTAAGTATCTAAGTCGTCTCGTCATTTTTTCCCAGGTCGACCTCGGTGGTATCATCCATCTTCATTGTCAATTCTTATGTTGCAGCAGATTTTGTATTCGGTCACTTTTTAATTCCCAGGAATCATGGAATCTTTCCTCACTGTAAAATTTACTAGTAGGCTTAGTGCGCCTCACAAAAATAACGTTTCTTGGTTGTTATTATTAGTGTAAAATACTAATAGCAAGATACGTTTACGTTACGTAGTTTTTCACCCTCTAAGAGAGGAGGCCTGAGTCCCAGCAGTGGGAAAATTAAAAGGCTGATTATGCTTTACGCTTTACTAATACGAGTAGCAAGTGCTAACTCGGAGCCAACCAAACACAAAGTAAACCTTTAAAGTTTTACAGCTTTATTTATTATCTGCAATATTTCTGCTGTCCATCAATTTAACAGCCGAAGCAAATGCTCCCCTCATTTGCAAATATTTGGCCCAAGTTAACGAGGGTACAGTGAGCTGAACATTTAATATCGATCGGCGATAAACTGACGCTCAACAAGTACGCGTACCTACCCTGTGACGTCACGGAGTTCCAGCACATTTAAATGAACTGAATCAAATAGCTTATGGAATGCTTTTTATGATGATTATAAAAGTTGACAAAACGCGCCCAAGTCGGAGGAGTTCGACATGATAGGAAGGTAACGCGAGGTATAACAGAAAAAATATATTTTTTGTAAATGAAAATCGATGAAGACAAGGTGTAGTTTTGAATCTGCAATAAAATTCAGAAGGCCGTTATAAAACTCGTAAATAATCATATATAAATACAAGACCTGGGCAATAATAATCAGTAACACTCGTTATTTTAGTTTTTTCAGAATAACCCGTTACGATTTATCGCACGCCGTTTAATTGTGTGCGTGAGTGCAACATTCTGTACGAGGTTCTACCCACTTACTCTACGAAACGCTTTTACCGATTACTGTAAAAAAAAAAAAACAAAAAAAATACTCATTTTATTTTTGATTCGGTTTGTTAATCACTATCATAATTTCCTCCTGAATTTTTTTGCAGATTCAAAACTGCACCTTATACTATAACTCGCCTGAATTGTTTTTACACATCAAAACAAAACATCGTGCCTGTAGGGGGGTACCTAGGGGTGAGTAGAGGTATGCTTTAGGGCACCTTTATAACTAAAGGTACCCTAAAGCAGCTTAGAGCAGAGAGAGCAGATTAGAGCTAACGCTCAACATGTTTAAGTTCCAGGTTTTAAAAGGCAAGCCTAAAATATTCAGATTTCATGGTCGATGCCTGCCAGGGTTGTTCGAAAGAGGACCCTGGAACGCAAAAGCTCTACTGGAACACGGGTAGCTTTTAGCCAGTAAAAGCTTGACACTCTCTCTGGCTGCACCTAGAGTGAGAGTAATTTGAAGATTTTTAACCAAGAAAAAAAAGACAGTAATTTCAGATGAACAAACCTATCAAACACTTATCCCAAACTTGATCGAACTCAAGATCTCAGTCTCAGTAGTGATAAATGATAAATCATTTATTTTGCAAATTGCTTTTGTCAGATTGAAGGCAGGTGTTTTCCAGCTGATTACCCAGAGAAGAAACACCGATCCACTAGACTAACAAGGCAAATTATGTGATTGAAGAAACAACAGGTCATTGGCAAAATAACTGAATTTAAGAAAAAAAAAAAAATAATTCATATTCAAAATTCTTTACATGATAAAGTAATACAGTCTTAAATATAAGTCTTAATTCTGAGTCTTATGTACGTACCTGAACTAGGAAATCTTGTTAATTCAGGCGAGAAGAGCTAAAATAATTTAAAATTAGCAAATAATTAAAAGGATTCTATAGTGGAATACAAAAGTGTAAAAATTCTGTTATGTAGACAAGTTATTCTAGTTTAACAAGATGCTTAAACAAGGCCAAAAATTTTATAAAAAAAATCACTTCAGCACAATCAGTAAATTCTCAGTAATATCGTAGGACATTCTTTGAAGAGCCTCCTTAAGAATTATTTTACAGTTAACTTGATTCAAGCTATAAATATTTGCTTTCGCGTTTAATCTATTGTAGAGGAGAGGACCGAGAATGAAGTAAAATTTTTATGTAAAAGCATGTTTGGTATATTTTGAGGACAGACTAGATCTTTACGTCTTTTGTTAGTAAAATCCGAGTGAGAGACACCCGCCGTTAAACCGTTTAATAGAATATCAACAAAAGAACTGTTCAACATGTAACACTCGTAACTGAAGTCAGCAAGTGTGTTCATTGTGATGATAAAGTTGACGTGATATTAATAGCTCTCGTGCTAAACAAAGTGCCGAGTTTTGTGGAGTGTAACAAGTTACAGTTTCAGTAATACGAACCTGTTGTATTGCTTCTTTATGCGAACAAACTAATAATATAAGGAGTGCAATTAAATTAGCATTTATTATGTTGATGTTCTTTAGTTTTAATTCAAATTCCAAATCTTTTTATTTCACCTAAGCTTACATTGGCACTTATAAAACAATAGAAAGCAGTGCACGGTTTTAAAATGAAAAAACTAAAAAAGATTCTAAAAGATTCTTTAATATGAAGAAACTCCATGATTACTCTTTGTTGTTTAGTATTTTAACTCTAAAGTATTGAACATCGACGACGAGTTGCTAATCTATTGGGAGTACGTTAGAATTGCATAATTCAGTTCCGTCAAACCCGTTTCACCATCGGACTACAAGACCGAGGGTGGTGTCAGTACATCTCACCCATACGCACAAAGCGTTTTGAAAATACTTTCATTATGCTTACAGCTAAGGAGTGGAGTCCCCTGACGGAATTTGTGTTTCCGGATAGCTACAACCTGATTGTCTTGAAGTCAAAAGTGAATAGTTTATTTCTAGGCAACCGTGCTCTATTGTCAAACACAAACTCACTTTTTTTTAGGTGGGGACCTCTATGCGGTCATCTCCCGCCCTTGGGCGGGGTGGGAGAGCGTGTCAGACTTTTACTGACTAAAATCCACTCCTGTTTCTTCTTTGCCTTCGTTCCAACGCGCCGGGGTTCTCAAACACAACATCGCTTAGGATTATTTAGGATAGTGGTAAAACGCTAACCTATAGTAAAATTGTACCAATAATTTTGAGTGCCTACCAGAGTAGACAATTTGCTATGTTTAGATAATTCACCACGCTAGCTGATACCTGTATATTATTTTCTATACCCACTTTTGGCGTCCTGGGCGTAATAATAATACATACACGCATAAAATACAGAAACTTTAACCATATTTTTTTTTTTTTTATTCGGTATAAACCAGTGCTTGACTGCGATCCCACCTGATGGTAAGCAGTGATGCAATCATTGATGGTGAGGCGCACTAGCTTATTAAGAGCCTATTCACTCTAGCCTTGAAGGCACCTAAATTATAGTTGGACGGGAAGACCGCAGCAGGCAAATTGTTCCAGTCCCTCGATGTACGCGGTATAAACGATGAAGCAAATCGCTTAGTTCGGACCGTTGGTGTTTCAACAACGTAAGGGTGGATACTCGCCGTACGTTGGGTTGTCCGATGGTAGAAAGGAGATGGCGGAATCAAGTCAAGCAATTCCCGCGCACACTCTCCAAAATGCAACCTGTAAAATACCGATAGGCTGGCTACCCTGCGCCTGTGCTCGAGGCTTTGTAGATTGGACTTAACCAAATCTGGATCCCCAATTAGCCTCTTCGCACGCCTTCCTACTGAGTCCAAAGCTGCCAGATGGCATTTTGCAGCACCAGCCCATATGTGGCTGCAGTACTCCACACACGATCGGACCTGTGCTTTGTATAACATTAGAAGCTGACCCGGTGTGAAGTACCACCGGACCTTTGCAAGAACGCCTAGTTTTCTAGCAGCTACCTTGGCTTTGGACTCAATGAACCGCCCGAAATTGAGGTCAGAAGAAATTTCGACACCCAAGAGCTGAAGGCGGTCGGTGCACTCCAGCGATACATTTCGAAAAGCAGGAGCCAAGGTGAACGGACTCCTTTTGGCGGTGAACAGACATGCTTGTGTTTTGGCGGCGTTGAATTCTACCAGATTGGTTTCACCCCACTTGGAGACTGCCTGAAGAGAGATATTCGTACGCTCCACCATAGCCTCTCGTTCGGACCAGATTAGTTCCTTACTAGCCCGAGCACCTGGAAGGTATCTCTCTACAACTGTGCTATCATCTGCATACCCATAGATACCGGGCATCAGCAGATCATTAATATGCAGCAGGAAAAGAGTTGCAGAGAGAACTGACCCCTGAGGAACTCCGGCATTAGTGGTCATGGGCTCTGATGAGCATCCATCGACAACAACTCGGAGAGACCGTTCACTCAGGAAGTCTTACCTTATAATAATATTAAGTGTGGTATAAATTTTCCTAATCCGCTTTTAGCAAGCGTGGAGACTTTACTATTGTTTGTAATTTTTCAGTTTGTAAAGAATCATTGCTTTGAAGTGTGACATTTAAAAGCTGCAATAAATTACCGCACAGACAAATGATATACTAATCGTTCTGTAGTTTTTTTATCTAAACAAAACTACACTAGTTAACCTATTCTCATTGTACCCCCTTGTGAGGGTGGGTTAGCAATCAGCACGATTTCCCGAGCGATAAGTCACGAAGCGCCCTGCCTTTAAACGAAGCTCCCACCGAGCTTATTTTTGTACTGACTAATAGCACTGACCCACACCGGACTAGGGATACAATATGCCTGTCTTTATTTAATGTAGTGGAACATCTACTCAGTAATTACGTGTACTGGGGAAATAACATTGTGGATAAAACTTGCCTCAGTTATAATTAAACTCTGTTGGGCCCTTCGAGAAAGGGAGAAAAGAAAGAAAAACGTTTATTTGAGTCTCACAGGACAAACAGAATTAAACAAAAATATTAACTAAAACACAACATACACACATAAACTAACAAATACATAAAACAAATAACAACGGTATTTAAAATGGCTACAAAAAACAGACCTGTCCAAAGCCAAAAAGGCTGCCTTCCTAGCTGCATGCAATCCCATCGGTATCCTAGCAGAAAGGCTGCCCATAGAATTAGTTTAAGTTAAGCTCCTAACACTTCTGCCGCGGCTGTTGACAAAAATAAATAATCCAAAATCAGGACAGCTGATGAGGCTCAAAGGACTGCTGATATGTCCGCCGCATGCCCAAACTGTGGGCCAAAGAAAACCAAATTGGTGCCTTGAAACTGTGCGACGAACTAGACAGATTTTGTTCGAACTGGAAGGACCAATTATGGGTTCGCGAAAGATGGAAGGAGTGGAGGGAGGCCTTTGTCTAAGATTGGAATAGAACCGGCTAACAAAAAAAAAAAGGCTAGCGGGATCTGATTGGAACAAATTCCCTGCTGCGGTCTTCCTGTTTGATTATAATTTAGGTCTTCAAGGCTAGCGTGAATAGGCTCTTAGTAAACTAGTGCGCTTCACCATCAACCATTGCATCACTGCTTACCATCAGGTGGGATCGCAGTCAAGAACTAATATATCACGTAGTTTTGGAGAAATCTCTGGAATGAATTTCAAAACAGTTACTCCAAAACGATCGAGCTGAATTTTGTAGACATTCAGGATGGGTGACAGTGCATGGTTAACTAAGTGATGTTATTCTAAATCTAAAATGGCGGACCCCTAAAAATAGCAGAATAGTTATTTTAGCACTCCTATGATAATGTGTATCAATCAAAAGGGTAATACATGTCCAGCAAAAACTAAAAAATAAAATAATAGTAAATAAAACTTGTATTTTTTTATTGTTTGCATAAATGTTCGATGCTTAAGCTAACTAACTACCGTTGTTCAATGTATCTATCAGACACACTGGGGAGCTGTACAATGTACATAATACCTACTAGACAAAAAAGAATCGGGCAAGTGCGAGTCAGACTCGCGCACTGAGGGTACCGTTCAAACTTATCTATGAAAACAGTTCAATTTCTGAATCCCTGAGTTATACTATGAAACTTTGCTGCGTGCCAAATTTCAGGATTCTATGTCAACGGGAAGTAACTTATGAATTTGGATTCCCTTGAGAGTTTCGAAATAGACGTTTTTTTGCGACATAAACGACCGTAACTTTTTCTTTCGTTAACTCAGTAGTTTGATTTTTCCACAGGTTCAAAGGACTGAGTATGTGGTTTTAATTTCAACTCGATACCTTCACTCGTTCTTGAGATAAAAAGTCTTGACAGACAGATGGATGGACAACAAAGTGATCTTATAAAGGCCAACGCTGCGTTAAGCGAAACCGCGCGGGCGCCCGCGAGCACTCGTCGCGTGACGTTGTGCGTGTATCGTGTGCGGCGGTCCCTGTAGGGGAAACCGTAACCAGAAATTATTACCTGCGCAGAGTCACTAGTTTAATTTTAACGGTGTGCATGTAGTCGTGCCGATGGAGAACTTTAATGTGTTATTACGTAGCAAAAATGGCGCGCGGCGCGGCTGTCCGCGACGGATGCACGCGCGGCGAGCTGCGCGGGCACCCGAACGGAGCACTTTTGTATGGAACCGCGCAGGCGCCCGCGTAACGCAGCATTCGGCCTAAGGGTTCCGTTTTTTCCTTTTGAGGTACGGAACCCTAAAAACTAAAAGAATGTAGGTATCTATTGTTGGAACGTATCGTAAACGTATATATATTATATCGTAAACTTTGAGGGTATCGTCTGCAATATATTGGAGAACAAACATTAAACTAGGAGTAATAAGTCGCTTAGACATGTACAGCACGTCTGTAATAAACAAACCAGTATAAGCTGGCCGACACAAAAATAGTTACTCTATTGAAACTCTCAGCTCACTTTAAGCGTGGGCTTGTGGACGACGAGCAATGGATAGGTCGCCGTCCGGCCATCCGATAACCGTTCGGACCGAGCACCAGCAAAACCGTAGAGGCCCAGCAGGGCCAAAGCCTACTGGGGCTATGGGTTGACTTCCAAAAGGGAAACCCATGGTCCAGAAACGCTTGGCAAATAAGGAACACAGATGTGGTTTTAGTCAGTAAAAGTCGGCACTCACTCTCGCCCCACATTAGAGCGGGAGAAGTCATTGGATGATTTCCCGCCTTAAACAAAACCCCATGTCAGCTCAATGGCAAAGTGTTACCACAAATATGTATGGTCAAATGTGTTATTAATACTATATTCGATATTGATGTATAATATTATCCAGTTCTCTCGATACGCGAACTAAACGACGCGGAGGCTTCTCTTTCGCGAGCGCTGCTCGTAAATCTGTCATGTAAAATATCTAAAGAATTTCTTAAACGTGACTCAAGTCAATATGTTAGGTTTTATAACCGAGAGAAATGATCTTACGTTATTTTATTTATTGGAAAATCTTATTTAGTTTAGTGGGTCGTAAAAGAAAGCATCATAAAAACCTATAATGGTTGTTTTATTTTTGTTATTATGGATAGGCTCGCGTTTGACCACTATCTTACCTGATGGTAAGCGATGATGTGGTCGCCAATTTAGCACTGTTGCATAGATGATATGTTTTGTTTGTCAACAGTTTATGTAATAAATAGTATTTTCACATAACTGCATGCAAAGCATCAGTATACTTAATTTTCAGAATTTTACCTTGATTATTTGCTTTGTGTAAATTTGAGTATATACGAACTTAAGTAGCATAGCATAGCATAGTCGGCCTTATAATATTCCCACTGTTGGGACTCAGGCCTCCTCTCTAGGCGAGGGAACTTAAGTACTTCCGAATAAACGAATATCGTGCTTGTTTCATTAAATCTATTATTTAGTAGATTGGTTCAGAAGCGTCGGCTCAAACTAGCAAAACGAGATTGGTAATCGAGTGTTCTCACAGAAACTAGTGGAAGTGGAGCTCTGAACTGGGCTTTATCTATAATAATCTAGATTTATTTATAATAATAAATAATGTACCTATAACAATTTTTTTTAGACAATCTATGGAAGCAGGTATCCTTGTGTCTATAGTTTTATTGTTGTTATAGTTTTCAACCATAGATACTTTATTCAAATGTCGCCTCTCACCCAAAAACTAAAGGAACTTTTAAGTTTT
This sequence comes from Mythimna pallens, assembly GCA_961205895.1. Classification (NCBI taxonomy): domain Eukaryota; kingdom Metazoa; phylum Arthropoda; class Insecta; order Lepidoptera; family Noctuidae; genus Mythimna; species Mythimna pallens. The sequence goes on along the minus strand of OY540847.1, from coordinate 20,106,398 downwards.
TAGTTAACTTCTAAATTTTCAACTTTAATGAATACCAAGACTTAAGATTAAGTCTAATCAAATCAACCGAGCTAACCCACTCACCAGCTAGTCGGTTACATAACTGTTTGCTGTGGCTATACGCTAACACCGAAAAAGTGAATTTACCGGGTCCAGAGTCTGTGTTTCTAGATAACTACAACCTAGGGGTCTTTAAGCCAAGAGTGAATAGGTTTCTTCTAGGCAAGTGTGCTTCATTCTACGTGCAAGATTGTGGTCAAACGCGAGCCTACAATTTGATGGAGGTTCCGTTTACAAAAAACAGTAGATTCAAGATAACTTGATACAGATAACAGGAGGCATTGGCTGATACTCGTGCATAAATTAAGAACCCATATTGTTTGAAATACTTAAAATTCTACAATTGAAGTTTATCTCTTTATTCACTTAATACCTACATTTATAATTTTTATTTTTAAATATTTCAATAATAAAAATAACATTTTAAAAATATAAAAAAATATTAATAAAAAAATCAGTACCTAATGGTACTATTTTTTTAATTATATTTATATTCACTAGAAATTACTCCTTTATGCATTCATAAACATGTACACACACACATACGCACTTCCAGACCCGGAGCATCTATCTGAAGACTATACAAGATTTGTTATATGCGGAAACCGAACTCGCGACACGCTTTGCAGCTTTTGAAAATCTTATTACAATCGTCTCTTAAAAATGTTTATGGAATCCGGTAATTAATATAACAAAGAGCGTTTTTATTAATTTATACTGAATTTACAACAATATAGTTTAATAATTTAATTACTTCGACTAATGTAATTTAATAATTTAATTTCGTCTACTAGTCTAATAATATAATTTAATCATTTGATAACTTCTACTATAATAATCTAATAATATAATTTTTAAATGCTTATACGGAAATGTACCTCGGGAAGGACGCTTTTAAATGAATGAGAGAATTATCTCTACAATAGGAGATAAATGATAATGCTTATAATAATTTAAATATAATTTTTAGGATTTTATATGCACTAAAATATAATGTATTGTGCTCTTGTTAATGCTATACTATTTGCAATGTTGTCTGTTCTTAATTTAACAATCTCTGGAGGAACATTGGCTCCTAAAACACAGGCTCTTGGCCTAGTTTAGGAGGCAGCAGTTCGCGTTTTCTTTGTGCCTCAATGTACAACATTGTTTGTAACTGAGTACTAAATTATTTAAAATGTTAATGTACAAAAATAAACGAATTATTATTATTTATTATATTGGTCAACCAGTACATCAACCGTGCCGTAAAAATTCCGAACATGAAACAAAATATAGATTAATCACTTAAGAATAGACCTACTCCTATTCAATAGCCATGATTGTAACATTGGAACTACAGAACAACAGAGAATAGAAAAGGTGGTGAACCTATAATTGTATCATGAATCAATAGTTTTTAAATTGTATTTACTTTATTTATATATGTTAATATGTCTGTAAGGTATGTATGACTGTATGGGCCAAGATGCCTGATAATAAATGAATTATTATTTTTATATCCCGCGGGAAAGTAGAAAATTATCCCAGGATAAAAAGTATCCTATGTCCCAGGACATGCTTTATTCGTGTGCTAAATTTCATTCAAATCTGTTCAGCCGTTTGAATGCGAAGAAGTAACAAACATACACACATACAAACACACAAACTTTCGCCTTTATAATGTTAGTGTGATCTAGTAGTAACATTATATATAGCCAAGTATAAACTAGCTACAACTATATAAGTATAATTCAATTCGGTAAACTAGAACGCCGTCAATTTAGTTTATATCGGCTGCCTGAGCCTCTCATACACACCTATACATACGTATACGTATGTACATGCCTACTGTGTATTGTGTGTATGTTTGTACGGAGCGCGTTCAATTTCCCAGTTCAGCACAGCGCTCGGTAGTTGATTTGATTACTTTAAGTTTGTGCGAGTGACGTTAGCTATACCTAATACCTATTGGCATAGCTTTTTTTATCAAATTACTGATCAAATGACTTCACCCGTTCTGCTTGGAGCAGGAGGGAGTGTTATACTTTTACTGACTAAAATTCACAGTGTTGTTCAGTTGCCCTTTTTACGAGAGCTTCTAACTGGCTTTATCAATTTTGCTGATATCTCTTTGAGGCAGACGTACAACATAACGCGCCGTCCTCTCGGATGTGATCCTTTCTGAACGAATGAACGGCGAGTTACCCATTGCCCGCCGTCCGCAAGCCCGTGCCTACGGTAATCGAAAATCGTCCTGCGACTCCTGACACCCGAGGCGTCTCCGGCGGGGGACCTATGGCATATATAGCTATGATCTTTTTCATATTTTGAGTATTAATTAGTAAAAGTATTAACAGTCCCAACGATCCCCAAGGTTAAGCAAATTTTACTAACATCAGTGAAGCCTGTTTTTTTTTTTTTTTTTTTTTAAGGTGGGAAGTCATCCAAATGACTTCTCGCGACCTGGGTGGAGCGCGAGGGCGTGTCAGACTTTTACTGACTAAAACCACACCTGTATCCTTCAATTACCCTTTGCATACTAGGACTACGGGTTGCCCTTTCGGAAATTCTCCGCGGTCTTAGCTAGCGGGCATCGGCCCTACTGGGCCCCTACGGTTTGCTGACATCTCTTTGAGGAGCGCGAGGATCACTACGCGCTGTTAACGACTGGGCTCGGTGCGGTTAATTACCGAACAGCCGGACGGCGAGCTACCCAGTGCTCGACGTCCGCAAGCCCGCGTCTACCGTGGCTGGTAGTCGGGGTCGGAATTACGTCGGCTAGGGCGTGAGGACCTTCGTTCCCTCACGCGTGCAGCCTCCTCCTTCGCTAACATTACTGCTTCGCAGAAGGAGGCGACCGCCTGCCATTCCTCCTCGCTCTGGACCATAGCCTGAACCAAGGCCCGACGTGAAAGGTCGCTGCCCGCCAATTGCCTCCACGAGGACACGGCGGTGCTCCGCCCAAGCGGGGCACACCTCCACCGTATGCTCCACCGTGTCCTCTGGGTGGTCCACACAATGATGACACCCGGGCGTTGCTTCCGCCTGAATCCGATGCAGGAACCTCCCGAACTTGCCATGTCCGGTGAGGACCTGCGTCATGCGGTAGGTGAGGATGCCGTGTTGCCGCTCCAGCCACTCCTCAAAGAGGTGACTAACCGCCATTATTGTAGCGTGCCCAGCACTGGGTTGCGACAGTCGCCGTCGCCATTCCACCATGAGATCCCGCCGGAACTCGGTCCGCCATGCCGCGACTTGGCGCGGCAGCGGAGTTTCGCCCCGGCGTTGCATCTCCACGCGCAAATCGTGCATGCGTGCAAGGACTGTTGCCTCCAAATCCAATGGTGGCAGGCCAGCAAGAAGGCTCGCCGCCTCGCGGGAAATCGTGCGGTATCCCCGTATCATCCAAATGGCCATGACCCTCTGGCAAGCGTTCAGTATGGCCGCCGGTCGCCTTTGCAGTGACGGCGCCCACACCGGCGCCCCGTAAAGGGCCATGGACCGAACAATTCCCGCGTAGAGCCTCCGGCAGGAGGCGTCTGGACCCCCAAGGTTGGGCAGGAGCCGCTTTAGGGCAGCCGCGGTCCGTTCCAGTTTGGGAGTCAGACGTCGAAAGTGCTCCACAAAGTTCCACCGACTGTCGAGGACAAGTCCCAGGTACTTCATCGTCGACCCGACGTCGATGCGAACCCCTCCTACCGTTATTTGGGAACCCGGTGGTGGCGCGTTCCGAGGGCCATGGAAACACATGGCCTCGGACTTGTGCAGTGCCACTTCGAGTCCCAACTCCTGGATCCTATCCACGACTGTCGCAACCCCGCAGCCGCCCCACGATTCGGCCCGTATAACATATGTTAGTTGGTCGGGCCATGGGAAGGTGGAGGGAGTGTGTGTCGCAACCCCGCGTGTCGCTAGTTCGGCCGCCGCCTGGTGCGACTCCCCCTGCGCCAGGACCAGCGTGTCGTCTGCGTAACAGACCACACTGACCCCGTCGGGGAGGTCGCCGCGCAACACGTAGTCGTACCCGATGTTCCACAAAGGCGGTCCTAGTACCGATCCCTGCGGAACACCGCACGACATCTCTCGCCGTCTCCACTCTCCCTCGTGACCGGGGTAGATGATAAACCTGTCCTTCAGGTAGGCCTCGATCAAACGACGGAGGTAGTCGGGCACCTGGTGATACCGGAGTGCCCTCCTAATGCTACTCCAGGGCAGGGAGTTGAAGGCGTTGGTGATGTCCAAGGACACCACCACTACGACCTTGCCGCGGGACACTGCATCCCCCGTCGTGAGGGCTCGCACGCGCATGATGGCGTCCACCGTGGAGCGCCCCCTGCGGAAGCCAAACTGGTTGTCCGAAAGATCCGGCCCCACCCGCGCTAAATGCGCGACGAGGCGGTCTGCAATTACTCTTTCAAAGAGCTTGCCCACCTCGTCGAGCAGCACTATGGGCCGGTATGCGGACGGAGAGTCCGCAGGACGCCCCGGCTTCGCTATAAGGACCAGTTTCCCGGTCTTCCATCGCAGTGGGAACTGGCCCCTCTCCAAACATGCGCTAAACAGCCCTCTTAGTCGAGGCCCGAGTTCCTCCATGGCCAGGGCCCAGGCTTTCCCAGGCAAGCCATCGGGTCCTGGGGCGGTATTTTTAGCGTTTAGCCTTCGTACCGCCACACTCATCTCTACCTCGGTCACCTCCGGAGTGTCATCGTCATCGCCGTCGTGGTCCGCGTCGGACACCGCGGGAGGCGGAGCCATTGGCGGGGAAGAATGCTCCTCGCTCGGAGGGAACAGAGCGTTCACTACGCCCTCCACGAGCTGGGGCCGGAGACTCTGTGTCAGCGGGGGAGCCCAGGCGCGGAGCTTATCCCGCACCATTTTGTAGGGGCGTCCCCATGGGTCTCCGTTCAGAGTCCCCAGCCAAACGTCGCGGGCCTGTAGTTTGGCTCGCCGTATCTCCGCTCGGAGGGTGCGCTTCGCCACTCTGTATCCCTCGTACAGCTCCGCCTCTATGGCCTCCGCATCCGGAGGGCGGATGCGGTGCCTGCGGTGTCTGGTGTACCGGCGCCGTGCGGCAACGCATGCCTTGCGCAGTTCCGCAATCTCCGGCGACCACCAGTAGACCTGGCGCCGGGCACGTCCTGGCCGGACTCGGGGCATTGCCACGTCGCATATTTCCGACATGGCCTCCCGGAACCACTCCGCCTCCACATCTATGTCAACAGGCCTGTCCGGTGCTGACACCCAGGCCTGGACGATAGCGGCTTCCAGGAGGAGCTCCCGGTCCAGTTGCTTTAGTGCCCACCGCGGACCACACGGGTTCTGTCGGACCGGCGCGGTCGAGGTCTGAGCGGAGACATCAAACCGGATGTACCGGTGGTCTGAGTACGTCTCCACCCCCTCCATGACGCGCCAGTCAATGACGCGCGGAGACAGAGCGGGGCTTGCGAACGATATGTCCACCACGGACTCGCCCTGCATCCGCACGCATGTGGGGACAGAACCCCGGTTTAGGACGACCAGGCCTGACTCCAGGGCCCAGTCCTCCACCATCCGGCCCCGCTGGTTCGTGAACCGGGAACCCCAAGCCAAGTTCTTGGCGTTGAAGTCCCCGCAAACAACCACAGGGAGGGATTGAAACCCGGCGACGACGATGTTCAGCTCCATAAGGGAATTGTGGAGATCGGCGAGAGTTCGGTTCGGGGAGAGGTATACACCTACCACTGCGATGTCCCCGAACCGTGCTGCCACGCAACCCTGTCCCCTTTTGACACCCTCTAGGGACGGGGTTCCGGCGGCGGCTGACGAGATTAATGTCACCGAGCCGTTCAGATCCTGCACCCAGCCAGCCCTGGGTGGGACGTAGTACGGCTCGGTGACCACGGCGATGTTAATCGACCACTGCGCCATGCTCTGGAGCAACAGATCCTGAGCGGGGGCGCAGTGGTTGATATTCGCCTGGAGGAGCCGTAATGGAGCAATTATAGGCAGTCCATTACAGTCTCCTCCCGAGCCCCCTGTGAGGGCCCTGCCGCGGCAGTTGCGGCGGTGGCCGCAGCGGTGGCTGCGGTGGTGACGGCGGTGGTGGGGGAGGGCCTCTTGCCCTTACCCCTGACTTTGGTTGGGGGAACGCAGTTCCTGCTCCCAGCCCGGTGGTCGGCGGGCTTGCCAGCCGCTGCACACACGTAACAGTGAGGTGCAGCGTTACAGGCTACGGCCTTGTGGCCAGTCCGACCGCACTGGAAGCAGTGATCGCTTCTGTCCACCTCCGAGGTGCAGTGGACCCCTGCATGGTGGCCCACTTGGCAACGGAAGCACCTCAGAGGTTTGGGCTCCAGCAGCTTCACCTGCGCTGAAACCCAGCCCACCAAGAGCCTTCGGCCCTCCCCAGTTATGGCCTTGGCCGCCGACACGGGGCAGGTCACCGTGACGGTTCGCATGCCCGTGTTGTCGGCACGGATAGTGCCTGCCCGCACCTGGTCGCCAGGACACTTTCCCGTCCTGACGACTGCTGCCACCACCTCGTCCTCCGTCACGGAGTCGTCCAGGCCCATAATACGCATATCGATGCATTTCGTGGGCCTGGATACTCGGGCCACCTCCGCGTCTAGGGACGCTCGTATCCTTTCCGCCAGAGCGTCCGCGGTGGGGCCGCTGTCCGCACCAGGGATTTCCAGCATGCGGCCTCCGGTTGCAGTGGTCCTCATTCGTAGGCCCCCGGCGATGCCTAACTCGGTGAAGTCCACCGCCCGCTTCGCCTTGGTCATCACCTCGTTGTAGGTCGCGCCCTTCTTTTCCGCACCTGGCTGTAATGTGATCACTACAGCTGCGGATGTCGGGGAGCGAAGTCTAGCAGCGAGGGCCCTCTTCTTGCGCTGCTGCCGCCTTTCGCGCTTCTTGGCCGCTCTAGCCGCCTTGCCCGCCCTTTTCTTCTCTCCGACCACTTGCCATTCGGCGTCGTCCGGAGAATCTACAGGCTGGGATATCGAAGGAGGCCGGCTCACCGCCATAGCAGGAGCTTTTGCCGCCTTGCCTTTTTTAGGAGGGGGGGCAGGTTTCCTCTGCTGTTGCTTAGCGGCCGGGGTTGGCCTCGCGGGTTCCGACACCACCGTAGACCCGCGTTTTGCTTGCCCCGACTGGCCCGGCTTGGGCGCAGCAGCTGGGACCGCGGCGGTGGCGGCGTATGACGCCACCTTCCGTTGGCCGGAGGCCGCAAGCGATGGGCGCAGCACGATGCCCTCCAGAACGGAGAACTGCTGCTGCACTCGCTGCTGGAACTGCTGCTGCTGCTGCTGCTGCTGCTGCCGGAAGGCAGCTAGCTCCTGCCGCAACAGGTCAGCACCTCGCTCTCTGGCTGGGGCTGTGACCGTTTGCGTCCTCCATTTGGCGTCGTCTCGGGGCCAGCTCCTCGGAGACTAGCCAGGTCCGCCTCGAGCCGCCCAATCCTCTTATTGAGGGGCTCCAAGATAGTGCCCAGTGCCTCCGTAATTGAGGCCTTGCCTTGGGAGATAGCCTCCCTCTTCCTTGACTTCTCCCTTTTTTTAGACACGCTTGTTAAGGCGGCGACCACACCTTCGGTAAATCTGGCCATCGCCTCCTCCATGCCATCTGGCTCGCTTGCAGAAGGCTCCGAGGGACTGCCCTGACCGCTGATTGCCCCGGAGTGGCGCCCCTCCCTGGCGGTTTCCAGGGATCGCCTGGCTGCATCCTGGGCAGTGAGCCCCCTACCCCTTCCTGTCTTGCGACCCGCCCCCCGCCCAGCGGTGGAGATTTTACGGGCCGAAGCCTCATCAGAAGACGACCCCTGACCGACTCCCGACATGGGGCGCTTCCGGAGGAACTGGTTCCTCCTGGGAAGGGTGTCTGCAACCTCCCTTATCTCCGGGGTGAGCGAGGATCCGGTATCGGAATCCGACAACGCGTCTCCGCTCACCTCCCTAAGGCCGAAGCTCCTGCCGGCCTGATCGGTACCCGCTGGCGCCGCGGATGTGCTAGGGGCGGGTCCCAGGGACTCCGCGCTACCGGCGGGTGAGCCACCCTGGCTCAGTGCGTCCACAGAGGACGGTACGGGGTCCGAAGACCCGAGGCGGTAATTGCCCCCCCCAGAATACGAGGGGCAGCCCGAGCTCTGCTCGGGGAGGGATTCTCCTGCATGCAGGTACCCTCCTGGGGTAATATTATTTTTATTACTCGCGCTCATGGTGGTGCTGAACACAGCTTTGCCTTTTTGTCAATGGGGTGGGGTCCCCAATAAACACGTTCGCCATCATGGTCATGTCTGATATGCAGACATGTACCAGAGGCGAACCCACTCTCCAAAACCACTGCCCAAAAACACCAACAGCTGTTGGTGCCGATGCCTTTGGACAGCGCACCCTCCGTGGCGGTCCGTCTGGACTCCGCCCTGAGTGTGTTCCTCTTGGTCTGGTCTCTCACTTGAGGCCTTCCGGCATGAGTAGCTCTACCGGCATAGCCCTCAAGATCACAGAGACACGCAAGCCCCACCACGACGACAACGTGGGAACACAGTTGGTGGGGTCAGTGAAGCCTGTGGATAGGTGACCATTTTACATTGTCTCAACTACACTTATAAATTATATATAATTAGCGACCCACCCCGGCTTCGCACGGGTGCAATGCTGATACTACCGCAACCGCTATGTCCCTGCATTTCAAAATTTGTTTTATCTTTGAAAATATTCATTTAAATTACGTGCTGTAAAGGACCATCTTGATCTATATTAAATGCACAATGTATTTAAGGTACTTATTTGGTTATGGATTAATGCTGTGTTGTTTAAAATTGCTTCGTAAGTAAGCCATTATTTCTCGTAAAAAATAAGGGATAAAAAATGGTTGTTGTGGGTTATCCCTAAGAGATAGACATATAATACCATCGCGGACTTTTTTGTAGACCTTTATAAGGTGTACAATACTGTAGCACATTATTCTGATCAATCTCGAGTTCAGCCAGCGCTTGTAATAATAAATAAATAAATTAATTAATTAATTTCACACAAAAAAACAGCATTTACATCATAAAACTATGAACATATAGGCTTATTTCACGGTCACAATTATGTAGGTAGGTACTCTGACTCCTAAACTAGGTGTAGGCCTGTAACTTAGGAGTCAGTCATTCTCCGTAAGAAACAAAGCCATTGAAAAGAGGACAATTAAAAAAGTAAGCAAGTGGTGACTAAGAAAAAAGAAACTAATTTATTTATGTTACATATATAATATAATGAAGAGATAAAGGTACAAGTTGGTAGCCGACTGCACGCAGCAGCAGCAGATGACATGTTGTCGCTTCATGTCGTCACGACACGTCGTTACGTCATGTCGCTGCAGTCATGATTTCGAACCCGACTGCAGACGGCAACAGCAGATGACATCCAGTTGGTTCCGCGTGCTCCTTGAAACAAGATGTCTGACGTGTTCGAAAATAGTGATCGCATTTTTTTATATCTTTTATTAGAAGATGAAGAAGACGATGATGACTTGTTTTTATTATATAGAAAAAGACGAAACTTTTATGTAACACCTTTCCATATTTTTTTCAAATATGTATTAACTTTTATGACCGTGTTTAGATAGTTTTTGTGAGATGCATCGTACAGTGCAGGATGTTGGGCAACCTGGTTTATGAGTTTATCTTCTTCAGAATCGGAAAAATTCATTTTGACAAGAAACACGCTCGAAGTGTCGTTGCTCCGGCGTCAGCGGCACTACTGATCTACGGTCGGACGACACTGCCGTCTGTCGCCCGACGACGCGTCGCTAGCTTCATGTCGCTAACTACGGAGGGAATTTCATAGAAAAACGTAGAAACCAGTAGAGTCGCTGCGACACGTCGTTTGCTGCAGCTTCATGTCGTCCGCTAACAACTTGTACCTTAAAGTTAGTTTTTTGTTTGTTTGTATTATATTTGTATATTATTATGTTCTTGTAAAATCAGTACCTACTCACATGCGTGATTGTAAAATAGTACTGAGGACTGAACAAAGTTGTCTTTCAAAAGTTTGAGACATATCAAGTGAAACTCATCGTGGAAATTGGTTTGATATATATTATAATGTTCTCATAGTTGAGCATATCGACTTTTCTTTTACACTCTCCTCCCACCATCTTTCCCCTCTTTCCACGGGCTGGTCCATTGCTCCCGGCGCCGTTCGTCGGTGGCTGTGTGATGCCCTTATTGAAACAAATCCGAATTGTACTCAAACTTAACAGAGCTCCATCACTCAGTGCACATTCATACAAACATAATATTAATTGTTTGCGGTTTTAATGGCTTCAATTTACTAAATAGTTCAGAATAATTTCAGTTTATAGCAGGGGAATGCTTTTGATGAGAATTTAGCTTTAGTATTTAATTATGCTATGTAAATATCTGAAATCTAAATGAAACTGACTGCAGAGCTGATGAAATTGATTATGGAATAAAATGAATGTACACCGTATTTCATATGTAAGTATCTATGTTTTTTAATTTTAGACAGTAAGAAATGGTTTTTTCTTCTTCCTGTCCCTAGAAGTTTTTGGATTTAGTAGGTTACCACGTTTATAGCGGCATCGACAGCGTTTCTTAGGTCCTCCGGAGAGCAGATGTAGGGACATTTTGGGCACTTTAATAAGTGGGCCATCGTCTGGTCAGGGCTCCGTGATAGGCAACTTTGAATTGGTTTGTGGGATAAACTGGACGAGACAAATGATGGGAAGAAAAAATTTCAAGCCTGGTCCCTACGGGAAAATGGTTATAATAAAACTCGGCTACATTTTCTAAACGATTAAAAATAAAATGAAACCGGTAAAAATCATATTTTACTCACAATAGATTTTGGAACGTTTACCATCTCGCGATATCAACAGGTCTTCTCATTGATCATAGCTATACAACGCTACACGTTTCACACCCCTACGACCCTCCGCGGGTGTAACATACTGCCTCGGGAGCATTCAAAAGTAAAAAAAGAACGCACAGAACGTATTATTTTTATATTAAAACTGTTACTGGAATAGATAGTAGAATGGTTCGTTAGATTTGACAGTCATGATCATAAAATCATTACTCAAAAGATATTTGTAGCGCACACGATTTTTTATTCGATTAATGGAGAACATTTAAGTAATTCCGTTGGCAAACGCTTCCAGTATATTGATTGCCTTTTTCTTGCTCACAGTGTATTACATGTACCTTAACAAATGCGAGGAGACAGTAGTACAACTAAAGAGTACAGCTAAGGGGTGGAATTTCAACCTGTGGCTAAACTACCTGAGGTTACTAACCGTTAAGTCAAGAGTGAATAGATTACTTCTAGGCAAGCGTGTTTCACCATCAACTACACCATTGCTTACTATCAATTGACAAAGTGGTCAGGTGTTAGGCTCACGCCTGACCACTGTGTCAATTGATAGTAAGCAATGGTTGATAGTAAGCTTTGATAGTAAGCACTGTGTCAATTGATAGTAAGCAATGGTTGATAGTAAGCGTTGATAGTAAGCACTGTGTCAATTGATAGTAAGCAATAGTTGATAGTAAGCTTTTTCTTGCTCACAGTGTATTACATGTACCTTAACAAATGCGAGGAGAAAGTAGTACAACTAAAGAGTACAGCAATAGTACAGCTAAGGGGTGGAATTTCAACCTGTGGCTAAACTACCTGAGGTTACTAACTGTTAAGTCAAGAGTGAATAGATTACTTCTAGGCAAGCGTGTTTCACCATAAACTACACCATTGCTTACTATCAATTGACACAGTGGTCAGGCGTGAGCCTAACAATAATATTAAATGTTTGTCAAAAAACTCAATTTCGAGGTGATTTATATTTCTCTCATCAAATAAATAAAGGTTGAATTCGTAGTTTATCACATTACTCTGTAATGTTAAGTTCCCAGTACCATTGTGAGTCGTTGCTCTATGTTGCGACACATCTTGTGGTGACGTCTAATTTTATAAGTGTCACCGCACACGGACCACACGCTACACCTAAAAACGCCCCCACGAGAAGCTAGAAGCGGCCACAAAAGGAACTGAAGCGCGCGACAGCCACTTGTGGCCGGTGGCTGCTATTTTTTTAACCCATACGCGCAGTATCATAATGGACTCTGACGAAGAAGGTTGTCAAAGTTGAACTAGTCAAAGTATAATAATATGCAGGATCTCTTAAGAACCCTACACCAATGTTATTACTACCGTAGATTTAGAAAAAGTAACATACAGTATTCAAATTCCCTTGCACAGGTATCAGAAATAAATGAAGTTCTACGAACCCTAAGTTTTTCTAAAACCCTTGGCGTATCTTTTTTGCGAGTAACATCTGTTTATAACCTTCTTCTTCTTCTTCTTCTTCAATCTGTTTATTGTCTTTTATACAGGGTGATTGTAAATTTACCACTAATATTTACAGTTGAAAGTATATATGTCTTTATAAATACGCTGCACTTATGCTTGGGATTAACTGTTATTCTGAATGATGAAAAATTCCTTAAAAACTGCTTTTAAGTTAGAATTTGTTCAGATTACTTGTTACATGGAAGGAACTGCTAATTTTGTTTTAACGATTTTAGCGTTGCTTTTTAGTAAAACTTGTTCACATTCATGAGTAATTTACTTCTTGAAATTGATTGACAAAGAGTCAAAATTCAGACGGTGAATTTGGTTGACCACTCAGTCGTCCCGTGCATTCTACACATGAATTTGTGACTGGGGCGATAGTTGGCGCCGCACGCCCGTTCCGGTCCGGTAATGGAACATCTGTATACAAAGTAGGGACATCAAATTGTATTACATGTTCCGTTTATTCTGGTTATCTCAATCTGGGTCAAGGATATCACGTTTCAGGGTTCGAGATTGAAAGACTTCTTGAAAGATCAGTGGTATCCTTAAAACTATGATTTTATATTTATTATTACTGTATCGTCTTACATCAGTGCATTTTTAGATCAAGATTAATAAAAAACGTTTAATTCAATTATTAAATTGAACTGTTTTGAACTCTATTTTTATATTTGACTAGCTTCGTGAAAATAGGTTTCTCTATACAAACTTTGGACCCCCGTTTTATCTCCTTAGGGTGTGAATTTCAGAAAGTCCTCTCTTAGTTCTCGCCTACGTCATAAAAGGAAACCTTATGCAAAATTTCACGTTTCTAGCCCCAGTAGTTTCGGCTGTGCGTTGATATGTCAGTCAATCAGTTTCTCCTTTTATATAATATATAGATAGGCCCGCGCTTGAATAAAATCTCACCTGGTTGAAAGCGACGATGTTGTCGACAATGGAGCAGGCTTGCTTAGCCTATTTACTTAAATACTAACTAAACTAAAACTTCGATTGCAAGTGTAATATTGTTAAAAATGTGTTTGTTTTGTTACAGATCCGAAACCATTCAACAGCAGCCTCGTGTTTTGCATACTATCGAAACTTTATAACGAGTGATACAAGTAGCCCGTCGTATTGTGTGCGCAGTGTAAAGTATCCAACTCAACTCTGTTGGGTGTTGCAGGAACGTCCGCAAACACGTGAGTAAATTTGTTACTAATTAAAGTCATATGGAGTGGTTGTTAAACATACGGTGGTCTATGATTTTTAGGTATAAAATTATGTACTCACTTCTTACCATGTCGATTGACAAGCTAAATACAATCCCAGAATTTGGTTACAAGTTTGACAACTACGGTGGCGGCCATCAGTTCCTGTATTAATTTGGCAACAGGATTCACAGGACACTATATTACTTAACTGCTCTACCGTCTTAGAAACAGCACCGCAATTATTTATTTAATTAAATTTCATGCAACATAAAGGTACAAAGGTGGACTTAATGCCTTAGGCATTCTCTACCAGTCAACCAAGTAGTGAAGAGAAAACATGGTATTTTCATCAAAAAGAAAAGATTATTGAGAAAACAAGGGTGCAAATGCAATACAACATTATTTTTAGTATATGCGAAACCTGAATATAGTTTGTTCAGAATCAGTAACTAAATCGATTTTAATAACTTTTACACCATTTTTTTTTACCATGTTATATTATTTCCCAAAAATAGGTATTTAAAAAGGGTCACATGTTGGACCCCACCGACACTAAGTACAACACAGGTTACGGCAGGTCATAGCCGGCATTTGGCGCCAGTGTACAACTGAAAACAACCCCTCAACCGCCCGGATGGACCAGTAACCATGTATTTATGCGGGCGACCGGGTACCAAAAAAGGCTTATAACTTTGTCATTTTTCATGATACAGTTATGAAATTGTGTACATAAAAATACTGGACACGTTTTTCGGGTTTCGCATATACTAAAACAAATGTTGTATATAGATAAAATAAACATACACATTCCTTTTCAATATTTTCATACTTTCACAGATATAATATAAATCACCTATAATGTCATTTGTGTCTAATAAGTTTATCTTGAACTTGTTATCTGGTGCGTACGAATTCAGCCAAACTCGGCAACTAAATCTAACTCAACACTAATCTATCCTGTGTATTCAGCTGACACGACTCCACTATGTGGGAGCTTATCTCGCTAAGCGCGAAGTCGGGAGGTTCCTACATACCTGCGTAACCTAGCGAGATTACTAGTGTTCCTGCATGTTACCGGTAATCGGTTTAAGAATTGTGCTCCAAAAGTCGGAGAGATTTACATTTCCAAATTACGCTGGATGTGTAGGATTAAAGTCGGAGTTAACTAAGAATATTGCAAAACTGTCGTGAAGATCTGATTCACTCAGAGATACATTGATCCTCTGAATGATTGCCTATAAATTACAAGTCATACAATATTAACATTCTAATAACCTGTTTTACATTATATTTTTTTTTTTTTTGTGTTTAAGGAACTTTATATATACAATATAATTATAATGTTTCAAATATAGTCGGAACATTTTACCAATACGTAAACACATGATGTAGATAGTTTTAATGTGTCCAAACAAAGAATGCTGATTTTTGTAATATGACATGACACATAGTCGAAGTTGTAGACGATCACGTTTACCTGGGACAGTGGGTCCAGTTCGGCAGGTCTGACTTCGACATAGAGGTCAATAGTCGGATCAAACTCGGCTGGGCAGCGTTCTAAACGCTGTGCGGTATTTCTCGATCGACATGACACGATGTTTTAAAACAAAAGTCCTATGATCAGGGTGGATCAGTTAGATACACACTGTGAGAGGGTGGGGTTGACCGATAACCTACTTGCCAGAAACCTATATCTAGCAGTCGACTTCTTTCAGCTAAAATGTTGATGACAATACTGATGATGATGTCATACACAGTCTAAACATGATCACCAGTAATAACAAAACATTAATGTTTCCACTTTCACTAGGGCTTTACACATAAATTTCAAAAGAGTATCGTCAAAGTTGACCCTTAGAGAGTCTGAGGGTGGCGACGCTTTGTGGTTGTGGCTCGTGTACGGCGACCCTGATACGTCTTATAATAACGCTGTATCACATACAGCAGTGGCGTTTAGTGACCGCTGCATTGTGGATGTTATTGCTTCGACATACGGCACACAGGTGCATTTTATAGCGGTTTAATTAGCATGCAAATGGCGCCAAGCCATTTATCATAAGAGACATGAGTTGTTGTGATGGCGAGGCTCGTAGCACGTAGGCGGCGTAGCGGTGGTACGCGCTACGAGCTCTTAGTATCGCGTAGCCATCGTTCACTCAATGTAATCATCAAATGACGTCATCTTCTGATGAAGCAGTTTGTTTTTCTTAAGAAACTTTTATCTCAAACATGTCATGACATGATTCCATCGAATACCTGTTTTTTTATCTGAATATCTTCAGACTAGTCCAACTTACGTAGAGATTTTATTTAGAAACTTGGTGTAAGGGAAAATATGATATATATAAGTGTTAGGTAAGTTCAATAGCAATAGCAATCAGCTCTGAGCTGGCAGTTTAATTAAGATCTTGCTCCATACTCTGTACTGTAACGGATGACTGCCCTTTCGCTTTCAGTAGTAGATTGGATATTAGTATTAGCACAGTCACGCTAAGACTTTAGTTTTATGAAAAACTAGCTTCTGCCAGTAGCTTCATTCGAGTAAAAGTAGAAAGTTATGCCAAATGTTAAAAAACCCAAGTGCCAAATGTTATTGATTTCATTGGCTACTTCTTCATATTTGCTTACGACTAATTTACATCTTCTGTGAATGAGTTGTGTTCCAACTATAAAGTCGTGGCTGCACCACATTTTACCTTTTTACTTTCTTCAAACGTCTAGGTCTAAGTTTGAGTGTTTTTTTTTTTTTTTTTTCGGTGGGAAAGTCATCTTATGACATCCCCCGCTCTTGGGCGGGGCGGGAGATAGTGTCAGACTTTTACTGACTAAAAACCCACTCCTGTTCCTTCGTTGCCTTTCGTACCAGGGCCGATTCTTCCTTTCAGAATCAGACCCTTGGCCCCATTAGGCTTCGACCCTGCTGGGCCCCTACAGTTGCTGACATCTCCTTGAGGCGTGCGTGGAACAGCACGCGCCGTTGACTTGGGCTTGGTCCGGACGGTTACCGGACGGTCGGACGGCAAGCCACCCATTGCTCGCCGTCCGCAAGCCCGCGCCTACGGTGGCCGGAAATCGGGATCGGAATCCCATCGGCGGTTGGGGCGTGAGGACCGCTGCCTCACGCGATCGGCCGCCTCCTTTGCTAGCATTACTGCTTCGCAGAAGGAGGCGACCGCCTGCCACTCCTCCTCGCTTCGGACCATGGCCTGTACCAAGGCCCGGCGCGAGAGATCGCCGCCGCCGATTACCCCCACGAGGACACGACGTTGCTCTGCCCAAGTGGGGCACAAAGTTTGAGAATGTGTATGTTTGTTACTTCTTCATGTTTGTAGAAACAACATAGGAAATTTTTGTCCTGTGAGTATGTTCTCTTGGGACAATTTTTTACTTTGAGCAAAGCCGCTGGCATCAGCTAGTCTGCCACTAAATCACACAACATAGTATTGAACTAAATATTTCTAAATCTATAGTCTACCTTGTTATTTTGCTCAGTAGACAGCCCGACCAACTAGTTGTATCATATTACAATGCCCGCGGGAAATCACCGCAGACATCTCACTGACGACGGCGCACAGACACGAATTGAGCCCAGGGAGGGCTAATTAACATAATCGTTAGATTCATTTTAACACCGTACATAACAAGATTTTGAAATCAGTATATTTCAAAATCTTGGAAAGTGGGATTTTTTTTTTCGCCACTCTTTAAGACTAACTTTTTTGTGTGTCAGACTTTAAGAGCCCAAACACTGTTAGGATGCATTGTTTTATTATGAAGTTCCCGTGCCTACTTTCCAACTTCCAGCTCAATCTTCAGATCAGTTCGATAGTACCTTATAGTTAATTATAATAAGCTCGAATACGGTTAGGATACATTTATTAATCCCGGAGTTCCGGTGCCTACCTTTCGGCTCCGGATCAGTTCAGTGATACCATTTTCAAACTACTTCTACGGTCCGGACCAAGCGTTTCGCCTCGTCGTTTATACCGCGTACATCGAGGAACTGGAACAACTTGCCTGCTGCGGTCTTCCCGTCGCTCTCAATAAATTAGTGCGCCTCACCATTGCATTACTACTTACCATCAGGTGGGATCGCAGTCAAGCACTAGTCTATATCAATTAAACTAAAAACTATTCAGAACCATTCATGTATTAGAATTGTCATAGTTGCATAGTTGCATTTGTGGTAATCTATGTGAGTGTGAATTTCCGTTGGCCCGTTCTGGTTTTCTCGATCAGTTCACCAAATGTAACACAGTGTTTTGACTGTAGATGCTTGAATACCAAAATCACTATATGTTGCCAATCAAATTTGAAGAGTTCCCTCGATTCCTCATCATCACAACAGAACTTTGAAAAAAGGTACCAATCTGGAAGCATATACTTTTGGGTAAAAAAATATATTTGCAAATCGATCCATAAACGACGGAGTTCTGAGGTAACAAATATATAAAAGAACATACCGAATTGAGCACCTCCTCCTTTTAAAGTCGGTTGTAAAAGGCAATCTATTGTATACCTACCATAACACATCTCCCACGCATCTCATTACCATATTTTAATCACGCTCGCAGCATGTTATCTCCACTCATTTCACTTCCACAGCCCAGTGTGAACGCTACGTCAGTGGAAACCGTACCTATTCAGATTAGAACTCTAAACGCTCTGACATAATCTTGCTCTGTGTTTTTTGAGCAAAAATTACTCAATATTATACTAACAACAGAAGTCTTACGACAGTTCTCAAATATTAAGACTAAAAAGAGAAATTTAAAGATTGTTGTTAAATCTAGTCACGCATATTAAAGAATATCAGTATGTGAAAGTAAAAAAAAATAACACATTGGTATGAAAGTATTTTAGCATAGTGTAAGCAATGCTTTAAAAGCCTTATAATGTTCCCACTGTTGGGACTCAGGTTTCCTCTCTAGAAGATGGAACTGGTCTGGATGTAACATGTCTTTGAATTTTTAGTTCTGGGACATTCCAGTTTTTTGACGACGTTTTTCTTCACCGTTTTGAGAGCAGTGATGATGAAATAAATAATTATAAACCTGGCTGAGTTCGAACCCGCAAATTACCAAATTACGACTCGTAAGTCGAAGCTACCACTACGCCACCACTGCTGAAAGCTTTTGAAAGATCCAAATGATTATCGAAATAACTTAAGCGTATCTTTGTATTCACATTACACATCAATAAGATTTAAATTTCTAATGACTTGGGGTTTTAACTTTCTAGGTACCACAGGGCAAAGTAAAATGTGTCCGGCACGCCACGGTCACGAGTACATGACATACTTAAACGCCATTAAATCCTATAGGTAGTATTGCTTTTCATATAGATCACGCTTTTGCATTTTTGACGTGGTTGGGTCAAAAGATTAAATATTTATTTGTTTTGGCAGACACGTAGCCTATATGACAGCAAATAATCACCGCCACATCTGGACATTTCAATTCTGCAATATAAGGTGAACCGATGACCTGGTAAGAGTCGCGGGTATGCGATGGATGCTAACGCGCAGGACCGTTCATTATGACGACACTGAAGGGAGGTCTATGTCCAACAGTGGACGTCTTTCAGCTGAAATGATGATGATGTTAATGTTGTTAAAGTTAATACAATATTAGTACAGGTATTAATAGTGAGCTTCTGTGTACCTTCTGTTTCAATCCACGTCTTGTGACAAAATTTGGACCAGCGCAGCGGTACGCAGCGTTGTTATACAACATTTAAAGTACCGCAGGAACGTTCTGTGTGGTTACCGTACCTGAAGGAAATCGTTTGTGAAATCTAACCACTAATAGCAAGTTATATAATAGCCTGCCATCCAATTTGCCAGCGACTTCGTTCGCGAGAATGTTTACATAAGAGCACCCCTACCTTTAGCCCCTTAAACCGTATTTTAAAGGTCGTTTTGAAAAACGAATAATGACGGTCTTTATTAGCATAAGCATAAAAATGTAAATCCTTAATTGTAATTAAGGATTTTCAATTTGTGCCAAGTTTCAAGTTTATCAACCTAAGAAATAAAAATCCTCCATACAAGCTCTAAAATTCTCTAAATTGGTAAAACAAACATCCTTCGGGTCCGAACTTGTCTGACAGTGCAGGTTTTTAATGAATAAAAACATGGATTACGGGGTCGTTTCCATTCCTAGTCCAGTAGTGGTAATATTACAGAGTTAAACATATATTTACCATCTACCATCGGTCAACCCGACGTATGACGAGTATCCACCATTACGTTGGTGAAACCTCTACCATCCGGACTAAGCGTTTCGCCTCGCTTTCTATACCGCGTACATCGAAGAATTGGAAATATTTGCCTGCTGCGGTCTTCCTATCCGCTTATAATTAAGGTGTTTTCAAGGCTAGAGTGAATGGGTTCTTAATAAACTAGTGCGCCTCACCATCTACGATTGCAACACTACTTATCATCAGGTGGGATCGCAGTCAAGCATAAAATAGTGTTTAATTAATTAAAAAAAAACTTATGTTATATATTTATAATTTCACACAACGCCATCTAGTCCCAAACTAAGCAGAGCTGTGCTGCTATGCTATGAGTACTAGACAATGTAGACAACTGATGAATATACTTATATGTATACAAATTATAGATGAATTACACGCAGATTTACAATAAATGATCGTGCTCATCGCACGACCAACCAGGACCAGCAGGCCAGTCTATAAATTATAATTGTTATAGGCTAGGAAATACCAATATTATTATGAAAACTCTTTCATGATAGAAAGTCACGCTTCTATTCACTGGCAAAGATGGAACTACAGTTTAGACAATACCGTCTGCAGGGAGCTATTAAATAGTTGCAGCTGATCAATAAATTATTAACTATTGTTGCTAAAATAGACTATGAAAAGCTCTTTAGTTTCAAACTCTGACCTGAACAGTTATCGGTAGAAAATAGAACCGTAGATTTTCGGCCACCAGTTGTTCGAGTGAACACTGGTTGATGTTGAACCAATAAGATAATTTGTGTTTTGCGCTAACATCACAATACGGTCCGCTTTATCGAGCTGATTATTTGTTTTTCTTAAAATTGAGTGAAATCTGTAATTAATAACTCAACGTAAGCATAACTATTGAATAAGTACGATTATTTATTTTTCAGTAATATGTACTCACATCTTAATAGGTTATATCACCAGGTCATCTGCTCTCCTTTTAGGGGTCATTTCAACGCTGCGTATTCCGGTACGCGATCGCCAATCCAGAAATTTTCGGTTCTAACGGCCATCTGTTCTGCGTGCAATTTACCCTGCCCACTGCCACTTAAGTTTGGCAATTCTACGGGCTATGCTTCGACATGAACCCACCCAGGAGGCGACACTTGGAGGAAGCCTATATCCAATAGTGGGCAGAGTTTTGGTTGAAATGATGACGATGATGATGATAAATTGGTACTCTATATTATATTATTTCACACTGCCAAAAGCTTGTAAAATAAATAATGAAAGAAAAAATAAAAATTAAACCGGAAAAAACCTGCAAATACCCTTCAAAGGAAACGTTTTTTGAATGATGGCTAAAGTAGTTAAATACTCGTATGTTACTTGTAGATTCGGCAGTCAAATGTTTACAGCTGTGTTGTTAATAAAACTGAATCAGAGTTCAACAAGTATACTCGTATCACGAAAGTAGCAAGTTTGCGTGTAAAAGTTAACGACTAGCTTGTTTTGGCAAGGTTATTTTCTATAAAAATATACTCATTTTCCATGTCTTAGTTACATCAATATCGGTAGATGACGCCATCACTTCATAAGTTATGGAAAACCATCCCCTAAGTGACATCATGCCGTACAAGTTACAAGCTTTAGTTCAGGCAATAAACGTACAGAACGGAAATAAAGTAGAATTGCTTGTGAAAACTTTTAGGCTAGAACTGTCAGACTCAGAATTAACATCAATTTTATAAATCAGATTTTATTTCATCACCACTTCTCTCAAAACGGTGAAGGAAAACATCGTTAGAAAACCGGCATGTCCTAGAACCAAAAATTCGAAGACATGTGACATTCACCAACCCGCACTGAGCCCGCGTGGTAGATTGCGTTGCGGCCCATTCCCTCTCCTAAAGAGAGAGGAAGCCTGAATCCCAGCAGTGGGAACATTAAAAGGCTGATTATGCTTTATGATTTAATGCTTATAAATAAGATAAACATATTTATTGTTCAAAATTACACTTACAAGTCACCATATCTTTTATTAATTCATTAAATAAATACAATAATTCATTTATTAAAAATAAAATAAGACTGATCTTTTGAAATTCATCATTCTATTATAATAATAAAAAATTGCATAACCTAATTCCGCCTAGCCCGTTCCATCATCGGACCACCAGGCGTACGGCAATGCGCCACCGGTACATGGTGGACATCCCACCTATACGCACAAAACGTTTTGGGAACACATTCATTGTGCGTACAGCTAAGGAGAGGAATTCCTTGCCTTAATCTGTGTTTCCTGATAGCTACATCTCGGGAATCTTTAAGTCAAGAGTGAATAGGTTACTTCTAGGTAAGCGCACTCCATCGTCGACTGCATCGTCGCTTTCCATCAGGTGAGATAGTGGTCAAGCGCGAACCAATCAAGAATAAAAAAAAAATAAAAAAAAAAAAATATTTAATCAATGGCCTATTCTACGATACATCATATTGTCCTTCTTACAAACCTGATTAAATTCTTCCTGTACCTACATACATCCTTGTGAACTCTTTGCACACACTCACTCACCATTCACATTTACTCACCACACACATTTATTTACCTCACACACACTAACTCACTTCATACTCTCACTCACTCACTTTTGTTTTTGTTTTTATCTCAATTTGAATTTTAATTATTGGTATCTTTCTTTTTTTTTTACTATTTTTCATGTATTCATATACATTGCGTAAGAACTAATTGTATTTCTCCCGGGAGAGGGCACTGGCTTCTGTAACACAGGTTAATCACCTACGCCAGGGACTTCAATAAAATTGTATTTAAACGTCTTATGTAAATAAAGATTATTATTATTATCACACTAATATTATAAAGGCAAAAGTATGTGAGTGTATGTTTGCTATTTCTTCACGGTTGAACGGCTGAACGGATTTGGGTGCAATTTGGCACACGGGTAGACTATGTCCTGGAATAGCACATAAAATACTTGTTATTCCCGGACTATGCTACTTTACCGCTGGCAGTAGCTAGTAGTTTATGAATTGCTAAAGCTTTCCCTGAAAATATTAGGCAATATGAAAGGTTGTAGTGAAGCTGACCGGTTTCGTTCGCTCGGCTTTAATTTTTTTTTTCATAAACTTCACAAGCTCTAATTATAATTAATTAAGCCAATTTTCTAATTCGGTTTATAAATTACGGGTCTCCGAGGTTAATATAATATAAAAAAAACAATCGAAGTGCGAACCGTCTCCTGTTATTGTAGTAATAAAGACATCGATTGGTAAGTTTTACGATAATTTCGCGTCGGCATACGATAATGTTGTAATTACGGCAGTAATAAACTTGAGGGAGGTCAGTAACTGCCAGTTTCACGGAAATGTTCCATTTTAGCACTAATAACGATATTGAAGGTTACTTGTGCTTTAATAATGTAATTTACTTGTGACAATATACTCTCGAGAGAATAGTACTGGGTGTATTATAAGTCATTTCATTACTCATCCATTTTCTATACTAATATTATAAAGAGGTATTCGTATTTTTGTTTGTTATAAAAACACTGAAAAACTACTGGGACCAATTTAAAATAATCTTTCACCAGTAGAATACTTTATTACTAAGTGACAAATGCATTATTTTCTATTTGCACGTGAAATAAAATATTTTTGACCTTTAAACTTTGACAGTTATGTTTAATTCAATTATAAAAGAATAAATCGTGCAAAACCGATAGTAACTTAAGAAAAAATAAAAATGAAATATTGAACAAATTCCGACCCACAAGAGTAAAGAAAAAACCTGACCAGAACGAAACTAATCACGGAAGCCGCAGCTCTCCTCCGCCGCAACAGTCACAGCTTAGCTAATAGTTTTACCGCCACTCCGCTACTCGGATGCGCTCGGTCCCGCTCGGCAACGTTCGGAAATAGTAGGAAGTCACCGGCAATTGCGGCGAGCAATCAGTCACTTGGCAGCAACAATTATGTCAGCCGCATGCTGCGAGGGCTGAAGGTTTATTGTTTTGTTTTTTTAAGCATTGCCCTACATTAGAAAATACTCCTGTATTATAGGTGCGCTCACCAAAATGAAGCCATATATATAAATGTTTTTTTCATGCGGGAATCAACCCTACAACACGTAGCACAGCAGTCATTCGCTAAGCCACTACAAAAAGCCTGCCATAGCATGGCCGTAAGTCACAATAAAGCGACAACTTATAGGACTTTAGTATAACCACTCTTATTAAAAAAAAAACTAATTAAAAAATAACACAATCATGACGACAACAAGCCAATTACAAGTCCTTACGTACAGTGTCAGACCTAAAATTGACAAGTGAGCATACACAGCCCAACGCAATGTCAACAACAAATGCAACGCAACTTACAAAGTGAATTTCAAGGGCTAAACAATTATTTAACTGAAACACTTTAGTTAAAAATAATAAACTTAGTACTTACTTTAGTTAATATGAGAAATAATAAAATACCGGCCAAGTGGGAGGCAGACTCGCGCACGAAGGTTTCAGTACTGTCCGTAACAAAAAAATCACGTTTGTTCTATATGAAGTACTAAATATTTATATTATAACGGCAACACAAATACATCATTTGTGAAGATTTCAACTGTCTAGCTATCACGGTTCATGAGATACAGCATGGTGACTGACAGACAGACAGTGAAGTGATAGCAATAGCGGAACCCTATTGCTATCACTTCACTATCTGTCTGTTGTTTACCCTATGGGTGCAAAACCCTAAAAATTTTAGAAAAATGGAGAAACAATTAGAAAGCTGCTTAAAAACCTGAGGCTCATGCGTCTTCTGGTTGACGTCACACTATTCGCATAAGGATACAAGTCATGCTGGTACCTACTAGTAAGGGTTGTAAAGATAGATTTACAGTGAAAATGAAAAACATGTAAAACGTATACAGGTCGTAAACAGATCCCAGTCGCGCATGAGGCAACATTAACATTCAGCTCCGCGATCACTATAACCGCCCTAGTCCCGGGATTGTCGGGATCCCGTCGTGAGCTGTGTTTATCGACGTCACTTATTACGTCACGGGATCAAGATATACAGGGTGTGTGTGAAGCGAGGCTGTTATCTTGAACTGACACCGAGGGGAGAAGGACGTATGCAATTGGAAACATAAAGTGTGTGTTATAGTTTGGTGTTTGTGTGCATCTGTCTGTATCACAGCAAGATATGTGTTCGTTGATGTAGACTACCTACTAGTTATAATTATATTTTTAAGTACACTTGGGAAAATAAGATTTTGTTTTATATACATCTAAATATGTAAAATTGTCTAGAGTTTGAGCGCCACCCGTCGTGATATTGACTTCAACTTCAACACAAAATTAACCGTACCCCGAGTATATTAACAGCAATGTAATAATTATAATAAATCAATATATTTATCTATATAAGTATGTTTATCAGTTGTCTAGTACCCATAACACAAGCTCTGCTTAGCTTGGAACTAGACGGCGTTGTGTGATAGTTGTGGAATATTATTATATATATATTATTATTATGTTATATATTTAATTTAATTTGTAGATTCTGACCTACTTGGTATGTAATGTATGACCCATAACTTCTTCAGCATGTAAATATTCGTAATTAATTATTAAAATAATTTCACAGATTTGAAAATATCCTATGCTTTGTCTAGCTGATCCTAGGCTTCCTATTCTTCTCGCAACAATCAGAATATTAGTGTTAGGTGTGACAAGGCAACAGACAAACAGATAGACACATTTAATTTCGCATTTATCATTGAAGAGGATACTTATATTATCAAACGCATTAACAGCCTCTCCGGGCCTGATATACTAAGAAACAAAAGCTCTTTGTTTCTCGGCGTGTCAGTTATAGCTCACAGGCTCACAGAGGTACTGTCATAAGACACGATAAGCCGTGCACGGCCTTACACTAGAAAAACCGGCCAAGAGCGAGTCGGACTCGCGCACGTAGGATTCCGTACCATCTACTTGTTGCCGTTATAGAGTCTACCTGTTGCCGTTATTAATATTGATCAAAAAACAATAAATTAATCACGTTTATTGTATGGGAGCCCCAGTTAAAAATTTGTTTTATTCTGTTTTTAGTATTTGTTGTTTTAATGGCAACAGAAATACATCATCTGTGAAAGGACATTGTAAAAAATGGCCTATGAACCAACACGCATGAAATATTTACTATAATTACTAGTTCTTTTAATAATATACATTACTTATATTTTAATAGAACGGACACTTTTTAATTTCGAAAACATTTTAAAAAGTATTCACTTTCGTCCTTAGCTTCCGTCATATCAATTTGAGGTTTTTAATCGGCAAAGGTATTATAGCTCATACAGCCAAGTGTTTGTAACAGCACTCTTAAAAAGAGTTTGACACAGACAAGCGTCAGTATTCTCAACACTTGATAAACGATAATGATTTTTAGTTACAAACAGTCCGCGATGATGTCGCGGAACCATAATAAGCCTTATCAAAAAACTCGATTGAAAGCGCTGTTTGAAACGAGCAATAATATCGATACTGACAGTTGACGAATTGACAGATGACAAAATTTGACATTTGATAATAATGTCACTTGGCACGCGCGCGAGATTTTGTTATTATATGTATGTACCACATATGCCATACCTACTTTATAATCACACGAAAATGAAAAAGTAAATCCTTAATAAAACCCTTGCATGTCCATAAGACTCCCGACTCCTCAAGTTCAATCTCGACTCCTAGAATTCAATCAAGAAGCGCGCATCTGTCGTACTTCAGTAATAAATGCTAGTTTTTATTGACGTAATTATAACCTCAAAATCCGAAAGTGTTTTGATTTTTTCAGAATTCTCAAAAGTGTCCGTTGTTTTAATTTAGGTTTAATCGAATATATACATTATCTAAAACCCAAAGAGTAAAAACACCTTCCTGTTGGATCTTAGGCGAGCTATGTATGGACGACGAGCAATGTTCTTTCAACTATCTAGCTATTACGGTTCATGAGATACAGCCTAGTGACAAACAGACGGATATTAATAATAGGGTCTCGTTTTTACACATTGGGTTTCGGAACCCTAAAAACACACCACGTCTTGAGGGAGCCGCAGACGTTGTTATACTCGAGATGGTAGTAAAATACTTTGTTGTATGTGTTTCCGGGAAGGCATTGCGTATTCTGTATCTTTTAGTGAGTATTCAAGATACCGAATGAGCAATTGTCTGTCTTATTTATGATCTTTTTGATAATAATAGAAGACAGATCCGTTACATAAGCTTGTCTAGATGACACTTAAGGGAGCCCTATATCCAGCGGTGAACGTTTTTTGGAAAATAAAATCATTTAATTTTTCAAGGCTGTTAAGCAATTAAAGCAAAATTATAATTAAACTGTAGTGTAGGTACTCGTTATTTAGCAACTATTTGATCCTATCGCTGCACTGTAGGTACCTAGTATCTATAGAACTTATTATTGTTCTGTATAAGTGAGGACTTGGTATTGGCTGTTAGTCTAACTTATTGTTCCTCATTTGTTTTGTTTTTTAATAGCTGTTGTCTTCCTTAATTATCATTTAAATAAATTATTATTCATGTTGATAATGGAGCTTAGGTACTTAACAATATTATTATTTCTATTGGAATAATTCCAGCTTTAGTCCATTCCGGTCAATTTGACATTTATTTTCTTAGCCTGTTCTGGTCCACTCCTGGGCAAAGGCTTTCCTCCACTCCTTCCATCTTTTACGCGCCCGCGCTTCCTCTTGCTGGTTCTGGTGGAATCTGTCTAGTTGTCGCGCTCCTTCGTGGTCTGTCGCGACCCCGTCACACTTCGCAATATGACATACTACACATATAATTATATATATAACCTGTACTATCCCACCCTGGGGCTAAGGCCCCCCTCCATACCTTCCATTGTCCCCGGCTCTGGATCACTTTTTACCTAAGGAAGATACCTAAGTCGTCCTGCCATTTCCTTCGTGGTCTAACAGGAGAACCATTTCACGATTTTAGTGCACTAACTTGTGTATTACAAACCCACCGCTCGTTCGGCCTGCGGCAGGCATGTCCAGCTCACTTGAACTGGGCAGCCTTTGGAGCCACATTAACAAACGCATAACATAGACTGTTCAATTTGAGCATCTACTATGTACATATTACATTCGGTACATTAGTGACTAATTGGAATCAGAAGCTAATGAATATATTACGCGGCGGTTACACAGCTATCGCTCCTAAGAGGGCTGTTTATACAGCAATAAGGAAAACTCAGCGTT
The DNA here is from genome assembly GCA_961205895.1 of Mythimna pallens. Classification (NCBI taxonomy): domain Eukaryota; kingdom Metazoa; phylum Arthropoda; class Insecta; order Lepidoptera; family Noctuidae; genus Mythimna; species Mythimna pallens. The sequence continues at coordinate 20,078,331 of OY540847.1, read as the reverse complement.
TTGCCCAACAACGCTATTTATAGCAAGACTTGTAGATGTTTCCGTAGGTTCTGTGGTGAATATAGAACGGGCAAGTTGTAGCAACTTGTTTCTTAGACAAAATAGATGTTGAGGGTTATATATAATAGAGCACTAGTGGTATGAGTAATGTTGTATCGTGAATTTTCGCAATTAATCGCTAGGTTGATACTTTTGGTTATCACCATAAGTTAACTTAGATTTTTTTTTAATCGTTGAAAATTATAAATGTCTAAAGCTATAAGTTCAGCAATATTGCGCAAAAAATTATCCTATAATATAAATAAAATCAAAGATGAAACCTCGAAAATGGAAGGCGCCATTAAACATAAATAAGACCACTGTCCTCTAAATCAGGAATCGATCCTGTATCTTGAAGTATAGTGTACTTCAAATGGTTTAATACAGATTTAAAGATTATAAGTATTCAGTAGGACGCAGATGAGATGAACAATACCTAATATGTCAAAATACACAACTGTGATTAAAAAAAACGCTTTTGATCCATTACTCCCGATTTCTGATTTAAGCATTTCATCTTCCTGCTTTCTAATTTAAGCATTTGAAGTTGAATATTTCTCAAACTCTACTTTAGCCTGAAAACCCGCCAAAACTTTTCATCAACGTAGAGTTTAAGTGGTGCTTAACTCAAAACATCTAATTCAGAAACCCGCTATTTATTTCATAGGATATTGTATTTGTAACAGTCATAAAATAAAATAAGATTTTCTGGTGTGTTGAATTATCATTGCCTGTCCATCGTTGTCCATATATTTACAGTTGAACACTCAGTTTGATGTCAATTCTGCAAGTGATTGGTTTATTTGATCATAGATAGGCACAAGTTTCCATAAAAAATTGTTGGTGCGGCAGTTTACTTAAAATATGTTTGTGATAGTAGTGGTGGCCTACTGGTAACGGCCTGACTTACGAGTTGTAGGTCGTAGGTTCAAACCCAGCCAGGTGCATTACTTTGTGTAATCATCACCTCTGCTCTCAAAACGGTGAAGGAAAACATCGTCAGGAAACCGGCATGTCCTAGAACTAAAAATTCCTTGACATGTGACATCCACCAACTCGCACTAGGCCCGCGTGGTGGATTACAAGTCTAGGGATGATTATGCTTATGTTTTTCGAAGTTAATCTTTGAACGTACAATCTTCAAATCAAAATTAAAGGTAACATGATAAAGTTGCTTCGCTATAATAGTTCACGCAAAGCCAAATTCATTTGCTAGTCCAGCTCAGCGCGTGGAATTAACTCATTGTATGGGATTACAGCGGACACCGACTAATTAAATCGACAATATCGTGATATATTATTATCGACGGTACACTGAGCAGGCAGCAATATGCAGTACATTAACACAAGCGTAGGAAGATCGAATGATTAACCAATTAATTCAAAAAAAGCAAACCAAGTGCTGATTCTGTACAAGCTAGCGAGTTAAGTGTGTAAAATACTCCCCGGGGCCCTGGAAAAATGGCAAAGAAGAAACAGGAGTTTTTTTTTTTTTTTTTTTTTTTTTTTTTTTTTTTTTTTTTTTTTTTTTTTTTTTTTTTTTTTTTAGCAAATCCCGCTCTTGGGCGGAGCGAGAGATAGTGTCAGACTTTTACTGACTAAAAACCCACTCCTGTTCCTTCGTTGCCTTCGTCCCAGGGTCCGGGTTTCGTTTTCACACTACCCATGGCCCCAGTAGGCTTCGACCCTGCTGGGCCCCTACAATTGCTGACATCTCCCTGAGGCGCGCGTGGAACAATACGCGCCGTCGACGTCTTGGGCTTGGTCCGGACGGTTACCGGACGGTCGGACGGCGGGCCACCCATTGCCCGCCGTCCGCAAGCCCACGCCTACGGTGGCCGGAAATCGGGATCGGAATCCCGGCGGCGGTTGGGGCGTGAGGACCGTTGCCGTTGCCTCACGCGATCGGCCGCCTCCTTTGCTAGCATCACTGCTTCGCAGAAGGAGGCGACCGCCTGCCACTCCTCCTCGCTCCGGACCATGGCCTGTACCAAGGCCCGGCGCGAGAGATCGCCGCCGCCGATCGCCCCCACGAGGACACGGCGTTGCTCTTCCCAAGCGGGGCACACCTCCACCGTGTGCTCCACCGTGTCCTCCGGGCGGTCCACACAGTGGCGACACCCGGGCGTCGCTTCCGCACGAATTCGGTGCAGGAACTTCCCGAACTTCCCGTGTTCGGTGAGAACCTGCGTCATGCGGAAGGTGAGGACGCCGTGAGGTCTTTCCAACCACGCCTCAAAGAGGGGACTTACCGCCATAATTGTGGCGTGCCCAGCACTGGGTCGCGACAGTCGCTGTCGCCATTTCACCATGAGAACCCGCCGGAGCTCCGTCCGCCATGCTTCGATTTGTCGCGGCAGCGGAGTTTCGCCCCGGCGTTGCATCTCCATGCGTAGATCGTGCATGAGAGCAAGGACTGTTGCTTCCAGATCCCATGGTGGCTGGCAGGCAAGGAGGCTCGCCGCTTCCCGGGAAATCGTCCGGTAACCTCGCACCATCCGTATGGCCATGACCCTCTGGCATGCGTTCAGCCGGGCCGCCGGCTGCTTCCGCAGCGCCGGCACCCATATCGGTGCGCCATAGAGGGCCATGGACCGAACGATTCCCGCGTAGAGCCTCCGGCAGGAGGCATCTGGACCCCCTAGGTTGGGCAGGAGCCGCCCGAGGGCAGCCCCAGTCCGATTCAGTTTGGGAGCCAGACGTCGGAAGTGCTCCTCGAAATCCCATCGGCTGTCGAGAACGAGTCCCAGGTACTTCATCGTTGACCCGACGCCGATGTGGACTCCTCCTACCGTTAGCTGGGAACCCGGTGGTGGCGCGTTCCGAGGGCCGTGAAAGCACATGGCCTCGGACTTGTGCAATGCCACCTCGAGTCCCAACTCCTAAGAAACAGGAGTGCGATTTTAGTCAGTAAAAGTCTGACACTATCTTCCGCTCCGCCCAAGGGCGGGGGATGTCATTAGATGATTTTCCCACCCGAAAAAAAAGTGTGTAAAATACGAACAATCTTTAAGCAATTCAACTTTATTTATTGCGTCATTTAAGTTGTCGACTAGACAATTTGACCTTGTCCCATATTACTTGGAGTCGGCGTCGTGCCTGTCAGCCTATGCTTTGATTATTACATGTTTGCTGTATAGACTTTCAAAGAGACTGAAGTTTAAGTTTGTTTCGGTTTTTCTTTTCGGGTAGTCAGCTAGGAAACACAGGTCTTCCTTAAAATTAACGAAAATTTGACGTATAGAAGTGCTATTAATAACCGATCTCCAGTCAGTTCAAGCATTTGTCAGTATTTAGTTTTGCGTAGCATCACCCAGGACCACTAAGGAGCTCAACGAGTTGACGAACAATATAAAAACGAACAGTGCCTGATATCATAAAAAATATATACTTATGAAACCTTTATTTATCATTCGGGTCCTTTATACAAAACACGCTTGGCTTATTCACCCAATAAAAACAAGTTCTCTTAGTTCTTTAGCTGACTCAAGAAATGACCTCCTTTTTATAAATGTCGTTAGGCAAAGTTTACTAAAGAAAGTTGTTTTTTCATGTTCAAGTAGCACTAACTTTTGTCGGTGGCTTCATCCGCATGGAACCTATATCTGGGCTGGGTAACTGCTTGATAGTTTATTTCGGGCTCTTTCGGTATATAATGTTCTAATCGTGCGAAGAACTGTAATAACATGATGCAGGATTCTGAATTTTAATTCTTATGTGGCGTTATAGATGTCGCTATACATTTAACTACTGCACTAAATATAAATGAAACGCAGTGGTTGAGCGATTGGCTGCTGTGCTGAGTGTTTTGAGTTCGATCTCCTCAAGGAACAAATATAAAAAAAATAATAAAAAAAAGGAACAAATATTTGTATAGCCTACACCTATTGGCTGAAGTAGTTCTGGGTCTTGATGTCTTGGGTTTGAGACTTTATGTATTTGTGAAAGCATTCACGATACAGTGGCGAGCCCAAGTAGGGATTTTGCGCGTTACTCGAGCGCGTCAGAAAATCATATGGGGAGAAACATTGTACCCTGTAATGTACCTACCCCTACCACATATGAATCCTTGATATAGTGGGGTGCATTGAGGGCAGCCCGTCAAATTAGTAACGAGTGCGTCAGATTAAGAGAAGGTAAGTAGAGTACATGCAGAAAAGTGTATATTTCAATAATCTGACAATATGACCGTAACACAAGGAAATTGGTGAGTCACAAAGTTGTAAAAAAAAAGTAACCTCGAAATACTCGAGTGCGATTGTTTTTTTTTTTTTATGGAAATCCTATCAGGATTACGAAAAACATATAATCTGACGGTTTTCATGGGGCGACATAGCTAAAACCGTCGATAAAGAAATGAAGCGTACAGATGCTGAGAACTGTGTATTCCCCACTCCGAGCCTAGAATTAGAGATAAAGAAAGAGTGAGGAGGTCTTTCCTTCTCATTCTTTCTTTATCTCACACTCTCTCACACCGTCTCACCATGGAAAATATGGGTCGTTTAAGACTCTGACGACCAAAATTATTCAAAACGGTCGTCACAGTTTATGTGATATAATTGGTACTATTAATAATAGTTTTTCACCAACCAGGGGTTGTCCTTAGGTGCATTAGCGTTGCGCGTACAGGTATCGTAATCCTCGTGATCGTCGGTTGATATCACGTTCCATTAAATTATCTAAAGGAGCTCTGCGAGATGGCTCCTGCCCCTTATACGCCTTCCAAAATCTTGAATTGGCATGACTTTAGTTGTATTTTGATAGAGCACTGTTAAATTTTTTCACAAACTTCAGTTCATATTAATCTTTAATGACCATACAATGTACCATTTGTACATTTTTGAAATGTCACTTGGTTATTTTATTATTAATTTTTTTGATTTAATTTTTTTTCCAAATTGTCAGATTAACAATACTCCTTCATATGTATAATTGTCAGTTTTTTACATTTCCAGTCATGACTTTTGGTCACGTCCAAATCGTCAGTCATTTAAATAGGACACTTTTTTGTGTTCACTGTTTACACGAAGTTATTAGTGAATTGATATTCAGAGTGAATGTTATTCACTCTGAATATCTGACACGCTCGAATAACTTTTGTTTTTGTTTTTGTTCCTTTTTTACGGCCACCCCCTACTAGTTAATCGTCAAACTAATACCTATCGGTTATCAGAAAGTCAAAGCGCGTATACACTATGAATGTCTGACGCGCTCGAGTATTTCTATGTGACTGTAAATAGGTCTTCGTGACGCTTTAGTAATTGTGAATTTAGCATCCCGGGCGGGAGCCGGGGGGGATGAAAAAACGTTGCTTCAGACTGTAGTAGGGGACTACTACAGTCTGAAGCAACGTTTTTTCTTTTTTTTTTTTATGAAAAGAAAGACATATACGCTACAATCTGTACAGAAATAAAAAATTGTGTGTGTATTCAGTCAGACATTTTACTACCCCATAGTATCGGCTGCTTTAATACTTTTCTTACGTGAACCGTGTTTGTATATGAATTTCAACATATACAATACAGAATACATTATGTGTTAACCTTGACGCAAATGTAGGAAACGAGAGAGAGTGATAAAAATAGATGCGGCTCTAATCTCATAAATATTTGACGGAACTTTTTTTATTGCTTGGACGAAGATGTCTTTGTTTTGCTATGCTACCAACCGAACAAAGCGCCTTTACTTTGGAACAGAAATTCAAGGCGATCTAAACGCTTTAATTCTCTACGTCGTAAATCTCTCTCTAAATCACTCATAGACTAAGAAAATCAGCGTCAAGCAACGCAGTGTCCTGGTTTAATGCTAAACTGGACCTTTCTATCGGAGTCTGGTTTCCGCACTTAATCCTATGCGGACCATTGTGCGTGAACCATGGCGGCTAAAACTTTTGGTGGGCTCGTGCCAACCAGCCCACCTCTCAAAAACCTCTCTCTCTCTCTCCAAAAACCGATTAGGCCTTTTAGGTTTTTTAGGGCGTCTGTGAGGGAATTCACATTAGGGATCCTAGGGCTGGACTTATTTGGCGCAGCCGTAAGACACACAATGTATTTAAGTTTCTATATAACTGTTACTTCATTGCTGTGTGCCAAATAATTGTGTTTCTTTCTTTTTTCTGCTTGAAATGTGGCAGTTCTTGACCTTGTCATCGTCTTCTAAGGATTTTCATCGATCGCTATTATGACCTTAACAAAAGTTTAGCTTTCGCATTGTGTCAACAAGTCTCAATAGCTCTGACCTCACTTGACCTTTTTCCAAGACATTGGTTACTCTACATTTACAGCATCCAAGCAATCTGATGGAGCGCTAACCAATACCGCCGCGTACGAGATCAAAGCGCTGCAATGTATGAGAGAATTGATTGCGGCTCGTCCGAACTTGGAAGACTTGTTACAAAAGTCTTTGATGTTTGGGATCCTTGTAACTGTAGTATGTTGTGACTTAATAACGGAAAGGTCCTTTTAGTAAAGGATAAGGTAGTTTTGGACTGTAATTGAAGCTGGACAGGAATTGTATGCATAACGATACGATAATATACATATGTGTAATGAAATGACTTCGTAGACAAGGTATGGTTTCAAGTTATTATAATATAATGTCTAGCCTGTACTCGGCTCTAAGCTACTTCTTGCTCATTCCTAAGGAAGAAATCGTCCCAATTTTTTTTTATTTTTTTTTTAAATTGAACTTGGGCTGAAAACAATGTCTAAGTGACTAGATGGAAAATTCTTACTAAACAGTCATAGTAGTTATTTTAGTGCTATATGTGTGAGACAATTAGTTATTCCTAGTACCGTAACCTCTTCAATAAAATTCAGGTTCATTTCACGTCACGTATCTAACTGTCAGACTCCAAAGAGAACCAAATAACACATATAATGAAACCTGACAATACAGATATTGATTTCATCTGGCGCCCTCCCAAACCATCGACAATTCTACCGACAGAGAGACAGATTCCTTTCAAAACATGTCGATATAAATTGTTTGTGAAATTGGCATGTCTGTCTGTCTATCAGCAATGAATACTGTTTGATATATTAACGAGGAAGCCGAAGGAGGGAAAGTCGAGGGAGAGAAAGTAGCACTTAGCGTCAAATTTAGATATTTGTTTTATAATTTCCTGGTTGATTTGCGTCCCACGGGCGAAAGGAACATTGTTAGAAAGAGAACGGGTGGATGCATTGTTTTCTTTAAAAATCAGTTAACGAATTTATTAAAATTAGTAGTTGTGTCAACCAATTCGTTTTAAAACATCAGTAAAGTAAACACTTCTCCGAGTCAAAACTAAGTCGCTCTCAAATCGTTGCTAGGCATCTGTTGCGGTTACGGACAATATTCTATTAAACAATTTTGCTTATCTCGTACGATTTTATTTTTTTCGGTGGGAGAATTATCTTATGACATCCCTCGCCCTTTGGCGGGGTGGGAGATAGTGTCAGATTTTTACTGACTAAAAACCCACTCCTGCTCCTTCGTTGCCTTCGTCCCAGGGCCCCGGGTTTCGTTTTCACACTACCCATGACCCCAGTAGGCTTCGACCCTGCTGGGCCCCTACGATTTGCTGACATCTCCCTGAGGCGCGCGTGGAACAATACGCGCCGTCGACGACTTGGGCTCGGTCCGGATGGTTACCAGACGGTCGGACGGCGGGATACCCATTGCTCGCCGAGCTTTATTCACCACCGGCGGATGTCAGTTGTTCTAGAGCCCAATGGATTAGCACGCGACGATGGAAAGAGGCCAGACAGGATGACCATAATGCCCTGGAATTTTGGTAGGCCTTTGGTGTGGGATGCAACATGTGTCGACACCCTTACGCTATCCCATCTTCTGAGTACGGCAGGCTGTGCTGGGGCGGCTTACAGCAGCCGCCCCAGCACAGCCTGCCGTACAAAAGAATTTTGTAACCAAATTAGTACCTACTTTTTTTTCAAACTAAAAATCTTACCTGTATGTACTGATAAGTATTTCAAAGCGAGTGGATCTTTACTCGATCCTGAAATCTAAAATGATGTTTTTGAATCAAGATTTGTATACAAGCAATTTTTTGTAATAAATGACGTGATTAAAAAGAGTGTCCGTGAATTTTCTTGCACATTCTTCTACATAGACACCTACGATTTGCAACGTGCAATTAGCTTCATTTTGCTGACTAATCGACCTGCACCTGTGAATGGTTTAATTAAATTCTTTGTGTTTGAATAATATATTTTCACTCTTATCCCTTCTACTCTTCACCCTTTTGATTTCGTTTCGGACTCAAAGTTTATTTAGTAGGCCACATAGGTATCACATATTATACTACTCACGCAATCTGTCCAATTACTTTGTCAACAAAAAGTCCCCGAAGGAGGAACACAACCCACGTCTATGTTACTGAGAGTAATTTATTATTCCCTATGAAACTATACTCGACTCTACCAACAAGTTTTTTTTTTCTACGAAGATTATTAACCTTTGAACTGTAACCTTGTTGTAACTGTTACTTTGTTTATTTATTTTTCTACACAAATATGTTACATTTTTAAATGTTTCTTAAAAAAATATTACAAAAAAAGCATTATAGTTTATTGGTATCATTAAAAAATAGTCACACATTTGTTATTCGTAAACTCGTAGTCAACCTAACCAAATATCACAAATTAGCATCAGCCATATTGGTTACGTTAATTTTATTGCGATAGAGCATTTTTTTGGACTGGCTATTGCATTTCTAAACTCATCCCTTTCCTGCACTTGGCTCTCGCCTTTGTGTCAGCGAGAGGGACAAGGCCACCTACGTAATGGTTTGTAAAATGACGTTTTGATGATACCCCGCCAATTCAATGGCGTAAAATGGCTAGATCAGCCATTTTACGCCATGTTCATGTTGCGTCCGCAAACAAAATTCGAAATCGTGTGTTTGGTGATTGCGCCTCGAAAAACCGTGCCATCGTGTGTGCTGAGCTGTGTCGAGGACTAACCAGGTATTGTTTAAACCTTCCTTTTAAAAGACCAGTCACTCTGACTTATATTTTTCTTCGATTGGTCAATCCAAAAAAAAAAAAACTCTGCAACAATCAAATTTCAAATACTTTGCGATTTTTCACCTGAACCGCGCCTAACACGTATGGTTATACGTTGCGCTAGTTGTTCTTCAGTTCATTTAAATAGACAACCCTCGTTTCATGAACGGCTTTGGCATCCAATTACCTGGCTAATTTAACCAGACCATATGTTTATATATATATTGGATTAGATTGAATATCAGCGCTCTAATAGTAATATTGTTCTAACCGACTATTATAACTGTACAATGTTATTAATTAAATATCCAAAGTTCAAAGTAAAAGTTGAAACTTACTTATTTAACATTTCACTTCTCCTTTGATCAAGTTCATTTAAATATTGAAGTTAGTGAAGTAAAGTAGTGTAGCGCCCGATGAGAGTGGTTCACTTGTTACTAAGCCAGTAACAACATTTCTGTATGCGGAAGACTTTCAGCAAATGTTATCTGTTTGTACAGTATGATTGATGGGACATATCATGCGATATTGAATTTTCTACTTAAGGTGTTTTACAATAATTATGTATATACGTGGATATGCCGTTGTGAGTAGTTTTATTAAAAAGGAAACTAGTAGAAAGAGTTAGTTTACTGAACGCATTATATCGGAAGTCCACTATCGTAGGCGTGGGCTTGTAACCATCCGGACCGAGCCCGAATTGTCGACGGCGCGTAGTGTTTTACGCGCGCAGCTAAGCCAGCAAAATTTTAGAAGCCCAGCAGGGCCGAAGCTTACTGGGACCATGGTTCGCTTCTGAAAGAAAACACCCAGGATCCTGGAACGCAAGGCAAAGAAGGAACATAAGAGTGGGTTTTAGTCAGTAAAAGTCTGATACGCCCTTCCACTTTACCCTTGAGTGAGAGAATCGTTGGATGATATCCCACCTAAAAAAATCCACTTCAAATAAACATTGAGTTTTCTATTTAAGCTTGGTTATAACAGCAGAACACAGACTGTATTTGGGTTACATAAAAGTTAACTGTTTTTTGTTGCATCAATATCTAGAGCAGCAAGTCACCTTTGATGGAAGGTAACACTGCCACAGTTATTTCTATCTAAATTATATGTAACCTTTGTAGACAATGTAAAACAACAACAATTGGCCGTCTTATCTACAAAACAACTCGACTTTCTGGTATGTAAATAAAAAAAGAAAAACAATCTTAACGTACGTAACACTATGGTGATAGTAAATAAAGGAAAAGAGAGAGCACTAAAAAGACTTTTAATTTCTATAATATATTTTTTCATTGGTGAACGAAATGAAACGATTGTTCGTTGAAATGAAAGATTGAATTTATTAAATAACAGTCGTTTTCCAATCTGTATATACATATTACATACATTACTACATGGGAATCTCTCACCTGAAATCAAAGAAACGACAGCGACGTTCTAATTTTAGCTGTAACACAAAATAATAATAATGTTTCTCTTTCTAAAAACCTTTTGAGCGCTGAGCACGGCTCCATCAAACGCGTGAAGCTCGTCATGTTCAAATTTAATAGCACAATCCATACTGTTCACGCGATTTAGGCGAAAGATTGTTTTTTTTTTAAAAGGAAGGTTTACGCAAATAATTTTTTTCCGACAACTTGACAAAGTCACACCAGGCCTTTCAAACAGTTAGCAATATTTTGCCTGAACCGCATAAAACATACTAATATTGTTTAGATAGTATAAAATTTGGTAAGTTTGAACTCCAGGGGCATAGGCTACTAAATATAGGCTACTTTGAATCTGGCACAACAGTACTTTCAGATATTACCTCCAACAAACATAAAAACAAACTTTACCTGTTTATAATATTATTATTTCAAGCCTTAATATTATTATTAGCCAAGGAGAGCGGAGTGAGGCCCTTTTCCACCGCTACCACATCTCGGTGCATACCCACGTCGGGTTTTAGGAAGTATTCCCTGAGACTCGCGGTTGTGCAGGGTTTTAGAATTTAAGAAGCCACGACCCCCGCACTTCCGCGGGATACAGTCTCATCACCGATGACCGTGAGTGATGCATCCGATTTGTGGTAAGCAGTATGTGGACCTTTCTATCCAGGGCGTTAGGTTCTCTCTGAATCCATTTTATTATTATTATTAGTGTAGATGAATAGTTTTTCATCAGTTTGACCCCTTGTATCACTTTGCTAGCAGACAGCTTTTACTTAATATTACAACAATCAATATGTTCCAACTCCCACGAGGCCTGGCGAGCAACAGGTTGCTCCGACGATCACAAGCACATTCATACAATACACAACTCGACACTCGGAAACTCGTCTAATGTGCTATAGATACTATTTCAGCTAGTCATTGGGTAGACTAGTCGGCGCCGCTTCTATAATATCACGCTTGAGAGAACACTATAAATTAAGAAGACCAATAAATTAAGTTGAACGTCCACCAAATGCTTTGGATCTACAAACAATGCTATCGAGTTGATATTGTAAAAAGAATTCAAACTTTCAGGTAAACTACTCAGGTGATATGTCGACGAACGAGTTAATCACTGCGAGTCCGCCTTGCTAATGTCGGGTAATCATAAAAAAGCGATTGTTTTTCCGCCAGTAGACTGCCGCGATACTGCAACGACTCGTCATGATTAGCGATAATATTTCACATGGCAACAAAAAACATTACGCATTTGTTGAGGTGAGAGCGCTGCTAACGAACAATGTCACTCGTAGAACCGACGTGACACCGTCGACGTGTGGAAATCCCGTTCATTGAATGGATATTAAATGATGAGGTAAAATAATAAAGGTAGAAATGTACAGACGCAGCTGCGTATATACGGCACCACTTATTTTTAACTCGTTACCTACCTGGATGACTAAGTTACCTTACAAAAAATTCTGTGTAGTTTTAAAAAAATGGTTAATATCGCATAGTTTCTACTCAGTAGGCGAATTTCTAAATAAAAAAACTTGTCAATCCTATCACTTCAGGAATGTTTTGTAGTATGTATTAATGTGTTTTATTTTAAGTATTTCATTTACTTAACTAAATCTCCGGTAATTTGGTTACCTTAATGTGTGTCTAATATTATTTAGTTTAAATAATTTGGGTAAAGATCTGTCAATATTTCTGTTGTATTAACCGTAGAACTCTAGATAGTTGTGATTGTGTATGTTACTAAAACACTATCGACTAACTATTTGCATGCCATCACTAAATGGCGGAATGTGTCTTTTCACTTAGTCTCCTTTATTTAACATCTTTTGTACTTACCACATTTTACGCAAATAAATGATATTATTATAATACAAGACACTCGCTTATGAACCTAAAATAAAGCCATGTAGACACCAATTCCATGAGCGAGTGCACGTGATCTAGTCTGATCAATAAAACCATTGCTCAATCTTGTCAGTTTATTTATTTCATACTAAGAACTGAGTCCGTTTGCTTTATTAACAGTAGACAGATTAATTGTCTCTCTCGTTAACATATAAATCCTTTCCAAGAAATCTGTTCAACTAGTCCAGATTTCTAAGAACGTATTTCTCGACAGTTGTTCACAGCTGCAGATAATATTATAAATCTACAATTACTTTCAATTTATCAGTGCTCATTGCGGAAGAACCTCTTACAGCCCCACCCTCCCTGGTACCCTGGGAACCAACAGCTGTATTATCATTGTGGAGATAATAAGCGACGAATTGTAAAAAATATTACAGAGCATCAATAGATCTGTGATGTAATACCATGCTTGATCAGTCTACAATAGATGGTAGATAGTGGAACATTCGGCTGATATCGAAAGTTGATGAAACCGCAAGCAATGTGCGACATATTGTGATCGTGTATGTATTGTGGATCTTATTTTGGCTAGTTTCTTAGAAATTGAGATGGTGTGTAGTGTCGTTTGATTTCTCTGTAATTGTTGTGTCATCGTAGATTTGATATGAGCGTATATTGTCATCATTCTTGTGAAATCGTATTTGATCAAAATGATTGTACCGGAGATTAGGAAATAGCACATTTTGATACAAGTGGAGAAATTTTGACATAGAAACCGAAACGAAATTTGCCTGAGCCATAGGCGAGGGTGTTATGGAGTCGAGTACTGTAGTAACAAATTTCCACATTTAAAAAACGACGTTTTTCAATACACTTGCGAAGAAATTGTAAATAAATTGTGGCGAGGACAAGCTAGCGCACTTTTTCGCACTAGTGCGAAAAACAGTAAATTGCGTGCCTAAAAGCAGTAGGGATAAGAGCGGGTTTTCGCGTAGGTGTCTTGAAAAGCTATTTTCGTCACTTCAGACGGATCGTTATGTTTCCCATCTAATACGTGAATAATGAAGGCAAACAAGATGGTTCATAAAACACATCATACTTCAAGGTAAAATTCATCCAAATTACGCGTGTCGAATGTAATGAAATACGTTGTCAGTACCAGGGTCGCATAACTACGCAGAAATCCTCGCGATCACAGATCGTGTTCCTGCATAATAATAGTAACCACCACACCGACACAGGCGGACCTGTAGGAGGGGTTGCCTCGTGAGAAGGACGCTCTGTCTGGAGTAGTAATGAAGCGGTGGTCTGCGACGACACTCTACGGGCTCAGGGAATGGTAATCAAAAGTATTTCTGTTTATTTGACGTTCTATATACTTGAGTGTTGAGAGAATTGTTGATGATTCTAATAATTTATTCAGGACATACGGAAAATTACAGTTAGAAATGTGGTACCAGTTCGTTTCTTCAGACTAATTATATTCAACAGATTTGCGAACTGAGATTGTGATAAGAAAAATATATTAACTATATATAAAAATCTCGTATCACAGTATTTATTGTCAAACTCCTTCGAAACGGTTTGAATGATTTTTATGATGTATTTTTCTGTATATTTGGTAGGTTTAAGAATGGGTTAGGCTATTTTTTTGCCCTCCTACCCTCACCCTCCATTTTTTTTCTATTATATATGGCAGAACAGCGTTTTCCGCCTCAGCTTGAAACTTAATAATGAGCAGATATGATTGAAGAATAATTTATATATAATAATTAATTACTCGCACACAATAATCAATTCATGTGAATGCAGTATGAAAAATATTCGACTGATTTATTTTCACAGAAAATATACTTTTACTGATGCAAATATGACCACGCATAATCAGAAGCAGATCGAATTGTACCTAATACAAATTGTATTATTGAATCTAATGGAGTATTATCACAATGGAACATTATTTATCATAATTAGAGACCAGGACCAGATTAGCTCGTTGTTATCAATGTCACTGTTATTATTTTTTATTATTCCGTTACGGTAGAAAAAATAGATAAGTATACAATGATATTGTATGTCAATCAAGGAAACTTCCTGACTTGGCTTTCAATTATTTACCGAGAAAAGGAAAGAACATGTCCTATGCCAATCATTAGTTAAATAAAAGACTTGAAACCAACTGGCAAAATGATTGATGATAATAAAATGATAGTATTTATATAGTTGTTAATAAATTAATGTGTTACGTACAGTACAGGACGAGGTCTAATACGCCTCATATGCGTCTTCTTTGCATGTGTGTATGTTTTTCTTAGTCGCACCAAGAAAAACATAATTTTCTCTACCGTGCACAGGCCGTACACATTCCTCATAGAATAACGGTACACAATACAACATACAACTAAATGGTCCATAATTCTTTGTGAATAACTGTGAATTCAATGGGCCGTGATAATTGTTGGACAGGTGGGACGTACCACTATCTGCACCCATCTATATCTACGTAGTGCATACCACTCCGGTCCTAATGAACGGACACCGATTGTTAGTAGACATTTCTATTATTATATATGAATTTAGGGGATAGGCATACTGTTTTCGTGTGAACGATTCATTCGATATTGATTGCTTGTTTGCTATGCAAAAATAATTTCGTTTTTTTTTGTCTAAAGCATTTAGTAAAGTGTGAATGCTTCGACATCGAATAGCGTTAAATTAATGGTTCACTATCTATCTCTATCACCAGGTTCACGTAGTTACAACATACCCATACAGAATCGATCATTGTCTCTAGAGTTAATGAAAGGCAAAAGATGGAGAGTATATGTAATAATAATAATAATTTATTAATGCAACCGTGTACCGGAAGACGCAGCCGTGGACCGATGACCGACCTGGTAAATGTTGCGGGAATTAGATGGGTGCGAGACGCACAGGACCGTTCGTTGTGGCGACACTTGGGGGAGGCTAGGTCTAACAGTGGACGTCTTTCAGCTGAAATGATGATGATGATGAATGAAACTTGGTACATTGGTAGACCATGACCTGAAATAGCACACAGGTCACTTTTTACCCCGAGAGTAAGTTCTCTTAATTTTCTACTTACACGCACGTGAATCCGCTGGCAGAAGCAAGTGAATGGTAAGCCTCAGAAAGGCCGATCTATATTTTATAACTATATAACTTGATATAGGGGGTTTTCAATAGATACATTCGACCTCTTACAGTGTTATTTTAGTAAAGCGACAGGTCTGTCAGACTTGGCGATTACAACGATACGATAGTGTATTCTACGACATGTTGAAATTGTTAAAAGTTAGTTTCGAAATCGGTGTTCTGTTCCGTCTGTTTACCCTAACATTCCGTGCGCTGCGATTAATTCCTTTAAAAATTAAACCATAAGCAATTGCCGCCTTGAATGCCAATTAATATCACTCAAGTTTCTCAAGAAATGGAGTTTGTTTATGCAAAGATGTTATTCAAAATTGTTCTACTACGAGACGTAATTACAGTGGACCTGCGGCAGCCTTTTGCCTGAAATTATATTCCACAAAAAAAGTAATTAAATGCATAGTAATATAAAAAAAAAAAACAATTGTGGCACGATCACTTAAACAGTTTGTTATATTTAATTTCAAAGTTTGAGCGCACTTAGCCAAAACCCAGAGAAAGGGTTAGTTTCATTATAAGAGCGAAAACAGTTGACCTTAAACTAATACTGGCTACAAGTGCGCTTGAATTTGTTACAAGTGAAGCGTTTCTATCTATGGTTGCGTATTTGCTAGTTGTATAAAACTGACCTTCTGTATGTGTCTATTCCGTGACGGCGAGAAACGCGAGGCGGCGTCACAAGACGATTGTCGGCCCGAGGTGAGGCGAGTCGTCGGCTCGAGGCGTCGAGGCGAGGCGGCTACCTGTTGCCGCACCTGATGAAGGATTTGGAACTTGATTGTTAACTTTTAGGTACTTTGCTAAAATGTAGGTTCTGAATAATTTGAGATGGAGTTGTAGTGGGTTAATAAAATTAGTTGAATAATGGAACTTTTTCTTGCTGATTCGGACAGAACGGAAACACTGGTTTTTAATTAACTTAGTAAAGTGGCTCTCAATATTGTTGAAGTTACACACATCATCATCATCATTTCAGCCAAAAGACGTCCACTGTTGGACATAGGCTTCCCACAAGCGTCTTCACCACGACCGATCCTGTGCGTTTTGCATCCACTTCATTCCCGCGACTCTCACCAGGGTCGTCGGTCCACCTTGCGGGAGGCCTTCCAACGCTGCGTTTTCCGGTGCGCGGTCGCCACTCTGGAACCTTTCGGCCCCATCGACCATCCGTTCTACGAGCAATGTGCCCTGCCCACTGCCACTTTAGTTTGGCGATTCTTCGGGCTATGTCGGCTCGGCGACCTTGGTTCTCCTGCGGATATCTACATTCTTTATGCGATCATGCAAGGAAACTCCGAGCATAGCGAAGTTCTATACTAATTATGTAATTCTCTACTTAATCAAGTATATCACATTAATATTTATTGCTGTGCTTTAAAACATAGCTGTACGAAGTTTATGAGCAAATCTCTTATTTATTAAACCATAAATTCCTACTAACACGGGTTGAGCTAATCACAGAAAAAATTCCTTGCAAAATTTTTTCAAAAAAAACACCCTGCTAAAGTATTTATAACTTTCCAACATTCAAAGCACTATTTTAAAAAGAAGCAACGTACCAGGGTCGTAATAACCGGCATATCGTGGAGCAGAACTAAAGCTAGTCCTTCGTTTCACTTTCTTACGTGTAACGAAGCATCAGTCTTCTTTTTTCTATTGACTCACAGCATACAGTCAGCCACAAATTCTGCAAGCCAATATTAAGAATAGTGAGTTCTATCTCACGAAGGTGAGTTGCTCTTAGATGTGAGTAAGCTCGACGCGCTCGGTAAAATAGAAAATAGTTTATGCTTACAGAAACAAAATGCTCATGAATCTACACACACAGTCAAGAGCAACACTTCGTGAAATATGATGTCTGCACCAGTTAAGTCAAGTTATCGTGTTAGGTGTCGTGTGGTAGCTTTACTGTCTAATAAATTGGCAGTCGTTTATAATATGCTTTTTTTTTAAGGTTAGAAATCATCCTAAGATTGCTCGCTCTCTAGGGTGGAGGGAAAGGGCGTGTCAAACTTTTACTGACTAAAATCACATAGGGTCTGTGTCCTTTAGTTGACCTTTGCGTTCTAGGACCAGGGGTTTCCTTTTCAGAAAATCCCCGCGGCCCTAGCGGGCACTGGCCCTGCTGGCCCCTACGGCTTGCTGACATATCTTTGAAG
Source organism: Mythimna pallens (assembly GCA_961205895.1). Lineage (NCBI taxonomy): Eukaryota > Metazoa > Arthropoda > Insecta > Lepidoptera > Noctuidae > Mythimna > Mythimna pallens. The sequence goes on along the minus strand of OY540847.1, from coordinate 20,060,670 downwards.
AGTGCGTGCTGTCGATGATTTGGGCTTGGTCAGGACGATTACCGGACAGCCAGACGGTGAGCTACCTATTGCTCGTCATTGGCAAGCCCGGGCCTACCGTGGTTTATAGTCAAGGTCGGTGTCGGGCTCGACGCGACTGCGGCGCGAGGATATCCGTTGCTCTAAGGGGAGACGGTGGTGTTTCATTCAAGCGGTGCACACTTCTAATGTTTATTCTACCATGACTTCAAAATGGGTCACACAATGGTGACACCTGGGCGTTTCCTTTTCCTGAATCCGGTGCAGGAACCTCTTGAACTGGCCATTTTTGGAGAGGACCTACGTCATGTTGAAGGTAAGGGCACCGTGGCGCCTCTCTAGCTACTCCTCAAAGTGGGGACTTGTCACCATTGCATAGTAGTCAGTTAAAACATTAAGGATTTTTATGTAAAACTGTCAGCGCCTTCACCCGAGTGAAAATCGAATAATATCTCAAGAAAACATTCTTTTCTTACTAATAAACTCGTAAACTTATACTAAATTAATAACCTAATATGATATCTAAAGAAACATCATACTCCACAAACAAATCATTAACGCGTAACTTTTGTCTGATATCAAAATATTATAATAATACAGACAGAATTCAAAGAAACCACAGCTCCCTCACCATTAGGTAAACAGAGAAAAAAAATTGTTAGACATTTTCTTTATCCATTGCGTAACACATAGAACAAATGTAATCAGAGCGCGTACAGAAGAAGCAATGGAACATAAAATGTTCAGATATTTTCGTGTTGTTGTAAGAATCCTTGTGTAAGCTTATGCTATCTAATAACAATATTATTGGAAAATATGATCCTGTGAACATTTTGCTGAGGCATTTTTGAATTCATTTAAATTTAAAAGTTAGGTAAACAGAAAAACTTGACGCCAGTTTTGCCAAAAGATATCTTGTAACTCAGTTACTGGGTTGTGGAGGCCAATAGTTCTATGCAAAGTTCAATGTAAAATCATCCTCATCATCATTTCAGCCGAAAGACGTCCACTGCTGGACATAGGCCTCCCCCAAGTGTCGCCACAATGAACGGTCCTGTGCGTCTCGCATCCATCGGACTCCAGCAACCGTTACCAAGTCATCGGTCCACCTTGTAGGAGGCCTTCCAACGCTACGTCTTCCGGTACGTGGCCGCCATTCCAGAACCTTTCGGCCCCAACGGCCATCTGTTCTGCGAGCAATGTGCCCTGCCCATTGCCACTTTAGTTTGGCGATTCTTCGTGCTATGTAAAATACTAGTTCTCAAATGCATCCGTCTTGACTGAAAGCTGTCTTCCCATCCGATTATAATTTGTATGTATTCAAAGAAAGCTAGAGTAAATAGCATAGCATACTTTTTTAATAAAAGCATAATCAGCCTTTTAATGTTCCCACTGCTGGGACTCAGGCCTCCTCTCTAGGAAAAAAAAAAGAACGAAAAGGCTCATAATAAACTAGCGCGCTTCACCGTTAACGATAGCATAGCTGCTTACCATCAGGTGTGGGATTGCAGTCAAGCCCTATTTTATAATAATTAAAAAACTCCAACTTACTTAAAGAAAAGTTTGGCTGTTTTTTTTTTTAAGTTTAGTTATATACATCGGAATTAGAGGTGGACAACCAACTGAGGCAAACCTCAATTTAATATAGGTGGTTAGCGTATCGTTAGCTATATTCTGTTCAACGCTTAACTAAGATATTTAAACCAAAACGCACGTACTGGTATGAAGCTACTGACCCTTAAGATCCTTTTTAATAAACCCTTTATAGAACCGAAGGCATTCCTGTGCGGTCCCCGGGGCGCTCATTGCTACCCAACATATAAAAGATTCTACGATTACTTTGGGAGAATCCTTTTCAGCCGCTTTCCATTCTCATTCATAAGCACTTTTTGTAATTTATTAGCTACATGCATGGCATGACAAAATTAAGATTAGATTAAAAAGAAAACTAGATAAAAATGTTATTGAATCAAATGTGAGCTTTAAAGTAGCTGAAACACAGACACATAATGCGCAAAAATAAAGACCATACGACCTGATGCGTACGACCGACGATGCGTTTTAGCCATAGAAGCGGATAAAAGAAGAAGTCACCTACCGAATACCTGGAGGCGAACCATCCTAAACAACCTTACTGACAATGGGCCAAACGTCAGAAGTAACACAAAATCGCCTCGAATAGCGTAACAGTATCAGAAGAGTTGACCCCAAATAGGGAACAAGTCAGAGGATTGATTGAATGAAAATGTGATTGATTTTCAGGGTAACTAGATAGGTCTCTTACAAAATCATTGAACAGAAAATAATACTCGTGTTTCATAAAACAAGAAACTGAATCACTGTTAGGAGCAGAAAATAAATCGTTTCGTGGAAAACGTCAGTGAGAAGAAGAGTTAATGAAATAGCGCACAACAATACATCCTGACCTTTTTAAAATATGGCAACCCGACATATACAATAATACGAATAAAAACACAGATTTGTCAAAGAGTAAAGATATGTTTTAAGTACAAATTTATTCGAGTTCAGATGTCTCCAAACCACGCCCACTTATTTCACTAACAAAAAATCAAAAACTATAAGAACCACACGCAAACTCATATTTCTCACGAACACAAGGACACTGACTTCACCACAAACAAACACGATAATATATCACATTCAAAAAGGAGGTGGAGCATCTCCTTGTAACTACGGGGTCAGAATAATCACACATACGCAAAATATGCAATTAGTGATGTAAATTAGTAATCATAGAAAAAAATATCGATGAAATTAAGAGTTGCTGTTGTTCTATCTCAATAAGACAATCTTTGATGTATTTTATACATAATTATATTTTAAAAAAATATACAACACACAACGCCGTCTAGTCCCAAGCTAAGCAGAGCTTGTGTTATGAGTACTCGACAACTGATAAACACACTTAAATATTTCTAAATACATGCATATTATAAATAAATTACACCCAGACACAGAACAAATGATGGTGCTCATCACACAAACATTTGTCCTGGGTGGGAATCGAACCCACGACCTCCGGCACAGCAGTCAGGGCCACTAACCACTAGACCAACAGGCCAGTCAATGTTTTTGTGAACTCATATTACAGGAGTACCTAGCGTGTCGGAAAGATAAATAAAAACCACTCTTCTTTATAGATAACGAATATGTTTGTTCGCTGAACAAGGTACAAAATGAAAACAATCGAAACAATTGAGAGAACCTCCTCTTTTTACATATTTATGTCGATTAAAAAAAGAAATTTAGCAATCATCTTCTTTGCACTGACACAAGTACTGCTTTGTTAAAAGTTTGAAAGCTAACTAGGTCACAATTATAGTAGTTTTAGTAAAAGTTTGCCGGTTAAATTAAAAACATACTGCTACTTTCGTTAACCACAGAGAAAAATATTTGTCTCCATGTTACCAAGTTGAAACAAACAACAACTGTGTTAGTCATTAAATACGAATATGCGAAGCACAGCGTCCTGTTTGAAATAATGACAGCAACTATATAAAACTAAGATATTAAAACATTTCTGGCAAATTACGTAAAAGCAGCCTTTACATAGCAGTTCCCTATTTATATCAACGTTTGTGTTAACTGATACTACAACAGAATAGATATTTAAAGAAGGTCGACTTCATACATCAAGGGAACACGTACCGCACACAGGGTACGCATGACGTATAGCTTTCGCGATTAGGTGCATTCGCGAAGTTACGAAACTTGTTTGAGGTCGCCGCACCTACTCTATGTACGCGTACTATTTCAACTCGTCCTTCTGCATCTATCTATTAAGTGTTGCCATTCTACCCTTTAGTGCATTCACTAAGGCGTAAGGCGGCTGCGTTCAGTTCGCTAATTACAAAAAGAGGAGCAACTTTTAATTAGTCTCTGCACCGTGCTTTGTGTGAAAACTTTTGCCAATAAAAGAAACACAAAGTAGATTTCCAAATAAGGAAGTTTCTGCAGACTTACAATAAAATAGAATACAATAGAACACGGACTATAATCTATGGATATCATGGCGGTCTTATAACTGATAGGATAAGTGTTCTGAACTGTTCTGTTTGTACTTATATGGCACTAAGTTGACTGGTCTTTACTGTCCTCTCATACATATGTATAAATACCATCTAGTATGGATATTTTGTAAAAAGCATTTTTTTATATTTTGAATATTAAAAAAATGCTAAACTAAACATCATTGAAGTCGTCCAAAAAAAGGCGCAGTGGCAAGATCGGCTAGATAATAACTGTATTTTTTTTTTTAAATTTCTTTAACCACTGTTCAGTCAATTAAACTATGTATTAAAGCCTTAACAGATTTTTGTTTCTTACGCAATGGTTTTTCATTCCAATCCATTACGTTTTCTCTCGACTAACTCACACGGACGTAAACCTAGCAGTCAATGTCTCACGTACAGTTACCTCCACACGCATCGTGTAGTTTGAGAGATATTACACTGGCTGATTAATATCTGAACCTTGTAACCTAAATAAACTGTAGTGTTGTATCAATGGACACAATGAGGTTTATTTGATATGATTCAATTAAGGTCCGGCGGTTAGTTTGGTCCTCAGGGACGGACGCGCCGGAAAAGGTTCTGCTAACCTTTTAGGTCTGTTTATTTATACACATGCACGAATATAAATTGATATTTTATGAGAATATAACATTGTTCGAAACTCGAAAATTGTTTTGGCATGAGCACGTACCTTCAACTATTCGTTGAAAAAATATCTTATGTAACAATTCAGATAATGATCTAGTCAATACTTATCCAAATTCTGAGACAGAGTATAAGTATTATCAAAGCAAAGGAGTTTTTCGGCGCCATTTAGGTATTAGATTTTTTTTAATTAGTTAAATGTTTTGTTTAGTTTTTGATTAAATATAGTTTTTTTATTGTTAAACCTATACTTTCCCACTGCTGAGCAAAGGCTTCCTCCAATTTCTTCCAGGTATTCTTTTCTCGAGCTATTTCGATCCAGCCCTTGCAGTACGCGTCTAGGTCTAATAATAGATACAGTTCACTATATGCGTTGTTTATGGGACTTTGCTTGGTGTGTGGGCGACTCACTCTTGGTGTGTGAACTGGAGTCGCTGGCGTATCTCAACAGCGGTGAGGTAGCGGTTTCTCAAAATTTCTAGGACAATAAAGCGGTCATCCCGGGCTGATGTGCATCTGACGCCTCCGCTGCCTGGTCTGCGGGAGTAGCGGCCTGTCTCCTGGTATCGTTTCAGCGCATACTGCATCGATGAACGTGGTACATTCAGTATAACAGCAACGTCTCGCTGTGTCGGCCCTTGTTCGATCAATGCTACAGCTTGTGCAACTTGTGATGGTGTTAATGGCATTTTTATTGGAATTAAATCACCTTTAGTTATTGAAGTAACAGTACGATATCACAATAATTAAATAATCTAACAATAAACTTTCACAAAACACAAATTTAAAACAGCAACTTAGTCGCTCAGATGACCGGGTTCAACTAAAACTTAAAAATAACGTCATATTGCACTCAAACATGATAAATTACCCTCTTGAACTAAAGGTAAATATTTTTTAGACCAACCTTCATAATAAATAATCATAGGAAACACTTAAAGCTCTTGTTATCGCGAAATACGCGCTTGGCCAAGATTCCGTGCCGGTGAGTATATATTTACACAATTTACACAATACACGTAAACAATAAATATATAAATCACCTACATCTATCTATTTATATATATTTACACATACATATTTATTTATATATATATTTCCAAGATATCAACACACATATACACTAACACTAAACACTACGTATGGAATGACGTGACGCATTGGACACACGCATTGTCGATGACGCGCCGGCGACGGTTTTCCTTCTACCGCCACGTTGTTAATATATTAGTTTCTCACTAGTCACGACCTACGCTGCTAGAAAAACATACGTGCACTCGCGCCGATAAAAAGTTGTCGACACATACCCGCGCTAAATCATCGCTGACTTGAAAAGACTATATTCTAGCTGTTACATTATAAGTGCTTGTGCTTAGCTTACTTGCGCCTTCTAATATACAGTGTTGTAGTGTTGTGTGTGAGGAATATACCTGGAGATTCAGCAAGGACTTTTATTTGTTCATCCACCTACCTAGTGAGTACCTACACCACACACACCATCCATACAACCAAGCTAAACAAAACAACAAGCAAACAAAGCAAAAAGCACATGCATGCATGCGTGCATTAAGTTTAGAACGCACAGTTTCCTTGACTGTATTTTTTTTAAATATTATTACTATTTGAAAGGAATGTTTCCACGATCGAGAACTTAGAAAAGAAAGAAAGAAAAACTGTTTATTCGCGCGAAATGACGCAATCTTAAAACTAGCAAACAAATATTATCAATTGATAGGGAAGATATGCGTCACATCCACGCAAAACGGCCGAACGCTCAGCATAAAGCTTACGCATTATGCGATGAGCTCACAGCGCTGGTTTGCAGCGTGGGCCGGTGGCAGTGTCGACATAAAGATGCCCGAACGGTGCAGTGTACAACAAGATTTGGATAGAAAAAGGAAATAAAAATACATATGAATTATAAATTAAAAAGAAAAGAAAATTAAACTAAAAAAAAAAAATAACGTGACAAATACATTAATATAAAGTGGCAACACCACGACGCGCCCGAGCAACTGGTTTTTATAATCTGTAGCAATTTGCATAGACCACAGACGCTAATACGTGATTAGACGCGACCGCGATGCTGTTCACAGAGTACTGTGCTGTTGACAAAAGGAATAAGGATATGACCGAATGTGACGAAAGCTATGATGGTTTTGGAAATTCAAATAATTCTTGTAAAGTACTATGATGGTTCATGTTTGTGACAATGTTTAAAGTATTTGTGACGAGATTTGAAATTAGATGAACTCAAGAGAAGCGAACACGGGGACAGGTAAAGTTGATCAAACTGTTCACTTACATTCACATTGCTGTTATAACAAATACATTTACCTTCCAATACAATCCAGGAGGGGTAGTATTTGGAAAGTCGTGAAAGAATACACTTATCTAGGCCAAAAAATCTCAGCTACTGACATTATGTCAAAGGAAATAAATACTAGGATTGGAAACCCATGGAAATGTTACTGGCGGTTAAAAGAAGCTATGAAGAACAAGAACTTAACGTGTCTGTCAAATCAAAACTATATAACACCTGTGCCCTTCCTGTTCTGACACATGGCTGGCAAACCTGGGCTCTCACCAAAGAACAAAATAAAAAAATTAGAATCTTGCGATCTCTTGCGCCGGGCCTTGGCCATGGTCCGGAGCGAGGAGGAGTGGCAGGTAGTTACCTCCTTCTGCGAAGCAGTAATCCTAGTAAAGGCGGCTGATCGCGTGAGGCAACGGTCCTCACTCCCCAACCGCCGCCGGGATTCTGTTTCCAATTACCGGCCACCGTAGGTGCGGGCTTGCGGGCGGCGGGCAATGGGTAGGTCACCGTCCGACCGTCCAGTAACCGTCCGGACCAAGCCCAAGTCGACGACGGCGCGTACTGTTCCACGCGCGCCTCAAGGAGATGTCAGCAATTGTAGGGGCCCAGCAGGTTCGTAGCCTACTGGGGCCAAGGGTCTGATTCTAAAAGGAACACTTGGCCCCGGTACGAAAGGCAACAAACAGACGTGGGTTTTTAGTCAGTAAAAGTCTGACACTATCTCCCACCCCGCCCAAGAGCGAGAGATGTCATAAGATGATTTATCCACCGGAAAAAAAAATGGCAATGGACAGGTTTTATAATAAGAGGTATCGAGAAGTGTAACAAAAGCATAGTGTTCTGGTACCCAAGAAATAGAAAAAGAAAGCGAGGCAAACAGTTTCGAAGATGGGAAGACGAGATAAAGGCAGGGAAAACATGGACCAGAAAAGCGATGAACGGAATAAAGTGGAAAGAAATAGAGGAGGCCTTTGCTTTGGCTTTGCTTTGACAAAGGCCTCCTCCATTCCTTTACACTTTTGGCAAACAGACAAAGTTGGAGGTGTCATAGACTTAGCAAATTCGTTAATTCAAGTTTATTTTATGTTAACATAATTTCCTTGTCTGAATAAAGGCTTATATAACTATATTACGAGTATTATACAATCCAGGAACCTATCAGGAGTTCGGCAAAATCTGTTTCCACTCCGTCGCCAGCCAACTTTACATGCAACCCCTCAGGAAATAGAAAAAGCTGTAAAACTTTAGTTTTGATCCTATAACCGGAGAATTTGTGAGAAAACATGTGGTTCAGCAAAGTTAAGTCTCAAAACACGCGCATTAGAAACTGGCGGAAGCATATCTTTACACTTTTGAAATTTTTTGAAAATATAGTGAGAATCAATGGTTTTCTACAACTTGGGTGAATAGGTACAGTCGAATAATTTATTAAGTATGAAATAAAAGGTGATATCGCGCAACTAAAACAAGTTTATTGAGTGGACCAGAGTTTATTAAGCCCGTCTTAATTAATACCAACACCATGTACATAATTTTTTATTTATTCTCTTCTGATTTTTGAGAATTTCCATCACATGTTCACTAAGTAGTAATGCCAATACTCGAATATTTTTTTGAATTATATAGCAATTATCAGCCATTTTGCTGGCCTCGTGAAAACGCAATAAGTCAGTAACACTAGGCCAGCTCTTGTAACACAATAGCTGTATACTATTATCTCCTATGTAGATCTAGTAGTGAAAACGGGTTGGGAAAGTGACAGTACTGTACAACCGTACATCCTGCTGTCTGTAGACAGCAGAATGTACAGTTGCTGACTACTGGGTGGTCAGAAACTGAGCCTGTGAAAACCAGGCTTAAGGGTACGTTTCTAATTACGCGGTGCTGGAAGGAGTGGAGAGGAGCGGACCGTGAATCGTACAATCACGGTGCTCGAAATATCCACTCCAACTCAGACGAAACAGTGTAAGAAGAGCGGAGTGGAGCTGAACGGACTTTCAAATAAAACGTAACAATGAACACGTGGCTTCGAGCCAGACATAATACAGTCGGGTACGGAGCGGAGAGCACAAAGCAGAGGGTAGCCACTCCGCCCCCTCCGTTTTAATGGAAATACTTGCCTTTTTTCAATGCTTTTCTCCACGGCACTCCGCTCAGCTGTGCACTTTATGATAAAAAATTAAACTTAACAATTAAAAAAATAAAAATTGTATAATCTGCCTAGTCTAGCCTTTTCCTAATTATATTGAAGTCAACTTCCAGTCTAATCAAATTCAGCTGGATATCAATATTTCACATAAAGTGACGGCCGACCTCCACAACCAAGTAATTGGGTTACACGATACCCTTTGGCAAGACAGGTGGTCAGATTTTAGGGGAATATAACCACAGCGCGATCTAACTCGATCCGAGTGCCATCTAGTTACGATGAGAAAAACTGCGCACTGCGATGTTAGCAACATAATTTCGTATGATGGCGAATTGTGTGAAAATTTTTATAATGATCAATTGAGCGAAGATCATCATCTTCCTGCCCCTGTCTCATGTTACTTGGAGTCGGTGCAACAAGTTTTTTCTTCCATTCTGTCCTGTCATTCATCACGCTATCACTGACTCCCTTTTTTTCATATCCATCTTCATAAAATCCATCCATCGTTTCTTTGGCTTCCCTCTCCCTGTCCATCCATATGTATACACATTTTAATTTAGCGAGCGAAACACATTTTTTTCAGTTTGGATAACGATACTTAAAAATAACTTATAAGAACAATCTTCAAATTCTGTTGGACATTACTAGAGTTTAGGCTCAACTCACAAGAGCGGAGATTAGGAACGTCGAGATTCACCATGTTTTTCTTGTACAGAATATGTATACATTATTATTAAGGTACTTTGTGTTATGAAAATATTGAATCGCGCATCGACGCTTGATTAGAGTCGGGTGGTTTCACTTATGGCCGCGTGTTAATCGCGTAGAGTTTTGCAAGTTAGCAAAAGTTGCTTTCTTAGGACAAGTGATTTTTTTATGTCAATTTGAAATAACACAATATTACAACAACCTACTAACAAAAACGTCACTGTTTTTAACAAGAATAAATAATAATAGGTACTGTTGACGCATAAAACATTAAAATCTAAATTATTGTACGTAATCATTTCAGTTTAATCCTCACGAGTAACAATAATTTTTGTTTGTTTCAGGTCGATAAACGCAGCATTTAATATATTAAACACTTCCTATGAATGAAAACTCGTTGAAATACGATAAAACGGGTAAAAGTGCGCAGTTAAGGTGCAAATGAAATCGTATAAGTGTCGTAAAAGTGTGCTGTAAAACGCTATGGCCGGAGGAAATGCACCTTTGAACACGCCTCGTAAAACCACGCACTGGAGGTGGGTAAAGCTGAGGTAAACGTAAAAATATAAACACATAAACGGTTGATATGGACTTTAACTAGACTTTTGTGACAATAAAGACAGAGTAATATAATAAGTTATAGCCTAATATTGCATTCAGTGAATTAAACAGCTATGAAATACAATGAAGTGAATTTTAACATGGACCATTCATAAGATTATAGAAAATGGTGCCATTAATAATAATAATAGTGTAGATATGTGACATTGCCTATTGGGAAAAGTGAGCGTAGACAATGTTGTACATTGAAACAATGCGCGTGAATAATAGTACGCGGGAATAACAGTGCAATAATTGGTGCGGGTAAGAGTGCGCATGTAGGTATTGTTGCGCGTTATATAATAATAGTGTTTGCGGGTAACAGTGCACCAGCACAAAATGCAGACAAACGTGCAGATCGACACGAAGGGGCTGCGCCACTCCCCCGAGCACGGCAAGGGGGGCAAGGGGAACGGCAGATACACAGCTGAGGTAAGTAAGCTTTTTTATACAAAGTGTCATCCTATACAAAACGTCTAAACTGTTCGGAAATTGATCATGTTAGATTTTGGTCACGCTCGTCCATTCTTTGTCAGCTACCGTTGATACAATATCACGTTGTGTAAGCTCTTTTATTGGACCTTGATAATCGACTTAGGCATTCCAGAATAAACATCGTTTACGTGTTTGTGTCGTGTAATTAAATCTGAAAATGATCTTCCGATCGACTGCTCGACCATGAGAACGAAGAAACTTATTTACGTTATCGATTCAACTAAGTAATCAATCTCTGTGTATAACTAAACGAATGCTTTCTTAATTCATGAATATGTACCCTAGCACTTGAAACTAACGTAAATCCACATAATAAGAAGAAAAATAACACTGAAACCTTATTTTTATTCACAGGTAGAAACAAACTTTATTTTCTAATTTGATCACTTTCCTCGCAGAATCCAGTTTAAAACAGTAAAATTATCAATTTATAACATGGCTCACCTTCAAACTTCGGAAGACTGCGGAAGTCATTACAATACTTTCTCGAATTCCTGAGATAATTGACTTTAAGACGAGCTAGTAAATGATTATTATTTGCTGCAAATTAATTGTCGGCGCGAGAAGTTTCGGATTCTTAGTTAATGGGCGAAATTGGATTCTGTTAAATGATATTTATTTTGCAAAATTGGTTAATTCGCTATAGGGTGGAATGAAAGGGTGTGTTAGACTTTTACTAATCATAACCCACCTGTGCTCTTCAGTTGCCCTTTGCATTCAAGGGCCAGGGCTACAATTTCAAACGGTGCCGCAGCCTTAGCAGGCATGCCCAGAGTGCGAGAAGTCGTTGGATGATTTCCCGCCTAAAAAAGCCCTGAGTTTGAAACAAGAACCTTCCGAACTGGCCGCGTTCGGTGACTTTGACGGCGTGGTGGTGACGTTATGGCGCCTCTCTAGCTACTCCTCAAGGAGGGGATTTACCGCCGTGATTATGGCGTGCCCAATGAATGTTAACTTGTACACGTTGAAACAAAATCTGTCGAAAACTCTATAACTCTAGTGTTTTGTTTTGGCGTCTCTCTTGATGTTCCACTTATGGAGGAAATGGAAAGTTTGTACTGTTGGAATTGGAGATCACACTGTGTGTGATTTATTTCTACAAAATGACTCTTTTACATTAATATAAAAATCACATATGAGCCATAAATTCTAAATCCTCTTATTAGGAGTATCGCAGGAGTTCTACAGTACTAAGTCTAATGGCATGACAGACAGAAGGAAATAATGCTATTATTTCGAGATTATCTTCTATTGCTATTTTTTACCTATTTATAAGCCGCTCAGTGCGTTAATACAAAAAATGTTATGCTTAAGAAAGCAAATGAAGCAACTTCCATTCCGGCACTCGCAGACTCTGCTGCTGTCAATTTCTCTAAATCGACATCTTTGTGACAGTATTACAACAATTGACATCGTTGTCGAGAAATATTGTCGCGTTGCCAACAGGAAAAACTTACAAAAAATGGAGAATTTCCGGATAAAGGGATAAAGTGCCACAAATTCATTCACTAAAAGGAGTGGTTTCCCACTGCTAAAAGGTCAGGATTTATTTGTTAAATCATATCATAATAAATGATATCATTACTCTATTTTATCGTGAGACGGAAATTGGATAGGTATACGAGTGACTTATTGTGTCAAATATTAAATTGTATGTTGTGATGGTTTAGGGCATTTATTTTGTAATAAATTAAAAATTCTCGCTTAAAGCTCATATACAACAACATCGTCACTTTCCATCAGGAGAGATAATGGTCAAGTACGAGCCTATCAATAATAATAAAAAAAAGTAGTGTGAGATTACTATAGTTATAAAAAAATAAATAAAAAAAGACTCGACGAACTCACGGGTAAAATAGTAGTAGCTAAAATGAAAATACCTAACCTTTTAATTTCAGTCTCAAAACAAACATAACCAAAGTACCTTACAGAGATAATGAAAGGCAAAAATCGAAGCGGGACGCCATTAATTCTGTTATTTAATTAAAACCGTTTGATTTATCAAATAATTACTTTTTGTCCGTTTACACCGTAACATCCGATTAAATAAATAAACCGCTGACACATAATAAAATGATGGACGGTTATTTCTGGGTTTTAATTGCGTACATACGATTAAAATAATTGAAAAAGGAATAATCTCCTTGTTGCTTGTAATTTATTTTACAGCGGGTGTCGTGCCGAGAGCAGTTAATGGAAAGCAATAAACATCATCCTGTAGCGTGATATTTTTGTCTGTACTTATTTATTTATTATATACTTTTTTTGTGCTTCTCATAATGTGGACAGGATAAACATTTGCAAAAACTAAGTTTACAATGGGTGGTCTTACAGCACAGGGCAATCTCTTACAGACAACCTTAGGATGGACTGAACGAAAGGAGATAGATTTGGAGCGGTCAGTGTATAAAAATCATAAATAATACTAATCAGACAAAATAATAAAAATACATAATTATATTATTATATAGAGTGGTTCTCAAATATGTAAACTTACATACAAAACATCCAGACCTAGAAAAATTATCTGCAGACATACAAATATTTTCCCGGTGTAGGAACCGAACCCATCTACGTCAACCATGCCTTTGTATCTACTTATTGTTTTCAGCCGGAAATTAATATGGCCAGCAATTAGTATTTTGGCGAAAATTGCTGAAAACCGAGAATGAGTTTCTGACTCCAAAGTAATTTAACTAATTAACGCTACCAAAGTTTTACCGTAACAGTTTATTATTTCTTAAGAGCGCTCTCATAAAAAGAAAAAAGTAAAATAAAAAATTTCAAAAAAATAAAATAAACCTTACTTAACTTTTAATCACATAATATTTCAACCAAAAAGAAACGCTAAAAGACATAAAACACACCCGCAGATTAAGTGCTCCAATCATTAGGAAGGCACAAACCGTCCGCAGCCACGTCACCGCCACTGAAACAGCAATAATTCTGCCGCTATTTTACTTCACTTCACGGAACTTTACTCGACCGTCGATAAAAACGGCATCAAATATTTTCGGCGACAAAAAACGGTCGTAAGATTTTATTTTATGCTGTAAAGTAATGAAAGCCAGGACGTAGAACGAGGTATAAACGATTGCGGAACAGAGGCGCCCGGGAAAAGTCAGGGGTTTATATCAAGCTTGCCTCTTGTTGAAATTACAAGTGTTTTTAATGGTAGAGTTTTAACTGATTGAAACTGAGATTTTGGGTGTAACACTATGAGAGTTGCTAGCAAAGGAGGAGGCCTCACTTGCACGTGCGTGGCAATGGCCCACGCGCCCCAGCCGCCGGGATTCCGATCCTGTTTTCTGGCCACTTGCGGACGGTGAGCAATGGATAGCTCACCGTCCGATCGTCCGGTAACCGTTTGGACGGAACCCCAGTCGTCGACGGCGCGTAGTTTTCCACGCGCTCCTCAAGGAAATGTCAGCAACCGTAGGGGCCCAGCAGGGTCGACGCCTACTGGGGCCATGGGTGATGCGAAAGTGATCCCCGGGGCCCTGGAAAAAAAATGGCGAGGAAGGAACAGGAGTGGGTTTTTAGTCAGGAAAAGTCTGGCACTATCTCTCGCTCCGCCCAAAATCAGGGGATGTCATAAGATGATTTTCCCACCCGAAAAAAAAACACTATGAGAGTAAAACTGAGTATAAAATACTTTGGTGGGAAATCATCAAATACCTTCTCGTACTTTGGGTGGAACCACAGAGAATGTCAGATTTTTGCTGACTAAACCCACCCGTGTTCCTTCAGTAGCCCTTTGCGTTCCAACAGTACTGCGCTGCGTATCGTGGGTTTGAATCCCACACGAAAAAACTATTTGTACAGCCTTTGGACAGTTGTTACGGCTTGGCATAGGTCTTTGTGGGTGAGTTTAAAAGTTTGTAAACGCATCCACGATACAGTATTCTTAGTGTTGCTTTTGACTGGCTTAATGGTCTAGTGGTTAGTGGCCCTGACTGCTATGCTGGAGGACGTGGGTTCGATTTCAACCAAGGGCAAATGTTTTGTGATGAGCACGATCATTTGTTCTGTGTCTGGATGTAATTTATCTATAAAGTATGTATTAAGAAATATATAAGTATGTCTATCAGTTGTCTAGTACTCATAGCACAAACTCTGCTTAGCATAGCTTGTGAAATATTGCATTGTACTGTATTGTATTATAGTGTAGCGCAAATTAAAAAAAACTTTAATCTGTTCTTCGAATGATACAGTATTTTTTAAAACTGGCTAATCCATTGTACCATACGCAAGCACTTTACTAATACATAAAATATAGTTTTTATTGTACGCGGTGAATTCCAGTTAGTGGGCTTTGTACAATATCCTGTCTTTGTATGTACGTATAGTTTTACTGAAATTGCGTTTTGTTGCCAAAATTATGAACTTTTTTTCAATTCAATTTAGTTATGCTGTAAAAATACAGTTTTAACTAGCTTCTGCGGACAACTTCGCTTGCGTGAAAGTAGGAAATTTACCCAAGAGAACATAGTTCCAGGATAAATGTGTTTTCAAATTCGTTCAGAAACAGAATCAGAATAATTTATTTGTAAACATAGGTCAGATTACATCGCAGTATGAGGTGTTAAAAATAGGAAGATCCTCTATGTTTTACCCAAAGGCGTACAAATATGTATATAATTAACATTGCCAGTTTTCATTTAACTTCTGAGGTTATGTAAACTTTAATCTTATCGATAAATTTAAAATTAATATTATTAATCGGCACATCATTACAAATTAAATACTAAAGACTTCCCCTCGAGCGCCGATTGTACATACGTCTGTAAAACTTGAGTGACCTTGAAAAACGCTTAATTGTCGTTTTCCACAAGGGTGTACGAAGTTTATTCGGCCGAAAATTTTGGTCTCTATATCTTCGTTTTTTCTGAAAAAAATCGAGAAAAAGTTTTTTTAAATTAAATTTTTATTTTTGTTGGTGCTTTTACGTAAAAACGCGCAATTACGTAATAATTATACCCCTATAAGCGTGAGGGGTGAGTAACACACACACACAAACATAAACACATTCGCCTTTTTAATATTATTGTTAGAACAATCACAAAAATTTTGAAAAAAAGGAAGTCAAGCAACATCAACCAATACATTTTCTTTCATCTATAGATTACTGAAGTCTTAACCGTTTACTAAATGACCATATCATTTATTCGTCATGCAAATTATATGTGCCCACATACTATAACATTTCTTTATCCTATAGCTTCACATAAATATGTAAACATTGTGAGTATATATTTATATGTATATATTCATGTGAAGATATGAGGTTTGGTACAGCTGCTGCATATTTATTTGTCTATAAATGACCCTGGAAGGGTATTTCAACACATATTTTAGGTGGCATTTGGGCCATTTTTAGCAATCCTGAAAGCTGAACCCGACGATCGTACATTGAACTATTGTGGTATGGACGAACCCATAGCACAATAGGTCAATCTACTATCGTCGCCTACGAGGAAAAGGCGTAGGCATTCGTAGGCCGTCGTAGCAGATCGTAGCGGTGAAGCTAGCGCTACGAAATATTAGTGTTGTTTAATATGAAGCCTTTTTAGGGTTCCGTACCTCCGTAAAGGAAAAAATCGGATCACTTTGTTGTCCGTCTGTCTATCTGTCTGTCAAGACCCTTTATCTCGTGAACGCGTAAAGGTATCGAGTTCGACTCGCCAGTTTTTTTAAATGTCAAATGCCTAATGCTAACTGTGTGGACTCCTGTCTATTACTTACAACTTATTGGGCAGGCATTTAAATATTATTGTATTAATTAAAATTATGTATATTTGGCAGTTTTCACCAAACAGCCGCAAAAGTAAATTTCCTAGGTTAAGCAACGCCAGTTGAGTTTAGTATTTGGATGGGTGATCGTTTTAACACATTGACGTTTCTCTTTACTTTGGGAAGCACGACCTCGACGAAGTTAGGGTAAGGTTAGGAAGATTGTTTGCTGGTTTTTATTATTATTTAACAGAATGGGTAAAATTTACGGATATTTATTTTTATCTATTTGGACTATTGAAGAATATTTCTAAAAAATATATTATGCTATAAGTTATGTATTAGTCTTTGTGTTGTGGTTCATATTATGATTGTATTCTTGCCAATACTATGCTTAATTCTGCGTTCTTTGTATACAAGTTATTGTGGTTACGATATGAAATCTATAACCATCATATATTATCTGTTTCTACTTATCTGTCGTCTAGTGGTCAATAAAGTCACTAATTATTTTATGTGAAAAAGAGCTTCTGTCAAAGTTTAGAAGGATAAACAAACAGGAAACATTTAGAGACTAATTGTGTATAAAAAGAAAAGACACTTTGGATTCCAGTTCAGTAATTATACTAAACTAGCTGCTACCAGCGGCTCTGCCCTCGCGAAAGTAGAAAATTGTCCCAATGAAATATACTTCCAGGATTTAAAGTGTTATTTCGCTACATGGTTTACTCATGTACCAAGTTTCATCGAAATCCGTTCAGTTGTTCGAGCGTCAAGAAGTAACAAACATAAATACACACACAATCTCAAACTTTCACCTTAATTATATTAGTGGGAAAAGCTCTAGTAACCGGTTTCAAATTAACTCGAAATTCAGTAATAATCAGCGAATTTTATCATCTCCAACTGAAATCTCAGCATTCAAAATTAACATTTTCCACAAAGAACAGTTAGAAATATCATCCAATACTACAATTCAAAAACTTCCAAACTCTCATAAAATTACGGAAAGATCAAAGATATAAAGTAACTCAGCACACAACAGTTTGTTAACTTAGCTGTCACTTGGCGATAAGTACGTAACAATATCTCGTTGAGTTGAAAACAAAGGCGCAGATTAAAATGAAGCGCAGTTTGAAACTCGACACCAGAGGTCTTACCATGATGTGAAAGAGAGATGGGGCTATACACCCTATATAGCCCTATCCCTTTGACAGTCTAGTTTACATCGTCAAATGGATCGCGAGAGCTCGTGGTAGAGGCCCAGCTTGTAGCCGCGTCCTAACGTGCTCAACTTAACTCAAGTTATTATAGGGGTCGAATAATGATGTTGTAGGGGATCATGTGGAAATTACCCAACTGGTGATAAATTCAACACCCGGGTTATGGGAATAATGGTGAGCGTATTAAAAATTAAACTCAAGTCAAAGTCAAAATTTAATCAACCAATTGCAGCAAATTAACAATTTCATACATTCATTTGAATAGTATGTCGCATATATTTAGAGCAGTGATATCCTTTATGTAGGAGTCTCACTCATCACGCCATCTTTTTCTGAGCCTACCGCGTTGTTCGAGATCCAGTCAGTGGCTGCCTTCGCCCTATTTTTTGATTTTTGTAAGTTCGTAAGTACAACCTGAACAGTAACCGTACAACCCTGTGCCCTTGAACACAGGGTGTGAAGGTAGACGCCAGCCACGCCCACAGCAGTAAAATAACTTAATTATACAATTAAGTAACTAGAATACCAATTACAATTTTAATTTCTGAATTCTCTGAGCTTTGCGATATAATTTAATTCAAATGCTGAAAATTGCTTTTAGTCACGGAAGGCGGCAAACTGGGTACCTAACAAAATTATTTTAGAAGTTAACTTGTAATTTAAATTTGCCGGAAGAAGTCCAAAAACTTTAAATTGCGCAGTTGCGAGGCACGATGCTATTGGTTTATTTTATTTAATTTATTATCAGATTTGTTCCTATGTCGGCGATTGTGACTAGTTAGGGATAATAAGACGGTCAGTTCAGTCCTTAGTACTGGAGTGGGGTGAAACGCTGTGACATTGTAGAGGTCACGTATGCGGAATTGTTTGGAGGGGAGACATTTACGAATGACAGTATTGGGCGATCCGTTGATTAGTACACATACTCCTAAGGAGATCACTGGTTTTATCGGATTACGATAATCCTAATTATGTAATCGCCTAATTTATCATCATCATCATTACTAAGTAATAATTACTTAATACTGTAAAATAAAAGTGAATTGTTTTTTCAATTCTAAGTCATGGACCTTCTACCAGAAAACTTACCGATGACGTCTGTACCACTAATTTATTGCTGTCAGCTTTACCTACATTATGCGTATCATCTGTGTGAGCTAAATAAACATGATTTCTTCCTAAATTATATTATTATAGTTGGTACCTTCACGCTTCACCTTCACAACCTATAATTGTGTCACATGCGTACTGTTACTGATAACAGACAGTGTGGGAGTCTCAATCTATTTGGTGGCCTTTTTTCAGCTGTGTTCTTTTTTTAGGCGGGAAATTATCCAATAACTTATTTGGCTCTAGACCGTGGTGGATCAGATTTTTGCTGACTAAAACTCACTCCTATGTTCTTTCTTTGCTTTACGTTCCAGGACCCCGGGTTTCCCTTTCGGAAGTCAACCTATGGCCCCAATAGGCTTCAAACCAGCTAAGCCGTAGGGTCTCTTGTTGACATCTCTTTTCTCAACCATGTTGGTCAACTTTAGTCCAATCAAATAAAAATATAGAATGAATTTTCATATAAGAAACAACAATATTTGAAAAAAAGGCACAAATACTTTTCTTCGAAATAGCGCCATCTTTTCGGTCTGATTGCAACTTATCTACTGCTGTAGTTGTGCTACTCGCCGCTGTGTGGCGGTACTCACCGGAAAATTTCTTCAACCCTAGTTTTCAGTCGGGTGATCGGCTTAGTAGTGCGTTCAGCAGTTCATAGATGGCGCTGCTAGTAACATGTTTAAAATTTTGAAAACTGTCTTGGGAAAATTAACTGGGTGACTTAACTTAAGAATGTAGGTATATTGAATACAATTTGAACATGTAATGCATAGTTTTAGATACAAATTATATTGGGTCACGTTTTCTTTTTTACTTCTTCATGATAGCGGTGTAGTGAAAACAAATAAGATACAATTTGTTTCAGATAAAACTCTTGACCTCATGATTTACGAGATAAGATTAACGAGTGCTTTGGCTTTGTTTTTTCTTTTTGTCTGCTCAACTAACTTGTAGGTATAGGTTGAACTTAAAACGTTTCGTAGAAGTAACTAGTAAATATTTATACCTACCAAACGATTTAAGTTAAAACTGAATATAGGTATTTATATAATACCTAGACTTTTATTTATTTAAATATATTTGAAAAATAAAATAAAAAAAAGAACACTCGACTGCATAAACGATGCCGTCCAATAAAACCGAAAAGAAAAAACAAAACAAGTTCAGTTCCAAAAGTGTAGAAAGAAATTTACTACAAAATTGATATATTTTCATAAGTATGATTTTATTGAATAAGTAAATTGTTCTATTCTTTCCAAAATCGATTTTTGCAACACGTATTTTCGAGACTTTTATACGTTTAAAACAGATGTTAATATCATACCTAAACTAAATGTATCTTATCATTTATTATGTCTTGTTTACTAGCCCCGTTCCCTGAAAATCTAAGCATCTGTACAAAAAACACAAGAAAACAGAGTTAGTATAAAGAGAACATATAGAGAAAACAGGCAAAAAACGTCTGAAGCTATTGTTATAATACTCACAATGGATACCTAACATAACAACCAAAAACCATACAAATAAAAACGAGAAAATAACGACAGGAAGATCATAAGTAACTAAGACAGACGATACTCGGAGAAAAGAATATCTACAGAAACAGACAAGTTTACATTACGAAGAAGAAACGCCTTGCACCTGAAACCTGAAAACCTTAATGTGTTTGAGTAAACTACGGCATAGTATTCGTCAATTGCAATAAAGCTTTCAATTCTTTGAGTCATAACGATATCTGGAACACGCTAAAAATCCAGGGCGTAGAAAGCAAAAAAAAAAACAAAATAGTAAAAGAAATTATCAATACAGCTAGGAGGAGAATTGATCCATAGGAGCGTTGGGTGAGGTAATTCACTTTCCCCAAAACTTTTCACAGCAGTTGTATAAAATAGTTTTGGGAATTAAAACTGGGAAAATTATAGAATAAATTTAAATATACCCTATTTAAATGGGACAAATATAAATCCCCTTTTTTTTTTTTTTTTTTTTCTTTTAAGGTGGGAAATCATCCAAATGACTTCTCGCGATCTGGGTGGAGCGCGAGGGCGTGTCAGACTTTTACTGACTAAAACCACACCTGTATCCTTCAATTACCCTTTGCGTACTAGGACTACGGGTTGCCCTTTCGGAAGTTCTCCGCGGTCCTAGCTAGCGGGCATCGGCCCCACTGGGCCCCTACGGTTTGCTGACATCTCTTTGAGGAGCGCGAGGATCACTACGCGCTGTTAACGACTGGGCTCGGTGCGGTTAATTACCGAACAGCCGGACAGCGAGCTACCCAGTGCTCGACGTCCGCAAGCCCGCGTCTACCGTGGCTGGTAGTCGGGGTCGGAATTACGTCGGCTAGGGCGTGAGGACCTTCGTTCCCTCACGCGTGCAGCCTCCTCCTTCGCTAACATTACTGCTTCGCAGAAGGAGGCGACCGCCTGCCATTCCTCCTCGCTCCGGACCATAGCCTGAACCAAGGCCCGACGTGAAAGGTCGCTGCCGCCAATTGCCTCCACGAGCACACGGCGAAATATAAATCACCTAAGACTGGCTGACGATATTGGGATATTTGCAAAGAGACGAGAGATGTTTAATTATTGGTTACATACTCAAGTTCTCTAGCACATCCCTAAAGCTATCTTTATTTTCTGCTACCATACTTAAGTTGGACAAACAATTTAACAAAAACGTCCTGTCGATGTGTTAAATGTTACAATGCTAAATATTAAAATTCTAAAGAGAATTTTTCAACTATTAAATCTTAGTTTTGAATGAGCCACCTCGATTGATAATATAATAATATATGTCTGCTTAAGTAACTACCAATCATAATTACTTATAGTAAGTATCGTAGTTAATTTTTGTCATCGGTTTTTACTTCTTAAACATTCAAATAATATTTTAATTAGATTTAATTTAATAAGTTTCTATCTAACTTTATATAACTTTGTCTTTGATTTAGTAAAGTTCAATTAGAGCTCATTTACGTACGATAATAATTCAAATTCAAATTAATTTCCGCAAAGAAATCTAAGTTAATCTTAATCTCTTAAACTTACTTTAACAAAAGAAATCGTTTAGTATGCAAGATTTATTATTTAAACATTTTTCCAATTTAGAAATGTGTCCTGTATAGTGTATGCGTTCACAAACATATAATTCACACACATAACACACCCAGACCGACAACTATCTGTAGGCGTATCTGTATTTGTTTCGTGTGTGAATCCAACCCGCGACACGCAGCGCAACAGCCTATTGGTCAACAACTGCGCCACAACCGTACCGTGATTGACTTATATTTCATTGCACGGTTTCCACAGTGGTTGAGCGAAAGGTTGCGGCGTTGCTGTCGTGGGTAATTCTCGCATGGAACAAATTTAATTATCTATTTTTATTTTATTTAGTATCAATAGCAAAATAGCCATTAACACTAAATTACTTGAATTGAAAACTTTCTAATAATATTGTCTTCCATTCATCAGCAAACAAGTCTAATCCAGGGTTGGTCTTCACGAGCGCGTTGAGTTTCGTTAGCATACACGGTATAGGGGATGTGGGTCAAGCTACAGTGCGACAAAATAGGACATATAACAATTTATACTTTCTAGAGCAATTGTAATTATTCAATTAAACTTCATAATATCCAGTGGTTATTGCGACGGTTAAGGTTCTAGAGTGGCGACCGCGCACCGGAAAACGCAGCGTTGGAAGGTCTCCCACAAGGTGGACCGACGATCTGCTGAGAGTCGCGGGAGTGCGGTGGATGCGAGACGCACAGGATCAGTCGTTGTGGCGACGTTTGGGGGAGGCCTATGTCCAACAGTGGACGTCTTTCGGCTGAAATGATGATGTTGATGATGAATATCCAGCGGTTATTCGTAAATATCTTAAATTATAGTTTTGTTGAATAAGAGCATTCTGGCTTAAGGACGGAAGTATATAAAGTATTTCACTTTACACTATGTGGTCGTTTTTCTTAAAATACTAAGCAAGCAATGTAAAAACCTTATTCACTTATCTACGAGTAAGTAGATAAGTGAATAAAATGTCAATATATGACCCCGAGCGTCTAGCAACCGGCGCGGGGCGTTAGCGTCCGACCTTTGTAACTCGATTATTGGAAGATATGCCACCGAACCTGGCCAGCTTGGCAGTTTTTACAATATTTAACATTAGTAAACTTTTGACTACATACCTACTTCTTAACTTAAAATAACGGGTCATATAAAAAATCTGCGATATCTCCTAAAGTTATGAATGTAAACCTCTCACGTAAATAATTTGTTAATAGGTATATGTACTAATCAAAGACAACTAATTAATTTGCTAACAAATTATGAACTTTCTATAAGAAAAAACTGATAGGCTGGGGTGAGCTGGATGTACTAAAACAACATCTCCTTCAAGTAGCATGGTTTTAATATATGTTATCGGGCGGAGACTGAAGGTAGCAGCACTACTTGATGAAAGTTCAACAAGATGAACGGAGCAATAAGCGCACTCCTTGACCCAGGTCAGCGCGACCTAATAAATATGTCTCTCTATATCTACGTAGAGTTAAAACGTAAACGTGTTGTTATAAGTTTGTGTAAATATCAAATTTAGGCATTAAAACTAAAAGAGCTTGTGAACGACGAGCGATGGGTAGCTCGTCGTCTGGCCGTCCGGTAACCATCCAGACCAACCCGAGACGTTGACGGCAGATAGTGTTCCACGCGCGCCTCAAATGTGCCACATTGAAAAGTCATTGAATGATTTTCCATCTAAAAACAAGCATTAAAACTGAAATACATAAGGAGTAAATGACCATATCAGTTGTTAGTGGTTCCAAACGTTACGGAAGTAGTGAAAAAATTGTGAAGTCATAATATAGCCTATGCAGGTAGTCTACAGATAATAAATATAATTAGTAAAAATGTAGCGTGATGTGAGAGGAGAGGGGATAGCGCGCAGTGTTGGTCAGCGAGCGGCACTTGGACCTGGTCAGAGCTGGCAGTAAATCGGTCAGCAAACTACATATTTACCAGTGCATGTGTGTATCTATATTATTTTGCATTCCAACGTTGTCGACGTGTGTGTGTGTATAGTTTTTACAGCGATAAGATTCAGAAAAGATACCAAACCAGAGCAGATCTCAGATGCGAGGCTCGGGGTGGCTATAAGGGGAGGTTGGAAGCCACTTTGTGGGTGACGCCCCCTGATATCATTGCGATGATAATTCAGTAACGGTTATTCAAGCTACAATCACATTAGACCGACGTACACGTGTCTGTGTTCAGTGAAAACTCAGTTTACGTAAATACTGCCGTCGTTAGATCACAATCATAACGTACCTAGGCTAATAAAATACAGGTATTTAGGTTTAGATATTCGTCACTAAAGCGTGATTGACGACACCTACTGTTTGTTTAACTTGCCAGATCGTCTCAGTACCTACCTGACAAGGTTTATCTAAATAAACAGTCTAAGCGTCTTACCGATAAAATACAAGTCACGAGTTCAAATCAAGCATACAACTAGAAAAATAACCTCCAGGCCAACAAATGTTTAACTAAAAAAAAAAAACTTTATTTTATTTTGATTTAAAACTTACACGTAGATCTACCTTACAAAGTTTGATAAATTTACGTCACACAGTAATAAAGCTTTACATAATGTAAGTTGTTTGACCGAAGGTATTTTATTTCTGAACCTAAACCAATAACATGGACGGTGCCCTCAGGACTTGCTGTTGACGTCACAAGGGCACATACATCATACATCTACACAATACAGCTGAAGAGTTTGCTTTTATGTTTGAACGCGCTATTATCTGGAACTAGTAGAAACATTTGATAGGCCAATTCTTGGAGTTACAGGTTTAATATGTTTTTCACAAGTTTAGAATAGAACAGAAAAACTTTTATTTGGGACAGCTACAGCACAACGGTTACAAAGACGAAGTATAAGAAAACAAAAGTAAAGAAAGCGTCGAGCGTGTCCGCACCGAAAGGGTGGCACCCGGCGCTGGTTTTCAGTGAGCAGCCCGCAGTGAAAATTTTCGTGGTGCGTTTACACGTGGGCCCAGCCTCGGCCAATCGCAATTGTTTAAACAGGGTTTCCCCGTTTTTTACAATGGTTTTGTAGAGATACCAAATTACCAATCATGTAGAGTAACAGGTTAGCCCATTACACTATACTTCAAACACTTTTGAAGTCCTTTAAAGCAAGTAAGTTTTCAAGTATCTGCGCCTTTGGGTTTCTGAATACCGGCAAGAAAATTACACATGAGCAGCAGTTTCAAGAACTGCAGTAGCGCGGCAACCCCATTAATACCCTGAAACCCTTATTGTATTGAACACACAGAAGAAATGTGTGCGACATGTTCGCAGAGGTGGAAATTGATGGCTTTCTGGAATCCATTGTGCAAGCTGGTGAAACCGCGCGGCATAGCTAGTGCGAAAATAAAATGGACACCCTAAGCTTAAGACTCTATATAGCCCGAGGTTCTTTGAAAGCACGTGTAGGGATAAAAGTTAGTAAAGGATTTTGTAGAACTTTATTGGATGTAAGAGACGAACATTACTTAATAAGTTACAGTTTTGAAAAAAACTACCAAGTAGAACTGCTTATACAAACAAAAATAGACCTTAAAGTTTTATTCAAGTGGCATTAAACTTTTGGGTGGTAAAACAATTAAGAGGACTGATGCAGACCGTACTGTTTAAATTGAACAACAATCAACACTTTTAACAATTAAGAACTGCCTGTAAACGAGTTGTTTGAAATTGACTCCAAAGTTAAACAACTTGTATTATATTTATTAACCTGGACAGTGCCTTCTAAAATATAAAATTCCCACTTCCTATATGGAGAGACTATAATAGCACTGATCACCACGCTAGCTAATAACAGACTGGCACTGATCACCACGCTAGCTCATAACAGACTGGCACTGATCACCACTCTAGCTCATGAGAGACTAGCACTGATCCCCACGCTAGCTCATGAGAGACTAGTACTGATCTTCACGCTAGCTCATGACAGACTAGCACTGATCACCGCTAGCTCATGAGAGACTAGCACTAATCACCACGTTAGCTCGTGAGAGACTAGCACTGATCATCACTCTAGCTTAATTCTTAATTCTTTATTGTACACAAAAACAAAACATAATAAATTGACATACAGACAGTTCATGTACAAAGACGAGCTTAACTCAGCAATGAGTTTTCTCTCAGCAAACCTTTGAAATACACATTGTGTAATATAATTATATTTTAGACTTAGTATGTAGGTTTATATTGTGCACTGGATCCTACCCTCGAATATGTTCTCTCTCTATATTTCAAAGGTTTGCTGGGAGAAAACTCATTGCTGAGTTAAGCTCGTCTTTGTACATGAACTTATTAGTATGTCATACTAATACATACTATATATATATATTATGTAAATAATGAAAGGAAGTGCTCTAGCTTATGAGAGACTAGCATTGATCTTCACGCTAGCTCATGACAGACTAGCACTGATCACTACGTTAGCTCGTGAGACACTAGCACTGATCACCACTCTAGCTCATGAGAGACTAGCATTGATCTTCACGCTAGCTCATGACAGACTAGCACTGATCACCGCTAGCTCATGAGGGACTAGCACCGATCACCACTAGCTCATGAGAGACTAGCACTGATGACCACGCTAGCTCTTGAGAGACTAGCAATGATCACCACTCTAGCTCATGACAGACTAGCACTAATCACCGCTAGCTCATGAGAGACTAGCACTGATCACCACTAGCTCATGAGAGACTAGCACTGATCACCACGCTAGCTCATGAGAGACTAGTAATGATCACCACTCTAGCTCAAGACAGACTAGCACTGATCACCGCTAGCTCATGAGAGACTAGCACTGATCACCACTAGGTCATGAGAGACTAGCACTGATCACCACGCTAGCTCATGAGAGACTAGTAATGATCACCACTCTAGCTCAAGACAGACTAGCACTGATCACCGCTAGCTCATGAGAGACTAGCACTGATCACCACTAGGTCATGAGAGACTAGCACTGATCACCACGCTAGCTCATGAGAGACTAGTAATGATCACCACTCTAGCTCAAGACAGACTAGCACTGATCACCGCTAGCTCATGAGAGACTAGCACTGATCACCACTAGGTCATAAGAGACTAGCACTGATCACCACTCTAGCTCATGACAGACTAGCTCATGAGAGACTAGCACTGATCACCACGCTAGCTCATGAGAGACTAGCACTGATCACCACGCTAGCTCATGAGAGACTAGCACTGATCACCACGCTAGCTCATGAGAGACTAGCACTGATCACCACGCTAGCTCATGAGAGACTAGCAATGATCACCACTCTAGCTCATGACAGACTAGCTCATGAGAGACTAGCACTGATCACCACGCTAGCTCATGAGAGACTAGCACTGATCACCACGCTAGCTCACGAGAGACTAGCACTGATCACCACGCTAGCTCATGAGAGACTAGCACTGATCACCACGCTAGCTCATGAGAGACTAGCACTGATCACCACGCTAGCTCATGAGAGACTAGCAATGATCACCACTCTAGCTCATGACAGACTAGCTCATGAGAGACTAGCACTGATCACCACGCTAGCTCATGAGAGACTAGCAATGATCACCACTCTAGCTCATGACAGACTAGCTCATGAGAGACTAGCACTGATCACCACGCTAGCTCATGAGAGACTAGCACTGATCACCACGCTAGCTCATGAGAGACTAGCAATGATCACCACTCTAGCTCATGACAGACTAGCTCATGAGAGACTAGCACTGATCACCACGCTAGCTCATGAGAGACTAGCACTGATCACCACGCTAGCTCACAACAGACTGGCACTGATCACTACGCTCACTCATTGCAAGATAGTTTTTTATTTAGGTAGGAAATCATCCAATGACTTCTCTCGCTCTCGAGCGAAGCGAGAGGGCTTTTTAGACTTTTACTGACTAAAACACACTCCTATGTTCCTTTAGAAATGAACTTGTGGCCCCAGTAGGCCTCAATCTTGCAGGGCTCTTATGGTTTTGGTGACACCGTTTCTAGGCGCACGTGGAATACTCCGTCGACGACTCGGCCTCGGTCCGGACGGCCAGACGGCAAGTCACCCATTGCTTGTCATTCGCAAGCCCACGCTTACGGAGGCTGGAAACCAGGGTCCAGATCCCGGAGGCTGGAACGTGAGGAAGTCCGTTCCCTCACGCGTTCGGCCGCCTCCTTCACTAGCATTACTGCTTCGCAGAAGGGGGTGACCGCCTGCCATTTCTCCACGTTCCAGACCTGTACCAGGGGCCAGTGCTCATTACGAGACGGTGAGAATAGTTTTTAATATTATGTTGACATTATTATGTAGGATAATAATAATAATTTTATTTATTTTCCCATCACAAAGTTTCCTTATGCTAGCTTTTAACAATAACATTAGGTATAATTTTAAAGCCAACTTTGTGAAGGACTGGTGCCTGATGTAGGTATGTTCAACAACCTGTATTACAGGTCCCCAGGACCCTCCCGCGGATAGTATGTTAGAAAAAGTTTATTAATTTGCAGTGAGTAAAAGTGAAAGTTAAGTTTAAAAAAACAAAATATAGTATACAACAAGTGTAATACATAAGTAATCAATCCATATAAATTCCAAAACGTAGGTTTGAATGCTTAGTTGATGTGTGATTAACTGTAATTGTGTTTGAGTGCGCATGTGTGTGCATGTAAGTTTGAAATGTATATAAGTTTATAAAAGGAATGAGAAGAAAACAAATAACTGACTTCTGATAAATGGTTTATTTGTAACCAAAATGCTTTGATTCTAGAACGAAGCGGCGGTTAACAACTATCTGAGTGGGACCAGGAGAGGTTCCGTTTGACAATATTCAAGGGTTTCGAGGTATTTAGAGACAGCAGCTTTACACTTATATTTGGTGTATAAATGAGTAGCTTATTATTTATCTTGATAATAGAGGTATGGGTCAAGAAAACAGAAGAAATTATGTGACAGAGCTGAACGCAAGGGTTTTGTTGCACATACGTTACCTTTACGGCACTTGTCTTTTTGTAGCTCCGGGTTGTATTGTATCATTATATGTTTTTGAAGTACAGTTTAACGGACGGAAGATTGTCTAAATATAAGAACATCCCATTCTTTTCAGAAGTGTACAGTCGGGTAACAAAGATAAAAGATATGAGTGAGCAAAAACTATAGAAAGTTACCTACTACTGTCTTCCATTGATTTTAATTTTACAATGTTCAATTTTTATTCTTTGCAAATTCTACGTGGCTATTTGTAGACCATCTGTCACGGTACTCAAGCAAAAGGTCTAAAAGAATTACAAAGTCAAAACGATTCAGTCTACAATAAACTGTCTGATTTTAGCATAGAGCAATTAGATAAAATCTTTCCGGTTCATTTACTTGAATAATGAGTCAGTTGAAGTAAGATAACAATTATCAGAACCTTTTAACTTCTCCCTTTAATTAAAGAACCACTGAAATGTTTCTAGTTCGTGGTTGATCAAAATTCTATAGCTGAATAGTATCCTCCCGACCGAATTCTAATCACGGTTGCCAATCTCAACGAAGACTAGCCAAGTACGTGGACATATTAGAAAGCACAGGAGTGTCCGCAAACACAGATGCACCCTCTGTTGCTTTACTCTTATCGTCTGATGGGATCTCAATTAACCACGATCGGGAAGGGACTAATGTCTCACGCTCAGTGTCACACCCATTGTGTCATATCACATTTCTTCAGTATGCATCTACTCTCGTAACGATCCAGATTCAGACACTCACGACATTGTTCTAAAATCATTAAGCCACAACATGAACGACAAACCTAGTAAACATGCCCAATTGTCCATTCATTGTCTCCTCCGGACGTCGTCATCTTGAACAATAAGATGACACACACACATACAGAACAACCCACGATTAGCATATAGATTGCCATGATGCATCATAAGCATGTTGATATAATAGTGGGTACTGCGACTGCTGTACGGTCATAAGTAATACAGATGGATAGATAAAGCAATAATAGGGGCTACCGGCGCCTCGAGGCTTCTTGCCCAGGGTACTGCCTAGTGCTTATTTATTTAGTTTTGAATGGTAATCAGCTTGTTGCCATCCTGATCTCCTGAGGGAGCGCATTCCACAGATAAAGAGCTTGAATAAAGAATGAATTGTGAATAAAGTCAGTAGTACGCTTACCTCTAAGCGATCTCACCATCTCACTGATTTCACCGTTACTTGTTGTACTGAAACGTATACCAGATGCTCCAGACAAAGTGTCATATCCCCTGCGGTTTTCTCCGTGGCTTTAGTTCCTGCTTCGTTTCAAAGGTTCATGGCGCGATATTTAAAACTATTTGTCATGAACCCGGCTATCCCTTAAAAAAAGATTTTTTCTGAGACAACTGGTAGTTTCAGAGATTAGTGTACCTAAATGAACAAAAAAAAACTATTCGGCTTTATTATATATATTAGTATTAATAGATCAGTATAGATTTTTTTTTCCTAGTCCTAGATCACAGAGATATTCAAGAAGTCAAGAGAATCGGCAAAAAAGGAGAAAAGTCCCGTCCAATAATTGCTACATTCACCACACTTGGCACTAAAATAAAAATATGGAAACAGAGAAAAGAGGCACTAAAACAAACCGCATATTATATAACGGAAGACTACCCAAAGCATATATTAGAGAAACGAAAAGAGCTACAAGTGCAGGCTAAACTCGAAAGAGAAAAAGGCAATATAGCAAGTATTAAGTATGATAAACTTGTTATACAAGCCAAAAACAAAACCACGGGCAACAATAAAAGATTGTTGACATTATCTCCTGAAACACCAACAGTCGGCGGAACAAAAGCACAGGCCAACAAGAAAAATAAACACCAGGCACAAATAAGTGGAACTCCTAGTCCGTCTGAAGGAATTGTGAAGCCAAGCATGCTCAACTTCTTAGTAAATAAAAAACAAAACAACACGCCCAGCTCTTCGTGCAACAAAACTGATAACTCATAGCAACTACCGCCCCCTTCCGACACAGGCAACATGGAAAACACATCAACAATAAAAACCAAACCTCATCTTCCAACCCGGCTGGTCACCGTGGAAGATCATGACCAAAACCCTCTAAAGAATAAATTCCAATCTTCCTCAAAAATACAAGAAATGACACAATCACAAAAAATATATAACTCTACACACAAAACAAAAGATGTCATCTACATAATAACTTACAACGTCAGAACATTATCTACTCACGAACGCTTAATCGAACTAAGCGAAGTAATCAAAGGAATTAAATACGATGTAATTGGTTTATGCGAAATAAGGCGCAGCGCCACCCTGATAGAAGAACATAATGATTTTATACTATGCCACACGGGCCAGTTCGCAAAGAATGGATTGAAAGTTTCACAGGCATTAGTGATAGAGTGGCATTATTAAACTTAAACATTCACGGACTGGTAATGTCACTTATACAAGTATACGCACCGACTGAAGCAGCTGGAGAGGAGGAGATTAACATTTTCTACTCGAATGTCAATAAGGCCATAGACCAAGCATATCGGATTTACCTAATAATAGGTGATCTAAATGCCAAAATAGGACAACCAAGAAAAAACGAATACTTAATAATGAAACCAAACGGTTATGGCGAAAGAAATCAGAGAGGCCAGAGGCTAATTGACTTTGCCTTTGAACACAAACTTGCAATTGTAAATACATTTTTCAATAAAAAACCCAACCAAAGATGGACTTGGCGATCACCAAATGGTAAACACAGAAATGAAATAGACTACATACTGTCAAATCGACCTAACCTTTTCCTAAATGTAGAAGTTTTGAACCTTAACTTTCCATCGGACCACAGGCCAATTAGAGCAACCCTGACCATCAAAAAACAAAAGAAAAAACGCACAGGATATAAAAATAATAAATATTCATTACTGAAAGATGAGCAAGAAATAATAAATTATAAACAAAACATTTCATCTCACCTACAGATTGTAAATGATTGTCAAGAAAAAACGTCAGTGCAGACTTATTATAACACATTAACAAAGGCTATATCCCAGAGCTTACAAGACGCCCGAACACCTAACGAAGGATCAAGAGGTACCCATAAAGTTTTAAAAGAACGTACACTGGCACTTATCAAAAGAAGACAGGAGCTACATCACGCTAAGACCAAAACTAGGGCAACAAAAAATGAATTAGCTGCACTATACAAACTAATAAGTAAATATATAAAACATGACTATAAAACTTACAGATCGAAGATTATCGAAAAACATTTAAAACAAGCGGGAAGCTCAAAAAAAGCTCTTAAAGAATTAAAAACAAATAAATACTGGATAGATGGCTTAAACCGAGAAGGTAGAACCGTTAATAATCGCAAAGAAATTATAGAGGTAGCAACTGATTTCTACAAAGCTTTATACAGTGCCCAAGCAAAAGAGTGCATCGACCACAGTATAGAAAACTCTATAAATATATACACAAGCGGAAATATAACACCGATATCGGAAATTGAACTTATACAAGCAATAAAAAGGCTAAAAATAGATAAAAGTCCAGGACCAGACGGTATTACAAATGAGGCCATAAGGGTCGCCTACCCGTTACTGACTCCATCCCTAACATATTTATTTAACCAGATATTAGCGACTGCCGAAATACCATCGCAATGGATGGAGTCAGAAATAATTTTAATCTACAAAAAAGGAGACTCAAAAGATATTACAAACTACAGGCCTATAAGCTTACTCTCATGTATCTACAAACTGTTTTCTACCATCATAAATAACAGAATAAGTGTTACATTAGAAGCAAAACAACCGATAGAACAAGCAGGTTTTCGAAAGAGTTTTTCGACAATCGATCATATACATACGCTAGAACTAATAATGGAAAAATACCAGGAAAAGCAAAGAGCGCTCTACATCGCGTACATTGACTACAAAAAAGCTTTCGATACTGTATCACACTGTAGTATATGGACTGCTTTGCAGGCTCAGGAAGTTGAACATAAATATATAGAAATAATCAGAAATATTTACAAGGGTAGCAAAGCCAAAATAAAACTAGAAATTTCTGGTTCTACATTTCCCATTGAAAGGGGAGTGAAACAAGGAGATCCGCTGTCCCCAAAATTATTTATATCTATCCTAGAGTCAATAATAAAAAGAATAAATTGGGAAAAAGCAGGACTCAACATTAACGGGAAATATTTAAGTCACCTGCGCTTCGCAGACGACTTAGTTCTCTTATCAGAGTCTAGCACACAACTCCAAACCATGCTTGATGAACTAAACACAGCCAGTAAACGGGTGGGACTGGAAATGAATCTTTCCAAAACAATGGTCATGTCCAACAGCATAAACAGAAGAATATCAGTAGACAATGAAACTTTAAAATATACAGAAAAATACATTTATCTTGGAAAACAAATTGGCTTCGACAGAAAACAGAATGAATTAGAAGTGGAACGAAGAGCACAAAATACTTGGAATAAGTACTGGTCATTGAGCGAAATATTTAAAAGCAACATGCCAATAAATATTAAAACAAAAGTTATGACGTCATGCCTCCTGCCATGCCTAACCTACGCTTGCCAAACTTGGAAGTATACATCCAAAATCAAAAACAAAATCATTACCTGCCAACGTGGAATGGAACGAAGCATGCTTAATATTAAAAAAATACAAAAAATTCGTCACACAAAAATAAGAAAAATCACCAAAGCCAAAGATGCTCTAAGCTACGCTAAAAAATTAAAATGGAAGTGGGCAGGTCATATAGCGAGGCTAGAGGATGACAGGTGGACTAGCAGGGTAACAAAGTGGAAGGGTCCATACGGCAAACGTCTCAAAGGTAGACCACATTCGAGATGGGCAGACGAAATAATAAAAATAGCTGGGCCCAGCTGGACGCAAATAGCCCAGGATAGGGATAAATGGAATTCTTTAGAGGAGGCCTTCACCCTCGCCTGAGGAGGGGTTCTTGCACACGATATAATAGGATTCAATTTATACAACAATACGTAAATAACATTAACTAAGCATATATTTTACTTTTTTAATAATTTGTAATGCAAGAAATAAAAGGCTTTTTTATTTTTATTTTTATTTATTTTTTATAGATTTTTTTTTATCTATAAGTTAAAATGTAAGAGATGAATACGGCTACTTGCGGGATTATTTGAAAGAGTTACTACGGTCCTGGAGCGCATAAGGCAACTGAAGGAACATAAGTAGGTTTTAGTTAGTATTTTGATACTACCTCTCACTTCACCCAGAGCGGGACAAGTTGTTTGATGACTTCCGATCTTCAAAAAGTAGAAAGAGCGACGAGGCGTCATGTGGCTTGTCAATTCAGTGCACAGAGGTTAATGATAGAACTTGGCGTTGTCCAGCTGAGCCTCTGAGTTGATTTTGTGCAGTTTCTTCTTTCATATTAAATTTAATAAAAATAAACATAGATAACCTCCTTTTTTGGAATCGGTTAATAAAAATAAAGGCGAAAGTTTGTGAGTAAGTTTGTAACTTTTTTACTTTTAAACAGCTGAACGGATATCGATGAAATTTGGTACACGGGTAGACCACAGTCACGAATAATTATTTCGAGAGTATGTTCCCTTGGTAAATATAATATAATATGCCCGCGAGGTGGTTTACGGCCCATTTCTTCTCCTGGAGAGGAGGCCTGAGTCCCAGCAGTGGGAACATTATAAGGCTGTTTATGCTATATCTATTCTTCCTCTTTTCGTCCTTATTTTAAATCTTAAACTTGAACGAACATGCCACTTACTGTAAGTCTACTCTATGATGACCAAATTGAGTGGCAGGTGAGATAGTGATTGAGTTACAATAATATCCCCAGAGTTTGATGTCTTAGTTACCTCGAGATAGAGGGTTTATTTAATTATTTTAAATCCATATTATTTCGTCGGACCACGGAGTTCCAAGTTGTCCCCTCGGATCTCTGTCAACATAAAAAAAAAACCGGGCAAGTGCGAGTCAGACTCGTGCACGAAGGGTATCATTATCTATAAAAACGTTAAAAAAAAAACATGTCTATTGTATGGGAGCCTCACTCAAATGTTTATTTTAATCTGTTTTAGTGTTTGTTGTTATAGTGGCAACAGAAATACACATCTGTGAAAATTTCAACTATCTAAATATCATGGTTTATGAGATACAGCCTGGTGACAGACGGACGGACAGTGAAGTCTTAGTAATAGGGTCCCGTTTTACCCTTTGGGTAAGGAACCTTAAAAAGACCAATTAAATTTAGAACCTCCTTTTTTTTGGCAAGTGCGAGTCGGACTCGCGCACTTAGGGTTCCATATAAACTTACCTTTGAAAACACTTCAATTCCCGAATTGTTACGAAGATTTTTCCGAATTCCAATTTTTTTACTCTTGTACTATGAGACCTTGCTTCATGCCAAATTTCAGATTTTAGGTCAACGGGAAGTACCCTATAATTCCATTCCACCAAATTCCAACAGGAAGAATCCTGAAATTTGGCATGAAGCAAGGTCTCATAGCACAGGTATAGAATAAATATGAAAACAGTAATATTGTTGTTACGATACAAAAAAAAAAACTGTTTTTGTGAGACAGAAAAATCTTCGTTACTCTATTTGGGAATTGAACTGTTTTCATAAGTAAGTTTGTACGGAACAGTCCAACTCGCACTTGCACGGTTTTTTTGAATATGTTTAAAAATAGAAATTTTCGGAAGACATTAATTATCTCGTAAGAAATATTTAATTGAAAATTGGAATTTGTTCAATAACAGATTTTTACCAGATACGCAATGTTCTAGACAGATTTTAAGATATGGGCTCCAGTAAAAGTGGGCCGAAATCATTCGTGTAATATAGCCCTCGGCCGTTGAGTTGCTTTTAGATTCGCGAATTAGACTGACTCACTATGCCTTTCGACGTGTATCTAGATGCTGAACTTTCACAAACTAATTCAAACAAAATATACCAAAAAACAGTTTAAAAACATCTTAGCTTAAGATAAATTAATGGCATTAGAACTTCTAGTAAAATGAATGAACTGTAGCGTCGTCCTACATAGTTGTATCATTAAATTCTATTTGAGGAAGCAATATTTTACAGAACAATTAACTATCTGCTTTGTTCAGTTACAACTAAAACTAAGGAAATTTTCTTCGCAGAATAGAGCTGGATGCTCTTCCTTATAGGAATTTAATACCCCATTGACATGTCTGTACCTGTTTTAGGTGGATTTTTTCGGGGTGAAGTTCAGGAGCATTGCAATTATTCGCAAATTGATTTCTAGTGGATCGAGGTGAGATAGGCGTAGCTTTATATCTCAAGTGACTACACAATTGAAAAGTATGTGGAATCATTGAAACATGCTCGATCTCGTATTAATGGAGCTGAGAATTTTATTGCAGTAGGTACTAGCTAACCCGGCAAACCTTGTTCTGCTATGTATACTCGTACAAATATTATTAAAGAAAAAAGTTTAAAAAATGCCTGAACCTATTCTCAGCCCTAACGAATATATAGACCAAAAAATTTCATAATAATCTGTCAAACCGTTTCAGAGGAGTTCAATAAGAATCATTGTGACTCGAGACTTTTATTTATTAGATTGACTATCTCAGCGAGCCTTGCCGAGAAGGTTGACTCGCTGCATTAGTTACCAAATACCAATAAAAAGAATAGAGAATCTGTCTGATAGCAAAAATAAACCTAAGACTACTCAAAGTTACATTGTAACAGCGAAAACGGCAGATGTAAACTATTTTTTATTTTATTTGTTTTATACTAGTGCTTAACTGCGATCCCACCTGATGGTAAGTAGTGATGCAATCGTTGTTGGTGAGGCGCACTAGTTTATTAAGAGCTTTTTCACTCTAGCCTTGAAGGCACCCAAATTATAATCGGATGGGAAGACCGCAGCAGAAAAATTGCTCCAGTCCTTCGTTGTACGCTAAATACAATGTACGATAATGCTTGGGATTAACTACGAGATTTTTTTGTTGAACATATGAATCCCATAAATGTCACTTTCTGATGGAAAGTCAATCATCATTGCTGATAAAATGTCAATTTGTGTAATCTCTCTTGACGAATTATTGTGTGCGAATAACATTAAGCTTTAGGTCTTTAAAACAATTCCAAAGCCGACAGTATATAGGTGTCACTTACTCTGTAGAGTATCGTCCTGGGGCGCATCGCAGCCTCGGTCTGAAGGCTCGGCGCCGCCGTGAATAATATCTCAGGTATTTGCATCCGCACAGCAGCATAGCGGGGAGTATCGAGGATGCTCCACTTTCAGCTATTAGGTCACATCATTAGTGGAATTATATCTAGGTCATGTTGTGATGTCCTTTTTAACTCGGGCTTACGTTATGTTGGGTTAGTAGTTTATAGTTTTTTAGTCAGTTTATTTTCTCTTTATTATTATAACTGATACTAGCGGCTTCATCCTTTTGAAACGTGTTTAATAGTCTTAAGGGAAATTAATACTGGGATGAAAAAGCCAGAATACGTTTCAATCTAGGTCAGGTTTATCTGTGTGGCAAGTTTCATCAAACTAAATAGTCCATCTTCCATAAACCCAAAACTACAACAACATCATCATCATTTCAGCTGAAAGACGTCCACTGTTGGACATAGGTTTCTCCCAAGTATCGCCGTAACGACCGGCCCTGTGCGTCTCGCATCCATCGAATTCCTGCGACTCTCACTAGGTCATCGGTCCACCTCGTGAGAGGTCTTCCAACACTGCGTCTTCTTTCAAAACTACAACGTTACAAAAATATAATCTCATTGCTGGTATAGAGAACATTTTGAAGGTCAACCCTGAAATGTGCTCCCCTGTTAAGTGACCCGTAACCGTGACCTCACCTACCTTAACACATATTCCTCATCTAAGCGTTGTAGAATGAGATGTTGACTACTTCTGCTAAAGACACCTCGCTGATAACGAGAGCGTGCACCGCTCCCCGGCGGCGGCGGGCGCGGCAGTGGCCGACTGACGCGCGGCGAGAGCGCTCCGCTCGCTCCGCTCATGCCCACTCCGCTCCAAAGTTTAAGCGATATTTTTATACATACCACTTTAGTATTTATATTTATACACCCTGTAGTTTAGCTAGTGTAGTGAAGTGTCTTATTGTGGTATTGTTTGATTTTTAGTAAGTATTTTTTAAAAGTGAGCGAAAATAAATATTGGTGAAAAAGGAGAGTTTTTAGTGGGAAAAATACTCTTAGTGTAAGTTGATTATGCTGAAAAAAACTCAGAGTTATTTTTTAAATGACGGAATTTCATTCAAAAAGCCCGAGAGAGTGCAGAGTCTGAAAAATGCGCGAAAAAACAAACTACAAGCAGCTGCACCGTTTGTGTTTCCATTCACGTACAAGTTTCTATAAATTTCGATTGTGATTGTTACCGAACTAAACTCATTTCGTGTTACATTTATCAAAATCAGTTTACATTTCGTCTGATCGCAAAAACAATTCATAGAAAGTTGGGCTTTGAAAATAAACAAATTGAATCATTTTGATTAGAATCCACGAGCGCGGTCAATCAACAGAATAAACTTGGAAACTGTGCAATTTTATGAAAAATCTTACAATTTCAAACAACGTGGTTCCTGTGGCTTTGTTTATTAATTTTTTGAGTGCTCTGTTTATATTTGTAAAGAATTGTGAATTTGAATGGATACAGGGTTGTAGGCGAGACACGAAACACATTGTATTATTCACTGTATTTTTCTCTTGCATTGAAATGTTTACACTTGCTATATGCGTTACTTTTCATTCAAGCAGAGATTGACGAAACTAGATAGCAATTATTGACGAACGAAGATTAAAAAAATTAAGAAATTATGTGAAAATAGATTTACTTACACGTAAGCATTACAATGGAACTATTGTGTGTTGCACTTTTGCCAAAACAGATCACCTACAAAATGTTTAAATATAATATATATTCTGAAATCTATGATGATACGAGTAGTAAAGTTATTTTAATGTTTATGTTGTGAAAATATTTAATATATATTTAAACATTTTGTACCTAAATATTCTATTTGAGACGTAAGTATTAAGTACTCATCATCAGTCTACCATATAAAAAATATTAAGCACAATTATTTCAACGCTTTGTTCGAGGTCCAAAGATGAAAATAAAACAAAAGTAAACATTAACGGTACTTATTTATTTACAACATAATGCAACTACAATTTACTTTATACAAATAAACTAATAAATAAAAAATAATAGTGATGTAATAATAGTATGGGCATTTATTACGTTATAAATTTATTGCTAGGTATATATTTATATTTTAAGTACCTATTTACTCTGTAGAACACCCGATGAAGAAGAAGCAATTAGGACATCGCAGGAACTTTCTTTCCATTTTGTAATTGATTGTTTATAAACTAGCATCCTCCAGTACAACTTTTACTCAACTTCATTGAAACTACACGTGGGAAATGAGAGGATAAAAAAACCATATCCGCGACACTACCCTCGAAAATTTAAGTTCCGCACAAACCGCGGCGAAAACTACTCTATGTGCTAATTCAGAATATATCCCACTTCACCACGCAGCTGTGGCCTGGAGATTGAATGACAGACGTACATACAAAGTTTAATATGAGTGTTTGAGAGAATATTGCGGATCTAGGCAGTGAGATAAATCCCTAGGGCGGTGTTAGCCTACCCAACGCTCTAACCCCTTGGCAGTTAAATTCAAATCCACGTCCTCCAGCTCAACCCTACCTTGAATAATCAAATTGACAGTTTGAGTTTGTTATTTATTGACACTAATCGAGTGTCATGTCGTTGCTATGGTGATTGAACTAAGTATATTTAAGCTGTGTGGGATATTCTAACTGGTTTGGGATTTGAGTTTTAGCCACGACTAGAACGTTGCTTAGTCAGTATTCGTATAAGTTCGAGCCCTATTTATTTATTTAATCTTCATGCTACACAAAGTACAAAGGCGGACTTAATGCCTTAGGCATTCTCTACCAGTCAATCTAGGGTGGTGAAGAGACAATATGGTAAATGCAATGTATGATTTAAAATTTATTGGCAAAACTTATTAATTTATTCGCTTATTGATAAACTAGTGCGATTCACTACGACTCACTACTAGCTTATTGATAAAATAGTGGGAAATCATCCAATGACATCTCCTGCCCTGGAAGGAGCGCGAGGGCAGACTTTTACTGACTAAAACCCACTCCTGTTCCTTCTTTGCCCTCGTTCCGGTGCCCCAGGGTTCTCTTTCGCAACACCCATGGGCATCACTGCTTACCATCAGGAGGGATCGTAGTCAATCACTGGTTTATATGATTTAAAAAAAGATATATTTTTTTAATATGATTAATATTTAGATTATTTAATATTTATTACTTTAAATGTCTTCTTTCACAAATTCGCTGGAAGAAATTTCTTTTGAAATTTTCAAAACGCGAGCCTATCAATAATAAAAAAATAAAAAACCGGACCTTTTTACCGTTTTTTATAATGATCTGTATCTGTATCTGTGTGTGTGTGTTCTTCATTCATGTGTATGTACATAAATGATAAAATATCTGAAATCTCGAAGCTTTTATTAAAAAAAATGAACTTCGACAATCCGCTTACACACAGATTTGATATAAAAATTTATTTATCACTCTGATATGATATTAGTTATAATGTCAATACTTATTTATACTGACAAAATCTCAAATCAAATTGAATCTTATACCATTAGTGATG
This sequence comes from Mythimna pallens, assembly GCA_961205895.1. NCBI lineage: Eukaryota > Metazoa > Arthropoda > Insecta > Lepidoptera > Noctuidae > Mythimna > Mythimna pallens. The sequence continues at coordinate 20,019,832 of OY540847.1, read as the reverse complement.
ACTTCGTGCCACACACAACTAAGTTAATTCCCCGAATCAATCACTATTTCTCCAGTGAATAGGAGTAGTAACGTTATCAATCATTCTCGATACATCGATCAGCTGACTTCACCAACTTACGGATGGCAGTCAGCTGGTAGCTCCCACACTGGCGTTGCTATAGCAACGGAGCAGTGTTTATCCTGCCCCATCAGCCGTTCAAGGTTGCATTTTTTTTGTCTTCTTTTGGTACTCGCGACTTGTAAAACTGTACAATGCTTTATTGATCAATTTTTTTTTAGCACGGTTTGCGCAGAATCCTTTTTCTAAAATAACAGTAACCTAAGGTACTTCATATAACATCAGCTATCTACCAGTGAACGTCCCGTCAAAATCGGTCTAGCCCTTTTGGCGAAATAAACAGAAAGACCGACAGACAAAATATTGGTGTCGAATATAAATTTCGTACGAAATTAGTAAATAAATATTATTTTGCAATTATAACCAGACACTTTAATTTTGTGTGTATGTATTATAGATAGATGTATAGATATTGCCCTGTTTGGCCGTTGTCTCACCTGATGGTAAGCGATGCTGTGATCGACGATAGAAGATGCTTGCCTAGAAGTAAACTATTTACTCTTGACTTAAAGACCCCTAAGTTATAGCTCCCGAACATTTTATCATTTTGTGACGAAGATAGTTACACCGAAAATTATTTTTTTATAATCGTGCACAGCAAATGAAGATAATGAGATGAGCTCGTGGCTTAATAACAGACAAAAGGTTAAGCAATACTTGACGAGATCGGTCTGCAGATGGGTGGCCATTATAACATATCGGGAATCACGAAGGAACCTCGACATGCCTCGTAAAATACAATAAATTTGCCGTTCACAGCCGATGTTCCCGGATATCATTTGTGGATCTTTGACAGTCTTTACAGATTGTCAGAAGCCAGAAAAACCTAACATCAGTCTTTCCAAGAGCTATTATGATCTTGTTACTGGGTTGTGGAGGTTAGATAGGCAGTCATCATCATCATCATCATTTCAGCCGAAAGACGTCCACTATTATACACGTTGACACCACATAGGCCTCCCCAAGCGTCGCCACAACGACCGATCCTGTTTGTCTCGCATCCACGGCATTCCCACGACTCTCACCAGGTCGTCGGTCCACCTTGTGGGAGGCCTACCAACGCTGCGTTTTCCGGTGCGCGGTCGCCACTCTAGAACTTTTCGGCCCCATCGACCATCCGTTCTACGAGCAATGTGCCCTGCACACTGCCACTTTAGTTTGGTGATTCTTCGGGCTACGTCGGCGACCTTAATAAATTTTCCTGCGGATTCCCATGTGTTTGGAAGAGGGCATTCATAACTCCCATTTACAAAAGTGGAGACAAAAGTAACGTTGAAAACTATCGACCCATATCTATCTTGTCCACCTTGTCTAAGCTTTTTGAGAGTTTAGTGCACAGCCACTTATTTCCACAGATGAGTCATCTTATTATACCTGAACAGCATGGTTTCGTCAAATCCAGGTCAACCACCACAAATTTAATGATCTTTACCCAATTTCTGTTTAAAAACATGGATATGCGCACGCAAGTTGATGCCGTATACACTGATTTTCAGAAGGCTTTTGACAAGGTGGACCACAAATTGCTACTCGATAAAATTGCCTACAATGGCATAAGAGGCAATTTACTCAGATGGTTTGCATCATACATTTTTTGTAGGACTCAGAAAGTGGTCGTCAATGGGTTCGAGTCTGATTATTTAGTTGTCAAGTCAGGTGTGCCTCAGGGATCTGTCTTAGGCCCATTACTTTTTATATTATTTATAAACGACATAAAGTCCTGCATAGTCAATTCTAAATTCCTGATGTACGCCGATGATATTAAAATCTATAAGGCCTGTACAACCTTTCAAGATTGCTTGCTATTGCAAGAGGACTTATGCAGGCTTTCGCAGTATTGTCTTGATAATAAACTTCATCTTAGTCTTCCTAAATGTTATTTTATATCCTTTACTAAAAACAAAAAAACTTTTAATTACCAGTATACTCTGAACGATATAAAATTAAATAAAACTGAGTGCACACGTGATCTTGGCGTATTACTAGACTGCAAATTACATTTGGATACCCATGTCGACAACAGAATTAACAAAGCTTTACAGATGTATGGTTTTGTTATGCGGTCATGCAGGGAATTTAAAAGACCTTCTACTTTTCTCTTTCTATACAAAACTCTAATTCGTGCCCAGTTGGAATATGCGGTGCCCATATGGTGTCCCTTTTATTTGAAATATAAGAATTCCATAGAAATGGTACAGAAGAGGTTTCTTCGTGCTACCCACTACAAGTGTTTCCGTACAAAAATATCCTATACAGATTTGTTAAAACATTACAAAATATTGAGCTTGGATTCTAGACGATCATTAATCATGGTTATGATGCTATATGGTATATGCAACAACAAGTTCAACTGTATTGAACTCTCCAACGATCTATGTTATGTAGTACCTAGAACTATTGTCCGGCGGGAGGTGCGCGCACCTCAATTATTCTATACTGCACGTTGTAGGACGAATGCTGGGGTGCGGGCGCCTCTCCGCCAACTAGTGGCAACCTATAACTCACATTTTATAGATTTAGACATTTTCGCGCTTTCTCAATCTAAATTTAGAAAAATGGCTTGTCATTTGCTGGCTCATCGCCCTTAAACTAGACTCACATGTATTTGCTTCTCTTATAATAATTGTAAGAGTATTTATACCTATATATTATATTACTCTTTTTTAACGCGCGTCCGTTATCCTATTTCACGTGTTAAGTCGTGGACAATGGTGTGGGTTATACTTTTTTTTACTTTTATGATAAAACTACTGTATATTGATTCTGTATTGTATAACTGTTTTTTGTCCCAAATAAATAAAATAAAATAAAATAAATAAAATATCTTCTTTCCTGATTCGATTTCGCAAGGAATCTCCGAGCGTAGCCCTTTCCATTGCCCTTTGGGTGTCTATAAGCCTTCTGATGAGGCCCATTGTAAGCGACCATGTTTCAGTGCCATATGTCATCACTGACAGCAACATGCACTGGTCAAAGACTTTCGCCTTGAGACACTGTGGCTGATATGATAGACAGTCGCTCCATGAAAAATATTGGCATTCAGTTGCATCTAGTTTAACCGAAAGTCAACCCTAATTTATTTGTCAAAAACTAAAGAAGATAATTCTATATATAAAAGGAGAAACTGATTAACTAACATATCAAGGCACAGCTGAAACTACTGGGACTAAGAGCGTGAAATTTTGCACAAGTTTTTTTTTATGACATAGGCGAAGACTAAGAGAGGGTTTTCCCACCCTAAAGGGATGAAACGGGGGTCCAAATTTTGTATGGAGAAACCTACTTTCACGCGGGTGAAGCTGATGTTAGAAGCTAATGATTAGCACATGGTGGTAACTATTAAATTAAATAAAAGATGGTGGAAACTGGTCTTACATTCGGGTCTTTCAATATACTTCCCTACGAAGGATCGATTACTCATAGAAATCGGCCATAAGAACAGTTAAAAGCATTCTTAAATAGAATCATTGAACAAGATTAAACAGTAATTTCTTAGAAATAACTGGTTCTCAAGTAACTTGAACAAGTTGTTTCTTAGAAACTTGTGCTCGCTTGTGTTGCTCGTATTTCAATAGAGTATCTCTTTAACAAATTATTTGACTAACTGACGATGAAAGGAGAAGGAGGTTCCAATTGAAGTAACTTTCTTTTAAATTGGCTCTTGTGTTAGACGATTCAGGAGAAGTATTAGAAGTTAGGAATTTATAAATTCAATGAATTTTAAGTTTTGTGTATTCAATTTGGAGTAATTCTTGTTGGATTGGGTTTTGTTTTCAATTCAATACATTTTGTCATTTAAAGATTGAAATAGCAAAATGTTTCCAATAGTTATTATAAAATTTTAGAAAAAATATTAAGTACCTACAGTGGTGGTTTTATCTCATGAAGGCAGGTTAGATTTAACTGTGTACACACACAATGAATGTGTACTTAAACCTACGCAGGTTTAAGTAAAGTTTTGTTCTGTGTGCGCCAGCTCAATGGGCTTGGTGTTATAGAAAATAGCTTACGCACACAAAAACATGTATACACACGAATCCACACACACATCCAAGACCAACCTGCCTTCGTGAAGTAAAATATCTATAACTTAATGACATTTAATATTTTCTAGCAGATAAGTGTATTAGAAGTGAGAGGCGATGAAGAATCTTACTCGTTGTCTACAAAATCAGAATCTATCATACATAACTTACCACCCCAGTCGCCATCCAGTGCTTCATTAAACCCTGTAATACCTAGACTCCAAAATTAGGGCACAGTGAATCCTAAATAACGACCATTATTAGCGTACCTACCCTGCTTTTAGACGGTTTGACGCTACACTAACTAAGGTCAGACTTAGGTAGGATTATACCTCAACGCCTAGGTTTGTAGTCCGTGTATTTGTGTAGATCAAAAACCGCAAACCCTTAGTTAGACGGTGCTTATTTGTGTGGTAACCCTGGACTACCGCCTGACCCTAGGGACTATATAGTCTGCGAGAGAACCTGAAATACCTTTCTAAAATTACTTACAAGGTAGTTCGTGGAGTAATAAGCGATTGCTTTCTAATAAATTTGCTTTCTATATATTCGAACACACAAATTTGTAAGTACAGACAGCTGTATCAACTGGGTACCTACCACTCTCATAATTTTTTTTTGCGGTTGGAAATTATCTAATGACGTCTCCTGCTTTAGGATGGAACGAGAGGGCGTGTCAGTCTATTATTGACTAAAAACCACACCTATGCTCCTTCAGTTGGCCACGGGTTTCCTTTACAGAAGTTTTCCCATGGCTCTGGCAGGCATCGGCCCTGTTGGGCTCCTATGGTTTTGCTGACATCTTTGCGGCGCGCGTGGAACACTACGCGCTGTCGACGAGTTGGGCTTGAGCGATAAGCGGACAGCGAGCTGGAATTGCTCGTCGTTCGCAAACTCGCGCCTACCGTGACCCGAGTTCGCTCTGCTATTCCCGATGCCCGAGGCGTCTCCAGTCGCGACGGCTGGGCCATGAGGATGCACGTTCCATCACTCTTACAACCGCCTCCTTTGTTAGTAATACTGTTTCGCAGAAGCGGAAATATTCTTATTTTTTGCTTTTATTCCAGATCTTGGCAATATTTTTTTGTAGAATTTGCGGGTAGAATGAAAATATAATTAACTGCGTTCTAATTGAACATTAAAAATTACTCACGTGTAGGTCAGGTGTAACTCCATTTATTTTTGCTTATGCATTATTAATGCTTAGTTTTGAAATATCTTCTAATATACCTGCGAAAGGAGGGTTGAGAAAAACTTATTTGTAACTTTTTGTTACAAAAATAGAACGAAGACTCGTAAATATAAAGGATTTGTAAATAAATAAGAGGAAATATGTTACTGTTATAAGTGCAAATAACTAGGCAATAAAAATATTTAGAAATATAGAACATTAGAAATATAGAACTTACCTTAAATAAAATAAACTAAATAGGTCTGCACAACAGAGATTAGCGCACTATCTACAACACTTTTGTTTCGCATTTTAGCGAAAAATAAGTGACTTGCCGATTTCATTGCGATTTTCACTTATAAAAACTAGACCCGAGCCCTCTAAATATAAATTTAGAAAACAGCCAGTTCGTCCAAAAAAAAAAACTTAGCCCATCATCATTTAAAATGAGAAAGTAAAAAAAGACTAGGTTTTTCAAGGTGATTTTTCTGAAAACTAAAAAATGTGAGAAACTTTAATTTATGAGTTCATTTTGTGTCTTTGTTACGAAATACTAAAGTCATAGTAAGAACTAGGATAATTAATTAGGTCTGCCTTTGTATCTTTGTGTTCTAAGAGGTTTTAATAAATTAATTAGTTTCAAAAGTTTGAAATGTGTTGAGCAGTGTTACGAGTACCTATCGGATAGACTGTTAACATTTTTCTCTGGAATTTCTTACTACCAGCCTTTATTTATGTGGGAAATCTTCAACACCGACTCTTAGTGTCAGACTTTTACTGACTAAAACTTACAGTATTCCTCCAGTTGCCCTGTATTGCGAGGGTGGTAGTAACTCTTTCGAACAATCCGTAACCATGGCAAGTCGGCCTTAACTGGTCCTTACAATTTTACCTATTGACATCTCTGCAAGGCGCGCGTGGAACAAAACACGCCATCGACTCGGGCTTGGTCCTTACCGGATGGCTTGCCGTCCGCAAACCCGCACTTACTACTAGCCTGGTGTCTAGTTTTTAAGTTCCGGTGATTACGATAGGCTCGCTCCTATAAGGTACACGGGACATCATTGGCGAATTTTGGACGTACCTACCTAAATTGTTATCTCCATGACAGCATAATCGGCCTTATAATGTTTCCACTACTGTGACTCAGGCCGTAATCCACCATGCGGACCTAGTACGGACCGGTTTCCTAATGATGTTTTCCTTCAATGTAATTCCTTCAAGGTAATGTAATAAATAACACAAAGTAATGCACCTGGTTAGGTTTGAAGATGCAACTCGTAAGTCGGGGTCGTCACCATTGGGCTATCACTGTTCACATGATGTTTATAACATAATTCGTTTTCATCATTTCGAATCTGCTTATTAAAATTCGATCAGCCCTTTTCGCAACATTACCTACTTATAACAAAATTCCAAACATCAATATTATTTTTGCGCAACATTTCTGAAACCCCCACGCAAACATGATATCTATACATTGATATAATTTTAGTGAACCCTCTAGTAAAACTGCCGACAAGTTTGCGAGAATTTTTCATATTTATGAAGTAAGTTCGGTTTGGGCCGGACAGCCGCCCCTGTCCGGCCGAGCGTGTAATGCGTTCGACGCAGGTAACGTTTACGTTGATACCAATTTAAATTAATTTCACGACTATGAACTGGGTTTAGGGTATTGTCACTTTTGTAAGCTAAATGTGGGGTGTTTGATAAGAGCTCCTTGTGAATGAGATGGCAGGAAAAATGCCTCTTGAATTGTCTACCTGCTATCTTGCAGTATTGTTACTATTTTGTGCAAAATGTATCCATCCAGTGAAAAAGAAAATACACAACGCCATCTAGTCCCAAACTAAGTAGAACTTGTGCTATGAGTACTAGACAACTGATAAACATATATTTGTTTCTAAACACTACGTACATATAATAGATAAATTTTACCCAGATACAGAATAAATGATCGTGCTCATCCCACAAACATTTGTCTTGGGTGGAAATCGAACCCACAACCACCGTTAACGCAGTCAGGGATACTAACTAGACCAAAAAACCAGTCAAATTACAGGTATTTCATCAGGACATAATGAGTACTTAATAGGAACACGTACAAAAAAAAATGACTTTAGTGCATAGCTACAAAGGTACCTATGAAATAATAGGGTCTAGTCTAGGATACCGGTTTCCTCACGATGTTTTCCTACACCGTTAAGAGCAGTGGTGAAGAAATAAATTACAAAAAATAATACATTAGATAAGAATGAAGATATCCGCAGGTGAACCATGGTTAGCTCAAAGACATAGCCCAAAAACTCGCCAAAGTTAAATGGCAGTGAACAGGCTACATTGCTCGCAAAACAGATGGTCGATGGAGACGAAAGTATCTAGTGTGGCAACCACGTACCGGACGACGCCGCGTTGGAAGACCTCCCACAAGGTGGACTGCTGACCTGGTGAGGGTCACGGGAATTCGACGGATGCAAAACGAACAGGACCAGTCGTAATGGTGACACTTGGGGCCTATGTCCAACAGTGGATATCTTTTGGCTCAAATGATGGTGATGATGAATACAATAAATGGTGTTCTGCAGTGAGATGGAGTCACGGCAGACCACGAAGGAAACAGCGGGACGAACTGTACAGATTTCGCCAGAACTGGAAGAAGGAAGCACGGGTGTGCGAAAGATGGAAGGAGTAAAGAGCCGCCTTAGCCGCCGCGAACGCTTGCCTGACTTTCAACCTGTGGTATATAAGTACTTCTAAGTAAATAGTTTTTTGTGACCTAACAACAAATTCAAGCGTAGGCATGGTTCATTCAGATCCGACGACGGGCGACACAGTTGACGCAATGGTTGAGCGATTGGCTGAGGTCCTACGTGTCGCGGATTCGATTCCCCCATGGAACAAATATTTGTTTGGCCTACGGATAGTTGTTCTGGATCTGGGTGTCTTGTGTATGTGAGTTTACATGTTTGTATACGCACTCACGATATATACCTACCCTATTGCGTAAAAGCCAATCACTTAGACACCACGCACTGCCTTATCTATTAGTTACTACTAGTTTTACTTCCCAATCAACCCCAATAAAGACAATATTAATAGAATAGCCATTATCCCTACGTTTAGCCCCTCCCTATCGGCCCCCAGTCTAGGCCATTTATGTCCCGTAACGTATGTTTTATGCCCCATAAAGTGCTGTGCTGATGTGTGCTTTGTGTTGAAGTATTGTGTGCTGAATGTGGGCCGTTATGTGTCGGACCACTGACCGATACGTTTTACGAGATGTACAGCTTTGTATGTAGAATAGCGTTGGTTTGTAGTCATTTTTGTTTTACTTGGGGTTGGGTCGTGGAGCAATAAATTATCTTGCAATTTCTGACTGGCCAATTTTATTATAATTAAAATGCAATTTAATTTATATAATTATTTTTTTTTTTTATTTATTGGGGAAAACAAACAATAACACATAGGAAATTACAGAAAGAAGGCTTAGAACTAGTTTTATACATGTGATATCAACAACGTTCTCCACATATAAAAACGTGAGACACTTGGTTTGACAAGAGCTGTAAATTTTTTTTTTTTTTTTTGTAAGCATGCGAAAAGTTTTTTTTTTAAATTACAATATGGTTTACAAACAATAGAGCTGGCCTATTATTAATCATTACATTCATTTTTTAATAAGTTGAGTAAAACTATTTTGAATTTCCTTTTAGGTTCAGAAAACAAATCTAGATCGCTAAAATTTTTATTAAAATTGCTCGTAAGGCGATGAAGAGGGGCACGCAAACCAGCGATTGTTCGACTGATAGTAGTGGCAAATACAGGCCGTGCGCGCACCTCGCGTCCCTGGCATGTTCTGGGCACTATATAGCACAACTTGTTAATAATATTTAAACAATCATACCAGTTATTACATAAGTCATACAGAAATGTAGTTTCAAGAAAAGTACGCCTTGCATTCAAAGAGAGCAGGTTAAATTTTTTAAGCAATTCACTGTAAGAGAGATAACAACTTCTAAAACAACGATAATGCACAGACTTCAAAAATTTACGTTGTATACTTTCTATACACTCAATATATTTGCTGTAGAAGGGGTTCCACCACGGGTACTGCATATTCTAGTTGAGACCTAATTAAAGATTTGTAGAGGTATAAATAGGTACTAGGGTGCTTAAATTCTGTGGCTGATCTCAGCACAAAGCCGTACATACGATAAGCAGTACTGACAATTTTATTAACATGCGCTTCCAAATTCAGTTTATCGTCGAGTAATATGCCCAAATCACGAATCAAACTCTCCCTCTTCAGAGTTTCACTGTGTATTGCATAGGGATATTTGAATATATTTATATTTTTTGTGAAACTAATAATAATAATAATAAGCTGGCAACACCAGATGTCAACAAGTTGTTTTTTCACCGACGAAGATTTTTAAATATTAATTTCTGTTCCCATTTTTTCACAATTTTTACAATAGCCAACAAGAAACAATACGTAATAAAAACTTGATCAAAACCATAGTAATTATAGCAAAAATCAACAAGAAGAAGAAAAATATGCACAAGACCAGACAGATGACAGATGTCACCAACAAAAATAACATAATCAATATTAATAAGGTTTTTTTTTTTTTTTAAGGATCAAGATTGATAGCTGTCAGTCGTGCTGGAGAGATTATTTTTTCCAAAACTACTTATTTAACAAAATAACAGTTAGAAATTTTATATTTCTTCGCAGTTTTCAGTGTTTTTCTCTTTTTTTTTGTTTTTTTTTAACAGGCATGGACCTTCCTCCTCCCCCTCCAGCTCCCCCTGACCCTCCTGACGCTGTAACATGTTCAAATTCAAACTCGGCGGTTGGTAAGCGACGCCATATTATAGACTCCGAAACTATTGAGATTGTTTCAAAAAAAACAATTATTGATAAGGATATGGCTGTTGCGGCCATTCAAACTCTATATATTCACCCTTCTCTAAAAGATGGCATAAAATCATACAGTGAGCAAGAAAAAGGTCCCTTTATAGTCCACGTTTCCCGATCCGAACCGGATCCTTCGGCTGGGACATCGATTCGTCCAATAAAGTTTGGGCAGTTTTTAATTAAAAATAATATCAAAAATATTTGTAGGGATGGCATTAAAAAAGTGGGCAGAAATAAAATCTCTGTCGAATTCACCTCTGGTGAGGCGGCCAACAAGTTTCTTTCCAACCTGGTTTTGAAATCAAAGTATTCAGTTTTTATTCCATCTTTTAATATTACCAAAATGGGTATCGTCCGTCAAGTGCCGGTCGATATGTCTATGGACGAATTTGTGGATTCAATTATTCTTCCTGATGGATGTGGAGCTGTTCTAAAAGCACGCAGGTTAAACCGGAAAAATAAACAGGAGGGCAAGACCTCCTGGATTCCTACTCAGACAATAGTAGTTACTTTCAAGGGACAGGTTCTTCCTCAAAGGGTTTTTCTATTTCACACATCTCTGCCAGTGGAGGTATATCAGTACCCCACTATACAGTGTCAAAATTGCTGCCGTTTTGGGCACGTTAAGGCACAGTGTCGGTCCAAGGCAAGGTGCTTTAGGTGCTCACAACCTCACACTGGTGACAGTTGTGACGTAGTAGAGGCCAAGGCCACTTGCATCCATTGCTTGGGCCGTCACTTTGCCTTTTACGGTAGCTGTCCCGAGCAAAGTAGACAAAAATCAATTAAAATATTAATGTCTCAGGAAAATCTTTCATACGAAGAGGCTTCTCGATCCTTTCCTACTGTAAAAAAATTATATTCCGAAGTGACCCAAAATTTACCAACCCAGTCTTCTTACTCTTCTTCCCAATCTACTAGCCTTTCTCCTCCTACCTCTTATAAAAAAACTGTGTTTTCCTCCCCTAAGCCTAGAGCTCCTCTAGGCAAGTCTTATGACAAAACTGCCCATAGGTCTATCGTTGCTGAAGATCCTTCATCCTTTCCCAATGGCTTCTCTCTTCTTTCTCAAAATTCTTCATCCCCAAAGTCCCCTCAAGAGGATAGCCTCTTAGAAATACTTTTGTCTCTAATTATTAGTTTAGTTTCCCGTGATAATTTATCTTTACCGCCCCACGTTGCCCAGAAACTCTCTTTGCTTCTCTTTAATAATGATTATGGATCTAGTCTCCACACTCCAGTGGAACATTCAAAGCATTCGGCCGAAGAAGCCTGAACTTTTATTCTTAATAAATAAATTTCACCCATCAGTCATTGCCGTTTCGGAAACTTGGTTGGTGCCTGGTTCTCATTTTCGGGTCTCAGGTTACTCTTGTCTTCGAAATGATAGGGCTGATGGGTACGCAGGTAGTGCCCTTCTTGTCAGGCGCTCCCTTCCTTTCTCTCTTATATCTCTTCCCCCTACTTCTCCTGACATTAATATCGTTGCTGTTAGGGCTTTTAATATTACTTTCCTCTCTGCATACATCCCTCATCCTCATTCTAGTTTAATTCCAGACATTTTATGTATATTTTCCTCAGTTCCCTCTCCAATAATTTTTATGGGTGATTTAAATGCTCATCATCGCTCATGGGGCTCGAGCCATGATGATAACTTTGGTCGGGCTCTCCTTGAAATTTTTGACGAAGTTAATCTGTGTATTATTAACAACGGTTCTCCCACTAGGAGAGTTCGCCCTTCTCAAAACCCTAACTCAGCTGTGGATATAACAGCCTGCTCTGCTTCTCTTGCTTCCATCCTTTCCTGGAGTATCTTGCCTCATTGTTATGGTAGTGATCACTTTCCCATTATTGTCTCTATCTCTGACAGAGTAGTACCAATGCGCAATTTTAATCCTTCTCTTAAATATAGATTAAATGATGCAAACTGGTCTTCTTACTCAGATTCTCTTGAAAGTAAGTTACTATCTCTTCCCCTTCCCGACAGAAACAACCTTGTTGATTGCTATTCCAAATTTGTAGACTCCATTATCTCTAGTGCTGATGTCAATTTTCCTCTTAAAAAACCCTACAGATTCAAAGTCTCAACTCCTTGGTGGGATTCAGAATGTACTTCAGCTGTCAAGGAAAGGAAAATAGCAGAGGTTAATTATTCTAATTCAATGACACTTCAAAATTTTTTAGTGTATCAAAGAAAAGCGGCCACTGCTAAAAGACTTCTTTCCAAAAAGAAAAAAGATGGTTGGCTTCGCTATTGTCAAAGCTTGTCACCCTGCTCCCCTTCTTCCCTAGTATGGAAACAAATCAAAAGATTCAGAGGCTCCTGTAATTCTTTTGATATTTCCGCTAATGATCCTTCTTCCTGGATCGAATCTTTTTCGGATAAACTGGCTCCCCCTTCAGTTCCAAATTTGAACTCTTTTCCCTCTTCACCGGCTTTTCTTACTTCTGAAAATGATTTTGATGCCCCTTTCTCTTTTTCTGAACTTCGAATGGCACTTGACGGTCTTGTTGATTCCTCTCCTGGTGCAGATGGGATCCCTTACTCATTCTTGAAAAACGCCTCAAGTAGTACAAAGCAATATTACCTGGATCTCGTTAATAACTTTTTTGAGTACGGTTTGGTTCCTCAACCGTGGAAACACCAAATAATAATTCCGGTCATTAAACCTAACAAAAACCCGTCAGACCCAAATAGCTACAGGCCTATTGCTTTGTCATCTGTTTTGTGCAAAGTTGCAGAACATATGATGAAGCATCGACTTGAGTGGTTTGTGGAAAATAGGAACTTGTTGCCCTCATCCCAGTTTGGGTTCCGTAAAGGTATGAGCACAATGGATAGTCTTAGTTTATTAATTTCTGATATTCGTATTTCTTTGATAAGTAAGCAATTTTTAGTAGGAGCTTTTTTGGATATTGCCTCAGCATATGATAATGTTTTACTCCCGGTGCTCAAGGATAAGCTTGTGCATCAGTTGAATCTTCCTATAAAATTGGTCCGTTTTATATGTAATTTATTAATGGAGAGAACCATCTCTATTAAGTCTCAAGACTCCTCTCTTCCCCCTAAGACTATCTGGAAAGGCTTACCACAAGGTTCAGTTTTGAGTCCTCTCCTATTCAGTCTTTATACTTATGATTTACATTTTTCTACTGATTCATTTTGTCAAATATTGCAGTATGCTGATGATTTAGCTTTATACTTTTCTGGAAAATCTCTAGATGAGGCTTGTAACCGTCTAAATTCTGCCCTTGGATATTTATCTGATTGGCTTCTACAACACGGTTTATCCTTATCAGCCTCTAAGAGCTCTGTAGTTGTGTTTACAAAAAAAAAGTTTGTTCCTCCTGTTGATATTAAAGTTAACGATGAAAATATCTCTCAGGTGAACAATGTTAAATTTTTAGGAGTTTGGTTAGATTCAAAATTATCAGGTATTGCTCACACAGACTTTGTTGCGCAAAAATGCGAAAGAAACGTTAATGTTCTTCGCTCTCTTTCTGGTGTTTGGTGGGGTGCTCACCCATATACTCAAAAATTGATCTACAATGCTATAGTTCGTAGTCATTTTGATTATGGTATGTTCCTATTAGATCCTTGTAACAAATCTGGCCTTCAAAAACTCGATAAAATCCAATCAAAGTGTTTACGGATTATTCTTGGGGCGATGAAGTCGTCACCAATTAATGCCATGCAAGTTGAGTGTGTGGAACCTCCCCTTTCGATTCGAAGACAATTTCTGGCAAATAGATTTATTTTTAAACTTGTGCAAAATTCTGAGCATCCCCTTCTTGGTGAGCTGGACCAATTATCATCCATCTTTGACTCTTGTAGTCGTCGTTCTAATATTGAACCTCCTTGTCTTCTTCGTGCCTACCTTCAATTCACTCGCCTTTCTAGCCCACTTTTTCAAAACCCTATTTTGTATCTATACTCGGTGCCTTATAACGCCCTGGTATTCCATCCGGAGATCATTTTGGACTTTGGAATTCACAAAAATACCCTAGAACCGCATAAGATGTTTGTCCAAAAAGTTTCCTTGAATTATAATAATTGGAATACTATATTCACTGATGCTTCCAAAGTCTCCGATGATAGTCCTGTAGGAGTTGCTGTTTGGATTCCTCATACAAAAATTATTTTAAATTATAAGTGCCCTCCTGTTACATCCGTTTTTACAGGTGAATCAATCGCTATTTTCGAAGCCATTTCATTTGTTTTGTCTCATAAGTTGAATAACTCCATAATTTTCTCTGATTCAAAAAGTTGCCTTCAAGCCATTCTATCTAATCCTTTCAGATCTAAGTCCAGATTCCCTATAATTTTAAAAATTAGAGACTTGCTATTTCAATGTCATGAACTTGGTATTAATGTTGTCATAGCTTGGATTCCCGGTCATGTTGGTATTCTTGGTAATGAGTCAGCTGATTCATGCGCCAAAAATGCTGTTCTCACTGGCTCTCTTGCCCACTCTGAGATTTTTTCCCATGACATTTGCACTACTCTTCCTCTAACTTTGTTTAAATCTTGGTCCAAGGCATGGCAAATCTCTAAGTCTATAAAGGGTAAATTTTATGGAGATATACAACCCGAGATTCCCCACAAACCTTGGTTTTTTAAGTATCAATTGAAAAAAAAAAACACTACCTCGACTATTTGTCGTTTACGTTTAAATCATTGTTGTTCTCCTCATTTCTTGGCCAAGCTTAGGATTAAGGATAACTCTCTTTGTGAATGCGGTTTGGATGAAGGAAACGTGGACCATTTATTTTTCTCCTGTCCTAAATTGCGCTTCTCCTTTCATGAAATCATCCCTGCTCATATTCCTCGTCCAACCTCGGTCAAATGTCTTCTTTCTTTTGTATTTACTCGTTTTATATTTAAACTATGCAAATTTATTGAAATTAATAAAATTAAATTGTAACCTTTTTTCTCTCTTTGTTTCACTCTTACGAGTTTCAGTCATGTACCATAGTCATAGTCTGTGGTCTGGTCATAATGTCAGTCTGCGAAGAAATTCTTGTATTTTGAACTTTAATATTTTATAAATATATATTTATTTTACTGATCATTCGCGCTAAATACTCTCCAGCGTTTGATAGTCTATTAACAGTTTGCACGTGTTATTGGCAAAATTGTGGTGTCTTTTCCGCAAATGCCATAATGAAGAGTTGAAGTTGAAGTTGAATATTAATAAAAGAATGAAAAAACATCTGTGAGTATGTTGACGAGAGCAGCTGCCCGTCGCGCACGCCCTTCACCCCCGGGCTCGTCGCTCAGCTCCGCCTCGCCGCCGCCGGACCTCGGATCACCAGTGTCACCGACGGCTGCAGTTGCGTCGAGCTCGAGCGACGAGTATTTCTCTCCGCCGACGTCGCCAACACCTGTACGTCGGCCGGGGAGAGGCCGGCCACCGAAGAGCTTAGGACCTAGGGGCCAACCGGCCCCGAGCCGGGTCCCCGCTGCCGGTGGTTGTGTGCAGCGCATGAGATGGACTCAGACTATGAATGAGAACGTCATGCGCGCATATTACGGGTCTACAGAGGGGGGAACTAACCTCACTGCGTACCGTGATAGGATGCTGTCTCTTTTTCAGGACCTGGAACCAACCGTGAACGTCTCGGCCCAACGATTGTCGGATCAGGTGCGGGTTATCCAACGCAACCACAGGTTGGACGACGCTGCACTTGATCGGCTGCGCTCAGAGGTACTGAGCAACCAAATCATCTCGACATCTACACAAACACAGACCGCGGCAACGCCGACTACTAACGCAATCTCACCGCGGTCCAATCATAATAACGATGATGCAGATGATAGGGTTGTCACAGTAAGTAGCCAGTGCAACGATCGACTGAGGAGCGTACTGGAGGATGCGCTTCGCGAGTACAGATCAACTCCGACTGAGCTTAGACCCCGTTTGCCAAGGTTACCCATGCACAAAAAAAATAGGGCGCTGGTGTGTGCTTTGGACTCGCTGCTTAAGAACATCTTTGAAAGTAGCGAGAACCTCGTTGATACGCACTCAATCCTGTATTGTGGGGCTGTTGCGGCATGTCGTTTAGCCAACATCAAGTTTCCTAACTCAGATGGAACTATTCGACCAAAGCCTGCTGTACCAGCCTGGCAGTGCAGGATCGAGAAGCGTATTGATGGGGCCAGGGTACTCATCGGCAAACTACACTGCTTCAGGGAGGGTAATAACCGACCACGAGTGATGCGCTTTGTGAGGCGGGCGTTTTTGGGGACTGGTATCAGCCCTCAAGAATACATGTCTCGTGTCACAGAGCGCATCGACTTCCTGAAGCAGAAAGTTTGTGCATGGGCGAGCCGCATTCGCCGGTATAAGCGGCGGGTTGATCGGTACTCACAGAATCGCATGTTTCAGAGCGATGAGAGGTGGGTGTATAGAGCTTGGGAGCGACCTGAACATAGTGTGACTGACGTGCTCCGCCCGGATGATGCCACCACGAATGCATTCTGGCGCAGCATTTGGTCGGTGCCCGTCTGTCACACTGAGGGTGGCTGGATGCGTGATGTCGAGCGCGTGTGCGCAGCTGTACCAGAAATGGATAAAGTTATAATTACTCCACTAGACGTAGCCAGAGCAGTTCGTCCGTTACCTAATTGGAAGTCTCCAGGTACGGACGGACTGCACAACTTTTGGTTAAAATGGTACAGCAGCTCACACGCGCCTCTGGCATCGCAATTCCAGTCATGTTTAGATTCTGGGTCGCTACCTCAGTTACTAACAACTGGTATCACCCACCTGCTCCATAAGACTGGTAGTCCCACGGAACCCAAGAATTATAGGCCGATTACATGTTTATCGACGGTCTATAAACTTCTTACATCCATTCTGAGAGCAAAAATTAATGTACATATAGAAAAAAATTTGATAATGTCTGCCTCTCAGAACGGATGTAGGAATGGGTCCCGTGGTACTAAGGAGCTACTCCTCATTGACATGGCCATAAGCCAACAGGTTCGTCGATCCCGCAAGGATCTGTCGACATGCTGGGTAGATTATAAGAAGGCCTATGACTCTGTTCCCCATACATGGCTCATGAGGGTGCTGGAGTTGTATAAAATAGATGCAACTCTACGCACCTTCCTTGAGTCATGTATGAGGCAATGGAAAACAGTCCTTCGCTACCCAGGATGTCGACCGATCCAAGGGAATGATGAACCAATATGGATTAAACGGGGAATATTTCAGGGCGACAGTTTGAGTCCACTTTGGTTTTGCTTAGCCCTGAATCCTCTAAGCACGTTGCTGGAGAATTCAGGTCTAGGCTATCGGTTGAGAAGAGGTGGTCAGGTCATATCTCACCTTCTTTACATGGATGATTTGAAACTTTTTGCCCACAACAATTTGCAACTGATGGAACTACTGAAAGTAACTGAAACTTTCAGTAGTGCCATCAGGATGGAATTTGGTGTGGACAAATGTGCAGTCATGCATGTAAAGAGAGGGGAGATTGTGGAATCCGAGGGAATTCAACTCTCGGATTCCATACACCTTAGAACCCTCTCCTCGACCGAAACATATAAGTATTTGGGAATGTCGGAAGCGTTGGGCATTAACGTTGCTGACATGAAACAAACATTGAAGGAGCGTTTCTTTGGCCGCCTGAAGAAGGTTCTAAACAGCCTTCTGTCAGGTGGAAATAGGGTACGCGCCTTCAATGGTTGGGTCATGCCGGTTTTAATGTACTCTTTCGGCATACTCAAATGGACTCAGACCGAGCTAGACGCTCTGGATAGACGGGTCCGTACATTGCTGACCGCAAATCGGATGCATCACCCACGATCATCGGTGATGAGACTGTACATCCCGCGGAAGTGTGGAGGTCGGGGTTTTTTGAACGCAAAGACTCTACACAACCGTGAGGTGTGCAGCCTCAGAGAATATTTTCTCAAAACCGACGTGGGTATGCACCGCGATGTGGTCGCAATGGACAAGGGACTCACCCCGTTATCCATGGCTAAAGAGGACTGGCGCAAACCTGTGGTACTTACTACTGATGACCGCAAGGAAGTATGGAAAGGCAAGGAGCTCCACGGGCGCTTTTATCGGGCTCTTCATGAGCCTGATGTAGATTTCGCGGCGTCCGTGGCCTGGTTACGTTTTAGCGACCTCTTCGGAGAAACTGAAGGTTTTGTCTGTGCAATTATGGACGAAGTTATCTTAACGAACAACTACCGGAGACATATTATGAAGGACGGGACGGTTGACGTGTGTCGGGCATGCCATCGTCCGGGTGAGTCCATCAGACATATTATCTCTGGTTGTTCTCGTCTGTCTAACGGCGAGTACTTGCACAGGCATAATCAAGTAGCCAGGATTATTCACCAGCAACTTGCTTTGAAATATAACCTAGTGGATTCGGAGGTACCATACTACAGGTATGTGCCCGACCCAGTTCTCGAAAATGACCATGTCACGCTGTACTGGGATCGGTCTATCATTACTGACCGGACTATTGTAGCCAATAAGCCGGATATAGTGGTGATAGACCGATTAGCGCGCCGCGCAATGATAGTCGACGTCACCATTCCGCATGACGAGAATCTCGTGAAAGCTGAGAAAGAGAAACAAATCAAATATCTCGACTTAGCACACGAGGTTGTCGACATGTGGAATGTGGACTCGGCTATCATTGTGCCGATTGTTGTGACCGCCAATGGCCTTATAGCCAAAAGCTTCGATGAACATCTGTCGAAGCTGTCGTTGCGCGGTTGGATCAAGGGCCTGATACAAAAGGCAGTACTCCTCGATACGGCTCGCATTGTGAGGAGGTTCCTGTCTCTGGAGCCCTAACCACCGGTAGCTTGGACCCTGTTCCCGACACCGGCGGACAACTATTTTTTATATTTTTAAATGTTTTTTTTATATGTTTTTTAAAGAAATATTTGAAAATGTAAAAGATATGTATAAAAAATAAATCAATGGAATAATAATAATAATATTTTTATATTTTTAAATGTTTTTTTTATCTTTTATTGAAATATTTAAAAATATAATTTATATGTACATAAACAAATGAATAAACGATAATAATAATAATAATAAGTTTATTTCAATAAATTGCTCACAAAGGTTCAGTAATGGGATACAATAAAGTTTGCATGAAGTATTATCTCCTGGTCCCCAAACTAGGTTTAAAGCCTGTGACTTGGGGACCAGTGATTCCATGACGGTAATAACAAAAGTGGAAATCTGTTTTCACCAGTAACACATTTGACATAACAATAAAATAAAAATTTTGGCATAGAAAAAAAAAAAAAAAAAAAAAAACTAAGTAATAATAAAAAATAAAAATGCCACGTTTAGGAACCGCGACTCTATGTGAGTGACCACAAATGTGAGAAAGGGAGTTAGTATGTGTTTTAGTGTGTATGAGGGTGTGTATATGTGTGTAAGGGTGTGTGTATTTGTGTGTATGTGTATGAGTTGCTGTGATGGTATGCTAGTGTGTGTTCTTAAATGAGGGGAGATCTAACTTAGGCATGTGGGAAGAGTAGTTTTTCAGTTTCTTCATACGATTTCTCAAACAACCATTTCTTAACTGTGTTTTTGCAGTGGTGATAATTTAAACTGTGGATATGAAGATACTTATTGATATTATTATATAAAATATAGCTAAGGTAGGTGAATTGGTGTTTTGCGAAGGCAGTTTTGTGTCTGACTGGGGGGAGGATAATATCAGCTCGACGTTTATTACTCACTGTGAAAGGCAGCCGATGTTTCCTTAAAACACATTGTAACACATACAACCTTCTCACAGACAGAACCTTGCATTCCGTAAAAAGTTCCAAAGTGGGATGTCTATAGGGCCTGCAAAACATAACTTTGAGAACTGCTCTTTGAGCTCTTTCTAATTTCAGAAAGTATGTTTTGCAGGCGCCACCCCAAGCAGGCAAACAGTACAGAAGAAGAGACTGACAGAGTGAGTAATAGACTGTCATAAGTGTATCCGAGTCTGCCGAACCGCGGAGTTTCTTAAAGATGGAAATGAGTTTGCGCGTTCGAGTGACTAGATTATCTAAATGGTTATACCAGTTCAGATGTTTGTCAATTTGCACGCCTAAGTATTTTACACAAGATGTGGGTGTCAGGGAGGGACAGGTACAGCAGGTGTTTTGGGAACAGGTATGAGCTTTAATGGTAGGTGTTACATCTGGCTGAGTCTTATTACTCAAAGAAAATGATATAAAATTAGTTTTTTCTGCATTCAGCGTCAACAAATTTTTTCCAAACCAACGCATAACAATGTCCAGCACCGTCTGAGCATACTTTCCTGTTTCACTCCAATCCTTGCCATGTACAAGTAGGGCTGTATCATCTGCGTAGGTAAATATGGAGCAATTAGTAATTGGGAGTGAACATAAGTCATTAATGTAGATGAGGAACAAGGTTGGGCCAAGAATACTTCCTTGAGGGACACCGTATTCTATTCTAGCTTTCCCGCTTATTACCTCATCCAGTTGAACATGTTGGAAACGATTCCGCAGATAGCTCGAAAAAATATCAAGTGCTTGACCACGAATCCCAATGCGTTCCAGCTTTGATAGAAGTATGGGCACAGAGACAGTGTCAAAAGCTTTCGAAATATCCAGAAATATACCAAGACACCTCTGTTTCCTGTCCATGAGCTGAGTCACCCTTTCAGAGAGTGCAATAACCGCATCCTCTGTTGACATTCCTGCTCTGAAACCATATTGGTTATCAGAGAGAATTTTGTGAGTGTTAAGATATTTAAGCAAACGGTTGTTCAAAATCTTCTCCAGAATCTTAGAGATGATTGGTAAAATAGATATGGGTCTATAATTTTTGACACTGCCTCTGTCCCCACCCTTATGAATAGGGTGAACTAGAGCTGTTTTGAAAGTATCTGGGAAGACACCGGTGTTTATTGCAAGATTGCAGATATGGGTGATATAGGGGATTAAAATTTTGCAATTTAACTTCAATATGTGACCAGAAATACCGTCAACTCCAGCAACAGAACTTGACTTTAAGTTAATAATAAGACTCTCAACTTCTAAATTGTCGGTCTCTAGTACACACATTGAGTCACACATTGATACCATATTAGAAGGAAGAGCTGGCTCACACTGATCCTGTCGTATTTTAGTAGCTAGGTCTTTGCCTAGATTAACGAAGTAGTTGTTGACCCTATTTGCTGATGCAAGCCTGTCAGGTTCAAGGTTTAGCAGTTCTTTTGGTGGTGAGGGTACGGACTTTGAATGAGTTATAGTCTTAATGAGGTCCCAGGTTGCTTTAGAATTATTTTTTCTTTTAATAAATTCTGTCTTCTCGTAATTTACTTTTAGTTTCCGTAGTAAAGTATTACAGAAATTGCGATAGCGAGAGTACGTTAGTTTGAGGATAGAGTTGTCAGGTTGAGCTTTTAAACTAAGATGCATTTTATCCCTATTTCTAATACATCGAAGTAGGCCAGGAGTAATCCAGGGCTTGATGTTACGGTTCTTACGTGAGACGTTGATGATGCGGGTATGTTTGTCAATAATTTGCGTCAATATGGTTGTTAAGATGTCCGCAGCTTCATTCGCGTCATTAGAAAAAAGGATAGGGGAAAAATCTGCACTCTCAATATCTTTTTGAATGTTAGAAATTTCAACAATTTTGCCAGAGCTGTTTGGTTTGGGCTTAAAGGCATCCAGGTTGACACTCAAAAATACAGGCAAATGGTCAGTAATAGGAGAGTCTATCACAATGGATGTTCCTGGTTGTTTGGTTTTTAGGAGAATATGATCTAAGCAATTATTTACTCTGGTTGGATATAAGTGAGCCGGTAATAAGCCATGGGAGGCTGTAAAGGTGAGATACTCGCATGAATGTCTGTCATTATTGTTTGGTTTTATATCAATGTTAATGTCACCGACTAAAGCCACATGTTGATATTTTGCTAGGGGTTTCAAAATGGGATCTAGACTGTTTAAAAAATTATCAATATGAGTATACGAAGGTGATCTATATAAGGCTAAAATGCCGACGCTATTGTCAATTTTGCAAAGAAGACAGTTTGCATATATTATGTCAGGTTCAGAAACGGTGCAGTTCAATGAAGACCTAGTATACATAACCACCCCATCATTCTGATTTTTTGTATTTTTTGTGAAATGTACATTATAATCATTCATATTAGGAATTACGGCAGATCTTAGCCAGCACTCTGTCAAAATGATGATATCACAATCTGTTTTAAAAAGATGTAAGAACGCTATAAAATTATCAAAATTTTTGTTTAAACTGCGAATGTTGAGTTGGAGTATAGATAAGTGCCTTTGTAACTTAGGTATTTTAGTTATACATTCGCCTAACGGTAATTTATAAGATTTTGATACCTGGTAGGCATCCAATTCTAATTCAAGAGCATTAATGTGGTTAGCCATTGAAAGTAAGTTGTAATATCAAAAATAAGGGTGTGCACATAATTAACCATATATGGGAAAATGGGGCAAGTGCAACTACAATAAGGCGTTCAGCGGCGACGAGAGTGGTAAAGGTACTAATATTAGTTATAAAAATTATGATGGAGTGGTGAACATCCAATGTTAGGTATGGTTTCAGCGAGAATATCATAGAAGGACAGAGAGTATTGTGAGGGTAAAGTATATGTGAGTGATGAATGTAATGATGGATAGTATTTGACATATAAACAAAACGAGTGGAGTTAGTATTCCTAAACAAGCAGTAAAAACCAAATTCAAGAAAGTAAAAGTAAGTTACTATGCTACCTATATAAAAAAACAATAATAAACGACAAATTAGTAGTCACTGGTTAGATTGAGCTAGATCACGTAGCATCTGCTGGGATCTGACTAGTATTGGTTTGGCTCCTTCTTCCTTCCGCAGCAGTATGTTACCGTTGGCCGTCCAACAAAATCTATACTCATTCAGCTTTGCAAATTCTCGTGCAGCAAAAAACAGCTTTCTTGAACTGGCTGGGAGGTACTCACTAATATATATCGGTCGCGAATCGCCGAGAACTCCTAAGTTTTTAGTACTGAGACGAGACTCTTTCGGTTGCTTGTTATTGAAGCTGCGCACCGAGCTTAGCAACATGTTCTTAGTCACCACCGTGGTAAATTCAGCAACAACCGGCCGGGCGGTACCTGGTTTGCCAGGTAGACGGTAAACATCGCGGATATCATTATTGTTAAGAGGCGCGTTGACGGCCGCACCCACCCGCGTAACAATCGCAGATAAATCCTTAGCAGACTCATTTTCTTTGAGTGGTACATTGCGAAACTCAACGCAAGAAGAACGGGATAATTGCTGCAAGTCTTCAATTTTCAACTCCAGATTTTGTATACAATCCCTGTATGTTGTTTTTTCTTTTTTTAATAAATCAAGTTGTTTCATCACGTCGTCGTATTGTTTATTGATAAAAATTACTGTCTTCTCAATTTCAAAATTAGCTTTTTGAATTGCTAAGTTTTGCGATTTAAGGTCGGCTACCTCCGATACCAATTTAGCGAGTGAAGAGCTTTGTTCTTGAGAAAATTTTAAAAAATTGGCTTGTTCTTCCGCCTTCCAAGTATTAAGCATGTCTAAAACTTCTTGCTTGAAGTCCAGCAGCTCGCTACCGGGCGAATAGGCTTGACGTGGACGTACGGAACGCAAGGTGATATTGCCAGTTTCAAAAGGACTGCTTGTTGTCGCCTGAGGAATGTCGGAATCAGACACTGACTGAAACATGCTCTTGATAGATGCAGGAGTAGCCGGAGGAGTCCGCTTCAAGAGAGACATTACGACGAGCCAGCCGAAACCCAACCTTAGTATAGAGGAAATAAGCAGAGAGAAGCAATAACTCGTAGCGGCACAACGCGTAGCCGATGCGCAGGCTCGTAGCACTCGTAGGCGCGTAGTAGTCACGCAACTCGTAGCACTCACGGTGACGTCGGCGCGTAGCACTGACCACACACGGAGATCGCAATTTTGCCGCTCGGTGACTAGATCAGTTGGTTCGGGACGGGAGCGCGCGACTGCCAATGTCGTAGCCGCTAGTTCAAATCCACCGCGACCAGGAGCAAATCCGAGCGTTGCAATTTTGGAAGATATGCATAGCATAGCATAGTCGGCCTTATAATGTTCCCACTGTTGAGACTCAGGCCTCCTCTCTGGGAGAGGGAATGGGCCGTAATCCACCACGCGGGCCCAGTGCGGGTTGGTGGATGTCACATGTCTTCGAATTTTTGGTTCTAGGACATGCCGGTTTCCTCACGATGTTTTCCTTCACCGTTTTGAGAGCAGTGGTGATGAAATAAATTACACAAAGTAATGCGCCTGGCTAGGTTTGAACCCGCGACCTACAACTCGTAAGTCGGGGCTGTTACCACTTGGCCACCACTGCTCCAATAATATCTGCTTGGAAGATATGACTTCAATATATTTGTTTCACTCTCCGTCCGCCCATTAGGCGGAGTCAGTCCATAAGAACACTTAAGGTGTAAAAGGGAATTAAAATTTTAATCACCACCCAATCAGATGAGGACACAGAAAGTCAATGAGTTACTGGGGAACACAGACACTGTACACGACCGCACTGCGTTGCGACTCGCGACGGAATGTGAGCTAATACAACAACATTTCGGAATACTTAGTTGAAGTTTGTTTTTAGTACAATAATCTGCAAGACGATTGAGGTCTTGTTGAAGTAGTTCACAGTCAAACATAGTTTTGATTGGTCTGAAGATTTTAAGGTCATCCGCATAAAGTAGGAAATTGGAATTAAGGAAGCACATGTCAATATCATTGATAAATATAATAAATAACAACGGGCCAAGTATTGAGCCTTGAGGCACTCCTGATGAATTTTGCTCTCATTAGAATAAAATGTATGTACTTACATACATAAATGGGCACGCCATAATTATGGTGATAAGTACCCTCTTTGAGGAGTGGCTGGAAAGACCTCACGGCGTCCTTACCTACCGCATGACGCAGGTCTTCACCGGACATGGTAAGTTCGGGAGGTTCCTGCACTGGATTCGTGCAGAAGATACGCCCGAGTGCCACCATAGTGTGGACCGCGAAGCAGTAATGCTAGCAAAGGAGGCGGCCGATAGTGTGAGGCCTCACGCCCGAACCGCCGCCGGGATTCCGATCCCGATTTCCGGCCACCGTAGGCGCGGGCTTGTGGATGGTGAGCAATGGTTGGCACACCGTCCGATCGTCTGGTAACCGTCCGGAATGAGCCCAAGTCGTCGACGGCGCGTAGTGTTCCACGCGCGCCTCAAGGAGATGTCAGCAACCGTGGGGGCCCAGCAGGGTCGTAGCCTATAGGCCATGGGTGATGCGAAAGAGATCCCCGGGGCCCTGGAAAAAAAATGGCAAAGAAGGAACAGGAGTGGGTTTTTAGTCAGTAAAAGTCTGACACTATCTCGCGCTCCGCCTAAGTGCGGGGGATGTCATGAGATGATCTTCCCGCTTGAAAAAAAAAAACCTACATACATGAAAAAAATGATGTTCGCAAATGATTGATTGTTTGAAGTTTTTATTCGATATTTTTATTGAAAACTCTCTTGTTATTATTTCGTAAAATTGAAAGGTTGAGTATTTTATTTTTTTGACAAAAGAATTTCTAAAAACTGAACCTAGTCGAACCATTTCGGTTTCCGAGACAATTCAATAAAACGGTTAAAAGTACCACTTCCAACGAACTGAAAATTGTATAAAGAATTTCACGTTGCCAGCAAACATTCAGGTTTTTTTTTTAACTGAAATCAAAGCGAAACGTCTTTTTGTAAAATTTCCGCTAATTCTGTTCAGCAACAATGTATCGGTTCGGCCTGAACAGCGAACATTCTCCTGTTCAAACAAGTTGAGCGGACGACCTTCACAACTTGCCAAGGTCATACCAAATGAATCCATCGGGGATGCTGACTCAGTAACAAGTTGCAACTTGATCTCGCTATTTGAGATGGTTTCATGAATGTAGACATTGATACTTTATATATTAATTGATACATTGTTACTTCATATTGACACAACAAAAAATCCCTTTGTTATTATTGTGTCCAGTAATACACTGTAAGGCTATATTGTAGTTATAAACATAAAAGGAATGATTTTAAACAAAAACTAAATTTTATTGTAACAAAAAAATAACATATAATGTTTGTCCTGTATTTTTGTTATGTAGTGTATAATAAAGAATATAATAAATAAATAATAATAATCAATATACTAGCTGCCACCTGCCGGTAAGTCCCCTCTTTGAGGAGTGGCTGGAAAGTCCTCTCGGCGTTCTCACCTTCCGCATGACGCACGTTCTCACCGAACATGGTCAGTTCGGGAAGTTCTTGCACCGGTTTCGTACAGAGGTGACGCCTGGGTGTTACCACTGCGTGAACCGCCCGGAGAACACGGTCGCGCATACGGTAGAGGTGTGCCCCGCTTGGGCAGAGCACCACTGTGTCCTCGTGGGTGCAATCGGCGGCAACTATCTCTCGCGCCGGGCCTTGATACAGGCCCGACAGGCCCAGATGATCTGAAGCGAGGAGGAGCGGCAGGCGGACGCCTCCCTCTGAGCGGCCCCCACACGCCCCAATGAAAATCGGGATCCCGATGCCGATTTCCGGCTACCGTAGGCGCGGGCTTGCGGACGACGAGCAATGGGTAGCTTGCCGTCCGACCGTCCGATAACCTTCTAGACCGAGCCCAAGTTGTCGATGGCGCGTACTGTTCCACGCGCTTCTCAAGGAAATATCAGCAAACCGTAGGGGCCCATTAGGGCCGAAGCCTACTGGTGCCAAAGGTCTGTTCCTGAAAAGAAGACTCGGCCCTGGTATGAAAGGCAACAAAAGAACAGGAGTGGGTTTTTAGTCAGTAAAATTCTAACACAACCTCGCGCTCTGCTCAAGAGCGAGTGATATTCTTTTCCTATTTAATTTTTCTCTAAATCATCCCTGTATGAACGCGCACAAAACAAAATAAAATTGAAATCGGTCAAGTCAGTTTTAGTGAGCAAATCGAATAGTATTTGATTTTTATATATAAGAAAATAGATAACAAATAATGTGTGGTTGAATGGGAGACCAAAGAAAAGATGGATGGATTGTGTGAAGAGTGATATGAAAGAAAAGGAAGTTAATGATAGCATGACGAGTGACAGGGCAGAATGGAAGAAAAAAACATGTTGCGCCGACCCCAAATAACACGGGACAAGGGCAGGAAGATGATGATGATGATGTGTGGTTGAATGGCCTTTTTTTATTTAGGATTTTTTGAATACCTATAAAACATTCTGAACTAGGTAAAACTATGTATAATCCCCGATACTATTATATAAACTTTAAGATGCGGAACGAAATATTTATCAAATCTTTGTCCAGCCCTTTAACAGTTTAGTATAAATTGTCTAATGGACCGCGTTAAGAGCTCCAGGTAGGACGACGAGACGTTACCTTTAAGAAGTTGCGTCTATTGTCAGATAGATTTCACTGTTCTATGGCTTTGTCTAATTGTGAACCAAAAGAAGAGGTAAAATTGTTTTCGTAAGACTCTTTCTCTCATCTCTAAAATGAAAATATTTTTCAATATTACTGAATGCTACTTTGTTGCTTTTATTACCGACAATGAAGCTTTTACGTACGATTCCTCTAAAAAGTTGGCAACGGCAGTGAGCCGCGGGAAATACTTGGACAAGTTTAACAAAACTTCTGTTTTGTGAAGCGCCTTTTTTGGAGGCCTAAAGAAAAATAATTATAATTTATACTTTGTATACTATTTTACAAATCTCCATACAAAAGTGACATACATATGAATTGCGTTATATGAATTGTGCGCAAGAAATATTATAATTGTACACATTTCATTCGGCGCTCTATGTAAAATGGTCACAAAAATCATAATAAGGAATAACCGTTTTGAGACCATTTTATGCATTTCAATTAGAATAATGTCCTCGTATAATTCAGCTAAAGCAGTCTTTTTAGACCCCTGTAGTTGAACAATACCAGTGTTCAACGTGGAGTGATTGCATTTTTGACCATCGGAAACCAGTAACTGAGTTATTCGATACTAACGATACGGTACCCTCTGGTAAGACTGTTATGAACGCCCAATCTACGTGACACTACAACGTTGCTCAGTGTCCCGCAACTTGCTCTCCAAGATTTTATCACGCATTCTCGTGACCCTGCGTCACGTTGTTGGACAATTTGACAGCGTTGTGCGTCATGTTGGGGGACATTATGTCCTCTAATTTATCTGCACATAGCTCACTTGCATAAACTAAACCATATGGTGTGTAGTGCGGTCAATAATGGCTATTTTACCGAAGACCAAAATAACAATAATAAATTCTGATAACCAATAGCAAATTTCTGATTTTCGAAAATGGATGTTCTAACTGTTTTTGGGATTAGTATTGGCAAACTTTTGGATTTCCATAGTTGAAACGAAGTACATGATATTTTTAAACCAAATAATATCGCTCTAAACTCACAATAGTTTCAAAAACAACAAGAATTTCACCGACGATAAGCAGATTAGGTAACATTTATTTAAAATTAAATAAAAACTTTTTATTTTACACTTTTCAGATATCAGAAATCAGACTTCAGCTCGGTGGTACCTTATAGCCAAAGTGTATCTCATGACAATTCTAATAAGCCCAAACATGGCTAGGATATATCGTTTTAATACAAAGCTACCGTGCTTATTTTCCACCTTGTGGCTACATCATCAGATCAGTTCGATGTATTCCCTTCCTTCAACCTTCGATTAGGAATCGATTAAACAGGTATAAACATAACAATTTTACTTGTGACAACAGTTCTGCTATGACCTTATGAGGAGTTCCGTTCTATATCTTCAAAGTCATCATCAAATCATAACAACATTTCTATGACACCAATTCAAAAGTATAATCTTTCAATCGAAATAAAAAAAAAAAATCGGCCCTCACTTGACCGAGAAATCGGTGAGTACATAAAAAAAGTACATACAGAAGAACGTACATACCCCCCTCCTTTTTGAAGTCGGTTACAAAGAGGTTTCATTGGTACAAAGCAGTACCAGTTAAAAAAATACTTCGGTGCCGACATTTACGGCTAAATGAAAACTAATTAGCTACTAAAAGTCCTATCGTTTACATACGCCGTTATTTCCATTAGTGGGTGACAGTTTTATGGGAACAGTTTTATGGTCTGCGGATTGAAAGAGACGTTCACTATTGTCTAAACTTTGTAACTTTATTTCTTTTTAGGGTCCGGTACTTCAAAAGGAAAAAACGGAACCCTTATAGGAAAACTTTGTTGACCTCTGTCTGTCTGTAAAGACCTTTTATCTCTGGAACGCGTGGAGGTATCGAGTTGAAATTAAAACCATATACTCAAGTCTGCGGTCCCTTGAAACTGAGGCCTTACACGAGTTTCTGTAGAGAGTTTTTGAGAGTCAAATAGCTTAACATACGTAAGTTGTTATAAAATAAGTTCACCTAAAAAAATTCACATAAGTCTTTCGCTTGGTAATAGGTAGGTAGGCATCATTAATAACATACCTATACGCAAGCACTCACTCCACCTTATTTTCAAAAACTAAAAGCAACTACGTATTAGCGTGAACAATTTCCATATTGCTAAGTTCAAGTCGCCCTTCAAAACATTGTTCAATCTCTATGTAGTGGATCACAACACAACAACAAAGTACAGAAGGTCCACCATGAACTATAAATAAGTGGGTAAATTATTGTGAATCATAACTGGAGATATGTGGGTGTTCTACAGTTAGTATTGTAATATGAAAAAATATTGTAAAATCAATCCTTTTTTTTTGCCGGTTCTTATCTACAGGAAACGATTAATTGTCATGTGAAATAAAATATTTTGAATTGATTTGGTACATATCTGCCAAACCCTTTGAAGAAAACAGACACGATGATGAAAGTATCGTAAAATCTGACAGTTCTCAAGAGTATATTTCAATTAAATGGTAGTTGAAGTCAAGGAATAACTCGCCAGCAGCGTCACCGATGGATAAAGACAAAAAAAGTAGGTCCAACGGTCTTATTGATACTAACTTTGATCCAGACTGTAAACCTCAAACTGAGTTTACCTTTTGCACTTTTTTGTTCTATGACAACACCAATAGTTCGTATAGCGGTGTGCGTTCACAAAGAAAGTGATAAATAAATGACCACCGCACTCCTACAGATACGTGCTGTCGGAATGAATGAACCTTGTAACGTGTCACTGTCTCTCCGTATGGATGTGTGGGGGGGGGGAGGCAGGGGGTTAGATCGTCCTTATCGTGTTAAGGAGAATCGTTTAGGTATATGTGTGGTTAGTTTTCAATGACCTAAATAAAGGTTTTGTCTGTGGTTCGGCAGGGTTTAGGTCACTAGTATTTTAGGCTGTATGGCTTTTCAAGAACAAACAAATATTATTTCGAGAAAAAACGTTTCTTTTTCAGGTTCGCAATGATTGAAGGTCTGACTATAGTACAGCACCATGTCTTTCAAAATATATTAAAAAAAAATGGGTAAAGAAAAAATATATGCAATTTACTTTTGCTATCGACCTGAATTGGAAAGTGAGCAATCGACAAATAACTTCTGCCATTTCCGCGAGAGGGAGTATCAGACTTTTACTGATTAAAACCCACGTGTGTTCCATCCGTTGCCCATTGCGCTCCGGGGCCGTGGTGACTCTCCCGAGTAATCCTGCAACCCTGGGGTTGATCCCCTACATTTACAACTTTCATCAATCACGGTCGGTGACAGAAAGTCACCGTGTCTAGAACGTCTTGACAAAGAAATGATTTTTTTTTTTTTTTTCGGTGTGAAAATCATCTTATGACATCCCCCGCTCTTGGGCGGGGCGGGAGATAGTGTCAGACTTTTACTGACTAAAAACCCACTCCTGTTCCTTCGTTGCCTTTCGTACCAGGGCCGAGTCTTCCTTTCAGAATCAGACCCTTGGCCCCAGTAGGCTTCGACCCTGCTGGGCCCCTACAGTTGCTGACATCTCCTTGAGGCGCGCGTGGAACAGCACGCGCCGTTGACGACTTGGGCTTGGTCCGGACGGTTACCGGACGGTCGGAAGGCAAGCCACCCATTACTCGTCGTCCGCAAGCCCGCGCCTACGGTGGCCGGAAATCGGGATCGGAATCCCGGCGGCGGTTGGGGCGTGAAGACCGCTGCCTCACGCGATCGGCCGCCTCCTTTGCAAGCATTACTGCTTCGCAGAAGGAGGCGACCGCCTGCCACTCCTCCTCGCCTCGGACCATGGCCTGTACCAAGGCCCGGCGCGAGAGATCGCCGCCGCCAATTACCCCCACGAGGACACGGCGTTGCTCTGCCCAAGCGGGGCACACCTCCACCGTATGGACAAAGAAATGATAATGACTGTGTTTTTCAAGAATAAAACACTTTCATACTGAGCTGCTTTAGCCAAAGAGAGAGATTTCAAACCTAGCCAAACGCTTTACTTTGTATAATTGATTTTATCACTCCTGATCAAGATCCCTCAAGATTTCTCAGAATGGAAAACATCATAAGGCATGTCTAACAAACTGGTATGTCTTAGAACATCCACCAACCTGCACTAAGCCCACGTGGTAGATTGCGGTGCATTCTTTTGTTCTGGAGAGAAGGCCTGAGTCCCAGCAGTGGCATTATTATATGGCTCATTATGTTATATATGCTACCTTGGGTATAGTAAACCAATCACTACCTACTATACGCAAATATAGCCCCATTACGCTAAACCAACTGTTCACTATATTCCTAGTATTCAGTTTATTGACCTCGAAGCTCCAAGCTGTCAATTTTTCACACATACACATACACTCAGCAGTAACTGTGTGAGTAAACATATCGACTGCTAATGTTTGTTATTATTAGATAAAATCAGTCATTCACCACTAACAGCGACTAGTTCAATATTTAAAGACGACAAACAAGTAAATGCTTTCAGTTTTCTTTTTTTAGTATTGATTGGCTCGCGTTTGACTACTATATCACCAGATGGTAAGCGATGATATGGTCTACGATGGAACACGCTTGCTGAGAAGTAATCTAGTCACTTTTGACTTAAAGACCCCTAGGTTGTAGCTATTAGGAAACACGGACTCCAGCAGGAAATTCCACTTAGCTGTACGTTTATTAAATGACTTCCCAAAACGTTTTGTACGTATGGGTGGTATGTGTAGGTGGCGCAACACTGTACATCTAGTGATTCGATGATGGAACGGGCTTGCAGGAATTAAATTGTGCAATTCCAGTGCAAACCCCCCGAAATGTAATCGATAGAAAACCAACAGGCTAGCAATTCGACGTTGATGCTCACGACTTTGAAGCTTCCACTCAACGAGCGCATCATTACCGATGATCTTTTTGGCTCGCTTCTCAATCGACTCTAGCGCCTCAAGCTGGTATTAGGCAGATCTATCAGAAAGTTGAGATGTATACACATCGAGAATATAATTTTGCAATTACCAATCTAGTCAGAGAATTATGCTAATGGTCTAAGTCTAAGCGAATACAGCTGCATATCCCTTGGCAAGACTGGAGTCTAATTCTGGCTTCTGGCTACCCGTAATGACTGTCAAATATTTACAAATGCCAAATAACCAACCAGCCAATAGCAACAGCTTAACGCGCGGCACGTTCGGGGCACGGAAGAGTCTCAGTATGTAATGAATGATCACCCATCCACAGCCTTCCAGATTAACCCATGCGGGTGACATTATTTATAGCCAAGATCTCCAACTGCGAGGATAAAGGTTGTCGAATGAAAGGAAAAGAAAAGGTTGAAGAAAAAAATAAACAAAAGGTAATTTCCTGAGCAAGTCCAGCACTCGATCTACATTGAACTTGCACGGGAAATTAAAAATGCACCCAGCAAAGATAAAAGATAAAATTGACTGTTTGCTTGGGTTCTATTGTCTATTTAATCTAATCTATCTCGATAAATAGCCTTTTACCAACTCATTTGGGGTCGGCTTCCAAACTAGCCGGATGCAGCTATTTAAAAAAAAAATTAATTGGATATACCTACGACCCGTTTGACTCCCACAACCCGGGAACTGGGTCTTGACCACGCGTAATTACTCTTAAAATCTACAAACGACATAGCCGTAACTTATAACAGCTATATTGATATGTTTTCCGAAGCTTGCCAATCGAACCGTGGCAGTGCCACGAACTATTTTTGATCTACCCTTTAGCAATAATCAGTATGATTTCTCTGCTTGCAGAGATACGTAACACAACACAACAAACAAAATTTCCACAACAAACAAAACCATTAATAATTTCTTCTTTTCTCACGTACTACAAGATGACTAGTGTTATGATACATAAAAAAATGGACAAGTGCGAGTCGGACTCGCGCCCTGAGGGTTCCGTACAATCTTACCTATGTTCAATTCCCGAATGGAGTCTCAAAGATTTTTCCGATTCGCAATTTTTGAAGTGAAACTTCTTTACGCACGCTTGACTTGGGGAGTAAGCTGGCGAACGCGTGACGTAAGCGTTACGAAAAGTGTGATCGGGCAAGGCGAACGGAAGTTAAGTGGGGGATATAAGCAAGAGACAGCAGTGCGCGCGCACATTTTCTTTCTCTCTTCCTCTCATAGCCAAATACGTTCGATGCAGTTTTTTCTAGATATCTGTCTAATTTTAATTCTAAAATTTATGTATCTTATTTCTTATACCATAAGCCTATTGTCTCGGTTTTACAATCAACCACAGTAATTACTGATGTATCCAATAATGAAAATGATGAATAAAAATAGAAGATCTATGCAAAAATATTAATTTACCAATGAAATCATGAAATAAATTTAAATATTTGTAGAAAATTAATATATGTATATGTGTATACATGTATATATTGTACACACATATATATATATATATACATACAGATGGAGCGAAAGAAGTTTCACTTCAGTCGTGTGGTCATAAGCACACTCGTTTTTTTTTTTTGTTGTGTCGTAACAAGAAATTTACAGTTTTCAGTTTTTATTCCTGTACCTATGCTATCAGGCTTTGCTTTGTGCAAAATTTCAGGATTCTGGGAAAACGGGAAGTATCCTATGAATTTTGATTCCCTTGAGAGTGTCCAAATACACGTTTTGTGAGACATAAACAGCCGCATCTGTTTTTTTCGTTACCTTAAAAATTTGATTTTTTCACAGATTTAAAAGACTGCAAATTTAAGTAATTTCAACTCAATACCTCCACGCTTTCCCTAATAAAGGGTCTTGACAGACAGACGGACAGATAGACACCCAGACAGACAGACAGACGGACGGACGGACAACAAAGTGATCTTATAAGGGTTCCGTTTTTTCCTTTTATAGTTTTGTGTTGTACCTGTGTCAGAAATAGCTTAGTGCCTGTTCACACGAACGTAAACATCAGGAACACAGCCGCTCGCTCAGTATGTAAACGTTTAAAACCTCAGTTCTCGCTTCATCGCTTGGATACACACGACCACACTCACACTACGGTAACTCACGCAGTGATCGCGTAAAATGACGTGACAATAAGTTCACACTCGTCGAAGTAGGCACTTATACGAATTTATTGAAAACGGGTCTCGAAATGCGAGGCTTTGGAACGTGCAACGAGCTTTATCTTTCTGTCTGACTTTCCTTAGTGCCTGTAAAAGTTTTTTTTTTGTCTTTGAGTTAGTAGGCTTATAATTTGAAAACTTCATCTTCGAAGTGTTCCCATATAGAAAGTATATATGCATTGCCACGAATAGAGAAAGATGGAGAAGTCTCGCAAAAGCCGCAACCAACCTACCAGGCGATCCATAACCACGACTTAGAAGAGAATTAAAGAACTTTCAAATTGACTTTGAATAATTATAAACTTGTTTGTTACTGAACGCTTTTTTGTAATCAACTTTGAATAAGTTATTGTACCGAAGCCACTGCAACAAAAAGCCCCTTTTGTAATCAATTACAATTAAATTCAAAACTAATTAATTAAAAAGTACTTTTAATTAATTAGTTTTGGATGACTTGACTTCACTTTGAAGTTTAGCTAAAAGAGAGTTATTCACCCGTTGTTTCTATTTAGTTAAGGTATCTTCACAGACGTGACCAAAAAAATTGTAATAACCTAAAATTTTAGTCAGTGTGTATTTTTAGGATTATCGGCGACACTCTTGGAAATTACAATGCCCACATTTTCGAATATGTTTAAAAAATATTCTAGCATTATACATTTAATTTTTTTGACATGAGAAATCATCAAATTTTAATAACTTCTCCCGCTCTGGGTGGAGCGAGAGTTTGCGTCCGTATTTTACTGGCGAAAACCCTGTGTTCCTTCACTGTAAGTTGCTTTTTGCGTTCCAGAGACACGGTAACCCTTTCGAACATCTATCACACAACTTGCCAAATAGCTACGTTAAGATTTTCTGCTTCAAATGGACTATAACAGAATAAAAAAACTTTATTTGGGACAGAAACAAGGTATAATTTACACAACTTATAAAGAATTCACTATCTCGTTAATTTACATAATTTGAATTCTCATATTATTCTCATTTATGGGGTGACTGGTAATTAGTGTACGATACTTAAACACGTGATTGTGCTCACGATAACCAACAACTTTTACTATGGGAACAAACCTGAAATCGCGAAAAAAAAAACATCTGTTCAGTACATTTATGTTTGCCTAATGTACTGAACAGCTGATATCACGTGTTTAAGTATTGTACACTAATTGCCAGTCACCCTATATAATTCTCTAATTAGAGCATTTAGTTTAGACATTAAGAAGGCCCTTTCCGAGACGCTTATAGTCAACGTTTAACAGTTTATTGTTTCATCCAACGCAATCCGACGTAATGTTTGATGAAGAGGCAACGTGAAAAACGAGAGATCTCCTGAACACTCTGTTGGCTTTCAGAAAATCCGTTACTCATTCAAACATTTTACGAAACTTGTTCCAGGAAATACGTGTTTTTTTAAAAACCTTAAAAGGTTTTGGGAAAATTTTAATATGCAAGTTTTCTATAGATATATTTACCACCAGTTGTCTCTGCATCATCCAAAGGTTGAGACTGATAGAAAATACCTTAAGGCATTAAGTCCGCCTCTGTACTTTAGTGTGCATAAAGAATTAATAAATAAATATTTTCTATCCTTTTTAGGGTTCCGTATCTCAAAAGGAAAAAACGAACCCCTTATAGGATCACTTTGTCGTCTGTCTGTCTGTCTGTTAAGACCCTTTATCTCGGGAACGCGTGGAAGTATTGAGTTAAAATTAAAACCATATACTCAAGTCTGCGGTCCCTTGAAGCTGTGAAAAAATTAAATTGCAAAGTTAACGAATTTCAACACTCAAGGGAATCTAAATTCACACGGTACTTCCCATTGACCTGGAATTCTGAAATTTGGCATGAAGCAAGGCCTCATAGCACAAGCATAGGAAAAAATCTGAAAACTGTAAATTTATAGAAATGTAACAATTAAAAAAAATGCGATTCGGTAAAATCTTCGTAACTGGATTCGGGAATTGTAGGTACTGTTTTCTTTGGTTAGTTTGTACGGAATCCTCAGTGCGCGAGTCCGACTCGCACTTGTCCGGTATTTTTTAATTTACGAGTACACTATGATGGTCCATAGTTCACGCAAAATAACAGATTTACAGAGGTCTTCTGTGGATTAGTTTTACACATATTTATGTTTTGATTACAATAGGGATTCAGATAATATCTACAAGATACCTGTATTTTCAAAATATCTGGAGAAAGATTTATAATAACGTCAAATCACGTGTGAGCGGCTGTATGGAAAAGTATCTCGGGTCAGCCGCTCTTAAATTAATAAAATTCTAATTGTCAATGTCAATAAGTTTTCCTGCTTCTAACAAGGCACAATACAATAGCCACACCTCGTCCAGACTCCGCCATCCATCTTTAGTAACCTCCATCCCCGACACTCCCCTGCAGGACATACAATGATGTATAGCGGCCTGCCCTGGCAACCGCCACGCAGAGGACCCACTTGACTCTCAATGGAGATTTATAACGCCAAGCGATGAACGGAAGGTGACAAATGTGAGAAAGACGACATCACGATGGAGTAATTTTGTGGAAATTGAAGGATAAATGCCAGTTGAGAGCGAGCCGGGCTAGGTTCATAACAACTTATACAGAGCTGTTTTTTTTTCTAATCCTAGATTACACTAAAAGGATGGATCTTAATTTTTTATTTTAATCCGCCACTCCTCACCGCCCTTATTATGACGTGCCCAAGTTCAGTGTGAGCTGCAAGCCTAAAAATGCCATTGATGCTTCAGTTTTGTTCCCACGTAATACATAAAAAATCTTTTTCTTATAAAAAGTATGATTAACTGGACTTCCACTATGAAAATTTGTTCCAGTATCAGTCTTTGTTACGTAGATTGTGATCGCTACTTCAAGTATACAACGTCGCTGCGTCGTGCCGTCGTGTCATTATCGTTTTATAGTTTTGTATCTAAGCTGTGAGAGCAGTGGTGGCCCAGTGGTAACTACCCCGACTTACGAGTTGTAGGTCACGGGTTTAATGCAGCCAGGTGCATTACTTTGTGTAATTTATTTCATCACCACTGATCTCAAAACGGTGAAGGAAAACATTGTGAGAAAATCGACATGTGCTAGAACCTAAAAATTCGAAGGCATGTGACATACGGCCCATTCCCTCTCCTAGTGAGGAAGCCTGAATCCCAGCAGTGGGAACATAAAAAGTCTCATTATGGGAGCAGGCGTATACCAAGCTTATAATGACAAATACGCGTCTATGAAGCTACTCGTTTGTGGACAGTGGGTCTAATTCGGTTATAATTTTATTTTAATGTAATTGTTTTTGATTTAGTTTTATTTGATTTATTTAAATGGGTTTGTGTAATTGTTTTTGGTTTGTTTCAAACCAACATAAAATTTCATATGAAAATATTAATGGGTGTTGTCTGCCTGAAATAAAAATGTCAATTATTTTTATAGTAGTCTAGACTCGCATTATTACTGTATGTAAAGAGTCTTGTCTCAGTCACCTGTCGGTTTTCTTTCGTTTATATTTCGATGCTTCGGAATTGCACAGTTTAATTCTCCCCAGCCCGTTCTATAGAAAGCTATCTCGTGGATTACAGGATGAGGCAAATCATAAATATAACATATATTGTTAAAATTTAGGAACAGAAAGTGTACACTGAGTCTCCTGAATTAATTTGGTTAAGAGCTAACAAAGTTAACTTGGACACCCGAATTATTTAAATGAATTTCTGGCTGCAGTGTTTCAAACCTGCTGCCAAAATTAACAGGATTTGTCTTACTTATCTTACTGACTACCGTCTACTACTACTAGCATTGTATTGAATTTCTAGCATAGATCAACAGATAGATAGATCTCTGTAGTGAGCGGTAGTAATTAATAATACCCCCACATTCCTCCCGTCATGGTACACGAATGCCTCTTGTGCTTGTCGTTACTGTTTGATGTTAAGTAATATCAATCTCGTCAACAATTTAATGTAATATCAGACAAGTAGGCTTGTCTTCACTGGAGCGTGTCTTCAAAATATTGAAGATCAATTTCTCTCTATAGTTACCTACATAATCGTACAGCGACACAGCCATATGACGACACTTTGGCAAGAATGCGATTCTAGTAAATAATTAAAACTAGCATTAATGTAGATTTGTACACTGTATTCTTCCTTTAAATGTGATCTCTCTGTAGTACTCATTCAATAGGCCAGCAGGCCCATACACGCAGCGTCCACACGACAGAATCAACGAGTTTAGACCAATCTCCATTGAGATTAGCAGAACACAGAAGATACTGTAGTAGGTATTTAATGTGTGCGCAAACTCAAGTATCTAATCTAATAACATATGTAGGTAAATACAGAAACAATTACAGTTAGACGTCGGAAGAGGAGTACATACTTCTCCTCCACATTGCTGTCATCCGGACACGGTAAAACAAACCCAGAAGACTGGTGGTATTGTCACATTAAATGATAATGCTGATTCATTAGGCTAAGAACGAGCCAGTACCTTGGAATGCAAAATGACGATCAGTCGATGAAATATATCTTTGAAAAGATTACGTGCACTGGGCCCCATTGACT
This sequence comes from Mythimna pallens, assembly GCA_961205895.1. Classification (NCBI taxonomy): domain Eukaryota; kingdom Metazoa; phylum Arthropoda; class Insecta; order Lepidoptera; family Noctuidae; genus Mythimna; species Mythimna pallens. The sequence continues at coordinate 19,980,468 of OY540847.1, read as the reverse complement.
GAAAGTTTTTGACACTAAACGGTTCAAAACTATAACATCTAAATCAATTAACATTATTATAACTTGACAACAGCCTGTATTTCCCAAAAAGTTAAGCAGAGATAAATTAACCACACCAAAATTGTTTTTTTTTTTATTATTGATAGGCTCGACCGTGACCACTATCTCATCATGAGGCCGACGATGGAGCACGCTTGCCTAGAATTAACCTATTCACTCTTGACTTAAATACTCATCGCTAGAAGTCATAAATATAATATAGGCCTATGAAACTATTTCAGTGACAAGTGGTTTCACTTTCCACATATATTGTGGTAAGGTTTGCGTAAATAAAAGCGAATCCGTACAGTTTTCCTTGATTGAGATTTAATGTTTACGTTGTGTGTTAGATTACCATCTATACTGCTGGTACTATTATTGTACCGTTAGATTGAATATATGAATTTGATTTACATTTATTAGCTTTGGGCCTACTAACGTTTGAGTGACTGCTGAAATCTACGTTGGTATTGTTAAGTTGATTCAAATAATATTATTGAACTTTTATTTCAAAGCATGTGTGTTTGTGTGATCCACTTTGAATGTTCATTATTTATTTTCTTTTAAAAGTATGGCCAAACACAAGGAATTACTGCATCGTGCGTGCGTTCAAAAACATCTCATCCGATCTGTAGTCCATACAAACATTATTTTATTCCGAACGAGAATCGAATCTGCGAACGAAGCGCTGCAGCCAATCGCTCAACTACTTCGCCAATGATATCGTCTTAATGTAACAATCATTATTTAAAATTAATCATCTGTAAAAGCATTATTCCGGAGATAGGTCTATTCAGTAAAAGACATTCCCAGGTATTGGCGATTCATATTATAATTTAGTTGGGGGAACCAAAAGCGATAATCGAACCAGTCCTGGATTCAATCCCCGAATCAGATAACTGCGATTGGATTTTGCTGTTAGAAAAAAAACTCTTTTATACGCTCGGATTTGGATTTTTGCCTGATGATAAGACAGACAGGCTAAGTAAGACAGGCTTTTACAGAATGAAATGTTATTAGTTCTGACACTGGTGCTATGTCGGATAACCTACAGATACGTCGGTTACAGATTTTTTGTCTTTATTTGGTTATTTATTATAACTACATACAACTTAAAAGTACAAAAGCGGGCTTAATGCATTCGTGGGAATTTCTGAAAAGAAAACCCGTAGACTTAGACCGCAAAAGGCAACTGAAGGAACATAGGTGGGTTTTACACACTAAAAGTCTTGCACGCCCTCGCGCTCCTCTCTAGTCATTAGATGATTTATAGCCTCCCAAAAAATGCTATAAGCAATCAACCACCCTTGGTGGAGATAACATGGCAGGTGTAAAAAATAAAGTATCTACTACTTACTAAACAACATAGATACGAAAGTACATATATAACCCGCGGGAAATTTTCGGAAGGGGAAACCTGTAGTCCTAAAACGCAAAGGGCAACTGAACGACACAGGTGTGGTTTTAGTCGGTAAAAGTGTGACATGCCCTCTCGCCCCTACCAAGGGCGGGAGATGTGCCACACTTAAAAAAAACCTGTGTCCCTTCAATTGCCCTTTGCGTTCTAGGAACGTAGTAACTCTTTCCAACAATCTTAAGAACCATTGTATTCAGAAGTCGTTTCAGCTTCAGATGTTTAATATCAGCAGATTAGTATGATAATGACAGTGCACTTAGTTGCAAACAATCCTGAGTGTAATGCCGTAATTAGGAGTTTCTTACTAATGAGTTGTATTCATAATTATACTTACAGTGTTCTGATGTTTACTAATTGGGGTCTGCTTTGCAACGAACAAATATTTTGCACAGAATGCAAAATAAATAAATGGCAAATAGTGCTAACAAAAAACTTGGCGGCTTTCATGAGCAAAATATTGTTTGTCTTAGAAAAAAAACGTGTTTCGTAAATCTTTTTAAGGTGGGAAATTATCAAATGACTTTTCTCGCTCTAGGGTACTGACTAAAGAGTAAGTAACTTGGCGGCTTTCATGAGCAAAATATTGTTTGTCTTAGAAAAAAAACATGTTTCGTAAATCTTTTTAAGGTGGGAAATTATCAAATGACTTTTCTCGCTCTAGTTTACTGACTAAAATCACACATATGTTCCTTCAGTTGTCCTTTGTTACCCAGGACCACGGGTAACCGTTTCAGAAGTTGATCCATGGACCAGTAGCCTTCGCCCCTGCTGGGCCGCTTCGGCTTTGCTGATATCTCTTTGAGGCACTCGTGGGACACTACGCGCTGTCGATGATTCGGGCTCGGTTCAGACGGCTACCGGACGGCCGGACAGCGAGGTGCACATTGCTGGTCGTCTACAAGCCCACGCCTCCGGTGGCTGCTAGTGGGATCAGGGTCTCGGTGGCTGGGGCGGAAGAATGTCCGTTAAAGACACCCGAAAGCGGAACAACTGACCTGTTGGTCTAGTGGTTAGTAGTCCTGACTGCTATGCCAGAGGTCGTGGCTTCTATTCCCACCCAGGGCAAATGTTTGTGTGATGAGCACGATAATTTATTCTGTGTCTAAGTGTAATTTATCTATAATATGTATGGATTTAGAAATATACTATAAGTATGTCTATCAGTTGTCAAGTACTCATAACGCAAGCTCCTGCTTAGCTTGGGACTAGACGGCGATGTGTGATAGTTGTGGAATATTATTATTATTACTATCTGTCGTTCATACAAATATTTTTGTTCCGTGCGGGGATCAAACTAGCGACCTGCAGCGCAGCAGTGTTGTTCTGACTGTCAGTGTCCAGTAAATATTTTTTAATAGACTTACTCGAAAGCATGCTCTTATCCCTACCGCTTTTATGCAAGCAATTGATTGTTTTTCGCTCTAGTGAGGAAATGTGCGCGTGGTCGCCCCCGCCAATTTTTTTTAAATTTATTATATCAAGTTGTGCACTAAGCGAATCAACCCACGTTTATTTATGTCTCCATAAGTGTATTCTAAGACGTCGTTTGATTCACGTGGAAATTTGTCTTTGTTGCTCTCGGCTCCGTAACACCTTCGCCTACGGCTCGGGCGAATGCCGCCTCAGTCGTAATAATAAACTTTGTCCTTTTGTATCAAAATGTACTATTTTATTCATTCTGTTATTATTTTATATTTTCCATCACCAATGATTACTTTAATATTAATATGGGAACACTGTAGACTCCACAGACTCATAGATTAGTTTTCTATTTCGATCGACTTTTTTTTATTATTTTTGTTTTTTCTTTAATTCTTTATTGTACACAAAAAACATACATAGTACTTGGTGATATATACAGTTTATGTACAAAGGCGAGCTTAACTCAAAAATGAGTTTTCTCCCAGCAAACCTTTGAGTAACAGAGAGAGAACATATGCGAGGGTAGGCTCCAGTGCACAATATAACCCTTAAATAACTAAATCTAGTATATTATTTTGTATTGTATTGTTATTGTAAACTGGATTACAATATTCTCTCATACTTGTTAATATTTTGTCATAAAAATATTGTAAAAATCAAAAAAAAAATTAAGAGTAACGATGGAGTTTCTTGCCGGTTTTTCTCCGTGGTAAAAGACCGATTTATTGGAACCGTACACTAACTTTTCACGTTTATAAATGCTTTTCTAGGTCTCTATGAAACAAAAGTGGAATTGGTCAACTTCTCCCGTTCTAGAGTGGAGCGAGAGGTTGCGTCAAACTTTTACTGACTAAAATGCGCCTGTGTCTTCAGTTGCCTTTTGCGTTCTAGGACGGTTTCCCTTTTAGAAATTCCCCGATGCTCTAGTAGGCGTCTTCGCTGTTGGGTCCTTACGGTTTTCAAACGCGAGCCCGTCATTAATAATAAAACCGGGCACGTGCGAGTTGGACTTGCGCACTGAGGGTTCCGTGCAAACTTATCTATAAAAACAGTTGAATTTTCGAATTGAATTATGAAGATTTTTCCGAAATGCAAAATTTTTTTTTTTTTTGTGGCATAACTACAAATTTACAGTTTTCAGACTTTTTCCTATATTTAAGCTATGAGACCTTGCTTTATGCCAAATTTCAGGATTCTAGGTCAAAGGGTACCCTATGAATTTTGATTCCCTTGAGCGTGTCGAAATATACGTTTTTTGCGACATAAACTGCCGTATCTTTTTTTTTTTCGTTAACTCTGAAGTTTATTTTTCCACAGCTTCAAGGGACCGCCGTTTATGAGTATATTTGAGTATATGGTTTTAATTCAACTTAATACCTCTACGCGTTTCCGAGATAAAGGGTCTTGACAGACAGACTGACGGACAACAAAGTGGTCTTATAAGGGTTCCATTTTTTCCTTTTGAGGTACGGAACCCTAAAAAAAAGAATTGAGTTGATAATAGTCTAAGATAAACTTTGGAAGTACCTACGCACGAATTGGTAACCGAATTTGAACCCACGACTTCCTACATGACAGGTGAAGGCTACCTCATAATAACATTACTATCACAAGGTCGAAACTAAATAGAAGGTAAGTCAAGCGTATAAATCAGACTAGACAGACACAGTTTAGGTTCAAGATTAGTCTAACAACCGCCTAAACCAATTATATTGAAGCCACAGTAACGTCACTAATGGCTTATCCGTTATTATAAGACCTGATATTTGTTGTATGTTAGGTTAAATTGTTTTGTTACTACTATGTTAGGTTCTGCTCCCGATCTGAACATATAAGAGTCACAGGGCAATCATCAGTCATCGTAAGTACAAGCTTGCGGACAACGAGCAATTGGTTGCCGTCCGGCTGAACTCGATTCGTCTTCAACGCCTAGGGTTCCACGCGCGCCTACGCCCTATGCCCTCTCTCTACACGCCAGAACGAGAGAAGTCCACTTTTAAAAAAAGTTTAAATTGATTCAGCTTCATAACAGCATCTTAGATAGAGCGACTGTCTATCAGTCATCCACAACACAGTAACTGGACGACACGGTATCCTTTGGGAAGACTGGTGCCAAATTTTCTGGTTACTGACTATCCGTAACGAGTGTCAAAGACCTACAAATGACAGCCGTGAGCGACGGCATAATACCGACGGCGTACTTTCCGAGGCACGAAGGAATCTCGATATGTCTAAACTCGGCAGGCAAGGCTTACCCTTAGCGATCGTCCTGTGTGACTGTTATTATTTGGGAAGTCATCCATTGATTTCTGTCGCTCTAGGTTGAGACACGGTATTTCGAAAATGAGCGGGCCGAGCTCGGTCCTTACCGGTCGACGGACGGTGAGCTACCCATTGCTCGTCATCCTTAAACCAGAAATTCAATTGCCATGCCCTTTACATAATGTTGATGACATTAAAGGATAGTCTAATTGTGATTTCTTAAAAGGCCAACTTGACCCCACTTTAGGCAAAAGCCTCTCTTTCCTTTTAATACACAGTTGTGTTTTGTGCAAAAAATGTATTTATTTATTTATTTATTTTATAATTTATGTACACACAAATACGAAGAAGAAGATAGGTATCTAAACATACATTTTGTACAAAGGTACTGCTTATTTCGAAAAGAAATTTCTTCCAGCAGACCTGCGAAAGGAGAGATTAGAAAAGATGTAGACTGTAGTGTGTAGAAAATAAGCAAAGAAGAGTTTGTGAAATCTTAAATTAAACTTATAAATACTTATATAACTATAAATACCTTACACTAAAAATAAATACATAATATAAATATATACATATACATATCATACAAGAGAGGAAAGATAGTGCTCTTTTACTTGAGTCTTAAAGAGTGAGATAGTTTTAAGATCACGAATGCTAGGCGGAAGAGAGTTCCACAACCTTACTGCATGGACAGAGAAAGAGTAGGAATAGTAACTGGTTTTATGAGGAGGGGATTTAAGAAGGGAATTTTACATTTTCAATTTTTAGGAATATGTACACAGCATTATATCATCATTTCCACTGTCAGACATAGGCCTCCCCCAAGTGTCGCCACAACGACCGTGCCTGTGCGTCTTGCATCCTTTACATTCCCGCGACCCACACCAGGACATCGGTTCGCCTCCAGAACCTTTCATCTCCATCGGCCATCTGTTCTACGTGCAATGTGCCCTGCCCACTGCCAGTTAAGTTTGACGGTCGACATGTTAAACTATGTTTAAATAAAACATTTAAGAAAATTAAGCCACTGAGACCACAATAAAAGTTACCAGTATCAAAAATCAAACAATACCACAATATAAAGAGTACTATTACAGATATAGATATAGCATCAAGAACAGCGGTCCAAACACGAAATTTATTTTCATTCCAATCCTCGAACCAATAAATAGTAAATCAAGAAAGATAAGTGAAGACTGAACGCACGGGATCAACGGAAAGATAAATGATATAACACACGGATATTGTGTGAGGAAATATATTAGTGAGTGCTACTGAAAACAGAATAAAGTGAAATAAAAGTGAAAAAAAATCAATCAAAACGTGAAATATTTTAAACTAAAACAAGATAAAGTGTGGTGACATTATAAGTCATAAAAAAGACAATTCAATTAAGACATAAATAATTTTATACATATTTAAAAGACAATAATATTTTCCAACCATATCATTTCAACATATAAATTTAATAAAAATAAATATTCAAGAAAAAGGAATTGTATATTTACAAAAATGTTCGAAACACAATTCATCGAAAAACAGTTTAAATAAAAGTAATGCAATTCATTTCCAATTACAATATTAAAAGTGAAAACTAAAACATTATTTTTTAATTGAACAAGACACGGACTTTAAAATAAGAATAAATTCAGACATGATTCTAAATTAGTGGTGCGTTTTAGTGTACAGTGAATATTGGAAAGTGTACTCTGTATCGTAGCAATAAGATTCTATTTACAATGAAGAAGCAATCGTGACCTCAACGTAGTTCTATTGAAAGGTCATGTTGTGTTTAAAACAGTTCCTGTAAACAGTGGTAAAGGATTTTGTGTTTTAGTCAGTAAAATATAAAGTTCACAATGAATGTGCCGATGAAGGGTGGTCCCGCGCCCACAGTGGCCGTGGTACCAGTGCCGGAGAGTGAGATGGACGCCCTGCTGCTTGGGAGGACTGCGGTGAGGACCTTTGATCAGTACGTCAGAAATGTATGTATTTTGATGTTATAACTACTTTTTAATATTATAAGGAAATCAGTCATTGTAAAGTTAAACTTAGTAAAGTTTATTTTTATTAATTTACATTTTAAAAAAAAGCTATATTACATTATATGGGTTGTATCAGCATAATATTTATGTAACAAAACACAAGGATCAGTAAGTAAACAAACAACCACGAGCATGTCCGCACCGCACGAGCGATAGAAAGATAATGAAACAGAGGCTCTCTTCGGTCGCACGTCATATTTATATGCAACAATATGTATTCAGTGCACTAATAACTTTACTTCGAAAATCATCTTACTTAGCATATGTCAATCTTAGACTGACATCGCAATGACTATAATCGTATGTATGACTAGACATCGCAATGACAGGCTTCAAAGTAATTCTTAATTAGTTTCTTTAGTAAATTCTAAATTAGCATGTTTAAGGGAAGCGAGCGTTACAGTAGAATACTCATGAATATGAAGAAGTCTGAAAACGTTAAAATACCCCATCCTTACGTTTTGTTGAGTTATGCGAATATAAATGTACTAAACAGCTGATATTTTTGCCGACTATTTTTTTTTGTACTTAAACTTTATCTTTATGGGTACTTTCGGCTTTTATTGTCAATATATGAAAACGTAATTATGTGAGACAAAACAAATAAGTTAGTTGAAAGACAATGTTAAGAAGAATAACCTTACTGTCGACGCGCTACGACATGCTACGCCGTAGCAGCGTAGCCGCTCGTAGCAAAGTGAGCAATAAAAATGCTACGAGTGTCATGAGTTGATAAATTGTACCAATGTTGAGTAACAGCATTTTGTATATTAAAACGCATAAAACGAGGTACTCAAAATAAGCTATATATGAATTCATAATACCTTTTTAGTACAAATATGAAAAATAATCCTATATTCATACAAAAAAAGTTGTTATTGCAAGACCAAAGACAAGACTTTTATTGCTCAAGATTTTTATTCCTCATTAAATTAACAACATAACGCTCATTCCGTAACACATAACTTACTAAGATTTAAGCTCCCACTAAATTAGGCAAAGCTAATAACCGTCACAGGGCCGACTGCCGAACGTTCCCGAATGCTAACGGATTTAGCTGATCTGCACCTAACGCAATGTTATCCCAGAGATAAGTGGTGTGGTTGGTAATCTTCGTGTTGGAGAAAATAAAGGAATTGTATGTGCAATATTTATGTTGTTTAGGACGTATTTTGGAAACAAAGAGGGTTCTGTAGAATGGGTATCAAAACCCGAATGTGCATTAGCTTCTGACGTTTAATAAGTACCCATGCAGGCCTATGTGAAATAAAAATATTTAGAATTTTTGAATGCTACAGTTTTGTTATGAAGTGGTATCACAAGTTTTAAAATTGGTCAAGTGAGAATCGGACAAGCACATGAAGGTATCCATACTAAAATATTAATATTGAGTAAAAACGCACGTTTAAATAAAAAAATAAAAAAATAAATGAATAAATAAATAAATAAATAAAAAAATAAATAAACAAAAAATAAGTAAATAAATGAAGAGAAAATACCACTTTAAAAAAATGTCTAAACTGATTCAGCTTCATAACAACATCTTATATACTGTCAATAAATAAATAACAACCTTCTGGTACCTGGGCCCATGGGTTGAATTACGAAAGAGAAACCCTTGGTCCTGGAACGCAAGTCGTTGGATGATAGACCTTAACCCTAGAGTACTAATATAAATTTATTACTGCTTAATACTAATTATCGCCTGGGAGGCTACTTTATAAATAAAGCAAAATTTTAGTACTAAACTTTTATTAAAATGTAACAAAATTTATAACAAATAACAGGCATACCTCTGCCTTTATGAAATGCAAAAAATATATATCTGAGAAACTCTTATTTGTCTTAAAATCAGCCTTACACATAATACTTAACTTTCTAACACAGCCTTAAGGGATATTATATTTAAAAAAAAAAATGTTGACATTGGACCACTGTTTTGGTATAAAAACTACAATATAATATATAAAGTATGAAAAACATAACAAAAAACTAGTCTAATCATCACATAGCTTACTGCAGACTAAGTCGAACTCAGAATTCTAATACTAATGATCGCCTCCCAGGCGACCACGTAGGCAATATCTCGGGAACGCTGTATCCCCGCCGAGCGCGCAAGCTCTCCCCGCCGCGTCGTGGGCTACACTGAGTTGGCGCGAAAGCACGGCGCGACACGTCCCCGCAATTTCAAAATAACCAGAAAAAACCGACCACGGGCGGCCTCTCAGGCGATGATTAGTACTCTAGGGTTAAAAAACACTTCAACACACTACAACACGGCTTTATTTTTAAAGGTCTAAAATAATTTCGAGTAATGAAATGAATTAATCTTTGGACTGAATATAATAAATAAACAATAATAAATAATAAACCTGAGTGACTTAATTTGAAGGTATATTGCTGCATATTGTGATGTAGATTCGAATAAAAAACTTGTATCTAAAATTTACATAACATGGCGGTATGATGAATAAAAAGAAACACTAAGTTGTATTTCTTCCATCTTAAGAACACTTCCCAACGTTTTTGTACTGGTCCACAAGTTTAATCTAGAACCTTGATCATTACGAAAACTCGAAGCCTGAACACCAAACAAGCGAAATGAAATCAAAAGAATTGAACGCTCTTGTTCAGAATCCGCCAAAGGCTATTCACCTTAAAACTTTAGTATGTGTAATGAACAGAAAATATGTCGAGATTTTTTTCAATTAACTACGGATTTTTACGTGTATTTTGTTTTAAAAATACACGTACAACTGCTTGTAATTTCAAACGAATAGACTGAGTTATGTAGTACCTACGTAAGTATAAACAAATTTTTGATTAATAATCAAAAATCTCAGAATACAATACTTAGTAACAAATTACAATACAATACAATTAGAATACAACTACTAATACTACAACACAACACACTATTGATCTTTATACTTATACTATACAATACTTAGTCAATACTAATTCTTACAATACTTAGTTTTAATAAATTTACGCTTAGGTGTTATTTTCACTTTTTGGGTTTTTGGTTACTAGTGATGCAGGGGATCAGTATGGGTAAATGTAAACCTTTTTCGTTTATTGACCCGTCTTTTATTAAAAACTGCATTGAAATCTGTGATAAAGCATAAGAGGAGTTAGCGGGTTGACAAACAGACACAAAAAGCGTCGTTGTTTTATAAAGATTCATAAACTTACTACTTACACAGGCTCAATTTTTAGTAAAAACTTAAGCTACGAATTAGTAAATTAACCTGCACAACACATCTTATACAAAAAAACGGACACATTATGAACGAACTTCTTGCACCAAACCACTTGCAAAACCTCATTTTAGTAATGTGGGGCATTGGACACGCCACAATCGAGGCAGTATATCCCAATCTCTCTCAGAATCCGTAGCATATATATGTTTCAACAGATCTATTATATCTTCTAAATCCTTGTGCGATTATCATTTGCGATTGTCATTTTTTTTTCTATTCGCCAATTTTTTCAGTGGGATAGTTTCAAATTGTGGAAAACCGTTTGGCAGCCGTTGTTTATTCCATTTCAAACCCATATTCTAATCAAGTGGATTTCGTCCACTACATTCATTTTATTACATACTATACTGTATTCGCGTTAAGAAAATAGTGACGTCATCGTTGTTACTCAGGCAAGCCGCTTGACCAATTATATCATAGTGAAATAGAAAGACATTATCATCACACAGGACAAGTGACAGATCATAGTGACAGCCCTTCTTTGAATGTATTCAAGAAGAAAATTAAAGAGCAATTCCTTTCACAACGACATAGTACATTTATATGTAATGTATAAGTATGTTTGTATTTATGTTTGAGAGTAAATTTAAGCATTTTTTTTTCGTATTATATGTATATTTAGAATTATACTGTGGATCCTACCCTTTATTATGATTCCTCTCTATCACTCAATGGTTTGCTGAATGAAAACTCAACTTTGAGGTAAGCACATTTATGTACTTGAACTCTGTTATCCTCTTACATTATAAGCTGTTATGGTGAACAATAAAAGATTAAGGAAGAAAGACGTGTTCATATTACCAGATGAAATCTTTCCCTTCAGGCAGTTTTTTTTTTATAAACACACTTTTGTCAAATTTAAAAATGCATATCTCATATACGTAAAAATAAAAGTGAAAATTATAACGATTATGAACAAATTTTAAAATGATTACTTAATATTATTATTTGAAAATATTGTGTTGTGAAACGTCTGCTTTAAAATCAGTGATTTAGTAATTCCTAATGCGTATAAACTATAACTGACCAAACATGTGTCGTTCTGTCAAAAGCTGTTGCAATTGACAGCTAACCTCAATATTGACAGCTAAAACTAACTTCACTCAGCAGTCAATGCTTTTCTAATTTTCAAACAGTTACTAAAAGTTCATTCGAATTCTGTCAACTAGCAATACATTAGCCATTCATTCTTATTTATATTTGACTAGCTTCTGCCAGCGGCTTCGCCTGCATGAAAATGAATTTCTCCATACAAACTTTGAACGCCGGTTTCATCCCGTTAGGAGGTGAATTTTGGAGAACCGTCCCTTGTGCAAAATTTCACGTTACTAGTCCCAGTAGTTTCGGCTGTGCGTTGATATGTCAGTCAGTCAGTTTCTCCTTTTATATATATAGATAAATACACTTACTTTTTTATAACCATTAGTTGTATATTTTGTTTTACATGGCATGTACAATACTTAACTACGTTCGATGCTATTGTTGTTCACGAACATAACGGAAAGCGGGCGTGCCAGTGATAATATTTTATTTCGACAACTTCTAGTGAATAGATGGTAAAGAATGCCGTTGTCCAATAACTGAGATATTATCATACAAATTGAAACGTGAACAAGAATTCGTGAACATGTGTTGACTAACACTTTTTATATATCTTTATTATACTATTGATGGGTACTGTAAATATACTCATCCATATAATGGTAGCATTCTGTAGTTTTTACCAAATGTTAAGGTGGAAAAGCTTCAGTATATATACAACATTAGTAGTTTTAGGTTATTTTATTTTATGTAAAGAACCTGTGTACAAAATTTCATAAGTGTACGATGAAAAATCACGAAGTTATAAGCTTGTTATGTTACCTGATTGGCCGCACAAATATATGATCACCGGGCCACCTGGGCGACTGAGGGGTGATTTTACTCCAGCTTCCAGCTGTGGTTTACATCCGCAAGCAGCAGAAGCGCTAGTGTCTAATGTCCGCTTATAACCTGCTGAGACCTGTGTTGTACTTAGTGTCGATGGTGTCCAACTTGTGACCTTTTTTAAATATTTGTGGAAAAATATAACATGGTGTAAAAATTCGAATCGGAATCGATTCAGTTACTGATTCTGAACAAACTATATTCAGGTTTCACATGTACTAAAAATAAAATTGATCCCTAAACAAGTATTATAATCTTGGTGCCTCCTATAAAATATTCTTGTATGTATTTTGAGCCTTTGTCTTGCCCGTTCGACTCTGCCCGCTGATTTGCATTACAAGGTGTGATATAAGATGCTAAGCAACGTGGAATGTATGCAGATAAAATGTTGATTTACGTAATCTACAGTTTCCGCAAAAAGTTTAACGATATTCGTAATGAAATACTACAACGCGTAAGATAGCAATCTACACTAATATTATGAAGAGGTAATGTTTTTTTTTTGTTTGTAGGATAATTTTTGAAAGTACTGATCCGATTGCTAATATTTTTTCACCGATAGAAAGCTGCTTTATTCCTGAGTGACGTAGGCTATATTTTATGTACGCAGGCAAAACCGCGGGCAAAAGCTTGTGTAGTATATAGTATATGTTTCGCATTGACATAATTTCCTAATTTTTTACAAAATGTGAATCATTTTTTTTATTGCTAGCTTCTGGCAACAGTTTCGCCTGCTTAAAAGTAGAAAATTACCCCAAGGGAACATATCCCCAGGATAAGAATATTCAATGTGCTCTTCCTGGACATGGTCTACCTGTGCGTCAAATTTCATCCAAATCCCTTTAGCAGTTACCGCGTAAAGGAATGATAAACAATGTGGCGTAATAATATTAGTGTGGTTAATTGTATCAACGAAAGTTGGCAAGTAGCGCAGATATAGTCAAGAAAAAAAGGTCAATTTGAGGATAATTTGTTTCTACTTATTAGGGATTAATCCACGTCCACTCACACTCACGACTCCACTGTCCATCCGTCTGTCTGTCCGTCCGTCACCAGGCTGCATCTAATGAACCGTGATAAACAGTTGAAATTGTCACAGATGGTGTATTTCTGTTGCTGCTATAGCAACAAATACTAAAAAACAAAATAAAACAAATATTTAAGGTATATCTCCCATACAACAATTGTAATTTTTTTGTCGTTTTTTCTACGGATGGTACGGAACCCTTCGTGCTAGAGTCCGACTCACAATTGACCGGATTTTTTTTCTAAACTTAATACTCAAAAAAAAAAAAAATTGAAATAAAGTCAAGATTAACATTAATTTTTCTATTCCAATTTAAATAGACGTGGGTAAAAAAATTCTACACAACCAGAAATCACTTATTGAGTCGTTGCCAAATAGCATCCCCTTAAAAATCAGATGTGAAGTGAATATTTGTTCTGAGTCCCTGCCGGATAACATCACCTCATAATCATGTGTTTTCGACGGTATCAACACCCTGTGTATATGTTTACATTATAATGTGGTAAATAAACACGTACGTCAGTGCTATCAAACAAAATATGGCTACAGGCATAAGTGTTTTGCATCTTCATGCCTTACGGAGTAGGTTTTGTAAGGGTTAAACATTGTTCCACATAAATGAGGTTTATCTCCGGTTGAATCGAAAACTGGCCAAATGAAGCTTAAAAGTTCAGATTGTGAAGTTTTTATCTTCAAAGTATATACGGATACTGGTCTTTCAAACTTTAGGCACAAAACACGAAGTTTTTTTCTGAATAACCCAACGCCAGCTGCTACCAGCAAATTACACTTTAAGCCAGCCACATACCTTACGGTACCGATCCTTGATAAGAATACGGCAACCTAAAGCCAGAATTCGTTACGCAATGTTCTAATCACCACATACATCGGACACGAGAAAAGCCGACACGGACCGATATGGACAGACATGGACCGACACGGAATAGAATAGCATCCGGGCGGCATTCGTGTCATTCTGGTCGCTACAATAAAAACGGTAGTGAGTAGGACACGGTAGGACAAGGTAGGACACGGTAGGAAACGGTAGGACACGGTAGGGCACGGTAGGACAAGGTAGGACACGGTAGGACACGGTTGGACACTGTAGGACATGGTAGGACACGGTAGGACACGGTAGGACACGGTAAGACACGGTAGGACACGGTAGAACACGGTAGGACACGGTAGGACACGGTAGAAAACGTAGGACACGGTAGGACACGGTAGGACACTGTAGGACACGGTAGGACACTGTAGGACACGGTAGGACACGGCAAGACACGGTAGGACATGGTAGGACACGGTAGGACACGGTAGGACACGGTAGGACACGGTAGGACACGGTAGGACACGATAGGACACTGGAGGACACGGTAGAACACGGTAGGATACGGTAGGACACGGTAGGACACGGTAGGATACGGTAGGACACGGTAGGATACGGTAGGACACGATAAGATACGGTAAGACACGGTAGGATACGGTAGGATACGGTAGGACAGTACGGTAGGACACGATAGGACATGGTAGAACACGGTAGGATATGGTAGATCATGGTAGGACAGGGTAGGATACGGTAAGCCACGTTAGGGCACAGTAGGACTTAGTAGGACACGGTAGGAAACGGTAGGACACGGCAGGAGACGGTAAGACACGTAAGGTATGTGGTCGGCCTCACACAGCTAGCGCAAATGGTCGTACCTACACATTTTGATCATTTGTGGCTATCGCACACGACGGAACTGTTTATCATGACAATGCACGATCGAAGCACCACTACTTTATCATGCAACTCGTACAACGGTATTTTGTTCTATATCAAAGCGTAATAAATGCACAATGAATATCGATAATCGATACGAGTGGGATGTGAGGACTATATTCGCGCAGCATTTAAATATACGTGTTTTTATGTAAATGGGATCCGATTTGGATGCGGTGCGTGTTAACATGGTTGCAATATTTCTACTTGGGAATAAAATCATATTGAAAATCCACTACGATACGATTCAAAATCTTCTAATTTCCCGTTATTCTGATATTTACAACCCAGTTACTGTGTAACCACAAAACTCTTCGAAGTGGCATGATAGCCACTTTTGTTGTTTAAAATCCTGGTAATGGCATACGCGGTCACTCTTCTCAGACTGCTACAAGTGTTGCTTAAGCGGGATTTATTTTCAATAATTTTTTTTTAAGTCTCCTTGCCCCACATAAAAAATTCTTTCTGTACGACTTCAATGACTTTTTTTACCCCAAGGCGAAGCAGGAGGGCGTGTCAGACTTTTACTGACTAAAACCATACACATGCTCTTTCTTTGCAATTACGTTCCAGGACCACGGATTCTCCTTTTGAAAGTCAACCTGCTTTTACAAATATGTAAACTCACTTATACTAGACACGCTAACCCGAAACATTTAACTGTACTGTAGTACTTGTGACTATAGGCCATACATAGATATAAATTAGTTATGCTTATAACATCAAAAGAGCTTACAAAAACTAGCAATTCGCACTTTTGTTCGTATTCCGCAAAGAGATATGTAGTTGCCGTGAATACTTAACAAAACTAGATAAACTTACAGTACCGAGCATTTATGTATTCGTGTTTCTAAGTAATATGGCCAAATATATATGTACATGAATATGAGACTGCAGAAGAACGAGAGATTTGAGAAGGCACGCGTAGGCAAGATATGAAACTTTACAAAATATAGCCTAATTTAATTATTGTGTGTCCTAGATATCAATCGGTTATATTATTTGATTTTTTTTATTTGATTAATTACCTTTAGATTTAAAGAGCGCTATAAACTTTAGCTATTTTAAAAAACAACTCAAAAGATTCCTATTGAACAAGTGTCGATAAACCATTGATGATCTTTGAGGTTAATCCAATATTATATTAATTTTATGTTAAGGTGTATATATAAAGTTACATAATAAATGAATTCAACAAAAAAAAAAAAAAAAATTTATGTTTTTGGATTGTTGTAATATTTAATGAGTTTGTAATTTCAGATACCATTTATTGTAAATTAATATATGACTATGACTATATATATTTGTTCCATGCAGGAATCGGACTTGTTCAACGACTGCACCAACCATGTTGTGAAATCTGTTAATATTATCTAGCTACAAGACACTTAAAGCGAGTGTTATACTCAATGGTACCATAATAATCACCTAAATTCTTACTACAATCGTGGCCATAGTGAAAAAAGCTATATAAAATGAGTTAAGTGTACCAAAGTGATCAGAAAAATACTCTAACGGTAAAAAAAGAAATTTAAACTATCTCTAAATATAAAGCAATTACTGCGTGTAAAAGGGTCCAACTGTGACAGAAAAGAAACTACAAAATTTGGATCTTCCCGTCCGATTATAATTTAGGTGTCTTCAAGGCTAGAGCGAATAGGTTCTTAATAAACTAGTGCGCCTCAACATCAACGATTGCATCACTGCTTACCATCAGGTGGGACGCAGTCAAGCACTGATTTAAATATCAATTTATTAATTTAAAAAAGAAATAGTCGGTTTCAAGTACTTTTAAACGGAAACATTTTTTTTTCTTTGTTTTTTTTAAATAAAGATTAACATGAATTGCCCACATTTTTTTGCACAACTTTCACACAAAGCTATCTTAGTCTCACATGACACAGTACAAATGGTCGTACTCATCACACAAAAAATTGTCTTGAGTAGGAATCAAACCCATAACCTCCGGTGTAGCAGTCAGGACCACTGACCTCTAGAACAACAGGCCGGTCAAGTTTTAACTTGTTAAAGTTGTAATTTTGGACTTACATCTCTTTTCACAAGAGCCATAGAAATATTCCTTAACAACTCTGTCACTAAACATTCACTAAGAGTTCACTTTGTCAGCACCTGCTTCCACCAAATTACTCCAAACACTTAGCTTTAGTACTAAAACCTACATTTTTAATAATTAACTTCATAAAATTAAAGCGGCAGGAAGCCGTGAAATTTAATTAAGAACTTTAGCAAGCCATCTTATCATTAACTTTATAAATCTGAATATTTCTACATTTATCATCATAAATATCAGGGTCCATTTTTGAGGTATGCACTAGCTTTTGGTCGGCGACTCCGATTGTCAAAACATTTAAACACACACAATTTCCCTGCTGCGTCCCATTATAATTTAGATGTTTTCAAGGCTATAAAAATAATAATATTAAAAGAATAATATAAAAAACAATAATAATAAAATAATATATATTAATAGAGTAAATAGGCTCTTAATAAACTAGTGCGATTCACAATCAACGATTCATGATCAGGTGGGAACGCAGTCAGGAAAGTCTTTTACCTTTTATTATGTGGACGTGGAAGAGGTTTGCCCTGCTTCGGTGAAGTACCACTGTATTCTCGTGGAGGTGATCGAAAGACAAGAAAGGAAGAAAAGAAAGAACGTAAATTAATTTATTTAGCACACATAATGCTAGAAGTACATATATGGAAACTAAAATTAAAAATTGAAATAAATAAAACAACAACATTGTGTGTCTCACGGCTACGCCAAATAGGTCTAGTTCAGCATAATACCAGGCAACTACGTAGCACTTGCCTGACGCTGATTTTCATCTAAACCTTACTTTTGAGTGTACGGATGATTGGCGCCAGCGACCTCTCACGTCCTGCCCTGGTCCAGGCTATGGTATGGAGTGAGAGGGCATGGAAGCAGACTGCTCTTCTAGGAAATGCGGGAAGCGTGAGGTTCCTCATGTCCCGGCCATCGACGACGCGGGCTATCGGACGGTAAGCAATGGGTAGACCCAGCTGGACCTATTTCTGTCAAGGCTGAAGTATGCCCAAAAATTGACCACGGTCCGCAAATTAGGGTGGGATTTAGTCAATAAAAGTCTGACACTTACTTGATAATAATTTCCCACACTCAAATAAAAATGGTGTCAAGGTCTTGTTAAATAAATGAATTTGCAAGCGCGTTAAAATGGCAAAATCAACTCTCACACAACGCCATCTAGTCCCTAACTAAGCAGAGCTTATACCATGAGTACTGCACAACTGATAAGCATACTTATATATTTTTAAATACACATACCTATATTTTAGAAAAATTACACCCAGACACAGAACAAATAATCGTGCTCATCACACAAACATTTGTCTTGGGTAGGAATCGAAACCACGACCTCTGGCATAGCAGTCAGGGCCAGTGACCAACTAGAACTAGCGCTCATAACAAAGCTAAAGATATTTTGAACAATGTTAATCAAACTTGCATCTTTTCATATTCCGACAAAAAGGGTACTTTAGATACCACCTTTGTCTGAATAAAGACTGTTCAAGCCAAAAACCTCATTATATTAAAAGTAGCAGCGTTGTCAGCTCTTCGAACGAGCAGCACATCAAATATCTCGCTGGTGCTGGCTGAGATTAGCGCGGTTCACTTGCTACATATTTTCCAGCTCGAAGCTTTACTCAAAGATTTGCGAAGAAACTGCGCTTATTTTTTTGTTGGTACCTCGCTACTGCTTATGAAATATGAAAAGTTCGATTAAAGTAATTGTTTTGTTTACTCATTTATAAAATACAGTTATTTTGCGTGATTGTGGTTATTTTGTAAGTTAGCCTCTTATGCATGAGATTGCGGGTTCAGAGTCGGACAAGTACCAATGTGAATTTTTCGTGTAGGTACTTTACTAAGTTTATCTCTGACACCCCATGCCTCGGATAGCACGTAAAGCCGTTGGTCCCGGTTGTCATTCAAGACGACAGAAAGTCTGACCTTTAATCTATCCAAGGAATATCGTTTTACCCAGTAACTGGGTTGTGGAGGTCTGAGAGGCAGTCGCTCCATGTAAAACACAGGTGTTCAGCCACATCTAGTTAGACTGGAAGTCGACCCAGTTGGGAAAAAGCTAGGGAAATGATGATGGCGTGAAATCGTAAAGAAAGGTACTTTTAAACATTAATGATTTTGGAGATCACTCATCACGTACCTTTCTTATAAAAACATAGAACTATCTTCTTGTAACTTGCAAAATATGGCTGACAGTCGTCTAAAACAGACTACAAAATAATTATGATCAAGGTTTCGGAATGCTACTTAAATCATGCCCTCATTTAGCTAATGTGGTAAGGTTTAATATTATTTTCAGTGAAATTTCGTCGAGATTTACCCAGAAAAAGGTGGCTAGATGATATTATAGACGCTTATCATGAAGAAGACAGTTTGAAAGTTTATTTCTTTCATATAGACAGACAAATGTGGTGGGGTTGCTTTATAATATATAAGAATATAATCATCTACATTGTAAATGAAACAAACGCAACATCACTGCATCTATTATTACTAACTTCATTAAATAATCTACCCATAATCAAATTCTATTTTCATAAATTGTTGGAATCCAGAACAAAACAATCAGTATTCTTGCCGCACTGCACTAACAAATACTCGGCAATGAATATAAAACAATAAGTCATAATGTAGTATTTGTACAATACATAGGTATATACATAAGTAAAAACAATGGCTCATCATCACTTAACCTACGAAAACCACCCTTACTGCTACGATATAAAACCGTTGTTACTTACTACTAACTTGTGTGACTGTACATAAAATTCGTAAGCCGGGAATACGATGTGTATTTGTTTTGCAAACAAACGGCGCGGCGGGCCTGATTCAGATCTGATGAAAGACACGCGTCATGTTTTTGTCGATATGTTATGACTATGTAGGTAGTTTGTAATGTGGCTTAGAGCTAGCGCGCACTGGTGACTTTTGTCAGGGTGACAATACATTTTTTGTAATTTTTTTCCCAACTGTCACGTGTTCAAGTGCACGCATTACATGTTGAG
Source organism: Mythimna pallens (assembly GCA_961205895.1). Lineage (NCBI taxonomy): Eukaryota > Metazoa > Arthropoda > Insecta > Lepidoptera > Noctuidae > Mythimna > Mythimna pallens. Next base: position 19,960,211 of record OY540847.1, on the reverse strand, counting down.
TTCATAAGTAAGGTGACTTTTTGTTAAAAGTCACGGTGACAAAAGTCACCAGTGCGCGCTAGCTCTTAAAACTCTGAGAAATTACTTTGAAAAGTAGCGCGTTGTTTTTTATTTTAACCATAGTACTTTTTACGTCAAACCACTGCACTGGCCTGTTGGTCTAGTGGTCAGTGGCCCTGACTGCTATTTCGGAGGTCGTAGGATCGATTCCCACTCAAGACAAATCTTTGTGAGATGAGCACGATCGTTTGTTCTGTATCTGAGTGTAATTTATTTATAAATGTATGTGTGTAATATACATATATATTATGTAAGTGTGTTTATCAGTTGTCTAGTACTCATAGCACAAGCTCTTCTTAGTTTGGGACTAGATGGCGTTTTGTGTCAAAGTTGTGGAATATTGTTATTATTATAATTATTGCATCACATCCATCGTTCATCAAATGAGAAAGATTTGATTACTATTTGTTAATTTACACTTTTATTTATTTAAGCCGACAGGCGACAATTAATATTCCATCAATTTTTCTTTATTAAACAGTCGCAAAGCAGTGACAAATACGTAATTAATCGACAAATATGTAGCGTTGTCAGCTATATCAAATAGGACTATGCTTACCATCAGATGAGATCGTGAGTCTAACAATCATCAACATCATTTCAGCTGAAAGACGTCCACTGTTGAATATAGGATTCCTTTAAGTGTCACCACAATTACCGATCCGCACCTGGTAATCGGTCCACCTTATGCATAGTTTCTTGTTCACAGACCCTGTCAGCCTCATCGCCCATCAATAATAAAAGACAGGAATCTGCTCACATTCAGTTTCACTAGTGAAAATCACGTTTCCACGCCAGCAATGATCGAGATACTAAATAAACAAATTCTGTACATAACGAAATCTGTATATGTAGAATATATTGACGAGTTTAAACATAGATCTACTATGCATATTCATATAGAAATACAGGATTATCTTGATATCAATTCAGACGTTTAGGGCTGGCGCTGACGTCATAGAGGATTGACGAGACGTGCGCCATTTGTCTAAAACGATGGATCATACGTGGTTAGCTGAATGATTATGGATGTGAGTAAACAAGAGATATTAATATAGTGGGATTTAATTGAAATAGAATGTGGAGCTAGGTACAGCGAGATAGAGTAAGTATGGGAAATTTGCTTTGATTAGGTTAGTGGTATTTTTTGAGAGAAACAAATAATAATATATTAAGTATTGTTAAATAAAATAGCTGCTGCCAGCGGCGTTGCATCCGTGAAAGTAGAAAATAAAATTGTCCCAAGAAAACATATTCCCGGTATAAAAATAAAAAAATCTAATAAGCGCCACGACATGGCCTACTCGTAGCCAAATTTCATCCGAATCTATTCAGCTGTTCGAGCGTGAAGATGTAACAAACATACACCACACACACACTCACAAAGTATCGCCTTTATACTCGTAATATTAGTGTGGTATTAAATATAACATTTTCATTAAATTAAAAACAAAACAAACATAACAACACTAAAAGTATAAATGCGTGAGGAACTCTATAATGTCTGTTGAATAGTTGTTTTCACACCTAACCCGCTAAACCAATTTTGATGAATTTCGGTACTGAAAGATTCGAAACCGACATAAGATACTTTTTATCTCGTCGTATGCATCATCATCCGCCGAGCCACAGACATTAAATTAGTTATAAAATGATTTGATTAGCAATTATTTTAAGTTACTATGAGTTTCAATAGTAGTAAAATTATGCAAAACCGATAGAAACCTAGAATTATAAAGACATTAAGCAATGTAATTTTACGACTTACTAGCTCGCCGTCCGACCGTCCAGTAACCATCCGGACCAAGCCCAAGTCGTCGACGGCGCGTAGTCGTAGAGATGTCAGCAAACCGTAGGGGCCCAGCAGGGTCGAAGCCTACTGGGGCCATGGGTTTGCTTCTGAAAGGAAAACCCAGCCTTGGAATGAAAGGCAACGAAGGAACTAGGAGTGGGTTTTAGTCAGTAAAAGTCTGACACGAAAGTATGATATCCACATAAAAAAGTGTCATAGGTACATATTTCCTAATTTTACGCAAGCAAAAGCTTGTCTAAGAATAGAATGTCACTTTGTATACAGCCTCATATTATTTAACCAGACGTCGTATAATTAACATTGTAAGAATCACAAAGTCTTGCAGATAAAGTCGTATCGCCAATAATAAAGTTTAGTTTTCATCTCAGTGACGTATTTCGGTTTACTGTCCAGTATAGTGACCGAGCCGCTCACAAAGCTGGGAATGCGCTCCCGTTCACTAGCTTAGTGCTCTGGAGCGTTCACGGCAGATTAGTGTCCCTCTCTGTATACTTATAAGTATTGTAGCATAGATTAGCACATATTTTGGTTTTAAGGCTTAGATGTCTTATCACACAACGCCGTCTAGTCCGAAGCTAAGCAGAGCTTGTGTTATGAGTACTAGATAACTGATAAACATACTTACATATGTCTAAATACATACATCATCATCATCATCATCATTTCAGCTGAAAGGCGTCCACTGTTGGACATAGGCCTCCCCCAAGCGTCTCCACAACGACCGATCCTGTGCGTCTTGCATCCACCGCACTCCCGCGACTCTCACACAGGTCGTCGGTCCACCTTGTGGGAGGCCTTCCAACGCTGCGTTTTCCGGTGCGCGGTCGCCATTCTAGAACCTTTCGGCCCCATCGACCATCCGTTCTACAAGCAATGTGCCCTGCCCACTGCCACTTTAGTTTGGCGATTTTTCGGGCTATGTCGGCGACCTTGGGTCTTCTGCGGATATCTTCATTTTTTATGCGATCACGCAAAGAAACTCCGAGCATAGCCCTTTCCATTGCATTACATACTTAATATAGACAAATTACACCCAGATAAAGAATAAAAATGATCGTGCTTATCACACAAACATTTGTCCTGGGTGGGAATCGAACCCATGACCTCTGGCATAGCAATCGGGCCACTACCCACTAGACCAACAAGCCAGTCCGGAATTAAAATCATCAATACAACCGTCTCGGTTCAGCTAACCCCATCGAATGACTATTTCATAAAAAACTCATTCAATTGGATAAACTGTTTTGACATTTTTGCAAAATTAAAAAAAAAACTTAGTATTTAGCAGGCTTCCCTATAATATTCACCTTAAGTGATGCTTTGAAGGCTATATAATATAATCACAAATATGTAAATTGAAAAAGTTATTCACAATATATATCTGCGTGCGACAAACGCTCAGACAGATAAATATACTCATAAAGCTAAATCACACTTTTCCAATATCATTCCAGAACACTAAAAGTCGTCAGACTGTCTTAAAAAGTCTCATTATTTATAAACTCTCATGAACACTGATATTATAGCCCGTTACGAACAGGATGCAACCAGTTCAGCGTTCATGTGTGACGGAGCGTTAACTGCAGATAACTTCAAGTATAACATCCTATCTGTATCGTTATTGGTACGATACATCGTGAAGTTATCTCTATAGAATATAGTTGGTATACAGTCAGGGTGATGTCAAGCTATGTAGCCGCTCCGAGCGAACAATATTTGCTGTCTTTTACAATGACAGCTTTTTTTTTTTTTTTTTTTTTTTTTTTTATTCGCTATAAACCAGTGCTTGACCGCGATCCCACCTGATGGTAAGCAGTGATGCAATCATTGATGGTGAGGCGCACTAGTTTATTAAGAGCCTATTCACTCTAGCCTTGAAGGCACCTAAATTATAGTTGGACGGGAAGACAGCAGCAGGCAAATTGTTCCAGTCCCTCGATGTACGCGGTATAAACGACGAAGCAAATCGCTTAGTTCGGACCGTTGGTGTTTCAACAACGTAAGGGTGGATACTCGCCGTACGTCGGGTTGTCCGATGGTAGAAAGGAGATGGCGGAATCAGGTCATGCAATTCCCGTGCACACTCTCCAAAATGCAACCTGTAAAACACCGATAGGCTGGCTACCCTGCGCCTGTGCTCGAGGCTTTGTAGATTGGACTCAACCAAATCTGGATCCCCAATTAGCCTCTTCGCACGCCTTTCTACTGAGTCCAAAGCTGCCAGATGGCATTTTGCAGCACCAGCCCATATATGACTGCAGTACTCCACACACGATCGGACCTGTGCTTTGTATAACATTAGAAGCTGACCCGGTGTGAAGTACCGCCGGACCTTTGCAAGAACGCCTAGCTTTCTAGCAGCTACCTTGGCTTTGGACTCAATGAACCGCCCGAAATTGAGGTCAGAAGAAATTTCGACACCCAAGAGCTGAAGGCGGTCGGTGCACTCCAGGGATACATTCCGAAAAGCAGGAGCCAAGGTGAACGGACTCCTTTTGGCGCATATATGAGCTTTCAAATATGTAAATATTGCTGTTATATTTATCAGTTACTAGCAACATGTCCCAGCTTCGTACGGGTGTTACCAATTATTTTATAATTTTGGCTGTTCTCTATTATAATATAGATGCATTGTACACTTAAATCTTCCTCACGAATCACTCTGTCTAATGGTGAAAACAGCATGAAAATCCAGTCAAAAGTTTTTGAGTTCTTGCGAACATACAGACAGACAGGGTTGGAGACTTAGTTTTATAATTATGTAAAGCACTGTATGTACTGTACTGTGTATACTATATATATCTACTAGCATCTGCCAGCGGCTTTACCCGCGTAAAAGTAGGTTTCTCCATACAAACTTTGGACTGCCGTTTAATTCCCATACGAGGTGAATTTGAAAAAGTCCTTTCTTATTCTTTAATTAAAACACAATCATACAAGGTACCTCTACGCACAGCGTTCTAAGTCCAGGGGTCCGGGCTGGACGTTGATGACTCCTCAGTGAGTGAGTCAGGATTTTGTCTTTTATAATACAGGTGTGGGAACCGGCGAGCTTATGAATTTTCACATCATAAAAGTTTTACCAAAAGAACCAATAATACGACAGTCAGCGAAGCAAGCTCGAACAAGTTACATCGATAAAAACTTCAGGAGAATTTTCTTGTATCTATTTTATTTATATTTTATTAACTCCGCCAAATGCTTTAAATTTTGCTGCCTCGAATTTTTGCTCAAGCCATTGACCTGACTGCCTCTCCTGGATCGGACCCTGTACACAGTGAGGATAGTTCGACAGGTTGACGTTATCGCTGCAACGCTGAGCACAGGATGATGTGAAACAATGGCATCAGCATGTGGTTAGGTATATTGACGCGCTTCAAAGGATAGTGAACTACGTATTTAGTACATGCCTACTAATATTTACTAAAAGCTTTGCATGCATAGTATATTATTCCACAAAAACATGTGCTACATAGTCCAAATCACATTTAAATAAATATCTATATTTATTTAATATTTTTTTTTTATTTTTAAATAAGAAAGTTTTATCGCAGGTTGTATGAAATAATCATTAAAGATTCGTATCGTCACATGTTTACTGGCGAGGTTTTTTCGAGTGAAGTTCAGTGGCTGTTTTAGTTATTCGCAAATTGATTCCCAGTAGATATTGATGGTGTAAAATTAGTGTAGCTTTGTATCTAAAATACAACCACAATTACATACAACTGAACAATTATGTAGAATCATTTAAACATATTTTGTTTTGGTAAAATGGAGTTAAGATTTTTATTTTTTTCTACTTGGAGTCCTCTCAACCTTAGTTTGGTCTTCCTCATAATAGTTATTTTTAAATTCTCCTAATCATAATGTATTTATTATTTTATAATATTAGCACATATAAGTGTTTTATCATTGTAACTTAATTTAATGATACTATCTTATTGAGATTGTGCACACCTACCACAGTGTTGTCTCTTTTAACTCAACGGTTGACTGGTAGAGAATGCCTTGTTGCCTTAAGTCCGTCTATGTGCCACTACTGTACATGAAGTTTAAATAAATAAATTATGATATACAGAACTTTGTATACATTGAATTCTCGTGACCCTTACCAGATCATTGGTAAACCTTGTGGGAGGCCATCCAACGCTGCGTCTTCCAGTACGTAGTCGCCACTCTAGAACCTTTTGTCCCCATTGACCATCTTTTCTGCGAGCAATGTGCCCTGCCCACTGCCACTTAAGTTTAACGATTCTTCACAGGACGCATGATGACAAACTGCCCCAGCGAAGCCTGCCGAGAAGACTGACTCGATATATTTGCCGTCAAATACTGCAAAATCATTAGAATGTGTTATATCTTACATTCGAATGGAACTTAAAGAGACAGTAAAAACTAAACACTTTCTAAAGACATTGGTTAAATGCAGAAACTTTGTAAAATGAAAACAAAATAAAACTCTGTATAACATTCCACATAAATAAACTTTCATCAACACAATATTCTGTATCCACTACAAAAACTAGTCACCGAAGTACATAATCTAATATGATAGAGTAGCGGCGTACCATCAATCAATTATTTTGACCGGCACCGCGCCCGCGTCGCTGGTCAGTACCGTAACTATCCTTTTATACGCCCTGTGCAATTACAGGGAAAAAACTATCTACCTACTCTGCCTAGTTCACCTAGGATGGATTCAATATTAGTGTTATAGGTATTTACAGGGTGACATACTAAAGGAGAACAGGTAGTCCTAAGCAAATACGTCAGGTTGTTATCTATGCCTGTAGTCATGGGTTCTCGACATCCTCTATTAATTTTTTCTGGATGCTGGAGCCCCCGAAGCACTCACGTAGTTGGCACTCCTGGTAGGGCGCGTCTACACCCTTATTAGGTATACGATCAATATGTTGTTTATATGCTACTGAATACGTAGCGTAATACAAAACTAGGCCCTGGTTTATTCATTTCTGCGCCCCTCCAGGGTCGGAGCCCTGTACCCAGGCTAACTAGGGCGGTCCTAGTTACGACACCGAGTGCCACATGTGGTTTTATCGCGAATACGGTCAGCTGCATGTCGGTGATCACACTTCAACCACAAAAGAGAGATAGGTGCAGAAGTCAATCCACATACAAAGTGTGCTCGGGCAACGCACACATAGATACCGCTCACGGACTCGATATCTCGGACTGGTTGAGACCAGTGCGAGTGCGTGTGCCATTCGCTTGTGATACGCGTCTGTGAACTTTTTGTGCAAAAATGGAGTAACAAAAAAAGTTATTATAACTATTCAGTAGACGGTTGTTTAATTAACGTAACACAGAACAGTTAGGAAGGTAAGCACCCCAAATCCCAGCCCTATGCCGAAAAAGCGAAGATTACTATAAACTATGCAATTTTATGTATGCATGTTGCTTTTTCGGCGTGGAATTTCCATTTTTCCTGTTTCATTCTCAACAATAAATTAAGTTACAGGGCTACTAAAGTTGACAACCCTAGCGCGATCGCCGAGCGTAGGTATGAAAAGTGAAGTACATACATGAGATTGACTTCTGTACCTATCTATTTTGTGCTTCAACTATGAAATCAGTCTTACAGATACATAATGTAAACGTTATGAATGGCAAATTGGAACCATAAATGTGTGTTTGAATGATGGTTGACTGTACGTGAGCTGTATGGGGGAGTTGACTTTGTTTGTATAGTTAATTTTTTATTGTTAATTGATTACAAGATTATATTTTTTTAATGTGGGTTATTGTCCAATGATTTTTTCCCGATCTAGAGTGGCGCAAGAGGGCATGTCAGACTTCTACTGACAAAAACCTATCTGTGTCCTTCAGTTGCCTTTTGCATGTTAGGATAACGGTATCTCTTTCGAATATGCCCGTTGCCCTAGCGAGCATCAGCCTTGCTGGGCATCTTCGGTTTTGCTGACATCTCTTTGAGGCACGCGTGAAACACTAAAAGTCTACAAGTCGCCAACGACTTGGATGACGGAACGAGCTACCCGTTGCTCATTATCCGCAAACCCGTATAATAGTACCGTAGTATAGTATCATGTGTAGAGTGTTTACTGTCCATAAACTATGGCTTGACACTACTACTAAATTATCACCTTAAGTATCCGCTAACCGAGGCCCTGGAATGCAAAGAGCAGCTGGTGGATTTTAGTCTGAAAAATCTGAGACGTCCTCTCGTTCTACACAGAGCGATAGTTATTGATTATTTCTCATCATCATCTTCATATCCGCAGCCCTGGTAAGCGTCGGCTCTAACTGAACCCATCAATTTTGTCGACATCACTTCAAGGCGCACGTGGAACACAACGCGCCGTCAACCCGGGCTTGGTACTTTCCTGACGGCCGAACGGCGAGCTACCCATGGCTTGCCGTCCGCAACGCCCGTCGCTGCATCCAGTTACGTTGGAAACCGACCCTACCTTATGGTGTTATCATCATCTTCCTGCCCTAGTCTCGTTTTATTTAGGGTCGACGCAACACGTTTTTTTCTTCCATTCTTTTCTGTCACCCGTTATGCTATCACTAACTTCTTTTTCTTTCATATTACTCTTCACACAATCCATCCATTATTTCTTATTTTCATTATTCTTATTTGTCATGTGCAGCCAAAGACATGCACATAAGTTAACTTCTAATCTAGTAGCAAACTTCATAAATTACATTTTAATATATCGTGCGATGCCGGTGAGATAAGATAACGCTACCATTACCCGGCGCGGCGCACCCTCGCTTTGTCTGTCAACGCTATCGTCGATGCTGACTGGACAATATTTTCTTATTGCTTGTGCCAATACAATCAAGCTACCTCATTTTTCCCAATGACACCATAAGGTTAGGAATTTTGAGATGAATGTGTGGTGTGACGAGAATGGATAAAGTGAGAAATGAGTATATTAGAGGAAGTTCAAAGTGGTGCCAGTAACTGAAAAGTTGAAAGGGAATCGTTTGTCTTGGTATGGGCATGTAAAGAGGAGGGATGAAATGCATACTTACTAAAACTTTTTGGACTTTGCGGACGGCAAGCTGTGGGTAGCTCGCCGTTCGGCCGTCAGGAAAGTACCAAGCCCGGGTCGACGGCGCGTTGTGTTCCACGTGCGCCTTGAAGTGATGTCAACAAAATTGATGGGTTCAGTTAGAGCCGACGCTTACCAGGGCTGCGGATTTTTCGAAGGAGTTACCGTAGCCTTCGTAAAAAATGGTAACTAAAAGAACATTGTGGGTTTTAGTCAGTAAAAGTTTTACATTACTTCCTGCTCCAACTAGAGCAGCTAAAAAGTTATTTGATACTTTCCCAAGTTTTTTTTTTTTAAGGTAGGAAATCATCAAAATCGGCCCTGCTGGGCCGATACTTTCCCACGTAAAAAGCCTAACTGAGGCCCCTACCACGAGCTCTTAACGCGATCCATTTGACGACATAAACTAAACTATTAAACGAATGGAGATATATAGTGTGTATAGCTCCATCCCTCCTTCTCGGTCGCCCGCCTCGCCGCACTAGTGCTTTAGTGGCCAAACGACCAGTGCGCAAAAACATTTTTTTTTTTTTAGAATGTCATAGATATAATCAGAAGTTCATTCAAATCTTACACATCTTTTTCATCTGAATAATAATTTTAAAAATAAACACTGTAGAGGTTAGTTGATATAAATTGAAATAAAAAAGTAAATTTTGCTAAAATTGGCCAGTTGGCCATTCAAGCACTAAGGCAACGGTCTGACATTTTATCACGTCATGCTAACGCTCCTGTATGCAACTGAGTATCAGTATTTTACATCTGCCTTCCACAATTCAGTAACTGGGTCAAATGCTTGTGCTAATACGGTATTGCAATAATTGACTATTAACCTTGGTTATGACCACACAAGTCTAATTTGAGTGGCCAAAGTACTGATAATTCCATTTCCAAACATTTATAGTCCTGCCCTTAAGGCACATAGTCCCTTAAACATCTAGCCGGAGTTAAATATACACATACTCGTACAGCCGCCTGGGTCCGCATAGAGCTCCGCTGACCTTTAAAACCTTTTTCTTTGCGAAATATTGTTTGATTTACATAATTATGCTATGTACATTCTGAAGAAAACTTAACCAGCTATTTTTTTATATAAAAATTTTTCTAAAGATCAAAACACTTTGAAAGGAGTAGGGAAAACAAGCGAAAAAATATAACCTCGTTAATTATTTTTTTTTGGCAAAAGTATTAGTCATACGAAAAAACATATGTGAATAATGTTTTACATGAATCTATAATAAACATTTTTTTTTCAAACCTACTGACCCAGCCGTTACTGAGGAGTAGGATTCAGAAAATCGCTGTTTTATTGCACTGCTGGGAAGTTAGGGCCTTAAAAGTGCAGTGTTCGTGCATTGCGATTGGTTAGGCCCCTTGGATCCTCGCGTGGGCGTCTTCACACTGAAGCATAACTAATATTCGATGCATGAGGTTTTTGTAAAATGTGTGGTTTGTAGCGAAGTTTGAAACAATGGGGTAGGTTTAGCCATTATCGAGGAGTAGGCTTCAGATCGGCACTGTTTTATTGCGCTTAATGAGACTAAGGGCCTTAATACTTATAGCTTCCAATACGCACGGGTTGACGACCGGCGCAGGCGAGGCAATTTACTCGAGCCAGTGACTGTTACGCGTTATAGGCGTGGATTACTAGCTAATGGATATTCCAGCTAAACGGTAACTTCATTATTGCACGCTGACAGGGGACTGTATTCGTTTTTATTGAGGAAAACTGTGGCGAATGTCAAAGTCAAAACGTTTATTGCAAACCAAGTGTACAATGTTGGCATTTCATAAATTATTTTAGTGCTTATAAGTTAGCAGCTTTTTTCAAGCATTGCAATTTTATCTTCTTATTTCGAATGTATTCCTTTTATCGTGTTGTTTTATTTTATGTTACTGACTTTTCATTATAGTTCTTGATATCAAGGGTAAATGAACCAAAATCTAGTAAAAGATCATTTCTCTCTCTAATTCCTTAAGTATAGCATAATCAGCATTATAATGTTCCTTAATCTGGGACTCAGGCCTCTTCTTTAGAAGAGAGAATGAGTCGTAATCCACCACATGAGCCCAGTGCGGGTTGGTCGACGTCACAATATGTTTTCGAATTTTTAGTTCTAGTTTCCTCACGATGTTTTCCTTCACCGTTTTGTGAGTAGTGGTGATGAAATAAATTACAAAAATTAATGCGTGTGTGTTTTAACCCGTGACTCGGAAGTCAGGGCCGTTACCTTCGGATCACCACTGCTCTTATGCCTTTATTTTTCTTTTATTATTTATTTCTTCAAGGCTAGAATGAATAGGCTCTTAATGACACTGCTTGCCATCAGGCGGGATCGCAGTCAAGCGCTGGTTTATATCAATATAAAAAATAAAACCACTATTTCCTTCTTCTACGACTAAGATCTTTTAAGTCATCCTAAGGTTGTCTACTAAATATCACGGTTAGTGATAAGACCGCCATTTTACCACATACAATACACAATAGTCTTACTATTTTGGTGTACAATAAAGTGTTATTCTCGAACAGAAATTCTATCTATTGAATAGCGTACCATTTCATTGTCTGATACGCGAAGTAGCAGCTAACAGTAAGAAGTCTTTGTACTCGACTCTGTTGAGTCGAGTAGAATGTTAATCATTATTAATAGTGTCCGACCGAAATTGCTTTTTACGACCAAAACCGAAACCGAATTTACCGATTTCCAAACAAAACACACGAAAACTAACAACAAACGAAACGAACTGCAAACAGAAGACAGTCAGTGAGACATGATTAGACACGTGGACGCGGCAGTGTCTTCGTCGCATACTCGTTTGGATGGAATTAAACGCGCCAAACATGACCGTTATAGCGCGAGAGCTCCCGAATGCAGTTATCATTTCGGTCGTAGTATTGGCAAGTTTGCCGCTGAAACCAAAACTCGTTTTTTTTTTCCCCAAAACTCGATCGAAACCGAATATTTGGTTAGACACTAAATATTAAGCTAAAACTGTGAAGAAGACTCGAGGTTGAGTTACGTTTGAGAACATAACTTGAATATAGTGGTAAATTTTTATAAAATGATATTGTCATAAAAAGTAATCTGTTTTGTTACGAGTACATTAACAAAAATACACCCATTGCATTAGCGGTTATGACGAAAATATCACTGAAATCACTCAAAATCAAGCAGTCTACTCTGGATACCTCAGTTATGTTTAATTCTACAATCGTTTTTCATTCTATTTGCTTATTGGTGGGCACAGGATTGACTAACCCTACAAAGGATTTTAAACCCTAGAGGCTTAACAGGAGACCTTCCTGACCTTTATTATTACTTTATAATGAGGCACTTGAATATAAAGGGCGGTCACACAGATTTATTGCTAAATCTTTAAAGAAAATAAAGAGAATACGGTCGCGATTTACTATAACAAAAACCATAGTAGGAGTCCTGAATTGAGCTTTATGAACACTAAAAAATGCTTGCACTGACTGGAAAGGTCCACTCAAATCTGTGTGGTGTTTTCCTCAAAAGACCATCTCGGACACCAATCTGCATGGTTCTCATATGATTTGACCATGACATGATCGCTGTATTGACTTTGAAAGAGACTTTGAGCCCTGAGTTTGTTTCGCTGTTTCTTCTCAAGGCCAGCTAGAAAATACCGGCCTCGTCTATTTTTAATTGACGAAAAATCGACGATCTAAAAGTGTTTTTTAAAAAGCTATTTGCAAAATAAATATCATTGATAGAGTATGAAGTAATATGAAAGAAAAGCGAGTTAGTGATAGCGTGACGTGTGATAGGACTGGATGAAAGAAAAAAAACTTGTTGCACTGACCCCAAATAAAATGGGACAAGAGCAGGAAGATGATGATGATGAGACTAAGGCCTCTCTATTATTTTCGCCATGCACCGACTGGGTGTCTGACCACCCCAGTCCAGTAGCTGGGTAACACAGTGCTCTTTGGTACGTCTACTATCTTTGTGGCTTCTGTCTATTCGTTAAGACTGTCAGAGATCTACAAATAAGCATCTCTCATATCTCTAGTATATTTTATTTGATCTCGACAGTTACACAAGTTTGGTATTGGTGCTTGACCAACAGAGTGAGCGGAAAATTAAAATAATGACGCATTGTGCTTTAAGAGGTTCGTCAGAACTGTGGGATTATTCAAAAAAGTTACAGCGTTCCTGGAAAGCGAAGGGCATCTGAAGGAACACAGGTCAGTCTGTAAAAATCTGATATTCACTTTCATGGAGTGAAAGTGAATATCAGATTTAATATATCAGATAGAATACCAAAAGAGAAGAAGTTGTTTGATGATTTCCTACCTAAAAGAGAAGTTCATTAGAAAACCAACGCAAGACAGTATCAGTCTGTCTAGCATATCGATAAAGTGAAATTTGTAGCACCCTGAGGCTCTCACTTCGACTCATAATTTTATGATATTTCTGTGTATTATGTGTTTAAATTCAAAAAGATTATAACACATTATCTATACATATAATAAATCCGTAGAAGTTTTTAGTTGTGCGCGCATCACGTCAAATGTACGAAATCGATGTAGATAACTTTTATACATTAAAATTGTGTGTAACTTGGTATATTACTTAGGCTTGGTTCCAACACAATCAGTTGACTATATCTACGTTCATTAAATGTTAGGCGGTACAAAGTTCGCTGGATAAGCTGGTTGGTGAATAAATGACTATCTCTTTTTAATTTCAATAGGTACTCCTATAAAATATCTTTTCAAATATTACTTTTAAAAAACATACATAAAAAAATACTATGCTGCTGGTGTCGGCTGTAAGGTTTAGGTAGGCCCCCATCCTTGGGCGGAGCGGGAGATAGTGTCAGACTTTTACTGACTAAAAACCCACTCCTGTTCCTTCATTGCCTTTCGTACCAAGGTTTAGGGTACATTTGTGGTTAAGGCTTCGGAGACAGAAGACAACTTCCTCACAATGCGAGCTGTATCGAGGAATATTGCCTTCTAAATCAAAACTGCGCAACAACGTTTTGACAAATGGTCGATTATTATTTGGTAAGACACTGTAGCAGTTATAAGCTGATGCGTTCGTTTCAAATAACTAGGAGAAATTTTATTAACTTTTTAACTAAAAGTTAGACGATTTGTTTCAAATAGTCGATTAAGAGGCAGTTTTCAAAGCCGAAACTTGTAAAGAAAAATAAATAGTTATAATTTTGAACTTGAGAAAATGCATTCCTAAGAACAAAATTAGGCTATAACTTGGCTTATTGTTTTGCACTTTTTACACGTGAAAGATTTGATTTGTGAGTACCATTGTGAATTTTGCCATAAGTTTATCTAAGATACAACTGATACCCGGTGCTTAGAAAACACGTAAAGCTGTTGGTCCCGGTTGTCATTCGTAGATTTTTGATATCGTGACAGGAAGTCAAACGCCAGAAACTTTGACCATCAGTCTACTCAAGGAGTATCACGCCCAGTAACTGAGTTGTGGATGTCTGATAGGCAGTCGTAAAGTAGGTACTCAGCATCCGGTTAGACTGAAAGCTGACCCCAAACTAGTTAGGAATGGCTAGGAAGACGATGACGTGTAAAAGATTTGCCGAGTTTTGGAATATGACATTAGTAGTAATTAACTGTTACTGCAATTTTATGAGAACATTGCAAAATTGAAGAAACTTTTTTTACCATCGATTTATTGATATTTAACTCAAACACTTTTCACAGTTATATCTTTTAAAAAGAAGGTTTAATTTGAGGTCTTAAACCAACATCAACCTTCTGATTTAGAAGTTTCTATAAATTAACACTTGAAAAGATTTATGCTAAAAAGCAATTTTTAAATATAAAGAGCAATTTCCAGAAATTTTCGCGTCCTAAAAGCATTCAACAAAAAAATTAAAACGGAAAACACATGATGAATTTCCAGGCCATTCCACTGCAATCAATATTTGCTTCTAAACTGTTCTGTTATACACAAACACACACAAACTCATGCATAAAACGACCGATTCCACTTTTTAATCGCCAAGCAATCAATGGGAAGCATCCAAATAAAACAAAACCATTCAAAACAGAGCTTTATAAACTTCTTCATAGGGTTCGGTTTTGACTGTGATAGCATGTGAAGTATTTGATCGTTTGAAGAGTGGGCATGACATGAATGCGAGTGAAGTGCGGAAGCGAGGCTTGTATACAATACAATGCTTTGCCGAAGCGATACTATTCGTCTGACTAGGGACGCGAATGCGACATATTCTCGTTGAAACGGGTAGCAATCATGCAGAATTCTGGCGACAATATGATGAATCTATATTGAAATAATCTTAATTTGAAATTTTCAAGCGAACTTAACAGATGCTTCGATGTAATTTGGAGACGGGCACGGACAAAACAGTGTGTTTTAGTAAAGTTTGCTTCTTGCCGAGTTGCCAAGTTACAAGTAGCTAAGTGCTAAATGTCACACTAAATACAAGATTATCTAGGGCTGGCTCATTTTTTTTTTTTGCCTAAATAATCAACTGTGTCTTTCATCGTGGCAATACTACCAGTATTCTGGGCGAGTTTCTGGCATGCGCGAATGTGGAGAAGTAGGTACTTTGATGCCTAAATATATTTTGTTAAAAGTATGAAATAAATAGTACACACGGTGACTTTAATAGCGTAGCAGTGCACACTAACATGATAAATGTGTGCGTAAACGCTAGCGCGTGAAACACAACAGGTATTATCGTTGTGTGATATAAAGTAACTCGTTTCTACACTCACACTCTTGCAAAAAAAAAATAGTAGCCGTATAAGTTACACGACTATGAAAATACAGCAAAAATTGGCCACTGTTATTAATGGCGCTGTGGCGCAATGCGTATGATACATAACTAACGAGTAAGAGGTCCCAAGTTCGATTCCAATTATCTGTTATTTTCTTTTTGTTTTACTCATGTTTTTTTTTGAATAGTAATGTTATGGTTATTCTCGTAATAATTAAAATATTCGAAATATATTTTTGTAATTTTATACATATAAACTATGTATATTTACGAAATTAATTAACGAAATTTTTGTATATAACTTGTAATATAAATAATTTTATAATATATATATATATCATTTACGTAATATAACAATACGTTATTATTAATAGTTGACAATCCTTTCATTGTCAACTTTTTTTTTTTATTTTCGCAAACATTCACTTATGAAATTATTATAGTTATTTAAATTAGCATCAAACACTTACACTTAATCTTTGGAAAGTAATTTTGATGATATGGGTAGGTAATCAGCAATAATGTTCACAATAATCAATTAGCTGTGGGTATCAATACAAACAGAAGTAAAACCGAGCGTGCCATCCCACAATAATTTACCTATTCAAATAATATGTCTCCAGCTCAACTCGCAAACAAAATAAAACTCGTTTACTACTCGATATACACACACACATATTTGTATATGTGTTTGCTACGAATTAGATAAAAAAATTCGCTTCGTTCATTAGATGGAAAATTAGCACTGATTATCAAGTGCTTGCTTGCCGTTAAAGGTGTATCGAGTTCGATCCTAGCCATTGACAAAACATTATTTTCTATTTTATTGTAGTATAATGATAACGAAGTTTATTAAAGCTAAAACTTAGAATATTTGCTTTAAAAACTAAGTGTATGAATATTATCATCTACCCACTTTATTAGTTATTTACTAAGAAATGAGTCGGATAATAAGTTAACCTGGCATAACGCTTTTGCCTATCACGATCGTGTGTTCAACAACTTACTCCGAGACAAAAAATAATTAATCGTTGTGGAAAGTGATACTTTTTACAAGTAATAATTAACATGTCTCATTTGTCTACACTTTTGAGGGCTGAGATAGTAGTATTATATAAACAAAATGTATCCATAAGTGAAATTTCGAGGAGACTAATGCTACCGGTAAGTAACAAATCCAAACTTAACATAATGCGAAATAATTTAACATTGTTGATATTTGTTAGGTTTTAACGTAATTTTGTGATTGTTTACAGAGGAAAACTGTGCAGTTTTGGGTGCATAGATATACAGCTGAAGGGACAACCGATGCCAAACGTCCGGGTCCAAAAGCAATTGCATATACGGATGCCAACCCACTGCATCGAAATATTGTTGCTACGTATAGCGCTGACGGCTTTGCTACAACAAGAAACACTGCGATTATGCACGACGTGTCTATGACAATTGTTCGACGCCACTTACGAGCAGCAAAAATTAAATGTCGCAAGCCTGCGAAAAAAATTTTACTGACGGCGTTGCATAAGGAAGAAAGGATGCGGTTTGCAAGAAAATTTATAGATTTTGATTGGTGCAATAACATAGTTATATTTAGTGATGAAAAGTGTTTTAAGTCAGATAAGGATGGGCGTAAAATATTATGGAGAAAAGATGGAGAACGTTACCATCAGAAAAATATTCTCCCATGCAGGTCTAGTGGTCGCATTACGTTAGGTTATTGGGGCTGGATGTCATCGATGGGTCCCGGTGAGTTAGTGGAGGTAGGGGGTCGCAATACCAGTCAAGGTTACTTGGACATCTTGCAAAATGTTATGTTGCCTACCGTGAATGGTGCAAGACTGGTTAAGTGTCCAAGAAAACTTGACTGTTATTGAATGGCCCTCTAAAAGTCCCGATTTGAACCCCATAGAAAATCTATGGGGTCACATGGTGCTCAACTGGGATTCATCTGATGTGAGATCTAAACGTAATTTAGATAATTTAGTGTCATCCATGTGGGAATCGTTTCGCGGCACTGACCTGTGTGAAAATTTGGTGGCTAGCATGAGAACGAGGTTACAAGAAGTAATCGACAATGAAGGTGCACCAATTAGATATTAATTTTGATTTAAATTGAATCCAATTATAAATATTTTTAAAAAGCTGTATTACTGCATGCTGTTTTTGTTGTTGTTGTTTTTATCATGTTATTGTTATTGAAATCAAGAGTTACGATACCTATCATAGTTCATTTTTTAAAACATGTTGATTGATATGTTATAAGTAAAAAAAAAAGACTAAGAAGTAAGCTGTAGGTAATTATACTGTTGTTGTTATTATGTGACATGATGTTATTGTTATTGAGATCAAGAGTTGCGATATCTATCATAATTCATTCTTGATAACATGTTGATTTATGTCACTAATAAAAAACTTAAAAAAGTGACGTCCATCCTTGTCTGACTTAGAATATTTTCACTTTATATATTGTATTAAAGATAATCATGAACAGATTCGTTAATTGTGACCATTCCGTTTAATGTATGTAATTAATAAGTTGTAATAAACATAGTTGGATCGTTATCGCAGTTTTCTTTGTCACAATATTTTCAAAATATTTTAATTATTATGAGAGTAACTATAACATTACTATTAAAAAAAAAACAGGGGTAAATCAAAAAGAAAATAAAAACAAGCAAACTTTTTGTTACATCAGACGATTGGAATCGAACTTGGGACCTCTTACTCGTCAGTTAAGTATCATACGCATTGCGCCACAGCGCCATTAATAACAGTAGCTAATTTTGGCTGTATTTTCATAGTCGTGTAACTTAGACGGCTACTATTTTTTTTTTCAAGAGTGTGAGTGTAGAAACGAGTTACTTTGTATCACACAACGATAATACCTGTTGTGTTTCACGCGCTAGCGTTTACGCACACATTTATCATGTTAGTGTGCCCTGCTACGCTATCAAAGTCACCGTGTGTACGTTATATATAATGAAAAAAAAAAACTTAAATTATTTTCACTAAATCTGACTTTTACCAAGCAATCAAAAGTATTGTAATTCGAAGAAATATTCATACTTATTATGGACTTTCCATTGTTAATACGAATATGGTTGATCATTCGAGAAAATTGTGAACTCATTTTGTAAAAATGTTTTTCACTTTCTGCAGCTCTCGCGAAAAGTGGAATAAACTCATACACATAAACACAAAAGTTACCTCAATTAAATTCAAAGTTAAACTTTTAACTGGGTCGAGCATTTGCAAGTTGTCATTCAACATACGTGCTAACTTCCGCGCACTCGGTTAAATCTAATCGCAGAAAATTTATGACCAACCAAACGTCGCTTTTATCCCGAAAGTTATCGCGAGCGAGTCAATCAGCTCTCGAATGAATTTCATTATTCGTTCAGTCGTTCGATCCCATTCATCGTTCCTCTGAATGGAATTGAAAGCAATCTTTTTCTGAATCTCGTCTGATAGAGCTGTGATCTATAATTGTTTGTTTTTTTACAAAAGACAGACTTGCTTTGTATGTTAAAAAGGCAAAGTAAAAGGAGGCGAGGAAGAATATAAATGAACGAGGAAGAATAAGAATGAACAAGGAAGATAAAATCTGTTTATATTTATTGGATTTGTCTTGACACATTATGGCTTCATCGTTTGTATCCAGTCCATGTTATAGAGCTCTTTTACGCAATCAAGCAGATAAAGCATACTAGGTACTTAGGTTGGCTTAATATACTGCAACAAATAATCACTAGTCAAAAAATAAATAAGTAGTGAGATAATGGTTGAAGTATGTTTATGAGTTTGCAGACGTTCTTTATCCATGTAGTTATGCTTGAGATATCCAAAATAGCTGTTATATCTAAGTAGGCTGTGGGTTAGGCTTATGGTTGGACAAAAATAGTTATATGAGTCGAGAAGCCGTAATGCGCGAGAAGTACATGGTGGATCTCTTAACCATACGTGCAAAACGTTTTCGGGATATACTCGTGTTAGTATCAAAGCTCCAAAGCCTTGAGCATCGACGCCGAGTTGCTGACCTGTCGGTTTTCTATCGATTACACTTCGGGGGGTATGCGTTGGAATTGCAGAATTTAATTCCACCAAGTCCGTTCCATCATCGGCCCACTAGACGTACGGCGTTGCGCCATCGGTACATGGTGGACATCCCACCCATACGTACAAAGCGTTTTGGGAACACATTCATAATGCGTACAGCTAAGGAGTGGAATTCCCTGCCGGAGTCTGTGTTTCCTGATAGTTACAACCTAGGGGTCTTTAAGTCGAGAGTGAATAGGTTACTTCTAGGCGGCAAGCGTGCTCCATCGTCGGCCACATTATCGCTTACCATCAGGTGAGATAGTGGTCAAACGCGAGCCTATCAATAATAATAAAAAAAGTAGCTTTTGCTCGCGATTTCGCCCGCGTACATAAACTATAAGCTATGTTACTCAGGAATAAAACAGCTTTCTAACGGTGAATAAAAATTAGCAATCGGACCAGCACTTTCAGAGATTACCTCCTACAAACAACTATTAGTGTAGATTTGTACGTACAGTTAAGGAGTAGAATGTAAGGTCTTTTTTATCAAAAGTGAAGTAACAACTTCTAGACAATTCCACCGTCGACCACATCATCACTTGCCAGCAAGGCTCATGCACGAGTCTATCAATAAATAAAACATAAGATTTTCTTGAGTTGCTCTCTGTTCGCAGTGTATCTCAATAAAACAAGCCGAAAATATCTCAAATCCACTTTAGAAGAATTTCAAGAGCACTTTACATTTCATAACAATGTAAATTGAAGTAAGTTGGTAATTAGGCTGGTATAATGTTACGAGTATAGCCCACTATACAACTCAAAGCAGAAACATAAAAATATCTAGAATTTTAAACAACATTCGTAATTAACTAAGCGTTACGTTTTGAATGCCAAGCGAGTGGAAGGAGCACACATGAATGTTGGAACAGAGCGCAACTAATGATATACACGATGAAACGAATATCTCTGCCGCGGAATACATTCAGAATATTTTCACAAAGAATAGACGCTTATGAGATGAAAGAGGTCTTTGTTTGTGAGATTTAAGCAATAATTTTTAAGATGAAGCTTTTTTAAGGTACGAAACCATCCAATGACTTCTCCCACTTTATGCTGGAGCGCGAGGGCGTTTCTGACTTTTACTGACTAAAACCACATCTATGTTCCTTCTTTGACTTGCGTTCAAGTAGGCTTTGGCACTGTTAGGCCCCTACTATTTTTCCAACATCTCTTTGAGGCGTGCGTGAAATACTAGGCGCCGTTGACGACTCGGGCTCGGTCCAGATGGTCACCGGATGGTTGGACGGCGAGGTACCCATTGCTCGTGGTCGTCAAGCCCACGAATGTGGTGGCTGGAAATCGGGGTCGGAATTCCGGCGGCTAGTGCGTTAGGAAGTCCGTTCCCTCACGCGTTTTTTGACAATTCAAAAGTACCTGGTCTATTTGAAATAAACGTTTCTGATTTCTGATTTTTGATCAATGACGAGGCACCCGCACGAGGGCGCCTCCTTTGCTAGCATCACTGCTTTGCACGTGGAGGCGACTGCCAGCCGTTCCACCTCACTCCGGACCATGGTTTGTTGTTAGAAACCATGGACGGCTTGTGAACTTTGTTATTTACACTTTGAATTATTTTTTGTTGAATTGAATGATTATTTGATATTTTGAATATTTTTTTGTTTAACTGAATATATAATTGATATTTTGAATTATTTTTTGTTAAATTGAATTATGAATTGATAGTTATGAATACTTTTATTGTAAATTAATTTTTCAATATTGCTCAACTACTGCACCAAGCTCGCCGTACTTTGTTTTTGTTCTTATTTAATTTTTTAAGGATAATGATTATCATTAATAATAATTGCAGGAAATGCTTATCTAATTTGAAAAATTCTTCGCTATTGACGAGTGACACAGGCTATCCATCCCGATTCTTGTGAGATAAGGCACGACAGTGCCGCTGTGGGAGACGGCTGCTAGTATAAATAAAAAACTGGGCAAGAACAAGTCGGATTCGCACACTGAGGGTTCCGTACAAACTTATCTATCTAAATAGTTCAATTCTTGATTCTCGAAGATTTTGTCGAATCGCAAAAATACCAGTTTTCAGATTTATTCCTATACCTAAACTATAAGACCATGCTTTATGCCTTTGAAGATGCTGGCTCCACGAGAAGAACCCTTTGAATTTATATTCCCTTGAGAGTGTCGAAATTTACGTTTTTTGTTACATAAACGGCCGTATCTTTTTTTTAGTAAACTTAAAAGAACCGCAGACCTGAGTATATGATTTTAATTTCAACTCGATACCACCACGTGATCCCGAGATAAAGGGTCTTGACAGACAGACAGACGGACAACGAAGTGATTCTATAAGAGTACTGATTTTTCCTTTTTGAGGTACGGAACCCTAAAAGTATCAATTTGAAGGCACCATCAATCAATTACCAACCTTGTTCCAACTATATTGGGGTCTTTTTCTTCTACACTGCTATTCAAACCGGATGGATGGTTGGCACATTTTTGGAGAAATTGGCTACTGCGCTGCATGTCATGGTTTCGATTCCTGCACGAAAAAAATATCTGTATACTTGTCTACCAATAGCTATTCTGGATCTGGGTGCCTGGTGTACGTGAGTTTACATGTTTTGTGAACGCACTCACGATGTGGAAATATTTTTAGTGTAGGGAAATATTTTTTTAAATGACTTTTACAAACATTGCAATTTATTTTCAGCCTAAATAATAAGCATTAAATATACCTACTTAGCTTCTTCAATGAATAAATTTCTAGTAACAAATCATTTTTTAATACACCTTTATTTTTTAATTATTACAAAAAAAATGGGGCTCTATTCGTTACTGATCATATTTGTGCAGTCAAAAGTAAAAAAAGCGAAATCCCAAAATTGTCCACAAAAATTTGTCATAATTTGTAAATTCTTGAATCAATCATTCATAACAATTGCTACTAGAAAATACTACGCGCATTGTTTTTCCATTTTAATTGCCATTCATTCATTCATAATGTGTTGTACAAAATTTCCATAAATTGAGCTACATTTTGGGATATAGACAAATGCTCATAACTTTGCTGTTTATGGAATTTGTTTATTAAGACTTTACTTAAATAATAACAAGATCTTTTCTGAAAAGCCCTTTAAGTATTTGTACTAATTAAAAAATAGTGGTATATAAAAATCACATATCACAGTGTTTGTCATCGAACTCTTCCGGCTTGACCGATTTTTCGTGTATATCTGGTAGGTCTGAGGCTATTTGAGGCTCTAGGCTATTTTTTACCCTTGCTCCCTCACTCCCCACTTTTTAACGTTTGCTGGTTCAACTAGTTCTACTATAAAATTCTATGACAGCACCACGTCTAACATCGCACAAATGAAAGTTACACACAGCAACAGAATTACCTCAAGGAGTCGCGACTCGCAAAAATCTCATTACGTTGTCCTCCACGTTTTGCTCTCGTCGCGCCACCCAATTAGATGCCGCTGTCGGCTTACACTCCACACTGATTGGCTGCAAAGAAATAGGAATAAATCAACTGCGCTTCTTATAAGTCTACTGTTAAGAAAACTGTGTTTGATTAAATTTTATGTTGGTTTTGAAGGAAGTGATTTTTTCTGTAAAGACTACCAAAGAATTGAAGAAGAGAGGATTTTCTGTGAAATTTCTTTTTTTTTAAATGTCTGTAATCCCACCTGATGGTAAGCAGTGATGCAATGGTTGATGTTGAAGCGCACTAGTTTATTAAGAGTCTATTCACTCTAACCTTGAAGATACCTAAATTATAAACGGACGGGAAGACCGCAGCAGGCGAATTGCTCCAGTCCCTCGATGTACGTAGTATAAACGGCGAAATCGATACAAGATTCCCTCGTATCAATTAGTATTAGATTAATGTAGTGTCTTGCTAATCTAGTGATTGCAAGTGTTACTGCTAAGTACGAGGTACGAGGAGTTTGATCCCCGAGTCGAACAAATCGTTATTAGTTTTAATAGTTTGTCCTGTTGAATCCATGTATGTCCTATAATATAAAACGGGACTTCAACCTAATCAGCAAAATGTGTAGGAATATACTATAGATATCGTTTTACTTAACCTTTTGCAAATATATGCGTAATGTTGATATTTTATATAGGTGTGGGTAATATATGTATGATATAAAACGCAAAAAAAAAACTATATCCGTTATAGACTTTGAAACCATTTTAAAGATGTGCTCCAAATCGGTTTTATTAGAAAGGAAACAAAGAAAAGTTTGTTTTAGACGATTAAAAAAATGCAATTTTTTTTCAAAGATTGACCAAAATATGTTTCTTTTCGTGGGTTCCAAACCTAAGTCAGCAAAAATAGAACCCTTATAGGATCACTTTGTTGTCCGTTTTTCAAGCCCCATTATACCAGGAAAGCGTGAAGGTATAAAATTTAAATTAATATCAACCAAGCAGCAGTAAAAAAATCAAAATTCTAAATAAACGCAATCTAAAAATAAGAAGCAAGAAAAGAAAGAAAACAGGTTTATTCTGCCTAAATAGACGCACAATAAAATAAGGCTGTTCATGCTCCGTTAAGTCACATATTTTGACACTCTCTAGAAAATTAAAACCTATAGGGTACTTCCCGTTGACCTAGAAAATTATGAATACGTAGACACGTCACAAAAGAAAATTGTGATTCGGAAAAATCTTTGAGTCAAGTGATTAGAGAATTGAAATAATTTCAATGCACTTTGCCCGAAATGTAAACGATAGAAAACCGACAGGCTAGCAACTCGGCGTCGATGCTTAAGACTTTCTCCTCTAATACCTACAACATGTCACGCTCAATATTCCCAGAAGAGATAGACATGTATTATGTATTGTAATGTAATACTGCTCCCACATTTCTCCGGCGCCAGCATTACGTCTCCCAGAATAGGAACTAAGTCTATTGACATACAACAGGCTCAGCGCTAAACTCCAACTGATGAGAATTTCCTGACTAATGGCTTTTCAACTTGGCACTTGGACCTTTTGCTTAGCAGTTTGTGTTTTGAAGCTAATCTGATAAGGCAGTTTACGCAGGATTTTATGGATCCCTATCCACAAAATTCTGCATAAACTTTAAGTTAAGAGTGAATAAGTTACGTCTAAGTAACTATACTCTATCGTCAATCTCATCATCGCTTACCATCAGGTGAGATAGTGGTTTATGTCGAGCTCTATACATATAAATAAAATGTGTGTGGTGAAACTTTTCGCTTTATTTTTAGTACGAGACCTAGCTTCTTGCCAAATTTCATGATTCTAGGTTTGTGGGAAGTACACTATATAAGTTTTAACATTTGCACCTGGTCTTTTAAATTACGTCGACTCAGAAATTTGATTTTTTCACTGCTTCAAAGTATAGCAATTCGGAGTAATTTATGTTAATTCAGCTTAATAGCTTTACGCGTTCCTGAGTAAAAGTTGTTTTGACAGACGGACAGACAAACGACAAAGTGATCCTGGGTAATATGTACTATAGCATTTCGAATACAGTCTGATTGGTAAATACATAGTGCCTATCTTTGCAGTCATCTAAACTGACTGTGTCACGTCCGTCTCCGAGGACTTTCAAGACCTAATTGGGTCCCAGATCGCGTGCAAGTCATTCGAAATTGGAACCCTTCTTATTAACTATGAGACAAGTTTTAGCCAATCAGGACGCTTCATTAATTGGTCTGCATTTTTATAAGTACCTACCTGTGTAAAAAATAATAAGGAAATATTATAAATGTATGCATAGATATGAATATTTGCAATCATTCCTCAACAATTGCGTGGATTTGAATAAGAACACAGAAACCAATACCATGGCCTGCACTAGTGCAGTTTGGTCAAGCAATTAGCTGCTATGCAGCGTGTCGCGGGTTTGGTTTTGCACAAAGCTATCAGTTTTTGGCCTTTACACAATTATTTCAGTTCTGGGTGTCAGAGAGGGTGGGGTTGTGTATGTGAGTCTAAATTTTTTTTGATCATACGCACGAAACAAGATTATTTCCTAGTGAGGGGCAACGCCTTTATGAAGTTCCATCGTACCCGAAAGGTGCCAATGTGACCCTATTATTAAGCTTTCGCTGTCCGTTCGTCCATCCGTCTGTATGTCTGTATTTCCGCCCGTCTGGCAGCGGGTCGTATCTCGGTAACCGTAAGAGGTAAAGAGTTGAAATTGCATTTATATTTGCTAATAAAATTAAAATAAAGTTAAAAATTAACGAGGTTTGCCGTACAAGAAACTTTTTAAGACATTTTAACCTGGTAGTACTCGTAGGTACAAAACCGTCGAATGATTTTCAACTTTCAAGCTGACAAAGCCGCAAAAGAAAGAAAGAAAGAAAGAAAAATATTCGAAAGCAAGCTGAATATAAAAATCTAAACTCACGCGTATTTGTTTTTGTATGTCTGTTTCAAATTACTTTTCAATACACTTACTCGAAACCCCGATCTTATCCCTATCGCTTTTTAGGCACGTAATTTACTGTTTTCCGCACTAGTACAGTAAAGTGCGCTAGCTCGCCCCCGCCAAAATTTATTGTATTTATTTTACCAGGCTGGGCCCCCCCAAGTCCCCCACAAGTCGCGCGTCACCCTCGCTTGTTTTTTTCTTTGTAGGTGTATTGAACAACATCGTTTGATACACGTGGTTTCTCACTAAAGCACTCGATTCTATAACACCCTCGCCGGCGGCTCGGGTGTGTTCCACCTCAGTTGCATTAATAAACTCTCTCAACTTGTATCAAAATGTATTCTAGTGATAGATACGAAACTTGGTTAGTTTCGTATAGCTACACTTACACATAAACGCAAATATTTTATTTTATGTGGTATATAACTCAGTTTGAAATATCCTTTGACGTCTGATTCTGATGATATAAAGATTTATTTCACCTCGACTCCCTCATTTCGTGTTTGACTCTCCTGACGACTATAGATGTAATTTAAATGACACTTTGAACACTCTGAACACTCAAGTTTTTCTTCGTATCATGTATAATTTTCTCTAAATTATTTTTTACCTTTTATTTGAGACAACATCATCAGTATTTAACTTTAAGTTAAAGGTATATTGGTTTGTATAGGGGTTTTTAATTATTAATAGTCGGGAGTCACAGGGCGATTCGCAATTTTGCAAACTATGAGCAATAGGTAGCTCAACGTCCGATAAGAACAAAGCCCAGATCAGACAGTTGTCAACAGAATTGACTGGTGGGCTCGACCCACGTACACGGATGTAGCTAAGTGTCAACGTTCTGCATGAAGCGACTGCCCCTCTAACCTGCATAACACAGTAACTGGGTAAAACGATACCTTACAAGACGTGTGTCAATTTTGTTGGCTGAATATGCGTAACAACGGTCAAAGATCTATAAATACGAGATGGGACCAGCAGTTTTATGTGTTAGTAGAATTGAGTTGCAAAAAAAAAATTATAAAAAAAATAACCGACGTTACTACAAAAAACAAAAGACTAAGTTTCGGAAGTCAGTGTTTCTGGTATTTTTTGCTTGTTATTTATTAAGACCGACTTCCTATTACGATATCTGTGACGATTCTTGGCGTCGTGAAGATGCCAAGAACCGTCACAGATGGCGAGACACAATCAGTACGAAGCTAATCCAGCGGGAACTCCACGACCCTCAGTAATAAGGAATTCGACTCGAGGAGAAGGATGTTTGCCATTTTCATACTCCATTCATTACTTATTTTCTCTCAAAAATTCGTGAGTTAGTATCGCAATAAGAAAGTTGATGCTAATGACTTTCAAATCTACATTTTTTTACTGTTTTGTTCCCATGGAGGCCTCATTAATGTCGAAACTGTGTATCAAGTTTTGTTTTAAAATTACACTATGAATTAGCGAACTAATCACCATATTGCGTTTGTATGGAAGAATGACCGCCTAGAGTACCCTTAAGTAATAAATTTAAATTAGTACTTTTAAAATGACTGACTGTTTAACAGCCGTTTAATCCTTTACCTAAGCTATAAAACGCGTGATAATAATAAAATCCCACATCTAACAGTAAGGGAATTTATTTCATTCGTTCGTACGAGGCCGCTCGCGCCTCGCTGAGCAATTTTATAATTAACAATAAAATTAATGGGCAATTTTATTGCTCGTCTGTGTTCATTGTCCCAAAGGCTGTAAAAATAGGTCAGGCTGGATCTTCAATTCTTGTGTGTGTCGGTAATTTGTTATTACTGTATAGAAAATTAAAAGTAAAAAAAAACAAGCTTTTAATTAAATTAGCGCAATTAAAAAAAAAAGAATTAAATAAAGTTTTCCTTTAAAACTTTTACTGTAAACTTATAACGTCATTACACAATTTATATCTAATATATAAAATTCTCGTGTCACAGTTTTCGTTGCCATACTCCTCCGAAACGGCTTGACCGATTTTGATGAAATTTTTTGTGCTTATCCGGTATCTATGAGAATCGCCCAACATCTATTTTTCATCCCCCTAAATGTTAGGGGTAGTCCACCCCTAAATTTTTTTTTTATTTTTTAGACAAAATTTTAGGAAATTATTTATATGGCAAAACAACGTTTGCCGGGTCAGCTAGTGATATATAAAAGCTTGTCGTGAGATTTAAGTACTCGTATTTACTCAGTTTGAAAACTAAAATCAATCAGATCAAGTTATTTTATTTACTTGTTTATCTTCACAGGTGAATCTCGCGACAAGCTTTTATATCATATAAATTGTGTATAATTGTGATGAGAACGATCATTTGTTCTGTGTCTGGGTGTACTACAAGGCAAAGGCCTATCTTTTTTTTTTCAGTTTCAGTCCCTAGCTACATCTGGCCAATCTTTTAGTTAGGAGCCTAAAGATCTCTACCAACCAAACCCCAAAGCCCGGCCCGACGGTTTCACCTGGCGTGTTATTACCGGCAGGCTACGATACCACGTTACGATAGACGCAAAACAAGCCTGGTGGCATAACCCACTGGGTAAAACCACCGGCGGCTTTGATATGTAGAGGCCTTAACTCATCACGCCATCTCTTCCTGGGCCTAACTTGCTCTCGGTTCCTGTTGTTCGATATCCAGTCAGTGGTTGCCTTCACCCAATTCTGTTGCAGCATGCGGCAGATATGGCCTGCCCAGTTTCATTTTAGTTTGGCGATTGAGTTGCCTACATCTACAATGTGTGTTTTGGTTAAAAAATATCTATTCGTTTCTTTAAAATGATATATATTATTGATTGACGTATATTTAAATACTAATCCAATATTTTACAAATTAAATTAAATTCTATGCTATGCCTACGTAATGAAATTCTGGAACTAGTGGTATATAAATTGAATTGTTAAACTTCGCTCCTTCTATGTCAACTTGCACGAGCTCTCATTTATACAAATTATGTGAACGTAGCTACTCGGGATTAATATGAATGACTTTTATAATTGCTGCCTTTTGTTCCGTCATACGCTCTCAATTACATTACGGTATTATTTTTAGCATAAAATAAATATAGGAATCATTTTAGTCCTATATGGAGCAGGGCTTTACTGTTGTAACTATGGTTGAAACAATACTCCAGCAGACGGAGTCTGTGTTTCCTGATATATAGAGTGAATAAGATACTTCTTGGCAAGCCTGCTCTATTCTACACACATCGCTTCACACCATCGCACCACCCAATCGCCACAGTCCACATCATCGCTCATCCATAATAATATAAAACCATGGTCCAGGATCAACGGCTTTACGTGATTTCAGCTACTCAAGGTTATTACAATTCCAAAACACACACTACCTACCAATTCCAAACTTTGGGCTGCTACACTAAAATCTCAATTGAGAAGCCCGACCCAGAAATCGGAGCCAGGACCTCATTCTTAGCTGCAGTTAAACAGGCGCATACGAAGCAATGGGACACTTAAATTAAACAGTACAGAAGACAATAAGTTAATATCTACCAGCTGTAATATCTACTCAATTATCTACCGTATCAACCAATAATAAAAACTCCCCAATTTTCCGTAACAAACGAACAGTAACACGTTAGATTATCACTATTCAAAAAAACCCTAAGAAAACTCGTCGCACCCCATCTAGACTACAGTAAACTCAGCGGGCGAAAACCGTCCGTTAGCGACAAAAAGCCGATCAAGTGTGGCAGCAATTTATTTTCATTTGTCTCTCGTTATTCTCGTAGTTAGACTGTTGAAGGTTATTTTTGAAAAAAGAATAAACGTTTCGTTCGGGTTTAGACCAGTTTTATCTGGTTTTAGTCAGTCTTATCTAGTTTAATCCGGTTCTATTCATAGTGAGCGTGTTTTGGTGATGGTTGTAGTAAGCAGTGGGTAAGTGAATTGAAAAATGTGAAACTTAACTGAAATGGCTCTTGTTTTACTTTTTTTTATATTAACTAACTGCTTAACTGCGATCCTTCCTGATGGTAAGCAATGATGCAATCGTTGATCGTGAGGCGCACTAGCTTTTTAAGAGACTATTCACTCTAGCCTTGAAGACTGCTAAATTATAAACGGACGAGAAGACCGCAGCAGGCAAATTGTTCCAGTCCTGCGATGTACGCGGTATACACGTCTGGGAAAATGTAAAGGATACGTTTATTTGTGGTTCAATGAACTCCAGTACTGTAACATGCCGCCTACGAGCTCGGGGTACACCTGAAAATAATTTGTTACTTGACTTGATTGAGTGCTCTCGAGTCCCGAATCATTACAATTATTTTTACAATCTTCGTTTTCGCCCCTACTTACAATTTGTAGTTCACAGGTTCAAACCCAGCCAGGCACATTTCTTTGTATAATTTTTTGGTGAAATAAAACATCGTGAGAAAACCGGAATGTCCTAGAACCAAGAATTCAAAGACATGACTTCCACCAATCCGCACTAAGCCGGCATGGTGGATTAAGGCCAATTCCCTCTCCTGGAGAAGAAGCCTAAGTCTCAGTGGCGAGAAAAACATGAGGCTGATTACACAATTATAGATATAAAGAGTGATAGATATTAAGCGTGGGTCTTAAAATTAACATAGCCAAAACTAAAGTTATGACAAACAACCATGTAGCACCCACTCCTTTCAAGATTGGAGACTCTATAGTCGAAGTTGTGGATGATTACCTACCTTGGACAGACAGTCCAGTTGGGTAGATCTAATTTCGAGAAAGAGGTCTACCGTCGAATCTGACTCGGCTGGGCAGCGTTCGGGAAGCTGCGCGGTATCTTCTCGTCCAATATACCACGGTGTCTCAAGACGAAAGTCAATGACCAGTGCGTGTTGCCAGTAATGACATATGGTTTCGAAACGTGGTCGCTCACAATGGGCCTCATCAAAAGGCTCAAATTCACCCAAAGGGCAATGGAAAGGGCTATGCTCGAAGTTTCCTTGCGTGATCGAATCGGAAATGAATATATCCGCAGGAGAACCAAGGTTGTCGACATAGCACGAAGAATCGCCAAACTTAAGTGGCAATGGGCAGGGCACATTGCTCGCAGAACAGATGGCCATTGGGGCCGAAAGGTTCTGGAGTGGCGACCGCGTGCAGAAAGATACAGTGTTGGAAGGCCCCCTACAAGGTGGACCGATGACCTGGTGAAGGTTGCGGGAATCCGATGGATGCGAGACGCACAGGACCATTCATTGTGGTGACATTTGGGGGAGGCCTATGTCCAGCAGTGGACGTCTATTGGCTGAAATGATGATGATGATGTTTACACTATGCTTATTACACGTACCGTTATAGTAACGCTTTTGTTGAATATTCTGCTGTCATAAAATTCCATAATACCAATAAACTTGAAAGACAGTTTCCTGCGACCAATTTCAATACCTATTTGAGTTTTATTTGTGCATATGTCGTGCTGCAATATTGCTTTTCCAATTC
This sequence comes from Mythimna pallens, assembly GCA_961205895.1. Taxonomy (NCBI): domain Eukaryota; kingdom Metazoa; phylum Arthropoda; class Insecta; order Lepidoptera; family Noctuidae; genus Mythimna; species Mythimna pallens. Next base: position 19,928,598 of record OY540847.1, on the reverse strand, counting down.
AAAAATTTATGACGGCTATATTTATGATATCGGAGACTATAATGCATTATATATTGATACTCTCAGCTAAATAATAACGGTACAATGGGTCATTTGAAGGTTAAGAAAAGCTATCCACACTCCGTTGGTCTGTGATTGGATGGCTATTAAATTTTTAGAAGTATGTAGAACAGGGTGTTTAATCCGGGACACTTCCGTTGAAAAGGGTTTTTTTTTTCGGTGGGAAAATCATCCAATGACATCCTCCGTTCTTGGGCGGAGTGAGAGGGTGCGTCAGACTTTTACTGACTAAAAACCCTGTTCCTTCGTTGCTTTTCATACCAGGGCCGAGTCTTCTATGGATGCGAGACTCACAGAATCGGTCGTTGTGGCGCCACTTGGAGAGGCCTATGTACAGCAGTCAGAGGAGACACACACAGAGAGAGGAGATGTCAGAGGTGTATGTCTTTCGGTTTAAATAATGATGATGTCAGTAAGTGAGTTGTGATAAATACGCAGTCAATGTTCGGGCGTCGTCAACTACCTTCATCACTAGTCGGACTGCTGCGCGTATAGCGGCCCATTATATTTCACCAGCGAGAACAACCGACAAAACACGCGCGCCTTGTAATTTCTATTTCTGTACAATTTCTCTGGATATACATTAGTCAGTTTTAAAGTTCACTGCCTTTTATTGAAGCCAAAGTCTAGATAACAACAGTCACTCTATTTAGATAATAGTTGAAAGAAAGCAAGGCCGGTGACGTTCGGGCGGACGTCTGTACTCGCCGTCGCTCATTGCACCGCTCCACACTACCACTCAACTCTCAGCCTTAGCCTCTTAGGACGTAAAGAGATAACGGTGTAATTAAGTGAAGTGCTTCAAAGCGTCGACACAGGCTATAAAAATCGTCCCACGCTGTATTTATGAAGGAAAGCGACTTTAGGATACACTTCAATTTAATACTCTCCAGACAAACTGACTGATTTTAGAAAAATACACTTCTACATTCTACAAGTGACGGATTTTTTATGTCATTCTTAATGTATGTTTTGATTTTAAGGGTGCTTTTCTAGTAAAGACTTGCGAGGTAGCGACGAAAAATCTTCTAATATAATCACTCTACTGGCCTAGCCCAGCTTAGCATAGCTTTGGTAGAGAAGGGTTAGTAAAATTAGATATTTTTATATACTGCAAGCCGACCAAATGAAAGTTGGACTCAGACACGAAGGGTCGTTCGTACCGTAAACCGATAAAATCACGTTTCCTTTATAGATACATTAATTTTTTAGTTTTACGTCCATCTGTTGTTCTAGCGTCAACAGAAATGAAATACACACTGAAAATATAAACTGACATCGTATTAGAAAGTTAGAAGAACGGGCAGACGGCAAAGGCTTAGTTAATAAGAGTGAAACTCGAAAAAGTGTAAGACTGCGAGAGTGAGAAATGGAGAATATGTAGAAGACACAAGTGAGCGAGTCTCATGTGTCTCGAGTGAGATTTCATGATGCATCGTTTAAGAGTGTCGCTATGAATCTTCACACCGCGCAATCTCCTTGTACAGTTTTGGTGAAAATAGTCACACATTTCACAGCACCGTTACGGTGACGCATCTTCGCACCGCCCAGCTACTCTGCTCATCTCTGGTGGAACCGTACCCTTACACAGTTTGATAGCAGTGCCGTCTTGGCACATTAAAATTCATAGAAGCATCTATCAAAATGAAAATTATACAAGTTATAAAAGCTTTTAGGTGAATTTTGACTCGAAAGATATTTGCTAACTAGAGACTTTTTGAGGAAGTTCTTCAATAAATCATAATAAGCTTGGCACCTTTACTTTCGCTGCTAAATTAAGTGAGGAACGATCTTGATTTTTTTCAGATCGTGAAATAAATAGGTGAAACATATTATATTAGAATGGTTTGTGTGTGTGTAAATGTAAAAATAAACAAATTATATACAACACATACAAGTGCTGCTGTACACCAGCACTCTCCCATTCTTAGAATCCTCTCCCTATTCCTCCATGCCTTTCTGGTTTGTGTTTATTCACAACAGTAACCAATGAAGCTCTCCAATAACATAACATATTTCTTTTGGGTATTTGATATTAATTTCGGCTTCGTACCTTCACGCGTTCCTAAGAAATAGTGTCAGGCGGACAGACGGAAGGACAGATGGACAGAAGGAGGGATTGACGGACAGACGGACAGAAGGACAGACAGATGGACAGACGGACAGACGGGACAGACGAACTAACGGACGGACGGACGGACAGACGGACGGACAGACGGACAGACAGATAGTGATCCTATAAGGGTTCCGTTTTTGCTGATTTAGGTATATACCCTAAAAATGGATTTAGCAACATTGTGTTTTAAAAAAAACTTTAATTGGACGAAAATAATATACAGACAACTCCGCAAGACATCGGGAAACGGGAAGCGAATTCATATCCTCTCTTCTATAAAACAATACACACACACACACCTTACACGAACAGCCAATAAGCCATCCTCTTCCGCCAGGTCGGCTAACCAAGACGCGCCGTATTTCCGGCAGACGACCTCATATCCGGAATTGTTTCACACCGGCTGGAGATAGGATCCGTTTGAGATAGGAATCGTAAAGAGTTTTGTAAGTGGCGGTAATCGGAGATAAAGCGGGCAGTTTTGCGGAATATTGTAGGGTTTATATGAAATTGTGAGCATTTTATTAAAAAATTGGGGCAAGAAATAGTTTTTAAATCCTTTACAAGTCTTTTTGCATAATAATACATATAATATAATACACGCACATCCTGAACAGGATATTCAGGACAGGGCTACCTACTAAATTATTTCAAATCTTTTTAAATTACCTATTATAATAAATTCCCTCTGCTAGAGAGGAGGCCTTAGTCCCAGCAGTGGGAACATTATAAGGCTAATCAGCGTTGCTTTATTTTTATTATGCTACAATTAGGATGACTAATATCTTAAAAAACACTACTTTTTAAGTAAATTTTCAGCGCTTAAATTATAATTGTATCTTAAGTTTTAAATTGGGATGTTTAAGAACATGCTTTATTCCAGTTACATGTTTATGTTTTGTTTGATATTTATAAAACAAAACGATTAAGAAAAATTTACTGTTTTTTTTCTTTCTTTCTTGAAAGAGCAAAACCAAATAAAATGTTACTTTTTTTTACAAACATTGCCCACCCTAGATTTTTTTCCTAGAGCTACTGAGTATAGATCTCTTTCCTTGCGAGCTATGCTTCCCTGGTATAGACAGCTACACCAATTATTATGTACCCTTTTCACATAAAAACTCTTTGGGAAGGAGGGTAACCAGTTGATGACGCTGTTTTACTGCATTGAATTTTTCTGTAGTTTTTCTAACAATTATAATAATAACTACTCAACTAGTCCGCTTAAGCCTCCCAAAACTAGCCCTATAACTTTGTTTTCTAATAGTTTCCCACAAAATAGGGGTTGTTTTTGGGGGCACTAGCATAGCGCGTACAGGTATAATCGTCGGTTTTGATACCAAGTTCCGCGAAAATTATCTAGGGAACCTCTGCGAGTTGGCTTCAGCCTCTCATATGCCTTCCATAGGTCCCCAGGGTTCTGAGATATAGTAACCCATAATTACTAACAATATTTAAATTAGCTACAATTAACTACATCTATCAATAGTGCATGTATTTATCGTGACATGAAAAATAAACTGTACAAATCAAACACAGATTGTTGATATCGACTGATTGTCAGTTTGCATGCTGGCTGCACAAACATATTATGATGTTGTCGAACGTAAACAATATGGTTTGCGTTTTGTGTTAATTATTTGTTGTTTTATTGATTTCAGGTAAGTCCTTACTCGCAAAATGCTGTGGTGAGTGTTTGCTCTGAATATTATCATCATCACCATTATGTCAATCAAAAGACATCCACTTCAAATGTCATGTACTTAGTTGTATTCACCAATAAGTAAGTATTGAATATGTAAAGTATGTATATAACACGTCAGTTGAAAACAAACTAATATAAGTTGGCCCTGTATTGTACTGAAATCGCGTACTACTCTAGTGCAATGACGTGCGGTCTACTGCAAAACCCTCTCTTTTGATGACTTGTAAGATTTTATATAATTATGCGCTTTGTTTACGACAAAACAGTATATTTACTTTAACTAAAGACCTATTGTGCGGGATAGTGTGTGGATGGATTGACGACTTCCGGCGTCCGCCGCAGCGGCGGCGGGGTCGGGTTCCGGCGGCAGGCGGGCGGGCGCGGGCGGCGCAGCGCGGACCCCGTACACGCCGTGCCGCGTGTACACCTATGACTATAAGGAATAAACATAAAAAAAAAAATTATTAGCTAAATAAAATCATTTTTAGCTCTAGTAAACAAATGCAAAAGTATTTTTAAAATATCTTCATCAACAAAGAAGTTATAAAGCTTCAAAGCTGCTAATAAGAAAGAATAGTCCGATGTTTTTTTTTTTAAGGGGGAAAATCATCTAATGACAAATCGCGCTCTTGGGCGGAGCGCGGGATAGTGTCAGACTTTTACTGACTAAAAACCCCCTCCTGTTCCTTCGTTGCCTTCGTCCCAGGGCCCGGGTTTCGTTTTCACACTACCCATGGCCCCAATAGGCTTCGACCCTGCTGGGCCCCTACGATTTGCTGAAATCTCTCTGAGGCGCGCGTGGGAATAGTCCGATGGGAACTTTGACGTCAAAGTCCATCACTAAAAAAGTGCCTCAGCGAGAAAGAGACATATTTGCTCATAATTGTTATATCTCGTTTAATTATCTACTGATTTTGTTATTATCTTCACATTTAATATTTTATTTTTGTCTTAATTGATAAACTGGTTAGATAGCAAGTATTATTTTCATGCATATTCTCTATTTGAGCGTAGACTGCCATGGACAGCTTCAATCAATTTTAAACTTTAACGACAACGTTTTGACTAATCCAGCAACTGTTAGGTAAATTATTTTCGATAAAATACTATAAAGTTTAACTGGTATAACATACTTATTCAAAAAGTAAATAAAAAAACTTAAGTAATTGCTTACTGGATTCGCACATTTTATACACGATAGTAGCCTACATGCTGCTAGATAAACCGTCAATCTCAACGTCTGAATTCATCTACAAACGCCAGTCAGCCTGCGAGCACTCCTACAAGTGTAAATTCCTCACACATTATTCCGCAGACAGGTCGCCGCCGCTACCACGGTCCGGTGAGTCGACCGGCTGACCGGCTGTCCGGCCACCGTGAACGATTCGTCGTCGTCACAAACTCCTGTCATCAACATGTGGTTCAATCGTGGTGAATAATTGGTTTAGGAAAAACTGAAATTGCTTCACAGGATGTTTTCCAGTGTTGTGAATAGAATAGAATAAACTTTATTGTACACCAAAATAGTTACAATTTTATAGCAGTTTATTTCTAGTCTTTTTAAAGGTCTTTTTAAAGTATTCAAAAACTTGATTCAAAATTATGGGGACATAAAAGCGATTTAATTTTTTGGTGTAATCGTGTCAAAAATGTTATCATTTCATTTCAATGAAAATGTGGGAATTAAGCGGTATCCCCCAGAAATTAGGTTCGGTTTATAACAATAGCCAATGAAAGTCCTTTCAAAGTTTATCAAACCGTTTCGACATATTCTGTAGTTTGAAATCCCATTTCCGAAGGAAAACAAAAATATCAGCTATTCGGCAGAGGAATTCCGGGTAAAATCGGTCCAGCCATTTCAGAGGTTAGCGGGAACAAAGAGATATAGCATAGCATAGTCGGCCTTTTAATGTTCCCACTGTTGGGACTCAGGCCTCCTCTCTAGGAGAGGGAATGGGCCGTAATCCACCACGCGGGCCCAGTGCGGGTGCGGTTTTTGCTTCTAGGACATGCCGGTTTCCTTACGATGTTTTCCTTCACCGTTTTGAGAGCAGTGGTGATGAGATAAATTACACAAAGTAATGCGCTTGGGCTGGGTTTGAACCCGCGACCTACAACTCGTAATTGAAGCAGTGGTGGCCGAGTGGTAAAAGAGAGATAAAAAACTAAAAAAATATTTTTTTATTGTAGATAGGAAGCGAATATTTTTTCATATGCATTTATTTTAAAAAATATTTTGATATTAAAAACAGACACTTTAATTTTATTTATACGTATACATGTATAAAAATATGTGTAATGATAAATAATAAGCCTGCCCCAGCTCACTAAGGAGACAATTTGAAGAAAAGTCTGGATGATGAACACAAATGTATCGTGAGCAAGAGAGTGATTGTCTAAAAAACATAAGGATTGAAACATCATTAAAAACATTGCTATAGTATCAAAGTATTCCTCCCAAAATGAATCATGCATATATATTAGTTATATAATTTCCGCCTATTGAGCGAATACTAAAGATAATATCGTCTAGTAGCTAGCTGTAGCCGCTGTGACAACCAGTAACCTTCTATGAAGGGAGCGAGATGACGTCACCACTACTATTGTTACACTGAGTTTTGTCTGACGTAGAACATTAAAACAATTATAGGAAAGTTTTTATGGAAATCTTGTAACCATTATAAACTCTTTTTTTTAGGTGGGAAATCATCCAATGACTTCCCCCACCCGAATATGGAAACACTATAGTCGTTTTAAATAAGTCAAGATAATGTAAAAATCTCTCTCTATCTTTCATAGCTTTGCTGAGAGAAAATTCAACTTAAACTATATTTTCGAAATTGTATTGAAAAATAAAGTCTGTGTTAAATTAGCGACGTTCACTGTTTAAGTCTGAGAACGCACTGACGGGTAGCTCGCTTAGCATCTAGACCGTGGTGAGTGATCTGTCTAGTAATGAAGTCGAACAAATGTACTGAAATGTGAGCAACCGGCTTTACTGATACGCGCTAGTCGACTCGCGAAGGCACTAAGCGCGGCTTGTAGCAGTGCTTACAGAGCTCTTAATGCAATCCATTTGACGACCTAAGCTGATCTGTTGAAAGTGTGGAGATATACACCACTCTTTTTTAATTAGTACAAAAAAATGGGGCTCTATCCGTACCCGTTACTGATCATATCTGTGTAGTCAAAAGTAAAAGGAACGGACTCTCATAATTGGTAAATTCATAATTGAATCAATCATTCATAACAATTGCAATTAGAAATACTAGGCGCAGTGTTTTTCTATTTTGATCGCCATTCATTCATTCATAAATTTTTCTGTGGCTGCATAATATTTCCATAAATTGAAAAACATTTTGGGATATAAACGAAAGCTAATAACTTTGCTGTTTATAAATATGATTTGTTGAGACTTTACTTAAATAATAACAAGACTAATAAGCTCTTTAAGTATTTGTACTAATTAAAAATTTATGGTGTTAAAGGTGTATAGCTCGCTCCCTCCTAGTCGCTTGCACGGCTAACACAAAAGAAAACGCGAATGAAAAAAAACGAGAATATCCGTCATTAAAACTGGTTGTAAATAAATAAACAAATTAAAACTGAAAATCCCTTTTAAAAGTTCTTCACCCAAATAGCAAAAAAACATTCAATACTGTCATCTTTCAACAGTTAGTAGGGGCTTTCTCATCAGATCCTGTTTACTACCGCCAAGGGGCGCCAGAGGCCAATCCTGAGAGCCTACAGGCGTAACCTTATTGTAAGTGTAACGCTATGATTACACGCGAATACGTTTTATTAGTGTGCGTAGGGAAAGATTGCCATGAATATGATAATAATCTGTTTCTTCTACGTGATTTTGTTTCTGATGAATGTAGAATTATGTGATGTTGTTTATGGTTTCTTTTTGTGTCATTGCTCTATTCATCTTTAAAATGGTGGCTTACATCAGGAACAAGTGTACGAGTTCAGACGGTCAGCAGCTGTAATGCTAGCGAAGGAGGCGGTCGCACGCGTGAGGGAACGGACTTCTTCACGCCCGAGGCTAGGGCGTGAGATCTCGACCCCAATTTCCAGCTACCGTAAGCGGGGGCTTGCAGACGACGAGCAATGGGTAGCTCGCCTTCCGGCAGTCCGGTAATCGTCCGGACCAAGTCCAAGACGACGACGGCGCGTAGTGTTCCACGCGTACCTCAAATAGACGCCAGCTAAACCGTATGGGCCCAGCAGGGCCGCAGCCTACTGGGGTCATGGGTTGGTTTCCGAAAGGGAAATCCGGTGTCCTGGAACGCAAGACAAAGAAGGAACGTAGGAGTGGATTTTAGTCAGTAAAAGCCTGTCACGAATTTCAATAGAAGCCTAGATAATATCCACAAGACACTGTTTTTCCATGATGACATTTCATCTAATGAAAAATGTATAATAACAGCATAATCGCGTAAGAGCGGTTGTATAAAAAACATTGAAAATGTATGTCGATTTGCATCCCCTTAATTTATAACTACTAGGAAAAAATAAGAGATTTCTATAAATCCAAGTCTTTGCTGCCTTCTTTGGTCAATCCGTCAAGAAAAATTAAAATCTTTTTTTTTCACATAGGCCTACATGGGCACTTATAAAACTTCAGAAGCTAGTGCACGATTTCAAATGGTCGTTTCCTATGGAGAAGCCCCGGCAAGAAACTCTATCAAAAAGAAACATCCATTTTTCTGTTACTTCAATTTCTTTGTAAAACTTCCATGAGAAATACGAGGAGTTCGAGAAAATGAAAACAGCTAATTCTATTATTCTTTATCATCTTCAATTGGCCCAAGGCGCTAATAAACAGTGGCAGTAGCGTAAGTCGGTTGTTTCCTTCCAGACTTCAGTTAGTTCAGTGCAAAAACGTCGATTCAGATAATTGCCCCGATAGCGCGGGCGGGGTACATCTAGCGTAAGGCTACGCTACACACAAAGCGATTCAACCTCTTAACATAAGCGATCTTATAACTCTGTGATTTTTTGAATCGCATTTTTCTCAATTGAAAAAGTAGTAATATGCAAGCAGTGCCACTGCTAAGCTCAGGCGCGAGTTTTTGATAGGTACGAAAAAAGTTATGATGCAGACTATTCAATTGATGTACTCACCAACTAAGTTTTAAAACAGTGATGTGTCAAATCTTGTCATTTATTCACAGTTTTCCATTACCAGTTTACCAATCTATATAATTATATAAAAGCGAAATACCACTCACTGATTAATCACGAAATCTCCGAAACTATAACACCTACAAACTTAAAATTTGGCAGGTAGGTTCCTTATAGGGAGTAGACAACCGCTAAAAATTTACGAAACTCCACCCCAAAGGGGGTAAAACGGGGGTTGGAAGTTTGTATGGAGAAACCAACTTCACGCGGGCGAAGCCGCTGGCAGAAGCTAGTTTTCTAATATTAATTCTTTTAACTTAGCATTTATTTGAAATGATTTAAACAAAAACAAAGAGGTTCTCAAGTCGACTGATTTATTTTTTTGTATCTTCCTTTCGAATTTCGTGTTTAACATTTTTCGTAAAAAAAAACTTTTTCATAAAAAAGTTTCCCCAAAATTATTATTATGAATCATTCCACTGTAGCTACGCTGGCTGCCAACGCTACTCGCTTTCTGTATAGCATTGGGTCAAGATGTTAAGAAGACTATCCGTCGTGTTCGCTGTTGTACAGCTATTTGTACTAAGACTTTATAGTTCAGCGCAAATTAGACGTCTCGGTACTTCAGCGTGATTTGATGTTTCTCTCTATACTGAAATATCAGTTTTCATTATGTCTTTCATGATATATGTACTAAACATTTCTTAGAAGAGATCGTAAGGCGGGATTTCCGTTGAAGTAAAAGCTTGGATATTATTTTTTGGTATACAATAAATCTCAAACTGATTGTGTCGTTGATGTATTGAGAACAGTAATATATTCATTCATGGAATGTGTGTAATTCTTGTTGCTACTGTTGAGTTCGAAACTTCGAGGGCTTTATTTATATTCTTGGGTAGGGTAAAGTCTGGTGCTTTTTGTCAAACTAATGACAGTCACATAAGTTCTGACAATATTACTGTCCATTCCAGGTTGCCTGGAAGAAATCGTGGAATGCGATAAGGCTGCCGATTGTATGTGTTTTAGATTTAAGTTTTCCTTTCAAATGTTTCTTGTTTAAAGTACAATAAACAATAAACAAATAATATTATTATATATGTCTATTGAGTGCTCCGACATCTGTAAAAAATGTGCAAGGTAAATGTGAATTGACTTGACACCATAAGTAACTTGGACTTCAAAAACTAAACTAAGCTAAGCTGCAATGCCTAACCAGTAAAGCCCCTGTCGCATTTTTTCTGACATACTATACAAAAACCTTTTCTTTTCAGTCGATAAATAGAACCAAATGTATCTCGTCGTGGGGGCTCGTCGATTACGAGAAGTAGGTCGCTAACCACTCAGCAGTACTCGAGCACGAACTTTTGAACCCCTCACTGTGGCCTACAGGCTGTGGCTCACTTGCTTTGGGAATCAGCTGACGGCATGGGAATATTAGTGATCATGATACGCTGAGAAATTAATTGAAGAAATGGCGAGTAATAATATAGTAGTGATACTAACATCTGTCAGCGGCATCGCCCGCGTGAAAGTAAGTTTCTCCATACTAATTCCCCTTTTATCTCTCTCTGAATTTTATAAAAATAATAATAATATTCCATTACTATCACACAACGCTGTCTAGTCCCAAGCTAAGCAGAGCTTGTGTTATGGGTACTAGACAACTGATAAACATACTTATATATTTCTAAATACATACATATATATATAAATTAAACCAAGACACAGAACCAATGATCGTGCTCATCACACAAACATTTGTCCTGGGTGGGAATCGAACCTACTACCTCCGGCATAGCAGTCAGGGCCACTAACCACTAGACCAACAGGCCAGTCGAACTCTTTTCTTATTCTTTGTATACGTCATAAAATGAACCGATGAGCAAAATTTCAGCGGTGGCAATGATTTGGGCTGCGTGATGATCAAAATCGGAATCAGGTAGAGTTATTCATGTACTTGCATCGAAATGTTGATATTGTTATGAATCTTCCCAGGATTTCTAATGAAAAATCCTGTGTGGCCAATAATATACTTAACAAATAAATAATAATAAAAACCTCAGAGATAGATAAGACAAATAAAACAAAGATAAAATGAACAAGCAATTTTTATTAGTAACTTTCATTGAAAATATTTCTCTACGTCAACTGAGAATAGAATAAAATAGAATAAACTTTATTGTAAAATTCTAAAATACAAAAAAAAAATAAACTAAGGTAAGGTTAACAGATTTATACACTTCCTCCTCCTCGTCACTAATGCAGGAAGAAATTTTGTCTGCTATATTTCTGATAGTGTCATAAAAAAATTCTGCTCTTTAACATTAATTTCGAATTCAGCACTGTTCTCGGTTGTTTTTGACAGTCGTTACGGGTAGTCAGATGCCTGGAAGTCTGATCATCAGCCATTCCAAGGAAATTCGTATTGCCCAGTAACTGGGTTGGGGAAGTGTGATAGGCAGTCGCTCCATGTAAAGCACGAGTAAGCAGCCGCATCCGGTTAAACTGAAAGTTGACTCCAAGCTAGTTGGAAAAAGGCTAGGAAGATGATGAAGTTAGCGTGGTATTAATTGAGCTTTGGAGCCTCCTTCTAACTCACTTGAAGGAGTGACAGAAAAGATTCTTCAGAGTGACGAATTTGTACGTGTGTATTCTGCCGGATATATTTAAACAATATTCTTCATATGACTGTGCCTCAATAGGCGATGTGCAGAAAGGGTTATAGGGTGGTCTTTTAAGAGGTCATGGGACCTCCACGTTCTGGATGGTGTTCACCAAGGTAGTTTTAGTGAGGTAAAAATCTATAGAACAGGGTATGGGCAGCAATTGAATACGCCCAGTGCGGGTTGGTAGATGTCACATCTTTTCGAATTCCAGGTTTTAGGTCATGCAAAACCAGCATAACGCGGTGTTTTCTTTCACCGTTTTGAGAGCAGTGATTACAAAAATTACACAAAGTAATGTGCCTGCCTTGACTTTAACTCACGACTTACGAATCGTAAATTACCGTAACTGCTGGGCCACCACTCCTGTTGCCGCGTATAACCTCATCTAGTTCAAATTGACGAAAAAAATTACGTATAAACTTGTTTTCAAAACAAATTTGCAAAATATATATCATTTATCATTTTTTATAATTTCGGGTTCGTCGTTCCAGGTTCTAGTGATTTATAAAAATGTTGCAATGCCAATAAATGTAAATGGAAAAAACTACGTCTGTTGACTAAACGGTAAACAGATACCGTAATGGCGCGAAAAGCGTTGGCTGGCGGCCACTGTGTACACGCCCATTAAACGCCATGCTGGCTCAGTGCGCCACTCGCCGTGTTATTGGATGTGCGCCGTGCGTCCACATTCACACCCAGTTTTTGTGGGGCCAGGAAGTGAAGACTGGAAACAATAATGTAATAATTTAAAAACTTGCAGAAGTTAATCCTGCGAAGCTAGTTCCATCATTGGACCACTAGAGACACGGCAATGAACCACCGGTATATGGTGGAAATCCAACACATACGCCCAAAACATTTTAGGAATATATTCATTGGACGTTCAGCTATGGAGAGGAATTCCCTGCCGGAGTCTGTGTTCCCTGGTAGCTACAATCTAGGGATCTTTAAGTCAAAAGTGAGTAGGTTACTTCTAGGCAGGCTAGTGCGCCATCGCCAACCACAACACCGCTTTCCATCAGGTGTGATAGTGGTCAAGCGCGAGCCTATCAACAATAAAAACAAATTTATCTACGATAATGCAAACGACTCTCATTTTCAAAAAGAACACTTATGGTACATATACCATAACACTTTTCACGCCACTAATGAATTACCCGGGTTTCAATTCCTATGTCATTGGGCTTTACTATTGAAATTGCCATTATCGGCAATGCATCAAATTTATATTATAGGTAGATTGGTAAAAACTAATACTGTTCTCGAAAGGCGTGTTCATTTTCATTTTCAAATAAATTCTCCTTATCAAATTCTTTATCTATTGATATTAAGAAAAGTAGCGATCTTAGTTTTGAATCTCCTTTTTGAGGTGGGACAGATCTTTTCTGATTCTTTCAAAAAAAATCTACAAAAAAAAAAACAGAAAGAAAGAAAGAAAACATGTTTATTCTGCCTGAATAGACGTAAAATTCGTTTAAAAAATACAAAAACCAAGTTCCCTGACAGGCCATGTGTGTATCGGGCATAACTGTGTTGCACCACTAGGACCACAGATAACACAGCTGTCTGGGTTATCTGTTGCATTTTGACGTGAAATAAGTAAAGTTATTTTTTTTTTGAGCTTTAAATTGTCTGACTGAAGTTTTGATCCATGGAAAGTGTCTGACACTTATGATACTAGTTTAGAATAATATTCTACAAAACATATATAAAAGCCATAAAACAGCCATAAAACATTAAGTTAAGAAACTCGTTATTTTTAGTTCCCTTTCTCACCTCGTACCAGCCAAAGTTCCCCAAGGGGGAGCTCCACAAGTACACAGGTATTCAAAGCACATGAGACGCTACTGAGAACCTAAGGTTTCATCCATGTGAAAATAAGTTATGTCTGACAGCTCTGGGATCTTGGTCTAAACTGTTTGTGTGATGAGCACAATCATTTCTCCTGCGTCTCAGTGTAATTTATCTGTAATATGTATGTATTTAGGATGTATATCAGTGGTCTAGTACTCAAAGCACAAGTTTTGCTAGTCAAAATTTTGCTGACCAAAACCAACCTGTGTTTCTTCAACTGCCTTTTTATTCACGGGCTGCGGAACTCTTTCGAACAAACCTGCAGCCCTGGGCGGTTTCCGCCCCCGCTGTTTCAATGGCCACACAGCTATAAACGGCTTCCGCTAAATCGCCGCCCATGTAACGGGGCGATCCGAACTCGCTCCGATAACGATCGCTAGCAATATATGGATGGACTTTTAAAAGGACTAGTCTGTATAAACTCTAAGAAATTTAGTACGTATTATAAACTGTGTGCAGTATGTATTAAAAAATTTTCAGCATTTTGTAAAAAGTACCAAGTGACATAAGTGACGAAGTCGGAAGTAGACTCTAAATGCAAAGTTTATTCATTAAAATTATATTAGAAAGATGGAAACTATACCAAGAGAACATATTATAGGTACTCAGAATAAAAGGTATTCTAAATAGGTACTACACCAGCGTTTATTTTTTAAGGCGGGAACTCATCAGATGACTTCTCCCGCACTAGGGTGCAGAGCGGGTGTGTCAGACTTTTACTAACAAAAATCACACCTGTTCCTTCAGCTGCCTTTGGCGTTTTAGGACCGTACCCTTTTCAGAAGTTTTCCCATGGCCCTAGAAGGTATCGACCCTGTTGGGCCCCTACGGTTTTGATCTTTTAAAGGTGTGCCGTCGACGACTCGGCTTCAGTCCTTATAGAACGAGTGGACGGCGAGCTACCTATAGCTCTTGGGGTCCTTAGCCCTTTTTTTTGGCCCTTCCAATTCTTGTCCAGTCAGTTTATGATATTTCTACCTACAACCCATAAAAAGTTTAATTAAGAATTAGCCACAAAAATTATTATATATTTCCTTGGTACCAGCTGACGTAGACTAGATAAAAACTTACACTACTCTTAACAGTCAGATGTCAGTAATAGAAAGCCGAGAGAAAAAGTTCCTACATAATAAAGCCGTTGAAAACTCTTTTATAAATAAAGCTAAAAGTAATGGAGACATACACGCGACTTGAGGCTTTATGAACATTTCCTAAGCCTGGCTGCAGACGAGCTACAGACTATAACCACAAAAAGCCGCCACCGATCTATTTTCTACATTTTATATGGACTTGCCGCACAAGATGACGACGCCAGAGATCGCCACACCACCGCCAGTTGCTATTTTAATATCTATATTTAGTTTTTATTTTTACTTTATTGACATTGTTCTCACATAATAGCGACAAGAAACATGTAACAGAGATGTTTTTAATTACAAAACATGATTGAAAAGAGTGTCCATGGAGTTTCGTGCACATTCGTCTCTGTAGAGATCTACGCTTTGAAATATGCAATTAACATCATTTTTTCTGACTGAATTCTTGACATTTCTAGTGTCTGTAAATGGTTTATTTGAAGTAAATGCTTTTGAATCTTTGACATGCTACAAATGGTCACTGCTTACTTTTTGTGACCGCCACAGACCACTATATGCAAACACTAAATGCTGACACACGTTAATCGTGCAATACGCCACCTCTTTCTACCTTCACTTTAGTTTACTATTTCGCAACGCACATACGTAGTGCTTTTTAACATAGATTAAAATAATGGATCCATATCCATAATCAGCCTTTTGATGTTCCCACTGCTGGGACTCATGCCTCCTCTCTAGGAGAGGGCATGGGCCGTAATCCACCACGCGGGCCCAGTGCGGGTTGGTGAATGTCACATGTCTTCGAATTTTTGGTTCTAGGACATGCCGGTTTCCTCACGATGTTTTCCTTCACCGGTTTAAGAGCAGTGGTGATGAAATAAATTACACAACGTAATACGCCTGGCTCGTCTACCACCGACGACAAGTTGTTGCCACGCGCATCGGCTAGCTTTGCGGCCACTATTGTTTTTTATTTATTATTATTTATAGGCTCGCGTTTGACCACTATGTCACCTGATGGTAAGCGATGACGTGGCTGACTTTTAGCTTTGGATGCCCTAACAAGAGCTCTTAACTCTATCCATTTGACGACCTAAACTGAACTGTTAAAGGGATGGAGCTATATAGGTTGTATAGCTCCGTCCCTTTTTCTTCCTCGCACGCTTCACTTCTTAACATGTCACGGTAAGGCAGCGACTAAAGAGGTAACGGCATTTGTTGCTGTCGTTTGTGGCCCGTGTATGGCCAGATTTACTTCAGTCATGCGTCGTATCACTTTTGTTTTGTTCTGAAAGAACGACTTTTTAAGTAATATCTATTTTTATTTACACTTTTGTGTTAGGGAAGTAGTAAATCCGGGTCTGGATCTATTTTTCTGTTAGTATTTTTTTAGATATTTGCATCATTTTATATTTTATCCTACTGCTTTGCTTCTGAAACCTATTTTCGAGATCGCATGAGTACCTACAACGAAACAAACAAACTTTGTCTATATTATGTAAAATCAGAAACTGACTGAAGCCGGGTACAGACTGCTGTAACGTAAAATGCAATGTCACAGAATTTCCATAATGTGGACTTCTTGCGCGCATGAACCGTGCACACTCGCGTGAAAAGAGCATTTCAACTATGTGAGTAGGTACATGTTCAGTTCGTGCGCGAGCTGCGTTCACACTTATGAAATTCTCCTTTCATGTTCCCTTGCATGTTATAGTCTGTACCCGGCTGTACTGACATAATTATCAACGTACGCCTAGAACTAGGAGTGTGAAATGCACACTGCACACATTAAAACGTAGGCGAGCACCAAGAGAGAATTTTCCAAATAGGGGTCCAAATTCTGTTAGAAGAAACCTACTTTCGCTGGTATAAGATAGTCTTTTTATAACATTACTGTAGGGACATATTTTATTTTCTGCTTTTTAGGGTTCCGTTCCGTTTGAGGTATCAAAAGGAAAAAACGGAACCCTTTAGGATTACTTTGTTGTTCGTTTGTCTATTTGTTTGTCTGTCTGTCAATTTAAGACCCTTTATCTCGGAAACGCAAAAAACGTATATTTTGACACTCTCAAAGAAATCAAAATTCACATGGTACTTCCCATTGACCTAGAATCCTGAAATTTGGCGTGAAGCAAGGTCTCATGCACAGCACAAGTCTAGGAAAAAATCGCTCGCACTGGCCCTGTTTTTTTTATAGGTAGGAAATCATCCAATGACTGCTCTCGCTCTTGGGTGGCGCCCGAGAGCGTGTCAGACGCGCGTGGAACACTACGCGCTTTCGACGACTCGAGCTCGGTCCGGATGGTTACCAGCCGGCCGGACGGACCCATTGCTCGCCGAGTTTATTTTCTGCTGAATTAATGATCTTTCCCCCCTCTGTTGGTCAAAGTTAATATCAAAAGAAGTTATTAAAGCTACCTATTGAGAAGCTCGTGGCTACAATAGTATCAGCCACACGGGTCGATCTCCTAGGTTAAGCATCGCTTGCCGAGGTTAATTCGTGGATGAGTGACAATATTAGCATACGGATATTCTTCTATGCCTTGGAAAGTTCATTAATTCGTTGATCCCCACTGTCTATCTATCTATCTATTTTAGGTTTCCGCACTTAGTCCTATGTGGACCATTGTACGTGGGTCATAGCGGCCATAACCTTGGGTGGGCTCATTCCAACCAGCCCACCTCTCTCCATAAATAGATCAGGCCTCTTAGGTTTTTCAGGGCATCAATAAGGGAGTTCGGGGATCCTAAGGTTCGTGTGCGTATCTATATCGTGGTCCCCACTGTCATTTGTGGATCTTTGATAGTCGTTACAAATGGTTGGAAGACAGAAAATCTGACATCAGTCTTGCCAAGAGGTACAGTATTGAATTAACCCACGTTCCACTATTTTAAGCGGTATACAGCAGCATCTGGTTAAAACAGGAAGCTGATCTCCCCGACATAGTTGAGAAAAGGCAGGCAGACAGACATGACAGTACCTGTCGAAGCACCTCTTATATCATTCGCTTACTGTAGGACTGTAAACTTTATCCACTTTGCACTTTGAAATACAAACTAAACCTAGCTAAGTATTTTGCTGACTAAATTCCTAGGCACGATTCTGCTCCTGACAGTTTGAACGAGCACAATTCAGAGCCAATGCCGAAACGCAACTATCCGCTACTGAACAGACTTTGTGCAAAGGTCGTCTGACGCGGCCCGCTTCCAGATTACTGGCCAAAGCCACTTACTGACACTATATAGGGGGATTCAGAAGGTTAGAAAACAGTTATTGTATTTGATATAAACTGGCACTTGAGTGCGATCCCACCTGATGGTAAGTAATAATGCAATCGTTGATGGTGAGGTGCACTAGTTTATTAAGAGCCTATTCACTCTAGCCTTGAAGACACCTAAATTGTAATGGGTTAGGTCCTGAATGCCCGATAGTGAAGCTTCTGTTTTTCTCTCATCATTCTCCCTTTTCTTTGTAAGGTTTTTATCAACTTGTCCATTCTAACCGAATACAACTGAATACAGTATTTTTTATAAACATAAATCCATTATTTCTATATAATAATGTCATATATTAATAGATTTATTTTTGTATTGATTCGTTTTTATAATGGGAATGCGAGATTATTGCGTATTCCGCAGACACCCACATTATTTTCTATTTAATTTCATTTTTTATTTTATTGTAACCTGTACCTACTTGTTTGATACTATACTGACTGATCTCTACTGGTATCTTATAACTATTGATATTGTAAAAATGTATTATTTTGTTTAAAGAGTAATTTTGCCGATTCTTGCCTACCATAAAAAACGGTCAATTAGAACCGTGCACTAGATTCTGACGTGTGAAATAGAATATTTTGAATCGAATTAAAAACTCTGAAAAGTCTACGTATGATAGCCGGTGCCAAATGCATGCACTTTTTATTTTTCTCTTCAATTCTACTGTCAATACTTCCGAGTATATAACAATTGACTGATGGAACAGTAACAGTTACAGCTATATATACTTTGAGTTTTGTTTGAAGTAGACCTTCGGTCATAATATTTTTGGGATTAAAGCTAACTATTCAACTATGATAAAGTTAACTGGCAATCTCATTACTTACCTTATAGAATGAAAACTATTGTTTCATTAGATTTGGAAGCTTAAACAATTTAGTAATAAGATTGAGACTTCATAGAGAGCGATCGGAACTAAGCAATACCCAGTTCCGATCGCTTCGTATGGAAGGTGAAAGTAACAACGAGTACAACGTTTTTCTTTTTTGGATGTGGGAAATCATCCAAAAACTTTCGCTCTATGGTGGGGCGCGAGGGCGTGATAGAATTTTACTAACTAGAACTATATCTGCGTCCTTCAGTGTTCCTTTGCGTTTTAGAACCATGGGTTTCCTTTTCAGAAATTCTCCGTTGCACGTTCTTCTCCATAGAGATCTATGCTTTGGAACGTGCAATTTAGCTTAAATTTTTTGACTGACCGACATTTTGACAATTCAAAAGGTCTACTTGAAATAAACGTTTCTGATTTCTGATTGTATGGCCTCCAGGCTCTGAGTGTCTTGTGCATGAGAGTTTACATATTTGTGAAGGCACCCACGATACAGAAGTAATTCCTAGAGTAACCGTATAAAAAGAAAAAAATATAATATGTAGACCTACGGACGGTCAGTTTATCAATAGTATTTCTTTAAATATGCTATGCTATACATAGGTATAGCTATGACTGGCCTGTTGGTCTAGTGGTTAGTAGCCCTGACTACTATGCCGGAGGTCATGGGTTCAATTCCCACCCAGGACAAATGTTTGTGTGATGAGCACGATCATTTGTTCTGTGGTTGGGTGTAATTTATCTATAATATGTATGTATTTAGAAATATATAAACTAAGTATGTTTATCAGTTGTCTAGTACGTATAACACAAGCTCTGCTTAGCTTGGGACTAGACGGCGTTGTGTGATAGATGTAGAATATTATTATTATCTCCTTTAGTATTGTACTAAAAGGTGTAAGGCGTACGAGGCGTAGTGCGAGCCAAAATATAGGTTTATTATACGAAGGTCGAGGACTACTTCGTGTACATAGAAGGTGTTTCGCTCGGACGAACCTTTTTTATGTACATAAATAAAGGACTGAAGGTGAAAATGAGTTTACAAAA
Source organism: Mythimna pallens (assembly GCA_961205895.1). NCBI lineage: Eukaryota > Metazoa > Arthropoda > Insecta > Lepidoptera > Noctuidae > Mythimna > Mythimna pallens. Next base: position 19,908,812 of record OY540847.1, on the reverse strand, counting down.
GGGTGGGTGACATTGAAAACTTGCTTAGTTCCTTGTTGCTCTGTAGGTGAGTTTTTCAAATTCGTTCAATATTACATGTTAGAAGATTTGAATCTGGTAGAAGGGGACACTGTCAAATAACAGAATAAGGATGCACACACTAAATTGTGACGTCACTGCCATTAGATTCCGTGTGTACGAAAGAGATAGCGAGATATTCCTACCATACCTCCATTTTTCTACGTACCAATAGTTGAAATGCTAATTGCTGTTTCATTTCGAAACTAATTTCGATGCTGTTTTCAGAAAAAGATATGTTTTTAGTGTTACTTTTTGTTTAGTATAAAATTTCCTGTCGGAGGATGTGTTTCCAGATAGCAACAGCCTTGGTATCTTTAAGTCAAGAATTAATAGGTTACTTCTAGGCAAGTGAGCTCGATAATCGACTACGTCATAGCTTATCATCATGTGAGATAGTGGTCAATCGAACGCCTAACCATAACAAAAAAAAATTGTACAAAATAAAACACAGGCGGCCAACTAGAATTTCTGAGAAGCTCTACCTATATACCTAATTTTCCTGTATAACCAAACTTCTAAGTAAGTTTCAAGTTCCTTTTACTGCATAATGTACGTACTCAACACATAAAAACACCTGCCTACATTCTCATACGGCCTCTAAAAGAACCTCACTAGAGATTTTCCCACGAGGAACTTACGGCTAAACTTGTGAAGTTTTAGTAATAAAAGTTGAGAGCTAAGTGACTGCGCTGTGCGCTGAATACTTGACGTTCACTTACGAATGTTTTAATGTTTGGTGCATGAAGTAAATAGTTAATAGATGGATATAGAAGGTAGAGATTCCTTAATCGAGGTGAGAAATTGATGGATATAGAAGGTTGAGATTCTTTAATCGAGGTTTGAAATTGATGGATATAGAAGGTAGATATTCTTTAATCGAGGTGAGAAATCGTTACGGTGCGTGTCGCGGGTTCGAATATTTGTAGGTATGACCTAATGATAGTTGTTGTGGTTCTGGGTGTTTTGTGTATATGAGTTCACATGTTAGTGAACACACTTACAATAGGAATAATTCCTAGTGTGAAGTAAAGTTTTAATGCGAGTCGGACTCGCGCACTGAGGGTTCCGTACAAACTTTCCTATGAAAACAGTTCAAGCCCCGAAGTTACGAAGATTTTTCCAAATCGCAAAAAAAGTTTTTATTTTGCTGATGTAACTCCAAATTTACAATCTTTAGATTTTTTCCTATACTTGTGCTATAAGACTTTGCTTCATATAAAATTTCAGGTTACTAGGTCAACGGGAAGTACCCTATATATTTTGATTCCCTTGAGAGTGTCAAAATACACGTTTTTTGCTACATAAACTGCCGTATTTTCGTTAACTCATAAGTATGTTTTTTTTACAGCATCAAGACCGAGTTGAATGTATGGTTTTAATTTGAACTCGATACCTCAACGCGTTCCCGAGATAAAGTTTCTTGACAGACAGACGGACAACAAAGTGATCCTATAAGGGTTCCGTTTTTCCCTTTTGAGGTACGGAATCCTAAAAAACTCTTATTCTGGGTAGAGCAAGAATGTATACGAGTTTTATTGACTAAAATTCACTTGTGTGTTTTACGTCCCGGGGCCACGGTAATTCTTCTCACTTCGAACAATCCCGCAGCATTAAGTTTTGCTGACTTTTCTTTAAGGCACACGTAGAACACAACTCACTGCGGACTCAGGCTTGGTCCTTTGCTGCACGGGCGGGCGACATAGCTGAAGCTGCTGGGCTCAATAGCATGGAATTTTGCACATGGTTTCCTCTTACGACGACGGACAGTTTGTAACGACAAATCTACTTTTACGCGGGCGAAACTACTGGTAAAAGTTAGTCTTTACATAAACTTTAACATAACAAAATTTGGCTATACATTTTATAGCTCACCGAATAGCAACATACCTTATGGTCTGTCAAAGAGTATCTAATGGAGCGCAGCATTTTGGGTGTCAAAAGAGCCGATAGAAAAAGAAATACCACGCTGCGTTTAAAAATGGGCGTGAGAAACGTAGGGAAAAAGGGTGTCAGTCGAAACTGTATTGGGCGGATCACGTCAGTCTCAGGCACTGTGACCAGCTGGTCAAAAGTCTCCACAAATTTGATGATTGAAGATTACTACGGTTGGCCTCTAGACCTGGGAAGGCGAGGTTCTAGGTGGCTTGAGAAACGAATACCTGGAAGAAATCGGGGAGGCTTTTGCCCAGCAGTGGGAAAGTATAAACAAAAAAATAGCGTTTGTCTTCACCTCTGCCTAAACCTTCGGGAAAAGTAGCCGTGACAGTTGTGAAAGTTCTCCGTATAGTATCTTGAATTACCTAACGCTGCTTTTGTAACCCTGTAGAATAATGTCTTTATAAGAAAATAAAACGCAAACCTTAACCCCGAACCCCAAACTTTGCCAATATTCACGGAAATTATACAAACGAGCACAAAGAACGATACAATCTCAACGATTTCTGCAAAAACAATGTTAGCTTTGATAAAACTTGCCGTGAATGCAAACAAAGGAATTTTCTTAGCGCGGGTAGCACAGATGTCTTAATGACTAACTAGAAGTGACATCAGTCAGTGTAAGACTATGGCTGTCAAAAACAAAATGTGTCAAATCGTAGAAGGGCATGTAAAAGGATTATCAGATTTTGATGGAAAGAGGTTGTTCACAAAATCATTTTTAGACGATCAAAATTTCGGTACGATGATACCAGCGTACTGAAATCGTTTTGGGCAAATCTCTTAAAAAACAGATCGAGAACAGTTTCCTTTGATCGGTGAAACATTATATTTTACTATTTGGCGGATCCGTCGACTTTCATTGCTTTAGCTCCTAAATACCACAACCAATCGATATGAATTTCGACAGTCCATTACTGATGAAGATAATTGAACCCTTCAAGTTAAGAGCCTGAAATTTGGTACATAGCAACGAGCGACGACGCATCAAGTTTTGTTTAGTTTTAAGTAGGCTAAGTAATATAAGTAATATGTCGTGTCATTCTTGTTAGCACCTTCGACCTGATCACGCTAATACACTTAGTGCGGTTAGTCCCGTACAATTACAGTCAAAGAGATTTCTGATAAGAATTACAAAGTCACTTGTAGAGAAAACTTAAATATATTTAAAACAGTGTTATCTGCTAGCCAACATTTATTGAAAGAAAGAATTTGAGATTTATTGAAGGAGATGTATAAGGTAGATTTGTGTTACAACGTGTCACAATATCTCCACTCGAAAATCGTTTAGATGTCGCTTCTATCACATCATAAGTCTGTGTCACAATCTGAGTAACGTTACCTCGCCGTGAAATCCAATAAAATTGTCCCAACTGTTCGTAGTGATGGGCGCCGCTGCTAATTAGTCGACACTATTATTCCTTAGTCGATCGACTCGAGACAGTGATTTATCGACTATTCAAATTAGAAGGAAGAATAGACTTTGATTAATTTTGTTTACCTATTCAATCGACTTAGTTTACTGTTGTGATTTGCTGGTGAACATTTACGAGTTTTAAGTAAATAAAGGAGTAATTTTGATAAAATCAAATCATGTTATTCATGCATGAAAATATTGAGAACTAGCTTGTGCCAGCGGGTTCACCTGCGTGAAAGTATAAAATTGTTCCAAGAGAACATACTCCCGAGATAAAAAGTAGAAGTTATTGTAAACTTGCCACATTTGACGACGACAGAAAAAAAGTATGTGTAAACTCGTCACACTTGTTTTCTATGTACAAACTTCAGAAAAATCAAACACAAGAATAAAAATATTATTATTATATTATTTGGTTTTAATCAGTTAAAGTCTGACACGGCCTCTCGCTCCACCCTAGGGTGAGAGAAGTAAGTTGATGATTTACCTACTAAAAAAAAGTGTTGAGATTCAGCAGCACTTTGTTTTTTGGTTTTGCTTAACGGGAAGCAACTGGTGGCATGCTTGTGATTTTATGACTTTAGGTTTTATTTACTGTTCAGCCAATTTACATTTTTGCCATGGATACAGCTTTTATTGAATTATGAATTTCAATTTAATTAATATTTTTAGTTTTAATTAAATAAACATTTGATGTTTTTTTAGATTATTGTTAACCAGATGAAACCTAACTGTAACCAAACATGTCTGGCGGTCTGTGGTTTTTTAATAATAATAATAATAATTCTGGCAACACCCAACGTCAACAAGTTCTTTTCTTTCATTGAATTCATTGAATTTCATTAAACATTAATTTCCTGTGCCCATTTCTACATATTTTTTACAGCAATTACTAACAAATAGCAATACCCAATAAATACTCAACAAAACCAAAGTAAATAAAGGGACAATCATCAAAAAAAGAAGAAAAATATGCATACCTACCAGACAGATGACAGATGTCATCAACATAAATACAACGAAATAATGAAATACACCATGAAAGAAAATTTATGATTATGTTGACCAGATCAGCTACCCGACGCGCACGCCCTTCACCCCTGGGCTCGTCGCTCAGCTCCGCCTCGCCGCCGCCGGACCTCGGATCACCAGTGTCACCGACGGCTGCAGTTGCGTCGAGCTCGAGCGACGAGTATTTCTCCCCACCGACGTCGCCAACACCTGTACGTCGGCCGGGGAGAGGCCGGCCACCGAAGAGCTTGGGACCTAGGGACCAACCGGCCCCGAGCCGGGTCCCCGCTGCCGGTGGTTGTGTGCAGCGCATGAAATGGACTCAGTCCATGAACGAAAATGTCATGCGCGCATATTATGGGTCTACAGAGGGAGGAACTAATCTCACTGCGTACCGTGTTAGGATGCTGTCTCTGTTTCAGGAACTGGAACCAACCGTCAATGTCACGGCCCAACGATTGTCGGATCAGGTGCGGGTTATCCAACGAAATCACAGATTGGACGACGCCGCACTTGATAGGCTGCGCTCAGAGTTACTGAACAACCGTATCATCTCGACTCCATCACAGACACAGACTGATGCACCACAGACTACAGATGCAATCCTGTCGCGGTCCAACCATATTGATGATGAAGCAAATGATAGGGTTGTCACAGTAAGTAGCCAGTGCAACGATCGACTGAGGAGCGCACTGGAGGATGCACTCCGCGAGTACAGATCGACTCCGATCGCTCTTAGACCTCGTCTACCCCGGTTACCTATGCACAAAAAAAATAGGGCGCTAGTGTGTGCTCTGGACTCGCTGCTTGAGAATGTGTTCGAGAGCAGCGTAAACCTCACTGATACGCACTCGATCCTCTATTGCGGGGCTATTGCGGCATGTCGTTTAGCCAACGTAAAACTTCCAAGTTGTGACGAAGCTACTCGACCAAAGCCTGCCGCACCTGCCTGGCAATGTAGGATTGAGAGGCGTATTGATGGGGCCAGAGCGCTCATTGGTAAACTATACTGCTTCAGGGAGGGCAATACACGACCACGTGTGATGCGCTACGTGAGGCGAGCATTTTCGGGGACTGGAATCAGCCCTCGAGAATACTTATCTCGTGTCACGGAGCGCATCGACTTCCTGAAGCAGAAAGTTTGTGCATGGGCCAACCGTATTCGACGGTATAAGCGGCGAGTCGACCGGTACTCGCAGAATCGCATGTTCCAGAGCGATGAGAGATGGGTATACAGAGCTTGGGAGCGACCTGAACAAAATGTGACCGACGTGACCCGCCCAGATGCTGTCGCCACGAATATTTTCTGGCGCAATATGTGGTCGGTGCCCGTCTGTCACACTGAGGATGGTTGGATGCGTGAAGTCGAGCGCGTGTGTGAAGCTATACCAGAAATGGAAAAAGTAGTCATTAGCCCAATAGATGTGGCCAGAGCAGTCCGTCCGTTACCGAATTGGAAGTCTCCAGGACCGGACGGACTGCAAAATTTCTGGCTAAAATGGTATAGCAGCTCACACGCGCTCCTGGCATCTCAATTCCAGTCATCCTTAGAGTCTGGGTCGCTACCTCAGTTTCTAACAACTGGCGTTACCCATCTGCTCCATAAGACAGGTAGTACTGCGGAACCCAAGAATTATAGACCGATAACATGCTTGTCGACGGTCTATAAACTTCTTACGTCCATTCTGAGAACGAAAATTAACAAGCACATTGATAGCAACTCAATTATGTCTGCCTCTCAGAATGGATGTAGGAACGGGTCTCGCGGTACTAAGGAGCTACTCCTCATAGACATGGCCATAAGCCAACAGGTTCGTCGATCTCGTAAGGATCTATCGACATGTTGGATAGATTATAAGAAGGCCTATGACTCTGTGCCACATACTTGGCTCATGAGGGTGTTGGAGTTGTATAAAATAGATGTAACTCTACGCACCTTCCTTGAGTCATGTATGGGGCAATGGAACACAGTTCTTCGCTATCCAGGATATCGATCGATTCGGAGGGACGATGAGCCTATATGGATTAAACGGGGAATATTCCAGGGCGACAGTCTGAGTCCTCTTTGGTTCTGCTTAGCCCTGAATCCTCTAAGCACATTGCTGGAGGAATCAGGCTTGGGCTATCGGTTGAGAAGAGGTGGTCAGGTTCTATCTCACCTCCTTTACATGGATGATCTGAAACTCATTGCCCCCAACAAGTTACGACTGATGGAACTACTGAAGGTAACTAAAACTTTCAGTAGTGCCATCAGGATGGAATTTGGTGTGGATAAATGTGCAGTCATGCATATAAAGCGAGGGGAGATTATGGAATCTGAGGGGATTCAACTCTCAGATTCCATATACTTTAGATCCCTCTCCTCGACCGAAACCTATAAGTATTTGGGTATGTCGGAAGCGTTAGGCATTAACGTTGCTGACATGAAGCAATCGTTGAAGGAGCGCTTCTTTGGCCGCCTGAAGAAGGTATTAAACAGTCTTCTGTCAGGTGGAAATAAGGTGCGCGCCTTCAATGGTTGGGTCATGCCGGTCTTAATGTACTCTTTCGGCATACTCAAATGGACTCAGACCGAGCTAGACGCTATGGATAGGCGGGTCCGTACACTGCTGACCGCAAACCGGATGCATCACCCACGGTCGTCGGTGATGAGACTGTACATCCCGCGGAAGTGTGGAGGTCGAGGTTTTTTAAATGCGAAGACCCTACACAACCGCGAGGTGTGCAGCCTCAGAGAATTCTTTCACAAAACCGATGTGGGAATGCACCGAGATGTGGTCGCAGTGGACAAAGGACTCACCCCGTTGTCCATGGCTAAAGAGAACTGGCGCAAACCTGTGGTACTTACAACTGATGACCGCAAGGAAGTATGGAAAAGTAAGGAGCTCCACGGGCGCTTTTATCGGGCTCTTCACGAGTCTGATATAGATTTTGCAGCGTCCGTAGCCTGGCTACGTTTCAGCAACCTTTTCGGGGAAACTGAAGGTTTTATCTGTGCAATTATGGACGAAGTCATCTTGACGAATAACTACCGGAGATATATAATGAAGGACGGGACGGTTGACGTGTGTCGGGCATGCCATCGTCCGGGTGAGTCTATCAGACATATTATCTCTGGTTGTTCTCGTCTAGCTAACGGCGAGTACTTGCACAGGCATAACCAAGTAGCCAGGATTATTCACCAGCAACTTGCTTTGAAATACAACCTAGTGTATTCAGAGGTGCCGTATTACAGGTATGTGCCCGACCCAGTTCTCGAAAATGACCATGTCACGTTGTACTGGGATCGGTCTATCATTACTGACCGGACTATTGTAGCCAATAAGCCGGATATAGTAGTGATAGACCGATTAGCGCGCCGCGTAATGATAGTCGATATCACCATCCCACATGACGAGAATCTCGTGAAAGCTGAGAAAGAGAAACAAATTAAATACCTCGACTTAGCACACGAGGTTGTTGACATGTGGAATGTAGACTCGGCTGTCATTGTGCCGATTGTCGTGACCGCCAACGGCCTTATAGCCAAAAGCTTCGACGACCATCTGTCGAAGCTGTCATTGCACGGTTGGATCAAGGGCCTGATACAGAAGGCAGTACTCCTCGATACGGCTCGCATTGTGAGGAGGTTCCTGTCTCTGGAGCCCTAACCACCGGTAACTTGGACCCTGTCTCGATACCGGCGGACTACTATTTTTTATATTTTTAAATGTTTTTTTTTTTTTTTCTATATGATTTTGTTAAAAAAGGAATATTTAAAAATTTAAATTATATGTATAATGAATGAATAAAGAAAATAATAATAATTCTTTACTATCAGGCAACTAAGACCCGTAGAAAAAATATACAAATAATCTTCCAAAATAATAAACTAATACATATGTATAAATGAAACTATAACAATTATTAAACTATACTATTGCACACAAAGTGACGGCGTCATGTTCCGCTGCGAGGTCGGTATACTCCCATGAAATCGTCGATACACGACACCCTTCGGCCAAAACTCTCCTTTGAGGAAGATCTCCGAATGGTGAGTCAAACGGCCACAAACGACTTGAAATTAGTGTTATGGCGCGGCTTCAACTGCACGACTCTCAAAGTCCAGTTTGTCTTCATGCATACATACTCCACGATCTCCTTAGCCTTCGTGGTGTGATGTAGCGTCGAAACATACAGCTGCGTCGTAGGTACTGCTGGACGCAGCAGCATGTTGGGTCCTGCCAGCGCGGTACCGCACTGTTTCTGACAAGTAGGCTTCTTCCTCTTCTTCTTCTCTACCTTTGTGAAGCCATTCTCATCGCTCTGCTTGCCCCCTTTCGTTTTACCTGCTTGTCGCGTTGTTTGCGACACAGCAGTTTTGTTTGCAGCTACAGTAGCGGAATAGGCACGTTCAAACGTTTTTGTTCAAAGAGTCTGTTTGATGTTAAAACTTGGACCTAAAACTTTGTTTACTAAGGTTACTTTATTTAAAAATAGTAAAAATGAAGACGTGTGGCGAGTTAACAATAAGTTGTATCTACCTATAACGAATAAGCACATATTTTTTATGGTTGTGACGAGTTTACAATGAATATATGGAATTTATAAGTGTGGCGAATCGACAATGTGACAAGTTTACAATAATCCAAAAGTAGATATTCTATGTGCTATTCCAGAACATAGTCTACCCATGTACCAAGGAGTAACAAACACACACATACAAACTTTCACCTTTACAAAAATCTCATGTCACAGTGTCTGTTATCGAACTCCTCCGAAACGGCTTGACCGATTTTTATGTTTTTTTTTTTGTGTATATTTGGTAGGTTAGAGAATAGGAAGGCTATTTTTTACCAACCGACCACCACCTCTTATTTTTTTATTTATATTGCAGAAAAACATTTGCCAAGTCAGCTAGTATTATTATAATAAATAATATAGATTATAATAAATAGACTCGACCTAAACAGCGCACAACTCTACTTTTAAAAATAATTAAAACTCTTCATAGTCGCTCAAAGGGTGTCTTTATTCAGTATATAATGAAGTCTTCGTGATACCGAGTTTATCTTCTGCTCGTTTTAGCTCCAGCATAAACAACAGTTATTACATTTAATGAATAAACTAATTAGTTGTTTATTATCTCTGGAGCTGCTTGTTTTCAATCCTCTGTATAATTTACCAATTCAATTTGTAGTTTACACTTCCTTGAAAATGAATGATTAGTTTTATGATTCCACATATAATATGGTTATAGCTAGACATTAGCCAAACCAAAGAACCAAAGTTACCCACATAGCCCGAATAATCGCCAAACTTAAGTGTGCAGTGAGCAGGGTTCATTGCTCGCAGACCAGGTAGTCGATGGGGCCAAAAGGTTCTAAAGTGGCGGCAATAGTCAATTTGAAGTTGCAACCTTAAAGAGATGATTTCAGCGCAGTTTGAAAAAAAAAAAAACTGAGGTTTCACAGGTAATGACCGAGTAATTCTACCAGCAATAATGATTGCCAAAATTTTCAAAATTTATAAGATTTACAAACGTTACCGAAATGACACGTACTCAATTTCCTCAATATACTGGATGTCAGTCTGTCGTTATCCGTGCCAATAAAATGTTACATTGTCTAATTCTTCCTTTCTCATATCTTAAGCCAGTCCATTGCCGCGGAGCGAGGCAGTGGAGCAAACGCGAAAAGAGGTGGTAATGTGGAGTGGAGTTGCGAACTGTGCGATGAGTAATTTGAACTGGTGACGGCCGGAGATCAGTTCAGTTATACGTGGATTGCAGACAACAGACATGTAGTCCAAATACAGCTTCAATCGCCAAGCAGAGATTTTTTGCGTGTCATTTCAGTTCCTTTGGTTAATATTGGCGCAGCTCCGCTCCGCTCGTCTCCACTCCGCTGCTCCCCTTTCCACTCCAGTAGAAAAGTCAACTTTAAAACCAATTTGTTTAACGACAATATCTAATATACGTCGTAAACTCATAACTGCCTCGATTGTAAAGTAAACATTGTATTACGTTATTCAGTATGCAAGTTTATTTGTGGCCTCACATCGATTGCTTTACCGACTTGTTTCTTTTTCTTCGTCGTCAGCTTACGGCTTTGTGGTACGAACAAGAAAGTTGTGTTGGTTATTTACAATCCATTGAGTCTTCTCATTATTGTTCTGTACAATAACGAAGGATACTTAACTATTGAAGTTTTGAATTGTGAAAAAAATTATAGAATAAAAAAAAACTCTTTCAACAAGAAATATCTGCAGACACTATTTATGAGTAGTGGATCTCCGTGGTAACGGCCTCGAATTACCAGTTGTATATCGTTGTAGGTTTGTTCGCAGGCCACAGCACCATCTGTTCTGCGAACAATATGAGCACCTCTCATATTGTTCTCAGAACAGATGGTCGATGAAGGTTCTGGAGTGGTGAACACGTACCGGAAGACTTAGCATTGGTAAGGGTCACAGGGATCCGATCGATCCCAGACGCACAGAAACGGTCGTTATAGCAAAAAAATTCAAAGTAAGGATGAACTCTATGGAAGCTTTTTATCTCGAAAGCTAGTAATATATACTGTACAAAAAATGAAATACTTTCCAAACACAGACTAAATGCACAAACCGTGAAAAGTCAACAAAAAAGGCAAAATAAATGTGTAATTATATATTTATTCATAATATTTATCCTTATCTCTATAAATCCACACTTTGTCACCAACACATTTTCAACAAAAATTCTTCGAAATTCCTCGAAACTTGGAGTTCCGCTCGTAAAATGTTGGTGAAGCTTTTAAACCAATATTTTATAGTTTCCAAGTGCAATACAAACTTGATGTCGGACCATACAACTTGTGTGAGAAATACAATTGTACGGAAAGTGTTTGAAATGCCTCGTATTTTACAAACAGTTTTGTTTCTTAACTTTTCTTAATACATGTATAACTATGGTAGGTGCCAGATATATTTAAAAAAATCGGTGATTGACCCTCCTACTTTTATCTGGGGTCGGGCCTTTTCAAAATTCTGTGCCACGACATGATGTCTGTGTTGGGTTGTCGATTTTGCCAATTGGGCTTTCTCGAGGTCTCTCTCGATGTTAGACCTCGATATTGGGTAATGGGGCGTCTCTAGGTACCTCTCTTTTATTCGGGTAAATTTACGGCTGTTTTTACCACATGGTCACCCTCCTACATTTATTGATTTTCTTAATTTAAGAAACAGAAAAAAAGACATAAATCAGTCTGAATTCGACATCAATCCTTTAAATGCTACGCCCGGGTGCCACCATTGTGTGGACCGCCCGGAGGACACGGTGGAGCATACGGTAGAGGTTTGCCCCGCTTGAGCAGAGCACCACCGTGTCCTCGTGGGGGCGATCGGCGGCAGTGATCTCTCGCGCCGGGCCTTGGTACAGGCCATGGTCCGGAGCGAGGAGGAATGGCAGGCGGTTGCCTCCTTCTGCGAATCAGTAATGCTAGCAAAGGAGGCAGCCGATCGCGTGAGGCAATGGTCTTCACGCCCCAACCGCCGCCGGGATTCCGATCCCGATTTCCGGCCACCGTAGGCGCGGGCTTGCGGACGTTGAACGATGGGTGGCTCGCCGCCCAATCGTCCGGTAACTGTCCGGACCGAGCCCAAGTCGTCGAGGGCGTGTAGTGTTTCACGCGCGCCTCAAGGAGATGTCAGCAACCGTAGGGGCCCAGCAAGGTCGAGGCCTACTGGGGCCATGGGTGATGCGAAAGTGACCCCGGGCCCTGGAAAAAAAAAATGGCAAAGAAGGAACAGGAGTGGGTTTTTAGTCAGTAAAAGTCTGACACTATCTCCCGCTCCGCTCTCCCGCGGAGCGGGAGATAGTCCCGCTCCGCCCAAGAGCGGGGGTTGTTGTAAGATGATTTACCCACCCGAAAAAAAAAAACCTTTAAATGCTAAATCCTCTAAAATCCACAGATTATAAAAACCAGTTGCTCGGGCGCGTCGTGGTGTTGCCACTTTATATTAATGTATTTGTCACGTTATTTATTTTTATATTCAGTTTAATTTTCTTTTCTTTTTAATTTATAATTCATATGTATTTTTATTTCCTTTTTCTAATTGAATCCTGTTGTACACTGCAGCGTTCGGGCGTCTTTAAGTCGACACCGCCACCGGCTCACGTTGAAAACCAGCGTTGTGAGCTCATCGCATAATGCGTGAGGCCACTGCTATATGCTGAGCGTTCGGCCGTTTTGCGCGGATGTGACGCATATCTTCCCTATCAATTGACAATATCTGTTTGCTAGTTTTAAGATTGCGTCATTTCGCGCGAATAATCAGTTTTTCTTTCTTCTTTCTAAATTTTTAGTAATAAAAAACAGTTCATTGTTAATTTTTTGGGTACTTGCCTACAGGTAAAGGGCAATCGTACCAAGCCCCCGAAACCTCTTCTCTTGCTCTGGATGGATTGATAGGGAGTGTCAGACTTTTATTGACTAAATCCCACCTATTTTCTTTCAGTTGCCTTTTGTAGTTCAGGACTATGTGACTCTTTCAAACTATACTGTATCCCATATTTTTGTTCCCTCAATTTTAATAATAATATAAGAAATCTCTTTAAAGAAGTTTAAACACATAAACTGCACACTTAGGAAATAAAAAAACATAAAAATGTTGTCAAAGCAAAAAGCAAAAGCTCACAAAAGAATTTCACAAACTTTTCCAAGCGACTTGCAAAAGGGATGGGGGTTCAAATTAACATAGTTCTCCATACACAACACAGACATAGCCAGAAGAATTCGACCTCTTTAATTTTACCTATAAAACAGAACGAAAAATATTCAAAACATTAATCTTTTGATGTTCTGAAGAATTTCGCATTTAGCTTCTGTATTTTTTTTTAAATAATATTGGTTTCAAATGAATTCAGATTGTATTCTCATTTCTTTCTATATTCGTGAATCTAGTAGGAGTAAAAGGGTCAGCTGTATTTCTATCAGGTTGTAAAGGCTTAGTGGTTTTCAATCAGCTTGTCAAAGGACTGGCGACTACAGAGATATGTTCCCTTTGATTGAAGTCTTTGAAGATACCTCTGTTGATTGAGTTTTTTTCACATCCACTAATGAAACACGATTCGGATCGTACATGGGGATGTATCTGTATGAGAATTGGAAAATTGATACTTGAAACCGACTGCGTGAACGCCAAAGGCGTAGACCTATTAAATGTATAGGTATCTAATTTATCATTTTAGTAGATGAGTGTAAACAGTGTTGAGACTTAAAAACACTTATATATTTATTGATGAATACAATAGGTTTACCAAACAAACTAATTCAAGACAAGGTCCTTTCAAATTCTTAACTCTAGAACGTCATTCAAAAATTGCTAAATATAGTTTAGTACGAAAGACGCAAACAGTATACGTTAACATAAAAAATAATAAAAATACTCACAAACGTGTAAAGTACTCTCTTTCTTCAAAAATGGTGCCATTATGAACACCATTATCGAAGTTACAGAGTATTTTACACTCAATACGTTGCTAGCCTACAGTCTGTACTTACATTTCATGAACCGCTTAAATTTAAGCGTATTTAGAGAGAATTACGCCGTTTCCACAGAATACTAAGTACCTGCTCGGTAGCGTACTGTGTGCCTGCATATTTTACACATATTCTAGCTGTTCTACATACACAATATTCAGGTGGATGGGTACGTGACACAGTTGTACCTAATTTGTTTTTAGAAAGTGGACGTTTAGGATGTTCGTGGGTACAGTTAGTTTCTATGTTTGGCTTTGGCACTTTTGCATTTTACACAGAAAAGTTGTGGAAAACTAATAATATTCCACAACTTTCACACAACGCCATATAGTCCCAAATTAAGCAGAGCATATGCTATAAGTACTAGACTACTTATATAGTATATTATAGTAAAGTATAGTCGGCCTTATAATATTCTCACTGTTGGGACTCTACTCATTGGACTCAGGCCTCCTCTCTTGGAGAGGTAATGGGCCGTAATCTACCACGCGGGCCCTGTGCGGGTTGGTGAATGTCACATTTCTTCGAATTTTTGGTTCTAGGACACGCCGGTTTCCTCAAGATGTTTTCTTTGACCCTTTTGAGAGCAATGGTGATGAAATAAATTACATAAGTCGGGGCCGTTACTACTCGGCCACCACTGCTCACAACAACACAAAATATAAACATAATTATATATTTCTAAAATCATAAATATTATAGATTAATTACACCCAGACACAGAACAAATGATTGTGCTCATCACTCAAACATTCGTCTTGGGTGGGAATCGAATCCACGACCTCCGGCAAGCAGTCAGGGCCACTAACCACTAAACCAACGAGCTAGTCCAAAACTGCCATTAGATTGTCTATTAATAATAATCGGCTTTATAATTTTCCCACTGCTAAAACTCAGGCCTCTTCTCTAAAAAAATGGGGCGTAATCAGTGGATTACGGGTGCGGGTGCGGGTTTAGCAGCGGGATCTTTCGAGAATGCGTTATTTGGCAATTTTATACACAAAAAACAACGGCCCCGTACGGGTTGGAGGATGTCACATGTCTTCTAATTTGTAGTTCTAGAACATGCTGCTTTCCTCACGATGTTTTCTTTCGCCGTTTTAAGAGCACTGATGTTGAAATAAATTACATAAAATAAAGCGGCTGCCTGACTTTGTATTTAATTGAAACCACGACGCGACGTCTAACTCTTAAGTCAGAGTTGTTACTACTGGGCCACCATTTCTCTTGTCTGTTGTGTTTTTGTTTTAATTTAACCTAAATCTTTCTTTTAATCCTGAAAGAGACGTATCGATCAATAAGATCAGTTTGTCAGATCTGGGGCCTTACTATGACATATTAAACTGTCTGACAAGAAAGAGAGATATAGTACGCCCTATAGGTATATATAAAAAGAAAAAAGAAGAAGAAAGAAAAGAAGATAGTTCATGCTTCTGAAAGGAAGAGTCGGCCCTGGTATGAAAGGCAACGAAGGAACAGAAGTGGGTTTTTAGTCAGTAAAAGTCTGACACACCTTCTGCTCCGCCCAAGAGCGTAGGATGACATTGGATGAATTTTCCACCGAAAAGAAAAAGGAAAAGTAAGATAGTTCCAAACATGACCCGAGGCTTAGTGTATAGTGCACCACTACTAGCAAATACTTGTTACTAGTATGTAATAACTTGTCCAGAACAGTTCTTACAGTATCTCATCAATTCCACAGATCCATCAATATTTCCTCCTATCAATCATCTATCGTCCGTGCCCAATTGCTCACAGTTACCCGCCGGGCATCGTTTACTAAACGAACACCACTGCAAAGAAAAGTACAGAAGGTTGGCTCTATACAACACGCGAAAACGTACACATATCGCAGATCGCGACCGACATTTGTTTGAGATCACCGCACGTTTGCGTCTATCTAAAACTGCGAAGCGACAACGCATTGTAAAATTTACGACCTTGCAGGACGCATTGCAAGAACTTGCAAATTGATTCACATCATACCTACTTCTATGATACAATATCGTCACCTGAACGTGAAAGTCGCACGAAATCGTATCATAGTAATTCGCATCGCAAGTTTCTACGATGCGGCGTCGTATCGCATCGCCTCGCAGTTTTGTATGGGAGCTCTTACTTGTTTTACGAATTCGGTATTTGATTTACCGAACCCTCTCCGTGCCTCTGAAAGTACGTTAAGCAGTTATTCGTTGCTGAAGTTCTTAGCTCTTTGTTAGCCGTCGGGGATAGTCAGAAAATTCAGAAGACCGAGAGTCTGACACCCAGTCTTGCTAAAAAGTACCGTGATGTCCAATAATGTGGTTCTGGAGACAGCCGTTCCAAGTAAAACACAGAAGCACAGAGCCGAGCTTCTTCGCTTTTGATCTTGCAATTAGTTTTTTTTTTTTGACTGGCCCACTCCTTGGTGATCCAAAAGTGACTAAAAACCAATGACTTGTCCCACTATAGAGCGGAGCAGGAGACTGACAGTGGATTTACTGACTAAAGCTCACTTATGTTTCTTCGTTGCTCTTGCGTTCCAGGGCCACGGGTTTCCTTTCGGAAATCAACCCATAGCCCCAGTATTAAGGCACGCGTTGAACTGCGCTACCTTCCGCCTGAATGCGGAAAAGGAATCTCCCGGACTTACCGAATCCGGTGAGGAACTGTGTCATGCGGAAGGTGAGGATGCCGTCGCTCCTCTCCAACCACTCCTCAAAAAAAGAATTTATCGTCATGATTGTGGCGTGCCCGAGACATGTATAGAGCTGACCTTCTGTTCCTGCATGCCTATTCTGTGCTAACACAGTTGGCTACTTGCCAGAACTACTTGCATATAATACCGTCCACAATTCACTTAGCTACGTAAATATGTGCTGAATGAACGTTTGAATGTGATTTGGGAGTAAATGGTTCAATGTAGAAGTGGGACGTGGTCATGAGTGTAAGTATTACAATTGTATTGATTACTTACTGGGAGGAGGCGACAAAGGATGGATCTGGTTGGAGACGACTGGTAAAATAAAATGCTTTTGACGACACGTGAAAGGCAGTTCTCGAAATCAGCCCCCCTAGCCAAGTTACAATCGTTTCGTTCGTTCCGGACGCCTCGAGTAGGCTACGCCTCCGATTCCTTTGTTCTGACCACGTGACTGAGAGTTGAGATGACGTCAGAACAAAGGAATCGGAGAAGTAGCCTACTCGAGGTGTTCGGCGCGAACGATACGATTGTAACTTGGCTAGGGGGGCAGTTGAGAGATCATCAGAAATAAGCCACCCTTCAAAATTCAATCATCATCATTTCAACCGAAAGACATCCCCTGTTAGACAAAGGCCTTCCCTAGGGGTCACAGTAATTGTAGTCTTGTGCGTCTCGTATGTATACTTCGGATTCACGCAATCGTCATCAGGTACCGACTGTATACCTGAGAAAACCTTTCGATCTTATTAACCATTTGTTCTTCGAGCAATATGCTCAGCTCACTTCCTTTTAAGTTAACAACAATTAACACCTTCGCCAACTTCCAATTTCTTTACAAAAATAGGGTATTTGTCAAATAAATCTGACATAGGTAAGCGGTTAAAATGTTAAGTCTATGCTCAAACACTAGTGAACTTTATTATTTTTGACAATTTAGATAGCGAAATTGTTATCAAATGTTTAAAAATATTATTATCGACACAATTTTTAAGTATATCAACTTGAATAAGCTTTTAAACTGAATATACAATTAATTGCCCAAAATTGACAAGATTTTTTATTTCTTCATTATGAATAGGCTCGCATTTGACCGCTATCTCACCTAAATGAGACACACAGATAACATATTCACTCTTGACTTAAGAGCCCTAAGTTATAGCTATCAGGAAACACAGACTGTGGCAGGGAATTGCACTCCTTAGCTGTACGCACAATAAATGTACTCCCAAAACGCTTTTTCAAAAACTTGTGAATGGCAACATTACACGACACTCCCACAACTTGCTTATTTAAAACTTAGCCAGCTGCTACACACATGAATACGAACACAATACACTACCAAGCTTATGAGCATAAATCTCAAACGTGTACATATTTTAGGCGTACCTACAATTAAGATAAGCTTAGTCACGGCTTAGCCCACGTTTATTAGACTAGTTGTAGCAACAATCTAGCGATATGCTCACGGTAACAGACGTGGTAGCAATATGTTCATGTTAATAACGCTTCGGTGGACTCATTTTAGAAGCTGAGGAAGGTAGAAAACAAGAGGTATGAGGTAGATTTAATATTTAAACATTTTATTCCAAATTAGATTTAAGATGAAAAGTATAAAATGCTAGTCCATTTTTCTGATACTTATATTTTTAGGGTTCCGCAAGTAACGTATTCAGTCTTAAAGGTCCCCTCTCTGGTCTCAGGTCCCCTCTCTGTTCTCAGGTCTGTCTGTCTCTAGGCTGTATCTCATGAACCGTGATAGCTAGATTATTGAAATTTTCACAGAAGATGTATTTCTATTGCCGCTATAATAAAAAATACTACAAATAATAAAAACAATTTAACTCTCGCACTTACAATTATAGCGCACTATTTTTTCATAGAGTACAATGAAAAGTAAAACTTTATAGATCTAAATAAATGACTGATTCTACTTTAGTAAGTATTTGTGAAACATCCAATAAAATAAATAAATCATCGTACTAGAACGGCGCTTTTGTTAGAGAACCCGTATCTATTGAAGCAAGATATTAATATTGATTCACCAAATCAGCTGACTGTACTCAGGCCCATTTAATTAGGTATATACTCCTCTGTTTGTGTATCTAGTTCAGACATTCACTTGTCAAGGAAATCGGTCTTGCTTTCATACTAAAAATTATTTATTTATTTTTAAGAAAGTTAAAAAATTATATAATTTTTTACATATTTAGAGAAAATCGCTAATAACAAGCTTTCACATATATACATCTATATACATTTTGCGTTGGCTAGAAAAATACAATAGGTATAAAATAAGATTGAAAATTAATAACTCTAAAGAATTATATCTAGTATTTGTAGCTGTTATTGTTATGTAGTTTATATTTAAAGGGTTGAAAAGCTCTCAATGTTAAATATAGGATTAGTAACATAGGTACTACTTGGTTAGACGCAGATTAGCGACAGTTACACTCACACACTTTTTATACTTCTATATTAAATTGTTTTCTTTCTAAATACTAGCGTCCCAGACAGACTTATAGCTGTCCAAACGTTAGTTTTTCGCAAGAAACATAATCTAAAATCTGATTGCAGCGCCAGTAGCGCGGCTTAGTAACGTGCAGCCCACATACAAAACGCAGCTCTCGACGATGCGCCGTTTTTTGTGTCATTGATATTATAAATTGGCGTGCCGGATTAAAAAACGTCGTGTAATTTAATGCGGCTACCTTAAGATTAGCCGGATTTCAGTTCGGTTGAATTCGCGTTTTAAGTTCATCAAAAACGTGCAGCCCACATATGAAACGGCGCATCTTCAATACGCCGCTTTGAAAGGTTTAGTTTTAATAACAATTGCATAAGAACAAAAATGGCGTTACTATTGACAGCGGTGTCACGACAAGGTAAAATTAGTGTGTCTTAAAAAAAACTAAGTTGCGGACAGCAACAATATATTTGTATCAAATCTACAATCTGTTATTACATCTATATTCAATTATAACAATTAATCCATGAGCGAGTAAAGCGAGCTCGGGATTTTAAGGCAGCCTGGCACAGAAAGGTTAGGTGAGAAGCTTAAACCCCGCAGACAGAAATAGGAAGCCCCCCTAGGGGGCCTCAGTCCGTCAGTCGACCCTACCCAATTTTACTTCGGATCGGTTCTTCATAATTTATAGTCACCCAACACTGATAACACAGCTAAACGGACGTCGCTTTGGAGAACATATCGCCACCACAATCTGGCTGAACGTGAGATAGCCGCATTATATTTATTACGGCGAAGTTTTTCGATGCGGGCCGCCAATATGTAATACGGCGCGTTATACGTAACTGGTTCGACATTTATTAACAAGGCAGGGTAAAATAATAGTTATCGGTGATCCGGTAGATATAATATTAAATATATTGCTTAGACGAGTTCAGCATTATTTACAATTGTGTAGAACGACTAGACATTCTGTACATTACCTAAATTTTACTCTTTGCCGGTAACACTATAAAGATTATAAATGTGAGATAGTTAGTTGTTGTTATTCGCTTGTGTAATGTCAGTTTATTTCCGATCCGATCACCGTAAAAGGATATTGAGATTATGCCCCCAGAGGCAAATGTAACGAGTGTCATATTGTTGAGTAAGTTACTCATTTACATTATTATTCATATAGTTTTTGTCTACTTATCTCTTACTATTATTCAGTGACCGTACAAATGATCGCAAAATAAAGCAGCATTTATTTTTACTTTTTGTTACTTAAATTAATAGAACTAGGAATATAATTTATTATATACTTTAACTATTTTGTTAATAATAAATACTTTTTCTTGATATTATAGAAAAATAATGTTTTCTTGACTATTATTAGTGAGTTCTATCTGAGTGACCACTTGAAAAAAAATAAAGCACTTATTATGATGAAAGTTTTAATAAATCTATTATTATAACTGTTTTTCGAAAAGAAGAGAAAGAAAAAGTTTTTGCTGCTCAAGCTTCTATTTGTGACAGTCAGACAGTGTAGTATCAAAAAGTTCACATCTTCTCTTGTGACAGTACAGCTAACACTAACTGAATATGTAGTAGTTTCGAACGTAGTTATAAATATGGCGCCCTTTGTCAAACTTTAATGCGATGTCGCGACGAACTCCAAGTGGCGCTCAATAATTAAGTCGAGAGTTAGGGGTGGCTGCTATCCATAGAAGAGGGCACTGATTTCTTGACTGAACTGAATCGCGAAGAAAATCATGAAATATAAAAAAAACATAAGTAAAGTTTTCAAGCACTATCGTAAGAAGTTGGCAGTTACTACATTTTCGTATTTTTGAAGTGAAAACTTCTTTAGCGGCGTTGAGCACTTTTTCTGTAATGGGTATAAAATCTTAAACTCGCGTCAGGACACGTGACCTGATCGAAAAAGCGTAAGACGGATTTCGGAGAGATAAACTTTTTAATGTAAAATAATTGTAATAGTTTTAAAGTGTTAAATTTTTAATGTAATATAAATTGTCATGTTTGTGTACGATAGCGCAATAAATGAATATTGTATTCTACCACATAAATGATAGTACTTTTATACTGATAAAGCAATTGGTGCAAAATTATTCCCTAACCATTCCAAAATATCAAACATGCTCAACGTTAATAATCAAGTTTTCACTTCTGCCGGCACTCCCGGAGTGCAACCCGTCTTTTTTTTTCCATTATTGTCCATTTCTTCGTATTGTTTAAATATGTTGTGTGCAGACTTTAGAGTCGTATATTTAGAGATTAATATTATTAGTACAATAAAATTGTACAAATTCTACGTCCCTTAAATTACGTCACAACGTCTGATCACGTCTATACATATATTTTTTTTATTTAGGTGGGAAAGTCATCTAATGACAACTCCCGCTCTTGAGTATACACTGGGTCTAATGAAAGTCCAAAATCAAGTAATTTTTACAATTGTGTAATTGTAATAAGTAAAGACGCGTAACACTACAGTGTATCAATGCATCATCAAAAACGATCATTACGCGAATGAAAACGAATGAACGAATGAAATAGTGAGGCGAAGTGAGAAATGAAATAGTGAGGCAAAATAAGCCGTTACAACGTCCAATAAAAATATATCATTATTTGCACTACGTCTCACAATGCCAAGCAGCGAAAGTAAATTCTATTAGTTAAATTTTTCGCTAAGATATTTGCAAATATCAAAATTAAATATCTACAGCTGCTTGTAGAGCGGAACGTTTATCAATGTATATCCATTTTGTATGTGAAAATATTGTGTCACAATGTGTTAAAAAGCCCTAAAAAATTGCTTTCTACGATAGAGATTTTTTGTTGATCCACAATTTAAAAAAGAACCCGATCTTGTTTCAAGCTTATCGAAACATCGGACGGTGTCTCGGTTAATTCAGTCTCATCAGAATGACCTTCAGAGCATGTCGACGAGACGTGAGGAGGTTTCCACAGCGAGACCTAACTTCAATAATTAATTCGGGAGTGCATGATTAGGGCTGGCACTGTTTGGCACAATCAAGTTCGAGCCTATGAAAATGGAAAACATCGGATCGTTACTTACACTTCTTTTCCAAGGACGTAGGCAGACACTTCAAAACCCCACTTGATACTATTTTCAAATTCTCTTTCAGCACCGCGTGTACTGGTAATAAACACACTCCGGTCGCGAGACAAATAAACATTCTGATTATGATTCAAAAACACAGAATCAGGTCAGGGAATCCCAAATGAGTATTTATTATACACCAGGTCTGGGTATGTCCTACTCTCTAGTACCTGTCATCCCTTCCCGGTATTTCCATATCCATAGGACCCAAGGGGGAAGAATCACTTGAATTTCTGCAATTATGGAAAAATTGGGGATCATAGCAAAGGTGAGACGGTACTTCACGTCGAAATAGCTGCCCAACCTCTATGAAGCGCAAGTTCGATCGTGTATGGAGTACTGCTCTCATCTTTGGGGTGGGTCTGCCAAATACCATCTTTATGCAGTTGAGTCGATGGAGAAGCGAGCCAAGATGATCATCGGCTTTGATGCACTTGTCGAGTCAAAACTTCAAAGTCTTGAGAATCGACGCCTAATTGCTAGCCTGTCGGTTTTCTATCGTTTACATTTTGGGAAGTGTGCATTGGAATTACATAATTTAATTCAACCCAGACCATGCCGTCAGGCCACGAGACGTACGGCGTTGTGCCACCGGTATATGGTGGATATCCCACCCATACGTAGGTACTAAATGTATAGGAAACACATTCATTGTGATTACAGTTAAAGATTGGAATTTCCTCCCAGAGTCTGTGTTTCCTGATAGCTACAAACTAGGGGTTTTTAAGTCATTAGTGAATAGGTTACTTCTAGGCAAGCGTACCCCATCGTCGGTCACATCATCGTTTACCATCGGTTCAAATATAGTTGTCAAACGGGAGCCTATTCATAATAAAAACATTTCCATGTTTTTGCTTTTACTTTTGTTAGGCTGCCGTTTGACCACTATCTCGCCTTATGAACAAATCTCTCTCGGCTTATGAATAATTTAATTATAAATCTAAGTTTATCATATTTTAAAGTCCGATTGTACAAACTAATACATTTAAAGTGGTCAGCTACAAAAACTGTAATACATATATTACAGTTTTTGTAGCTGACTGTACAAATGATGTTTTCAACATCAGGTTTTTACGTTCGAGCGAGTTGACAAAATAAAAATTAGGTAAAATTGGACGGTGCCAACTCGCGAGCACTTGCGAGTTGGCTAACAAGTCGTAGATTTTATCAAAATTACAAGGTCGACTTTAGGTACCTTAGTGGGTTGCTCACCTCCTTTGGTTTTTTTTTTGGTGGGAAACCGTCAAATAAATTGACCTGCTCTTGGTGAAGCGAGAGAGAATAACAGCCTATTACTGACTGAAACCTACCTGTGTCCTCCCAGCCACCCTTTGCGTTTGAGGGCCACTTTCGAACAATCCCGCAGCTCTAGTGGTTGAGCACCCCTGCACTGAGCTGTATAATTAACACGTGAACTCGGACGAGGCGTCCGCTGCAAGCGAACTTCACGGACGATAGTATAAGTTAGTAGGCAAGCCTATGAGTATGGGTCAGACTAATAAATGCATAGGACCCAAGTAAGAAAAAAGAAAGAAATTATTTTATTGCGGAAACTTAAGGACTAGCGTACAAATTATAAACATTCAACAATTATAAACGGCCAAACGCTCAGAATAGTGCCGTGGCTATACGCATAGTGCGACGAGTTTACTGTGCTGGTTTTCAGCGTGGGTCGGTGACGGTGTCGACACAAAGACGTTTGGAATGAAAATGCATATAGTCTTTGGACTTCAGGAAGCCCGAGAAATTCAAATTTGTCGGGCTTCCTGAAGTTGAAAGTGAACTGCAAATTGCAACAAACGTATGAAAATTACAACTTCACGGGCTACCAAAAACAAAATATTTGAAAATGTAAAAAATAGTAGCCCACCGGTATGGGGAACAGGGACTCCAGAGAGAGGAACCTCCTTGGTCGCCTAACGAGAGCCTCCTAAAGTGTTGGTCATTATTATTGTTTTTTTTTTTTTATAATCAGATGAGTTCTCAGGTCACTGTCTTGTAAAGTGTTTCCTCCAGCGAGCTCTTTTGTACAATATAGCTACCATCTTAGAAAAAATGAAGCTGATAAGCTTAATTTTTTTTGAGATACTTAATTTTGTCACGTCTGTTAGGCCACAACGGTCAATGGCGATGTTATTTTCTTTTTGAAGATATAAACTAGTACTTGACAGCGATCCCACCTGATGGTTAGCAGTGATGTAATCGTCGATAGTGAATCGCACTAGTTTTTTTTAGAGTCTATTCAGTCTAGCATTGATGGTACCCTAAATTATATTCGGACGGAAAGACCGCTGTAAGCGGATAGGCAATATTAGCAATCAAATTTTATTTCACAATAGTACTTGTTGAATTAAAATATAGTTTTTCACCATTTACATGTGGTTTCATGAGACTTAATCATATAACTTACCTTATTACAAACTTGGGTAAAAGTTCCCGTCACCTGCCAACAATAGCCCCAATGCAATCACTATTGATTACGGCATCAACTTGGTTATTAGGGCATTCAATAAATTAATTAGGTCACGGGTTGTGTATTATTCAGTGCAAAGTTTATTTCATAGTTTATAAAACATCTAGTACTGTCGATATTAATATTACTCCATTAATTTGAAACATGCACTGTATATGCCCCCGGAAAATTGCTAACGCCGTAAGATTGTATAATATTGCGAGGAATTGTAAATTATTTTTTTCTAAATAAGACACGGTTATGTTAGAAACTGATGATATTGAGAAATTATAATCTCATAAAAAGTTATTAAAATCATAAGGAGTTCGTAATTTTCTGGTGACATATACTTAGTAATAGTACCTAAAGCTGGGTGGCCCAGTGGGGCGTTAGGCCTTGACTCGAAACTCAATAGGCATAAACTATACTTCGTAAGTAAATTGAATTAGTTACAACTATTCCTCAAACAGTAAAAAAGCCCTTTCAGAGATCTGTCGTCTCCCAAAATAGAACCATGCATACTTATCTACATGTGTCAATTTATGCATGTTAGAAATTTTTAGGGCTATGCTCGGAGTTTCCTTGCGTGATCGCATAAAGAATGAAGATATCCGCAGGAGAACCAAGGTCGCCGACATAGCCCGAAGAATCGCCAAACTTAAGTGGCAGTGGGCAGGGCACATTGGTCGTAGAACGGATGGTCGATGGGGCCGAAAGGTTCTAGAGTGACGACCGAGCACCGGAAGACGCAGCGTTGGAAGGCCTCCCACAAGGTGGACCGACGACCTGGTGAGGGTCGCAGGAGTGCGGTGGATGCGAGAAGCACAGGATCGGTCATTGTGGCGACGCTTGGGGGAGGCCTATGTCCAACAGTGGACGTCTTTCGGCTCAAATGATGATGATGATGAGAAATTTTTAAAGATGAAATCTTTAACAAATGCTCGATAACCGTCCAGCGTAAAGCCGTCCGATAAGGACAATGCCTGGGTTGTCAATAGCGCAGTGTTCCACGCACGCTTCAAAGAGATGTCAGCAAATCTGTAGAGGTCCAGTCCAATTACCCTAGTCCAATTACCCTACTGGGAAATTACGCGGGGAATTTCTGAAAGGGTGTCGTGGTCGGATAAGATAGGCAGGATTTAGTTAATAAAAGTCTTACATGCCCTCTCACTCTACCCTAGGGCGTAAAAAATCATTAGATGATTTCCTACCACAAAAAAATAGCACGGTCCTTTCTACAAAAGTCATTCTAATTATAAAGGATACCAAGAGAACGAACGACTACAAGAGATCCAATGGAAATGAATATAGGTGATTCTCACTTGCAAGTTAGTTTTCGTTCACTCACCTCCGCTTTCTGTTTTTTTTTTTTTTTTGTGAGTATTCTATTAAATATAAAGGGAAACAATTCGAACTTAAGTCTAAGTGCCCCATCACTTAAAGAAGAGCACTACATGCACTATTAAATACGCCTTAACAGCTAATAATAATTAAAACACAGAAAAACAAAAGCACAATAAAAATAAACATCAAAACAGAACAGAATAGAATGAAAACAACATTAAATTTGGGCAAACAGAATTTAAAGGTTAATTGTGTAACATAAGTTTTTTTACAGAGGGCACAGATGCATGGTACAAGTCGATATCTATGGTTAAACATTTAATGTTGAATATTTCTACAACCCTACTTTAGCTTGAAAACCTGACGTGCTTAACTCAAGATAATCAATTCAGAAACCCACCCTCATTTGCTGACACCCGATGACTGATTTAAAAATTTGAAGACAAGAACGTGTTAGACTCTACTTTAATGTCTAATTTTAACAGTTTTTAATGCAAAAGCTTGACAAGTGGGTACTTAATTGCAAATATTTAAGTCGAATACCGGAGATATGTATGTATAAACCCACACAGAGCAGTGGTAGCCGTGTGGTAACGGCCCCGACTTACGAGGTGTAGGTCGTGGGTTCAAACCCAGCCAGGCGCACACTTTGTGTAATTTATTTCATCACCACTGCTCTCAAAACTGTTAGCTTGTATCTGGTATGAAGTACCTGGGACTTGTCCTCGACAGTCGGTGGAACTTTGTGGAGCACTTTCGACGTCTGACTCCCAAACTGGAACGGACCGCGGCTGCCCTAAAGCGGCTCCTGCCCAACCTTGGGGGTCCAGACGCCTCCTGCCGGAGGCTCTACGCGGGAATTGTTCGGTCCATGGCCCTTTACGGGGCGCCGGTGTGGGCGCCGTCGCTGCAAAAGCGACCAGCGGCCATGCTGAACGCTTGCCAGAGGGTCATGGCCATCCGGATGGTGCGGGGATACCGCACGATTTCCCGCGAAGCGGCGAGCCTCCTTGCTGGCCTGCCACCATGGGATTTGGAAGCAACAGTCCTTGCATTCATGCACGATTTGCGCGTGGAGATGCAACGCCGGGGCGAAACTCCGCTGCCGCGTCAAGTCGCGGCATGGCGGACAGAGTTCCGGCGGGATCTCATGGTGGAATGGCAACGACGACTGTCGCAACCCAGTGCTGGGCACGCTACAATTATGGCGGTAAGTCCCCTCTTTGAGGAGTGGCTGGAGCGACAACACGGCGTCCTCACCTTCCGCATGACGCAGGTCCTCACCGGGCATGGCCAGTTCGGGAGGTTCCTGCATCGGATTCTGGCGGAAGCAACGCCCGGGTGTCATCATTGTGCGGACCACCCAGAGGACACTGTGGAGCATACGGTGGAGGTGTGCCCCGCTTGGGCGGAGCACCGCCGTGTCCTCGTGGAGGCAATTGGTGGCAGCGACCTTTCGCGTCGGGCCCTGGTTCAGGCTATGGTCCGGAGCTAGGAGGAATGGCGGAATGGCTTTAGGAATGGCTTCTGCGAAGCAGTAATGCTAGCGAAGGAGGAGGCTGCACGCGTGAGGGAACGAAGGTCCTCACGCCCTAGCCGCCGTAATTCCGATCCCGACTACCAGCCACGGTAGACGCGGGCTTGCGGACGTTGAGCACTGGGTAGCTCGCCGTCCGGCTGTTCGGTAACTAACCGGACCGAGCCCAGTCGTCGACAGCGCGTAGTGATCCTCGCACTCCTCAAAGAGATGTCAGCAAACCGTAGGGGCCCAATAGGGCCGATGCTCGCTAGCTAGGACCGCGGAGAATTTCTGAAAGGGAAACCCGTAGTCCTAGAACGCAAA
This sequence comes from Mythimna pallens, assembly GCA_961205895.1. Classification (NCBI taxonomy): domain Eukaryota; kingdom Metazoa; phylum Arthropoda; class Insecta; order Lepidoptera; family Noctuidae; genus Mythimna; species Mythimna pallens. Next base: position 19,880,973 of record OY540847.1, on the reverse strand, counting down.
GGGTAATTATAATAATACCGCGCAATGATAGTCGATGTCACCATCCCGCATGACGAGAATCTCGTGAGAGCTGAGAAAGAGAAACAAATCAAATATCTCGACTTAGCACACGAGGTTGTCGACATGTGGAATGTGGACTCAGCTATCATTGTGCCGATTGTTGTTACCGCCAATGGCCTGATTGCCAAAAGTCTAGACGACCACCTGTCGAAACTGTCGTTGCGCGGTTGGATCAAGGGCCTGATACAGAAGGCAGTACTCCTCGATACGGCTCGCATTGTGAGGAGGTTCCTGTCTCTGGAGCCCTAACCACCGGTAGCTTGGACCCTGTCCCGACACCGGCGGACTGCTATTTTTTATATTTTTAAATGTTTTTTTTTTTATATGTGTTTTGAAAAATATTTAAAAATGTATAAAATATGTATAAAAAATAAATAACGATAATAATAATAATAATAGTTTATTTGCATCAAGTTTTACATTTTACATTAAATACATTTAATACATACAGCTTAAAGTAATATACAATGATGTGGTGACATCAGCACCCTTACTAAGTTGCCAAGACAACTTGTGTTAAAGATGCTGGGCCCAACCCTTTAATGGATGTTTCTATTTGCATTTAGGTAAGTACATACATGAGATGCTATTTTGTATTTATACGACTGGTTTATTATATAATAGGTAAACGGACAAATAAACTATTTAAAAAGGAAATAAAATAAAACGAAAATTTGTTGAGTAGTGTAGTGTGTGTAAGCGTGTGTGAAGGTGTGTGTGTGTGAGTGTGTGTGTATGTGTTTTTACTATATTTGTAAGTAATAGTAGCGAGTGATGATCAAATGATGATATTATGGGGTTTAACGGGAGCTGTACTGAGTCGACAATAAGCTTTCAGTGTTGTTGTAATTAAGTGTTAGTAGCCAATTATTTAGTTTCTTTTTAAATGACATTATAGGGAGTGAGTAAAAGTTCAAAATTTTGTTAAGACTATTGTAGAGATGAGGCCCTTGAAAACAGGGAAATCTTCTTGTAAAAAAGTATTTACAACGGAAGGGTTGGCATACCTTGTCTTTGCGTCTTGTAGTGATTATTTCATAGGAGGTTCTTTCAATTGAAGGACACAGGTGTGGTTTTAGTCAGTAAAAGTCTGACACGCCCTCGCGCTCCACCCAGAGCGCGAGAAGTCATTTGGATGATTTCCCACCTTAAAAAAAAAAAAAAAAGCTTGTATCTGGTATCCCTAGCTATTTATTCGACTAAAGCTTATGTCACTCGATTGTTAGCTTGTATCTCGTATCCCTAGCTATTTATTCGACTAAAGCTTATGTCACTCGATTGTTAGCTTGTATCTCGTATCCCTAGCTATTTATTCGACTAAAGCTTATGTCACTCGATTGTTAGCTTGTATCTCGTATCCCTAGCTATTTATTCGACTAAAGCTTATGTCACTCGATTGTTAGCTTGTATCTCGTATCCCTAGCTATTTATTCGACTAAAGCTTATGTCACTCGATTGTTAGCTTGTATCTGGTATCCCTAGCTATTTATTCGACTAAAGCTTATGTCACTCGATTGACAGCTCGTTTAATTCGTTCGGTCATGACGTTTTTTATAACGTGCTCTTGGAAGGGACAACGATCGGCCGGCCTTCTTGTTCGAGACACCGAGCAGTAAACTTCTCTGTGACAGAAATTAAACTAACGAGTAAGTATGGACCCCATTAATGAATAATTTTATTTGTGCGTGTTGAAATATTGTGGAAAACGGTTTTTTTTCCGTTTATTAAACAAAAAACATTGATACATTCATGCTAACATATTTACATACCAGCACAAACCATGATTAAATAGGAAACCGGCATGTCCTAGTATCAAAAAATTTGAAGACATGTTTTATTGTCTCATTCGACAACATTGACCGCGTGGTGGATTACGGCCCATTCCCTCTCCCAAAGAGGTGACCTGAGTCCTAGCCATTAAAAGGCTGATTATGCTTTTATGCTAAATCCCCATAATTAATAAACAGCTTAGCTTTGCCGCAGAACTGTCTTGTCGTATCCTGACACTCATTGGAATAGATCTGCGATAGTGACCGAGATACTAGACGTCTGGGCTCATTAGATATATTCAGCTGTGATGCTGTTAACACGTACATGTATTTACATTGTGTAAAGGGGTGTTCAATCACATTTCTTTTTTGTTAAATAACTTTCGTTGTAGGTCTACCATACGCACGTATAAAACTGTATGCGTTTTACCAACCACACGCACGATGTTCCGCGTACAAACTGACCTACATAGACAGAACTGTGGTGAAGCTTGTGCATGTGGTAAGCCCATTAGACATTTTTTTGGGGTGAGAAGAGAAGATCAAATAACTCCTCTCGGTCAGGGTGGAGTGAAAGAGTTTATCAGACTTATACTGACTTATACCGACCCTTGTTCCTTCCATGCGTTGCGTTCCAGGACCGAGGTAATTTTTTCAACCAATGAAGCCGCAGAACTTTCGTCCCACTGAATTGTAATTTTTCTTTAGTAAAAGCACTATGGTAATCCGCAAAATTTAAATTTTCTTAAGTTTTTTTCAGTTTCCAAGTTCAAGTTGTGTGTTGATTCTTTTTTCTTTCTTCATTTCAATAGGCGGCACGGTTGGCGCAGTGGTTCACAAATTGGCTGCTGCGCTACGGGTTGCGTGTTCGATTCCCGCACGGAACATATATTTGTATACAGATAGGTCCTATGTATGTGAGTTTACATAGTTTACATTCTTCTAAAATTCAAGCTAGTATTCCTTGTAAAAATATGGTATCGGTGCAAGATTTCGCTTATAGTTGCAGTTTTAAAATTCAAGCAGTTTGTAGCGAGGTGAATTGACATGCTTTGCTAATCTTCGTCAATCTTAGAATGCTAACCGAAGCGTGATGTTTTTATTTTTTTTTTATTGGGAATTTATTTAAATATAGTTGGGCCCGCACATTTACGGTATATTTCGCAACTTTCACACAACGCCATCTAGTCTCAAACTAAGCAGAGCTTCTGCTAATGATTACTAGTTTTTTTTTTTTTTTTTTCTCTTTATTTGGTATTAGGGACTTTTATACAAATGTACATGTCAGTCCCATCGGACATTATAATAGTAAATACCTTACCTATATTGTAAAACGTAACAAAGCAAACTTAATTAAGCTATAAGCAGCCTCTGAGTTAGGTGTCGACAAGATGTGATGAAACATTCCAACATCGTATATGTTTGTACCTAGTTCTTTATACAAATCCTTTCTTGCAGATTGAAATCTGACACATTCCGTCAACAGATGTGTAACATCTTCTACTGTGCCGCACTCCTCACAATTTGGTGAATTAGATTTTTTCATTAAAAATGCAAATTTATTGAGCGGCATGTGTCCAGATCTCAGTCTGTGAGCTGTTACTAATAGCTTTCTGTTGAACCTGGTGTTACAAAACCATGGTATAAGTGGAGGCTCCAAAACTATAGATTTATACCATATTCCCTTTTCTTTCGATCGTTCATTGAAATATTCTTTCCAAATTTCGTGACATTTGTTTTTATATCTAGGCAATAATTCTACATAATCGGTTCCAATATATGTTTCTCTACCTTCATCTATACCCAACTTTGCTAAACGGTCAGCCTCCTCATTACCCTTTATACCTATATGTGAAGGAACCCATTGCAATTTTAGATCTATCCCTCTTTTGGATAAATCATGTATTTTAGATAGAATTTCATAAGCTATCGATGCACCTCTGTGCCCAGAAGCGCATCGAGCTATATGTTGTAGTGCACTCTTGCTATCTACACAAATCAATGTTTTTCTGTTATTATTAATAGTTATTATATAAGAAAGTGCCTCTAAAATTGCAAAAAGCTCCAAAGACATAACTGACACATAATTATTTATTTTATAATATGTATTTGTATTATCTAAATTTAAAGGATCGTAGTAAGCAGCTCCATTGCCATTAGCATTCTTAGACCCATCAGTATAAATTTTGTAATAATTGTGATATTTATCTGCTACTTCTCTCAGAGTTTCTGCTTTAATTGAATTTAAATCATATGTCTTCTTAGGGTTTTTAATTGAGTCTAAATTAACCTTTATTATGTCTTGGACTTTAATCCTAGTAACCCAAACATCTAAAGAAAACATTCCTGGGATCAAAGATGCCCTTACATTTTCCTCCTTGATCTCCTTAAATACACTAACAAGTAATGGAAGCTTTTTAGTTACCCAATATCTGACATGACTAATGGCACCAAGCTCTAACAATAGTTTTATTACCACATTATCGGACACAGAATACGATTTTAAACAATATTTGAATGCTAACCATCTTCTCCTAACATGCAGTGGGGGAACACAGAGCTCGCACTCCATAACATGTATTGGTGTGCTTCTTATAAAACTCGCTACTACTCTTAAAGCCTGATTTTGAACCTTTTCTAACTTATAGATATTTGTCTTAGCGCTATTGTCATATAGAAAGCACCCGTAGTCTAACCTACTTCTAATTAGAGCCACGTAGAGCCTCCGAAGATGAATCTGATGAATACCCCAAGAAGGACTTGTAAGAATTTTAAGTAAATTGAGAAGTCTCTGAACCTTTTCGACTATTTCGTTGATGTGTTTACCCCAACGTAATGATTTATCTAGCCAAACACCCAAATATTTATAGTAACATACGTTGTCAAGTACACTATTATTTATGGAGAGTTGTATTTGTTGTTGCCTAAAACCCCTACTAAAAACACAATATTTGGATTTACTTGTAGATATTTCTAACCCTAATTCGTCTAATAAAACAGTAAAAATATCCAAAGCATTTTGTATTTTGAATTGACCCTCTAATATATCCTGACAAGTAAAATAAAAAACAAAGTCATCAGCGTATTGGCATGAATATACTTCAGTTATATCCTTACAAACTTTATACGTGGCTATATTAAAAAGCAGCGGTGATATGGGGTCACCTTGAGCTAAGCCTTTTCGTGCATATCTGACCATATCAGTTATGGAATCATCGACCACTTTTAGATGACGTTCGCTAAGGAAGTTCCACAAATATTGACAAATATTCCTACCAACACCCAAACTATCAAGCACCTGCAATAGCTTATCTATTAGTATATCATTATATGCACTTTTGATATCAATAAAACAAGCCACAGTTGGGACATTCTTTGAAAAGCCTATCTATGTCACCAAACGCGTAAGACAATCAAGGCAGGATTTTCCTCTCCTGAAACCAACTGTGTTTGGTGATAAAATTTGATGCTTCTCTATATACCATTCGAGTCTTTTGGTTATCATAGCATGAAAAATTTTGCATGTACACGACATCAACGAAATAGGTCTTGGTTTGGTATTTAAGCCAGTACCCGACTTCGGTATGGGGACAACTCTAATCTGACGCCACTGCAATGGGAAATTACCTGAGTTTAATATACTATTAAAGATTTTGAGTAAGTATAATTTGCCAATAGGTGGTAGATGTAAAATCATAGAGTACGTAATTTGATCATCTCCTGGAGCAGTATCTTTTTTTTTTAAACAGTTATTTAGTTCCTGTAACGTAAATTCTGACTCGAGCAACATATTTGTAGAATTAAATATCGGCTTAGAGAAAGCGACATAATCTGGTGTAAGATCACATAACATTTCTCTCTTTAGCTCCTGAGGACATTGGATATTGGATTTCTTGTAACCTTTGACCCACCGTAATCGATGCCACATATCTGAAGCTGAAACTTTGTAATCAATGCTTTCACAAAATTTCTTATAATCATTAGATTTCGCATTTTGAATAGCTTGTTTAGCCTTCAGAGTTTTTTCCTCAAGTATTGCGAGGTTCGTTGGTGTTGGATTTCCTCTAAATTTCTTAAGTGCCAAACGGCGCTCCGCAACTAATTTAGACAAATCTGGACTCCAATACCCTTTCGGTTTAAATTTATTATTTGGCTTATCACAATATTTAATAAGAGGAATATTTTCATCTGCTGATTTATTTATTTGACAGGAGAAATAATCGTACATAACTTGAACATCATCACTCGTATTATTCAGAGAAAAGCAATCAAAGAGACACGCTCTGTAACCAGTCCAGTTGGCTAATTTATAATTACGCTTTTCACGGAAGTAGACATCCTCACAGTAATTTACTTTAACTTTAATAAATAAGTGATCACTACCTAAGTTTTCGTTCATAACAATCCAGTCACAATTAATAGCGATATCCGCAGATGCAAATGTAATATCTGGAGAAGAAGATTGCAATATGTTATTCACTAGTTTAACCCTAGTGGGCTGTCCAGTATTCAGAGATGTAAAACCAAACTCTAACGCGGACTTAAAAATTTGTAAACCCCTATTATCATTTTTATAAGACCAGTTTGTATGATGGGCGTTAAAATCTCCTGTTATTAAACAATTATTTGGGAACAAAGAAAAGATCCTATCCCAGTCAGCTTGCGTCGTATGAACGGAACTCGGACAATAAATTAAAATGATATGTTTGATATAGTTACAATTATTTAGTTTGATACTCAGTAATTCGATGCCTGGATTAATTTGATTTACCGTCACCTCCTGTACACTTAGTGAGTTATGAGCTACAACAGCTATCCCCCCGTACGAATCCTCTCTATCTCTTCTGAATATATTGTATTGATTAATATTGACGCAAACATCATCCCCTAGCCAGGTTTCACTAATTAATCCTACGTGTATTTTTTCCTGTAAGAGTAAACATTTAAATTCCTCAAGTTTGGGTTTCAAGCTCTGTGCATTCCACTGCATTATATTCAGATTAAATAATTTTGATTTAGGTTTAAGACTGCGAGCATTCCATTGTATCACGTTTAAATCAATATTAGTTTTTGAGTGATCAACCATTATCACTCAGAAACATTTTAACTATCACAGGTAAGTCTGGCAAAAGGTTAGTAAAAAGTGAGGTAAACCAGTCTATACAAATCTTAATAATGGCTTTGAGCTTAACGACTACACTTTCCTTCTTTTCTTTAATGAAGTCCTTAATTTTTTGAATAACTTCACTAAATGACCATGATTTCCAATGTGTCTGATCCTTATTTTCTGACTGTAGCGACTGGCCAGCAGAGCATTCAGCAGCTTTTTCTGAATCTGAAGTTTCCAGTTCCGCAATTACATTATTTGCTATTTTATAAGGTACTTTCTTCTTCTTGGTACTTTTCTTTTTGTTTTTTATCTTGTCTGAACCTGAAGGAATATTAGCATCGATTGTTTCCATGTAAACTTCTTGTAAAGAAGATACTGAGTCTTGCTTGCTTCTTTCGGATGCCTGAATACTTCTACATTCCAAGATTGGACTTGGATCACGTAGAACTCTTGGTGTATCAAATGAGGGAGACTCCCAATACTTTGATAAGGCTTTTTGGTAAGTGAAATTGTGCTCTGACATCAATTCTCTGATACGTTTTTCTTTTTTATACAGAGGACACTGTTTCGACATTGCCACGTGATTGCCTGAGCAATTAGGGCATTTGAATGTAGCTGTATCACAAGTATTATGGTAGTTAGAACACTTTGGGCATACTGTTTTACTTGTTGGACACATTTTAGCAATATGCCCAAATCTCCAGCATTTGGAACATTGCGTTACAGGAAACGTATACGGTTCTACTCTTATTTTCAACTCAAATAGACATACATGTGAAGGTAAGGAAGAACCTTTGAAAGTTATTCTGAAAGTTTCACTTTGAACCCATTCATCTCCATCTTTTTTATTGAGTCGTTTAGCTGATACAATTTCCTTCTCACAATTCATATAATCTACAAGTTCTTTTTCAGATAAGCCCAATTCGATATCTCTAATAATTCCGTACGATAGACCAACCTCCCAAGTTTTTTGTATTCGCCAACCAAGGTCACTAAATGCCGGACAACAAAGAAAATTTTCTGCACTATTTTTGTTACTAAACGTTACCAGCAACTTATATGGATTAATATATTTAATTTTGTCAATGTCCATCATCTTATTTTGTTTTAGTAATTTTGCAAACGCAAATTGTTTGGGCATCTTTTCTTTGGAAGTTACAGTGACTTGTATTGGTGATTCCACAGACATTTCCTTGCTAAGTTTTGCCTTCTTCTTTGAGTTGTTTTTACTTACAGTTTGCCAACACTCTAGATTATTCTCAGATCTTGGGCGTTTTCCCGCTGATATTATTGTATTCATTTCTATAACGTTATTCAATTGTGTTTGGTCATCTAATGTATCAATGTTTAAGTTTGCATCATAATTCTCATTTTGGTTTTGATCCCTATCCATTAAAAACTGCGTAACTGCACTCGCGACGCGATTCCAGCCAAAATAAACGCATGCCGATAATAAAATCGGTTTTTTGTTCGATTTTATACTATTTTATATTATAATTTGAGATTTTTGTGCACTGACGTATTATGACGTTAGATGACAACTGTGTGATTACTAGTTAAATACACTTTACTTTCTACATTTCTAAGTATATACACATTATAGATGAATTACACCTAATCACAGAATAAATAAATAATCATTTGTCTTGGTTGGGAAACGGACCCAGGACCTTCGGCATAGCAGTCAGGGCTACTAATAACTATATTACACCAATCAAGTACAAATCAGTTCAGAATTTGCTACTTTTCAGCATCATAATAATATATGTGGTAGAGTGGTAGATGTCCATCATCATTATCATCATCAAAAGTTAATGCATGAGTTTTTTTTTGATAACCTGGGTATACGACCTTAAATAATAATAATAAACGTTTATTCACAAAAATACAGATAGTACGTATTTAGTACATAAAGCAGTTGTTGGTAAACCTGTACAAATCAAGTTTATAACCCTGCCTCTTAAACTAGGATAAACCTGTATTTTAAGAGATAGTCTTCTAATTTTTAATTTTTTTATTCAAAATTAATAGAAGTCACCTTACTATACTTCATCATGAAAGCCGAAATAATAAAAAAAAAAAACAAAGTACAAAGCTCTCTTCTCCAGACAGGATTACGACCGGTCGCTCACAAGATCAAAGTTTCCCCGTGTTTGCTCCGTGGCCGCGCGGCGCATTCAGCCGAAGGCGGCAGAGCGAGCAACTACTTTGAGTAATACTTTTTGCAAGATATCCCAGCAATGATTGGATTATTGTGTCCATCTCAGTTCAGTTTTCTTGGAAACCTAGTTTATTCGAACTTAGTTTTAATATATTTATGATGGTTGTGGTGTTCAATCGATCGATGTAAGTATTTTGTTAGTTTAAACGAGTCATTTGAACGTCATCGCATGATTTTATTAGATTTTGTAGGTAGTGTAGTTCTAAAATCTAAAGTCGTTTAGTTCTTGATGATGATAAAGGTATGATTGTGTAGCTAAATAGTTTAGGCCTTGCGAGACTTTACCTAACTATTGCAACTCCTGAAAGCAAGAGTCAATAGAGAAGATCACCAGGAAAACGCAATGACAAAAGTCAATGAAACGCAATGACAAAAGTCAATGGATCTCCATGACAAAAGTCAATGAAACACAATGACAAAAGTCAATGGATCTCCATGACAAAAGTCAATGGATCTCCATAACAAAAGTCAATAAAACGCAATGACAAAAGTCAATGGATCTCCATGACAAAAGTCAATGGATCTCCATGACAAAAATCAATGGATCTCCATGACAAAAGTCAATGATTGCACATATTTATTATAATTAACACAACACTATTTGAATAGTTTATATTATTTAAGTATGCATCACCGATACATTTATATTACACTCCAAAACAGTTTTACGTCCGTTGCGTCAGAACCACAGGTTCAGTTGAAAATCAGCGTCAGGCACTAGTTGTCTGACATTCATGCTGAACTGGACCTATTTTGGTGCAGCTGTGAGGCACACAAATGCATTTTTTGTTACTTCTTTTTTTTTTTTTTTTTTTTTTGTTTCGTGTTTACCCTATATTGTGTTTGTGCCTTGTGCTGTACCAAATAAATTCTTTTTCTTTCTTTCTTTCTTTCTTCTTTCAATGACACCCATGTCAAAAGTCAATGAAACCCATGATAAAAGGCAAACTCGGCGAATCTCGACGAAACGATTAAACTATTTCAGATAGAAACATTAAAAACTCGCTACTCGGTTTCACCCAAGTAAATATTATAACAAAGAAACATATTCCTAGGATAAAAATTATCCTATGTATTATTCCAGGAGCCTGGTTTACCCGAGTGCCAAAATCTGTTCAGCCATTTGAGCGTGAAGAAATAATATATTTGTTACTTCTACACACATAATATATATATTATAAAATTTTTCTCCTTTATGTATTAATTAATAAATATGTGTTCTTCGTGACACAGAAAACTAGCAAAAAATTGTGATACATTGAATTCGCGCTTCATCTCGTACGCGGCACGGGTGGACATAAATCATGCTGAACTCAGTTGGGTAATAAAAGTATCGCAACAATCCCAGCAGGTTTTTCATGATAAAAGCATGCACCGTATATTTAAAAACTGGGCAAGTACGAGACGGAGTTGCGCACTGAGGGTTCCGTACAAACTTACTTATGTAAATAGTTCAATTCCCAAATCGACTCATTAAGATTTTTCCGAATAACAAAAAAAAATTTTTTGTGACTTTATTCTTTTTCCTATACTTGTCCTTTGAGACCTTGCTTCATGCCAAATTTTAGAATTCTAGACCAACGGAAAGTACCCTATTGGTTTTGATTTTCGAGCGAGTGATAAAATAAGCGCTTAAATGGAGCATAAATGGCCTTATCTTTAGATTGCGTTGACTTAGAAGTTTGATTCTCTCACTTATGCTTGGAGTAGCAAAAAATACTCAGGGTATTTAATAATTTCAACCCGTTTTCTTGAAAAGAAAAACGACAACAAAAAAAAAATAGAACAGAATAGAAAGAATAAAAAATCTTTTATTCGGGACAGACACAACACAACACAAAATAAAAAAGAACAAAAGTACAGACAACGCCGAGCATGCCCGTACCGAAAGGGTCACCTAAGCATTTGCTGGGTGTAAGACACCCAGCGCTGGTTATCAGTTGACAGTCCGCAGTGACGCACTCGTCCGTGCGTCACTGCGGACTGTGGGTAAAAAAAAAAAATATAATTTAACTAAATATTGATATTTTTGTACCTAATAGTGTACAATTGATAAGTGAGATTTGTGAGTGATTGTTTATTGTTTATCTTATAAGGATTCCGTTTTAGTTGACTCAGGTACGGGACCCTAAAAAAGAACTTAAATAGTTGCAGCGCAGCGTGAAGCATTTAATCATCATTTATCACGAAATTAAAGGTTAAATTAATTTTAGTTTTCTCTTCAATGTTTTTCACGAATGGTAAATTAATTAGAGATAACAAAAAGGCCATTTTGATAGGGATGCTCAAAGCATTAATTTCAATTACACTATTTTCAAGTACTATTTAATAGCGTTAATCAATTAAAAAATAAAGATAAATCTACTTGTTTATGGTAATTATGATAAATGCATCAGATTGATTATTTGGTATACACATTTTCTTTGTATATTCCTTGTTAGTTGTTAAATCAACATTGAGCTACAATTATCTATGTATAATATAAATATATAAAAAAAAAATACAAAAAAAACCGAATTTACCTTTACTATTTAAAATAAACACTAAAACAAAATAACTTTAATTTCGGAAGTCTGTGTTTCTTGGTATTGTTTGTTTCTTATTTTTAACATCGCCGCCAAAAAAATAAATTACTCCACCAAAAAAACACACAAAGAAGTTGGTTATTTTTTTTTAATGTAAAAAAAAATATTTCACACTTTTTAGTTACGATACACTTATAACCATAGTGCCTATTTCTCATGACAATTCCAATTAAGCCAAACATTGTTAGAATACATTATTTTATTATTTATTAATTTATTTATTTACAAGCACTTGTACAACGTTACGGAGGAAATCCAAGGTGTTGTACAGTAGAAACTTACAAACTAAAAAATACATTAAATAAAAACCATAATAACACATTGAAGAATAAAAAGAAAATACATATACATTACCACTAAAATATGAAGTTCCCATCTCTACCTTCCTCTTCCGGCTCCATCATCAGATCAGTTCAATATTACCTTATAGCCAAAGTGCATTTTATGAAAATTCTAATAAGCTCAAACACGGCTAGGATACATTGATTAATTACAGAGTTCCGGTGCCTATCTTCCGGCTCCATCTTCATCATCAGGTCACTTCGATGATACCATTTTCAACATAACTATTTAGAACCATTTATTTATTTGTAATGTTATAATTAACTATCTTCATTGTGATATCTGAGTACGAAGTTCTGTTTGCCATTTTTGGTCTTCTTCATCGAACTAATCAAGACACTTCATCAAAAGTTACTTTTTGACTGTAAATGCTTAAGATCTCGACGAAAATACCAAAACTATATAGTTGCCTATAATATTTAATGAGTTCCCTCAATTTCTGATCCATCCATCATCGGAACTGGATTTTGAACAAAAATGGGACCAATCTGGAAGTAACCGAGTAGTATATTTGCGTCGCCGCGGCGCATCAATCTTTAAAAGGATCAAGTTATTTATTGCAACCGCTATGTCCCTGCATTTCAAATCTGTAATATTTTCGAAATTGGAAGCACATCTTATAAGGGGAAAGAAAAAAAAAAACATAATCGGTCCATAAACGACGGAGTTCTGAGGTAACAAACATAAAAAAGTCACACCGAATTGATAATCTCCTCCTTTTTTCGTAGTCGGTTAAAAAGGAACAACGGACTGACATATCAACCAACAGCCGAAGCTACTGGGACTATGAGCGTTAAATTTTCCACAAGGCTTCCTTTTAAGACGTCAGTGAGCACTGAGAAAGGATTTTCCATAATTAACCCCCTAAGGTTAAATTAAAAAATTAACCCCCTAAATTTGTATTTAATCAATTCTGTTTTGTTATATCCATGGTCATCTAATGAAAAGAATTATATACAGACATCATCCACAAATGTAGTTTGTGGATGATGCCGAGACCCAGCTCAAGATTTGAGCTTACACGTTCCAAAAGAACCATGAGAAAAACCCTAGCATTTTGCAATCTAAAGTTAATCCTGTAACTACATTGTAGGTTTGAGAACAGGTGGGGCGCTGCTTGCATATGATAAGCATTATTAATAATTATAGAATATATAAAGGAGGTATATTTTGGAAACACAGCTGCACGTAATCTATATATATAAAAGGAGAAACTGACTGACTGACATATCAATGCACAGCCGAAATTACTGGGTCCAGCCCCCCCTAGCCAAGTTACAATCGTATCGTTCACGCCAAACGCTTCGAGTGGGGCACGCCTCCAATTCCTTTGATCGGACCACGTACTGAGCGTTGAGATGACGTCAGAACAAAAGAATCGGAGGCGTGGCCTACTCGAAGCGACTCGACTCGATCGTATCGTTCAGCGGGAACGATACGATTGTAATTTGGCTAGGGGGGCAGGAACGTGAAATTTTGCACAAGGCTTCCTTTTATGACGTAAGTAAGCACTGAGAGAGGATTTCCCAAAATTCACCGCCTAGGGGGATGAAACGGGGTTCCTAAGTTTGTATGACGAAACCTACTTTCGTGCGGCCGAAGCCGCTGGCTGAAGCTACTGTATATATAATATAATATATAATATAATATTCCAAAACTATCACACAACGCCGTCTAGTCCCAAGCTAAGCAGAGCTTGTGTTATGGGTACTAGACAACTGATAAATATACTTATATATATCTAAATACATACATATATAGATAAATTACATCCAGACACAGCATATAAGCCTTAAGGCTTATATTTATAATTTGTTACAAAGATACTGTAAAGAGTTTATTGCACGGGAATTTCCTCTTTCTTGAAATATGATATTTAGAAGTATTAACCGCAGCGTCGGAGTAAGCCCCTGTAATGCAACACGACAAAGAGATAATCTCATCTAAGGCGATAATCGCCGTCTGTCGGGCCATTCTGTCGTGTTTAACAGAATAGATGTAGGGCGATTCTTTACGAAAAAACCACAAGCAGCTGTCTGCGAGTTTGGAAATAATGTGTGTTGGTTCAATAGTTTTACAGGTTTTGTTTAGTATAGAAAACTTAATTGTAATTGACTAATTGTGTATGTTGCACATATAATTAGTCAATTACACAATTACCGGAAGGTATTTGTTTTTATTTTTAGTACAGCTGTCGATGTAGCATAATGGAGAGCGACAGCCTTCTTGTTCATATGGCGATTGTTGAAGTAGCACCCACAATTTGCTTCTTGCAATATGTAACCGAGATATTTGTAAGACAATAATACTATATTATAAAGGCGACAATTTGTGAGTATCTGTGTATGTTTGTTACTTCTTCACGCTAGAATGACTGAACGGATTTCGATGAAACTTGGCACACGGGTAGACTATATCCCGAAATAGCACATAGAATATTTTACATTGCGGAAGTTTGTTCCTTTGATGTTCTTATATCTTGCGAGAAAAGCAGCAGCTAGTTCTAAATAAGAGCTGAAATCAAGTAAAAAAAAAACTTTTTCCTCAACTAGAAACATAAACATTCAAGCTTTTTTCCTTGGCTTACTGTCTACGGACGCATTGCTTCATAGACGCGTATTCGTCATTGTAGGTACGCTTGATGTACAACTTCTCACAGCTGACATACAAAACTCTGAAACTCTGTGGACGAAGCGGTAATTTCGTGTCGTCGTGTCGTTGCACCAAGTTTATAATGACGCATCTGTGAAGCTACGTGTCCGTGACACTAGGCCTAAGTTACCTTTAAAAGTACATAAAATAGAAGAAAGAAAAAAGAATTTATTTGGTACAGAACAAGGCAAAAACACAATATTAGGTAACACGAAATAAAAACTAAAAAAAAAAAAAATTATTCCCTCATGGCTGCACCAAAATAGGTCCAGTTCAGCATGAATGTCAGACAACTAGTGCCTGACGCTGGTTTATAACTGAACCATAAATAGTCAAATACATTCACAATATTTACGTCAAAACTATTCCGTAGTAAAACATTCAGAAGCATCAATAATTTCCTCCAGTTAATAAATCGCCCACAATACTGAGACTCCCCGTCGAGCTGAGTACACAAACATCGGATCGACGTCCGATCGCGGCGTTATCTGACACGTGACGTCACAATCCGAAGGTACACGTCCCGAGACAGATCATGTCACTGTGTACCGATGTGTATGAACCTTGGAGATGTAATATTCATGTTTTGTGGGTTAAATTGTTACGAGATAGACATTTGAATTTATTTATTGAGTTAGTGGTTTAGGCACTCGCCTCTCATGCATAAGACTACGGGTTCAAAACCGGTCAAGTACATTTGTAGAGGTGACGTTTTTAATTCATATGTACTTTTCTTAGTTTATCTAGGACATTAGACGTCTCGTGCTTTGGAGAGCACTTAAAGCCGTTGGTCCCGGTTGTCATTCGTAGATCTTTGACAGTCGTCACAGGTAGTCAGATACCAGAAAGTCTGACCATCAGTGTTTCTAAGGAGTATTCTGTTGCCCAGTTATTCCAAGTTAAGATATGGCAGTTTATGTCGCAAAAACGTATATTTCGACACTCTCAAAGGCATTAAAATTCATAGGGTACTCATAGGATTCCCGTTAACCTAGAATCCTCAAATTTGACACAAAGCAAGGTCATAGCACAGATATAGGAATAAATCTGAAAACAGTAAATTTGTTGTTACCTACGTCACAATTTTTTTTTTTTGTAATTTGGAAGTATCTTTGAGACTCCATTGTAAATCGATCAATTGATCGACCTTGCTTCATGCCAAATTTCAGGATTCTAGGTCAACGGGAAGTACCCTATGAATTTTGATTCTCTTGAGAGTGTCGAAATACACTTTTTTGTGACACAAACGGCCGACCCTACAGACTTGAGTATATGGTTTTAATTTCAACTCGATAACTCCACGCGTTCCCGAGATAAAGGGTCTTGACAGACAGATAGACTAAAAACAAAGTGATCCTATAAGGTTTCCGTTTATTTCTATTGAGGTACGGAATCCTAAAAAGGAAGAAAACATATTTATTTGGCTCATACAGACGGATACACAGTGTAGAACCAAGTAGGTACGTAGAAGATTAAAAAAAAAAAGAACACTAACATTATGTATGTTACGGTAGCGCTAAATATGTTTAGTTCAGTAAAAATGTCAGACAACTGAACTAACATGTGGTAGCTGCTTATCGCTAGTTTTCAACGAAACCTCACATACATATGGAAGAAGTAGACATGTTGCACACATCTTGAATAAATTGGGACGAAAGCATAGCGTAAGCATAATCAGCTTTATAATGTTCCCACTGCTGGGACACAGGCCTATTTTCTAGAGCACCGCGTGGCTCAGAGTAGCTTAAAATAATATTCACACAACGACGTCTAGTCCTAAGCTAATCAGAGCTTTTGTTATGAGTACTAGACAACTGATAAACATACTAAAATATTTCTAAATACATACATATTATAGTTAAAGTACACCCAGACACAGAACAAATGATCGTGCTCATCACACAAACATTTGTCCTGGATGGGAATCGAAAGCACGACCTACGGCATAGCAGTCAGGGCTACTAACCACTAGACCAACAGGCCAGTCAAAACTCAGTAAGGATGTCACGTCTTCGAATTTTTGGTTCAAGTACATACCTGTTTCCTCACAATGTTTTCATTCATCGTTTTGAGAGTAACAGTGATGAATTAAAGGACTCAAAGTGAGGCACTGCCTGGATAACCCACGACCTGGAACTAAGTCCATCACTGGGCTGCTCTATGGACAAAGAAAAATGTAATCTAGTGTTGATTGGATACGAACAACTTATACTATCTAAAAATAATCAAATAAGTAGTAGTTTTCTATACGAATAATCATGAACTTTTTTTTGACTAATTTATTAAATGACATTATTATATCTACATATGAATATATATTATATCGTTCGTATTTACATCGTTAGGTTTTATAAATGGTTTAGTTAATGTTTAAGTTTTCTTTACGAATGAGTTTTGCCAATTTCCATTCATATGATTGCTTGTATCCTGTCATGAAAAAACGGTAATTCGACAAACTTTTATTGTGCGTTTTACGTGGAGCCAAAGAGCCTCTTTTTAGTAAAACATGATTCGTCTAAATCAGCCGACTTTACAGTCTGAGTAACGACCGTCAATAAAGTTATTACAACTGGTTGTAACTTGTCAACGCAAATAATAAAATACCAAGGAGTCAGTAGTGCTACGAAAGTGCTACGCCGTAGCGTCGTAGCGCTACGAGGGCAAAATCGACGACACGACCATAAAATCTTATCTACACAATTTACGATTTTCTTTCAATTCCATTTGCGACAATCAGTCTCAAATACGAATCGTATTCCTAACAGATGGTCCTAACACCTCTATATTTCTTCTAGGCGTCCTATATTTTTTTCTATCACAAAAAGTAGGTAGGTCTTTTTATTGGCCTCAATTTTTTTCGTCCAATAAAGGTTATTTATTTCAGCGATAGATTTGTGAGCCTTCGGTATATAGCTTTGGACGAAAAATTGCGGAGTCGTCAATGGCAGGGACTGTCAACATTTGTCAACGTCCGTCGGTCGATATGGGGGCTACAAAGTGGTATCTTGTGCGTTAAGAATGCATGAAAAAGGTTGAGAGCGTCTGCCGTAGTGATTGCAAGCATTTGTCACTGTCGTGTAGACAACGTAATAGTGACTGGAACATGGGTTTTATTCGAAAAGTTTTTATTTAATTTGATGAAGTAGTTTTTCTAGTAGTATGTAGACGTACATTTAAGTACTCTTTATTACGTAAATGTCGTACATTACGACGTATGTTACGTACTCTTTATTTTATTCTTTTAAATTTTTTTTATAAACTCTTAATGTATTGTTGTTCTTATAATCAATTAGTTATGTTATTTTCTGCGCATAATGTAGAACATGCTGTGCTTTTCTATAAGTGATGAGGCGCTTAGAGTTGAGTTAATAATGTATAGATTTTAATGTGTAGCGTACTTATTGTTGAAAAGCCTAATGAGTAAATAAAAAAATCAATAAATACTCCTTGCTAGACCTAGTGTAAATAATCTGAGCCCTTATTTTTTGTATAGTTAGAGATAAACTTCAAAAAGATAACCTTTTTTTTAAATAACTGCATTTATTTGATGTTTGTTACTCAAACTGTCTCAATCAATTAGACTCAACAACTACGGATAAAACTTGGCACACAGTTATTGGCTTATCAAGGGTTATTTTTAGGGGTCTGGCCTCAAAATCTTAGGAGCCAGGCCTGATTATATTATTGTATGCTTTAAGTATTTTGGTGTCCATTCAAGTAGACCATACCTGAGGTGGGCGCCGCCCATTCTGCTATCCTTCTTTATATGCCTCTGCACACGGATAGACCGTGCCCTACGTTAGGACATGGGATAATTTTATTTTTTTCATCCAGTAGTACATTACCATTGAATTAACTTAATAAACTAGTGCGGTTCACCATCAATGATTGCATCGCTGCTTACCATCAGATGGGATCGCAGTCAAGCACCAGTTTATATCAATTAAAAAAAAGAGAGTAAAACTGCTTACACAAGCTAGTACTCCATAATAATTTTCGAACATAGTTTCTAATTATGAGAAAAATATAATAATAATAATCTTCCACAACTATCACACAACGCCGTCTAGTCTCAGGCTAAGCTGAGCTTGTGTTATGAGTACTAGACAACTGACAAATATACTTATATATTTAAAAATCAATACATACATAATATAGATAAATTACACCCAGACACAGAACAAATAGTCGTGCTCATCGCACAAACATTTGTCTTGGGTGGGAATCGATCCTACGACCTCCGGTATAGCAGTCAGGGCCACTAAACACTAGACCAACAGGCCAGTCAAAATATCACACCAATATTATAAAAGCAAAAGTGTGTGTGTATATGTTTGTGACCCTGACGCTCGAACGACTAAATGGATTTCGATGGAACTTGGTACACTAGCAGACTATGTCCTGAAAGAGCACATAGGCTACTTTTTATCTTAGACGAATGTTACCTTGAGATTAATTCCTACTAACACACGAGTTAGGATCCACGTGTATCCACCCTTACGTTGTTGAAACCTCTACGGTCCGGACCAAGCGTTTCGTCTCGTCGTTTATACCGCGTACATCGAGGGACTGGAGCAACTTGCCTGGTGCGGTCTTCCCGTCCGATTATAATTTAGGTTTCTTCAAGACTAGAGTGAATAGGCTCTTCATAAACTAGTGCGCCTCACCATCACCGATTGCATCATCCATCATCAGGTGGGATGGCAGTCAAGCTCTAGTTTATAACAATAAAAATAGACGCTGGCAGCTGCTGGTTTTCTAATATTTCTTGCAACCACATGAGTATTTTTGTCGACACAATTCAATTCAACCTAAGTTTGCAGCCAACTATTGACACCAACATGATCCGAGGCTAATCCCGGGATTGCTAAAATTAATTGAATGTGTCGAGAATTATATCGATTTTTGTGGATCGCCGCGAAGCCTTATTTTAAACTTTTATGAAGTAGAGTGCCTAGAAATATTTTTCCGGTCTGTGGGTTTTTTTAGGTGGCAAAATCATCCTCCGCTCTTGGGCGGTGCCTGAGGGTGTGACAGACTTTTACTGACTTAAATTACTTTTCTGTTAGTGTTCTCGCCAAAACACTGCTGCTTGTGTGTTTCTATAATAGTTTTGTCTCTTCGTTATTTAACACCGACTTCCGAAATCAAAGTTATTTTGCACTTTTCAGTGTTTTTTTTTACTTTGTAGTCGGTTGTATTTTTTTTTTTGTTAAAAGTTTTTTATTTTACACTTTTTAGTTATGGTATCACCACTAAAAATACCCCTCGGCCAAACTTAAATACCTTATAGCCAGAGTGCATCTCATGATAATTCTAATAATCCCAAACACGGTTAGATTACATTAATTTATAACAGAGTTCCGGTGCCTAACTTCAGGCTTCATCATCAGATCAGTTCGATATATTCTCCCTCTACTTTCAGTCAGTCATCGACTACACGTATAAACAAAGCAATTTTACTTGTTACGAAGGTTCTGCTATGAATAAGGTCACAGGAGTTCTGTTCTATATCTTCGAAGTTCATGATCAGGTCAGATCATAACAATATTTCTATGGGCCCAACTCGGAAGCATAACCATTCAATCAAAACAAAATTTTTCAATATCGGTTCACAATTGACCGAGAAATCGGTGAACATACATAAAAAAAAACATACATTCAACCGAACATATAACCTCCTCCTTTTTGAAGTCGGTTAAAAATGTATGTCAATGACATTACCTGCGGAGAAGTTACATGACAAGTGATGTGACAGGTAAAAAAAAAATTTCAAAAAAAATAATGAATAAAGTTGGTCCAGCCGTTCTGGAGTTTTAGCGAGACTAACGAACAGTAATTGATTTTTATACACATAGATTTACTGTTAAAATAAAGGCTTGTCAATTCTTGGACATAGTGTCGATTATTACCGGGTGGTGACCCGACAGTCTTGACATCGACGCCTCGCCGTCAGCCCGCTTCACACTTGAACCTAATCTGATCGGTTGTACAGTCAAACGAGGAATTTTATACATATGTGTCAAAGAATGAATGTGTGTGTTCTGAACGTATTTAGTAGTTGATTTTAATCGAATAATTGATTACTTGAACTTGTTTGTATAAATTGAAAATACGAATAAAAAGTGAGCCTCATCTATAACACAAGAATAATCTTAGCTTGGTTGGAGGTCGGTAAAGTTGTGAAGATGCAGTTTTTAATAGAAAATTTGCTTCCTCACATAAACCTCGAAATAAATAATTGTTTTTCGTTTATAATATCTTAAGAAAGACGCCTTCATAATAGATATATTATACTGGTTGTAAACAGTAAGCATTCTTTTAGGTAGGTCAAGCACAAATTCATGGAGGATTTGATTTGCATTCACTCACATTTTTTGCTCCGTCTTCGAAAAACAGAAACATAAATAAATTTCACTCAATTTATAGAAACACAGAGAGGTACAGGATATTTCAGATAATGAATGAATGAATGGCGATAAAAATGGAAAAACACTGCGCGTAGTATTTTTTAGTAGCAATTGTTATGAATTATTGATTCAATTATAAATTTACTAATTATGACAAATTTTCGTGGACAATTTTGGGTTTTATTTTTATTTTTTACTTTTGACTACACAAATACGATCAGTGACGGATACGGTTAGAGTCCCGTTTTATTTGTACTAATTAAAAAAGAAATTGTATATATTCCCACTGCTGGGGGCTACCTACCAAAGATCTAGAACCTAGGTCTCTGGTACAGAGAAAGGACCATAAATCACCACCACCACCAGTGAGGGTAGAAAATATTAAAAAAACCAAATAAATTAAAATTAGGGGTGAAAATTTATGAGACAAATACGGAAAAATCTTTAAAATGTATAGTTTGTTATGGGTATTGAGTGTCCTTTGATATACATTTAGTAAAAAAATATATATATTTTGATATTAAATACATCAGTTTTATTTACATGTATGGAAGATTAGACATATTCTACCTGTATACCAAATAACTTGTTCGTCCATACTCCTATCGTCAAGAATCTGATAGGGATGTTGACTTGAGCCTCTCGGGTGACCGTCAATAGTCAAATGTTGGGCAGCGACGCGACGAGAAAGGATGAGAACTAAATGATGGTATTTACTGATATTTGATATGACCCGTCAAGGTCAGTCGTGAGGGTAAATATTGAAGCAACTTAAGAGCAAAAGTAAGGGCCTTCAGTAAATATTTGAATATGAGTGGTGTATACTTACAACATTTATTGCAATTGAATATTCTTTGTCTTTTTTAAGGTTGACTGGTAGAGAATACCATTTTGCATTAAGTCCACCTATGTACCAATAACGTACGTACAGTTTAAATAAATAAATACATATTATTAACAGGCAGCCAAGTTAAGAGGAATTTTTCTGGAGGTAGAGAAATAGGACACTATAATCTTTATTTTTAACCGACTTCAAAAGGGAGGAGGTTCTATGTTCGGCTGAATGTATGTTTGTTATGACTCTTGACAATTCTATTGAATCAGGTCATGAAATAACATCACATTTGTATTGTAAAGTTGAATTTGAACTTAATACTATGTATATGTAATTACTTACAAAACGTCAGCAGCTAGTTCACGGTTCCAATTGGTCGTTGCCTATGGAGAAGAACCTGCAAGCAATTTCATAGTAATGCTTTAAAAATAAACGATTGAGTTTTACAATATTTTCAGATTCAATATTATTTAAGGTTAGTTGAGATGTAATTAGTATTCACATGGCATGTTTTATGAAGGAGTTACCGTGGCACTGGACCGCATAGGACAACTGAAGGAATAATAGGTTTTAGTCAGTAAAAGTCTGACACCTCTCGCTCTTCCTTCTGCAGGAGAAGTTATTTCATGATTTAACATCTTTTAAAAATTGTAATATTCACACCTTTCAGTTGTGTTTAAGTTCTATCTTGTTGTTCTTGGAAGTAAATCTTTATAAATTATTTATTTCTCTTTTTTTGCACAGTGAAAGAGAAACCTGGGGACCTGGGACGAAGGCAATAAGGAACAGGAGTGGGTTTTTAGTCAGTAAAAATGTGACACTAGGATTTGTCATAAGATGATTTTCCCACCTAAAAAAAAACCTGCCACGGTATTATCCATTTAAAACAAAGCTTGAGTAGCCAAAAATTACGCCTTTGTACTCAATACGCACACTTTAATTTATGGAAAGCTACTTAAGCAAACAAATGGCCATAAATCGATTGAAAACTATTTTTATCAGCAACCTCATCATTTAGGCTGGACAGTAGAACACCGAGCCCTGATCCCCGAGCCACGCCTGTATTGATAAGACAAACGAAGAAGGATGGCTATTGAGATGTGTTGTGATACTTCTGCCTCGTCAGCCTGGTTGTAAGTGAACTTGATATGGGTATAATTTAAGGCTCCGGTTTTATTAAGCCTCTGCTGTCGGTCTGTCAGCGGGCTGAATCTTATAAATCGTGTTAGAGTAGCAATTAGATAAGAATTGAATAAAAATGTATTGTACATACACCAAAAAAGTAACAAAACTTGAAAATAAACTTATGTATGGGTACGATGGCGGCCTTATCGCTGATAACGATATCTACCAGACAACCTTAAAATTGATCGTAACCTCCTTAAATAATACAGGGGATAGTTTGCGGTGTACTGCTAACAGATTAATCAAACATTAAATTATAAATAAGCATAAAATATATATAATATAATTTTATACCTATAAAAACACAATATGTAACTTTATAATAAATCATATATTATACATACATAATTATTACATTATGTAAATATTTTTTTTTATTTGATATTAACCAGTGCTTGACTGCGATCCCACCTGATGGTAAGCAGTGATGCAATCATTGATGGTGAGGCGCACTAGTTTATTAAGAGCCTATTCACTCTAGCCTTGAAGGCACCTAAATTAAAATTGGACGGGAGGACCGCAGCAGGCAAATTGTTCCAGTCCCTCGATGTACGCGGTATAAGCGACGAAGCGAATCGCTTAGTCCGGACCGTTGGAGTTTCAACAACGGAAGGGTGGATACTCGTCGTACGTCGGATTGTCCGATGGTAGAAAGGAGATGGCGGAATCAAGTCATGCAATTCCCGTGCACACTCTCCAAAATGCAACCTGTAAAACACCGATAGGCTGGCTACCCTAAGCCTGTGCTCGAGGTTTTGTAGATTGGACTTAACCAAATCTGGATCCCCAATTAGCCTCTTCGCACGCTTTTCCACTGAGTCCAAAGCTGCTAGATGGTATTTTGCAGCACCAGCCCATATGTGACTGCAGTACTCCACACACGATCGGACCTGTGCTTTGTATAACATTAGAAGCTATCCCGGTGTGAACTACCGCCGGACCTTTGCAAGGACGCCTAGTTTTGTAGCAGCTACCTTGGCTTTGGACTCAATGAACCGCCCGAAATTGAGGTCTGAAGAAATTTCGACTCCCGGCGATCGGTGCACTCCAGGGATACATTGCGAAAAGCAGGAGCCAAGGTAAACGGGCTCCTTTTGCATTGCAATTATTGCAATTTTATTTATACAAAATGGAACCGTAATAACGCAAAATCAAAAAAGGTATCATCTTACTCATCATTATAAACATTTTAGTTTTACAGTAGAAGCGATGTGGTTCATGCGAATTCAACGCGATGCGGTATCTATGTCCTACGTCGTCGCTTCAGCCGTCATTTATAAAAAGTCACCGCACCGCGACAATATCAAGCCAACTGATTGCGTCCACTTCACTTCGCTCGTCGCCGCACCGCAGCCGCGTACAGTTGGTCACGTCAGCGTCCACAATAGAGTGTCAATTATTGTTTTTTCAATTCACACGGCATAGCTCCGTGTTCTCATTGGTATTAAATTGTGTACGTAGGACACCGCGTAACTCTGAAAGCTTATAAAAATCAGCTGTTCAATACATTTTAACGAGTTATTACACTAATATAATAATAATGTATGTGTATGTATTTTTGTTTCTTCTCCACGTTGAAACGGCTGGATGCATTTGGATAAAAAAAATAAATACCATACCATTGTATTGTGAGCGAGGAGGAGTGGCAGGCGGTCGCCTCCTTCTGCGAAGCAGTATGCTAGCAAAGGAGGCGGCCGATCGCGTGAGGCAACGGTCCTCACCCCCCAACCGCAGCCAGGATTCCGATCCCAATTTCCGGCCACCGTAGGCGCGGGCTTGCGGACTGTGAGCAATGGGTGGCTCACCGTCCGACCGTCCGGTAACCGTCCGGACCGAGCCCAAGTCGCACGTACTGTTCCACGTGCGCCTCTCGGAGATGTCAGCAACTGTAGGGGCCCAGCAGGGTCGAAGCCTACTGGGGCCAAGGGTCTGATTCTGAAAGGAAGACTCGGCCCTGGTACGAAAGGCAACGAAGGAACAGGAGTGGGTTTTTAGTCAGTAAAAGTCTGACACTATCTCCCGCCCCGCCCAAGGGCGGGATGTCATAAGATGATTTTCCCACCGATAAAAAAACCCCTGTATACACAGGACAAACTGTGTATACAGTTTTGCTTGCAATTATGTTTTCAAGCAAACTATGTAGATAAAATACTTCAAAGAAAAAAATATAAAGTTTTTTTTGGTTAAACATTAACAGACAAACAAGAGACGTTTTCTTGTTGATGCATTTTATAAAATGAAACAAGTGTTTAACAGTTTTATAAAATGAAACATGAAAAAACTGTATGAGTTGTAGTTATGGAGCTTTTGTTAAGTTGGTTAAACGGAAGACCGATAACCTGGTGAGGGTCGCAGGAATCCGAAGGATGCAAGACGCACAGGACCGGTCGTTTTGGCGACACTTGAAGAAGGCCGGTTTCCAGTAGCGGACGTCTTTCAGCTGAGATAATGATGATGTTTGTGAAGAAGTATGTGTTTAGGTTGCAGTAACTTGTTTTCAAATATATATTTACATAGGCCTTCCCAAGGGAAGAGCCAAGTTTGCAATACAACCACCTACCTAGTCCATTACTCTTGCGACGCAAATAGAATAGATAGATAAAAAAATTACTTATTACAACACACACCAAAGCACAGTGAAATCTGAAAAAATTAGTAAATAAACAGGAAACAAAAAAAAACATTAAGAAAACAAACATAAACAATAAAAACAAAAAATAAATTTAAAAAAAAACATTAGAAAGGTGACAGAGGGTGGGTACTTAGCAACGGAAACTTTATTCATCTCAATGTTGCACTAAATGGGAGTCCAGCTCAGTATGTGTCAGATAAATATACCTGACGCTGATATTCTGCTGGATTCCTGCGATGACATATGGACACTCAGCTGGTTTTGAGGGAGAAGATAATATGTATATGTGCGAGTAAATAAACGCTTTCCGCTAAGCTAGGCTCCTATAACCATTTCCTTAGGCCTCAGTTGTGGGTAAATAAGTAAAGTTACTGTTATTACGTCTGTGTGCCAGAACCTCGTCAGAACGAGGGAGAGGAGTGCATCAGCTGCGACCTAATAAGATAAGTGGAGTGACGGGAGGGATGCGGGTGAGGACTACATTTGGGAGAAAGAAGTTTTTACTGTTGGGTAGGTTTTTTGTGTTACTCGTTTGTTAGGTAACATTTTTATTAGTTAAAAACTAGGACAGATACAAATATAGGATTTTTTCGAAAGAATTTTATATGTATCCGGAACAGGATGTAAAATCCCGGATATCTCTATAGAAAAGAGAGGATTCTCTGACGAGTGTTGTGTTTGTGTCTAGTCCGGGCAACTGCCCGATAGTCGATTTCGGGCTATGTAGGTATATGTTCTATGTAGATATATGTTCTGATCGCATGGAGGTAGCTCTAATACCACAAAACAAGAATTTGTAGTTTTATTTTCTATCTGACATAGATATCGCTAAAGAGTCACCGAGCCCCTAGTACGTAAAGAACAAGTAAAAAAACACGAGTGGGTTGAAGTCCGTTAAAGTCTAACACTCCCTCTCGCTGCACCTAGAGTGAGAGGATTTATTTGTAATGATTTCCAACACTAAAATAACAGAAAATATAAAAGGATAGATACGAAAGGCTACCTATGTGTAGCTATTTAATAAATCAGCTAGCAGACGTGTGATAATTCGCAACTTTCAACAAATAGTTCGAGTAAGTTTGGTCTCGCGAATGTGTTTATTGTAAAGTTCTCTGAGTAAATTTACGCAAGAGTTTCTTCGAATTATTTCTTTAGGACAATCATTGAACCCATATAACATTAACAATGTTAATGTAAAATTTGCAGAATTTCGTTCACTTTACCATCAAAATATGCTTTATTTATTTTTTTAATGAGAAAGACCCGAGATCCGAAAAGGTGTACCTAACTTTTAATGAGAAAGGCCCGAGATCCGAGAGGGTGTACCTAACTTTTACTAACTAAAACCCATCCGTGGTTTTTTAATTGCCCTTTGCATTCCAGGGCCAGGTAACTGTTTCAGTCACTCCCGTAGCCTTGAAACAAAATAACCTGATCCTATACATCAAAACTTTAAAGAAACAATTTTATGGTTTTTTTTTTTTAAGGTGCGCAATCATCCAATGAATTTTCTCGCTCTTGGGCGAAGGCGTGTCATATTTTACTGACTAAAATCACACCTATGTTGATTTAGTTCCTTTTTCGTTCTAGAATCACAGGTAAACTTTTGGAAGTTGACCCTTGACCCTAGTAGGCTTCAGCCCTGCTAGACCCTTACGATTTTGCTGACATCTCATACACGCCGTTGACGACTCAGGCTCGGTCTGGATGGTTACCCGAGGCTGGACGAAGAGCTACCTATTGCTCGTCGTAATATTTTTATGGTATAGTCAAAATTTTTCCTTTGAGAAGATTTTAGCAATTCCATCGTAACATGTGTAGGTATCCGACTACAAATACGTGATGGCATTTTTAATTTAGTACGAGAAATTAATTGAATACGAGATCAACATATACAGGTGTTGATGGCCCTCACGTGCTGCCCTTGGTATTGTACTAATAAATTATACGTCACAATTGACGGTTTTATTGTTATTCAGCAATAAGGGGGATTTTCGCAGTCACTGCGGCTAACCGTACTTATAGACGTTCAGAAAGTCGTTAAAGAGAAGTTAGCTGAGGCGTCGAGTAGCGAATCGTTCATCAATATTCTGAATAATTACACTGATTACTTGAGCAACGATCAATTGATTCGAAGTACGGGGAAGTTTGTAACAATCTTTGAGATAACTTTATTTGTGGAAGGGATTGTTTTCTCGTATGAAGTTTAAGTTTGCTAGAAGTAGAACGTAAAAATCGTAGCCTTGAGTGGCGTTAATTTTTTTATTCACTCGATTAAAAATATATATATAAATCAAGAGGGATTTTCCCGATAGTCAAAGTGACTGACTTATGCGGCAATATTCTGAAGAGTTGCTATGACCCTGAAACGCAAAAGACAACAAAATTCAAAAAACCGGGCGAGTGCGAGTCACTCTCCCGCACTGAGGGTTCCGTACAAACTTACCAACGAAAACAGTTCAATTCCCGAATTAAGGGGCGGAGATTGTTCCGAATCGCAAAAAAAGTGATTTTTATGACGTTGACAAGAGTGACTAAAGTGAAGCATTTTTATTATTAATTAATTAATTTAAATTAAATATTTGGGTTTCACGTATATTTTACACACAAGGAACAATTCTAAGAGCACCAGGACTAATGCACATGAAAATTCAGGCGTGCATAGCGGCCACCATAATAATAGTGCTGCCTTGAAAAACGTAATCCTAATCATTTTAATTTTAATTTTAAATTAACACAAAATAACACGGAAAAATGGAATAAGTCAATAAATTATGGTTCACAACACTATAAATTAAAATATTAAAAACTAGTTTTTGCCCGCGGTTTCACCTGCGTACATAAAATAACCGGTGAAAAAAAATTTACAATCGGACTTCCAGAGATTACCTCCTACAAACAAAAAAAAAAACGAACTTTACCGCTTTATAATATCAGTGTAGATAAATAAATTTAAAACATCACACTAAAATTATAAAGGAGACAGTTTGTGAGGAATTATTGTTACTAATATTTTGAGTAATTGTTACTTGTACAATAAATAAATAATGTTTTATAACAACAGTCATTCACACCACTTTAAAACAGCATTTCATTTAAAAGAAATAAGTTTATGTATAAGTTGTGTTACTTTTTTGGTGTACAATAAAGTTTATTCTATTCTATTCTAATGGCGTATTTTGGCAACATTGTTATATTGAATACAATATCCGAAACTAAACGTTTCAGCGGTTACCGCTCTAAATATTGAATCCTGAAACCATTATTAATTGCGTGATCTAAATATAGTAACGTTCTGGGTTAGGGAGTTTCTATCAGAGATTTATGTTAGAGCTAAGACCGAACATTCTGTACTAATAATAATTATTATCAGTGCCTGTTGTGTGTATGTGTAACTGCCACTTTGGTCTACTGGTCACAACCGCGACTGTGGAGTGTGGGGTCCTGATTGCGATTCCCTGGTCGGGTAAAACGTGCTATTGCTAGATGATGGTGTGGCGCCCCCGTGTCTAGAAGAGCACGTAAAGCCATCGGTCCTGCGCCTGATCTATCCTCGGACGTGTCGGATTGCGTGGAGAGTGCACATGTGTTTGCCCACACACTTGTACGCTGTAATATCTCATACTTGGTTAATCCCAGTCGAAATTGGTCATCGTGGTTGAAATTCGGTCTGGTTTCATCATCATCATTATCATGTCAGCTGAAAGACGTCCACTGTTACACTTAGGCCTCCCCCAAGCGTCGCCACAATAACCGATCCTGTGCGTCTCGCATCCACCGCATTCCCGCGACTCTCACCAGGTCGTTGGTCCATCTTGTGGGAGACCTTCCAACACTACGTTTTCCGGTGCGCGGTCGCCAGTATAGAACCTTTCGGCTCATGCCCACTTCCACTTTAGTTTGACGATTCTTCGGGCTATGTGGGCGACCTTAGTTCTCCAGTGGAATATCTTCATTGCTGATGCGATCACGCAAGGAAACTCCGAGTATAGCCCTTTCCAATGCCCTTTGGGTGACTGTAAGCCTTCTAATGAGGCCCATTGTAAGCGAGAGCGACCATGTTTCAGTGCCATGTCACCAGTGGCAACACGCACTGGTCATAGACTTTCGTATTCGGTCGTGTTTAGCTGTTTATTATTCTACTATGCCGTATTAATTGTTCTGTTTTCTCTTTCTTAATGACATAATCTAGTGCTTGACTGTGATTCCACCTGATTTTAATAAAATTCAGCGCACGGTTACACTATGACATGGATTATATTCTGTATCTGTGTAAATTTAACAGCACAGCTGGAGCAGTGGTTGAACGATAGACTGCTGCGCTGTGTCGCGGATTCAATTCCGGCATAGCACAAATACATGTGAGCCTACAGAATAATTGTTCCGGATTTGGGTGTCTTGTGCATATGAGTTTATATAATATGTTTGTGAACACACCAACGATCTAGGAGTAATTCCTAGTTTGGGGCAAAATTTCTCAAAAAAAAATGTCATTTTTATTGTCCATGGGATAATTTCTAGCAACCATACGGTAAAATTAGCTGACAAAAGCTAGTACTGAATCAATTTTAGACGATGCTTGCAAAACCCAAAGCCGACCCAAATTGTGACTTAACAGATACTGCCTAAACTATTACATTTAATTATTTAATTATTGTGACTTGATAGATGATGATGATGATGATGGATGCCTAGTAAGTCAAAGGATTTTTTCTATATAATTCCGTTTCAAGTAGATAGAGAACTTTCTTTTTTTTGAAGACCATTGTTTATAAGGAAATATCAAAATATGTGCACACAAATGACTTAAATATGAACTAGCTACGATTATTTATAATCTAACTACGTAAACATGTATATAAAAAAAAAAACAATATACTTAGGCGTCGAACTACTCCTCCATTTTGTATCCTCTGGTTATGCCGGAAACATGCCCAGATGACTGGCAGCATTGCCACACTGAATGCAATACTAATTTGTTAAGCATAGAGCAAGCCAGCCCTCTGCTCACGCAAAGCGTCGATAAATCGGCGAGAAATATCTTTGAAAATATGTCATGCTCTCGGATCTGAAGCGTCAGCTATGTCACCATAGTTACTATCTTAAATCGCAGAATCAAAGTTTTCTGCGATTAGAACATATATCTTTATGTCCAAAATCAACTAACGGACAGTTGGCCGGATCAGACACAACACCCGTCTGGTAGGAGGAATTTCCCTTTGTAACGGAGGTTTGTGGGACTTTACACCCGGTTCCGCATTGCTCTAAAGACCCACGACTCTTTGTTTAAGGATATCATTCCGGCACCACAAAGCCAGTTGAACCAGTATTTATGTAGTGACCCTAATAAATTTACAATTTGAAATTATTATTATGATTTTAACAGACCCGGTTTTCAGTTCGAGGGTCATTTGAATTAATTACTATTGGTTGGCCAATTGAAGATCGCAAAGCAATGCCTTCTGAATAATCTTTCGCTATTAATAGTGTTAAATAGTTAATTCACTAGACTTTTGGTAGTTACCCTTTTCCTTAAATGTGATGAATACGCCTAAGGAAAATGATAAACATCATAACGGCGGGACCAACTCTTGTATTCGAATGATTCTACCACGTATATTTAGTACGTTTTAGAACTATTTTGTACCCTTACTGAAATTTTTATACCTCATACGGTACGAATCGAATTTCACGATAACAATGGTTCCGCCATTATAACGCGTTATAATGGCGGCGCCATGCTTGTACTCCAAAACTGTAACGAATTTCATCATTCTAATTAAAGTATGCAATTTAGTCCCTCCAAAAATTAACAATAGGTGACGGATGTATTATTAGTTTTTTTTATAAAATATATTTTTCATTTTTGACATTTTCTACACCTGAATAATTTGACGAGCAAAAGTACTACAAGTAAAAAGTTGGAACTACATTTCAAACAGGCGCTTTATTATTTAATTCATTTGCTGCAATTATCCCTCTTGTCAAATAATACTTGCACTTAAAGAACGCATAATAATTATTTTCCTGCTTCACGAAAATAATTATTATGCGTTCTATAAATATATTTTCTTAAATTTCAGTGATAATATTAGTTCCTCTGAAGTATTACTAAAGAATGACAAGAAATATTCATTCGTCATTCTATTCTACCATGTAATCAAAGTGTATGTTCTAGTGTTAAAAATATTTCTTACGCTTTGTCAAATATATTATTTTTTGAATTAAACGATAGTAAAAAGTTAATCTTCACGAAATTCCAAGTAATTTAAAACTTTTTAGTAAACATTATCAAGATGTAGATATTTTTTTTTTTATTTTTCTACTTCCTTATAAATTTTTTTACTTCCACATATGTAAAACCGCTGGAGTTTTGATCAAGTATTTAGTCACCGACATGTTCGCTTGCCAACATAAACCAGTAACTACAACGCTTATATCAATCGCTGCTGTATCCTCATTCACGCCGCCAGCCGACCGTTTTATAGTTTTACAGTCAGCCAATCGCACCCTGGCTCCCTGCCAAGGAACTTAAACGGTAATGTATGCGTTAGGGATCCATTATTTGTGCGAGGGAAATCCGATGCATTGCTGCTTTTGTTCGGGAATCTGTGAGGACGATAAAGAGAGATTTTATTTTAGTTCGGTGTTGTTAAGGAGTCAGATAAGCTTGGATATTTTTATTTTAAACTAGCTGCTGCCAGCAGCTTCGCCCGCGTGATAGTTATAATATAATAATATAATATTCACACAACTATCACACAACGCCGTCTAGTCTCAAGCTAAGCAGAGCTTGTGTTATGAGTACTAGACAACTGATAAACATACTTAAATATTTCTAAATACATACATATTATAGATAAATTACTACCAGACACAGAACAAATGATTGTGCTCATCACACAAACATTTGTCCTAGATGGGAATCGAACCCACGACCTCCGGCATAGCAGTCAGGGCCACTAACCACTAGACCAACAGGGCAGTCAAAAGCAGGGCAGTTGAAAGTCATCTCAAGGGTAAATCCCTCCTCCGTAGTCGTTCACTCTTGACAGAGTGGTCATGGTTGACAATGTTGCGTTTATGCTCGCGAGTGAGGCTCACGCGATGCGTTTTCACTTGTCATGGTTTATGGCGTCTCGAGCACCCTGGCCTATGGAGGCTTGTGTTGCAGCTCTGATGAGGTCTATCCAACGCGTATGTGAGCGCCCGTTTAACCGTTTCTCCTCCACTTGTCCCTGGACAATGAGTCGCTCCATGGAGTGTTCGTTGCGAACAACGTGACCCAAATATTTAAGGAGTCGTACCGCCAGCACCATATCTCGATTGCATCGATTTGGCGTCAGTCTTTGAGGCGAACCGTCCACATTTCTGCGCCATAAAGAAATATAGGGAAGACTAAGCTTCTCATGAGGCGGATTTTCGTGGCTTCAGTGATGTTACGGTTGCACCAGATCCTTTTTAGCCGTTCAACAGCAGATCGTTTGATAGCACATCTCCTTCGAATCTCATCTTCACATCCATCATCATCTCATCTTCATTCAAGGGAAAATACTCCAAGAATAAAAAGTATCCTATGTGCAATTTTTGAGGACATGGTCTATCCGTGTACCAAGTTTCATCAAAACCTGTTCAACTGTATGAGCGTGAAGAAGCAACAAACATACACACACACATTCACTAACTTTCGCCTTTATAACTAGCGGCTGCCAACGGCTTCGCCCGCTTAATATTAAAAAACATATCTCAAAGAAATATACTTTCGGAATAAAAAGTGGTAGTCTATGGGCTATTTCAGGACATGGTCTACCCAAGTACAAAGTTTCATCAAAATCCGTTCAGCCGTTCGAGCGTGGTGAAGTAACAAACATACACACAAACTTCAACAGCAGCTAGTAATATATAACCCTAAACACAAAAAAGATATCAAAATAAGGCTACATTATCCCTTTTATCCGTGATTCAATAAATCGTATCAACATTGTTAAGTCGCAACATCGCTCTAACAACGTCTCCGCTCCATCATGGCGTCATCGCATCGCTTCCATTGTACACATTCGTTTTACCGTCTCCAGGCGCGACAAGTATTTCTACTTACACCCACTTGACGAGACAAGAACACTCCCAACTTTAAGAGTTTTCGACTTCAGATGGTATTGTCGCGAGATACTGAAAGTGACACCTCGATTAATGATCTGGTTATGGATTTATGTGATCTCACTTATGTGTCGAGTTTGTCTGTTAAGAGCGTACTTCCCAAGGTACATTTTTACACAACTGCTCTACGTGCTCATTACACATCTTTCTTTAGGTATCTTGTTGACATCATCTAGTTTTTTATTGAAATTATATCATAATGTAACACTAATCCAGTAAAGACCTCTGAAAATCTGCTATTTTGCGTGAACTATATTACTCATAAGTCTATGACCAGTGCGTGTTGCCAGTGATGACATATGGCTCTGAAACATGGTCGCTTACAATAGGCCTCATCAGAAGGCTTACAGTCACCCAAAGAGCAATGGAAAGGGCTATGCTCGGAGTTTCCTTGCGTGATCGCATAAAGAATGAAGATATCCGCAGGAGAACCAAGGTCGCCGACATAGCCCGAAGAATCGCCAAACTTAAGTGGCAGTGGGCAGGGCACATTGCTCGTAGAACGGATGGCCGATGGGGCCGAAAGGTTCTAGAGTGGCGACCGCGCACCGGAAGACGCAGCGTTGGAAGGCCTCCCACAAGGTGGACCGACGACCTGGTGAGGGTCGCGGGAGTGCGGTGGATGCGAGAAGCACAGGATCGGTCATTGTGGCGACGCTTGGGGGAGGCCTATGTTCAACAGTGGACGTCTTTCGGCTGAAATGATGATGATGATGATATTACTCATAAATTAAAAACAAAAGAAAATATAACTGTAAGTACACACCTTGCACATTTAATCAAAATTCTAAATACAAGATAACTATTTACAAGCATATTTTGATGCCAATTTGGACGTATGGTATCCAACTCTGGGGCTGTACTAAACGGAGCAACAGCAAAATAATACAACCGTTCCAAAATAAAGTACTTAGGAATGCTGTAAAAGCACTTCGGTATATCAGAAATGACGACCTCCACCGTGACCTCAAAATGGAACTCGTCACCACCATCATTCAAAAATTTGCTGAAGCCCACGAACACAGACTTCACCGACACGTGAATGTTGAGGCTATACAGCTGTTAGACAATATGGACCTAGTGCGTATACTAAAGAGAACTAAACCTTTTGAGTTAGTGTAGTGTTTAAAGTTAGTGTATAATAGTGATCAATGCTGTGCTATGCATATTACACATGAACAAAGTGTTTTTATCAATATCAGACGCTAAGAAAGTGCTGTGGACTTCTATAAGTGCTAAAGGACGCTATTCTTAGTTTAAGCAAAACCGTATAAAAATAAGTTAGAGTTAAATTACTTATTAGTCTTTTAGGCTAGATTGTAATCAATTATTAAGAAATTTATTCTTAATAATGAGGAAAAAAAAAAATTCTAAATGATGACATTTTTTTTTCTAAAAACTTTTAAGGTTCAAAAAGAGAACCGGGCAAGTGCGAGTCGGACTCGCGCACTGACGGTTTCGTACAAACTTACCTATGAAAACAGTTCAATACCCGAACTAAGTTACTAAGATTTTACCGAATCACATAATAAGCTGTTTTTATGTGTCGTAACTACAAATTTAAAATTTTTAGATTTTTCCTACACTTGTGCTATAAGACCTTGCTTCATGCCAAATTTCAGGATTCTAGGTCAACGGAAAGTACCCTATGAATTTTGATTCCCTAAAGAGTGTCGAAATATACGTTATTTGCGACATAAACGGCCGTATCTTTTTTTTTCGTTAACCCAGAAATTTGATTTTTTCACAGCTTCAAGGGACCACAGATTTGAGTAAATGGTTTTAATTTCAACAATACCTTCACGCTTTCTAAAGATAAAGGGTCTTGACAGACAGACAGATAGACGGACAAACAACAAAGTGATCCTATAAGGGTTCCGTTTTTTCCTTTTGAGGTATGGAACCCTAAAAACACGTATTTTCTGGAACAAGATTTTGAAATACAGTGAATGACGGAATTATCGAATGCCAAGAGAGAATTCAGGTGTTACCTCTATTTTATCACATTGCTTTTTTATCAAACATTGCGTTGGATGAATCAACAAGCTTTTAAACCATGCTCAGGTTGACGACTGACGGGTCGGGAAGGGCCCTCTTAATCCACTTTTTTCTAGGTCAGTCGTTCTAAACCTTTCACCATTTTCCATCCATGTTTGTAAGGATAAAATTACAAGGGGGCTAGAGCTTGTGCTGAATCGGTGCATAATGGGTCAAGTAACTTGATTTGATTACACGCAGGTCACTGCTACCTCAGGACATCAAGACATTTTTAATTCTATTACCAAGAAAATAATAAACGTCTATAACATGTATAAGCAACCACGATGGTACTCGTATGTTACTTGTTTGCAGATTTAATAAGCCCACGTAAAAATTAAAACTGATCAGTAGTACACAGTACATCTTGCCGGAGTCTAAGCTTGTGGATCTTTAAGTCAAGAGTGAATGAGATCCTTTTAGGTAAGCGTGCTCCATCGTCGACCACATCCTCGTCACCATCAGGTGAGATAGTGGTCAAGCGCGAGCCTACCAACAATGAAAAAAAAACACTAAAATTAATATTGATTTTCCCCATAGTCATGACTTACGATTGTGACATGATCCATGCGCCGTATGCCCACATTTATGGGCTGACCAAGCTGTGGGGACAGCGAAAACTTTGTGTATTATTCCTCGGCGCTTGCAAACCATAAATAAAGCTACTCATTTCCATAGTGTCTGCTGCAATCTAGCTAACGTAGACTACGAACATAACATAATTTGTACG
This sequence comes from Mythimna pallens, assembly GCA_961205895.1. Classification (NCBI taxonomy): domain Eukaryota; kingdom Metazoa; phylum Arthropoda; class Insecta; order Lepidoptera; family Noctuidae; genus Mythimna; species Mythimna pallens. The sequence goes on along the minus strand of OY540847.1, from coordinate 19,844,248 downwards.
TATAGGTTAGATAGTAATTAAAATGTTAACAGTAGATTTAAAAAAAGAAATATTTAGGTGGAAATCATCTTATGACATCTCGCGCTCTTGGGTGGAGCGAGAGGGCGTGTCAGACTTTTACAGACTAAAACCCACTCGTCTGTTCCTTCTTTGCCTTGTGCTCCTGGGTCCCGAGGCTTATTATCACTTAACTCATGGCCCCAGTAGGCTTCGACCCTGCTGGGCCTCTGCGATTTGCTGACATCTCCTTGAGGCGTGCGTGGGACACTACGCGCCGTCGACGACTTGGGCTCGGTCCTGATGATTACCGGACGACCGGACGGCGTGCTATCCATTGCTCGCCGTCCGATGTTTTCAATAGATGGTAAACCAGTTGCCGGGGTAGCGAGACAAAACCCTGCAACTCATAGGGCAACTGAAGGAACACGGGTAGGTTTTAGCAAATAAAAGTTTGACACACCCTCTCGTCCACCCAGAGTGGAAGGAGTAATTTGATAGTTATCCACCCAAAAAATAAGGGGGTAAAAACCAGTTAATAGGCCAAGAGAATTGTTTGAGCGTCTACATAATTAAAGGTGCGGTCAAAGTCGAGCCATGTAAAGTCACAGTAAAAATAGATTCTTCACCTAAAATATCTCCATATTTTTATGGTAAAATATGCTTTACTGCTTTACCAATTCAGTTTTAACACATCATTTCATAGTCATAGCAAGGTGATTGCCTTGCAATGACTTTAGACGTTTGACGATGCTTGCTTTTGCGACGACAATGACGTTGTTTTACTAAAAATGTGATAGTTAAATGAAATAAAATTTGATTAATTATAGTCAAACATACGTCATCATCTTTCAGCCCTTGTCCCATATTACTTTTTCATTCCATTCTATGCTGTCAGCAGTCACGCTATCACTAAATCCCTTTTCTTTCATGTCACTCCTCTCATTATCCATTCATCTTTTCTTTGGATTCCCTCTTCCTCTCCATCCATCCACATATATGTTCATAACTCTATTAGCAACATCCGGTTCATCGCTCCAGTTCACGTGAATATACCAAGATAAATGATTCACTGGCGCTACTTTCAAACTTTCTCTAATGTACTCATTTCTCACTAAACATTTCCGTTACTCCACACTTCTATCTCAACATTCTCATTTCCGATATATCCAAACGCCTTCTCTCAAAGACATGAACAACGGCCCTTTTTAGGGCCAAATCATGAATGTTTTCTAATATAGTCGGTCCAGATGCAAAGAGTTAAACTAAACTTTGCCCCTATGCTATAGTCTTCACTGTGTCCATAGTTTCAAAAGGTATTATATTCTAAGTCAACAAAGGAAATAATCTGACGAAGGTATGAACGCCACGTCTGCACGGTTGACCATACATATGAGTATGTAGCACTAAATATAATGTTACTGGGACGAACGTCTGGCTAAGATTACAAGCTGGCTAGCTCTCAATTTGCGCAGGAAATGGCCATCTGCTGAGAAATAGCCCCGCACTTGGTAATTTGTTACCAGATGTGGTCCAAGATGTCAGATTAGGGTCGTGTATAACAAGGCAGCAAACATTGTCTTATGAAATGAAATACGTTGCTTTTGTACTTTTTTGTTTTTCTTTTATTTATTCATTTAAAACTTTATGCACTAAACATTGTACAAAGGCGGACTTAATGCCTTAGGCATTTTCTACCATTCGACCTTAGGGTGGTGCAGAAATATAACATGGCAGGTGCAACTTAATAAAAGACTGACAGAGAGGAAACAAGAACAATAATAAATATATACTTAGATACATACATACAAATAAAGAATGATATTGAGAAAAAAAAAACGAATACAACATATCAAGAGTGTGATGAATCTACCAACTTCTTGCGAAGGTGTTCTCGTGCTTTCATTTTAAAGGACAATCGACTGGTTGCCATCCTGATGTTCAGAGGGAGCGCATTCCTCTTTTGTGTTATGAGTTGCATTTTGATACCCTTTTTTATATTTAAAAATTGTTTTTGGGTTCGGTATTAAAATTTTAGGTAACTATTGTTGTATATTTATTTAAAAAAATGTTTGTCTTGTAAAAAGTAAATAAAATATGGCATCGCTTTGTTTCGCATTTCATCGTCTGGTAATGTGCCCGAAAAACTGTCAGTTTTGCTATGGCAATGTGTATGGCAATGTGCACGGGTGTATAGGTCACGCATTGTTAACAAGGCGTTTAGATAGGTCATTATACTATATCAGCCGGTAGTATATATTCCTATAGGTATATAATCGTAATTTATTAAGTACTAGCTGCCCGGCGAACGCCATCTACTGGCATTACAATTAATTTTATAATGACATTTTAATTAGAGATGTCTGTATTCGGTTTATTTTTCGTGATTTTTTTCCAACCTTCCTTGGACTATTTCGAATATTTGAAGAACAAAATTAGCAAAATCGGTCCAGCCGTTTTTGAGTTATAGCGAAACTAAAGAACAGCTATTAACTTTTATGTATATAGACTTTATAAGTACGTAAATTATATAGCAATTATTTAACTGTTTCTCTAAAAAAATCCAAAGCGTTTTAGTAGAAAACGCCTATTGCCTGTACCACAACCCTCGAATCTCTTCGAGCGTCAATAATATATAAAGTATCAAGTTATTGAAAGCCTCCGTCTTGCTTGTTATATACTTTATTCTCTAAATAAATAGTTATTTAGTAGTCCTCAAGTTTTTGCTTAAAGGGCCAGTAGAACCACCCCCTACTCCGAAAGTAAATGCTGGCTTGCGGACGGCGAGCAATGGGTAGCTCGCCGTCCGACCGTCCAGTAACCATCCGGACCGAGCCCAATTTGTTGACGGCGCGTAGTGTTCCACGCGCGCCTCAGGGAGATGTCAGCAAAACCATAGGGGCCCAGCAGGGTCGAAGCCTACTGGGGTCATGGGTGATGCGAAAGAAGGAACAGGAGTGGGTTTTTAATCGTAAAAGTCTTACACTATCTTACGCTGCGCCCAAGAGCGGGGGATGTCACTGGATGATTTTAAAAACTCCGAAAGCAAATGATGAGGTTAGTCAGTAGCTGGTGTCAGCGGCTTGCCCCAAGGTAACATACTCCTAGGATAAAAAGTATCCTATGTGCTATTACAGGACATAGTCTATCTGAGTGCCAAATTTCATCAAAATCCCTTTAGCCGTTTGAGCGTGAAAGAGTAACAAACGTGCACACACATACAAAATGGGTATCACTAAAATTATCTGTTAACTAGTGCGCCTCACCATCAACGATTGCATCACTGTTTACTGTCAGGTGGGATCGCAGTCAAGCACTAGTTTATATCATTAAAAAAAAAACTGTTTGACCTTTGGATACAAGCAAGGACAAAGGAATATAAAACGTAACTTTAACCAGATTAAGGATTTCAGTCTAGTGGTGACGAGGGGCTCGGATCATTGAAAACAATATTTTATGGTTTAGAAAAGGAAAAAACCACAGTATTGAAGTAGGCTAGATTTGTTTTGGCTACACTCCAACAGATGTCCAACCACTTTCATTTGAAGCTAAGCCAACAAACCCCGCGCAACTTTTTCAGAATCATCAAATTTCTTCTCCTGGTATGGGTAGAGTGAGAGAGAGTATCAAACTTTTATTTATTATCTACTATAATGTACACCATTACACATACAGAAAAAAACTAAAACGCATACATACAATGGGCGGCCTTATCGCATTTCGCGATCTCTTCCAGGCAACCTGGAATGGACAGTAATTGCCTGGACAAGAAATGGGGCTGTCATTGGTGTGACAAAACCCGTATTAAACATATATATTATAATAGATACACAGATATATACATATGCTATATAATAGATACATATATATTCATGCATAATCATTAAAAGCTATAGACAGAAATATAAACGACGACTATCAATATTCACAGCTACAGGTAATGTTCCCTAACAAGTCTTTTAAAAACAAGCAACGATTAAGCGCGTTTAATTGTGTCTGATAATTCATTCTACAGACGAGCAGTCTGGACAGTAAATGATTTATCATACAAAGTCGTGGTAAGGATAAGCATTTTAAGCTGTAAGTTCTCTGATGACCTTAACGAATTTGTGTGTGAGTTGCAGAGAATCTCAAAACGTATACCGACTATTCTTCCAGTTGCCTTTTGCTTGCAAGGCCCACGGTAACTATTTCAAACAATTCTGCAAAATAATCCCCGCACTTGATAACTCAAATTGATTTTCTCAGCTCGAGCTTTGAACTGGCATTGTACAAGAACTTGTATACAATTGTTTCCATTGTGGTATTTGTACTTCGGGCTACTTCATTTGGTGTATAAATTTGGAATTTGTGTTTTAAATACGAAATTTTTGTTAAATAAATACATGTAGCTGGATAGAAAGGGAAGCCAAAGAAAAGATGGATGGATTGTATGAAGATTGATATGAAAGAAAAACAAAATAGTGATGAGTGAGTGACGAGTGACAGGGCAGAATAGAAGAAAAAAACATATTGCGCCGACCCCAATTAACACGGGACAAGGGCAGGAAGGAAGATGATGATACAAAATTATTGTTAATTCCGTAATATGTTCACGTCAATGGTAAAATTATTTTAATTTGACCTCATCTTACTTTATCTAACGTCTATCAGGGGCTTAGCCCGCGTGAAGGTAACTTTCTCTATACAAACTTTGGACCCCCGTGTAACCATTTTCTTATGCATCGATTTTTTATATTCTTTGGCCCTTTTCTGTACAACAAAGTTAACGCAATTTTGTCCATGTAGCATTTTAATTTAAAAATTAAAAAGGAGCATTGTAAAAATGTTATAACAACATAGTTGCAAAAGGGGAAAGAAACTTTTCTCATACATCGCTGTGCTGACATGTATTTTTTTTTCTTTTCGCCAAAAGTGAAACTTAGGCCATATCTTAAAGGACTGTAAGATAAATTAATAGCAAAAAAATTATGTCTACCAACCGTAACCAAACTAAATTAGAGACATTTAGTGTATTGCTATAGTTTGTTATGAGGCGTTATTTTTCTGAAATAAAAATACTGTACGTCTGATATCTTAAGTTTCTCATTGTTAAATATAGTTTTAGTTTCGGTTTTTTATGGTGAGTACGCATTAAATAGTGTCAATCACTATCACAACACTATCGCGTATCTTTTGTAGTTATGAAAAAATATGACTGTAAAAAAATATGACAGTAATAACGACTTTAATCTATTTCATCAAAGGAAACCTCAAAATAACGAAAATAGGTAACGCCTAACAAAAATATACTAGTAATGCTTCTGTATGTATCTTTGTTCGGTTACAGTTTAAATACCTGGTTCTTTTTGCTATTGATTTCTGATATTGGCCTCTAATATATAACCTAGGTTTCATTTCTGGCGAAAGGAAAAAGTAAATCATGTGTTATGACGACACAAAAAAATTATTGGCTGCCGTAAGTTGATTAATTTTAAGTTTGTTTTGTATTGACATTGTTTCGAATAGTTACCAATATATACACATTGCATACAGAGCAGTAGTGGCGGACTGGTAATGGCCCCGACTTATGAATTGTAAGTCGCTTGTTCAAACCCAGCCAAGCGCATTAGTTTGTGCCATTTATTTTATCATCACTGGTCTCAGGACGGTGAAGGAAAACATCGTGAGAAAACCGGCATCTCCTAGAACCAAAAAATCGAAGACATCCACCAACCCACACTGCACCCGGGAGGTAGATTACGGCGCATTTCCTCTCCTAGAGAGTAGGCTTGAGTCCCAGCAGTGGGAAAATTACAAGGCTTACTATGCTATGCTACATACACATTACACAATACGATTACTAGTATCAGCTGTACGTTGTTATGTCTGTCACTAAGTTTCTCCTTTTATTATATGTATAGAAGACAATAATAATTTATTTCAGACTTAATTTTCAAACAAAATTATGTCAATGGTGATTTGTTAAGAGCATTTCTCTTTACACAACATTGTTTTACTTTATATAGGTAATTTTTATGCCTTAACAAATTTAAATCTAACACATACATCGTTCAAATTTGTAAACTATTGGTCACCCTATTTTGAACCGTAATGCTGAAATAGGTCCATGAACTATAACATTCTCTTCAGCTATTTGGTTTACATTATTATTTCACCGACAGTGAATCTTTGCCTCGGGCATAACTTTGAACATAACTTGAGTCTGTGTACTAAATATTTTGATACTTGACCTTTCAAAATAATGTTTGTTGGAGATTTTTTGTTTCTAGTGATAAATGGTAGAATGTCTTGAAAAAGTTGAGGTTTTATGCGATCGTTCTTGTTGAAGTACTTACGTATAAAAATTGTACTAAGGTTTTACGAGAATACGTTAATTTTAAAAGCTTTTTGTAATGTTGATTTAAGATTTTAGTCCAAGCTTCTGTAAGAAGATACACCCGTCTGCAGGAACATTTCGACGGGGGTAAAGTAAATAAAGTTATCTGCAATATTGTGATTTTCTGATAGTTGCAGAAACTTACTAAATATTCATATTCTAAGATATGGAAACATGTCTTTAAAATGTCAAAAATGCAGAAATTATTGTTGTATTTTAACAATATTTTTGGAAAAAAAAATACTTTGCTTATTATTCACTTATAATTATCAGAAATTAATCAAATTGCAGATAACTTTATTTACTTTGCACCCGTTGAAATGAAACAGTTGTTGTTGTTGTTGGTCTTAAAAGTCAAAGGGTAAATTAAAGAACATCAGTGGGGTTTAAACAGAAAAATCTGATATGCTCTCTCGCTCCACACCAGAACGGAAGAAGTGAATATGAACCAAAGAAAATGTACAACCGGGGTAAGAGTGGCCATGACCAATAAGGTTTAATTTATTCGTGGAAAAAAAAATCTAAATTAATTCACCGGGCGCGGGTGAGTCGTGGAAGTGTAACCAACAGTTCCACTTTTTAACACAGAGTTTTTTTAAGGTGGGAAATCATTCTCACTCTAGCGTGGAACGAGAGGGTGCGTCAGACTTTTACTGACTCAGACCACATCTATGTTCATTCTTGGTCTTGCGTTCCAGAACCACGGGTTTCTCTTTTTGGCGCGCATGGAATACTACGTGCCGTCGATGACGCAGGCTCAGTCCGGATGGCTACAGAGATGAAGAGCTAAAACAGAGTTACGTTCGCATTTGCACTATGTTTGTTTATGTTTTCACATTTTTTTTATTAAATTCGTTAATCTACTTAGTAAAAACAAAATCAATCTGCCTTTTCCTAAAAAAATGTTAGCCGTTAAAGCTTAAAAATATTATCAGGAACGTTTGCAAAAATATTATGATCTTAAGCCTTTGGGGAATAAAAACTTAATTGAATTTACTTCGATTCGGCGCTTAATCGAGTTTACGGAGAATTTCAGAGGCCTTGATGGATTCTGTGTTGTAATTATGTTTTTCACTTAGATTTAATGGGTACCAATTTTGGTTGTTAGTTGATCAACGTTTGTTTTATTTTTTTGGGGCGAAAAATAATTAAATATCTTCTGGCGCACTGGATGGAGTGAGAGGAAGTATTAGAGTATTACTATCAAGTACCCACTTATGTTTTTCAGTTGGCTTTTGCGTTTCAGGGCCCGTACTTCTACAGCCTTGGCAGGCATTGACCCTGACGGGCCCTGTCACTCCTGCTGACAGCTCTTTGAAGCTAGTTGATCAACCTTCGTATATCTTAAAGGTGCAAACTTAAGACTGAAATCTTAATTGCTACGTTAAACACCCTTTTTAGTTTTTTTTCTTCACATTGAATTAATTGAATTCTCATATTCACAGTACCTACAAGTATCCATTAAAATAATAGTTACTAGCTTTTGCCCGAGGCTTTGCTCACGTACATAAAATATAGCTTATGACACTCAGGAATAAAGCAGCTTTCTATCGATAAAAAAAAATACGAACCAGTACTTTCAGAGATTACTTCCTACAAACAAAAAAAAAAACACTTTATAATAGCACTAAACGTAGGGTCGAGGTAGATGGGCAGGATATAAACTATGTCGATGAGTATATCTACTTAGGTCAGTTAGTTTCTTTCGAAAACAGGCAGCAGAAGGAAATTGATCGCCGTATCAAAAACGCCTGGAAAAGCTACTGGTCCATGAAGACGCTAATGAAGGGAGATCTACCGATCTCCCTGAAGCGAAAACTCATTGATATGTGTATTCTGCCGGTCCTAACCTACGGTGCCCAGACATGGTCGCTCACCGATTCGCAAAAGTTTCGCCTTGGGGTTTGCCAACGAGCAATGGAGCGCAGCATTCTGGGTGTCAAGAGGACCGACAGAGTGAGGAACACCATGCTGCGTCAAAAGACGGGAATTATGGACGTCGGAAAAAAGGCTGCCAGGCTAAAATGGGATTGGGCGGGTCACATCAGCCGCATGCACTCTGACCGTTGGGCAAGAGTCTCCACAAAGTGGGTACCGAAAGATGGACGACGCCGCCGAGGTCGCCCTGGGAAGAGGTGACGAGACGACCTAGATGCCGACCGTAAGGACTGGTTCGAGGTGGCTCAGGAAAGGAATACCTGGAAGAAGTTGGGGGAGGCCTTTGCCCAGCAGTGGGACAGTATAGGCTAATAAAAAAAAATAAAAAAAATATGAGTACAGATTTAAAATATTAATACCTACCTACTAAAGACTGAAAATTTAATTGATTTTATATATTAAAACCTAATTATGTACATAAATATAAAATACAAAGTACACTCAGGCGTCGAAGTACTCCTCCACAAATATTAATAGTAACTTATTTCCTACTCCTACTTTAGGCAGTAAAAGCGACGACCTAGAGATTCCGACCTGCATAGATATGTTAATAACAGATTACCATAGAGATATGCTAAGAATACCAACAGCAGCCTTAAGCAGGTAATACATGCCGTATGTAGGTATTCTACCTAATTATAATGAATACCTAACAAATATATTTTTCAAGGTGACATTTTATGACACCTCCTTAACCAATATGACATCTCCTGCTTTCTAGTGGAGCAGGAAGGCATGTAGATTGTTATTGACTAAAACCACACCTGTGTTTTTTAGTTGCTTTTTGCGTTCTAGGGAATTTCTGAAAAGGAAAACCGTGATCGTCGTAGAATTAGATTTAAAAAAAAATGAAAATCAATCCCGTTAATTTTTCTGTCTGTGCCTTTCTTTATTCCATTGTTTAGAGTCACCTCTCCTCATCGTTTTTCGCCAGACATACCTGAGCTGGTTCGTCGAGATATTCAAATTTTCTGTTTTCATTGCAAGATGTTTCAAAAGTAACTCTTTTGATACATCTCGCAGGCCCTGAACACGAACGACAAATGAAGGCCCACAGGTAAGTTTTAATCATTAAAAATCTAACGCTTCCTCTCGCTCCACCACGTTTGGAAGAAGTTATTTGATTTCCCACCCTCAAAAAAAAGGTAAGAGGGTGTCAACTTTCGATCCACAAAGGACCTTGGTTTTCGAGTCTTCTCGTCACATTACCAAAGGTGGTACACCTCAGGGTGGTTCTCATTGCTGTTTGTAATTTTTAAAAAGTCTCTTCTTAATTCCAACCCTTAGAAGTTGCTTCTAAAAGGAAGACTCAGCCCTGGTACGAAAGGCAACGAAGGAATAAGAGTGGGGTTTTAGTCAGTAAAAGTCTGACATGCCCTCTCACTCCGGCCAAGAGCGAGGATGTCATTGGATAATTTTCTCACCTACAAAAAAAACCCTTAGAAATAGGTATCTAATGTACTATTTTGCCACACTTCGTCTATTTTATTTCAAAGCAATTCCAACTTATATCACTTAGTGATAAGTAAATAAATAAAAGCGAATAACGTCCCACAGAACGAAACACACTAGCCACAAACGACACAGACTTCAGCAAACAAACAAACAAACAATTCCACTAACAAAGTAGCGAGCGATTTATTTGCGCTAGCAAACCGCGCCGTTTCTCACTATATACGCTTCTTTAGCGAGCCGTCCTCGCAGCGTTTACTTAGGAGCTGTTGGTTTAGGCCATGGTCACAGTGATACGATTTGCGACTCTGACGAAAATTTGAAGTGTGTTGTTGACTGTTTGTAAGTAGAAATCGTGGTCTGGGTACAAAGGATGTTTATTGCTTAAGGTCTAAATTGATTACTGCAGATAGAGGGTTGTCAATTTCTTGTATCACTAAATACTTGACAGGCCTGTCGTCAAGTATTTAATGGTACAAGAAATTGTTGATCTAGTGGTTAGTGGCCCTGACTGCTATGCCAGAGGTAATGATGAGCACGATTATTTGTTCTGTTACTGGGTGTAATTTATCTTCAATATTGTATGTATTTAGAAATATTTAAGTATGTTTATCAGTTGTCTAGTACTCATCTCATACTCATTGCACAAGCTCTGTTTGGTTGCGGACTTGATTGACTTGGCAGTGTGTGATAATTGTGAAATATTATTATCAGGTATATTATTATTAATTAGAGAAACTAGCGATAGCTAATTGGCACTTAAATTAAATTACAGCCTTCTAGATTAAGAATCTCTAAATGCCATCCACTAGTGATTAAAAAAATGTACGTCATAGTAAATACGTAACGGTTTCCCGACCTTCACCTGCCTTCATTTCCCTTGAGTTCTTAATTACTTAAGTACCTAGTTTATGTTTTTTTTTTAATTAGTGATGGGATGAAATAAGCAGACCAGGAACCGGAACAGGTGGATGAACTTATGACCTTGAGAGGCTGCGGTTTTTTATTTAGAAATGATAGCGATTCCTTTTAGTCCAGCCATGTCACACCGCCCGAACTCTGTCCACCATTAAAAGTCTGACACGCCCTCGCATTCCACCCTAGGGCGGGAAAAGCCATTGGATGATTTATCACCTTAAAAAAAACCATTACACTCACAAACTATCGCCTTTATAATATTATTTATTTATTCTTCATGTACAGTGGTCGTACACAGGCGGACTTAATGCAATCAGGCATTCTCTAACAATCAATCTTTGGGTTAAAAAAGATATCACTTAGGAGGTGTGTACAATAAATAAGTAACAGTACTAGGCCCATTGCATTTTTTAACGTATGTAAATGATATGAATAACTGCATCACAAACAGTACATGCTACCAGTTTGCGGATGACACTTGCCTTGTTATTGCTGATAGAGATCCTCAAATAGCATGCGAACGCCTACAACATGACCTGGATGCTCTAACAAGATGGTGTCACGATGCTGGCTTAGTACTTAATGCAAGCAAAACTAAATTATTGGTTATTAAATCTCCATACATTAAAAAATTGCCCTTACAGAAGAACTTAATAGCCCATGACCATGACTGCTTGCATACGGTCAATGCGATAAACTGTAACTGTCCACAAATAGATGTTGTCAATAAACAAACATATCTGGGAGTAGTTATAGACGATAAGTTTAACTGGAGTTATCACATAGAACGTGTTTGCGATAAACTTCGGCAATTTCTTGCTATTATGACCATACTAAAAAACCGTCTGCCCTTCAAAGTGAAGATAATGCTTTATTACGCGATGGCGGAATCATACATCCAGTATGGCCTTAGTAGCTATGGTCGTACCTATAAAACCTATCTTGACAGTATCTACAAAATTCAACTTCAAATTTTAAAAATAATAGTATCTCCCAAAATTAGAAATAAATTTTACGACAATATAAATGGCCTCTTTAAACACTGCAATGTCTTACCAGTTCATACTCAAATAAATTTTTTGTTACTAAAAGAACAGTTTTTCAATAAGCATCTAATAAACAAAATCGAACATCCTGTATGCACTCGGGCGATTTCTGAGAATAGGCTTCGTACACAGCGCGCCAACAATACGTATGGCGAGCGAACTACCGGGTATATTGTACCGAGACTTATTAATAGTCTACCCTCAGAAATAAAAAAAAATATTACACACAAAAACATCAAATACAAACTTAAGCAATATTACTTAAATATTATTTAATAATGTTTTTTTTTTACATGTTTGCGGACCATAAGACTTTGAAAAAAATTGTTATCGACAATAACGTACAAATATAAAAAAAACTTATTTTGTATAGTTTCGATGTTGAGATGGATTCATGATAGCACAAGTTTAAACCTTAGTGGTTTTTTAGTTGCTATGTAACTAAGACTATCCTGTATTGTTATGTATTAATAATAAATAAATGAAAAAAAAAAAAAAAAAAAAACAGCTGGTAATACAAAAATAATGTAATATCATTAAATTAAGTTGTTAAAAATTAATAAATAATAATATTAATAGGTCTTTACCTATGTAATTGGAGATTCTATAACCAGCATTTTCAGAATTAATTATCTGTGGATTGGCGCGCAATTAATTTAATTTCAATTTCAGTCATTTGTTTTTAGATAGTTTTTTGTTTTTGTGACATTGTGGTAGTTTTTGGCGCTATGGATAAACTGAAAATTCGTACAATTTTCGAATAGGAGTTCCTACGTAGAAATACCGCTGCGCAAACAACACGAAACATTAACGACGTGTACGGGCATAACACTGCTTGCATAAACACAGTCCATTATTGGTTCAATCGTTTTAAATCTGGAAATTTTGAGTTGAAGAACGAGCCTCGCGGTCGGCCGGTAACTATTGTCGACAACGACGAATTAAAGGCGATAGTCGAAGCGGATCCATCTCAATCTATGGCTGAGCTTGCTGCGGGCCTTGGAGTTAGTGTCAAAACAACATTGAAGCACTTGCGTCAAATCGGAAAGATAAAAAAGCTAGATAAGTGGGTGCCACACGAACTAAGCGACCGACAGCGAGATTTACGTGTCGAAGCATGCATAGCACTACTGAATCGGCATAGAAACGAGGGAATTCTTAATCGAATTGTTACCTGCGATGAAAAGTGGATCCTGTACGACAACCGTAAGCGTTCGTCTCAGTGGGTGGATCCGGGTACAGCACCTAATCAGTGCGCTAAAAAAAAGATTACTCATAGGAAGATGATGGTGACTGTCTGGTGGACCAGTGCCGGACTTTTACATCACAGCTTCTTACCGAATGGCACAACAGTGACGGCAGATGTCTATTACAGCCAAGAATTGCAAACAATGATGGAGAAGCTCGCAATTCAACAACCAAGACTAGTCAATCGCTCTTCCCCATTGCTTCTCCACGACAACGCGCGAGCTCACACTTCACGACAGACCATCGCAAAGCTACAAGAGTTACAGCTGGAAGCTCTCCGTCACCCACAGTACTCACCGGACCTTGCCCCAACAGATTTCTACTTTTTTTCGAAATTTAGACAATTTTTTAAGTGGGAAAAAATTCAACACCCGTGATGCAGTACAAAACGCTTTCGCTGACTTCATCGCCTCCCGTCCGGCAGACTTCTACAGTAAAGGGATAAACAAACTGCCATCAAAATGGCAAAATTGTATTGATAATTTGGGCCAGTACTTTGATTAGCTGAAATAAAAAAATTACCAAAATTTTTATATTTTAAAATTATCATACAAACCTCCAGTTTCATAGGTAAAGACCTAATATATTCGAAGACATCCACCAACCCGCACTGGGCCCACGTGGTAGATTATGGCCCATTCCCTCTCCTAGAGAGGAGGCCAACAGTGGGAACATTATAAGGCCGACTATGCTATGCTATGCTATGCTAAGTTGCTTATTAAAATACGTATCTATTAGTGTGAAGACAGAAGTATAGATGAGCAACATAAATGAAATTGTGCCTCAAAATCCTGTCTGTTTAACGTCCTCATAAAGCGTGTATATATGCCGACCAGACAAAGAACGGCTCGGTTTACGATAGCACTCACGTCACGATAACGACTCAAGGCATCGAAAGTCGTTAAGAACGTTAAGCTTTAAGCCTGACGTTAGTACGGAGCAGGGGCGTAGCGTGGACTAATTTAAACGTAGGCGAAAGCGCATCAGCCAGGCCTTTTCCTTTAATAAATCAGACTGATAAAGAAACAGCGACTTTAGCAAGCCAGTGTTGAACCATATCGTTGATTACAATCTGGTGAAATAGTGGCTAAACGCGAGACTATAAATTATAAAAAAAAAATCCTTGTTCTTAAAGATCCCTCCCAAGCGCGAGGCCCCTTTGGGTGTGAGGCTGTGGGCGAAGGGCCGCTTCACCCACGCCTAGCTACAATACCGGTACGGAGCAGTGATATTAATTATACATTTTATAGCACAGCATAAACATAATAAGCCTTATAATGTTTCTCCCACTGCTGAGGATCTGACCTCCTCTAAAAGAGAGGGATGTGTCATACGAGGGCACAGCGTTGTGCGGGTTGGACACATAAATACGTGTCAATATGTTTTTTTTTTTTAAATTTAATATATGAACTAGTGCTTGACTGCGATCTCACCTGATGGTAAGAACATAATGTGATTGACGTGGTCCGCCCGGATGATGCCGCCACGAATGCATTCTGGCGTAGCATTTGGTCGGTGCCCGTCTGTCACACTGAGGGTGGCTGGATGCGTGATGTCGAGCGCGTGTGCGTTGATGTACCAGAAATGGAAAAAGTTGTAATTACGCCACTAGACGTAGTCAGAGCAGTTCGTCCGTTACCTAATTGGAAGTCTCCAGGTAAGGACGGACTGCACGACTTCTGGTTAAAATGGTACAGCAGCCAGAAGCGCATGTGAGCCATGCGCTCCTGGCATCGCAATTCCAGTCATCTTTAGAATCTGGGTCGCTACCTCAGTTTCTCACAACTGGTATCACCCATCTACTCCATTAGACAGGTAGTCCCATGGAACCCAAGATTTATAGGCCGATTACATGTTTGTCGACGGTCTATAAACTTCTTACATCCATTCTGAGAGCAAAAATTAATGTACATATAGAGAAAAATTTGATAATGTCTGCCTCTCAGAACAGGTGTAGGAATGGGTCTCGTGGTACTAAGGAGCTGCTCCTCATTGACATGGCCATAAGCCAAGAGGTTCGTCGATCTCGCAAGGATCGATACATACATCGTCAAACATATAGATTTCATGTCAAAGTTGCACATGACGTCATAACGTGGTCGCTGACTTAACTAACTTACGGACTTCTACCAGTAACTCGCTTACGGAGCGACGCGCGTATGTAATTGTGTTACGAACGGTAACTTATTCACGAGAGAACTAAATACGATGAGACGTTAAAGACGACCTGGGTGGAATGAGTTTTGTTTCAAAATGAGAGCTTTTGAAATTACAAGCTCATAAGATATTTATTGGCTTTGTTTCTTAGGTTGGTAAAGTATCGGTAATCTCCTTGAGGTACTTATATAAGGTTGTTGGTATTTATCTGTCTTATTTATACAGGGTTGCCGGTAACTCTACGTATTCCTTGCAGGACGTCATGGTTGGACTAAAATGACTGAATAGCTGATAAGACAAGGATATTTTTCTAGTAATTTGTATATCAGGCGTAGTATTTAGACAACATTTTGTATAAAGTATTAGCAAAAGTTATAAAAAAATTAATAATATATTCGATTAAGACTGTTATTTGATTAGTGATATTTACCAAAGATTTAGTAATTTTTGGACTTTTAATGACTTAGAAAAAGATCGCATCAATTATGATAATAACTTAAATTTTAGTACAGTTGCACCGTAAATAGTTTTCAAATTGGCTTCAAATGACTACGCGCAGTGATTTTTTTCCATTTTTATCGTCACTCATTCATTCATAAATCTATAGCCTGTACAATATTTCCATAAATTGAGTGACATTTTAGGATATAATCAAACACTCATAATTTTGTTGTTTATGAATATTATTTACTGAATTTTCTAATAAGACCTTTAAGTATTTGAACTAATTAAAAATTAGTGGTGTACATAAAAATGAATCTCTATTTTCCTTGGTCACGTCACCAAATGTGAACGGCTGGATCAATTACGCTAATTATTTTGTTGAGTTTATCATAGCCAGGTACTTATTAAAAGAAAAAGAAAGTTGAAAAGACGACTACTTAATCTTCACGCGTTAGACAGTTCATAGCTAAGTCAGGACAACGTGTGTCGGTTTAGCTAGTTATTAATAAAAAAACTGGCCAAGTACGAGTCGGACTCGCGCACTGAGGGTACCGTAACTTACCTACGAATATTTTTCCGAATCGTAAAATAGTTTTTGTTTTTGTGACGGAACTACAAATTTACAGTTTTCAGATTTGTTCCTATACTTGTGCTATGACATCTTGCGTCAAGTCAAATTTCAGGATTCTAGGTCAATGGGAAGTACCCTATGAATTTTGATTTCCTTGAGAGCGTCGATATACACGTTTTTTGCGACATAAACGGCCCAATCTTCTTTTTTCGTAAACTCAGAAGTTTGGTTTTTTCACAATTTTAAGGGACCGCAGACTTTAGTATATGGTTTTAATTACAACTCGATACCTACACACGTTCCTGAGATAAAGGTATTGACAGACAGACAGACGGACGGATCACAAAGTAATCCTATAAGGGTTCAGTTTTTTTCGTTTGAGGCACGGAACACTAAAAAACCGTTAGATTGCTAGCAAAACTTAAAAAAAAAAGTTGTGGTAAGTATTTGCATTAGCACCATCAACCGTGTTAGTGATCACTACCACGTTACCAACTCATCATCACCATTTCAGCCGAAAGAAGTCCACTGCTGAACAAAGGCAAGCCCATTGTCGCTACAACGATCGGGCTTATGTGTCTCGCATTCATCAGACTCCCGCCACTCTCACCAGGTTATCGGTCCACCTTGTACCCTGCCCACTGCCACTTAAGTTTGGAGATTCTTCGCGCTGTGCCGGTAACATTGGTTCTCCTGCAGATATCTTCATTTCTGATTTGATCACGCAAAGAAACTCCGAGCATAGCCCTCATCATTGCCCTTAAGGCCGTTACGAACTACTCCAATTTAATTTGGAATTTTCCTAACCATTTCTTCATATAACAAAACTCTTTCGTACATTATTCTCTCCACATTGCTCTAACTCGAGCACTTGTACAAACAGTGCCACAAAGCGACAGACATGTGTAGAGGCACGCCAACACTTGAGAGTGCCGACACTGACACAACGACACCACGGAGTAGATAAATACAGAAAATCAGAGGCTTTAGGTTAGGTGTATTACCAAAAACTCCAAAATATCATCATTTCAACTGAAAGACGTCCTATGTGGAAGTCTTTCGGTGGAAATGCATAACGAACGCCATAACGACCGGTCCTGTGCATCTCGTATCCATCGTATTTCTGTGGCCCTCACTAGATCCTCGGTCCACCTTGTAGGCCTTCCAACGCTGTATCTTCCGGCATGTGGTCGCCACTCCAAAAACTTTAGTCCTCATCGACCATCTGTTCTGCGAGCAATGTGCTCTGCCACAATATATGAGATAAAATTCCGCTATGGAAATGACGCGTTCAATTATAAGGATTTTTGACTTTTTAAAATCGTTAACGCATTATTTAAGCCCTTTGCTTCAAACCAGTTGACATTTTCCCGAATACGTTGTAGGAAGCCACCATGTAACATACCTTAGGAAGGTATTGACATACCAGTATTTAACGTAGAAAAACTTCCTTTCTGATCTCTAATATACACTAACTGTCTCATAGTGTACTTTTTGTCAGACTTTCTGGCATTTGACTACAAACTAATGGATGTTAAAAATCTACAAATGACAGCAGCAAACAATACCTTTACATGCTTTGTGAGTTTTAGACAAAAAACTGAAAACAAGCGTAGGTACGTGGGGCAATTTCAAACAAATGCCAGACGCTAGTCATGCACTTGCACTCGCTGTGCGTGAAGCACGTCTATGTGTGCGTGCGAGTTTGCTCGTTGTAGCGAACCGACCTTCTGTACTTATCTACTCTGTGGTATTGGTTTTTCGTAGACAAGAAATGTCGCGCGTTAAAAAGAGAGGGTTTAAGTGAATGTGAACTGGAAGTGGTCCCGAATTACTTTGGATTATATTGGATTTGGGGTTTCATTTTGTAGACGGATGTGAGACATATTGAAGGAATGTTAGGAATTGGGAACACAAAGAACCGATTAATACATTTTGTGTAGGACGAAAGGTAAAAGCGGTTTTGGTAAAATGGAGCTTAGAATTTTTGTCGTATTGACTACTTCAGCGAAGCTTGCCGAGACGGCTGACAGATACATTTGCTGCCAAATATTGAAAAAATATTAGAATATGGTGCATCCACATTCTAATGGAAAGTAAAGCGACTGTATATAGTATAAAAAAAAAACAAAATTCTTTATTTAAATGGCAGTGTACAAGACGCATTGTTCGCAAAACAGATGATCGATGGGGACGAAAAGTTCTAGACTGGCAACCACGTATCGGAAGACGCTGCCTTGGAAGGCCTCCCACGAAGTGGACCGATGACCTGGTGACGGGAATCCGATGGATGCGAGACGTACAGAACCGGTCGTTATGGCGACACTTGGGGGAGGCCTATGTGCAACAGTGGACGTCTTTCGGTTTAAATGATGATGATGATGACTAAGTACACAAAATTGCGAAATAGTTATTCATTTATTTAATCATAGGAGAACCAACATCTACAACAAAAGCATAACAATAGTATAAGCGACATTGAGCCAATGACAGGTTCTCACGGGTAAAAACAGATAAAGTATTAGAAAAAAATAGTAAAAAGAAAAAGTACAGAGATAAATATAATTATACATATATTCAGAAAGGTCGCATGGATGATTGAAAATGTTATTATGATTTATCTACAGTATTGTTCGAAAAAGACCGAGTGCAATAAAATACAATTTATTTAACCTTAAAGAAAGGGCAATTGCTTCTAAGACGAGACGATGTCATTCGCCCCAATCCCCCAGGGTACTGAGTTCGACTCCCAGTTCGCATCAATATCAATCGTTTTCCAGTTTACTATGCGTCCATTTCATTTAAGTGTTATTTTATAGCTAGTAAATAAATAATTTCATTGAAACTGCTCCTCAATAAATAAATTTATAGATTATACATTGAATTAATGTTGCTATAAACATAAAAGTAAGTATTTATATGTATAATAATCCGGTTTAAACGAACGAGTTAAAAGTGGGTCAAATTCAATTGGATAATAAAGAAAGAAAAAGATTTAAATATTTAATTTTTATAATCAAAACTCTGCAGATATTAAACTAATAATTCATTTTCCCGGATGACAGCGATGTGGAGAAGTGCTTCGACGCCTGAATGTATTTTATATTTTTGTATTATACTTAAATTAGGGACATAGCTAGGTTTACTAAAAATACTTAGTTTCGTTAATATTTTATATTCAATAAGTTTCCTACGTAGTTTGTTAAACCAACGAATAAACAAATGGTTTTAAGTAACTAAGTACAACTAGCCACCGGGACAACGGTCGCTGACAGAATACTTGGAAATGAGTGTAGATTTTTACCATACGCATCAAGTTTTTATTTTCGGTTCGCTGGGTTTTCATACATAACTTGACTCTGTTTTTTTTTATCTATAAAAACAAAAAACACACACTGTTTTATTTCCAAGCCAATTTCATCATTTCCCACTCAGAGTTCTCATTTCCCGCCTGACCGTACTAAGCGAGCCCACAGAGAGGTAAGCAGTCCTTCACAACTCATTACTTGTAAATGACGCGAACTTTTCTCATTTCAGGTAAGTACCTAACGCGAGGCCCTCACTTCACGAGCGCATCATTTATGCACCAGTCCTGAATACTGGACAACCAAGTAAGTATATGTACGGTCATCAGAGAGCCTAATTTGAGTTTGTTTTACGTTAAAGCAATCGACACGTTTATGGCGATCGGCGCTCCAATTGGCCTGTTCCAAGCTCTCAACCAATCAGACAACTTTTTTTTTAATTTATATAAACCAGTGCTTGACTGCGTTCCCGCCTAATAGTAAACAGTGATCCAATCATCGATGGCGAGGCGCATTAGTTTAGTAAGAGCCTATTCACTCTAGCCTTGAAGACACCTAAATTATAGTTGGGCGGGAAGACCGCAGCAAGCAAATTGTTCCAGTCCTTCGATGTACGCGGTATAAACAACGAAGCGAAACGCTTAGTCCGGACCGTTGAAGTTTCAACAACGTAAGGGTGGATACGCGCCTTACGTCGGGTTGTTCGATGGTAGAAAGGAGATGGCGGAATCAAGTCATGCGTAACTAAATGCGGTAAATGTTAACAATTCGCACTCAGCGCGCAGCATGTCAGTGGTCAGGGATACGAGACGTAAAAAGATGTCAAATTGTTGTAATGAAGTTGACTATACAGGGTGACCTGTAAACTCAATGTATTCCCATCAGGATACGGTCAGTGTGTGATAGTGTAGTGTATTTGCAACAATTCAAGCAAAGAAGTCTAAGCGGACATTAACGGCTAGTTTTTTTTTCAGAATTCGGCAATAAATATAATTTCCTTTCATAACTGCTGATTGAATACTTTTCATTGTTTATTTTTTTTTTTAATAGTAGCTTATACTTCATTGTAGCGTTTGACGTTAGAAAATGTTCTGAAAAACGAAAAAGTTAAATGTAACTTTTGAATATTAAAAAAACATTAATGTACCCCAACTAAAATGTTTATTAATTTTGATTAAGATTAATTGATAAAAAAACACTTAACTAATTAAGCCTATATATATAAATAATTAAGCATATACTAAAGACAAAAACTACTAGCTAAAATATGGCGTCATAAAATTCCTCCGCATCGCTGTCGACTGGAAGTGTGCCCAAAAGGCTTTGTTGTATGGCAATGCTTAATCTCTGACCGAGGTAAAAGCCGAGCCCTTGGGTCACACGAAGTGTCAACTAAGCGTCTGGATAGTTGTTTGAAAAGCTTATGAGCTTAGCTTAGCTTATGAGCCCCACGGCCCAAGAGTTTCAACCCCAAACGGCTCAAAAATATAACTTCCGACGAGGTTGTTATATTTCCGCCGCTTGAGGTTCTCCGCAGCCGCAGCGGCAGCACCAGCACAGCACGAAGAGCTAGAAAGATGCGGAAGGTGAGGACGCCGTGAGGTCTTTCCAACCACGCCTCGAAGAGGGGACTTATCGCCATAAAACCCCAACATCGACACCATTAATAAACCTCTACTATTGAAGATTATGCGTAGGAATTACAGAGGAAACATTTACATAATCAGTTATTTAGTAAGGTACTCATATATAAAAATATATTTGAAGGTGCCCATATAATAATCGATAATGCTCATGAAGGTTTAACAATACGTTCAGACCTAACTTTTTAGTTTTTAAAAACGTTCAATAATCCGTTTAAAATTACACTTTATCTTACTAAATCTCAGTCATCTAGTCAATTGTCAGACGTACCTTGCTGCGCTTACACTTATGGTTAAATTCTGAACCCTGCTCTGACTTTACAATTTCAGTTTATTAAATTAGTAAATATATTGTTTAAATTCCTAAGCACGAGAATAAAAAAATCATACAAATGTGAACATTTTTTTCGACAAATAGAACACGACAAATAGAATAGAGTATTTTATGAAGAAGTTGCAGCAGACGGTTCTTATGGATTGAGAGATAATTTATTTTATTTATGTATCGACTCACATTTTTAGTGCGAAGAATCATAACGATGCTTCTACACGCAAACAATCGACTTAATGACTCTAAAATCCCGAGGGTCTTGTCTCTCTCTCGGTTTTTAGAGAACCATTATCAAGCCATTCAACTTCAAGCCTACACATTTGTTCTCCAATTTTGTACCTACAGTAAAATAACAAACTTCTAACAAACGTTGCTCGAAAATTTCATAGAAATTATTTCATCTGAAGCCAAACAAGACTAGAATTAAATTGACCACGATAGCTAATCTATTTATTAACTGACGATAGTTAAATGTTAAAACATTTCATAGACATAAACGTATTTCTGTCTAAAGCCGGGTATCCACTATGTTCGCAATCGAACTGTGCTCCGCGCATCTGATGGGACGTGATACGCAACACGTACACACTAAGCGTGGTAATTTGCTCGCGTCCAAGAAAAAACTGAGCTCCGATTGGAGCGCTGAGCGTGGAGCGCGCATCGCTGCGTATCTACTATGAGGAGCAGTTGCAGGAGCGCGAAGCGCAAGAGATTCGCGAACATAGTGGGTACTTGCCTTCAAAGTAACATCCCAGCCCCTTTAGTCAAGTTACTAGCGTTTCGTTTCGCTTCTCTTGAGTCGACCGCCTCGAGTAGGTCACGCTTCGATTTCTTTGTTTTGACCACGTGACTGAGCGTGAATCGGAGGCGTGGCCTACTCGAGGCGTTCAACGCAAGAGAACCGAAACGAAACGGTCGTAACTTGGCTGGGGGGCTGATTAGAGCAGAAAATCTGTTGCACATGACGCTCGCACACAAAGACGCAACGTGCGCCGGTCGCAAGTGTACGTGCACTCACTATATGTAAAACATGTTTATTTGTACAGAAGGTCAGATTCATAAAGCACGTGAAAACTGCTTTATGAAGCTGACCTTCTGTACAAATCTATATTGTTACTCTAAGAGAAAAAAACATTCGTCATTTCACATGAAGGTTTACGGTTTTGTGCTGAGTTTGAGTTACGTGAGCACTTTTTTAACGTACCGGAAAAAGATAGTAAAAAGCTAGAAAGGCCGTCCTAAAAAGAGCTATTAAAAGATAAGATACGAGGTTTGTCATTTCGTGTAACTAATGTACAGACAGTGCGCCTTTTGACAATCAGAAAAAAAGCTATTTTTATGGGCTATAATCACCTCATTTACAGAATAAAAGATAGTGCTTTTTCAGATTAGAAAAACTTAATGCATCTACACCTTAATCCGAAAATCCTGGAGTCTTAAAAGTTACAACTACAACTTGGTACCTAAGCGACCCTACCAAAAACTTCGGTCAAATATTCTAAGCCCTTAACTCCTTACAAACTGTATTTGTAATACACCGCCTGAAACCAGATCAAACCCCTTCGCACCGGATCTAACCGGTTAGTACCGGTTTAATCGAGCTAATACTGGATGTTCGCCAATTACACTTTAGTTAGAGGTTCAATTCAATTTAGTTAATTGCATTGTTAAAGCGAGAACTAAATTAGAACGACGCATACGTGGACCACGTCTGAGACGTGTGCCGTGGGTGTGCACACTACACCGACGCAACGTGTATGTAACACGTGTGTTACGCATTACAACTTTTGATTTCAACGGTAGATGTCGTCTGTATAGTTAGTTAGATAAATACGGAACAGACAGTGAATTTCGAGATGTTTTATTTTTATGGCTTTAGATTGAGCATCAAGAAAAGAAAATTATGTTCATCAGTCATCTTCGTTATTATAATTTAACCGCAGATGTTACTCGGGCTGTCGTCGCTCGCGGAATGACGCGACAGACGTCTGACGTAGAACTACATTGAGCACACGCGGTCAGTCAGACGTGATTACCCCCGCCACCTTGCACTAAATTTCTGGGGGACCGCTGGGTCATCGTCGCGTACTTAGCTTTGCATGACGTGGCGTCGCGTGGCGATGATCAAGTTTTCAATTTTTTTTATAAAATGTATGGAAGCCGACACGCTCAGATCGGCGTGTGTGGCACACGAGTGCCCAGTGTAGTTCTATCTTTATCATTATATTTAATTATAATTGGACCTGTTACAGATACATTTTGCCTACAAATTTAAAATAGAAAAATAATATAATTTTAGAAAAAATACCGGCATTTAATTGCATTCAGCTAGATTACGAGAGACTCCAATATGCTGGAAAAATATAGACAGAAGTTAGTTTGCTCGCCATTTGTTATTGAATAAAATAGAAAATAATATAAATGTGTAATTTTAAATGTAGTTAAAGGATGTCGAAACCCTATAACGAACTATAATAATGCTTTAAGGCTATCTGCAATTATTTAATAACATTATTTGGAATAATAATAACTTTACATTATTTTGACCAACATAAAATCTAAGTCAACGAACCTATTTAGAACAAGACCCTGAAGCTACGACTACAAACATAAAGAAATCAGTACTGGACACTAAACCTCTCATGTTTCATTTAAAATTTTAAAACCACTCTTGTTTTACGAGTATTACATAAATCTGCCATTTTTATTGTTCGCGCAGTCATAACTGTTTGTAGTCTCTCGTATCCGTATCTGGTTCAAACCGCTTCAAACCGCCGCGCACCGCTGACAACCGGTGTGAACCACTTCCAAACTGTAGATGTCAGATAAAAATGATGGATATTTGTTTTGTTTATTCCAGTTTGAAAATTGTTATTTATTTGTGGTTTTGTTATTGAATTGCATACATTTTGTGAGTAATTTTGGCCCTAGGTTACGTGAAAGAGTAGAAGTTCGCGGTTTGCGGTTTTGTTCGAGTTTTTGTGTGATATTAAATTGGTTTCGGTCATATGTATAAATCGTGGTTAATACGACCACGTTTTATTCATAGAGCTTTAGCTTAGCTTAGAACTGACTTAAGGGTTGAATTTCAAGTATCTTTCTTATTACTCTTGTACACTATAAAGTGTGCAAAATTTCAACTTTCTAGATCCAAGTACTTTGATTCAGGACTTTTTTTTACACAGAGGACTAGCATCTGCAAGCAGCTTAGCCTAAGTGAAAGTAGAAAATGGTCTCTAAGTAGCATATTCTAGAGAAAGCAAGTATATGAAAGGTACAGGCAAAGAACAGGGAATGTCCACTTGAACTGATTTTGGGGAAAATGTATTTAATGTTTCTATTTTTTTTTAAGAAGACATTAGTTTGCAATATCATAGTTTTAATGAAATTTGTTAAGTTTTTGTGTAAACCAGTAGTTATGAATTAAATTACATTACACATAGATGTGGTACCAGTAAAGGACATTGAATGTTCTTTTTAAATTATTTTGAGAAAAAACCATTTAAAGTTTAGAAGATTAATTATTTTTATTGTGATCAAAGTTTGCAATTTTTTTTTTAATTGATATAAACCAGTGCTTGACTGCGATCCCACCTGATGGTAAGCAGTGATGCAATCATTGATGGTGAGGCGCACTAGTTTAATAAGAGCCTATTCACTCTAGCCTTTCAATAACATAGTTTTTACGAAATTTGTTGAGTTTTTGTGGAAACCAATGAGAACCGTTGAGAATAAAATTATATTACACATAAATGTGATACCAATATAAAATACAAATATACAGTTATTGGGACATTCACTGTTTTTTGCCTGTACCCTTTATATCTTCTGCTATGTGCAGGACATGGGTTTACTCGAGAGCAAAATTTCATTCAAATCTGTGCAGCTGTTTGAGTATAAAAGAGTAATTAACATACAAACACAGATATAAACTTTAGTCTTTATAATAAATAATATAAATATATTAAATAATAATATTATATAATTATATTAATAATATATTATTCATATATTTTTGATAAGACTTATAAAGTAAATTAAGCGTTACAATGTTCAGATGACTCAGACCTCTTCTATAGTAGAAGGAATGGGCCATGATCCACCACGCGGGCCCAGTGCGGGTTGGCGGATGTCACATGTCTTCGAATTTTTAGTTCTAGTCCATACCAGTTTCCTCACAATTTTTTCCTTCCCCGTTTTAAGACCAGTGGTGATGAAATAAATAACACAAATTAATGTGGCTAACTGAGTTTGAACCCCACTCGTAAGATAAGGCCGTTACCAATGGGCCACCATTACTCACTGATACAGCAGTATACCTCAAAAGTAGCTAAGACTAAACTACCTCTGATAATTGGTTCAAATGAGCCTGCGCACGCGAGCACTTGCCTCGTGCCACAGAAGCAGCACAATTACAGGCTTGAGTGGCAACTAATGGCCGCGCCGCACATCGCTACACCAATTTATGAACTCATATTTATTTTGTCACGAGAAAACAGGGTTATAGGGTGACACCGATGTGTGGCTGTGGATGGTACGAGTATTTTGCATTTGAACAGTATTTATGTTATGTAGGAAAACGTGTATTAGAAAATAGTAATTGAGACTTTAAGTTTTAAATTCGAGACAATGAGTTTCCAACGTTCCATTTCAGTGATTTTTTTTTTGTTTTTTTTTTTATTTTTTATTAACGGTCCCCTGCGGTTTCACCCACGTCTTTGGTTAGTGCTCCACTTCTATTAGTTGAAGCGTGACGTTATATTATTATAGCCTATTGCCTTCCTCGACAAAAGGGCTATCTGATATTAAAAGAACTGTTCAATTCGTCGTTCGTGTTGATTTCCTGAGATTATTGCGATCAACTAATCAAACAGACTGATCAGTTTTATAATATTAATAAAAGTATAGATTCTGTCACAGTCATAGTTATAGTAGTTTATTGGTAAGGAATTACAGAATACTTAACCGTCAACAGATTATCAAAAATACGTTACATTAGATATTAAACAATGTCAAATAATAAAAAATATCAAATCAATAAAATAAAAGAAACAAATACCTAAAAGAAGTCAAATTATATACGAAAATTATCAATACTCACAATAGATTCTTCTTCTTCCTGCCCTGATCCCATAATACTCGGGGTCGGCGCAACACGTTTCTTTCCTTCATTCTGTCCTATCACCCGTCACACTATCACTAACTCCCTTTTCTTTTATATCACTCCTCACACAATCCATTCATCTTTTCTTTGGTGTCCCTCTCCCTCTCCATCCAAAACTCACAGTAAATTACAGTCCATAATATATATACATCATAGAGATATTCATGTCAAAATAAAGATCATCTCAAATTCGTCAAAAGAATAAAAAGCTTGCTCGATACGCCATTTTTTAAACAAATTTTGAAGCTACCTGTAGTTGTAGATTTTGCCATATACGCCTTTTACGTAACAAAGATCAATTCTCAATGAGGTAACTTTCAAAATCATGAAACAATCAAAACAGTTTGCACAGTTCATGCTTGAAACTCTATGTAGCGAACCTTTTGTACGAGTACCTACCCTATTGTTTCAAACTCCGCTACAAACCGCTCATTTCACAAAAGCCTTCATGCGTTAAATAAATATGACTCGTGATTCGGTGTGACAGATGTCCACACGAGGATCCAAGGGACCCAACCAATCGTCACGCAGGAACATTGCACTTTTAACGATAATACACCGGTCGCCGACAGTTAGACCGTGACAAATGCGCTGACGGTATAATGAACAAGAACGTTGCACTGTGGCATTTCTTGAAAGCACTTCAGTGGAGTGTTCCCGGCATACTTTTTTTGGGAAGAAATATGCAGTGAGGTTTACGGTGCATTTTTATTACAATCTGCAGAGCTTGAGGTGGAAAAACAGTTATTTGTTTCAGGATATTTATTATTTACTAGCTGACTAAAAGTCAAACGTTTGTTACAGATAGCGGCACGAATCTTGAGCGCTCGGCGAAAGAGCGGGGATCGCTTTGCGCATCGTACACATCGGCGAACCAATCACTGGCCACTCATCACCCACTCCCCGCCCCCGCATTTCTTTTCGTACCACTAAAGAGACCCGATATTTCACTTCTGCGTGCTTCTGCGCAAGAAAAACTGTAGAAGTCAGCGCTCAAGATCCGTGCCCGTATCTATATTCGTATAAGGTAAAAAGAAAAAGTGCCAAATCTACGGCTAAGTTAAAATAGCCGTTATTAAAATAGAGTAAAATTTTATATCTTATCATAATATTGACAGTTAGGAAAATAGTTTAGAAGTATGCGGAACAGAGTCAAAAAGTCCCGTAAACCTTCGTTAAAAATAGAGGATACTCCGACCAGACGGGTATAGCGTCGGGTCCGGACCACCGCCCGATAGTTGATTTTAGACGATGTCTAAGTTCTAATCGTTTTCTAATTTCAGAAAACCTTTAGTAAAGCGTTGAAGGTTTTTTTGCTCCTATAATGTACACTATCTACACTAATGTTATAAAGAGGTAAAGTTACTTTTTGTATTTTTTTTGTTTGTAGGAGGTAATTTCTGAAAGTACTGCCCCCCTAGCCAAGTTCCAACCGTTTTGTTTCGATTCTCTTTTCGTCGATCGCCTCGAGTCGGCCACGCCTCCGATTCCTTGTTCTGATGTCATATCAACGCTCAATAACTTGGTCAGAACAAAGAAATAGGAGGCGTGGACGACTCGAGGCGATCAACGAAAAGAGAATCGTAACGAAACGGTAGTAACTTGGCTGCTTATAAGGGGGCTGGTCCGATTGCGAAAATTTTTACACCGATAGGAAGCTTTATTCCTGAGTGACATATGCTATATTTTATGTACGTGGGCGAAGCTGCGGGCAAAAACTAGTATGTAATAAAGTAAAATGTGTTTTTCTGCGCAATTTTTTAATGTTTTCTTCATTAGAACCTTCCAGAGAACCCAAAAAAAAAAACATCCAAATTGGTCGAGTTTGAATTTTGTGCTTTTTTGTTTATACAGTTTATTTATTATTATTTTTATTATTGTTAAGCTCGCGTTTTGCCACTGTCTCACCTGATGGTAAGCGATGATGTGGCCAACGATGGAGCACGCTTGCCTAGAAGTAACCTATTTACTCTTGACTTAAAAACCCATAGATTGTAGCTATCTGTAAACACAGATTCCCGCAGTCGATTCCACTCCTTAGCTGTACGCACAATGAATGTATTCCCAAAACGCTTTACATGTATGGGTGGGATGTCCACCATTTATTAATTTATACTAGATACCAACTGTATCCGTTTATTTCTATTTTTTTGTTAAATCCAATAGCAATATAAAGTTAAAACGATCTCTTTACGAAGTGTCAGTGTTATAACGGAAGATAAGTAGAAGTAACTGCATATTGGAAAACATTTGAAGCGATACAGCATCTAACAGCATATTTGTCGCTTTATTTAAACCAAATGTAGTCGACATAGAAATACGGCTACTTTTAATATTGAAGCAGATTTATAGTGTGTTTAAAATGCAGAAACACTTTGACTGAAGAATGAGAGCAATAATTTAAAAATAAATAAATAAAAAGTTTAAATCACTTTCTTAATATGTACATTTTTTTCACAAATAAATTAGAATCCGCTAATAGTATTTAAGCTATCATAGTTAATGAGGATTTTTTATGCAGGATTATTCGAAAAAAATATTAAGACCCTGAAACTAAAAGGTAATTGGAAGCACACAGGTGGGTTTTAGTCAGTAAAAATCTGGTCTCGCTTAATCCAAGCGAGAGATAACGAGTTTTAAATTTAGAAGCAAGGCTCAAGAAAAAAAATGAATTAAAAAAATTTGAGAATGTTCAAGAAAAATGTTATATAAAAGGCAAATAATAATGTTTATTTCAGGGTCTGAAATCTCAGTAGAGCCGTTACTTAATTAATAAACAAGATTTCCTGATTAACAACATGTTGATGATAAAATAATGAGAATGGGAATTAAACAAGACTTTTGGGACACGGCTCTTTCCAAAGAGTGTATCGTTGGAAAAAAAATATTCTGGCGCGAAGAGAAATAATTATAAATGTTTTAGAGGGTTAAAAGTTTCCAGTAAAGTTTTCTTCCTTCACACTCACTTAACGTAATATAACACCTAAGAGACCATTTTTCTATAAGCAAGGTAATCTCTAACATTTTATCTTTAAAAGTGTTCAAAAATTTGTTATTAATGTCACGACCAGCTGTGTTTATATAATTATTTTTCGATTTGCTACACGGCTTGACTTTTAATTCATTGTGTATCTTTCAGAGGGATAAAATGTTTTTTATTGTTAGATTTGGAACATACCTTCCCAAAAATATGAATAGGGGGTTAGACAAATGACATTACTTGCAGAGAAGTCACATGACAAGTGACGTGACAGGTAATGTTATCGCCATACATTTGTGCTTAGCGTTTGGCGGGAACGCTAATAGAAAGTCATTTGGTTAAGTCGATCCTATAGTAAATATAGGATCGACCTCAAAATCACAAATTGAAATCAACTGAACCCTGTAAATTGCATAAATCTTATTTATTTACTTAACTTTGGAATTGATCCAATAATAAAACTATTCACAAGCAATCTAATATCGTTGGTTGTCTTTTAAGAGGACAAGTACACTTCACGCCTTAAAATACAACCAACAAATTAAAGTTCACCAAAAAATAAAATAAAAAAATCATCATCATTATTCATTCATTCATTATAGGAAAAAAAAAATACAGCTTACCCTGTTGAACTCCTAGACAACATCATTACGTTGGCCAGTCACGTCCAAACCTTACACTGAGATGTTACTTCGGCAGCTATTGCTGACCTACATGACCTTAGCATAGCGCAGGTAGTGGGTGGGGTAGCATAGCAACATAAATAATTCCGAAAATGATGGGCTGTATGTTCTTTGGACACGCGTGTTGGTTCTTAAAGAGGTTTTTCTTGTACCTGTGATGATCGAAGGTCTGTAAAGATGTTGAGGTCTGCAATAAAGTGTGTTATTTGTTTTGTTAGCTGGTTTATGACTGAGACGTGAATGTTCATGTTTATCAGAGACTAGCTTCTGTAAGCAGCTTCGCCTGTGTGTAAGTTGGTTTCGATATACAAACTTTGGTCGTCCGTTTCATGCCCTTAGGGTTGAATTTCAAAGTATCCTTTCTTATTATTTCTATACATCATAAAAAGAACATTTATGCAAAATTTCAGCGTTCTAGTACAGGGGTTCGGGGCGGGGCGTTGTAGAGTCAATAATTTTTAGGGTTCCGTAGCCAAACGGCAAAAAACGGAACCCTTATGCCATGTATACCCTATATAAATCGTTACCTTTCAAGTTTTAATTTTATTATACAGATGGATAGATGAAAGTGGCGCCAGTGACTGAAAAATTGAAAGGGAATCGTTTGTCTTGGTATGGTCATGTGAAGAGAAGGGATGAAACGCATGTTACTAAAAGAGTTATGAGTTCACATGTGAATGGATGGAGAGAGACAGGGAGACCAAAGAAAAGATGGATGGATTGTGTGAAGAGTGATATGAAAGAAAAGGAAGTTAGTGATAGCATGACGAGTGACAGGGCAGAATAGAAGAAAAAAACATGTTGCGCCGACCCCAAATAACACGGGACAAGGGCAGGAAGAAGATGATGATGAGATGGATAGATGACAAGAAATATATTCCTGCCTAGAATCTGTACTTACTTTTTCAAGTGGGAAATAATCAAATAACTCTGAGACGTATCGAACCGAGTGTCTGACTTTCACTAAATAAAACCCATAGTGTTCCTTTAGTTGCCCTTTTTGCGAGGGCTGCGGTAACTGCTTCAAATAATCCACAGCCCTGGTAGGCTTTGGCCTCAACTGCCAGCGACAAATTTGCTGACACTTATTTAAGGGGCGCACAACGCGTCTCTATTTAACCCGGGTTTGGTTCTTATCAGACGGCCGGACGGCGAGTTGCCCATAACTGCTCGCCGACTGCATGCCCGCATCTATGGTGGCCGGAAATCATCCTGCAACTGCCGACGCTCGAGGCGTATCCAGCAATGAGATCTGTACTTACCTACTTCATAAAACTCATGGTAATAGAACACTAAAGGAAACTAAAGTTTACTACGTACTTGCTTTATCACAGTATTTCTCAACAACCTATCATTTCTTCAAGACACATAATATTATTCTGTATGCCATACATACAGAATAATAACCTCGATGTATCCATGTTACATTTCCTGACACTCGACTCCAGCAACCACGACGTGTTTGAAATGGCAATCAACTGTAACTGATGAAGAAAAAAACGAGTCTCTTTGACCCGGCACCGCAGTGAGTTCTTGTTTTTTTCCAGTTTTTGAGGTTTAATCTCGGTTGAAGGCTTCAGATATGATGCTAAATTTTGTTTTTAGGTTGATTTATAGCGGTTTACCGAGCCACTCATTAGAGGGTTAAGGATAATCCTAGCTAGTTGCTAGTTGCTGAATTTGACGCACGGATGGCGCAATGGTTGAGCAATTTGCTGCCGCGCTACATGTCGCGAGTTTGATTCCCGCACAGAACAAATATTTTTATGGCCTACAGATAGTTGTTTTGTCTTATGTATGTGAGTTTACATGTTTGTGAATGCACCTATAATACAGGAGTAGTAAAAAAAAGATTTTTAAATAATCATTGCCTATGAGGCAATGATTTTTTTAAAATCTTTTTTTTTAACTGTACCTGTCGATGTGGGCAGGGCATATTATAATAATAATTCTTAATTTAATAATTTGTTTATTTGTACAACAATTAAAATTATCTATTTAAATTGTTGTACAAATAAACATGTATACAGTTAAAGCAAAAATGCGAACTGCTACCTCCTAAACTAGGCCGAAAGCCTGTGTTTTAAGAGCCAATCGATTTTGTTGTACGTTAACTTCTGCAGTCATTTAGTTAGTTTAATTTTAACATCGTGTTTAGGTAAAGGACGAATGGAGATGAGTTTGTTTATTTTATCGTAGAGTCGAGAGCTAGTTGCCGCAAAGACACTAGGCTGGCAAACTTGGAACATTGCTCACAGAACGGATGGTCGATAGGGACAAAAGGTTCTGGAGTGGCGACCACGTACCGGAAGACGCAGCGTTGGAAGGCCTCGCACAAGATGGACCGATGACCTGGTAAGGGTCGCGGGAATCCGATGGAAGCGAGACGCACAGACCTATGTCCAACTGAACAATGGACATCTTTCGGCTGAAATGATGATGAATGAAGATGTACCTACCTATGTACAATTCAACCAATTCCAAATACCAATTGTCGGATTGTGGCACGCTGAGGCAGTCCCCATGGGTTTAATTGTGTGCCTTTTTCTAAACTTAAGGAAAACTCTTGTTTTTGTAAAAATAAATAAATAAATAGTGTAACTTTTGTAATAATGTTGAATGCAATCAATGACTATAGGTACAATTTTAATGGAAATCCAATTTTTGGTTTCTAATGGTAAATTTTCATTTTCTACTGCTATATTTACATAATTTTCTAGTGACGTTTTCACTTTCTAAAGAAATGAATCTATCTTTCTAAAAGAATTGTTCAATTAGACCAAACCCATGAGATCATTTCAAAAATACTCTATTTTAAACTACTCGAGCCCATACAACAAGTCTACAATATATGGTCACAGACACTTTCAAAGCATACCGGCCGGCCGTACTATATAATGGTACTGTACATCGTAATAGTACCATACGTCTGAGCCGCGGTATATTAAGCGAGGATTTAGTGCAGACATTTGTCACCACTTTCTAGGGAACGGTGCTCATAGTACAAACGTTTATATTGTGAGAAGAAAAGATTCTCAAGCTTTCGAAAACTGGAACGTCTGGTACTGAAGAAGAAAAAATTAAATAGAAAGAAGGAAAATAAATTATTTATTGGTACCTCGTACAATCGTATCAACTAAAAATTCATAATAAAATGAAAAAACCAAGTGCGAGTGAGACTCGCGCACAAAGGGTTCCGTACCGTTTGTAGCAAAAAAACGAGCAAAAAAACATCATGTTTGTTGTATTGACATTTTACAAACTTTTATAATTGATACCCATATCATGGGGCTGCATATAGAAATAACTAGTCCGCCATATTGAGGAGTTGGCTATATTGGATGTAGAATAACATCACTTAGCTAAGCATGCATTGTCTTCTAAACTGAACATGCCTGCAAAATTTCAGTTCATTCGGTTAAGGGTACCTGTTTTATTTACGTGCAAGATTTGAACTAAAAAAACAAAAAAGTACATTGCAAGTTAATAAAAAGCTTGTATAAAAAGGTCAGTCAAAGTAATATCGGTCGGAGTTAGACTCCGGCCCGATATTACATAGTTTGTCTAATATTAACGTCGATAGACTTGTTCTCTTTAACATGAATCTAAATTAAAAACAAAAGAAAGAAGTTGTCCTTCTCTAGGAATTACTCGTGGATGCCTACACAAGCACGTAAATTCACATACACAAGACACCCAGACTGATACGGTGGACGTGTGCCGCTTGGGCGGAGCACCGCCGTGTCCAGGCATGCGAGGCATGGCAGGCGGTGGCCTCCTTCTGGAAAGAGATAGACATTACTAAACGGTAGACGGGGGTTAGTGGACGTCGAGCAATGGGTAGCTCGCTGTTCGGCCGTCCAGTAATTGACCGAACCAAGCCCAGTCGTCAACAGCGCGTAGTAATCCACGCGCTCCTCACAGAGATGTCAGCTAACCGTAGGGAGCCAGCAGAGCCAATGCACGCTAGCTAGGACTACGGGGGATTTCCTAGAACACTAAGGGCAACTGAAGGACACTTGTGTGATTTTAGTCAGTAAAAGTCTGACACGCCCTCGCACTCCGTCCAGAGCAGAAGAAGTTATGAAAAAAAACCCAGACTGGAACAACTATCTGTTTTTCTTCATTTGGAGAGTTAATGTCAAAATATTAACTCTCCAAATGAAAGAAAAAGGCAAAATCAAGCAAATGATTGATAAATAAAAGAACCACTTCTGACTACCCTTCTAAAGACTAAAAGACTTTTTATTATTGATGGCTATTTAACATCATTGTTTACCAGCAGGTGAGATAATCTTACCTGCTGGTATACAATTATGTAGTCCAAGATGGAGCACGCTTGCTTAGAAATAACTTAATATTCACTCTTGACTTAAAGACCCGAGGTTCTCAGAAAATACAAATTCCGGCAGGAAATTCCACTCTTTAGATGTACGAACAACAAAAGAATTCCCTAAACGTTTTGTGAGTTCCAACACGATTGAGATCAAGCTGAAAAAGAGTAATAATTATTTTTATGTTCTTTTTTTAATAAATTAAAATGGACTCAAAAAGGGCAGGTCTGGAAAATGTTTTGTTTTTTATTGCTTATACAGTGTCCCGCTGCTAGGCAAAGGCCCTTCTCCTTCCAAATCTTTGCCCAGGGCGATCTCTGGCCAAATTAGCCCCGCAAATATGATCAGATCATCATACCACCTTCATCGCGGTCTATCTCGATGACGTCGTCCTTCTTCAGGCGTCCAGTAAGTGATGATCCTCGCCCGGGGGCATTCATTGGACGTGGGCAGCCCACTCCTAGGAAAATGTTTAAATAAGGAACAAGTTTGCATCTTATATAAGAGACTACAAACAATTACCAAATTAAAAATAAACACAAATAACGAAACAATTTTGTCTCAAAGCCCACCCTTGTTTATTATAAGCTCAAATGTGGGCGAAAGGTCACACTTTGAATATAACTTTAATTAAATTATATCTGAGTTTAATTTTATTGTAATATTTTGCACTATGTTTTCGAGGAATACTTTTAGTAAATCTACTGAAATGGGTCTAAGGCCTCCACGGACGCGGCAACGTCGGTCGTCGTGTCGTTGCCACTTCGTCGACAGAATGTCATAGTTTTGTATGTAAGCAGGACGTACATCAAGCGTATAATGACGAAAACGAGTCTACGAAGCTATGCGTCCGTGGATAGTAAGCTTTACTCTATATTTTACATGAAGCGACTGCCTTTTTCATTATTTCAGTCGAAAAATGTCCACTATTGGACGTGGGCGCCATAACGACTAGTCTTGTGCGTCTCGCATTTATCGAATTTCTGCGGTGGAATGTCCACCATGTACCTGTGGCGCATGGTCATATCTCTAATAATCCGATGATGGAACGGGCTTGACGGAATTAAATTATGCGATTTCAACGCACACTCCCCGAAATGCAAACGGTAGACAACACGGTTCTTCTACCGAAAATCTCAAACTGAAAATCCGAACAGAAAAAATCCACCTAACTACCATTGTCGTGTCACGTTCCACACTCCATAAACCGCCATAAAACCCCGATAACGCACTGCGCGCCATCTGCCGGTAATTCCAGTACTTCATTGTAACTGCCTGACAAATCCACGAAGTGTTTATGGCAGGTGTGACAAAAAAAATAGAACGTGACCAACCCAATGCGTGGTTCTGTAATGGTACTGGATACGTACGTACTGTGTTTGAAATATATGGTACCTAATAAGTGTAGATATACTTTTATCTATGTATTGTATTTTTTTTTACCATTTATGACTTATATTTGCTAGCAGTATAGCGCAGAGTACCCCCTTTTTAATCGACTTCAAAAAAAGAGGAGGTTAACAATTCGATTGTATTTTTTTTTATGTGTGTTACCACAGAATTTTTTTTCCCTTCTAAGTAGATATGCTTTCCGATTAGGGCCATTTTTCCATGAGGAATCGAGGGAACTCCTTAAAGATAATAGGAAACCATATAGTGATTTTGGTATTTTCATCGAGAACTTAAGCACTTACAGTCAAAAAGTAACATTTGATGAAGTGGAACTGATGAATAAGATCAGAAATGGCCAACGGAACTTCATGCTTACATAGATATCACAATGAAGACAGTTAAGCGACTATGACAATACAAATAAATAATTGGTTCTGAATAGTTATGTTGAAAATGGTATCATCGAAGTGATCTGATGATGATGATGGAGCCGGAAGGTAGGCACTGGAACTTCGTAATTAATTAATGTAACATAGCCGTGTTTGGGCTTGTTAGAATTATCATGAGATGCACTTTGGCTATAAGGTACTACGAACAGTTCTGATGATGGAGCCGGAAGGTGGAAAATAGACACAGGAACTTCATAATAAAACAATGTAACCTAGCAGTGTTTAAGTTAATTGGAATTGCCATGAAAAATAGGCACTCTGGTTATATACTATATTCGTGTATCGCAACTAAAAATTTAAAAATAAAAACCTTTACAAAAAATGTTTTTTTTTTGTATTTTTTTTTTTATTCATTATAAGTTCTTATAGTGCATCCTATAGTTATCTGGTAGATATCACTGTCAGCGATAAGATCACCATTGTTTAAGTTACTGTGAAATTGTTACGAAAATTGTTAAAAAATAATAGGCCTGTTCTGATATTTGTGTTTTGACTACCTAGCGGCTTATTCAGTGTAGTGGCTTTTTAGTAGTAGCTAACTACTGAAATAGCTAAACTACACCGGATCCCTAATTATTATTTTAGTAGTAGCTACACTACTCCGGATAAGTCGCTAGGCAGTCAAAATACAAATGTCAAAACAGGCCTATTATTTTTTGACAACTTTATTTTGGTGTTTAATAAAGTTGTTAAATCAACAATAAAAATTCACGCAAATTGATCAAAGTTATCACACTAACAATAATAATAATAAGTCTGTGCAATTATGGACGAAGTTATCATGACGAATAACTACCGGAGATTTATTGTGAAGGACGGCACGGTTGACATCTGTCGGGCATGTCACCGTCCGGGAGAATCAATCCGTCACATTATCTCTGGTTGTTCTCGTCTAGCTAACGGAGAGTACTTGCATAGACACAACCTTGTAGCCAGGATTATCCATCAGCAACTTGCTCTGAAATACTCTCTTGTGGAATCGGAAGTGCCGTACTATAGGTATGAGCCCGACCCAGTTCTTGATAATGGTCATATCACTTTGTACTGGGATCGGTCCATCATCACTGACAGGACTATTGTAGCCAATAAGCCTGATATAGTGGTGGTGGACCGAAGCGAGAGGCGTGCAATGATTGTTGACATATCCGTTCCGCATGACGAGAACCTCGTGAAAACCGAGAAAGATAAACAAATCAAGTATATCGACTTGGCTCGCGAGGTTGTCGACATGTGGGATGTGGACTCAGCGATCATTGTGCCGATAGTCGTGTCGGGCAATGGCTTAATAGCCAAGAGCCTCGACCAACACCTTAGGAGGCTCGCGTTAGGCGGCTGGATCAAGGGCTTGATTCAGAAAGCGGTACTCCTGGACACGGCTCGCATTGTTAGGAGGTTCCTTTCTCTGGAGCCCTGACCGCCGGTAGCTTGGACCCTGTTCCCGATACCGGTGGGGTACTATTTTTTATATTTTTAAATGTTTTTTTTTTGTATGATTTAGTTTAAAAAAAATATTTAAAAATGTAATTTATATGTGTTTACAAGGAATAAAGAGAATAATAATAATAATAATATTCCACAACTATCACACAACGCCATCTAGTCCCAAGCTAAGCAGAGCTTGTGTTATGGGTACTGGACAACTGTTAAACATACTTATATATTTCTAAATACATACATATTATAGATAAATTACACCCAGACACAGAACAAATGATCGTGCTCATCACACAACATTTGTCCTGGGTGGGAATCGAACCCACGACCTCCGGCATAGCAGTCAGGGTTACTGACCACTAGACCAACGGGCCAGTCACAATATATATAATATAGGCGAAAGTTTGCGAGTGCTGTGTGAACGGTTTTTATTAAACTTGGTGCACGATAGACCATGGCTTCAAATAGTACATAAGATACTTTTTATCTCTGTTCTCCTGATAATTTTGACACAGCCTGAAGAATTGATGGAAGGCCTCTCACAAGGAGGACTGATGGTGACGATCCGGTGAGGGCAACAGAAATCCAATGGATGCAAGACGCACAGGACTGTTAATTGTGGCGACACTTGGAGGAAGCCTATGTCCAGCAGTGGACGTCTTTCGGCTGAAATGATGATGATCACCTAGAATATCATTCATATTTCTGTGGAACTGTTAAATAAACTCTGACATAAATTCCTACGCATAATGACCACTCAGGGTATTCAAGTGGAGAAACCGTCTCCAGACTTTGAATATAGGCCTATGTCCTATGTACATCATACCTATTATGCCCGAGCGGGGATTCAAACCCAAAACCTTTGGGCACGCCATAATTATGGCGGTAAGTCCCCTCTTTGAGGAGTGGCTGGAAAGGTAATACGGCGTCCATACCTTCCACATGACGCAGGTCCTCACCGGACATTGTAAGTTCAGGAGGTTCCTACACCGGATCCGTGCGGAAGAAACGCTCGGGTGTCACCATTGCGTGGACCGCCCGGAGGATATGTGGAGCACACGATGGAAGTGTGTCCCGCTCAGGAAGAGCAACGCCGTGTCCTCGTGGGGGCGATCGGCGGCGGTGGTCTCTCGCGCCGGGCCTTGGTACAGGCTATGGTCCGGAGCGAGGAGGAGTGGCAGGCGGTCGCCTCCCTCGGCGAAGCAGTAATGCTAGCAAAGGAGGCGGCAACGGTCCTCGCGCGCAACGAAGGTTTGTACAACTGTTGACGATGATACACTTTACAAACTGAAAATCCGAACAGACATAAACACCAAATTTTACACGACATTCAAGTTTTGTTGGGCTACCATTAAAAGATCTGCGTGTTGTCATTAAAATGTTATTCTTTCAATTGCCGTTCGCTCACGTAATTATTGCATTAGGGCATTAGGCATGTGCAGAAAAAGAATGGAAATAGGAATGCAACAACCAGCAAACAAATAAAACAAACGCAAAAAGAAACAGCATAACCACCATAGATATCAGAATCTCGCATTTATTAACTTAAATCAATACTCCAGTCATCAACAGCAGGACCGGGTTCATTATGTTTATCTTTTCGAGGTGCAGTCGCAGGAGACGCTTGGACATCATCAGTGGGACTGCCCAAACGCAAACCCGCCTCAGTAGGTGTCGTGGTCGTTGGAGTCGGAGTCACTGTCGTACCCGGTGGTGTTATTTCTTCATCGTAAGTTTCTATCGAACTAGAGTATACAATTTCTGGATCTATGAGAGTAGTGGTTTGACGATTTGACTCTCCAAATTTGTAGGTGGCCAGGAAACCGCTGAGTCTTGAGCGAATTGTTGTGGTGGTTCGAGCACCGCCTTGGTAGTTAACCGCCATCTGTGGATCGGAGATTAGGATTTGTTTTAATTAAGAAAACACTTTTTTATTAAGAATAGGCTCGCGTTTGACCACGTGGTGCGATATCATCTGATGGTAAGCGATGATGTGTCCAGCGATGAAGCACGCTTACCTAAAAGTTACCTATTCACTCTAGACTTAAAGACTCCTAGGTTGTAGCTATCAGGAAACACAGACTCCGATGATTCTACTAACTAAATAAATGTATTGTTAGGGACTTTGTTGCACCATTTCTCCTTAGCCAAAAGCCTTGGTAATGGCGATGCGCGAGAGTTTGATGACTGACTGTTTTGTAAATGTTGACGTCCAAGAAGTCTTGATTCT
This sequence comes from Mythimna pallens, assembly GCA_961205895.1. Classification (NCBI taxonomy): domain Eukaryota; kingdom Metazoa; phylum Arthropoda; class Insecta; order Lepidoptera; family Noctuidae; genus Mythimna; species Mythimna pallens. Next base: position 19,804,153 of record OY540847.1, on the reverse strand, counting down.
CAGCCAGATAAATGACGTTGGTTTATTTTGCTTTTTTTAATATGACCTTCATTTTGGTGTTGAGTTATTAAAATCATCAAATGTTTGACATTTTACGCAGAATAAATTTGTAACATGTTCGTATGGAGCAACAGGTGAAACTTGGAGTAGCAGTTAATTAATTTTTAAGATATTAGTTCTTTTGATTGAAATTATCATCGTTTTAGCCTTTTCCCTACTAGCTTTGGGTTGGCTTCCAGTATATCCGGATGCGGCTAAATAACCGTGTTTTACATGGAGCGACTGCCAATCAGATCTCCATAACCCAGTTACTGGGCAACACGACGCCAATTTGATGACTTAACTTGCGTCTTAGAAACAATACCCGTTGTATGTGAAGTACTGGAATTGTTTGCGCAATAGAACGTGCATATTTAAAAAAATAAACTCAAAAGGTATAATTAAAATAAAATTAATGAATTTTAAGGTAATAACTGAAGTTTTTTTTTAAATAACATCATCCTAATGATGACCCTCTCGACAGCACTCCTCTAAACGCAAACGGAAATTTCGTTGAAGCAGTCTTTTCAAAACGTTTTACCCATATTTTAATTAAATTAGCACTCGGAGCCTAACTAATTCGCCGTAGTCCATATTCAGAACAATATCGTTGCAAACAATGTAGGAAAAACCGTTCTTGTAAAATGCGCGCACGCAAAATACGAGATGCTTCCCGTCGAAGTGACTCATTGTGACTAAAATTCCATAAGTGCGCCTACAAAACGGTAGTAAGCTTCCCCCACCCGCGAGCTTTTAACCCTGCAAAAAAAGATGATGCAATATGCGCGTTCTATTGCACCACCTGGTGTAATAAAATCAGCATCATTATACTAACAGATTCGTTGACAGTTTCAATCCAATCAGAAAAGAAACCAATCTTCGTGAAGACTGTGGGAGCATTCGCGAACCCGCAGATAGAGGGCCCGAAGGAGATGATGCCGACTAGCCGTCCGGACAGGATGGCTGGACCGCCCGCGTCGTGCTGCGGTAGTGATGGCAAAAACAATCATTGTAATATTATTTCAGTTAAAAAGAAAGACATAAAAATATTTATGGAATAGACACGTATATTTACAATGTAGCGACATCTATGGCGTCACATAAGAACTAATCCTGCATCGCGCAATTACAGTTCTCCGCGCGATTAGAACATATAGAACAGTCCATCTATTGGGCAGTAGCCCACCAGACATAACACCCGTCTGGTCGGAGGATCCTCCCTTTTCAACGGAGGTTTGCGGGACTTTACTTTCTGTTCTACACTCCTCCAAAACAATTTATGACTTTTGTCCGAGACTTCGTCCGCGTAAATGTCGGTTATTGTGGACAAGATGTCAAAGTCGAAGCCATTTAAAAAGTAGCCCATGTCCTTCCTTGGTGTTCAAGCTTCAGCAATCGGTTTAGTGAAAGCGTAGCAAACAAACTTTTTTTTTTCACATTAATAATATCAAGTACGGATTATTATAAGTTTATTAGTTTAGAAAAATCAAGGTTATTTCAAACATGAAACTATAGGACTCTATGATATCTTCAATAAACCTTAGTCATTAAAATTTTACATTTCTCGCTTCACCCAGAGAAATAGGAGTTATATGTTGACTTCCCAACTAAAAAAAAAAACGGGATGACGTGTGTGTATTACCGAATCTTTATGTGCTCAAGCCCTCCATACCTTTCTTTCTTAAAATCATGGTAGGTACAAAAAATATGCCAATAATTATACAAGTACCTAGCTTATGCCAAATATCGTCATGAAACAGAAAATCATCATCTTAATTTATGAAGTAGATGAGCTAGAGTACTTACATCGCACGCGCCTTCTCCAGTCGTGAGCGTTCCAGCACAAAACATTGACTCGGATATAAACTTGCTGAAAAAAACACGGTCATATTAGTCTTACATTTTTTTTTTTTTTTTTTTTTTTATTGTTCCATACACAGTATCTTTACATTTTTGGTTGCTATTGTACCATTAAACCATAATTGGTTTGTATTGGTACTCACATTCACATAACAACAATGCTTAATCAGTAATGTTAAAAAAAAATGACAACTCAATTGCGATAATACACAAATTCAAATACTCATAAAAAGAAAAACAATTCATACACCATAGTGGGTAAGAAGAATAATCGCCCAAGTTATAGAAACGTAAACATCTATTAGTACGTGGACTTGTAGGTACATGAATAATTTGCACGTTACGTATCTACGGAGCGTTGCGCTATTGGTCGCTCATTATGAGATAATTTCAACTCAATGTATACAGGTGGTTTACTTTTTATTAGTATAGTGTCTATTAACTATTTTATGAACTTTAATGTTAATCGTGGTTTTTTTATATTGTGTTATCGAATTTTATATCATTTTAATTAGTTTTGCTGTAGTGATCAAATAATATTTAATTTGTATTTGTGTTTTTTTTTTTTTTTTTTTGTTTTTATTATTATTTGTATTATTTTGAAATTGGGACTTTGTGCCTGAATAAATAGATATTATTGTAAATATACTCAGTAATAGTTTATAGTTATGCTAAGTTGTTTATATAGTCGTGATAGTATTTTTTATATGTTTGTTTATAATTTTTAATATTTATTTCTTTTTTGATATTATTCGGGAGTTCATTAATTAATTTGGGAATCAAATATTATGACTCGCTTTACAACTTTGTTACATTAAGAGGATTGTAGGATCTAAATCTCAGTCACTCTAGGACTGCATACAAGAGACAAAAATGCGCAAAGACAGAATGCATGCAAATATGAAGCATTTTAGTAAAAATCTACAGTTTTGATTAGAAAATTAAAACCCTTGTAGAATATTCTGAAAAATAATCAGAATTATTGCATGTATGACTGGCATGCTGGTCTAGTGGTTAGTGGACCTGACTGCTATGCTGAAGATCGTGGACAAATGTTTGTGTGATGAGCAGGATCATTTATTCTGTATCTGGGTGTAATTTATCTATTATATATAAGTTAAGTATGTTTATCAGCTGTCTAGTACTCATAACACAAGCTTTGCTTAACTTGGGACTAGACGGCGTTTGTAATAGTTGTGGAATAGACCGGTTTTTAATCGATAAAAATAATTTTTAAAGGCATTTTCTTGGAGGTTTTTTTTTTTTCTATCGTACTAAATTAGTTGTTGTTATGTTTTGAACACATTATCTACCTAGCCTTTATCCTGGAGAATAACATATTTTCCTGATTATATTTACTGCATTGGATCATATACTTTTTTACATTATTAAACTAGCAATTAGCACCTGTAGTCCTCTTAAGTCGTTTCAAACAAAGTGACCTACGATTCGCGATAGTGGTCGTCACAAGTTTGAAGTCACAGTTGACAAGAAATCAAAATGTAAGGAATTGACTCCCTTACAATTTCACTTCTTGACAATTGCTATTATTGATTAAATGCCACTTTGTTTAAAGCCCATTGTTTATATATTTCAAACATCATTTTTGTTTGCATAATTTGTCTCGTGTACCATGACAAAGTTCAAAGTAATGACTGTAAATACTTACTCGCCATATACTTCTTTACAGAACGCGTTTGGATACACTGGTAGGATCTTCTTCTGCAAGAAAATGGGCTCGTATGATAGTTTCTGAGACATCTGAAACAAAGAGATCATAATGCAATTAGTAAGGGTTTCCATATGATTCCGGAAATCAATGTTTTTATACGTAGGTATAACCGGAAGGTAGCTTTCGGTTTCATCATCAGATAGTTACCTTTACCTTTACCTTTACCAGTTTGATAGTACCTACCATTTTCATCAGACCTATTTATTTAAATTTGTATCATCATTGTCACTCTACTCGATAAAAAAACAATCATAAAATGTATTAAAAACAAAGAAAAACTTTTTACAGATTTACAAAAATTCAACTCGGTGACATTAACAGCTCTTTCCGGCCTGCCTTCGTCAAGCAAGGTAATCAACAGGCTTCACCCATTTCCTTTTTAAAACACTTCTCTTCAGAAATTATTAAAGGCAGCAACAAGTCGCTTCCCTTACCCGAGGCCATTAATCCACATTCTTGGACGCTTGCCGCAAAAACGTCAATTATACTGTTACGACCACTTTACTACTAAGTAGAAATGACGATGTTATTAATCTTATAATATCGTCATGTCTGTCAACGGAACATTATGATGTCTATAACGTCACGAACATATACATTTGATAAATGATATTTGTTTTACACGTCAATTCTTTCACTAGTTTGAACTAGATGAGGCCAGCGTTTGATAGCTGACTACCCTAAGAAGAAACACTGAAACAAACTCTGGGTCGATGGTCGCATTTGCTAATATTTGTAAAGCTTGTCTTAACATTATGTATTCAGGTTAATGCTATCTATTAAATGTGTGATGCATTCAATTCTTTACCTACTAAAAGTCTACGAAGGGGTAGATATTCTTGTATAGTTTACCCACAACTATAAGTGTGATACTTTGTCTGAATCTAAGATGTTGGTATCAATCGTGGTGGCAGAATGTGAGACTCAGCTGTCTCGATTAATACCATAAAACTAACAAGACAGCTATAAGACAAACTGGGGCTGGTTTATCTATCTTCGTATTTCTTTTATATTTGAAATAAAAATCTGTTAATAACGTTAACAGATTTTTTTCTTGGACAAACATACATATGTTTTCATAGGTATCTTTGAGAGCCATTAAGTCCAAAGTCAGAAAGTCTGATAATCAATGGTTTTTTTTTTAAGGTGGGAAAATCATCTAATGATAAATCCCGCTCTTGGGTGGAGCGAGAGATAGTGTCAGACTTTTACTGACTAAAAACCCACTCCTGTTCCCTCTTTGCCTTCATCTCGGGGCCCCGGGCTTCGCTTTCACACTACCCGTGGATAATCAATGGGTATTGTGTTAACCAGTAACTATGTTGTGCAGATAAGATGAGGAGGTGCCCTTCACAAACAATAGGCTGAAAGCTAACCAAAACATAGTTAACAAAGTCTTGGCTATCTGCCAAGACTTTGTCAATAATGATGACAAAAATATCAACTTTAAATGAACCAAAGGAATACCTTAGTAACTCCCCATCCAAGCAGCAACACCTCAGCAGTAGACGGAAGAGCGTTCCCCATGTAGTCGATGGACAGGTATTTGATGAGCGTCTTTTTTCGCATGAACAGGTGCCGGCGCAGGCGGATCATGGCCAGGTTACTCTTCAGAGTGCGGGGATTGTAGCCAGGGTGGAAGTAGACCTAGAAACAAGGATTATAGAGCTTGGACAGAAAACATTTATTTCAACTAAACCGTTTAGGTACAGGCGCTTGAACTGTAAAGAGGTCGGTTAGTTAGAAAGTTGCAGCTTTTTGCATATTTCAAAGCGTAGATATATATAGAAAAGAACATGCAATAAACTCTTAGTAACGTTATCCTAGTCAAATTATGAAAAAATACATTTGTTTCTGAACAAAACTGAACTACTTTTAAACTGCAATAAAGCCCAAAAATTTCAATAACATTAGAGCTTTCCTAACTTCCAAGAGATTTTATAATAATCGAAAAAAAGTAATAGACGTCAGCGGATAATTGTGCGGGAATTTTGTTTCCTGCTGAGCCGAAGATCGGGATTAAAATTGTAGTTCACTAAGTCAATTGTAACCATTAACTGGTTTGCCCATCACGCTTTCCTAGGTAATGCTTCTATGTGCGCTTTTATACGGCTATAGTTACAATGGATGATCCCACTTGCATCCTATTTCATTCCATTTCATCTTGTTTAACCAAGGTTAAGTGTGTAGCTTAGCTACTGTGGCAAGTTTACCGTTGTTAGTTGGTCTCTCACCTCAAGCACGTCTACCATCTCACCGCCAATTCGGCTGTGGTTGCTGCCGATTCTCACTTGCAGGACTCGAGGGTTCTCGCGAAAGAATCGGTTGTTGTGCATCCTGGGTAATACAGTAAACGATATTGTAAGAGAAATACAGCTTCTTTCATATGTGTTGCAAACGGCGATAAGAAGATCTTCAATAATAATGACATACTTACATGGATATTATGAGTAAACTACTATAATATTGTAAGTGAATTAAAATCTCAAGTGGTTAGTAATTGTATACGTGCATTATTACCCAAAATTTATCCACGAAAAACACTACTTGTAGGTTAATATCTAATAGAAGGAAACATTTCATAGGTAATATATAACAAGAAGAAGCCTCTAATGATCCAATTTCTCAATATAACTTATCAGTATCATTTTTTATCACACTTATTATCCGATGGGACGGCCGTATTGGCATGATCGGAGAGAAAACTGACGCAGGACTAACTACTTAACGTTCTTCAAATCTGCATCAATACTTACAACTGCAAACAAGAAGCCGAAGTAATGACGAGATCTGCATACACCAGCGAGGCGCCGCACCAAAACCTGCCCATTACGTGCACGGACGCCATGAAGGGGTAGTACTGGATGGTGGTGCGTTCCCCCTTAAAGATGCGGCGCCCGCTCTTTTTGTTGTCATGGTAGTTCTTCATCTCGGCCAGTTCGCCTTGTGGATCTAGAGGGAAAGTGAAGTGAAGTAACCGATTCGGTGATCAGACTGCACAACACTGAGGTATGCAGTCTTCGGTGACGTACACATAATATTCCTTACCACTGACAAATACTGCGGCGGTAAAAAATATTATTCTTGACGAATATTGATATTAATATGAATATTGATATATGACCTATGTGTATTTGGGATTATAATATCGCATATCGCAGCGTTGAGCGTTCTAGTCAAGAGACTGAAAAGAGAGAGGCTCCATCTGAGCTACTCATTTGAAAATAAATATAGTCCTCTTCTCCGCTGATTATATACTTCTTTTGCTGTCTTTTGGCAAATATTTACCACCTAAGTCTACATTGTGGAATGCAATAAAGAATTGAGTATTGAGTAATATGAATGAAACTGTAAAAGGAATGAGTGTTTTGTAAACGTCATCTATAAATTGACAAAACGTATACGCTTCGATTACATTTAAATGTACGTGCGTCTGCCTACAACTACCACATACGATCAGGATCGTTATTACCTAACAATATACGGAGCTGAGATTTAAAAAAAAAATCTATTAGATTTCATGTGATCAAATCAGGTGCACTAGAAAACGGTCGACATAGAATCCAACTCAAATCTAGTAGGGACAAGGCTACGTTGGTTGATTTTGTATTCAGAAATGACATGACATTTACTTTTTTACTACGAATCAGTTAGTAACTTACCATCAAATAATATCAGATTAACAAGTATGTCTTTACGTACCCCAATACACGCTTTCCTTTGCTTTCACTTTATGCTGATCATTAGGCGTCTCTGCTAACAGTTTATCAACTATATCATTCATTTTCTCATCATTACTATGCTTAGGAAGGCTGTGATCCATCATTCTTCGTGCTGACTTCACCATATTCTTCTGTTTACCTCTCTCAGCTACAATCTTCATGACATCATCACGAGTCATCTTCTCTTTTAACTTTAGATACAAATTTTTACTTTGATTTGTAGTCAAAAATGTAAAGTGATCATTTTCATTGAGTGCGTCATAAAAGTTGGTTTCATTCAGTCTAGTTTCCGAAGTTACATTGGTTAGAATGGCTGCTACTACATTATGGTCGACTACATAATGGTTGATTCGTTCAAGTTTGTCTTTCAGTTCTTTCAGTTTGTCTTTGTCATGAGGAACGTCGACTAGACTTAATAATCTGTGAGAGATATCATAGATCGTTAGGTTATTTTCAGTAATTTCATATTTCACGTCATTAGCTTTGGTAAAAGCGTTTGTACTTAGTAGTACTGTTAAATATAATGGAAAACACATCACATTGAAGTGCACCCGTTGTTCTGCACTTATCGCCTTCTACGGTACTTTATCGATATCCAATAATTTTATGAGTAAAACTTTTATCACATTTATATTGACTGCGGCGAGTAATCACATAAATGTCAATCGTTTTGATTTTATGCGGATACCTACGTCAATACATACTCGTACGGCACTGACAGAGACATTTGATACAAAAACAGAGTGTCATTCTAAACTTCGATATCTACTGAATCGTTTATCGTAAAATGCAAAATGTAAAAATGTAGGCCAACTCTAAAAAAAATTAATTTAGTCGAAACCTTTAATTATAGAAAATTTGTGCTCTTTCTGGTAAAATTAAATTTTGTTGCTAAGAATCTTTTTTTTATAATTATTGAACTAACAAAGACGAATTTATAAAGTATTACGGTGCTTCGCACTAAATTGCTTGAGTAATAAAAAGTTACAGCAGGTTTATTTTATACTGAAACAATGAATCTTCTGATTGCTTCAATTAATTTTATTTTGGTTGTAAAATTAAATAGTCCGGTGGATGTGAGAGTGAAAGAAGAGAAACTTAAAAAAAATTGATTTGATAAAAAAAAATGCTGGGTGGAATACCTATGTTTGAAGTTTTTAAGAAATCAGAAATCAGAAACGTTTATTTCAAATAGACCAATTACATGCACTTTTGAATTGTCAGAATGTCGGTCAGTCAAAAAAAAAATACAAGTGAAGCTAAATTGCACGTTCCAAAGCGTAGATCTCTATGGAGAAGAACGTGCAAGAAACTCCATGGACACTCTTTTAAATCATATTATGAGTTACATAAATCTTGGTTACATATTTCTTGTCGCTTCTAAATATATGTATATCACATACAGAGAACACTCTTATTTCTGTATGTCCACCTCTCCTAATAAAGTGCTCTCAAAGTCAAATTAGTGACTAGGATGTGTATACACTTATTACACTTGCATTACAAAAATCGACTTTGAAGCTATAAAGTACCACTGATGTTGGTTTACATGTAGTGTTATAAATGTAGTGAGGTATTAAAATGGTCTAAAGACAAATATCACCATGGAGTTAAGAACGAAAGAAAATTATTGCCGTAAAAAAATGAAGACGCGTACTCTCACACATAAACCAATAATACTAGTCAGCACAAACGACATTGGCTACTATCCGAAATTAGAAACTTATGGCGATAATAACGCTGTCGTAACATCGGGCTCGAGTCATCAATCAGCCAAGATAGCGCTGAAGAAATACCTAAACAAGGAATCGAATTACGGCCCGCAGGAAATCGAGCCACTTCAGTTGGGCAGCCAGGATGATTATTTCTATTTGTGGTAATGGTTAAGCGGTAAATTACATTTCAATGTTATATATTTGGCAACAATTTTCATGTGGACCAGGCCGTCAGTTATGTTCATTTAAATAATTTTATGTTTTAAAAAGAAATTGAATAAATGGATTGAGAGGGCCAAAGAAAAGATGGATGGATTGTGTGAGGAGTGATATGAAAGAAAAGGGAGTTAGTGATAGTGTGACGTGTGACAGGGTAGAATGGAAGAAGAAAACGTGTTGCGCCGACCCCAATTAATATGAGATGAGGGCAGGAAGAAGAAGAAAAAGAAATTATCATCATCAACATCATTTCCGGTGAAAAACGTCCCCTGTTGCACATATGCCTCCCCCAAGTGTCGCCACAACGAACAGTCCTATGCAACTCGCATCCATAGGATTCTTGTTATCCTTCACCAAGTCATCGGTCCACCTTGTGGGAGGCCACTCTAGAACATTTCGGCCCCATCGACCATCCGTTCTACGAGCAATGTGCCCTGCCCACTGCCACTTTAGTTTGGCAATTTTTCGGGCTATGTCGGCGACCTTGGTTCTCCTGCGGATATCTTCATTCTTTATGCGATCACGCAAGGGAACTCCGAGCATAGCCCTTTTCATTGCCCTTTGGGTGACTGTAAGCTTTCTGATGAGGCCCATTGTAAGCGACCATGTTTCAGCGTCTTCCAGTGCGCGGTCGCCACTCTAGAACCTTTCGGCCACATCTACCATCTGTTCTGCCAGCAATGTGCCCTGCCCACTGCCACTGTTTGGCGATTCCTCGGGCTATGTCGGCAACCACGGGTACCTATTTCGGCAACCTTTTCTAGCGGAGAAAAAAATTGTCAATCAACTTTTTTAACTTTTCGAGCATCATTTGAACAATTAAATGAACGAAGATCATCAAATAATGATACCTATTAGCTACTCAATCATAAAAGAATTTAATTTGTTACATTAATTTTATTATTAACCCCTGTATTTTGAGCATTTCTTCCACTCGACTTCATCAAATCGAAAGTTGTAGATAGATATATCTTTTAGTGTACAAAAAAAAAAAACAAATTAGAATAGGCACTTAGACACAGAATTATAAAAATGAATAAATTGTTTTAGTTTGTTATTTATTGAATTAGTAAAAGAGAGTTTTGTCCATTTTCATGGCGACTGAGTCGATTAAAATGGAGCATACTTTCAAAAGGACATACTAATTAGTTTAAGAGGTGGAGAACCATCACGTGCTTTAATCGGTTCTGGGTAGAGTGAGAAGGAATATCAGATTTTTACTGACTAAAACCCGCCTGCGATTCTTCAGTTGTCCTTTGCGCAGGGCCGCGGGAACTCTTTTCCTATCATCATCTTCCTGTCCTAGTCCCGTTTTATTTATTGTCGGTGTAACACGTTTTTTTCTTCCATTCTCTCCTGTCACTCGTCACGCTTTCACTAACTCCCTTTTCTTTCATATCACTTCTCACACAATCAATCCATCTTTTCTTTGGTCTCCGTCTCCCTCTCCATCCATCCACATGTAAACTCATAACTCTTTAATTTAGTAACATGCGTTTCATCCCTCCTCTTCACATGACCATACCAAAACAAACGATTCCCTTTCAACGTTTTATTCACTGGCGCCACTTTCAAACTTCCTTTAATTTGCTTATACTCATCAACTCTTTCCCTAAAAATAGATAAATCGTGTAGCGACATCTATGGCGTCACATAAGAACTACAAAAATACGAAATCCTGCATCGCGCAATTAGAGTTCTCCGCGTGATTTGAACATATACATATATATAGAACAGCCCGAAATCATCTATCGGGCAGTTGCCCACACCAGACATAACACCCGTCTGGTCGAAGGACCGTCCCTTTTCAATGGAAGTTTGCGGGACTTTACACTCTGTTTAATTTTGGACCCCCGTAGGGGGTGAATTTTGCAAAATCATTTTTTAGTATTCGCCTATGTCATAAAAGAAAGCCTTGTGTTTAATTTCACAGTCCTTTAGGCTATGCGTTAATAATACATGCCAATCAGTCAGTTTCTCCTTTTATATATTGGGTTGTATATACACCCTAATTTTTTAATTACTATAAATAAAAAAATTGGGCGCTATCATTCTGTACCCGTTGCTCATCATATTTATGTACTTAGTCAAAAGTAAAAAAAGAAACAAAACTCCAAAATTGTCCACGAAAATTGGTCATAATTGGTAAATTCATAATGGGATCAATTGTTCATAACAATTGCTACTAGAAAATACTACGCGCAGTGTTTTTCCATTGTTTTTCATTCATAATCAATAGCCTGTACAATATTTCTATAAATTGAGTGACATTTTGGGAAATAAACAAATGCTAATAACTTTGCTGTATATGAATATTTTTTATTTAGAATTTTCTTAAATAATAACAAGAACTTTTCTAATAAGCCCTTTAAGTATTTGTACTAATTAAAAACTAGTGGTGTATATATACAGAAATTGACAATATAACTGATACTGTCGCTTCCAGCCACAAAATACTAAAAACAAAATAAAAATCACTCGCTCTAAACAGCTGTCACACCCCGACCTCTCATCGATCCTTCACTATAAATCATGAAAGATCTCCAGCAAGCATTCCTAGTCCCATGGGAAATCAACCCGCAGCGAATCACACTACGAGTAAAGGATTTAGGACAAATGCTCCTGGATCTAGAATGTATTCGATTTACTTAATTCTGTACTGGCCTTTCTTTCTAGTCTAGCTTCGTTTCCTATTGGGAAGGGTCTTATTGGATTTGTTGGAACTGTAAGGGAATTGTGTGATTTCTTTTTCCGTAGTCTTGAGAAAATTTTGAAAAATCTGGAATGTTCTTTAACCATTCAATCCGCCTTTTCAATCCCATTAGTGTATTGAAGTATCTACGCGTGGAAACACTGCTGACTAATTAGATGTATAGTCAAGGAAGGACAATGTTAAATAGTTTGAGGTTTGTCTTACATCATGTTTGCACCAACATTTTAACGGAATTTACAGTTCAGTCCTATCTTTAATATTCAGAAACTTATGTATTATCTTTTACATACTTACTTATTTAATTTGCTAGCAGTGCACCGCGGACTAACTGTTTTTGAATTTAAATTCATACTGTCCATCCTCAAGTTGTCTAGTAGATAGGTATCGCTGTCGGCATTAGGTACTATTTAAGTGTACAATAAAGTTTATTTTATTCTATTGTAAAGTTCGAAAAAGTGCATCCCGCAGTTGCAACATTTATATAGCAATGTATTACCAAAATTAACGAGCAAGGTAAGGCTTAATATCGCTTTTAATGTAAGTTCTTTTCAACGCCATCTAGAAGCGAGTAGCATATCTAAACGTTACCAAAGTTTCAGTACTTCCATCAGTTTTTGTTGTTTATTTCAGCGCCATCTAGAAGTGAATAGTAGAACTAACTGCTAGCTACGTATTCCAAGTTTATTTTTAGTTCGTTGAACTGTCTACAGATGGCGTCGTAAGAGATTTTTTTTAATGTTTTGAATTGGCCTATTAAATATAATAATATTTATGTTAATTTTACCACCTATTTATTTAAATTCTGTTATAACAATTTTAAACATTGCAGCACGTACGGACTAACTATTAGGACTGCTTGTCTACCCATTCATAAGTATTCACAATACATAGATTTTTAATGAAAATTTAATTTGGTAACTTGAATGTGGAATAATTTGGTTTCAGAAACCTAGGTAAATGTATGTTGTTGTTGTTTAGTATGTATCTATTGTGGTGGGAAGTCATCAAATGACTTTTTATACTTATTTCTTTTTATTTATTTTTACTGACTAAATCCACCAGTGTTCTTCAGCTGCCCTATGCATCAAGGCTACAGGACCATGGCAACTCTTTCAAACAGTCCGACGTCGGCGAGCTACCCATTGCTTGTCGTCTGCAAGCTCTGCGACTCATGACGCTACGGGCGTTTCCTGTGGCGTCTTATATGTGTACATGTTTGATATTTAATAACTCTGTTGACACTTATATTTCGCTATTTGGGGGTTGGGACTTTCAGATCGTGGGTTCAGAGTGCTAACATAGTGTACGAAAACTCCTAAACGTAAGCATTACTATATACCTACAGTGTTATTGCTGCCAATCTTTTGGGCATATCAACTACCAATCGATAGCTATCCGGAAGAGTTTTTCAATTTCATAATTTGGGTCCTTTTTATTTAGTTTTAATTATAATCAGCCTTATAATGTTCCCACTGCTGGGACTCAGGCTCCCTCTTTAGGTGAGGGAATGGACCGTAATCCGCCACGCGGGAACAGTGCAGATAGGAGGATGTCACATATCTTCGAATTTTTGATATTAGGACATGCCTGTGTCTTGACGGTTGTTTCCTTTGTCGTTTAGAGAGCAGTGGTGATAAAAATGAATTACACAAAGTGTAATTTATGTTTTGCCTGGCTGGGTTCGAACCCGGGACTTACAACTCGTAAATCATTACCACCACTGGGATGGCACTGTTTTTTTCTTTTAGTAATTTATTATTATTTACATAAATAAAAATGAATGGCTAAATACATTGCTATGAGTAAACTTGGAGCATGACTAGACCGATTTGGATGAGCTTTTTTTAAAACTGTTTGCTGAATTTTCAAGAAGGTTCTTATAAAGAGAAAATTAGGACAATTGGACAGAAAACCGTAATCAAACATTTTATTTATCATATTTAAACGGTTTCTAGCGGTCAATATCAGGATTAACTGTCAATTCTTGCTATAAAATACTATAATTTATCCGTTCACTTGAAACTGATTCTTTTTATTTCGATTTACTTATAAAATTTGTGACAAGATGTCTATGGGGTCAGCAGGTACAAAATTATAGTCAGATAAGTACTTTTTAAAAGTATTTTACAAGAATGTCAATTTTGTTTTGATGAATTTGTAGTTATTTTTTTGTATAGGTATAACTCTATTAATTTGAATAAATAAGAATATAAATAAATAAATAATAATAATATTCGACTCCGTCTAGCCCCACGTTAAGCAAAGCCTGTGTTATGAGTACTAGACAAGTGATATACTTCTGTATAATTTTACTTTTAGTATATGTGAAACCTGAATATAGTTTGTTCAGAATCAGTAACTGAATCGATTCCTATCCAATACATAAGAAATTTAAATATTAAATATTTATAAAAACCTAAGTATGTACCTAAACAATATGTAGCAACTATTTAAATTGTATATTTTCACCAAAAAAGTCATCTATTTTATTATTTTTTTAGCCAATTATTTTTACATTTTAGTCAGAAAACCTGGTAATCAAAATACACAGCGAGAAATTACTGGTCATCCTCATTTATTTTGATTGAACAATATCTTAAGAACTAAAATGGCTTAGAATTCAATATTAAAAAAGTACTAAAATTGACGTGTGTTATTTATATCTAAGTTTAAGTAAAAATGTAAAGTCAGTGATACCGAATACCAGAGAAGGCAAATACTAACACAAAATAATTAAACAATTTCCATAAAACACAATTACTGAATTACCAAAAAGACTCCTTTATTTACCTTACCCCGAAACAGAATTTCATTACAACGCATAAATTCCACAATTAAAGTCAAAAGACCGGTCTCCTTGGATCACTGTAGCTCACGGTAGACTTAGCTGAGCTACCCGAACGTTGTAAATGAAATCGCCGGTAATTTGATTCTAGCGTTTAATTCAGTTGGGGCTCCTAAACGGGTGGGGCTAGTAGTAATTGATTAACGACGTTGCTGCTACGTGCTGTCACGTCCAGTGAAGGTGAAACGAAGTGGTTTGTGTAGCAGGCGATAGATGGCGCTAGTTAAACTTTTTTGTTTGGTAGACAATTTTTTCCTGTCGACGTTTGTACTGCAAAATGCGGTTGGGAAAAAGTAGTGTTTGTGAATTTAAGCTTGATTTAGGATGCTGCGATTAGGTTGATAAACGAAAAGTAATTTTAGGTTTTTGCCAAATTATAACAACAAGATAAAAAATATCTGTCCAATCACACAAACTCTGTTAATAAAGGACCTGTAGATACTATTCTGTAGTAGCAGTTGCAGATAATCATAATTGGCCATCTTACCTTTAAACGATATTTTAGATAGCCTACCTAATGAAAAACGCACTTAAGCTACTTTCAACTAAGAAATAAATAGGTACATATTATCTAGATACTATTAATATTATAAAGTAGAAATCTTCTTGTATTTTTGGATTTCTGTTTGTAATGAATAAACTCAATAACTACTTGACCGATTTTAATAATTCTTTCACCAGTAGAATGCTATATAATTACTAAATGACTTAGACAATATATATTTTGTACTTTCACGCGGGAAAACCCGTGGGTGTAGGAGTTAGTTTATTCTAAAACGTAAGCCAAAATAAGTGAGCGTACTAAGAACATATTATTAAACTCGGTAACAAATATCGTACCTACCCCTTAAAAGATTGTAATCTAGAAGTCGTGTAACATTATCACCTCATGGCCTCGTCGACGCGTTCATTACGGGGTGGGAATGCCACAGTTTGAGCGACACAACTCAGCCGCCGATGCCAGCGGCTGTCTTAAGCCATTTCTTATTAAAACAACGTTTAATTTCAGTCTCATCAGCCGCCGTTATTAAGGCGTTGACGAAGTTTCGCGAAATGCCAAGTTTTATTAAATATTGTCTGAGACAAAAGAATTTTTACGGTTTTTTTCTTGCTGCTTTGTACTTTTATAGCTAGCAGTGATTAAGAAGCATAATAGCATAAGCAGCCTTATAGTGTTCCCACTGCTGGGAATCAGACCGCCTCTCTATGAGAAGGAATGGGCTGTAATCCACCACGCGGGCCGAGTGCGTGTTGGTGGATGTCACATGTCTTCGAATTTTAGATTCTAAGACGAGACAGTTTCCTCACGATCTTTTTTCTTCTCCGTTTTGGGAGCAGTGGTGATGAAATAAATTACAAAAAGTAATGCGCCTGGCTGTATTTGAACCTACGACCGTCAAGAAGTTATACCAATATCGTTTCGGCATGTACTGGCATGTAAGAAGTAAAGATGGCATTTTGTGGTGTTTTGGCAGTTAAAAAAAAAGTACAAAAGTTGCTATAACTGTTGTTGTTGTTGTTGTTATTACTGTTGTTGTATGTTGTTGTTGTTGTTGTTGTTGTTGTAATTGATTTCTGTAGAATCATTGAAACAGTGCTAAGAAATTTTACTATGTTGATTGTCTTAGTACCTCCGTAAAGCTTCTCAGGAATGCTAACTCATATGCTACATTTGCATTCTAATGGTAAACAAAGTGATCGGATTCTGTATCAACAATTATTTACTTTCACCAGTGTGAACTTAACACTGGCTAAATGTACTAAACGTGCGTTGAATGGCTAGGCTACTCCACATAAATAACTTTGTATACACAAATCACTTTTTATTTCGCTGCCTTGCTCGTTACACGGTTAACAATCGACTGACTCCCAAAGCTAGCATACTATACAAAAAAGAAATAAAGTGGGGACCGAGCTTAGCGCACCCTGTCGACAGAAACAGTAAACTATTTATTTAAATCAGTACATGTTATACCAAAACAATTCTTACAAAATTATAAACAGCAGAAATATTTATTGGCCTGTTGTTCTAGTGGTTAGTGGCCCTGACTGCTATGCCGGAGGTCGTGGGTTCGATTCCCACCCAGGACAAATGTTTGTGTGATAGCACGATCATTTGTTCTGTGTCTGGATGTAATTTATCTATTTATGTATGTATTTAGAAATATATAAGTATGTTCATCAGTTGTCTAGTACCCATAACACAAGCTCTGCTTAGCTTGGGACTAGACAGCGTTGTGTGATAGTTGTGGAATATTATATATTATTATTATTTAGTACAGAAATCACTTTATGCACCACTTTGAACCATCTAAAACCAACCACCAATAAATAACCCGTTATGTCGTCATTATCATTTCATCTGAAAGACGTCCACTGTTGGACATCGCCTCTCCCAAGTGTCACCACAACAAACGGTCCTGTGGGTCTCGCATCCATCGCATTCCCGCGATTCTCACCGGGTAATCGGTCCACCTAGGGGGAAGTCTTCCAACACTGCGTCTTCCGGGACGCGATTGCCCGGAACCATTTGGCGCCAACATTATTTATATATCTTATTAAAATATATATGCATACAACATCGTGCCGACGACTTTATCGCTCAAATACTACAATCCTTACAAAAAGTTTCCCTTTTACTCTCGGGATGTGAAACCGACGGACACTTGCACGCCCCAAACCCCAAATTACAAATAGAAAACTCAGTATAAATCCTTCTCACGAATTTCTCGTAGATAGGATTTTCGTAGGTTCCCAGAATCTTACTGTTCTAGTCTAGAATTTATTATTTCAGCACTCATTCAATCTATCCCGCCTTTTCCAAACTTAATTGAAGTCTGCTTCTAGCCTAACCAGTTGCAGCTAGATACCATTTTAAACGAAGCTACCCTTTATCAAGATTGTTATCAAATTTACTGGCTTCCGACTACGAGTACCAGGACCAACCAGATCACAATTTTAACGAAAAAGTATCAACGTATGTCTAACAGAGTATTTTCAGCGGTCTACCCAAATGTCCTTTCTTTGGTATTGTTCGTCAAGACATTGAGCTCCTTAGTAGTCCTGAGTCCCCCACTTGGGCAGAGCATCGTCGTGTCCTCGTGGGGGAGATCGGCGGCAACGATCTCTTGCGCCGGGCTTTGGTACAGGCCAGTGTCCGAAACGAGGAGTTGCAAGCGGTCGCTTCCTTCTGCGAAGCAGTAATGTTAGCAAAGGAGGAGGCTGCACGTACACGCGCGAGGGAGCGGCGCTCACACCCTACCGCCGGGATCCTGATCCCGATTTCCGGCCACTGTAGGCGCGTGCTTGCGGACGGCGAGCAATGGGTAGCTCGCCGTCCGATCGTCAGGTAACTGTCCGGACCGAGCCCAAGTCGTCGACGGCGCGTACCTCAAGGAGATGTCAGCAAACCGTAGGGGCCCAGCAGGGTCGAAGCCTACTGGGGCCAAGGGTCTACTTCTGAAAGGAAGACTCGGCCATGGTATAAAAGGCAACGAAGGAACAGAAGTGGGTTTTTAGTCAGTAAAAGTCTGACACTCAAAAGAGTGGGGGATGTCATTGGATGATTTACCCAAGGATAAAAAAGTAGTCCTGAGTTGACCTACACGGAGACTTGCACTAACTGAACAAGTCCATTGAAATCTGTGTGATTATTTCCTCACAAGAGCATCTCAGATACTGATCTGCATGATTCTCATATGATTTGACCATGACATGTTTTTTTTTTTCGGTGGGAAAATCATCTTATGGAATCTCCCGAGCGGGAAATAGTGTCAGACTTTTACTGACTAAAAACCCACTCCTGTTCCTTCGTTTCCTTTCGTACCAGGGCCGAGTCTTCCTTTCAGAATCAGACCCTTGGCTCCAGTAGGCTTCGACCCTGGTGGGCCCCTACAGTTGCTGACATCTCCTTGAGGTACGCGCCGTCGACGACTTGGGCTCGGTCCGGACGGTTACCGGACGGTCGGACGGCGAACCACCCATTGCTCACTGTCCGCAAGCCCACGCCTGCGGTGGCCGGAAATCGGGATCAGAATCCCAGCGGCGGTTGAGGATTGAGGACCGTTGCCTCACGCGATCGGCCGCCTCCTTTGCTAGCATTACTGCTTCGCAGAAGGAGGCGACCGCCTGCCACTCCTCCTCGCTCCGGACCATGGCCTGTACCAAGGCCTGGCGCGAGAGATCGCCGCCGCCGATCGCCCCCACGAGGACACGGCGGTGCTCTGCCCAAGCGGGGCACACCTCCACCGTGTGCTCCACCGTGTCCTCCGGGCAGTCCACGCATGACATGTTTGCTGCATAAACTTTAGAAGAGAGTTTGACCCAGAGTATGTTACAGTTTTTCTGCTTAGGGTAATCAGCTAAGAAAACACCGACCTCTTTCTGTTTAAACCGACGAAAAAATTAACATGTAATAGTGTTTTTTGAAACCAATTTGCGTAATAAACATAATTATGTTTTATGATAAATTTATCATCAAAAAATATTCATTCATTCTATTTGAAAATAAGGTTCGAATTTTTTTTTTAACCAATTATATTACAACTTTTTTTTAATTTACTAAACTAGAGCTTGGCTGTGATCTCACCTGAAGGTAAGCAGTGAAGCAATAGTTGATGGTGAAGCGCATTAATTTATTAAGAGCCTATTCAATTTAGCCTTAAAGACACCTAAATTATGTAACTTATACTCACCATGAGGTTTGAACTGAATATCTTACTCTTATTAAATAATAAGGTACTTCAATCATATATACTACTACTTGAAGTCCTCTCAACTTTAGTTTGGTCTTCGTCAGAATTATTATTGAGTTTTCTTAATGATTTGATATTTTTCATAGTATTTATTAGTTTATAATTTTAGCATATATATGTATTTTATTATTATAAATAACTTATTAAAAAATAAAATGTCTGTTATTTATTTATTGTGCAAAACTACCACATTATTTTCTTTTTAACGCAAAGGTTGACTGGTAGAGAATGCCTTGTTGCATTAAGTCCGCCTATGGACCACGACTGTACATGAAGTTTAAATTAATGAATAAATAAATAAATATATCTCGTTCATGTCGTTGCTAGAGCCCCTGAACTAACTATACATAACATAAGCTAAGCCTTGTAATAAATAACGCAAGTCGCGCACACTTCGAGCAAAAAATAAGTGCTGGTGGGTAATAAATTACTTCCCTTTGGTGAATATGTTGCTCGTTTACATAAGACGGCACTTTCATTTGTTTTTTTCTTCTTTAAAATATTGTTTTCAGTTGCTTTTGACTTTCTTATCATCCAGTGTACTTAAATAGTTTTGTTACACAATTAGCGGGTAAAGTCGAAACTGTAACCAAATGTTCGGCGCCTCGTCCAGTTTCGGCGGTAACCGAAACCGAAACTGACGGGGTAACAGAAAAACTGACAAAACAATTCTTTTAAGTTTTGTCCATTTACAATCAGCCATTCAGCTATAAGATTTTTCTAATGTCATAATTGATTTTTGAGATTTGGCGCATCCAATGATGTGTCATCTAGTCATTTGGTAAGTATCTACAGATTGAAGGTAGTCTTGTCTTTCTCAATCGGTATACGCAATGAACAGTGTTCAAGAGTGCTTTATTCCTTGTTTATTTTGTGGCTTTACAGGATTTATCTATCTGTTTTTAAACAGTAAGCATTTCTAGATATTTCTGGCCTTCTGAATCTTTTATAAATTTTAATTCCATTGGGTATTGTAATCAAAGTCTTTAGGGTTTTATGTGTATGGAAATATTGGAGATTTTCAATATAAAAGTAACTTGTTTATGTCCATACTGGCTTAGCTATACCACAAAATAAAATTATTCCTGACTATATTTTGATAATTGTAATTGTTATACGGCCTCATCTAGTTTAAAACGACGGAAAAAAAACAATTTACTAGTAAAAGTGTATTTTTTAAACCTATTTGAAAAATAAATAACATCATTTATATTATAAATTATGCTTAATTATATTTTTATAACTTTGATATAATACTAAATAATCGAATAAATTGACGATTACAAAATAAGTATAACAAAGGACTGGCTTTTACCTCGGTCAGAGATTAAGCATTGCCATACAATGTGGCAATGCCGCCAGTCTTTTGGGCTTTGGCACTTCCAGTCGACAGCGATGCTTAGGAATTTTCTGACGCCATATTTTAAATAGGAGTTATTGTGTATATATTATATAATTTTAATTAGTTATGTGTTTTTATTGTTCTTGTTATATAATATACCATACATAGACGAACGAGTCTGTAAATTTTTAGGTATTTTCACAACCGTCAGCTCAAAGACGCTAGTCGTGGTCAAACCAAATATTCGGCCCCTTCTTGGCCGAAACTAAAACCGCACCTTTGGTCGGTCTCTAGAGATAGTGTACATGAAGGTACGCGCGTGAGACATTTCAATTATGTCTTAGGGATGGCAAGACACTTCCAAAGTGTAGTAGGTTCATAGGCAAGGTACTCTGAACAGCAGGTGTTAGAACAACCGTTTGTTTGATTGCTATCAAATAACATATTAATTATTTAAAAAAGAGGTAACTTTGTTTATTTCTAGGACGTAATCTTTGGAAGTTATGTTCCAATAAGTATTTTTTTAGAGTTCCGTACCTCAAAAGGAAAAAACGGAACCCTTATAGGATCACTTTGTTGTCCGTCCGTCTGTCTGTCAAGACCCTTTATCTCGGGAACACGTGGAGGTATCCAGTTGGAATTAAAACCATAAACTCAAGTTTGCTGTCCCTTAAAGCTATGAAAAATCAAACTTCTGTGTAAACGAAAAAATAAGATACGGTTGGTTTATGTCGCAAAGAACGTGTATTTCGACACTCTTAAGGGAATCAAAATTCATACGGTACTTCCCGTTGACTTAGAATCCTGAAATTTGGCACGAAGCAAAGTCTCATAGCACAAGTATTGGAAAAAGTCTGAAAACTGTAAATTAGTAGTTACGTCATTAAAAAAACTTTTATGCGATTCGGAAAAATCTTCGTAACTCAATTCGGGAATTGAACTTTTTTCATAGGAAAGTTTGTACGGAACCCTTACTGAGCGAGTCCGACTCGCATTTGCCCAGTTTTTCATTCCTATAACGGCTTTGTCTGTATGAGAGTAGAAAGTTATCCCAAGGGAATATACTCATGGGGTAAAAAGTACCCCATGTGTCAAGACATGGTCTACCCAAACGAACACACACATACTTACAAAACTTTTTTCGTTATGATATTAGTGTGATGTGTTATATTATATCATGGAGTATGAGTGGTGTTAATATTAGCGTCAAGTTCGTGAACGGGCGCTGTCAGTTGAGACTGGTCATCTCTTAGCTGCCAGTTGCTATTTTAATACCTATATTTCGTTTTTTATTTTTACTTTATTCACATCGTTCTCACATGATAGGGACAAGAAACATGTAACAGAGATATTTTTAATTGCAAAACATGATTGAAAAGAGTTGCTATGGAGTTTCTTGCACATTTTTCTCCATAGAGATCTACGCTTTGGAATGTGCAATTAGCATCTTTTTTTTTCTGACTGACTGACTTCTTGACATTTCAAAAGTGCCTGTAAATGGTTTATTTGAAATAAATGCTTTTGAATCTTTGAATCTTTTTGAGTATCATCAGGCTACTTTTTTCTTGGAAAATACTAGGATTCTGAAGCCCAGTTACTGTAAAAAAATAAAACATAATATTTATTCAGTGACAGCAAAAGCTACATCAAAACTAAACAAAAATACGAAATATTTATGTGCGACTATGTTCATACGTGCTTCGAGTTTTTGCTGAATAAGACCCAACATTTTTCACAAACAAAAAAAGCATAAATTTATTATTCATCTCTGTTGTAATGCGTATAATTCACAATGTTAGCAAGTACCGTAACTCAGTGAAGCACTAAACTCCGTGTTATCTGCGCGTTATGAAGGACGTAAAACAGAGGAATGGGCTGTAGCGCTGTTTTCAGCTGTAACGTTTAGCTGTAAAGCGCTTAAAGCCAGCGAGTGTTAAAAAGTTTAATGAGTTATATAGATGAGAATACTCATGCTGAAATTGTAGTGTGCAAATGAGTTGAAAACCACGTGTAGATTTGGTGTTAGAAATAATTTTGGTAATATTGAAGTGCCAATCTGAATCGGCTCACCGTGAAAAATAAGGGAAATGATAGTGGTTGTTTGGCAGTTCACTTCGATCTGACTTTTATTGATAGGGTCGCGCTTGACTACTATCTCTTCTGATAGTAAGTGATGATCTGCACGCTTACCTAGGAGTAACCTATTACACTCTTGACTTAAAAAAATCTTCCAGCTGGGGATTCTACGCCCTAACTGTTTGCAAACTGTTCGCAAAAAATGTTTTAGAAACGCATTTATTGTACCTACATACAATAAATGCGTTTCTAAATCATTTTTTGCGTATAGGTAAGCTGCCCACTGTACGTCTAGTGGACCGATGATGAAACGGGAAAAGCCGTGATTTTTAAGATTTTAACAAAGATTTGTAACAAACACCGTACAAAGCTGAGGCGGGTCGCTAGATTCATTATAAAAATTACTGTTCTAAAGATCAAAACTGAACCTCGTAAAAAGATTATCTGGAATTGGGAAAAAAATAGCCTTAATAATAATCAAACTGGAGCGCGAACGAAATTCTTGTTGAAAGCAAGGTAGCTTTCAACAAGAATTTCGTTCGCGCTCCTTCTCACAACGGTATAACCAAACAAAACAACATTATATTATTCTAAGCTCAGCCCGTAACACAGACTTGGTATCAGTATGCACGCCCGACTGCGTTCCACTGCACTGAGGATATGTACCACGCTAAACGTTTGAGACCATAAGCGACGCCGCGGGATATGTGCAGTGTATAGAATAGCATTTATTTACGCTTGCTTTGTTATACGCTAAGTTTAAACCTTAGAAGAACAGGTTTATAAAAGGCGTTTATTTTTCTATTTTTTTGAGGGTCCTCAAATGACTTCTCCCGTTCGGGGTGGAGCGAAAGCGACTGTCAGACTTTTACTGACAGTAACCCACCCATTGTCGCCGCCGGGATTCTGATCCCAATTTCCGGCCACCGTAGGCGTGGGCTTGCGGACGGTGAGCAATGGGTAGTTGGCCGTCCGACCGTCCGGTAAACGTCCGGACCGAGCCCAAATCATCGACGGCGCGTACTGTTTCATGTGCGCCTCAAGGTGATGTCAGTAACTGTAGGGGCCCATCAGGGTCGAAGCCTACTGGGGCCAAGGGTCTGATTCTGAAAGGAAGACTCGGCCCTGGTACGAAAGGCAACGAAGGAACAGGAGTGGGTTTTTAGTCAGTAAAAGTCTGACACTATCTCCTGCTCCGCCCAGAGCGGGGGATGTCATAAGATGATTTTCCCACCGAAAAAAGAAAACCACCCGTTGTGTGTTCCTTCAGTTGCCCTATGTGATTCAGGTTAACCAGCCTTGGCACTCCAAGAGATAAAAAAAACATCAACAACTGTATATTAAGCTCAGAATGTTGATGGGGCTGCCCCGTTATTATAGTGCATCAGGTATATTTGCATGTATGTTTTCAAAAACATACATGCATGAGGTATGTTTGCAGAAGCACACGTCGATGGCTTCGATGCCATCGTCTGACAAAAATCTGTCTCTTTGCTCTGTAGAGTGCGGGCTAGCTTCAACTCAATCTTGAGGACCTCTCTTGAGGACCAGTCTTTTTTTGTACCGTCTGTCTGGGCACATGATACAGCTCAACAGCTCGCAGCAGAACAGATAGTCGATGGGGCCGAAACGTTCTAGAGCAACCTCGTGCTGTAAAACGCAGCGCTAGAAAACGTCCCATAAGGTGAACTGATGACCTCAGGTGAGAGTCGCTGGAATCCGATGGATGCGAGAACCGTCACTGTGGCAACACTTGGGGAAGGTCTATGTCCAGCCGTGGAGGTTTTTCGGCTCAATAGATGATGACATGAAACATGGCCCTTCAAATTTTTAATCCTTGGTCCCATCTTGTTCAATCTTTATCTGCTATATGAACAAGATGAGTATTTATACCCTTCTCTGTATTTTTGTATTAAACCCTTAAAGCGTGCAACAGCCTATTACCGGCAATGTGACTCATTCGATCACGTCTCTCCCGCGGGATGAAGCTGATAGCGCCACGATGAAGAAAAGGGTCAGAAGGCTCAACGGTGTTCGCTTCTTGCTTAAAAGCTTTTTTTTTAAATTATTATGTATCGGTTCGCGTTTGACCACTACTCACCTGATTACGATGATGTGGCCGACGATGGAGCACACTTGCCTAGAAATGACCTATTAAACCCTAAAAACCCCTAGATTGTAGCTATTAGGAAATACAGACTCCTACATTGAATCCCTTAACTATACTAAAAGATACTTAATTTACATAATTATTCATTATACTTATAGTTAAGGAGTGGTGTTCCCAAAACGCCATTCCATTTTCATTTTATTCATTCCATTTTTTATTGTTTCATACCTAACTTGACAAAAACGGAACCCTTATTGGATATTACAGACATCCTATAAGGGTTCCGTTTTTGTCTGTTCTACTTGAAAATAATCTGCATTATAATATAAGGTTATTGAACCTTGACCTTCTTAGTATTATGAAGTAGTAGTTGAAGTTCTTTCTATATCTCATAATGCTTATTACACATTGACAGCGGCACTCATTTTTGTATTGTTTCCCTGCGGTACTGGGCGTTTAACACTTCGTTCGAAAACTATAATTATGATGGTAAGGGGTCCATTAGACCCTGTAACATTTACAAATACAAATCATTTATTTGTTTATGAAATTAAAACCTTCTTTTTAGCTCAGTTTAGTTCGAGTTAAAATTGACCCCATATTAAAGTAGATACACCATTGTATTTTGCTTTAATATCTTAGAAAAGTATTCATCTCTTTTCTAAACTATACTAAATTAATGTTACGTTTGGCAGAGAAGACTATGATTTTTTTGCCGCACCGCAAGGAAGACACGTACGAGGCGTAATAGACCTCGTTCTACACTAAACGTGTTAAAATAACACTATTCAATGATTAGTAAGTAAAGATAAACAGCTCAATTCATTTCATTCATTCAGAGTATCATTTTGAAACATTCGTACATATTGATCGACCCTGATTCCGTCAACGTGTTTATTATACTAGAGATTCCAGGCACTCGCTCCGACTCAAACTTCTGAGCTTGCTTGTACAGGAAGCAACCTAAAGCCGTCTGCGAGATAGCAAGTGATTGACGAGATCGTTACAAGCTGACGCAAAAAGTGTGACGCAATTTGTACGAGAATTGTGCCGTGATGGGGGATTACCGGCTTATTTATTTTATCTAATACGCTGTTTTTTTTTTGTGACATTTCTTGAATATTAAAGAAAAAAGCTTGTACTGTGCCTAGACAACCGTTAGGTTATTATTCACATCGAGTTTTCAGAAAAGTTTAATTTGTGTAAAGCATGGCGGCCACGTACCGGAAGACGTAGCGTTGGAAGGCCTCCTACAAGGTGGACCGATGACTTGGTAACGGTTGCGGGAGTCCGATGGATGCGAGATGCACAGGACCGTTCATTGTGGCGACACTTGGGGGAGGCCTATGTCCAGCAGTGGACGTCTTTCGGCTGAAATGATGATGATGATGATGATGATGATGGAGTATTCATCGATGCCACACTCTTGGTCTACTCTTGTATCGCGGGTGTATCCACAAATGTGTAAACAACAACGTCGTATGTTTGTGTAAGGTTCTTGCTATCTATACCCCGAAACGTTCAGTTAAGTGCCTATACACTGTGGGGTTGAGAACGACTAACAGTGGGTAGCTTGCCGTGATGTTCTAAGCGCGCCTCAAAGAGATGTCACCAAAATCGTAGGGAGCCGGCAGCGCCGAAGCTTACTGTGGCCATCGGTTCACTTCTGAAAGGAAAACCCGGGGTTCTGGAACGCAAGGCAAAGAACGAACATAGGAGTGGGTTTTAGTTAGTAAAAGTCTGTCCTAGAGCAGAAGAAGTCCCACCTAAAAAAATAAAAATGCCTATACACTGCTTTGAGAAAAAGGTCAATCGTCGTATCCGACTCGGCTGGGCAGCGTTCGGGAAGCTGCGCGGTATCTTCTCGTCCAACATACCACAGTGTCTCAAGACGAAAGTCTATGACCAGTGCGTGTTGCCAGTGATGACATATGGCTCTGAAAAATGGTCGCTTACAATGAGCCTCATCAGAAGGCTTACAGTCAACCAAAGAGCAATAGAAAGGGCATGCTCGGAGTTTCCTTGCGTGATCGCATAAAGAATGAAGATATCCGCAGGAGAACCAAGGTCACCGACATAGCCCGAAGAATCGCCAAACTTAAGTGGCAGTGAGCAGGGCACATTGCTCGTAGAACGGATGGTCGATGGGGCCGAAAGGTTCTAGAGTGGCGACCGCGCACCGGAAGACGCAGCGTTTGAAGGCCTCCCACAAGGTGGACCGACGACCTGGTGAGGGTCGCGGGAGTGCGATGGATGCGAGAGGCACAGGATCGGTAATTGTGGCGACGCTTGGGGGAGGCCTATGTCCAACAGTGGACGTCTTTCGGCTGAAATGATGATGATGATGATACACTGCTACCAAAGATGCTGTGTAAGTGAGAGTGATTGGGCCAGCTAAAAGTAACTGTAACTTCGACGCGGTGAAGAAGAAGAGCAAAATCCTGTGTGTGACACTCTCTTCTCATACAGAGAAGACACAAGCATTAAATGTTAAGGTTTGAAAATAGAACCTAGATTATTATCCCCAAGTATATAACGAAGCTCTATTGTTACGAAGGTCTTATTTCAAGGGCAGCGTCTAATTAAAATTGCCTTACTAAGTTAGAAATGAAATCATGGGATATTGTTGCCAGAAAATATTTCCGGAATGTGTCATTTGTCCGCAAGAATAATAACTCTGCCATATTTTTCGTGAAATTTAGGCGACAGAAATTAATGACATGTCCACGTTCAGGTAAAAATCTAAGCATTTTCATGACGGAGTTTTTGTAATAACGACCTTGTTTTATGTGACAGACTGACAGATAAGATAAATAATACGTTAAAAAGTACGGTAAAGTAATATTTTGCAAAATTTAGTACGTTAGAATAAAAACGACAGTATTTTATTTTATTTTTTTCTGTTATGATTCACGACTGTTATTCAGATGAATTCAGTTAGACGGGATGCCGATCCTAGCATACTCTAATAAATAACTAAAACAGTGATTGAAAATCACCATCGGACAAACCGACGTACGGCAAGTGCCCGGGTGTTGACATCTCTACGGTCCGCACTAAGCGCTTTGACTCGTCTTTTATACCGCTTACGTCAGGATTGGAACTGCGGTCTTCCCGTCTCTTAATAAACTAGTGTGCTTCACCATCAACGATTGCATCACTGCTTACCATCAGGTGGGATCGCAGTCAAGCACTAGTTTATATCATTAACAAAACGACGAATGGCTTGATGATCACAATGTTGCGTGAAAGTAAGAAAATTGTCCCAAGGGAACATACTCCCAGGATAAAAAGTAACCTATGTGCTATTCCAGGACAAGGTTTACCCGTGTTCGTAAATTTCATCCAAATATGTTCAGCCGTTCCAGCGTGAAGATGTAACAAACATACAAACTCACATTTTGCTTTTATAATGTTAGTGTGATGTGAACCGGCTAAAGGTCTGGTAGTAGTTTTAGTAGACCATTCGTCTCAATGACTATAAGATGACATTGAGCAGACTTCTGTATTTTCTATACAGGGAAACAACATCGTCAATACTACAATATCTATTAGATGCTATATACTACAATATTTTTTAAGCAAGTTTTTTTTTATTTTTTTTTATTCTTGATAGTTTCGCGCTTGACCGCTATCTCACCTGATGGAAAACGACGATGCGGTCGACGATGGAACGCGCTTACCTAGAAGTAACCTATTCACTCTCGACATAAAGATTCCCGGGTTGTAGCCATCAGGAAACACAGATTCCGGCAAGGAATTCTACTCCTTAGCTGTACGCACAATGAATGTGTTCCCAAAACGTTTCGTGCGTATGGGCGGGATGGCTACCATGTACCGGTGGCGCATTACCGTCAGGTAAACGTGGTTCTTCATGAGTAAATAAATTATTAAAATATACTATTTACCACTATCGTGTCGTCATGGTTTACTTGCATTTCAAATGGTGTCCTTTATTCACATGATTAAAATAAAAAATCCCAACATGTTGTCTTATTAATTTGTTCTAAGAAGTTCAATAGTATAAGTAACCCCAAGTTTTTCAAGACACGAAACTAAACAGCCCATTATTTCTCTCCACAAAAGACTGACCTACCCATCTGCCCACCAACCTACTCACATTGACCCACAGCCCGGAGGAATGACATAATGACGACAAACACCGCGCTGCGGGTAGAAAGACAGCCGCCATTGTGAATGCGGTAATGACGTATTTCCGGCCCACCGGAACTGCGCGGAGACGTGACGGGGTCAAGTTTAGCATGCCAACTTGTCATAGATGAGAAAGGGTTTTAACTTGATAAAGTTGATTTTAAATGAGTTTTTTATTTTATTTTTGTAGAATTTTTGCGCAAAACGTGAAATTTTTAAACGGTATCTGTTTTTCTAATAGTTACAACCTGAAGATCTTTAAGTCAAGAGTGAATAGGTTACTTCTAAGCAAGCGTGCTCTATCTAGATTGTGTGAAAGTTGTGGAATATCATATTATATTCACCGCAATCAGAAAACACAGACTCTGGCAGGAAATTCCACTCCTTGGATGTACCTACACACAATAAATATGTTCCCAAAACGTTTTGTACGAATGGTTGTCCACCATTTTCATTTTTAACTATTTTCTGATTGCCTTCCAGTCTAACCAGACGCAGCTGAGTCGTTTATTACATGAAGCGACTTCCTGTATGAACTCCACCACTCAGTAACTGCGTGACACGAAACCTATTAACTTTTCTGACTTCCTAGTGTCAAAGTTTACGACTGTCAAAGATCTACAAATGACAACCGGGACCAAGGCACGGCAGAACCTCCGTATGCTAAGAGGGTCACCCATCCACAGACTGATCGTGGTAAGCGTTGCTTAACCTCAGAAATCAACCCAACGGCTTATATTATTTAAGCTACAAGTTCCTCAGTAAATAATGTAAGTTATTAAAACTTATTTGTTAGTGAAATACTGGAATTTAATTAGCGTGACCCTCAATGGCGACCCAATTCTTGGCAGGGATGCAAAACATTTCATAGAAATAATTCAGGTTTCAGAAAATTAAAGGAAACTAAATTCATTGAGCTTTGACTTTATTTTATATTCGTTATAATCAGAGGTCGGAATTAGGTAGAGTTATTTAAGTACTTATAGTTATTTCATACGGTGAAAGAATACAATGGATATGCCTCCAATCCCGAGATTAATTTTAAAGAGCAGATTTTTAATGACACCTGTAGCGACATCTATGGCGTCACATAAGAACTAATCATGCATCAACATATAGAACAGTCCAAGATCATGTATCGGGCAGTTACCCACCAGACATAACATCGTCTGGCCGGAGGATCCTCCCTTTTCAATGGAGGTTTACGGGACTTTACACACTGTTCCGTCTACCTCCAAAACACTATCAGAAATATAGCAGAAAATAGTTCTTCCTGCATTAATGACGGGAGGAGGAAGTGTCTAAGTTTGTTAACCTCACCTCCATTGACGTAGAGAGATCTTTTTCAATAAAAAATAAAGATAATGTTAATTATCTTTATTTTATTTGTCTTAACTGTATCTGAGTTTTTTATTATTATTTATTTGTAATATTGTTGGCCACACGGGATTTTTCATTAGAAATCCCGGGAAGATCCATATTAATATCAACATTTCGAGTGCAAGTACATCAATAACTCTATCTAATTCCGATCCCTGGTTATGATTGACGTAGGCACTATTAATGGTAATGTAATAATTTTTCTTAACCGACTTCAAAAAGAAGGAGGTTATTTGTTTGTTGTTATAAACTTATTAATATAAAAAAGAATAAAACTACAGTATAAGAAGTGGGACATCGCGTGGTAGTAAAAAAATAAAAGTAATGTACCAATAATGTGCCCTGTGCAGGCCTGTGTAAGGTTGTATGATTGGCCGTTTCTTATTAAGAATAAATTACACTTTTTTTCTTTCTATCACTTTTCGTATTTTACTCTCTATACTCTTTACAGTTAAACCAACACGTGCAGAGATTTAATTATTATATTATAATATTATATAAATATTTTAATACAAATTAATGAACAAAATAAAACCTATGTTAGCATATGTCCTATGTAGACGTTTTTCGACTGAAAATATGATGAAAAATATTAAGAAACACAAACCCGATTGTTGACATTATCTGTTACGACAAGTTTAAGGCAACCGTAATGTTATATTTAATGTTTTCCTAGATGATTTCTGATGCGGCAATAATTTTTTCTTTAGACATTATATTATGTTGAGGAAAGTGCCGTGGTTTCTTTCACGGAAATGGAGTCGTATTTTCGTGAAAGTTGTGTTTCAGGGATGTAATAGATATGATTTTTGAATCTAGATCCGTATCCAGATCCGAAAATCGCTTGCGGGGGGGAGGGGTAAGTATTATTATTACGTAAAACCGCGTTTTTTAGTAAAATCACAAAAAAACTTTTTCTAGTTTTTTTTCGGAAAAACGAAGACGCCAAAATTTTCTGCCGAATTTTCGCACACCCGTGTGTACAGTTTTGTTTTTAATATGTGGGAAATCTTATGACAAATCCCGCTCTTGGGCGGAGCACGAGATAGTATCAGACTTTTACTGACCAAAAACCCACTCCTGTTTCTTCTTTTCCAGGGCCCCGGGTTTCACTTTCACACTACCAGTAGGCTTCTACCCTGCTGGGCCCCTACGATTTGCTGACATCTCCCTGAGTCGCACGTGGAGCAGTACGCGCCGTCGACGACTCGGGCTCGGTCCGGACGGTTACCGGACGGTCGGACGGCGAGCCACCCATTGCTCGCCGTACGCAAGCCCGCGCCTACGGTGGCCGGAAATCGAGAACGATAATTAAGCGTTTTTCAAGGTCATGCAAGTTGTACGTTAACGTATGTACAATCGGCGCTCGAGGGGATAAATAATATTATACTGGTTTCGAATACGGTTACAATTATCAAATTATTTCGGACTATCGGCTAGTTTCGGATAGCTTAGATTAAGGATATTACAATTTTAAAAGTAAAATTTAAATTTGACTTTTATTTCTAGTCTAGATTATCATTTATTTGGCCGGGTAACACAAACAAAAATCTTTTATAACCTGTCATTTAGACTTCGCCATTCTCCGAAACTATCCGTAGTTTTTTTACGGTTTCGGTTACAGACGTTTTTTTTATTTCGAATATCCGAAACTGTTACGGTTACAGAGCTCTATAACATCCCTATACTGTTTTTATTCTGTGTTAAAGGAGCTGGAAAAGATTGCTTTTGAAACAAATAATACAGGTAAAACAAACTCTAACGCTGAGTTGCCCGTGGATAAAATAATACCAGTTGTGGGTACAGTTCGATACCCAAGATTAAACAACGCTTGCTGAGGTCTTAGAAGTTTGATTTTTTCACAGCTTTAAGAGACCGCAGATTAGAGTATATGGTTTTAATTTTAACTCGATACCTTTACGCGTGCCCGAGATAAAGGGTCTTGATAGACAGACAGACGGACAACAAAGTGATCCTATAAGGATTCCGTTTTTTCCTTTTGAGGCACGGAACCCTAAAAAATGTTTATTAAATCACATTAATATTATATAGCCTTAAGTTTGTTAGTATGTGAACATTTGTTACTCTTTCACGCTTAAACGACTGAAAGGATTTTGATAAAATTTGACACCCAAGTAGACTATGGCCTGGAAGAATATTTTTTATATCTGGAATAAGTTACCTTGCGATAATTTTGTACTGTAACTTGGGCGAAACCAGTGGTAGTAAGTAGCTAATATTTACCAAAAAGTAAAAGTTATTTATAATTCTACGAATAAATTACAATATCTAATAAGTTAAGCAATAGAAAAAAAAATAACTTAATATCAAAACTTATTACAATAATTCTATATCAGACCACCCGAGCTCAGATTGTTACCCCCGTCCGATGGCATTAGAAGAATGTCTGTCAAAGTTATGAATTTTCCTTAATTTGTAATTCTTCAAGCGTTATAATTGGGTTATAAAGGTCAATCCGATGTTTTCGATGTTTACAATAAAAAGTTTTAGGGAAACAGTCGCCAAGTTAAATTGATTTGAAAACATAACAAAGGAATGTTGTGTTTTCCAATCTATTTTATTTTACCTTCAGTGAATTGTTCTTATATTTATATATATATATATTGGGCACGCAATAATTATGGCGGTAAGTCCCGTCTTTGAGGCGTGGTTGGAAAGACCTCACGGCGTCCTTACCTACCGCATGATGCAGGTCCTCACCGGACATGGTAAGTTCGGGAGGTTCCTGCACCGGATTCATGCAGAAGAGACGCCCGGGTGCCACCATTGTGTGGACCGCCCGGAGGACACGGTGGAGCTTACGGTAGAGGTGTGCCCCGCTTGGGCAGAGCAAAGCCGTGTCCTCGTGGGGGCGATCGGTGGCAGCGATCTCTCGCGCCGCGCTTTGGTATAAGCCATGGTCCGGAGCGAGGAGGGGTGGCAGGCAGTTACCTCTTTCTGCGAAGCAGTAATGCTAGCATAGGAGGCGGATGATCGCGTGAGGCAACGGTCCTCACGCCCCAACCGCCGCCGGGATTCCCGATTTCCGGCCACCGTAGGCGCGGGCGGACGGTGAGCAATGCTTGGCTCGCCATCCGATCGTCCGGTAACCGTCCGGACCGAGCCCAAGTTGTCGACGGCGCGTAGTCTTCCACGCGCGCCTCAAGGAGATGTCAGCAACCGTAGGGGCCCAGCAGGGTCGAAGCCTACTGGGGTAATGCGAACGAGATCCCTGGGGCCCTGAAAACATGGCAAAGAAAGAACAGGAGTGGGTTTTTAGACAGTAAAAGCCTGACACTATCTCCCACTCTGCCCAAGAGCGAGGGATGTCATTAGATGACTTTCCTAACCAAAAAAAAAAAATTCAAAACACAAGAACATAAATTAAATTTTAGAAACCAATTCATGGTCTTTTATGATCCCTTTTGTTCGTGTTTCACTAATTTCATTCACTTTAGTATCATGTCCACGATTATTGTGTAAGTATAGCAGGCCGCACGTCCGTCGTCCAGTGGTGACAAAATCAATATAAGTTGGCGTCGCTGTCTAATAAAACTCCGTGTGACCATAGGCCAGCTCGAAGTTGAAGTATTACCACAGACATGAAGCCTGTTGTACTTATTATTTAGGATACAAATCTATCAGCCCTAGTGTAAAGGATCTCGGTTTGCAACTTGACTCGACACTTGGCTGGCAAAGTCAAGTTTCTAATGTCTGTCAAAAAGTCAACAGGACTTTGCGGTGTCTGTATCGTCTGAGAAACTTTTACTGCAAAGACGAAGACTATGCCTATGCAGACTTTGATTTTTCCTATTATAGACTATGGTGACGTGTGTTACTTTGACCTGAACGTAGTCTTGCTGGATAAGCTTGACAGCCTCCTTAACAACTGCATCCGGTTCATATTTAACTTAAGGAAATATGATCATGTGTCGAACTTCAGGTCTGAGCTCAAATGATTGTCTATTCGCCAGAGAAGAAATTTGCGCGCTCTGACTACACTTTTCTCTTTGCTCAACTCTCCCACGCTTTCATCTTGTCTTATCACTCACATTCAGTATCTATGTTCTTAACACGCAAAGAATCTGCGTTCTTCTAACAATATTCTACTGC
This sequence comes from Mythimna pallens, assembly GCA_961205895.1. Taxonomy (NCBI): domain Eukaryota; kingdom Metazoa; phylum Arthropoda; class Insecta; order Lepidoptera; family Noctuidae; genus Mythimna; species Mythimna pallens. The sequence continues at coordinate 19,769,381 of OY540847.1, read as the reverse complement.
TCTGTCCTTCTCATACTTCTGATTTTGTCTATTCTTCCTTCTATATACAGTCCATCCTTCTGTGAAATGCGCTTCCTCTCGATATCAGGACAGCCAAAAGTCGGTATGCATTTAAGCGGAAGTTACGGAATTATTTTCTCCACTAATAGCAAAATCTTCCCAAAACTTCTTTCCGTACCTTATATTAATATATTATTTCAAGTAAAAGTATACAGATAGTTAGAATAAACATATCTAACTATATGTATACTTTTACTCTAAATAACATTTTCTGTTTATATAGACCTATCATATTGTTTCTTCACCACCGTAGGTTGACTGGTAGAGAATGCCTAGGGCATTAAGTCCACCTTTGTACTTTGTGTTGCATAAATAAATAAAAGTTAGCTTAAAAAGAACTACAGATCTTAACAAGCTCATGGGCTTGCCGACGACGAGTAATGGGTAGCTCACCGTCCGGCCGTCTGGTTAAATCCGAGCCCAAAGTGACCACACGCGTCGTCAAAGAGTTGTCAGCAAACCGTAGGAGGGTCTAGCAGAGCCCATGCCAACGCAAAGGGTAACTGAAAGGCACAGGTGTGGTTTTGGTCAGTAAAAATCTGACATACTCTCCTGCTTCATTGTAGAGCGAGCGAAGTCATTGAGTGATTTCCTAAAACTACACAAACGTGAAGCCTGCAGTACTTAGTTTAGGATAAAAGGTAAATGAAAAAAAAGCTATTTTAATAAGATACTATTAACATAAAACAAGCTTCAGATTATAACAAGCTAATATACGTCGACTAAACACAAACCAAAGATTTCCTCATTACGTTGTTTATTTCATAATGAGATATACTTCGCTTTTTCCCGTTTCTGAGATATTAAACATTTCCTTATATTTCAAATTGTCTTCTCAAAAGACAAGAGCGGAAAAGTTGAAGATTAAAAGATAATAAGATTACTCAAATACATTATCTTTTTACAAATAATGAATAATTAAATTACCAGTTTTAGTTTACCGGCATATCTTTGGTCCACAGTATTGATAATGTATATTAGATGCGTTACTTTTTCGGTGTACTATAAAGTTTTTTTTTATTCAATCATCTGCACAGTTGTTTCATCTCCCTATCTGTTTACCTACTTAGCCCTAAATCACGCGGAACAAGGAAAAAATGCGATAGCTTATCTATTTTATACTCAATAGAATGAGGGGAATCAATCGCCTGCGACCACCGTAATGGCCCCGTTCTATGGGGTGCGATACGATGGTACAGTACAAGAAAGTTCGTTCAAGAAGTGTTTAATATGGGCTTCTTTTATTTGTAGTTTTTTTTTTTTATATTTTTAATTTAGCCTAATCTAGCCGCTTTTTTTTCTAAAGGCCTGATTTCCAGCAGTGGGAACTTTATAAAGCTGATTATGTTATACTATGCTATTCTAGAACTGTGGATTTATTTATTTTTGCATTATTTTTATTTATTTCTGTCCCACTGCTGAGCAAAGGCCTCCCCCAACATCCTCCAGGTATTCTTTTCTTGAGCCACCTTGAACCAGTCCTCGCGGTAGGCATCTAGGTCGTCTCGCCACCTCTTCCCAGGTCGACCTCGTCGGCGGCGTCGTCCATCTTCAGGTACCCACTTTGTGGAGGCTCTTGCCCACCGGTCAGAGTTCATGCGGCTGATGTGACCCGCCCAATTCCATTTTAGACTGGCAGCCTTTTTTCTAATTCATAATTCCCGTCTTTTGACGCAGCGTGGTGTTCCTCACTCTGTCGGCCCTCTTGACACCATGAATGCTGCGCTTCATTGCTCGTTGTTGTTTTTAGTTTTGTTTTGATTTTGTAAATTTTGGTGTGCAATAAAACAACATGGCCACGCGTCTACCTATACAAAAAAGGGGACCTTGTCTATGTAGTCGGAACTTTTATCTACGCGGCCCGTACGAACTTGCTATCTAGACTCTATTAAGGGTCAGCACTAGGCAAACGTGTTACGGGATTTTGATAAGTTTATTTATATAACTTAAAGTAATTACTACGAAAAAAAACATCTGGTTAGCTCAAGAGTTTCACCAGTCAATATAATAGTCGGATTGGGGATAAACCTTGTAGATAATTATTAAAAAAATATTGAATATCACTAAAAACACGCAAAAAGCACTGTCTTATTTTAACAGTTTAACGCGTAAATGAAAAGTCACCTAATTAATTTTATACTTAAAAAAAACTTCAGAAAATAGAGAATTCAATGCATATTTCAGTTTTTTATTACGCTCTTTCTCTTTTGAGTAAAAAATTCGGAAACTTTCTTAATTTTAACGTCCGAATTCGCCATACAAATTAGTATGGCCGCGAGACGTTCGGTACGCCGAGCGACGCTAGGCTCGGGCAGGCTCAGTCGACTGCAAGTCTTCAAAGAGAGAGCACGTCGCTTTGCAGCAAAAATACGTTTGTGTGTGTGTGACCTGTGAGTACACGAATTCTTCGCCCAGTGGTCCGGATTGCGAGAATAATGATATAAACAAGGTAAGTACTAAAATTGTATTTTTTTGGCATGGGTGTCGTTTCCATGGTTTTCGAGGGTGCTTAAACAGACAGTGAGGTCAAAATGTAAATCCAAGATGGCGGCTATGAAAGTTTTCAAATTTTTTGACATGGGTGTCGTTTTCATGGTTTTCGAGGGTGCTAAAACCGATAGTCAGGTCAAAATGTAAATCCAAGATGGCGGCTATGAAAGTTTTCAAATTTTTTGACATGGGTGTCATTTTCATGGTTTTCGAGGGTGTTTAAAGCCGATAATGAGATTAAAATGTAAATCCAAGATGGCGGCTATGATGAACGTTTTAATTTTTTTTGACATGGGTGTCGTATTCATGGTTTTCGAGGGTGCTAAAACCGATAGTGAGGTCAAAATGTAAATCCAAGATAGCGGCTATGAAAGTTTTCTAATTTTTTGACATTAATGTCGTTTCCATGGTTTTCGAGGGTGTTAAAGCCGATAATGAGATCAAAATGTAAATACAAGATGGCGGCTATGAAAGTATTTAAATTTTTTGACATGGGTGTCGTTTTCATGGTTTTTGAGGGTGTTAAAGCCGATAGTGAGGTCAAAATGTAAATCCAAGATAGCGGCTATGAAAGTTTTCTAATTTTTTGACATTAGTGTCGTTTCCATGGTTTTCGAGGGTGTTAAAGCCGATAATGAGATCAAAATGTAAATACAAGATGGCGGCTATGAAAGTATTTAAATTTTTTGACATGGGTGTCGTTTTCATGGTTTTTGAGGGTGTTAAAGCGGATAGTGAGATTAAAATGTAAATCCAAGATGGCGGCTATAAACGTTTTCAAATTTTTTGACATGGATGCGTTTTCATGGTAGTCGAGGGGGCACAAGCCGAAAAGGTCGGGGGATAGCAGTCCCCCGATAGCACAGATTTTTGTAGGTGCTTGCGTACTATGTACATTTAATCGTTAACAAGTCAATCTACTTAGTAAAAATAATAATAGTTTCTTTAATACTGATGTAATATTGATTTGTTTTATAGAAAAATATGAGTACGGGCAAAAGCATGAAATACCAGGGTTTTTTTGCCAGCCATAAACGCGTACATTGGAGAAAAAAACGAAAAAGGTAAGATATTAGATATTATTCCAAGATAGTTTTGACTAGCGAAGAGCGTTCCTACTTTTATGGGAATCGACGCAGTGTAATACTATATGAGTGTTACCAACCACATGCACGGTGCTCCGTGTACAAACCGGCCTGCGCAGGCAAAACTGTGGTACAGCTTGTTTCCCGGCCCGTTACAGAAGCTTCCGGTCGGTATTTTTATTAATTGTTAGCTATTGTATACGTACCTTCTTATATTTTTGTCAGTAACAAGTTTATAATTGTTTCTGTTGGTTTCAGGGTTGCATTTGGCGAAATTCACCAAAACGATAATAATTCTGATACAGAGGTTAGTATTTACGTTTAGTTTGAAACAGTGAGCGAATCGGTAAGTGAGTAAATGGACGAATGCTTTGACGAGTGGGCAAATAAATATGAGAAACAAATCAGACAGTCAGTGATCGGTCGGTGAGTGGATAAATTTATTTCCATTCAAAGTTTTATGGAATATTGTGTTTTTTTAAATAGAATCAAGAATGTCCATTGCTGATTGAGCCAGCGGCGCAGCCTGATGAAAAGGAAATTGTTGTTGGCCGCAGATTGATAGATGTAGATTATTTTTTAAAGCAACTGGAAGATATAACAGATCATGGACCGCAGTTTGGGTGCAACCTGAAATGTTTAATGATTACATCTGAATCACGACAAGGTCTGGATTCAAAGCTTACATTTAAATGCAGAATGTGTGCAGTGAAATTTGATGTATGCCTGGTTGAGAAAAAAGAGACTGAAATGAATGTGAATCAACAAATCGTTTCAGGTTTTATGTCATGTGGAAGTGGTTATTCTCATTTACAAACCATTACAGCTTCCATAGCCTTACCAATTCTTTCACCCAGTTTCTATTCAACGCTTCATAATCAAATTTGTGATTCGTGGGAACTAGCAGCAGCGCATTGCATGACTGAAGCAGCAAGGAAGAAGCAGATTAAGCAATGTCTGTTGGAAATATTGACAAAAACGGAGTTCCACTGATTACAGTTGCTGTTGATGGCTGTTGGTGTAAACGTTCATTTGGAACAAAATATTCTGCGGCTTAGGGAGCAGCTGCAATAATTGGACTTAAATTTGGAAAGTTGTTATACCTAGACGTCAAAAACAAATAATGCACAGTCTGTGCACGAGCTGCTAATGAAGGCGGGCACCCGAAGCATTTATGCTTCAAGAATTATTCAGGACCATCTACCGGGATGGAATCGACTATTTTAGTTGAGGGATTCAAACGTTCGGTACCGGTTTGCGTTTGCATTTGCGAACCGAAATTACTTGCGCAATTAAATATTGGGGTGCTCAAAATATACCGATCAATGAAAAAATTAATAACTTAAGCAAAGATATCCTGAATGGTCCTCAACACGTATTTAGCAACCACGAAAATTGTAAAGATTATTTTTGTACTCCGGAAAAACGTCGTACCGAGCCCATTGGTCTGATGCCGCAGCTTGTTGCCAGCGGACTTATACAAGTAATCAAAAATTTAAATAGAAAACTTTCCTATCATTCGCGCATCTTAATCCATAATGTCACGAGTAATTTGGTTGAAAGCTATAATGCACTGGTAGCCAAATATGTGGGGGGCAAGTGCATAAATTTTTCGCTTCGCCGTTCTTATGCAGGCCGTTGTGCTGCTGGAGACGTGTCTTTCAATACGGGAACCCTTCATACAACAACACACAAAGTTGTTTTTGGAACAGAACCTAACAAAGTTATTTCAAAATTAGAGACATTTAGGAACCTTAAAGTGCAAAAGGCTAAATCAACCAGACCCACGTATAAAAAAAGACAAATTCCCGTATTGACGCGCACTACGGAGAAAATTTCCAGCAACCTGACGTGAGTCCAGATGTGTTTCATGATGCAAAGACATCATTTTTGAATGACTTGAGGTTGTCTTCTGTTCAGCGAAAGGAGCTTGAAAGATCAACGGTCTTGCAGAGACATAGCGCGGAGTGGCTCAGTAGGAGGAGAAAATTACTTACCTCATCATTATTTGGCTAAATTTGTAAAAAACGAGACAGCACCAGTTGTGCTACTCTCGTCAAAAAATTCTTTGCGGTAGTAATCTCTCCACTGTTCCTGCAGTTCGGTATGGTATTGACAATGAAGAAACCGCAATAAGACAGTTGGAAAAAGAACAGAATATTCAGATTCAAGGTTGCGGTTTGTTTGTTGATCATGAGCATGAATTCTTAGGAACCACACCTAATGGCAAATATGCAGAAGGCTTAGTTGAAATTAAATGTACATCATCTCTAGAAAATTTGGCTTTAGAAGATGCCATGAAGAAACATCCGTTTTGGAAATTTGATTCCATTTTAAAAACTTACGTAATAAATAAACAGCATAATTGGTATTTCCAAATTCAAGGCCAGTTACATATAACGAAGAAGACTTCTGCATGCTTGGTATTTGGTTTGGTGAAGCTATACCAATTAAAGTGTATTTGATTCAGCGTGATGACGAATTTTGGAAGACAAAAATGGAGGCCAAGTTGGTCAGATTTTATAATGACTGTTTGCTCCCAGAATTGGTCGACCCTCGGCATTCTCGGTGCATGCCAATTCGAGATCCGCCGTATATTATAAAAGCAATGAAAGAGAAGAAAGCAAGGATGCAAAGCCCTTCGAATGAGACTGAGTGAGTGAGTGACAACCGAGTTTTTATGCATAATTTCCTTTTTAGGGTTCCAAAGACATCTTCAACGGTTTTACTAATAATACCCTGCCCTGGAGTTGTATTAAGGAGGCATTGCGGTGCCGACCTATTTTCATCGTGTGATCAAGGCCTATTTGACGGACAATTTCGTCCTCTACTTTGTCACCTGGGAGTGTGGAAACAACGAGAGGTATCATGCGGTGACCCGCAGGAATCGGTACTAAGGCCGCCCACGTGGAACATTGGCTGCACTACGTGCTGGATGCGGTAACCTCCCCAGTGAGGTCAGCATGGTTTGCTACGCTGACGACACGCTAGTCTTGGCGCAGGGGGAGTCGCATCAGGTGGCGGTTGAACTAGCGACGCGCGGGGTTGCGACAGTCATGGAGTCCGGCACTTGAGGCTCGAGGTGGCACTGCACAAGTCCTAGGCCATGTGATGACCATCAGACACGCGCCACCTGAAATGTCATGGCCATCTGACTGGTTCGGGGATATTGCACGGTCTTCCGCGTAACAGCGAGCCTTCTTGCCGGCCTGCCGTGGAATTTGAAGGCAAAAAGTCTTTGCACGCATGTACGATTTGCGCATGGAAATGCACCGCCTGGGCCAAACTCTGTTACAGCTAAAAGTCGCGACATGGTGGCCAAGTTCCAGCAGGATTTCATGACGATATTGCGACAGCGACTGTCGCAACCCAGCGCTGGACACGCCGTAATCATGGCAGTAAGTCGCTTCTTTGAGGAGAGGCTGAAATAGTGGCAAGGCGTCTTCAAGTTTCACATGACGCAGTGCCTCACCGGACATAGTAAGTTAGGGAGGTTCCTGCATCGGATTCCGGTAACCGTCCGGACCGAGCCCAAGTAGTGTTCCACGCACTCCTCAAAGAGATATCAGCAAACCGTAGGGGACCAGCAAGGTCGATGTTCGCCAGGACTACGGGGATTTTCTGCAAAGGAAACTCATTGTCGTCTGAGAGCGCTAAGGGCAACTGAAGGACACAGGTGTGGTTTTAGTCAGTAAAAATCTGACTTGTCTTCACGCTCCGCCCTAGAGTGGTAGAAATCACTGGATGATTACACACACAAAAAAAATACTAGAAAGATGTGAAACAAAATCCTACCACTAAATGTCTGTCTGTCAGCGTTTAAAGTTTACTTTTCGGAATTATAAAGTTAGGAAAGAAACGTTCTTACTGCCACTAGGTATAAGAATTTTATAACTGTTTTGATCGTTGTTTTTTTTATCATGTCAGTGCATTATTTTAGTGAGATTAGTAGGGCATAAAGGTCTTACTTGTGCCGCGTACCGATGTGGACGCATTGTTTACGTGTTATTTGTATCGATTAGCGCGGCGTAAGCTGTCGCTCGTAATTACTCGCCATGAGTAGTAATCTTGTGGTGAACGAATTGCTGGCCTTCCTGCAGCAGAAGCTGGATGTCATGGGCGAGGTGTCCGCTGTCCAGATCTGCGCAACGAATTTCAGCGAGGAGGACATAGCTGCTGCGAAGTTGATGTTGTTTAGTGTGCTAAATAAGCGTGACCAGATGGTGTCCCGCCGGCGTGACGGGACTAGAAAGAGCATACAGGATATTATCATGCTGTTCAAGGAGACCGACCCTGACGACGTGCCGACGTTTGTGGCGAAGGAGCTGCACAAGCTTCCTCCAGTCACTTTCGACCACGTCGATGTCACTAGCCTTTTGAAGGACATTGTCTTTCTAAAGGCCAGTCTTGCGGATGTACAGGCGAAGTTAGATGCATCCCAGAAAACCGTCGCCGATTTACGCCAAGAGTTTGGTGAATTTCGCAACACAGCGGCGGTAACTAGGTCATCAGTCGATGCGTCTAATGTAAACACGCTTCATGGAGCTAGCCTCAATTTATTGTCGCCGAATTCCGTGTCAGCAGTTTCGTCGCCAGTATGTTCGTCGATTGCTGAGACTGCAGAGTGCTCACCCCGAGCGCCCCACAGCTCCGTGCCGGTCACCGCGGCTCCTCCATACGCCGTCGCCCAACCCCTCCGCCCCGCCCCGCTACCTGTACATGTAGCCCCAGCGAATCTGCATCATCAGGATTACGCTAGCGTCACCGCGAGCGCCCCTGCCGCTCCTATATCGAAGCCTTTGCCTACTAAGGCAATGAATAAGGCTGAAAATGAAGATGGCTTCGTTACGGTGCAAAGGAGGAAACGCCGAAAGCAAGCCAACCGGAATCTCTGCGGCAAAGCACCAGCATTGCCTGGTGCGAGTGTGCGTGCCGCTCAGCCGAACACACCGGTGTACATCTCCCGCCTGCATTACACCACAAAGGTGGAGGACATCGTCGATTATGTGCGCCAAAAGTTGAAGTACACACTGAGGGTGCAGTTGCTGGAGTCGCACCGGAATGTCAATTTTAAGGCATTTGTGGTGCGAGTAACGAACTGTTTTCTAGACCTTGTTATGGACGAAGGCTTTTGGCCACAGGGTGTGGTGTTCCGTCGCTTTCGCGGACAAATACCACAGGACAGCACCAAGATGAATAGTGCGAAGTGAAGTGTTACTAACATAGTTTAAAATCATGTTTACTAACAAAATGATTTATTATAAGTAATTATGATATGGGTACATGTTGCCTGAAATAAATTGATTATTATTATTATTATTATAAATAATTTAATCATTATTTTTGTTTCATGTTCAATTTCAATGAGGGACGCGACCGTTGAAGAATGAAGACATCCCAAACTGTGCACTAAATAGTTGTCCTTTTTTTCTCGATTAGGTTTTAGATTAGGGATAAGAATGCGCTCCAGGATGGCATAACATGGCATAATTTTATTCGCGTAGCCCGTGTGATATCTTAAAAGTTTTTATGGAAAATAGTTTCTATTAACCAGCCAGCCAGCATTACACTTTTTAAGGATTATGCAGGTTTAGAATAGAAGTCTGACATTTATAAAAAAAAATTTTTTTTTTTTAAGTCATAGTAGTGTTTAGGACTGTTTGTCAAGCCGATCGGCAGGTTTAATACCTATTGTATAAATAAAATACACAAAAACAGTATGCTTCAAATAAACCTGATATTTCAATACACAAAAGTTTTTGATTACCATCCACCCCCAACAATAGGTAGACAGTTGAAATTTTCACAGATTGCTTATTTCTAATGCGGCTAAAACAACAAATAATAATAATAAATTTTATTCAAATAACACCGTAACAAAAAAAAAAAACAACCTTTAAAATTAAAGATTTAGTTTATTTTTGCTGGTATGTAGTACAGTGTCTAGAACTCATGAAGTAGAGTATAAATCACCTCTTTGCTACCTCAACGTAGTAAGTCTAATAATATTATTATGAGACTTATCACGTTGTCGAAGCAAAGGTGAAATATAATTTTACTTATTTTTAATCTTCAGAAATTAATTTCTGAAGAAAGAGCTTTACATGTTGCCGGATTTAGACCATTTTTATACGAGCTATCGCAACAACTAAACTAGTTAGGAATTTGAAACTTCTATATACCATGTACCTACCATTAAACTGTGTTTAATCTATAAATATTATTTTTTTGTATAATTATAACTATGGTTTTATCTTTTATGCATTATATTTAGAAATTTCCTTCACTTCCTCAAAAACTATTTGAGTGACTAAAATCTTGTTATAGACCTATTGTTTTAATTTGTTTTTGAAAATTATAAGGAAGTAATATAATATAACAACTATTTGACACCCACAAACTATTTGACCCCATAAAACTGTACAGTAAGCCAAAATGCAATAAAAAGAACAATATGTACCTACACATTTCTGTTTTAAATATTTTGTCTTTACATTTCTTGAGGCTCAAACCACTAGGCTAGCATCAATGTGTGTATAAACGGGCCGCGCGCGTCTGTCGCTGTGTGAGTAGCGGTTCAATACCTAATTTTCACTCGCGCTCGCGGCGTATAAGAGCCTTAAGCGTTGTGACATTATACACGACCTGTCGTCCTGTTGTCAAGCTGGCTCCCGTACTATTGACTTCACTGACAAGTATATAGCATAGCATAGTCGGCCTTATAATGTTCCCACTGTTGGTACTCAGGCCACCTCTCTAGGAGAGGAAATGTGCTGCAATCCACCACGCGGGCCCAGTGCGGGTTGGTGGATGTCATATGTCTTCAAATTTTTGGTTCTAGGACATGCTGGTTTCTTCGCGATGTTTTCCTTCACCGTTTTGAGAGCAGTGGTGATGAAATAAATTACACAAAGTAATGCGCCTGGCTGGGTTTGAACCCGCAAGCTACAACTGGTAAGTCGGGGCCGCTACCACTCGGCCACCACTGCTCGCTTGTATATATTGTTATTATATTTCACTAGCTTCTGGCAGTGGCTTTGCCTGTCTTCTTCCTAGAGACAAGGGTATATTCAATTATTTCACAAAATGATTCTTCTGCTCGCCACCTGTCCTGTGGCCTTTGTCCCACGATTTGTCAGTTATTGCACTTCATTATTCGTCCTCTACCCCTTTAGATAAGGACGCAAGTGAATACTGCCCTTTTTATACATAAGCCATACATCCTTGCGTTTCTTTACCAGGGAAATTTTGTGAAAGAAAATGCTGTTTATTTATGAGGGGTTCACATTTTATCATGATAGTAGACTAGTTGCTGCTAGCGGTTTCGTACGCGTGATAGTAGAAAATTATCCCAAGGGAACATATTCCTGAGATAAAAAGTATCCTATATGCTATTCCAGGATATGGACTAACTGTCTACCAAGCTACATTGTAATCCATTCAGTAGTTTTTGCGTGAAAAAGTAACAAACATCGATACATCCATACTCATAAACTTTCGCGTTTAATATTAAAACTAGATAATATCGCGCCTGTATCCCTTTTTTTTAAGTGGGTAATCGTCCAATGACTTCTCCTGCTTTAGGATGGAGCGGGAGCGCGTGTCAGACTTTTATTGAGTAAAAACACACCTGTTTACTTTAGTTGCCCTTTGCATTCCAGAACAATGGCTTCCCTTTTAGCAATTACTTGTGGTCCTAGTGGGCATAGGCCCTGCTGGGCTCTTATGGTTTTGCTGAAATCTCTTTTTTTTGTAGGTCAGAAATGATCCAATGACTTCTCTTACTCTATGGTGGAGCGAGAGGGGGCGTGTTAGACTTTTACTGACTAAAACACACTCTTATGTTCCTTTTTTGCTTTGTATTTCAGGACCCCGGGTTTTCCTTTCCGTAAGCGAACCCAAAGCCGTAGCTTCGATTTTGATAGGCCCCTACGGTTTTGTTGACATCTCTTTGAGACGCGCCTGGCATACTACGTGCCGTCGACGACTCAGACTCGGTCCGGACGATTACCGTGAAGCGTGAGGAAGAACGTTCCCTCACGCATGCGGCTGCCTCCTTTGCTAGTATTACTGCCCACAGAGGGAGGCAACCGCCTGTCAGTCTTTCTCGCTCCGGGTTATGGCTGAAAACACTTTGAGGCGCGCATGGAACAGTACGTGCTGTTGATGACTCGGACTCGCTCCTTTCTGAACGGCTGTACGGTGAGCTACCCGTTGCTCGTTCACAAGCCCGTGCATACCTGTAAGGTATCAGTTGACGGATTGGAGAGCCATGTATCTAAACACAGCCACATTTACGTTTTACTTTTTTTTAATTCGCTATGGCTTCAAAGTGCATTTCCCTCGGTCAGTCTGTTGATCTGAAAGTCCAATTCCGTAATTGAATCCACGAAAATAAAACAAAAGAATGCTCTGTCAGTCCAGTTTCGTGCACACAAAGGCAACATTGTAAGTCGTTAGTGGCGGAATGGCAATGGTGCATTAGTTTTATTAAAAACTGACGTCGACTTATTAGGTGTACCTTTACATGCGACGTTGCCGTTCTGATACAGAGATTTTTGTGAATGGCAACAATGTTGTTGGATTGTAATCAGGCAAAGCAAAGTTTTCCAATATAATGCTACTTTTTGTGATTATAAAATAGTCTGTAAATTTAGTTGAAGGGCTCGTAGTTAAAAAATTTTGTTACCCTGATTTTTCCCACTTCCGTGCAAAAACCTCCCTCTATTCCATTTTCTTGAGCCCGTGATTTTGGAAGGCGTTCCGGTTCTGGCGAAAACTGTCCAGTTCATTCCGCTGACTCCTTTAATCTGTTATTTGGATTATTATTTGTTATATACCCGTCATTAAAAACTACAAATAGAAACGAATTTCATAATATTGTTAAAAGTTTGCGAGCTTTTTCCTGTGGCACTGAAATTACATTTAACATTTCAGTACTCACACGTACAACTTTTAACTTGAAATAAGAAATTTCTTCAAGAAAATGAAACTAAACTCTACGCCCGTTTCAAAGATTAATAAATTTTTACTTAAAAAGTAAACCTCTCTGGCCAAAAAAAAAACCGGCTTATGTTGTAATTCGGCTTTTTCTCTCAGTGTGCGAGTTCGGCTCGCACCTCTTTCATAGGAATCAGGAGTTTAGAAAACAGTTGTAACCATTTTTCATCACCAACATCAACCTATCGAGCCTTTTCCCAACTATATTAAGATCGGCTTCCAGCCAACCCATCACAGATATTAGTATTTTATATGTAACGACTTTTTTTTAGGTGGGAAATCATTCAATGACATCTCTCGCCCTTGGGCGGGGCGAGAGGGATATGTAACGACTGTCTGTCTGACCTTCACACAATCCATAAGTAATTGGGCAACACAATCACCCTTGGAAACTTAACACTAGTGTAAAATTTCCTGTCTTCTGACTATCAGAAAAAACTGACAAATGAAAACATGAAGGAATTACGGTTTATGGTAACCCATCCACAGACGAACCTTAACCTTGGAGATCGCCCTATATGGATGCGATTATTATAGTCACGAGCTCTTCGAAATCCCTTTACCATCTGCAATAATAATAATGATTTATATATTTTCAAATGTTTTTTATATTATAATTTTGTTAAAAAAATATATATTTAAAAATGTAATTTATATGTATTATGAAAAGAATAAAGGCAATAATAATATTCTACAACTATTACACAACGCCGTCTAGTCCCAAGCTAAGCCGAGCTTGTCTATTTCTAAATACATACATTATTATAGATAAATTACACCCAGTCACAGAAAAAATATCGTGCTCATCACACAAACATTCGTCCCGGTTGGGAATCTAATCGACGACCTCCGGCAGTCAGGGCCACTAACCACTAGACCAATAGGCCAGTCAACTTTATTCATCCAACAACAAACACACATAAACTCTTACCTATTTACTTATACATACAAACACAGAATAGCTACATATAGTATGTGTAATGTAATTAACAAACTGTATCTAATTAAGCATCGTGCGTACTTCATGTTTGTTCCCCATGCACGGGAACTTGTTTTTGTTTATTTCTGCTACACGCTATTATATTCAGTAATTTGCTCAACTAGTTGGGTGGAAGGGAAGGTTAATTAGCTTTTTGGTCGATGACGAAGATTATTAATTAAGGAACCGTCATAATTGCAATTAATCTGCGTGCAAATGTGTTTTTAGGATTTCGTACCTCAAAAGGACAGAACGGAACAAGGGTTCCGTTCTGTCCTTTTGAGGTACGTACTTTACGTACGTACTTTTGAGGTACGTATTTCGTACCTCAAAAGGACAGAACGGAACCCTTATAGGATCACTTTGTTGTCCTTCTGTCTATCATGATCAATGATGAATGAACTTTGACACCAGGTGCTCCTGGAAATGTGACATTTTACAGCGATCCCGATTTTATGGTATTTATATCTTGTAATTTTCGGAAATTAAAAAAAAACAGTTCATCTTCCATCTTGCGTCACGTGCTTTGTTACCTGTTCACGTCGGACAACACTGAACTACACGGGGTTTTTAATCAGTAAAAGTCTGACAGTCTCGCTCCACCCAGATCGGGAGAATTTACTTGAGAACGTCACACCCTCAAACAATAAAAAGGGCATACATCTTTGTTACTCCTGACGGCATTAATTCAATTATAGTGTTAGGATCAGCATAATTTTTATATTTATATTCATAAGATTGACTAAAATATTTTACGAGTAAGTATTCAGTACGTTTTATTAGAATCAAGAGAGTAGGTAGAATAAAATTAGTAGTAAAATATTTGAATTTAGATTAAATTATCGGACGTCTCATGCCATTGGGAAATGTGTGAAAGAGACAGATGAGATTTACGAAGTCAAGTTTTTAAGAGGTCATCTTTCTTAGAGGAAATTCTGGAGATTAATATTCATAGCTTTTAAATCGGTACTGAAATGAGAACTTAGGATATAAAATTGAACTTCATCGATTCTTAATCGAAGAGAAATAACTCAACTAAAGAACAAAATGTGTTTGCTGTTATGTCTCCGAAAAAAAAAGAAAAAAAAAGTGTTATAGAAAATTAAAACTATAGTTGAATTTTGTTAGTTTCAATTTTCAAAACACGTCGAATGATAGTTAACTATAATACTTATTTATTTATTTAATTATTTTTAAAGAAAGCTTACAGGCTAATAACAATTATAATTTCTTTACATAAGTAATGAAAATTGCTAATAACAAGCTTCCACACATATATATATATATATCTAGCTACTTATTTCTCTAACATATAATTTATTTCCGTAAGTCTTTTAATTATCTCTCAAAAGGTGTAATAAGTAGAGTATCTAAAACGGGGATAAAGCTGTCTTTGTCTCGGGCGGCTTGAATTCCTCACTTCCCTCAGGTTTCTATATTAAGGGAGTTAATATAGAAACTTGAGTGAATTGGTGCAAATTCCTGTATATATGTCACCGTAAAATTGTGAACACCATAAGATTATATTTATCTCACGAGATTGTAAACTATTGAAAGATAATGATGTGAACCGTAGTATACTGCTTGCATTATTTTTCGATAGAATTTTAATATATCAAAATGAAACTTTTAAATCACAATCTATTGCGTGTTGAATAGTCAACTGTTCCAAGGCTGTCCCTGATTGGTCGGTCTTACATTAAGCCGTTCAGTGCCGGCTATGTTCAGTGACTAACACTTATTTATCATTCAAACTGCATTTCTTTGGTTAATAACAGATTCCTTTTAATTCCACGACAATTTCATATAGCTAATTTTCAAAACGAAATCACTAAAACACTATTTGTGTACATTGGACAATAAACGAAATAACAAATAAATATGGCGGCGCAGGGCACAGGAGGTTTAACCAATTAGCGCAAGGGATGCGTTCCGTCCTATGCCATTTCACAATTTTACAGTTTCGCTGCGATAGATTATTATTAAACAGAAAAATAATGCTTTAAATTGTACGTAGTATGTTACGGTTCACAATCTTTCGACAATTTACAATCTCGCGGAATAGATTATAATCTAACTGTAATTACAATTTTACGATGAAATATGCATAGCATAATAAAGCAGTCTCCTAAGACCGTTTTTTGTATCACAATAGGCCTTATCAGAAAGCTAGTAAAGTAACTAGGCGTTACTAAACGAGATTTTGCGGTTAGGCCATCTGTCAAGCATTCTATCTTTTGATTGTTTACTACCACCAACAGTTGGTGAAGGGTACAGTTACTGTCAAAAGCATTCGTATAACAACAGAGGCCCTAACAAGAACCTTTTACTCGATCCATTAGTCGACCTAAACTGAACTATTAAAGGGATGCAGCTATATAGGGTGTTTAGTCCATCCCCCTTTCGCTCTCACACGATTGATGTTTTATCACGTTATTTATTTTCTTCAAGTTACATCTATTTTTACAGGTTTTTTTTTATCCCCAATGCGATAAATACGCTACCGGACCGAGCACAAGTCGTCGATGGAGCGTAGTGTTCCACGCGCGCCTCAAGGAAATGTCAGCAACCGTAGGGGCCCAGCAGGATTGAAGCCTACTGGGGCCAAGGGTCTGATTCTGAAAGGAAGACTCGGCCCTGGTACGAAAGGCAACGAAGGAACAGAAGTGGAATTTTAGTCAGTAAAAGTCTGACACTATCTTCCGCTCCGCCCAAGAGCGGGGGATGCCATAAAATGTTTTTCCTACCGAAAAAATAAACTTATTAATACTAACATCTATAACTAATTATAAATAAAGCATTCCTTGTGAATTCACCCAGAGTACAACAAAATAAGTCTGCCTCATTAGCTATCAGGTTGAGCGTGTGAAGAGCGCGCGTAAGCGGCTCCCTTAAAAGGTTGGTCCAGCCGCGCTGCTCAACCAGCAGGCGCGGTCGCTGTCGTTGCCACACGTACCTGTCGGCAACACACAGGCTCAGCTGTCTCAAAAAAATTGGATTGTGCACCTTTCTTCCGAAACAGCTTAACACATTGGCGGAATTACGCAAATCTTTGTAATGCCAGACTGTGATGGATCATTTTATCTCTGAACACCGGTTGTAGTATGCGTACGCCTTTTAAGCTGAAAGCCGTATCCCGTTTAATCTGTTCGGTTTCTATTTCTTTTCTGAAGGCTGTCAGGAGCACGGCTAGCATTTGCAGGGTTAACTGAAGAGCTTCTTTGAGCTCAAAGGCAAAGTAAGGGGGAATGTTTGCGAACTTTTAACATTTTTTTACTTTATTAAGCAATATTGTCGATCTCTGCAAAGTTTTTACAAACCAAGTTGAAAGTTAGAGAACCTTGTCCCTTGATTTTTAAGTTTTTTGATAGGCTCGCGCTTGACCATCTCATCTGATGGTAAGCGATGATGTGGTAAGCAATGAAGCACACTTGTGTCCTCATCATCATAATTGCAGCTGAAAGACGTCCACTGTCCTCCATAGCCACTCTTAATTAGGAGTAATTTATTTACTTTTGATTCAAATACCCTAGTTGTAGCTATCAGGAAACATTGACTTTGGCAGATAAATTCAATTTTTTTGCTATAGTACGTACGATTCACGTATTTTTGACAATTGCAATACGTGTGCACGTGTCAACTAAAAATTATGACATTGATGCCAAAATTCATCTTATTTTGCGTCCATGGAACAAATTAATTGATAATAATCTATAAATTTTCAGTTTTGCACCCACGAAATTTAAAATTATGGTAACTATGACTTCATAATCATTAAATTCCGGAAAAATTGCTCATGTTACGTGGTATTTCTACTTAAAAGGTATTACCAGTACAATACTTCCAATTTCGTGTTCCTTGATCCCTTCATTATACTTATACATTGTAAAATCACAGAGCTGTGTGCTATTGAATTGAATAAAGTACGTAAACAAAATATTTAATAGTAGATTATGTGACTAGGGGATAAAGCAGTGTCTTTAAGCCGCGGGCGACATGTTGAATTCCGAACGAAACGAAGGTTGCTAATTTGAATCCCGAACGTCAGTGAGGGATTTATATAATTAACTCCCGAGCAATGCGAGGGAGTTAATAAAGAAACCTGAGTGAAGTGAGGAATTTAAACCGCCCAAGATAAAGACAGTTTTATCCCCGTGTTGGATACTCTACTTTTTACACCATCTGTGAGATTATTAAAAGGCAATTTAGTAAAGCAAATCATATATTAGAGAAATATAAGTATTATTTACAAAATAATTTTAACTATTACTCAACTTGTTTAAAGATTTGAAACAAACAAAATTCACTATTAGATTCTATAGTTTTAATTTTATTTAAAGTTGGGAACTCTTTCATTACTTTTTTTTTTGTTAGCAGTCAGTTTGAATTTTGAATAAACTTTTTTGATGCACGTACATTTGTTTTAGACGTTCCAAATTCAAATCTCTTACTGTTTTAATTACTGCTTCGCAAAAGGAGGCGGCTGCCGCCCATTCCTTCTCGCTCCGAACCATAGCCTGTACCAAGGCGCGACGTTGCTTCGCCTTAACAGGGCACACCTGCACTATGTTCACAACAATGTCCTCCGGGCGGTATGCACAATGGTGACCCCCGGGTGTTTCTTCCTCCTAAATCAGGTGTAGAAACCTACTGAACTTACCTGTCCGGAGAGGACTGTGTCATGCGGTGGTTGAAGGCGCCTTGAAATCTCTCCAGCCACTCCTCAAAGAGGGAACTTACTGTCATGATTATGGCGAGCCCAATCTGTAATGGTTGAATATTATTCCACACCTTAGATGCAGCGTATCGAAAAGTCCCCTGAAAGCTGTTGTCCTACGAGACTGTGTTGACAGTTGCCGGTAGTTATTAACGTAGGATACTTACTTATTATTAACATAGGATACTTACTTATTATCAACAGAGGATACTTACTTATTATTAACATAGGATACTTATTATCTCGGGAGTACATGTTTCCTTGAGATGATTCACGACTTTCACACGAGTGTAGCCACTGGCAGACTCTAGTACATCATAATGCGTTTTTAGTTTTTTGCAAAAACATTCAGACTTATTTTCTCGGGTTTAAAACTAAATTACAAAATATTCTAGATGAAATATCTGAAACAGTATCTCCACACAATTTGTCTCCGTGGCATGTCTGCTGGCGAATAGAGCAACGTTACAAAAAACAACGCGGTCTTTGTAATTTATTTGTTTAATGTGCTTAACTTTTGTATCGTTGTTTTTTTATGGTCCTTTAAAGCTTTATCTTTGTTTTTATTTGAATTCAAGGTACTGAGTAATTTGCTTTATAATAATGTACAAAAGTTTCTAATTACTTGGAATCTGAAGATACAACTAATTTACGATAAATGTTTGTTTAACTTCTCCCGCTTTGGGTGGATCGAGAGCGTGTGTCAGACTTTTACTGACTAATACCCTGTGTGTTTTAACACCACGGTAACTCTTTCAAATAATCCCACAAACAACATACATACTGTAAAGTTGGAATGTGTCCAATTTTCAGATTTTTAAGAATAAAAAATTATAAAAATCCTATATATTAAATCTTTATTTTATCATCCAATTTTATCTATCACACTGAATATTATAAAGGCTAAAGTTTGTGCACAAGTATAGGAAAAAATCTGAAAACAGTAAATTTATAGTTACGTCACAAAAAAAATTGTGATTTGAAACAATCTTCATAACTAAATTCGGGAATTTAACTGTTTCATAGGTGAGTTTGTACGGAACCCTCAGTGCGCGAGTCCGACTCGCACTTGTCCGGTTTTTTTTTTATGTTGCTTCTTAATGTAGCTAAATAAAGGAATGTCCTTTTAAACTATAACATATAAAATCTTACAAACGAAAAATAAAATTAAAAGATAAAGTTAAAATATAAATAAATAGGCACCTTTTTATAGAGTAATATACCTCTGCATATTGCTATTATTTGCTATCCTATCACAATAGAAAGAAATAAAGAATACATTAATTAGTGACACTATCCACAGAGGTATAATACCAGAGGTATCTCGGTAATTTATCAATTCAAATACTTTTTAAAAGAGAATTTATTCGATCATAAATTGTAAGAATTACAAGTGCGTACTTATTCTGCAAGTCGCTTTACATTGTCTCGTGTTCACCGTGTTTTATGAGAATTTTAAACAAGGTTTTAGGGTTTCGTAAAAGATATGGAAACATAACATTAAAATTTATTATATTTTACCGTTTGTTAAGTAAGGAAATCCTACTTTATGGGTGCATAAAATTACTTACAATGTAGTAAAAAATCATCATTATATACTCAATTCAACTTCTAGTCGCAAGAAGGGAGAAATCTCTCAGGAAAATAATTATTAGATTGTTATTTAATGACATCCCTGACTCGAGAGATTTTTTTATTGTCATGGTGTAGTCCGACTAATGACACATAGTAACACCTTAGCCACAGCTCAGAGTGAACCAGCAACAATCAAAAGGCTAAAACGCCACCACATTTAGGACTTTGTTAAGTAGAGCAAAGTAAAAATAATATTGAGAAGGCTGATTCTTCGCTGGAAGAATGAATCTTAACATCAACCAATTCCCACAAAAAATCTGCTAATGGTTCGTCAAACCAATTGCAAGATATAAATTTAAAAAAAAAAAGATGTAGTCAGTCGAGTGGAGCGGAGAATTAGATTTTGAACACAGCCCACAGAACTGAGGCCCTACCACGAGCTAACCTAACCTAACCTAACTCTATTCATATGACGAACTTAAACTGAATTGTTAAAGGGATAGAGCTATATAGGGTACATAGCTTCATCCCTCTTTTCCCTCGCTCGGTTGACATTTTCGTAATAGGTAAGGCCACAGTTCTCAATCAGAAAAAAAATTGCAATGATCATCATATTTACTCTATAAAAGTTGTTTTTTTTTTGAGAGTGAGCAAAATCTGTCGTTTAGAAGACCAGGTTTGAAAATGGTTTTTCTAATTCGTAATATCGGAGTGTCTAAAGTCCTTATTGCAAGTTTACAAGTAATTTGAAAATCCCTTCAGTTTTTCAATTTCCACCAAGATTTTTACGAATCGCAAAAAAAGTTTTTTTTTTGTGACGTTACTTCCAATTTACAGTTTTCAGACTTTTTCTATACTTGTGCTATGAGACCTTGCTTCATGCCAAATTTCAGGATTCTAGGTCAACGGAAAGTACCCCATGAATTTTGATTTCTTTTAGAGTGCCAAAATATACGTTTAACTCAGAAGTTTGATTTCTTCACAGCTTCAAGGGACCGCAGACTTGAGTATATGGTTTTAATTTCAACTCGAAATCTTCACGCGTTCCCGAGATAAAGGGCCTTGACAGACAGACGGACGGACAACAAAGTGATCTTATAAGGGTTCCGTTTTTTCCTTTTGATGTAGGAAACTCTAAAAACTACAACCGACTGTCAAAGGAATCGAGATGGATCAAGTATTTTTGGCCCAAATATTTTTTTGTCTCGCTCTTATTTGCCACGGTAGAATTTATTTCAAGAATAGATGTTTTTTTAACCTACAGAACCCAATTCTCACTTGCTGAACAAACTTTTCATATTTTTCCACAATAGTAATGAATATATAACTTAATGAGAACTGTCTGTTTTGCTTAACAAATTGCCTTGTAAGGCAATAAGCTGAGTTTAAAATGTTAATGTTATTTACTGTATTTGCTGCGCCGGGACTACTTGTGTTTATTTTAGTCGAGTAACAGTCAATTATATGTTACCGCCGGGATCATGCGCGCTTTCTTCTTTGTTATAGCAGCGGTGAAAATAATTGCAATATTTTTGAGTAAAGGATCGTAGAGAAATAATATGAAAAATATGTGAAAAATTGCAATTATTGGGTGATTGTTTGGTAGGGATTTTTTGATAGAACTCGTCCAGGGAAATGCGATCCTTGTAAAGATTTTTTTGCGCATAACAGTACTGCTGCGTTTGATGGCTACCGCTAAGGCTATACCTGCTAGGTCTGTGGGATTGTTTGCAAGAGTTTCCCACAGACCTGGAATGAAAAGGGCAACTGAAGCAACACGTTTTAGTCAGTACAAGTCTGACACTCCCTCTCACTCCACCCATATCGGGAGAAGTTACTCGATGATATCCAAACTTTAACAAAAACTAAAACTAGTATTGCTGGTTTTGTGTAGTACTGTTTAATTACAAGCTTATGGGTAATTTTAGCTTTGTATCTAGAATAGAAACTTACGGGACTACAATGTTTACAAGCAGTGTTTCCCTAGTACTACAAATGTAGGTACACAAGAAGAATAACAACTTGCTCTCATAAAAAGAGCTACTACACAAACTAGTACTGTACACAAAAAGAGTGATTCTGTTTAGGTACCTTTTCAGCAACTATATTTTGCTATAACTGAAAAATGGAAGTGAAAACGTTAATTTACTGTAACTAAAAGTACTTAAATGACGACACAAAACTACATATCTGTTCAAACGTTTTTCTAATGAAATTGTAGGTAACACAGACTAATAGTACTTGCTCTGAAAAGGATTTTAGCTTCTCTCATATTCAAATTATGAAATCGAAACTAATAACTTAGCGACAGACTTTAAACGGCAGCGACCTCTCGCACCTGGCCCTGGTTAGCGAAGCGAAGGAGGGGGCCGAAACCGTAAGAGAATGGATATCCTCACGCCCTAGCCGCCACCTCAGGAGATGCCTCGGACATCAGGTGTAGGACAAAAAAAAGAAAAGACATTTGATGATTTCCAAACTAAAAAAATTGTCCATCGATTTTTTAAATTTTAATAAACTAGTGCGCCTCACCATCAACGATTGCATCACTACGTACTATCAGGTGGGATCGGATCGCAGTCTTGATTTAATTTAAAATGGTTATTTAATATACATTGTATTTATATATCTTAATAATAAAAATGGTTTTTGCGATGTGGTCAAGCTCAAAATTAAGAAAGACGTGGTATTTACTATATTGACAGCTAGCTTCGTTTAATAATGGTGCACCAGTAATATTTTTAACGTAATAATAAAATTCCAACCTAAGAAGTTATCTTCAAAAAAATGTCGTTAGGAATTATATTGAATTTGTCAGGGAAAAGCCCACTAAGTGCGAACCAATTTGGCGAAAATAATATGAAAGTTACGAAATACGTACGTAAAGAACCCAATTTTGGGCTCTATTCTAAAAGTCAAATAATTAAAAATACCTTTAAAATATAAAAGGGCTTCCGAGCATTTTCCCCGTTCAATCAATCACTGTGTTGTTACTAGATATTTTAAAAATTGATTGATTGAGTGTCCCTGGCTGTGGGAGGCCAAAAGGCATGGTTGCCAATAATGTCACGAGATTTTATTTACCTTTTTTAAAATTCATTGTTACTGGCAGCTTTAAGTGTCAAATTGATCGGCTGCTCATATATTAGGAATATTGATTTTTGAGGTTCCTGGTGCTTTCAATTTTATTGGTTTAATACAACATGTTGACACGTTCTGATTTTAAACTCATTTATTCATTCATCATTCATTCAGACTCTGAAGGTAAGAACCTCTAGCACCGATATTAATATTTTCTTTAGTGTTTAGGTATGTATGTGTGTAGAATTAAAATAAAGAGGAATATTAAATCCCAAATATCATCTTTTGACAAGAACAGGCACAGTATATAAAATATATTTACATGAAATTGTAAATTGAGCTCTTCAATTTTCAGGATAAGGTTAAAAATTAATTACAAATATCCGCGAGCCTGATGAACGCGAGTAGATAATGATTCTTTTGAAGGCTTCATTGCATTATGAAAGATACCTACTGCTAATGGGCATACATACATGAATTCCCTTTTGAATTTTTTTCTGTAAAAAAGTATGGAATTTTACCCTTTTAGACGAGCGTTACTTTAACAGTAACTGGGACAAAGAGGCACTGGGTATTGGAATGGTGGGACGGAATTTTTCTTTTCCATTTTGCATCTGACGGTTTTTGTTCCCCATTTTTGAAGCTCGTCGTATGTTGCTATCTGTACTTTGAGGGAAGAATGTGTGATTGTTTCTTTTTATTTATTTATTGGTAGGCTCGCGTTTTATTATTTATTATATACTTTATTGGCAGTCGTAGTATTCGTTGTGTTGTGTCGTTGTTGTTGTTTTTTTGTTTCTTAACTAATGGTAAGCGATGATGTGGGCGACGACGGAGCACCCTTGCCTAAAAGTTACATGTATAGGGTAACCAACCTTTCGGTAGTTTACAGGATGTATTTTGAAGAGAGTAGAGTGCGCGGGAATTACATGACTTGATTCCGTCATCACCATTCTACCATCGGACAACCCTACGTACGGCGAGTGTTCACCCTTATATTCTTAACACTCTCCTACAGTCCGGGCCGTATCGCTTCGTCGTTTATACCACGAAGGACTGGAATAATTTGCCAGCTGCAGTCTTCCCGTCCAATTATAATTTAGGTGTTCTCAAAGCTCGGCTAATAAGCTCTTAATAAACTAGTGCACTTCACCATCACCGTCACCGCATTCAATTACCTGGAAGCACAATGAATGTGTTCACCAAAATATTTTGTGTGTGCGTTATGGTTTAGGAGGTCGATCATGTATCGATAGCACATCGCCGGACGTCTAGTGATCCGATGATGGAACGGGTTTGGCAAAATTAAATTAAGCAATTCCGAAGAACACTCCGAAATAGAAAACCTACAATTTAACAACATGGTATTGATGCTCAAGATTTGGTATAATCGCATTAACTCAACCAGTGTATCATTGTAAATGATCTTCATGGCTTGTTTCTGAATAGATTCAAGCACATCAAGCAGGTCCATCATAGAAGTGAGAGCATTACTCCGTAGTCTCCATATACAACCAAACTTAAGCATAAGCATAGTCCCTTCTAATGTTTACACAGCTGGGACTCAGACCTCCTCTTCATGAGAGGAAATGGGCCGCTAATCCACCCTGCGGATCGGTGGATGTCACATGTTTTCCTTCAACGTTTTGATAGCTGGCTGGCGCTTGCTGAGTTTGATCTCGTAACCTACAACTTGTGAGTCGGGACAGTTACCACAAGGCTTCCACCAAACTCGCTTGATCTTTACAAAAATTGTAATTTAGTAAGTGAGATAAGGACTAGGAGTATGTTTATCTCTGAACAAATCAAAAGACTCCCTGTATATTCAGTTCTCCATCACAATTTATTTATTAAAACTTTATGCACTAGTAAGAAACACTGTACAAAGGCGGACTTAATACCTTAGACATTTTCTACTAGTCGATCTTAGGGTGGTGCAGAAATATAACATGGTAGGTGCAGCATAATGGTAAACTAGATTAGAAATAAAATAATAATTATATACTTAGATACATACAAATTAAAAATGTTATTATGAAAAACAAATCCAACAAATCAACGCTGTGATGATTACACCAACTTCCTGTGAATATATTCACGTGCCTTCACTTTAAAAGTGAACCGACTGGAAGCCGTCCTGACGTTCAGATGGAGCGCATTCCAAAGAGAGATCGCCTGAACAAAGAAGGAGGACAGGACAAGCCCAGAGCGATGTGTGGGACGTAGTATTAGGCGATTATTGGTAGATCAAAGATTTTTATTATGACCAGAGCAAAGAAATTGAATTTGAGAAGTCAAATAGGAAGGAGAAGAAGGTTTATCTAGAAAAGAAAACAGCGTTGTCAAGACTCAATTGACAAAAGATTATTTTTAGCGTATCTGTTTATTGTTTTAACCTATCTATTTTACAACAAAATCGGGTTTACTGTTGAATCACCCGATTATGATGGGCTTAAGGGTAAATGATCTGTAAACTCTCCGAACATATCGTCATGTCTTTTTATAAATACACGTGTATATTGTAGCTTTGTTGCCCTTGTTGCTCAACAAATTGGCCGACACGAATTACAGGGTAAGTTTGAACGGTATATTGTGGTCTTAGACAAAGAGTTTCCGGGAATATTGGGATGCTAAATTAAGTGGATACGGAAAATAAGTTCGAAAAAGAAATAATGAAAATACAAGGAATTCCTTTTAGGTAGATAAATAGAATACATTTGATTTTACGCCAAATTATAACACTAGTTTCTCCCATCGGCTTCGCACAATAAGTTTCTACAAACCGTTATTTTCTTATCGATTTTCTAACACATTTTTACTCAAAACTATTTTTCACCCACAGTTACAACCAATTCGATTTACTGTTCTATTCACACATCCTATAAAAAAGTAAAGCAAACATACGTTACGCCACTACGATTGATGACACGTCATCGCATCGCCAAAAACACGCGACCCATTTGCAGCCGGCTAATGGACAAGCAAAGTGAAGGGACTGACGTCATAGTCGTGACGTAACGCCATTGTAGACTCATGACGTCACCGGGAATTGGAAACAGATGGAGAAGTTGCTTTTTGTTTATTTGTGCAGTTTTTGGGATAGTGAGAAAGTTTCTGGTAGCAATAGGCTAATGGCTAAAGTATACGAGTTTCAGAAGAAACGTTTGAACGTCAGCTATTGTGGTAGTTAGCTCTTTGGTTCTTTTCAAACGGCACTTTTATTCTCGCAATATTTTCACTGCAATGTGTGATGTTCTACTTGAAAGTTTTTCGATTCAAACTAATTTCAGAAGGAGATTAAATTGTTTTTTTATATATCTCTTTAATAATTGTAATTGTAATAGCCCCGACAAAAACCGAAATAAATTACAAAAAGGAAATCCACCTAAACAGTCAGGTGGATTTCCTTTTTGTTACTACTGCTCTTAAAATGGTGAATGACGATCAGTTTCCTCACGATGTTTTCATGACGAAACTGGCATGTCGTAAAACTAAAAGTTCGAAGGTAATAAATCTAACATCCACCCGCACTGGGTTCGCATGGAAGATTATGGTCCATTCTCTTTATTAAAGAGGAGGTCTGAATCCCGGCAATGGAAACACTAAAAGGCTGATTATGCTATTATGCGTATGCTATGCAAAGGCGAAACCTTACGAAACGCTTGCCCATAAACTAGCAAGAACATAAGAACCACTAACTTCCCGCGAAACGACTCTATTCGGACACAAATTTCATGTAGCCAAGCTTTACTTTTATGTAACATTTAGTAAACAATGCACGTAAATCAAGTGGGTTTTACATCAAAATTCACTCACTTGAAAGAGGAAGAACTATGTGGCTTATAGTACCGCCAGCCATTTTCAGCGGCTTTTTTTTTTCTTTCGGTGGGAAAATCATCTTATGACATCCCCCGCCCTTGGGCAGGGCGGGAGATAGTGTCAGACTTTTACTGACTAAAAACCTACTCCTGTTCCTTCGTTGCCTTCGTCCCAGGGCCCCGGGTTTTGTTTTCACACTACCCATGGCCCCAGTAGGCTTCGACCCTGCTGGGCCCCTACGATTTGCTGACATCTCCCTGAGGCGCGCGTGGAACAATACGCGCCGTCGACGATTTGGGCTCGGTCCGGACGGTTACCGGACGGCCGGACGGCGGGCTACCCACTGCTCGCCGTCCGCAAGCCCGCGTCTACGGTGGCCGGAAAGAGAAAGAACTATGTGGCTTATAGTACCGCCAGCCATTTTCAGCGGCTGCGTTCCGTTCCGTTTTTACTGGAATACGAAGCAACTATATACCTATCTATTTATAATTTGCTTATCAGAAAACTATCTGGTACGATATCTGAGCGTCATGGGCTATGCTTTATTTTTAAAATATTCTCCATTCATGTAAGAATGGTTTCTGGAAACGAAGTCTTGGGAAAACACTAGTTTAATAAAAGATTCAAATGATATTGTTAGTAAGTTGTTGCGTTTTTTTTTTTATATTCCTCAACCATCACACAACCCCATCTAGTCCCAAACTAAGCTGAAATGGTGGTATGAGTACTAGACAACTGATAACCATACTTATATATTTCTAAATACATACATATTATACATTAATTACACCCAGACACAGAACAAATGATCGTGCACATCACACAAACATTTGTCTTGGGTGGGAATCGAACCCACGACCTCCAGCATAGCAGTCAGGACCACTAACAACTAGACCAACATGCCAGTCCAAGTGTGTGAAATTATAAAAACCTTGGATTAAAGTTACTTTGGCTTAAATTTTAAAAACAAATATGATATATTTAATTTACTTTACTTTAGGTTACTACTTCTCAGTTCGAACCAGTAGTTTTTGAGATACTAGTAAAACTATTGTAATTATTTAATCTTTTTTTTTTTAATCAAGGTTACAATTTTTTTAATACGTAAACTTTTTTATTCATATTATTTATTAAAGGTTGTTCCCAGAGTTCCATGATTCTATTGTTCTTCATTTCACACCGAGTCCATGAAAAAAATAATCTTGTTTTAAATGTTCCTACATCAATTCCCAACGGGTCCACGTTTGTTCAAATTTGTTCAAAATACAGCCAGTAAAAACCATCTCTTGTCTGTCCTAATCGGTTCTTAAGCCTTGGGAGAAAGAAATAGTTACTAACTACGATTATTTTGATTTACTGTGCTAATTCTGAAATTGTGATTTATAATACAAAGTCTATTTTAGTGTAAGATTAAAATTATTTACTGTAATTGTTATAAAACTTTGATTTTCATTGTTATTAGTAGAGACATGATTATATTCAACATAAAAAGCTTATTATATGCATGCAAATATGCACAAAAAATGCTTGAAATATGCACGATAATTGGCAGAAAATGCAAGTAAATTGAAACATTACTCATATAAAACAAAAATATTAATTGTCTTTTATTTAATAAAAATAGAAATAATAAACGTTTATCCCTTATCAAAGCGTTTACCGCCGACTGTAACAAAAATACTCATGGACTCGTGTGGAAAGAAAATTTTTAATAAATTTTAAAATGACGTTAACTCATTCAGAACTAATGTTCGAACTTTTAATTTTCGAGAACAATAGAGACCTTTGGGAACAACCCAGATAAACCTATCGCATTGGTTTTTTAAATATCCATACTAACTGTAATCTGAGGTTGAAACCCGCACGCGCTCTAATATTTGTTTCACAGTTTTAATCTATACATATACTAGCTTCTGCCAGCGGCTTCGCCCGTGGATAAAAAGGTTCCACGATATAAACTTTGGACCTCCGTTTCATCACCTTTGGGGGTGAATTTTGGAAAATCCTCTCTTAGTGCTCACCTACGTCATAAAAGGAAACCTTGTGCAAAATTTCACGCTCCTAGTCCCAGTAGTTTCGGCTGTGCGTTGATATGTCAGTCAGTCAGTTTCTCCTTTTATATATATAGATAATAAATCTGTAAAAGTTTTTATTTGTGCGCATTACGTAAAATGTACGAAATCCATGTAAATAACTTGTATACATTAAATTTGTGTGTAACTTGATATATTACTTAGGTTTTGTTTCATCGCAATCAGTTGACTATATCGAAAGATATACTACATTCATTGACGCCAGGTCAGCTAGTTGAAATGTAATGTCATTGTTTTTGTTAGCCTTTTCGAAAATGTGCGACGTCATCGTTGCTACGTCATCTTTCTTGATGAGGATGTATTTTATGTTGAAACATTATAATGTTGTTTGATACAACAAATTTAATTTGATGGTACCCATCTATCAGACATTATTATTATTAAGCCCCAGAATCAGCAGAGTTTAATTTTTTGGTTTGACTTCTTTAAAAGAGAATCTCAAATAGACACTTAAGTAGGTACCCAAATTGGACATTGAATCCAAGACTCAGGCTCGCAAGCACGTCATGCTTTTTTGAAGTTGAGTCTTCCCAACTTCAAAAAAGGTGATCTTTCACCTTAAATTATCTGATGAAATTAAAGATCTATAAAATAAGTTAAATTATGATTATCTATTTTTTTAGGTTCGAAATCATCTAATGACATCTCCCGCCCTTGGGTGGGACGGGAGGGCGTATCAGATTTTTACTGACTAAAGTCTAGTCTAGTTTTCTGTTCTGCGAGCAATTTTTTTAACGTAGTACTTGCCTATCTGCCCTGATCACTGCTACTTAAGGTTTGGCGATTCTTCGGTCTATGTCGGTAGCCTTGGTTCTCCTGCAGATATTTTCATCTCTGACGCGATCACGCAAGTATCTACGGACCGATTTACTCCAAGCATAGCTCTTTCATTGCTCTTTGGGTGACTTTAAACCTTCTTATGAGGCCGTTGTGAGCGACCACGTATATATCTTTGGTAGATATATTACCAAAACAGCTGCTTTGGTATGTATGAAGGTACATTGGTTGTAATTAATGTAAGGCCAAGTAGACTAACTTACAAAACTCATTAAGGGCAGTGTTTACTTCCTAATGTGTGTATGTTGGCATTAATTTCACCATTATCTCTTTAATTTGTCTTAATGTTTGTGCCAGGATTACAGAAAGATACTTCTGGTGCAATCTTGTGTAAATAAATAAAAGGACTAGCTTAGTTTTCTTTAGACATAAATATTCAGTAGCGAAATAGTACGATTATAAAGGTAACATTTGTTTGTTCCTTATGTGAGAACTTAATGACTAACGTAATAATTCACATAAATTCAAAATGAATTTCCTAAAACCGCGTTATTTTATGTAAAAAACTGGGCAAGTGCGAGTCGGACTCGTGCACTGAGGGTTCCATACAAACTTACCTGTGATAAAAGTCCGGGAATTCGGGAATCACAAAAGAAGTGTTTTTGTGACGTAACTACAAATTTACGGTTTTCAGATTTTTTCCTATACTTGTGCTATGAGACCTTGCTTCATGACAAATTTCATGATTCTAGGTTAACGGGAAGTAGCCTATGAATTTTAATTCCCTCGAGAGTATCGAAATACACCTTTTGCGACATAGCCGGCCGTATCTATTTTTTCGTTATCTAAAAAAAATGTTTTTTTTACAGCTTCAAGGGACCACAGACCTGAGTATATGGTCTTAATTTCACAGATAAAGCTATAAGACCATGCTTTATGCCAAATTTCAGGATTCTGGATCAACGGGTAATACCCTATGAATTTTGATTCCCTTGAGAATGGCAAAACACACGTTTTTTGAGACACAAACGGCCGTATTTTTTTTTTGGTTAACTCGGCAGTTTGATATTTTCGCAGCTTCCAGAGACCGCAGACCTGATTATATGGTTTTAATTTCAACTCGATACCTCCACGCGTTCCCGGGCTCTTGACGGACAGACAGACAGGTGGACGGACAACAAAGTGATCCTATAAGGGTTCCGTTTTTTCCGTTTGAGGTACAGAACCCTAAAAATAAACTATGGCCCTATCCTATGAATTATTCCTGTGAATAATCCCAGATCTGGAAAAAATATTCTTAAGGCTATACGAATATTTCTTCTGTGCAAGAATCTCTAAACCAATGCGCCAGTTGAGTCGTCAAAAAAGACATATTTTCTGTATTTTCTTTATACTATTAAATTTAAAATACAGTAGCCCACGGGCATCGGGAACAGGCTCCAGGCTGCCTGTGATCAAGGTATCCCAGACAGGAATCTCG
Source organism: Mythimna pallens (assembly GCA_961205895.1). Lineage (NCBI taxonomy): Eukaryota > Metazoa > Arthropoda > Insecta > Lepidoptera > Noctuidae > Mythimna > Mythimna pallens. The sequence continues at coordinate 19,738,225 of OY540847.1, read as the reverse complement.
AAACACTGCGTGCCATGTCAAGTACTGCTTTGTGGATCAAGCGATTGATCCAACTGACCAACGAGAGTCTCCTGAGATATTCGTCAATTCTCCTGACTATTATCCCAGTGGCCGTTTAGTCAATGACTGCGGTTTTCACATCTTGCAAGTCGCCAACCTCACAAGTTAAATCATATTTTATCTTTAATACTAGCACTTTACCCGCAACTTCGTTTGTGAGAATATTTTCTTATAAGCTTAACCCTATTTTGAGCCCTTCAACCCTAATTTGAGGGTTTTGAAAAACTAATAATGACAGTCCTTCTTATTCAATTTGGTTAGACTTTGGACCAAGTTTCAAGTTTATTAAACTAAGGAATAATGTTCTTCCATACAACCTATGACACCCCCTAAATCGTTTTACAGAGGTAGTTTTGAATAACATAACAATAACAAATGATAAATACCTTTTTTAATTACTTAGTTTTTAAGATAAGTTTCAACAAGGAATAAGTGCATACAAACGAATTTCCCCGTTTTCATCCCCTTGAAAGTTTATTTTATTTACCTATTTATTAGACTTTTTAACAATAAGTACGCCATTACATTAAAAGCGCCTCATCAGATAATAACATAGCTAATTGGTTATAAGAACAACAATATATTAAGAGTTTGGAAAAAAAATATTAAAAGATTAACATAAAATAAAAAATCTAATAAAATTGTCTACAATATTTTATGATGGATAAAATTAGATTGCACAGATTGTATTAAATTAGAATATATTGTAATAGGTTTGATTACAATAAATAATAATAATAAGGTTGAATTTTCAAAAACCTTTTTAATGCTCGCTTACGTCATAACAGGAAGCCTTTTCCAAAATTTCATGTTCCTAGTCCTAGTAGTTTCGTCTGTATGATGACAAGTTAGTCAGTCAGTTTTTCCTTTTCTATAGATTTTTATCGGCTGTTTGAGTTGGTACAATATCATCTCTGTAACATATTGTTTAAACATAGACTGATTACCGTCACATAATGGTCTGATCGAGTTTAGCCGCTGCCACTAGTGTCACTTGTAAATATACAACAAAAGAAAAATACAGACAAGTGACACTAGTGACAGCGGCTAAACGCGATTTTGCGAGCCAAACGGTAAAACGCGATTAGTTTTATTTGTTAATTCCGCACTTAGAATCTTGAAAATTAATATCTAACCAAATTTTAGCCGCATTTTGTAGCCGACAAACTGACATCACCGCTTTTTTAGGTAACTTGAGCATGAAACGTGAGAACTTGTTCGAAAATGTGTTATGCCTAAAATGTAGGTAGATTTATGAGTACAGAACGGTACGGCTCCCATCCCCTCGACGCTCGTCTCCAGGCACCCGTCCTCAATACCTGCTTAATACCTTTTAATATTAAACGCAGTCATTAGCACTGGCACTCGATTGTCGTGAATACATTAATAATTTTAAATGGTGTCTTCGTATTTCCAATTTTCCTCATCTTATTTGCTGATTCTTTTAAATTTGATTATGTTTTGTCCTATTTACTTGAGTATGGCTAATCTGGAAATTAATAACAACCTTGTTTGAAACTCTCGAGTCATGGGGTCCGAGTGTTCGAGAGTGACAGTTGAGCTGGCCTTTGCCTTGGGTAGAGAATAAGCATTGCCGTACAGCGTGGCCAAGCCGTCAATCCGTTGGATACATTACCAGTTGACAGCGATGCGGAGGAGTTTTTCGACGCCATAGTTTAGATTGATTTTACTTAGTTCTTAGGGTTTTTTATTTAATGTATATAAATATAATATAATATTCCACAACTATCACACAACGCCGTCTAGTCCCAAGCTAAGCAGAGCTTGTGTTATGGGTACTAGACAACTGATAAACATACTTATGTATTTCTAAATATATATAGGTATTATATATATAGATAAATTACACCTGTTCTGTGTCTGAACAAATGATCGTGCTCATCACACAAACATTTGTCCTGGGTGGGAATCGAACCCACAACCTCCGGCATAGCAGTCAGGGCCACTAACCACTAGACCAACAGGCCAGTCGAGTCGAATATATGTATAATGATAGTTGGTTAAGTGTTTTTTAAATATGTAAATACTTATATATATATATGTGTGGCAGTGGTGGCCTTGTAGTAACGATCTCGACGTACGAGTTGTAGGTCGCGGGTTCAAACCTAACCAGGCGCATTACTTTGTGTAATTTAATTCATCACCACTGATCTCAAAACGGTGAAGTAAAACCGGTTTGTCCGAGAACCTGAAATTCGAACACATGTGACATTCACCAATTAGCGGAGGACCCGCGCACGGCCGTACGGTTCATTCCCTCTCCTAAAAAGTAGGCTTGAGTTTTAGCAGTGAGAACATTATAAGGCTGATTATGCTTATTATACGACGATTAAAAATCTTTTCCGAATAGTGTACACCAGCTGAAACATTTTTACATGAATTGTTTCTTTGAATTCAATTTAATATAATTCAATATAGGCTCATAGGCGTACATATGCACTAGTAAAACATCAGAAGCTAGTGCACGGTTCCCAATATTCGTTTCTTATGGATAAGAACCGGTAAGAAACGCCGGATTTTACAATTTTTCCCTTATTAATAGGTATAAGAAGATAGTTTACACCAGCCAACAATAAGATACCTAATGCCAAAAAAGAAAATGAATGATCATAATAAATTCACCATATTGTATTTATTTGTGCTAAGTATACTTAATCACGATGGCCAGTGGGAATTAAATACCAGGGTTTCTACCAATGATATTTGTGCAGACACCATTGCGGAGCCATGACCTTTAGGAGTCGGGCCATGAGAATAGTAAACAAATTGCATATATGTATCTTTGTTTTTGTCTAATTGGAACATGATCAGTAGAAAATTCTCAATATTACTGTAGAAATTTCTACTTACTGGTCTCTAGAAAAAGAACAGTGGAATGGCCTTTTTAAAAACATTGAAATCGCTCAGTGACAATCATCATATTTTAGGCATATTGAGACGGAGATAAAATGTAAATATATCTCTATTTTATTGTTGCTGCTTCTTGTTTATAGTTTTAACTTATTGTATTTGTGTACCTCGTGTCCTGTTTTTTTCTGTTCTGCGAGTATTATGTCCTGCCTACTACCACTTAAGTTTGGCGATTCTTTAGGCTAAGCCGGTAGCCTTGGTTGTCCTGTGGACATCTTCATTTCGGTTGTCTATTGTTTACTCGAAGATTATATACCATAATCATCATATTCCCGAATTTCATTTAACCGAATTTCATTTTCCCGAATGTTTTGTTTGCCCTAAAAGACATATGACATACTGTTAACTGCCCGAAACTGTAATGCTAGCAAAGGAGGCGGCCGATCGCGTGAGGCAACGGTCCTCACGTCCCAACCGCCGCCGGGATTCCGATCCCGATTACCGGCCACCGTAGGCGCGGGCTTGCGGAAGGCGAGCAATGGGTGGCTCGCCGTCCGATCGATCGAGCCCAAGTCGTCGACGGCGCGTATGTTCCACACGTGCCTCAGGGAGATGTCAGCAAATCGTAGGGGCCCAACAAGGTCGAAGCCTACTGGGGCCACGGGTAGTGTGAAAGTGAAACCCAGGGCCCTGGGACGAAGGCAAAGAAGGAACAAGAGTGGGTTTTTAGTCAGTAAAAGTCTGACACTATTTTCGCTCCGCCCGAGAGCGGGATTTGTCATAAGAAGATTTTCCCACCTAAAAAAAAGACAGTCCTTTCATATGCTCTTTATTTTTACTTTAAGCCTTCTAATGAGGTTCATTGTGAGCGACTACATTTTGGAGCCACATGTCATCACTGGTAACACGCACTGGTCATAGACTTTCATCTTCAGAGACTGTGGTATATTGGCGAGAAGATACTGCGCAGTTTTCCGGACACTGCCCAGCTGAGTCGGACTTTAAAAAAAAAAGTGTATTCGATACACATACTTACTTTCCTACAGCAAAATTAGATGATGAACTAAAACTAGAAACCTGAAGACCTTGTGGCCTCCTTAGTTTTATCTAAAGTTGGCCTTTAGTGTGACTGGAATCCAAAACAGGTTCAATCTTAGTTCCAGCGAGGAGCACGTACAAACGTGATAGTTTCTTTGACAATCAGACAATTCGTTACAAAAGAATATGAAACAAAAGAAAGTTCAAAAGAAGTGGTGTTCCTGGACTTATATCTTAGTTCGTTACGGGTTTCGAGGTGTTCCCTAGGATTTGTTCTATAGGTTTTATTTCACGTTGATCAGATCGAAAAAGAGTGACCTCTTTTTCGATCTGATCAACGTGAAATATTGACTAAACTAAGATAAAACCTGAAGATTTATTGTTTAATACAAAAACCATTGTAGTAATACCTTCCTCATTGACATTTGCACAACATTCAATTTTATAGCCGCTGACGTCTTACCTGAACCGTTGAACGTGGGGCTCTAGGTTCGATTCCCAGATCGAGCGATACGCGCTATTAGGTTTTTCTATTAAGAATTACTCCCGTAGTTTGAAAGTTAGCGGTGTGACACCCCCGTGCCTCGAAAAGTAGTTCAGTAATTTATGTTACAAATTAATCTAAATAGTTTATGAGTCTTTTTTGTTTAACCAGTGTTTTAGTGTCATGTTCGCCAAGATTATATGTTTACGACTGGGTACTCCATCTTGTTTAGCTCTTCAATCCTCATAGATGACAGAAGAGCTGACAAGATGGACATTTGGTCGTGAATATGCCACCTTGGCGGAATAAACGCGAAAGTGTTAGTTAAAAGTTAAAGTATTAGTTTCATACTAGAATCAAATCTATAAATATATTATCATCAGACGGCTTCCATTCAAAGGGAAAATCTAAGCAAAATAAATGCTCAAAAACAATACTACCATACCCGCCTCCTCTCTAGCCCCACTCTCCCTAACCGCTTAGCGAATGATACAACAGAGCTGCGTAAAAGCCTCACCTACATCTATCTCTACGTAGGTACACTCACAAATGCCTATGAATGATGCGCCATTTATTTCTGCCCCACCGATTTGCTTGCCGACCAAGTTTTTCAATTTACCTGCTTGAGGTAAATGTGAGTTATATCATGGTTTATGTAATGGTGGGATGGCAATAAAATAAAAAGTGTTTGCTTTTTGGCAGCCTATAAATTAGGCTTTTTCGGTTGAGTTATACTTTGGCGTAAATATAGGCCGTCTAATATAAGCGGTAACCTCTATCTATTACAACTTGTTTTTAGGGTTCCGTACCACGAAAGAAAAAAACGGGATCCGTATAGGATCACTTTGTTGTTCGTCCGTCTGTGTGTCTGTCAAGACCTATTATCTCGAGAACGCATGAAGGTATCGAGTTGAAATTAAAATCATCTGCGGTCTGCGGTCTCTCGAAGTTGTGAAAATATCAAATATCTGAGTTAATAAAAAAAACGAGCAAAACATGTATTTCGACACTTTCAAGGGAAGCAAAATTCATAAAGTACTTCCCGTTGACCCAGAATCCTGAAATTTGGCATAAAGCAAGGTCTTACAGCTTGCAGCAGTCAGCAGCTTGTTCTAAAAAGGTATGTTGAGATCGTAACAGGTGGTGTTCCATAGTTTTTCTCTACTTTATATATTATACATGACTGTTTAATTATGCGTGTAGCTTTTCAAGAAAACACGTCGTCAACGACTATTCCACTATGTGTAAACTTAGAAACAGAGTTTTTTGACTAACCAAAAGTATTTAAGATATTATTATGACTAATAAATAATAACTCATAAGATTTAATAAATAATTTTAATTCGAAAAAACCTTTTCATGTTAATAGTGCAAATCGATAAATTAATTAACTAAATCGACTATGTTGACTCATATTGTAACACTATACCTACTTGCATCCCGTCCGCGTACCGGCCCATCGTGCTGCTCGACGAGGTGGGCAAGCTCTTTGAAAGAGTAATTGCAGACCGCCTCGTCGCGCACCTATCGCGGGTGGGGCCGGATCTGGCGGACGGCCAGTTCGGCTTTCGCAGGAGGCGCTCCACGGTGGACGCCATCATGCGCGTGAGAGCTCTCACGACGGGGGATGCGGTATCCCAGGGCAGGTGTGTCGTGGCGGTGTCATTGGACATCGCCAACGCCTTTAACTCCCTGCCCTGGAGTAGCATTAGGAGGGCACTCCGGTATCACCGGGTGCCCGACTACCTCTGTCGTGTTATCGAGGCCTACCTGTCGGACAGGTACATCATCTACCCTGGTCACCAGGGAGAGTGGAAACGGCGAGAGATGTCGTGCGGTGTTCCGCAGGGATCGGTACTAGGACCGCCCTTGTGGAACATCGGATACGACTACGTGCTGCGCGGCGACATCCCTGACGGGGTCAGCGTGGTCTGTTACGCAGACGACACGCTGGTCCTGGCGCAGGGAGAGTCGTATCAGGCGGCGGTCGAATTAGCGACACGCGGGGTTGCGATAGTCGTTGATAGGATCCAGCAGTTGGGACTCGAGGTGGCGCTGCACAAGTCCGAGGCCATGTGTTTTCACGGCCCCCGGAGTGCGCCGCCCCGGCGCTCCCAACTAACGGTAGGAGGAGTTCACATCGGCGTCGGGTTGACGATGAAGTACCTGGGACTCGTCCTCGACAGCCGGTGGAATTTCGAGGAGCACTTCCGACGTCTGGCTCCCAAACTGAATCGGAACGGGGCTGTCCTCAAGCGGCTCCTGCCCAACCTCGGTGGTCCAGACGCCTCCTGCCGGAGGCTCTACGCAGGCATCGTCCAGTCCATGGCCCTTTATGGGGCGCCGGTGTGGGCGCCGTCACTGCGAAAGCGACCGGCGGCCCAGCTGAACGCGTGCCAGAGGGTCATGGCCATACGTATGGTGCGGGGATACCGCACGGTTTCCCGCGAAGCGGCGAGCCTCCTTGCTGGCCAGCCACCATGGGATCTTGTAGCAAAAAGCCTTGCACGCATGCACGATTTGCGCGTGGAGATGCAACGCCGTGGTGAAACTCCGCTGCCGCGACAAGTCACGGCGGAAAGAGTTCCGGCGGGATCTCATGGCGGAATGGCGACAGCGACTATCGCAACCCAGTGCTGGGCACGCCGTAATTATGGCGATAAGTCCCCTCTTTGAGGAGTGGCTGGAAAGGCAACACGGCGTCATTACCTTCCGCATGACACAGGTCCTCACCGGACACGGTAAGTTCGGGAAGTTCCTGCACCGGATTCGTGCGGAAGCGACGCCCGGGTGTCGCCACTGTGTGGACCGCCCGGAGGACACGGTGGAGCATACGGTGGAGGTGTGCCCCGCTTGGGCAGAGCAACGCCGTGTCCTCGTGGGGGCAATCGGCGGCGGCGATCTCTCGCGCCGGGCTTTGGTACAGGCCATGGTCCGGAGCGAGGAGGAGTGGCAGGCGGTCGCCTCCTTCTGCGAAGCAGTAATGCTTGCAAAGGAGGCGGCCGATCGCGTGAGGCAGCGGTCCTCACGCCCCAACCGCCGCCGGGATTCCGATCCCGATTTCCGGCCACCGTAGGCGCGGGCTTGCGGACGGCGAGCAATGGGTGGCTTGCCGTCCGACCGTCCGGTAACCGTCCGGACCAAGCCCAAGTTGTCAACGGCGCGTGCTGTTCCACGCGCGCCTCAAGGAGATGTCAGCAACTGTAGGGGCCCAGCAGGGTCGAAGCCTACTGGGGCCAAGGGTCTGATTCTGAAAGGAAGACTCGGCCCTGGTACGAAAGGCAACGTAGGAACAGGAGTGGGTTTTTAGTCAGTAAAAGTCTGACACTATCTCCCGCCCCGCCCAAGAGCGGGGGATGTCATAAGATGATTTTCCCACCGGAAAAAAAAAAAAAAAAAATACCTACTTGCATGCTTGCAACATTTTAAAAAAATCGGGTATTTTAGAGTGGTCACTTTGGTCCATCTAATTAAAAATTAGAGTAGGTATTGATAACTATATACTCGCATAGGCTATTACTAGTTAGTAAGTATACGAAATAAAATCCATAATAATTAACGCAGCCTTGGCCTGCAGGAAGCCAAACTTTGACATCGTGACGTCAGAGCCGGACGTCACCTGCCGGACAATCTGTTGCCAATGATTTTCAATCGTCAGTACTCTGGCATGTGACGAATAATCGATGACGTTTGAGGAAGAATGGTCAAAATTGGGTTTAAATTTGATCAATATTCGTATATTATTAATATTTATTTTTAATTTCTTCCTTAAGTAGTGCTAACCAGCCAGTCACTGAAAAGTTAAAAGGGTTTAACTTAGTATGGTCATGTAAAGATGAGGCATGAAACGCATGTTACTAAAAGAGTTAGTATAAATCTGGATGCAGGGAGAGGGAGGCCACAGAAAATATAGGATGGATTGTGTTCCGGGACCCCCGGTTCCCTGTTAGATTAGCTATGGTTCCAGTAGGCTTCGACCCTGCTGGGCCCGTACGGCTTTGTTGACATCTCTTGGAGGCGCGCGTGGAACACTACGCGCCATTGACGACTCGGGCTCGGTCTAGATATAGGATACCTTACGGCCGGACAGCGAGCTACCCATTGCTCATCGTTCGCAAGCCCGTGCCTACTGCGATGTTGGTTGGAGCTTAAGATGTTTTTCATAAGAACCATTGTCTTGTATTTCCTACTGTCTTGTCAATCACTTCGCTGGCTAATACTTTATATGTAGCCAATCAAATAACAAACATGGACAAAAGAAAGCTTATCATATAGACGTCCCCACATTTTATGTAGTTTTCCGAAATACATCATAGCTTGTTTACATAATGTCGAATTCGATCAATTTATCTGATACATTGAAAGCGGTACGATTTCCCCTAGGACCTCGTTATCGCAAAATAGAGAGGTACAGAAGGTTGACTCTGCACAGCGAGAGAAAACTGCAACAGATTTTTTTTTTTAATTTTTAGGTGGGAAAATCATCTAATGACAAATCTCGCTCTTGCGCGGAGCGAGAGATAGTGTCAGACTTTTATTGACTAAAAACCCACTCCTGTTCCTTCGTTGCCTTTCTTACCAGGGCCGAATCTTCCTCTCAGAATCAGAACCCTTGGCCCCAGTAGGCTTTGCTGACATCTCCTTGAGGCGTGCGTGGAACAGTACCTACGCGCCGTTGACGACTTGGGCTCGGTCTGGACGGTCGAGTGCAGATAGATGCAGCGGCGTTCCTAATCAAACGCCAGTTGCGCTTGCACTTGTGGTACGTGAAGCATATCTTTAATAAAAAATAATTTATTTATTTCAGAATATAATTCCATTATGACGTATAAAATTGTTAGCAAAGCTTTAAACAATGTAAGTGCCTCAATTTGTCTACTTATTCAATTTATCTTATATTAAAATAATAGTTTAAAAAAACTAAAAAAACACGCTTTTATAGAAAATCCAACTAAAAAAATAGAAAATAAAATTTAATAAATTTGGATTAAGAATAGTGTACATAAGAAATAAATGTATATTATTGTAAAAAAGCGTGGGGGGGTGCATTCAAAGTGTTTTTTAAGATATTATCAAAGTGATGATCCTTCTACTCATCTGTCAATAAAATGTTCATAATTATTGACATTATATGCACCCCACGCTTTTTAACACGCTTTTATTAGTTTCACCTGTATGTATGTATGTTTGTTTGTTTGTAACCGACCCCTTTGAGCTCGATTTTGTCCTACTTTGAACGATCAGATTTAATTCAAACTTTGCACACATGTCAAAGATCGATGACAATGCAATAATCCGATCAAAATATCCGATTATCCTAATTAGATTCGCCAGGATTAATTAATTTCTTTCCGCATCCTTTGCATGCGAGTAAGAGAGACAGAGTTAGTGCGTGAACTACGCATGCGTGCAGTTCCAGACTTACTCTTTCGGGCACTCAGTTCAGCACAACCTTATAAAGACTAATATGGTAGTTGCGTCTTGTTCCTTATACTTACATATGTGTCCCGACAAATCTAATACGCATTCTATTATCATTTTATAATATCCATAATATATTTATAACCGTGATTTACCAAATAACACTTCGTATTCACAACAAAACAAAATATTCAGGACAGAAATATCTATTTATTTTGCGGCATATAATTTAGTTACCAGCGTGACCTTGGGTCTGCAGTCGATAAGGTCACCAACTGTTAAGAAGATGAAATTTTCGGAGAGGGAACCTGAGAAACGACTACCGCATCCAAGGAAGGCAGCAGGCACCCAATTTCCCCATTTATCTGATTAGTCACTGTCTTAGAATAAACATCAGTGATTTTCTGTTTTTTTTGAAAATCATTGATTTTTTATGACACGATACTGAAATTATTGAGTACTAGTTCTTCAACACGCTTTATTGAATATATAATCTAAAAGCAGCCAACATTTACTCAGTCTCACTTTAGTAGTAAATTGATGTAATGATAAAAAAAATTAACTAAAAAATGAAAAATAAATAATAGTTTAAAAAAACTAAAAAAACACGCTTTTATAGAAAATCCAACTAAAAAAATAGAAAATAAAATTTAATAAATTTGGATTAAGAATAGTGTACATAAGAAATAAATGTATATTATTGTAAAAAAGCGTGGGGTGCATTCAAAGTGTTTTTTAAGATATTATCAAAGTGATGATCCATCTACTCATCTGTCAATAAAATGTTCATAATTATTGGCATTTTATGCACCCCACGCTTTTTTACAATAATATACATTTATTTCTTATGTACACTATTCTTAATCCAAATTTATTAAATTTTATTTTCTATTTTTTTAGTTGGATTTTCTATAAAAGCGTGTTTTTTTAGTTTTTTTAATTTACAATAATATACATTTATTTCTTATGTACACTATTCTTAATCCAAATTTATTAAATTTTATTTTCTATTTTTTTAGTTGGATTTTCTATAAAAGCGTGTTTTTTTAGTTTTTTTAAACTATTATTTATTTTTTAGTTAAATTTTTTAAACTATAAATTATATAGTTCGATTTGCTAACTATCAACCGCCCTTAATATGTACAAATGTGTTCTGATTGTATCTTGGTTAAGAACACATATTCAAGATTTCTATGATGCCAATATAAACAGTGAGACACAGAGGTGTAACCTTATTTACATATACAGTCAGTCACATTAATGCTTGGGTATGGAATTTTCAATCCGTAATCACTCTACATGATATTATAATCATAGGAGCGAATCTGTTGGTGGCACTGAGAATGAGGATGAGTGAAAGTTCACACTCATCCTGCGAAAAGAAATGATGAGGATGCGGAAAGAAATTAATTAATCCTGGCGAATCTAATTAGGATAATCGGATATTTTGATCAGATTATTGCATTGTCATCGATCTTTGACAGGTGTGCAAAGTTTGAATTAAATCTGATCGTTCAAAGTAGGACAAAATCGAGCTCAAAGGGGTCGGTTACAAACAAACAAACATACATACATACAGGTGAAACTAATAAAAGCGTGTTAAAAAGGGCGCCATCTGAACCTTATTTCACTGCCCCACATACGACTCTCAATATTTCCATTATGATGTTTAGAAGGCCTCTGGAACTGCTTCACACACTAATCATGAGAGTGGTAGCTCTCTTATGTACTAATGTCCTGAAGTAGTCTGAACAGGAGTCAATAAATAATCCTGATGTAGGTACTATAATATCGCGGTTACAGGCGGTACAGGATCTTTAGGGTACCTACTGAAAGTCTTCTGCATGTAGTGGACCCATAGGCTGAAGGTACAAAATGATTCGAGACTAAGCATTGTCTATGCGTGAGTGCGTATTCGCTTGTTGTATGGAGTCGACCTTCTGTACCCTATTTTCTAGTCGACCATTCCACGGAGTTCGGAAATACTCGAGTTCGGGATCACAATAACCCAAGGAGACGGTTCGTTGGTTTAAGAGTATTTCGGTAAAGGATTCTTCCGATACAGTCGTTGGTTCTGGCCTCGGGATCAAGACCCTAATAATAAGAGAAGAATAGAGGTTACATTTATTTGTTTTCTTAAATATTTGATATAGAAAAGATGCGTAATACAAAAAAAAACAATTGAAAATCAAATGAAACATTTATTTTTGTTTCATTTTGATACAAGTGGAGAAACTTTGTCATTGTGGAGTGTTATGGAGCCGAGTGCTGCAGTGACAAATTTCTACATGAAATAAATAAACGGGGGCTACCCAGCGACTCGCGAGGGTTGCTTGGCAACCAGTCCAATATGATAAATACAATAAATTGTGGGTGTAATTTTCTGTTTTTCGCACTAGTGTGGAAAAGTGCGCAAGCTCAGTACTTTTCCACACTGGTGCGAAAAACAGAAAATTACATGCCTAAAAGCGGTAAGGATAGGTGCGGGTTTTTGAGTATTGAAAATGGTATTTTAGTACAGAACTAGTGGATAACCGGAGTGTGCTAGTATGCTGAAAAAAGAATGTATAGTATTTATTTTTTGGAAAAAATGGAACATTTTGATATGATTGTTTTAATGATCTAAAACCATCTTCGCATTTACCTTAGTAATGAAACCGGTTTAAGGTACATCGGTTGGATGATTTCAAAGTCTATAACGGATATGGTAGGTAGATATAATTTTTGAATTTTCTTTATTTGTGTTTTAAAATAATTAACAATTGTGTTTTCTTTTCTTTTCAGGTAAGTATTTAAATTAAATACCCACTGGACTACTCGTCTACTCGTCGACTCATTGTGCCTGCTGATGAAGTAAGAGAAAGTAGTATTATATTAGTAGTATATTTGTTCAACTAATATAAGCAGCAAAATATTCTAGTTGTGATAAAAGCTTCTATCGCACCCTCAATACTTTTGATGCCAATGATTCAGCGAATATGGGTCATACAATAATTGAAAAATCTACAAAGAACAAAGTAGGTAATCTAAGCAAAGAGTTCCATCATCGAACCACTAGATGTACGGCGTTGCGCAACCGGTACATGGTGAATATCCCACCCATACGTACAAAGCGTTTTGGGAATACATTCATTGTGCGTACAGCTAAGGAGTGGAATTCCCTGCCGGAGTGCCTGTTTACTGATAGCTAAAATCTAGGGGTCTTTAAGTCAAGAGTGAATAGATTACTTCTTGGTAAGCGTGCTCCATTGTCGGCCACATCATCGCTTACCATTAGGTAAGATAGTGTCAAACGCGAGCCATTCAAAATAAAAAAAAGAATACTAAAACTTGGACTCGCTAGTCGAATCCTGGGAACGGACACAAGTCAACAATAGCTCCGTGGAACAACGGCTCAAGAGGCGTGTCGTGGGCAAACGATCGAATTATTATATGCTCGAAGCATCGAAAGTGTTTAAATCAAAGTGGCCTAATTCAAATTAAAAACTGATTTTAAAAAGCTTACTCTGGAACTCTGTGTGTAAAACTTAGAATTACGAGTAAGAAAGTAACACGGCAGCGATTCATATTCACTCCTGTTAACAATTCACATATTGAAGACTCGTGTCTACATCACATAAAAAGTAAAAGAAAATCAAATCAAATTTTCAAGTTAGGCCACTTCTACTCTAAAGATGCACCTTCTAAAGGTGCCAAAGTCTTAAAGAGGCACCTTTAGAATAGAAGTGGCCTAAGTGAATATAATCCTTGGCCATTATTTTATAAAAAAAATCAAGACTCAATTTCTGTAGATAAAATTAACTTTTCCTGTTATATAATATTTAATTATTATAAGCCTCTTTAAGACTTTGGCAATAAGGAAGTCGAGCTGCCACTAATTTAGTAAGTCAATGTGTATACAAGGTAAATTATTCGAAAAAGTTATAAGCGGGTCCAAAATTAATTTTGGTCCAAAAGGACCCCATTTAGTTGATGAGCTGATAATCTTTTGTAATCTCATGGGGATTAGGTGACGATGGCGTTTTAATCAAAATGTCCAAGTTTTACCACAAAAAGAAAAAGTGCTTTTCGGTTTTCTTTCTTTATTAATATAATTTTCTTACTCAAATTAGTTGGTATTTTTCAAACCTCATACATCTACGTTTAAGAGCTATTAAAGTAAATTGGCTGATATTTTACTAGTTATCTTGTCTAATAAATTCGTTTTAGCCATCGATATATATGGTTTTAGCAAATATGATATGAAGATATTTATCGTAGTGAGAATTTTATTACTCTGAATTATATATGAAATTGGTTCATTTTTTTTTTAATTGATATAAACTAGTGCTTGTCTGCGATCCCACCTGATGGTAAGCAGTGATGCAATCGTTGATGGTGAGGCGCACTAGTTTATTAAGAACCAATTCACTCTAGCCTTGAAGACACCCAAATTGTAATCGGATGAAAAAACCGCAGCAGGCAAATTGTTCCAGTCCTTCGATGTACGCGGTATAAACGACGAGGTGAAACGCTTAGTCCAGACCGTAGAGGTTTCAACAACGTATGGGTGGATACTCGCCGTACGTCGGTTTGTCCGGTGGTAGAAATTAGATGGTGCAATTAAGTCTTGTCATATTAATCAATTAAGCTTATAAGACGTTCTTAATACGCTGACAGCGACACTCATTTTTGTATTATTTCCTGCTGTACGGGGTGTTTAAGACCTCGTTTGAAAAATATCATTATGGCCGTAAGTGGCTTGTTAGACCTGTAAAATTTAAGAAACCAAAAGCTTTTTTTAGCTAACTGCGGTACGAGGTCAAAGTGACCCCGTATAAAAGTAGATACAGCACCGCATTTTATTTTAATAGGGCTTCTTAAATATATATTCGTCTCTTTCTTAATCTAAACTAAATTCAAGTTACGACCTCCACACGGCAGCGAAGACTATGCTTTTCTTAGCCGCACCGCAAGAAAGATACATACGAGGCGTATTAGACCTCGTTTCGCACTGAACGTGTTAAGACATATTAGGTGTCTCTAGAGATATTGTTTGAAAAGCTAAAAATATTATTTCATTCTAAATTACATTACCTATCCGCATCATTATTTTATGAAAAAGTTTTTAACCCCAAAAGTTTCCTTATTGTTTCAAAAGATGATCCCAATACACTTAGGCAAATGCTAGGCCGAAAATAAAGGACTGAAATTGATACTTGTACTTGGTAGAGTTCCATTTACCGTTGGAACATAAAAACTCAAGAAAGGTTTAAAGGAATCCTAATCAAAGGAGGCCGAACACTAAAAATCTTTTGGTAAAAACATTTAATTTTGACTTAACGATACATCACAACAAAAATAGCTAATCGATCCCTAATAGAAGGTAACAATCTAAATATGTATACATGTATATATACTTACTTATCTCCTAATAAAAACCCACCCTGACGATAATACACGAATAATTCCGTGAACATCCTTCGGAGAAGGACGCCGGCACCGCAACGAGCCGGATCCGGCGTGAGTACGGATCCGCATCCTATCCTCCGCTGTTCGCCGTTGCCGGGCAGACCCTCAGTACACAACCCGACGCGAAACGGGCCGGCCGCACCCCCGCGCTAAATTTTCACTCTAAACTAACCTATCCTAACCCTTAAAAACTAATGTCCATCTATCAATATCATCACCTTAAACTAGGACTAAAAAAATAATAATAATAAAAAAAAACAAATTATTATTACAACTAAATCTACAGGTGGATTGTACCTACATTCGATTTTAAACCTTTCTCTATAGTAAATAAAGTTTCAATTTCCTCGCTCTCTTTGTCTTGTCGTAATTCGTGTTTTATCTTAAAATAAGTGATGTAGTGTTTGTAATTCAAGTTTTTTGTGATTTTAAAATAAAAATAAATTGTTGTTGAATTTTTAAAATAAATCACGTTCGAATTTTAGAATTTTCAAGTTTTAATCGTTAAATAAAGTAACGTTTTAAAATAACGATATTATTGTAAAATAACATTGTTTTGTGTTATGAAATAACAGTTTTAAAATAACTGTGGCCTGATATAGTGTGCTGTGATAAATTCGCGTATTCTCTGTGTTACGTGAGGAATATCAAAAGTGAAGGCTATTAAAATAACATAAGGTATTTTCTTTAGTTTGGGCATCATCGCTAGAAGCTATCGGACTGTTATTTTAGGGCGACAATAACATCACATAAACTTTTGTGACATTTTATTATATTTTATATGGTTCGCTATTTAATGTTTCTTGAAGCATTTTCTTGAGTAAATACGCCTATAATCTCAGTATTATGCACATTAAATTTAAATAGAAAAAGAATAAAAAACTAAAACAAAACATAAATTTGAAAAACTAAAAGAAAATTAGAGTTTGATGTCCAACGGAGCCTTTTAAGTAAGTTTTAATATTTAACTTAAAAATAATCATGTTGTAGTTATAAAAAGAAAGAACTCTGGTAATGAAAGACTAACATACATGTAATGAAAAAAAAAAACATGTTTACCTGGCACACACACAAATACAATGTAGAAACAAATAAAATAAAGTAAACTATATTGTACACCACAATGGTACCAATTTTACAGAAACTTTAACTTATGGTTACAATATCAGTCTTATCGCCCAGACAACCTTAGGATGTACAATAAGAACTTAACTAAATGAAGTGGTAGTCTGCGGTGTACTGTTAGCAAATATCATCAACATCGTTTCAGTCGAAAGACGTCCACTGTTGGACATAAACCTCCATCAAGTAAGCTAAGCAAATATTAATCATTCAAAATATACTATGCATAGATAGAAAAATATATAGCTTTATAAAAGACAATAAATTAGCTTACAAATATATCGACACCCGCATTGAGCAAGGCAGTATTTCGGATTATAGTCCAAATAAAATTCAAACAAAGCACTATCACTTTTTGAATCATTGGGAAAAATGACTAAATTTATGTTACAACATTGTTCGTTGCGAGTGTCGATATATAGGTACTATTATACATAAACGAAGGATCTTAAATTAAATAAAAAAATTATTGTACCTACGTCTCACGGCTGCACCAAGAATGTCTAATTTTTATTCAGCAAAATGCCAGGCAACTACGTAGCAATTTGTTGACATATCAGCTGCAAGGATGCCTTGGCATACAATATGCCTGACGTCAACACGCAGTGGCAAGCGTATTTCTATGCTTCCCTTCAATAGGGTGATTCACGTTTTAAAAAATTTTGATTTCGAACTTTGCTCGAATTCTTGATACTATGCATGCACTATGTGCTTATACCGAAAATCACCATAATCGGTTAATATTTAGAAGTTGCACAACGCCAATAATACAGCTAGTACGTCATCAGTGCAGGTTAAATTTTTAATACTATTTTTCTACATTGGCGGGTAGCAAGTATTACCAGTGTGTTGTTGTGTTTAGTAAAACTTACTTCCCTTCTCTGTAAAAAATAATAATATTAAAAATTTAATCTTAACTGATAACGTACGTATTGGCGTTGTGCAACATCAAAATATTAACCGATTATGGTGATTTAAGGTATATGAACACTGTGCATGAGTGGTACCATCAAGAATTCGAGCAAAGACAAATGATAATCGAAAATTAATAACAACATGAAACACCTTAAGCCTTCATTTTATAAGCTCGTAGTCTACACTGAGCAGTGGTTTTTTTTATATTTACTTTTTAAGACTTGAAAACGTATTTTAAAATCTGTCATAAGTTTGCGCCAGAAACTATTTATAACAAACGGTATACCATCAATCATCTATTCAGTATCCCTTGTGATTACACCCAATCGTAGTTTCTACGTATTCTTTTTTAATTAAATAACTCGTGAATCGTATCGTGACTTAGACTGTTTCTTGTGTTTTCCAAAAATTGTATATAAACAGTTCTTTATGTAATTAACGGCTAAAAAAGCTATAATTTTTTTTTGAGATCGAAATTCATAAAATAACTACTCCTATTCTAGGTCAACTTAGAGGGAGTGAGTATCACAATTTTCCTGACTTAAACCCACCATTGTCCCTTCAGTTGCTCCTTGCGTTCCAGGGCCATGGTAACTTTCCAACAAACCCGCGGTATCCTTTCACGAAAACATCTGATTGTGTCAATGTATTTGTTGGAGATCCTAAAATAAATAAAGATAATAGACTACTCATCATCATCAGCATCATTTCAGACGATAGACGTCCACTGTTGGACATAGGCCTCCCCCAAGTGTCGCCACAATGAACGGTCCTGTGCGTCTCGCATCCATCGGATTCCCGCAACCTTTACCAGGTCATCATTCCACCTTGCAGGAGGCCTTCCAACGCTGCGTCTTCCGGTACGCGGTCGCCACTTCAGTACCTTTCGGCCCCAACGGCCATCTTTTCTGCGAGCAATGTGCCCTGCCCATTACCACTTAAGTTTGGCGATTCTTCGTGCTATGTTGACAACCTTGGATGTCCTGCAGATATCTTCATTCCTGATTCGATCACGCAAGGAAACTCCGAGCATAGCCCCTTCCATTGCCCTTTGGGTGACTGCCTTCTGATGAGGCCCTTTGTGAGCGACCACGTTTCAGAGCCGTATGTCATTACTAGCAACACGCTTTAGTCATAAACTTTCGTCTTGAAACACTGTGGTATGTTGGACGAGAAGACAGTGCGCAGCCGAGTCGGATTCGATGGTCGAGAATACACTAATACTGTCCGTTAAAGAACAAAATACACAAATAAAGAAAATTACGTCTGTTAGAAATAATCGTTTCAAAAGAACACAAACATTTTAAATGTTTACAAAAAAAGAAATAAATAAAAACGGCCGCCCACTCAAACCTACAATAAATATCTTGAAGAAACAGTTTCAATTACAAAAACTAATGGTATTGCATTCATTACTATATGTTATGGACTACAATTTTCGAGTATCTATACTTATAATAAATCTGTAGAAGTGAAAATTCTGTACATTGAAAATATCAAAAAAATAAATGGCAGGGTGTTACTAGACCAACACCGAACCCAAAAAATGTGATTAAAAAAATTTTTGTCTGTCTGTCTGTCTGTTTCTTCAGGCATCACGCAAAAACTACCGGTTCGATTACGATGAAACTTGGTATAATAGTTCTTTAGTATCCTGGGCACCACACTGGGTTTTTTTTTTAAGGTTGGAAAATCATCTAATGACAAATCGCGCTCTTGGGCGGAGCGAGAGATAGTGTCAGACTTTTACACACTAAAAACCCACTCCTGTTCCTTCGTTGCCTTCGTCCCAGGACCCCGGGTTTCGTTTTCACACTACCCATGGACCACACTGGGTACTATTTATCCCGGAAAAGCATATACAATAAAAAACATATTCAATTTTGCCCGATTACTGTACCAACCACAAATAATAAGTTTGTCGTAGGTTACGTCACCCGTAATAGAGTTCACTAAGGGGCGCTGGACACGGCTAAGGTACTATAATATTTTATCTTTAAGATACATTATCGCTCGCCATTACATTCATTGACTGTTAGGTGGTACGAAGTTCGCCGGGTCAGCTAGTATTTGAATAAAGCTGTGATATATATAAATAGGGAATTGGCGAAAACAAGAGTATATTATCAGTTTATTTTTATACACTTCACAGAAGAAAATCGATAGGCGGGTGTTGTGAAACAAAGTGTTATATTTTTAGGATTTTTTTTTACGATAGAGTTACTTGACATCTTATGCCTCATTATTCCAACCAAAGCTTTTGTTTCAAAAAAGATATTTCTGAGTATAATATTAAGAAAATTTTCCTCACGTTTCCATTTTTTTTTTTTTTGACGAGGAAAATCATCAAACAATTTATCTCCCTGTGTGGAGTGAAAGGACGAGCCAAACTTTTACAGACTAAAATCTATGTTCCATTAGTTATTTTGTGTTCCAAGGCTATGGTAACTCTTTCGAAACATCCTGTAAGCCAGGTCTGAAAAAGTTTAATTTTTATAGGATCCCTTTGTTGTTCATCTGTCTGTCTGTCTGCCAAGACCATTTATCTCGGGAACGCGTGGAGGTATCGAGATAAAATTAAAACCATATACTCAGGTCTGCAGTCCCTTAAAGCCGTGATAAAATGAAACATCTGTTAACGAAAAAAAAAGTTACGGCAGTTTTTGTCACAAAAATCGTGTATTTCGACACTCTCAAGGGAATCAAAATTCATAGGGTGTTGCGGTTCGGAAAAATCTTCGTAACTCAATTCGGGAATTGAACTGTTTTCATAAGTAAGTTTGTACGGAACTCTCAGTACGCAAGTCCGACTCGCACTTGCCCGGTTTTTATTATAGATAGGCACGCGTTTGACCACTATCTTACCTGATGGTAAGCAATGATGTGGTTGACGATGAGATCTCTAGGTTATATAACTCTCAGGAAACAAAGACTCCGGCAGAGAATACTAGCTGTAATTACAACAAATGTGTCCCAAAAACGTTTTGTACATATATGAGGGATGTCCACCATGTACCGGTGGCTGGAACTGGTAAGGTTAAGGCGTAGGATTCATCTTATGCAGATTTATTTGTTCTTTTTAACACTCGGTACCACACTGGCTGATCACCGCGCTGTTATACTCGCCTGCACTGGTGTGCAAATACAGGTTGCTCCTAAATTTAAGACCGGCATTAATTATAAAACCTTTCACAAATGTCTCGAGGAAATTCAATGGGCAAAATGCCACGAGATTGAATGTCCTACAACCTTATATAATCACATACATACCCAGTTTAAACAGTGTTATAAAAAATCTGAATATAAAACTAAAGTAAAATGTAGCTTATTTCGTAGTAAAAATGAATGGGTAAACAATAAAACTACCAAAGCATGTGAACATAGGGACAAATTATTTCACAAATGAATAAAAGACCCTACGAATATAATACTAAAACATGAATATAATAAAGCGAGAAACTATGCAAATATAATAATTCATAAAACTAAAAATAATAAAATCAAATCTGAAATTTTATCAAACAAAAGTAACATGAGAAAAATGTGGCAAATCCTAAATCAGATAACAGGAAGGATAAAAAAGTCTATTGATGATGCTATTCAAAGCACATTTACTAAGCCCAACACAACTTCGAAAGATATCGCTAATAATTTTGCACACGCGTTTGATAAAAGCGTTAAACTTATTATTCCTAATTGCTCACAAAAACTACTAAACAAATCAGAGTATAAAACTCCAGCCAATGTAACTATGCGCATAAAGCCTGCGAATCCGGCCAGTATAAAGAAAATAATTATGTCCTTGAACAATAATAAAGCCCCAGGTATCGATGGTATTACAGCAATGGATTTAAAAAAGATGTGTCTTGCAATCACATCGGTGATTTCTAATTTAATTAACCTAAGCATAAAAACTAGTAAGTTCCCACAATTGCTAAAAACAGGGATTGTCCGACCAATACACAAGATAGGAACAAAGACGCACTATAATAATTATCGACCAATTACTATATTGCCCACAATCGATAAAATTATTGAAAAATTCATTTGTAAACAAATACACGAATTCTATGAGAAAAATGAGATACTAACGCATAAGCAATATGGTTTTCAACCAAAAAAGAATACAACGCAGCTTCTGTCAAAGTTCACAGATAGTATCCATAAACACCTAGATGAAAAACGTCACGTATTAGTAGTATTTATTGACTACAGCAAGGCATTCAATACACTCAGACATGACAGGCTGATTGAGTTTCTCCATGACAGTGGCATTAGGGGCAAATTACTGGACTGGTGTAAGGACTACCTACACGAGAGAAAATACATGGTCAAAGTTAATGACGCATTGAGTGACTCGGTTAGGGTGACGGAAGGTACGGCACAAGGCTCGGTCCTCGGCCCGCTTCACTACCTAGCCTATGTAAATAGCCTCGTTAATGTGATAAATCAGTGTGAGATCTATCTTTATGCTGACGATACCTGCCTTGTGGCTGCTGGAAAGAGTGTTGAAGATGCTCTAGAGCAATTACAAAGCGATTTTGATAGACTTACCAAGTGGTCACATGACGCGGGCCTAGTACTAAATGCTGGGAAGACCAAACTTCTGTACATCAGTTCCAGCCAAAATAGAAGTCCTACCTTGCCTAGACTAATAGCCCACTCGCATGAGTGTATGCATTCCAATTGCTATAAAAAAGTCCCTAAACCTTGCAACTGTGACTCAATTGATCTCGTTGAAGCAAATATATCTGGGTCTAACCATTGATAGCCGGCTCAGTTGGAAACAACATACTGATGGGGTTTGCGATAAATTAAGATGTATCCTAGCCAAATTCTCTTTGATAAAATACAAAATACCATATAAAATATTATTAATGCTGTACAAATCTCTGGCCGAATCAATAATTTCTTATGGACTATCGAGCTATGGAAGAACATATAAGACCCACCTTGACAAAATATACACACTACAACTACGTATATTAAAAGCGATTGTCCCGTATAATATTAAAATTAAATTCAAAAATGACTACCATAAGCTGTTTGAATTCTGTAAAATTATACCCATCCAGGAAAAAGTTAAATTTACACTCCTGAATGAAGAATTCTTTAATGAAAATTATAGGACATCAAAACCCGTAAGCATTAACCAAATAAATACTCGTAGTGTCATCAACGCAAGGCTTTTACTTCCTAAGTACAGCAACCTACATGGCAAGAGAAGACTGAAATATATGATACCCTACCTTATAAATAGTTTACCGACAACATTAATAGATAAAATTACACATAAAAACATAAAATACAAATTAAAACAACACTTCTTACATTTGAATACCTAACTAAATAATAACAAAAAAAAAAATATGCATCTGTGCCCATAAATCAATTATGCGAAGAGGGATGCTCACAGATAGGCGTCTTAAAATAAAGGAACAACCTGTATCAGTCTCAATACATTCCTTAAATTTTTTGTAAATAGATAAGCGGTTAGCTCGGTCTCTGGTGCGATGTTACGTACGGTCAATTTTGCGTCTTATTTACTTATACCCTCTATTTTGTGTTTTAGTTAGGCAAAATCTTGTGTCGATGATTATGATGCGCGGTAAAACTCTAATGAGTTTATGATTTGCATCATCTGTATTGTACCTATTACTTGTATAAATTTTGAAACAAATAAATGAAAAAAAAAAAAAATTGCATCGTCGATCTAGTTTTCATAAGTGCTATTGCAAGACATAAGGTCGTAGATCGAGCATTGTGTTATTGAAGTTTTATATAAGAAATTTCTCAGTATCTAGATTTGTTTTGATGACAATAGACTCAAAGGCATGGCAAACAGAGCTCCAGTGGGATCTCACGATGATATGGACACAGCGACTGTCTTTTTGAGGAGTAGCTACAGAGATGCCACGGCGTAAACAATATGAAATGGGTTTATATCTGAAAAAGTCTAATACACTTTCTCGCTCTATCCAAACCGAGATAACTCATTTGATTATTTTCTACGAAAAAAAAACAGCTATTTCAAATGATAGATGATAATGTCACAAGATCCTTACAAATTATTATCTAGGTGCGTCTATTTTTAACTTAACGTTTAGTAAGATAACTTGTGGCTCGCCGGCCGACCATCCGGTAACCGTCCGGACCGAGCCCAAGTCGTCAACGGCGCGTACTGTTTCACACGCGCCTCAGGGAGATGTCAGCAAATCGTAGGGGCCCAGCAGGGTCGAAGCCTTCTGGAGCAGGTAGTGTGAAAGTGAAACCCGTAGGCCCTGGGACGAAGGCAAAGAAGGAACAGGAGTGGGTTATTAGTCAGTAAAAGTCTGACACTATCTCCCGCTCCGCCCAAGAGCGAGATTTGTTATAAGATGATTTTCTCACCCAATAAAAAAAGGTGATTATGATCTTTAATCTTAAAATATCATTAGCAAGCTTGAAGGTTATTCAACCTAGGATGACGTCACAGAAGCCGTACTGGTGTAACCAATCTTTTCTAAGTCTAATTTTATGATTATGACTCTATTACTTCAAGGCTGAGAAAGCGCCAAAATGCTATGCATGAATCCATACTAACGTCTACCAGCGGCTTCGTTCGCGTGAAAGTAGGCAATTATTCCAAGGAAATATCTTCTAGGTATAAAAATCTCCTATGTGCTAATCGAGGACATGGTGTGCCCGAAGGCTTGCGTACGACGAGCAATGGGTAGCTCGCCGTCCGAACGTCCGGTAAGCGTCGGGACCAAGCCCAAGTCGTCGACAGCGCGTAGTGTTCAACGCGCCTCAAGGAGATGTTAGCAAACAGTAGGGACCCAGCAGGGTCGAAGCCTACTGGGGCCAAAGTTTCGCTTCTGAAAGGAAACCAGGCCCTGGAATGAAAGGCAACGAAGGAACTAGGATTGGGTTTTAATCAGTAAGTCGGACACGCTTTCCCAATCCTCCGAAAAGCGGTAGATGTCATTGGATGATTTCCCACCTAAAAAAAAAGGACATGGTGTGCCATATTTCATTTTGTTTTGTTAATAAGGAACAGCAACAATTTGTTTACAGATGTATTTTTTTACATTAAACTTTCATAAGATGGTCCCGGGTATCAAGCCAATTACAATTTTGCACATCAGTCACTGATTTAGGCGATTACTACGTAAAAAGTTATAGCACATTGTTATGAAATATGAACTTGAACTGGTTGAAACACCGAATGCAGTTGAATTATTGATATATTAGCCGAAATATATGGCCTACAGATAGTTGTTCTGTGTCTGTGTGTGTTTTGTGTTTGTCATCAATCATCATCATCATCATCATCAATCAATAAGAAATCATAAGTAATCAGAAAAATAAAAACAACTAATTAAAATAACATAATATATACACAATAACTCCTATCTAAAATATGGCATTAAAAAATTCCTTCACATCGCTGTCGACTGGAACTATGCCTAAAAGACTGGTGGCATTGCCACGTTCTATGGCAATGCTTAATCTCTGACTGAGGTAAATGCCAGCCCTTTGGTCACGCGAAGTGTCAACTTTGGATAATTCCTTAAAAAGGGCATGAGCACTCAGACCCCACGGCCCTAGAGTCAACCCCAAACGGGTCAAAAATATTGGAAGTAATCTAAATATTAGAAGAGTAAATGTTCTTTGGCGACCCAATGAAAACAATCAGGCATTACGTTATTTTTTTTTAATGAATAAACTATAGTTTGACTGCGATCCCACCTGATTATAAGCAGTGATGCAATCGTTGATGGTGAAGCACACTAGTTTATTAAGAGCCTATTCACTCTAGCCTTCAAGACATCTAAATTGTAATCCACTGTATATTCTACAGTAGACCACAGCAGGCCAATTGTTCCAGTCCTTCGATATACTCGGTATAAACGATGAGGGAAAACGCTTTTAAATTCATTAAAAATAATTAAGGAGTTCGATTTAAAATAACACTGAAATCTAACCCTTGATGAGTTGAGGATCCTGGCAGGTTCATTATGTATGGATTGGTGCTTCATGCTGCTAGGTGGAGTAGATTTCATTTAATTATTTAACACTAGCTAGCTATGAAATTATCTCGTTTATTCATCTTGGTGTAAATTGAAATTATCTATCACGAGCTGACCCAACAAATGTTATTCTGTCATATAAATTATCAAAGAAACAAATGAGGGGGAGGGGTTGACTAGAAGGGAAAAAAATATCTAAGACAAAAAAACAATAAATCATCAAAGAAACAGTTTTCTTAAAAGATAAGTCTCATACCTACCAAATATACACAAAAGTTATCGAAAAAAACTATAGCTTATTTTATTTATTCTGTTTTAAGTATCTGTTATTTGTTTATTGTGCAAACATACCACGTGTTGTCTTTTTTGACCCAAAGGTTGACTGGTATAGAATGCCTTGTTGCATTAAGTACCACTACTGTACATGAAGTTTAAATAAATAGATTGTCAATGACACCAGATTTTTACATATATTTATATTTTTACGTATCTCATATCTAAACAATTTACGTAATCATCGTGAAAAAATTATCATCCAAGTAAATTAATCCACGTGATTCCTTGAGAATCAAAATATTTATTACTTTAAACTTCATACTTCGCTTTCTTCACTTAAAAAAACATGGTATTCTCTGCCAGTCAACCTTTTGATTATTAATATTTTTATTAAAGCCAATTGCTGTAAGCGAATCAAAGTTATTTTATTACAAGCAAAACTAACCCGAAACGACGTGAAACACACTCTTAAATTATGTCATTAATTAAACCTCTCAGTTTCTAGGGGAACTAATTACGGCTGTCCCTAATAGTAACAGTGTCATTTATTATATTGCTTGACAACTTCGGTAAATTAATTGGAAGCAAGCTAAGGAATAGACGCGTTTCGAGTTGCTAGCCTGTCGGTTTTCTATCGTTTATATTTCAAAATATGCGTCGGCGGCAACCTCTCGCGCTGGGCATCGGTTCAGGCCACGGCCTGGCGCAACGAAATGATAGGCGGTCACCTCCTTCTGCAAAGCAGTAACGCTAGCGAAGGAGACGGCCGCAAGCGTAAGGAAACGGATATCTTCACGACCCTGCGAGTGCGACTCTTTAGTCTTTATGATCTTCCCCTCTAGCCAAGTTACGACCGTTTCGTTTCGATTCTCTTACGTCGAACTCCTCAAGTAGTTTACGCCTCCGATTTCTTTATTCTGACGTCATCTCAACGCTCAGTTCCGTGGTCAGAACAAAGAAATCGCAGGCGTAGCCTACGCGAGACGTTCGACCGTTTCGTTACTTGGCTAAGTGGGCTGGTATCTGTTTCAAAGTTACTGGGTAATGGAGGTTAAATAGGCGGTCGCTCCTTGTAAAATAGAATTCAGCTGCATCAGGTTAAAATAGAAGCTGCATAATAGTATAATCAGCCTTATAATGTTCCCATTGGTGAGACTCCTCCCTCGAAGAGGGAGTTGGCGACGCGGGCTCGGTGAGGATTGGTGGATGTCACATTATATTCGAATTTATGATTCTAAGATATGCCGGTTTCCACACGATTTTCTTCTTAAACATTTTGAAAGCAGTGGTGATAGCAGAGCTGGGTTTGAACCCGTGACCGAAAAGTCGTAAGTTGAGGCCGTTACTACTGGACCATCACTGTTCTTTGCTACTTGGAATGGAAGCAGACCCCTACAAAATATATTTTAAAAGGCAAAGCAGGTAATGTCTGGAACTTATAGACCAATTTTGGCCAGTTGGCCTAGTGTTTAGTGGTCCTGACTGCTATGCCGGTGGTCGTGAATTCGATTCCCACCCAAAACAATTTTTTGTGTGAAGAGCACTAGATCTGTGTCTGGGTGTAATTTATATATAATATATGTATGTATTCAAATAATTATGTATAAGTAGTACTTATCAGTCGTCTAGTACCCATGCCACAAGTTCTGCTTAGTTTGGGACTAGATGGCGATGTGTGGAAGTGGTCGAATATTATATCATATTAATGTCGGGGGTCACAACCCGCTGTCCACTATTATTTGGTGTCGTTCATTACGATCGGGTCGGACCTACGAATCTCAATAAAGATGGAGAAATCTTTCCACTTCAGAGGTGACCGGATTACCGGATTGCTGAAAGACGATAAGCTTATTTGAAACCGGTTTTTGAAATACTATACGCCTTTTGTTGTAGACCGAATACTTTTAGGAATAAAAGGATTGTTGAAGAAATCTTTTGGAGGGAAGGTTTAGGCTTGAAACTTTTGTGTTTTTGGTTGTCATAAAAGAACCCTTTGCGCACGGCATCAAATTTCGTTTATTTATCTGCAGGATTCGCTTCTTATAATAAGCAGGTTGCGATTTTATCGTCTCGAATAGGACTTTTTTTATTGTCACAATTTTCAAGACTGAGCTCTAACTGATTCAAGTTTTCTAGCCATACATACAAGGTTTTCCACCAATCTTGTATTGATATAATGCTGGGATTCAGGCCTTTTCTCTATGAGAGGGAAGCGACCGTAATCCACCACGTGGGCCCAGTGCGGGTTCGTGGAGGTCATATATCTTCAAATTTTTAGTTCTAGGATATGCCGGTTTCCTTACGATGTTTTCCTTCACCGTTTTGAGAGCAGTGATTATGATAAATTTCACAAAGTAATCTGTGCCTGGCTGGGTTTGAACTCGCGACCTACGACGCATAAATCAGAGCTGTTATACCATTATACATACCACTGATCTACCATTGATATAGCATACTTTAAATATGGCATAGGTTATCCAAACTAATATTATAAATGCGAAAGTAACTCTGTCTGTCTGTCTATCTTTCTGTCTGTCTGTCTGTCTGTCTTTTCTTCACGCCTAAACTACTGAACCGATTTGTGTGAAATTTGGTACAGATATAGTTTGGAATTTGAGAAAGGACATAGAATAGTTTTTATTACAAAAAATAAAAATTAAAAATAAAATTTGTTCCGGACATACAGCGCCATCTATTGGTCAAAAGTCCCTATTCCACGCGAACGAAGTCGCGGGCAAAAGCTAGTTCTCCATAGTTATGACCATAATCAACCCATGCTATAACCCACAAGAGGGTGTATGCTTAAGCCATCTGTGGTGTATTGGCTATGTGGGTAGTCTCAAGCATAGTGGCGTGATGTATTTGATATCTGTCAGTGGCCATCCGGCGGTCGGTGGTAGCGGTTGTGTAGTGCACACACGATACACACGACGTATATGCGTGTCGCCGTGGATACCCTAATACTATAACACCATCCCTAGAATGTTTGGCAGAATTTACATGAGTTTGAATATTTTGATTCAAAGACAAGCCAGCATCTTCGAGATAGATTTTTTTTTAAATCTATTTTGAGAGCAATTTTGATGGAATTAAAACATTTTACTGTATTCTAATCCACAATCAACTATATTACAGCCAGGGTTGTTGGCCTACACTACTCTATCATTATACTCACCAGATACTTACGTCTTTATGTCTGTCTGTATGTCAGTTCACCACAACTTCATTCACTGTATGAGTGAACTAGGACAGCAAACTAACGAGTCCATAACTTTAGTGACGTGTGCCGTGAGCGATGACAGCTAGATGTATGTTCTTATTAGTAACCGAGTCAATACTAACCTTTCAATGAACTGACAGGTGTATTGGTTATTAACTAGTGATCTGCCCTGGGTCTGCTCGGTTGAAAATTATATGCACAAAACTTCCTCGGTTATTGTTCTATTTTATTTTTATTTTTTATTAATGATAGGCTCGCGTTTGACCACCATCTCACCTGATGGTAAGCGATGATGTGGTCGACAATGGAGCACGCTTGCCTCGAAGTAGCCTATTCACTCTTAACTTAAAGACCCCTAAGTTGTAGCTATCAGGAAACACAGACTCCGGCAAGGAATTCCACTCCTTGGCTGTACGCATAATAAATGTGTTCTCAAAACGTTTTGTGCGTATGGGTGGGATGTCTACCATGTACCGGTGGCGCAACGCATTATTAGGCAAATTCGGTTTAGGAGTGAGTGCGTTTACAAACATGAAAGCTGACAGATGCAAGACACCTAGACTCAGAAAACCTATCTGTAGGTCAAACAATTATTTGTTTCATTCGAAAATCGAATCCACGCCACGCGGTGCAGCAGCCAATCATGCCGTCTGAAAGTTATCGGGTATGAAAACAGACAGATGCAGTATCGAACTTTTTTAGGTTTCCAAAAAAAGATCACATTCATTGAAATATTAGGTCTTTACCTATGAAATTGTAGATTTGTATGATAATTGTAAAATATAAAAATTTTGGTATTTTTTTTATTTCAGCTAATCAAAGTACTGGCCCAAATTATCTATACAATTTTGCCGTTTTGATGGCAGTTCGCTTATCCCTTTACTGTAGAAGTCTGCCGGACGGGAGGCGATGAAGTCAGCGAAAGCGTTTTGTACTGCATCACGGGTGTTGAATTTTTTCCCACTTAAAAAATTGTCAAAATTTTGAAAAAAGTAGAAATCTGTTGGGGCAAGGTCCGGTGAGTACGGTGGGTGACGGAGAGCTTCTGCTGTAACTCTTGTAGCTTTGCGATGGTCTGTCGTGAAGTGTGAGCTCGCGCGTTGTCGTGGAGAAGCAATGGGGAAGAGCGATTGACTAGTCTTGGTTGTTGAATTGCGAGCTTGTCCATCATTGTTTGCAATTCTTGGCAATAGACATCCGACGTCACTGTTGTGCCATTCGGTAAGAAGCTGTGATGTACAAGTCCGGCACTGGTCCACCAGACAGTCACCATCATCTTCCTATGAGTAATCTTTTTTTTAGCGCACTGATTAGGTGCTGTACCCGGGTCCACCCACTGAGACGAACGCTTACGGTTGTCGTACAGAATCCACTTTTCATCGCAGGTAACAATTCGATTAAGAATTCCCTCGTTTCTATGCCGATTCAGTAGTGCTATGCATGCTTCGACACATAAATCACGCTGTCGGTCGGTTAGTTCGTGTGGCACCCACTTATCTAGCTTTTTTATCTTTCCGATTTGGCGCAAGTGCTTCAATGTTGTTTTGACACTAACTCCAAAGCTCGCAGCAAGCTCAGCCGTAGATTGAGATGGATCCGCTTCCACTATCACCTTCAATTCATCGTTGTCAACAATAGTTACCGGCCGACCGCGAGGCTCGTTCTTCAACTCAAAATTTCCAGATTTAAAACGATTGAACCAATAATGGACTGTGTTTATGCAAGCAGTGTTATGCCCGTAAACGTCGTTAATTTTTCGTGTTGTTTGCGCAGCGGTATTTCCACGTAGGAACTCATATTCGAAAATTGTACGAATTTTCAATTTATCCATAGTGCCAAAAACTACCACAATGTCACGAAAACAAAAAACTATCTAAAAACAAATGACTGAAATTGAAATTAAATTAACACCTCTTTCGAATAAAATTTATTTGAATTTCGAATTGCGCACCAATCCACAGATAATTAATTCTGAAAATGCTGGTTATAGAATCTCGAATTACATAGGTAAAGACCTATTATTATCTGATTATGTGAATCGTTCCGTTAAAAATTATGTAGGGATCCTGGCAGATGGTTTTCTGTAGTTTTTGTTTACCTTTATGTGAAAAAAGCTTGATTTTATCTATGTACCTATGTGTAAGTAATCGTTTCTACCCGCTACGTTAGCCAGATATATGCGATCTCTAATGGTCCCCAGTGTTAACTGTAGCGCTCAGACATTTCATTGGTTGATGATGTAGTCGCGAACATTTATAAAAAACTAAAAAAAAAAAAAACAATTAAATTATTAAGAAAAAGGCCCATTCTTATAAAATTTATGTGAAGGAAACTGTAGCGTTTTTATTAACGGAACGTAACCACTTTTTTGTACTTTATTTTTATATAAACGTTCTCAATAAATGATTAAAATCTAGGTTTAAAGACCAATAAGTCATATTTTGTGAATAGAAAGGATGAAAGTTATGTTACTTACTAAAAAGATTATGACACACTTGTGGATGGACGGAAAGGAAAATGAGAGGCTGAAGAAAAAAATAACGGATTTTGTGAGGATATTACTGATATTATGATGAGGGTATTACTGATAGCGTGACGGGTGATAGCACAGAATGGAATGAACGAAACGTCTTGCGCCAACCCCGAGTAATATGGAACAGGGGCAGGAAGATGATGAAGCCATTTAACTGTTAGCTAATATTATAAGTTGTAGAGAATGTTAAAACTAAGAATCTAACGAGTTATTTTACACTTTGTTGAAAAAAGTCAAAATCAAAACGTTGTTAGGAAAACAAGTGTACAATGTTGATATTATATTATTTTAGTTCATGAAGACATCGTGAGGAAACTGGCATATCCTAGAACCAAAAATTCGAAGACATGTGACATCCACCAACCCGCACTGGGCCCGCGTGATGGATTACGGCCCATTCCCTCTCCTAGAGAGGAGGCCTGAGTCCCAACAGTGGGAACATTATAAGGCCGACTATGCTATGCTAGCTTATGACTTCGCAGCAATTTTCAAGCATTGCAAATATCATTTGCCTGCCCTTATCATCCCAAATTAGCATGTATTGACTCTTAAACTGCTTGTCTGGGATTGGTCCGACGAGTGTGTTCGCATCCTATTCGCCAGGGTCGTGTGTTAGCCACTGGGTACTCCATCACGTTTAGCTCTTCAATCCCCATAGGTGACAGAAGAGCTAACGACCCTGGTGGAATAAACGTGAGAGTGTTTGTCGGATATATCCGACATTGGTGGTTAAAAGGTTTTAAAAAAAATTGGTCAAATGCGAGTCGGACTCGCGCACTGAGGGCTCCGTACAAACTTGAAAGGTAAATTGTGGTTTACAATTTATGACGTATTAAAAAAAAAAACTACTTACTAGATCACGTTCAAACCAATTTCCGTTGAAAGTTTGCGTGGTAATGTACATCATATATATTTTTTTTAGTTTTATCATTCTCTTATTTTAGATGTTACAGGGGGGGACGGGACACATTTTACCACTTTGGAAGTGTCTCTCGCGCTATCTATTCAGTTTAGAAAAAAATGATATTAAAAACCTTAATAACATTTTTGAAGACCTATCCATAGATACCCCACACGTGTGGGTTTTATGAAAAAATCTTTTTTAGTTTCAGTTCTAAGTATGAAACGTAACCCCCAAAATTCGTGACTTCGCTAAACGAAATACCTTTAAATTTTGTTGGGTGTCGAACGGAAAAATCCTCCTGCGTAAGAACCCAGATACAAAGGAAGCTCTTGTTGTAAATTCAGAACACTTTCTGTTAGATTTAGAATCAAAAATGTGACTTTTTTCCCATAATCTATTGAATTTCTGTAGATTTCTGTACATTTTGCTTATACATCTTAACAACTTTTCCATATATTATTTTAAACTGTTTAGTAATAAGATAAAATCCTGTTTGTTAAAAACTCAAGTGAACTTTAACCAATTAAACTTCAAATTAGAACAAACTTTACATGAATTTAATAACAGTGAGAGTGAGATCAGCACTGTGACTGACATTTTCTCGTTGATGCAACTGCAATACCAGCCTAAAGTACCTATAATACTTTTAACTAACGATATTTATTCTCATGGTATAAGATTGGCTGCGTTGTATTTTCACGATATTGCACTTACAAAATGCCTGATAATATAAATAATGCTGCAAATGAAATTGATAGCTTTGGGGTTGCAACCTCCCATTTTTGCACACCGGAAAAATGTACTGAGCTTGTTGTGGATCCTAAAACTCAACTTAAAACTATACATATTAATATCAGAAGTGTAAATAAAAACCTAGACCAGTTTATATCTATTCTGTCTGTGATCAAATTTGAATTCGACTTAATCATTCTTTCAGAATGCTGGTTAAAAGGATCAGGCCCACCACCCTATCTCGATAATTACACATCTTATGCTACGACAAACAACGTGACACAAAACGATGGAGTAGTAATATATGTTAGAAACGGATTAAAATGTACCGTATCTGAACCATGGTTTTTAGATGCTAACTGTCTATTATGCAAGTTAAATAATACTGCTATAATTGGATTGTATCGATCACCATCACGTTTAGACCTGACCAAATTTTATCACAGTCTAGAATCACTAATGTCTACTCTAAAATCATTTAAAAATGTAGCTGTAATAGGAGATCTTAATATCGATATAAAAGAGACCAACAATATTGACCGAAACTCTAGTGACTTTCTGCTACTCACGGTTTCGCTAGGTCTGTTGCCTGCACACGTGTTTCCTACAAGACTAGAAAACTGTCTCGATCATATTTTACTAAAAACTAACGCTACGGCAACAGCAATCATTTTGGATACCCACATAACTGATCATCTTCCCATCATTTTATGTATAAAAGGGACCAAAGAGCTACATCTGAATACCAATAAAGTCATAACTCGTTTAGACTACACTTCTATTAAAAAAGACATTGACCAAAGTGACTTTAGTTCAGTTTTGAACGAAACTGACGCGAATACTGCTACTGATAATTTGATCTCGGTTATGAATAATGTAATAAGGAAACACACAAATCAGAAAAAAAGTAGTAGACGAACACGTATTCTGAAGCCGTGGATCACAAAAGGGTTACTTCGTTGCATATGGAATCGTGATAGAATGCACATTAAAGTTAAGGAAAATGCGAATAATACAATTCTCCACACCACATATAAAAGGTATAGAAATTTCTGCGATGCCCTGCTCAGAAAACTAAAGAACCAATACGAAAAAGAACAGTTCGCTAAAGCACAAAACAGTGCAAAAGCAACATGGGATATTGTAAACTTAATTTCAGGTAGGAAATGTCAGTCACAGCCAGCGATGGAACTACTAAAATTATCAGCTGATGCTAAATTGTCGACCAACTGTGTTAACAAATACTTTGTTAACATTGGAAAAGATCTTGCTTCGAAGTTGGTTCCTCCAGATAATTCGTCTGTGCCCCACCACGTTGGTGAATCTGTATTACAGCCCAACTCTCTTGGGATACTTGCCAGTGAGCCATGAAGAAGTGGCAGCAATCATACGGTCACTTAGAAATAACTGTGCTACTGGCTGGGACAATATTCCAGCCTCAGTAATTAAGCTTTCACAGGAAGTGTTGATACCACCTATTACGCACATTTGCAACACCTCTATTGCTGCTGGTATATTTCCAAATAGTCTCAAAAAAGCCATAGTGACCCCTGTATATAAGAGTGGGGACAGAGAGCGGCTTACGAATTATAGGCCTATTTCAGTGCTGAGTACATTATCAAAGATTCTAGAAAAGATACTTAATAACAGTTTGACAAAGTATCTCAACAAATTTAACATTATCTCAGAAAACCAGTATGGATTTAGATCGGGTGTGTCAACTGAAGATGCTGTTACTAACCTCAGTGCTGCAGTAGCTGATAAAATGGACAATAGCTACAAATGTTATGGTATATTTCTAGATATATCAAAAGCCTTCGATACGGTCTCTGTCCCAATCCTATTATCCAAATTGGAGCATATTGGAGTTCGAGGACTATCTTTGAATATTTTTAAAGATTATCTTACCAATCGAAAACAGGCAGTCAAAATTGACACTATGATAAGTGAGGATGAACAGATCGAATATGGAGTCCCGCAAGGGAGTATTCTTGGCCCCACGCTGTTTATAATATACGTTAATGACTTGTGCAGGATGATTCTTAATAATTGTGATATTTTTACATATGCTGATGACACAGCCTTATTAGTGTACGGGAAAAGCTGGGCAGAAGCTAAGGTACACGCCGAGAACAGTCTAAGAGAGGTCATGTTATGGCTATCTACTAATCTGCTTACTCTAAATGTAGAAAAAACAAAATATATTCGTTTTTATCTCCCCAACATCTCCACACCATCAGTGAAAACTACAACACTTACTGCCCATAATTGTGCCAAATCATCAACTAATTGTTCTTGTGTACCATTGAAGAATGTTTGCAGTATAAGGTATCTTGGCATATTGATTGATGAACGATTGGATTGGCGCCCACAGGTGGAGACCCTTACAGGACGAGTCAGGAAGTTAGTTTACGTTTTTAAGAATCTTCGTCGTTCTGCCGATCGGTCGGTATTGTACACAGTCTATCTTGCACTATGTCAAACAATATTGGGTTATTGTATTCCGGCGTGGGGTGGGACTTACAAAAATCTATTTCTGAAAATAGAAAGAGCCCAAAGGTCTATCCTTAAGATCATACATTGCAAACCACGTGACTATTCTACTACAGAATTATACAAGGAGTGCAATGTATTGACAGTGCGACAGCTGTTTATTCTGCGCGCGATGCTCCGGCGACATTCACTACTTCCTCTAAATAAAGAGGTTTTAAGAAAGCGTAGTGGTGCACTCGTTTGTCCATCTGTGCGATGTAGGACGGCTTTCGCACAGCGACAGTACAAGGCATTGAGTTCCAGGCTTTACAATGAAATCAACAAAAAGATCTTACTATACAAACTAAATAAGCATAACTTTAAACACAAATTATCTAGTTGGTTAAAGTCATTAAACTACGATGAGTCGGAAAAACTCATTGAAGTCGTTAAGTGATGTTACAAGGCTTAATTTTTATTTTATTTTTATCTTAATTATTATTTTTTGTTATCTTCTTCTTTATTTTTTCGGCCTAATTATTAAAAAAAAAATGCACTAACATAGAAGACATACCTAATATGGAAATACCTACATATTATGCACCAACAGAATAGGATAATACCTTCTATAACAGACTGCACTAATAAAACGGTGGACCGCCGACTACCCAAGATACGGGCAGTGCTCAGTTTGGGAGTCGTTGACTTACTTTTGGAACTAACCAGTGTAATGTAATGTTGTCTAGTCATTGTGTTTTGTGTACTTTTTGGAAGAATAAAGAAATTATTATTATTATTATAATGAATTGTTTGTTTTTCTATTTTTGTATGAAAATCATAATGCGGTTCACAGACTACATCTACTTACCAATTTTTAAACAGTATAGTTCTTATAAATTCGAAAAAAAGTGGCTGTGACATACGGACGGACAGACAGACTTGATGAATCTATAATGGTTCCGTTTTTTGCCATTTGGCTACGGAACCCTAAAAATTTGGTATTTATTATAGTTACATAATTAATTATAGTTACATTAAAATTACATATCAAAAATACAAATCCATTTTTAAAAAACAAAAGAAGGCACAACTTAAAATATATTTTCTAACGAAATCTTCATTATAGAGAACCCCCATCCACAAGGTACAGCAGTTCAGATCGTTATAATATTTCATTCTAGATCCCGTGGGACCCAGCTATGCCGTGACTGCGGTGTCCAATGTCCTTTTGTAATAGAAAACCTCTTTGTCCTTAGCTTGGTTTATGCTCAACGGCTACAAGATAGTGTAATTTTATTTAGTAGACCAGACTAAGAGCACTGGTGACTTAGCCCTGAGTTGTAGATGGCGGGTTCAAAACTAGTAAAGAGCACTTACTTTGTGTAATTTATTTCAGCACCACTGCTCTCAATACGGTAAAGGAAATCATCGTGAGGAAATCGGTATGTCTTAGAATCAACAATCCGAAGACATGTGTCATCTGCCTATGCGCACTGGGCCCGCGTGGTGGATTATATTCCCTCTCCTACAGAGGAGGCCTGAATCTCAGCTGTAGAAACATTATAAGCCTGATCATGCATATAGTCACACATGACGAATTTCAGCCCTGCGTTCAAAAATAACCATAGTAGGGTAGGGTCGTTATTCTAACTGTTCGAAAATGTTTCGAGTTGCAACCCAGGGTCGTTCTTTTATAATTTGAGTAGCTACTTTATAGTTAACCCAACTAACTCTAACTCCAAGTAGGGTAGGTTGGTGTAAGCGGGTGGAATGATAGTTGCTTGGCATTGACAGTTGAACTCTACGTTCGCGTTCAAAAATGCGAGCGTCGAGTATCTACCCTGATGACATCATTGGAGTTAACTCTAATCTCATTTTTGAACGCAGGGCTGGTGTGAAGCAATAATTAAAATTACACTTTAAATACTCTAATATTATAAATGTGTAAGTGTGTTTGTTACTTCTTCACGGTCGAACGACCGAACGGATTTTACTGAATTTTTTTACACGGGTTAACCATATCTTGGAATATCACATAAAATACTTATATTCTGGGAATAAGTTCCGTAGGGTACTTTTCTACTCTCACATGGTCTTAGCCACTGCCAGCAAAAAAGTAATAATAATAAATTGTTATCGAGTCAACGCTCTCAGAGATTGTCCCCTACCAACACTAATTTGATCTCTTTTTTATAAGTATTAGTTAATTATAAAGGTTATTCGGTACAGAAACAAAAGATAAATGTATTCTTTTATTTCCTCAGTTACCCTCAGAGGTTTAACTACACACTGGCTAACCTTTAATTAGTGAGAACAATGGAAACAGCTTCCGAGGAAGTTCTGTCTGAAGATAATGAACTAAAAGTTATTTATTTGGGCGTTCATTCAAAACTGCTCAGGCTGCGAGATTGGTCGAAGAATCACCGCGGTCCCGGAACGCAAAGAACAACTGGAAGAACATGGGTGGCATTGTTTTTTATCCCACATTAACCTAACCTTAAGGTGGGATAAAAAATAAAAAAAAACCTTAACCTAACCTTACCATCGTAAGCAGTGATCCAATCGTTGATGGTGAAGCGCACTAGTTTATTAAGAGCCTATTCTCTCCTTAGCCTTGAAAACAACTAAACTATAATCGGACGGAAAGACCAGAATTAGATAAAATAAAGGCCCTGGTTGGATTTGAATTCAACGTACGACGAACTACTCGTAATTCTAACTCGAGGCCATTACCACCGGGGCACCACTACTCCCCTCTTACCTAATTATCCCTTAATCTATCAACACTATATACGGTTACAAACTCAATTAATCGTTGTGGTAAAACTCTGCGGTTGGAGGCAGTAACCCGTGTTGCAGGCATTTTATGTGTGAATCGAAATTACTTTGCTAGTTCATAATAAGTTGGTTGGTTGTTAAAATGAACTCACCAGACTGACCGCAAGTTATAAAAGTCATCATAATGGCTTCGTTTTCAGGATTGTTAAACTTCACTACTTATCTGACTTGATATAAGTAAGTTTTACTATTTGATATTTATTCTGCGATTAATCAGTTTTTATATTCATATTTACTTTCCGGCAGTCGTTTGTCTTGCCTGAAAAAAATTCGTTAGAAAAAAAATTGGGAACCCCATTGTATTTTCAAACTGTCCAAGGGGGTTCCTGGACTAGACTCAAATAACACACTAAGTTTCGTCCAAATCGGTCAAACCGTTTAGGAAGAGTTAAGTAACAAACACACGTACAGAAGAATCATATACATATACATAAAAAAATTTCGAGTATGTCAAAGTTAGACCACGTCCTAGAGCGGATAGAATACTTTTTATCGCAGAAGTGTGTTCCCTTGGGACAATATTCTACAATCACGCGGGCGAAGCTGGTGGCAACAGCTAGTTAGATGCATAAGTTTAAAAGTCAAGTTGCAATGCCCCAAAACCTGCAGCCGAAGTGACCTATGCCTCACCGACGTAATGAATTAATGTAGCCTAACCACTGATCCGGAGATAAACCCCTGTAACACAAGGATATTTCATAAGCGTCTCGTTTGTTCCAATTTTTGAACAGAGACCAAAAGTAAAAGAGTTTCTTCAAGAGCAAGCTCGAGAAGAACCTCTTTTACGTAAAGCGTCACAGCCGCTCGTGGCTCGCACCAAATGTAGTTGTACTTAACTTTGAACACTATTTTTCATTCTATGTCCTGAGGGAGTTTTTGGTGGAAAGAAAATTGTACTGTATTCACGATGTAAGTCTAGAGAGACTAGGTTGAGGGGAAGTTAATTTTTATTCCAACTGTTATTAATTTATGATAAACTTAAGTATAACTTGTGGAGCACGAGCATAACTTATGATGATGAGTTCCAAAAAAAGACATGCCATGGCTTATCATCATGGACCTCATCATCATTATTAAAAAAAACAATTATTTGTAAAGGACATTGGGCAAGTTACTATGGCACTTGGTTGCGCAACTTTTGACACAGTATAGTAGTGAAAATTAGACACAAAAAAGGAATAGTGTCATGCTTTAAAACAAGGTTAAATACCAAATGATATATTTAGGGGTTTTTGAACAAAAAATAAGTTGAGTATTGAGGTTATGTTACATCTCAAAACAATTCGTTTTGAAACCCTGCATTCGGGCCATGGAATCATTTGCTTCTCTGATTTGGCGGCTAGGCTGTGGGTGTGCTAATAAAAAAGAACAATAACACAACGCCACATATTGTTTTAAGTCTAGATTAAATCACCATGAACGTAAAAATGTTCTAACAATTCACTTCTCAGCGACACACAAAATGAGTCAAATCGCTCGATGTAGTAAATGAACGAGGAAGAATCCTAAAACTCAACTCGACACGAATTTACATTTGTTGGCGGAGAAAAGCTAAAAACAATATTCTTGGCTTGCCGGCAGTTAACACGGTAAACGATATTTTGTTTGATATTTCATCGAATAGTGTTGTGACACCTATATTGACTATGGCATTATAATATTATCGATTATATCTTAATGTTTTTGTTTTTGCCCAGAAATTGTTTTTAACGAAAGAAATATTAACATAATGAAAGAAAAATAACAATTACAACTCTTAATATTTTTTAGTTGCGAATGTAGATATTTTTGTTTACCCACAATTTACGTTAATATTTAATCGAACAATTATAACTAAGAAAGGAGTCGCTTCACTATAATGGAGCTAATGACGTATTCATTGTATTAAATACTAATTAAAATGAAAATAGAAACTACACAAATGATTTCAATGAATTTAAGTAAAAAATAAATAAAAATAATAGTTATGATTTGTACAATAACTCAAATGGCCATACGCGTCAAAAAGTGAATCTATAAGTGCCCAATCTCCTTTGTAGTTTTTTTGTTTTGTTTTTGGAGTTTAATCCTGAAATATTTAAAAAACCGTTTCAATTTAAAAATTTGTTTGGGTTAGTTATCAAACCTGGAGTCATTAGTCGCAATATCCAACTATGTTTTCCAACCAATTTTTTGTTTCTTCCTTCCACTCCTTCCATCTATCGTTCTCTTTCTGCCGAAACCCGTTTAGTTCGTCTCTAACGTGACCCCATCGTACTATTTCAAGGCACCAACTTTGTGTTACTTTGGCCCCCAGTTTGTCTGGAAAATAATGGGAAAAAAATTAAAGTGACAAAACTAACAAAAGATATCACAAATGGCAGCTACATAGGAAGGTACATGTCAAACAACAAAATATTAAATTGACAGTAAATAAAAGTGAGTCATCATTATAAATTATATTCATGTCACAACCTGAAAGAAATCCTCCTTGAATCTAAAAGGTGACAAAAAGAATCCTTTACCACAGAGCAACTAAAACGTTAGAGATGGCTAAAAATATTTTACTTTCTCAAGAAAGTTATATTTTAAATTCGTTGTCGATATTCAGAGTAACCATTGGTGTGCTTGAAACGCAATCTAGAATTAGCCAATGAGATTGACAAGCACACTAAAAACCCTATAGTTTTAAGTTTAGAGATACAAGAGTTACAGTAGTCCTGGAACGCAAAGGGTAACTGAAAGAACAAAGGCTAGATTTTATCTATAAAAAATTGACACTTCCCTCTCGCACCACCGAGCGAGAAAAGTTGTTTGAAGTTTTCTTACCCTCATAAAAGAAAAACTATGGCTTCTAGCCCTTGTAGGTAGGGGTTTGCGGACGACGAGCAATGAGTAGTTCGCGGTCGGGACTGAGCCTGAATCGTCGACGGCGCATAGCTTTCTTCGCGCTCCTCAAAGAGATGTCAGTGAAATCGTAGGGCCCAGCTGACAAAGCATAGGTGTAGTTAGTCAGTAAAAGTCAGTCACCTTTTCGCTCCGCCCTAGAGCACGAGAAGTCATCAGATGATTTCCCACCGTAAAACAAACCAAAATAGCTTTAAACCCAACGATGCAATTTACAAGGCATAATATAATTCGCCTTCTAGGGCTATTGTTGAGTAGAAAAATAAAATAATAAATCGGTCTCTCTATCCATCAACCACTCTATGTGAACCCGAAATCATCCCTTTAAACCTTATCGTTACCCTCTACCCCTGTACCCTGCTACCTTTTAAAGACGTGCTTCAGGGAAATAATATCTTATGGAATCCTTCAGGGGATTCCTTCAACGAATATAAAGTAGGTTCAGTCATGTTTCGTCATATTTGCTTCCCTATATTGGATTTTTAAAAGATTCCTTTTATTTACTTGGCAGAGGTGACCTGAGGGATGGCTATGATGTTAGGGATACGTGAACGATGTTTAGTTTTGATGTAATAAGAAAGATTTAATATAGCATTTTGTAAACTTAAGTAGTGATATACCTACTGTAGGTAATATTATGAAGATTGAGTGCAAATTTCGTGTACAAAAAGTAACTAATCTCCGAAACTATTGCATTTATTTGTATCATTATTCCACTGTTTGGAACTTGCATTTTTTCAAATGGAAATAGACTATAATTTTATACCATACATAACATAATCAGCCTTATTTTGTTCCCACTCCTGGGATTATGGCCTCCTCTCTAGGAGAGGGAATGGGCCATAATCCACCACGCGGGCCCATTGCGGGTTGGTGAATGTCACATGTCTTCGAATTTTTCGTTTTAGGACATGCCGAGTTTCCTCACGATGTTTTCTTTCACCGTTTTGAGAGCAGTGGTGATGAAATAAATTACACAAAGTAATGCGCCTGGCTGGGTTTGAACCCGTGACCTACAATTCGTAAGACAAGTAAGTAATTTTAAGCATTCTGATGTAGTATTAGACTGCTTAGACTTAGTTTTGCCGGTTCTTCTCCATAGGAAACGACCAATTTGGAACCGTGCACTAGCTTCTGACGTTTTATAAGTGCCCATGTAGGCCTATGTGAAATAAAAACTTTTGACTTTAACTTTGACTTTGACTTAAAATTACGTTTCATTTTTAGTCGTTTTTTGCGGCTGGTTTTTTTTAACACTGACAAGTTTTTATGCCTGCAAGGCCTGTAAATCAAACTTAGAACTGATATATTATACACTTGTACAATATTATCACAAGTCTTTAACGCAAGTCTAGCTTTTTTAGGTGGGTAATCATTATATTAGTTCTGCTGCTCTAGGACGGAGAGAGAAGACTTGTCCACGTTTCTGGACACAGCTGCGTCCTTCATTTGCCCTTTGCGTTCTAGGGCCATGGTAAATCTTTCAATCGTTCCCGCTATGAAGGTCTAGCTGATGTGGCAATAATCTCGTCTTATTATAAATTCATATCAAGTCATAACTCCATAATAAATCGTTGCGTGCATTCTGACCGTTTCATAACAAGGTTATTCATCCATTACTTTATTTACCTGCATTATCAGAAAATAGTTAGCGGGTTGCATTTGTACTATAAGGTAAGGCAACTAAAAGAAGCCATTTATGTGGGATTATTTGATAACAGGATTTTTGTGATATAAACTAGTGCTTGACTGTACACATCCCACCTGATGGTAAGCAATGATGCAATCGTTGATGGTGAAATGCACTAGTTTATAAGACTTATTCACTCTAGTCTTGAAGACACCTAAATTATAATCTGACGGGTAGACCGCAGCAGGCAATAATTATAAGTACTGTGGTATTACAGAAAATACAAAACACAATGAAACCAATAAATACCTAATTTCGAAAAAAGAATAACGTACCTTTAATATAAAGTTTATTTGAACTTACAATTCCAAGTCAATTCAAAGATATAACACTTCAAAGCAACCCGTTAAAAAAACGGACATTTCATACTTTA
Organism: Mythimna pallens; assembly: GCA_961205895.1. Taxonomy (NCBI): domain Eukaryota; kingdom Metazoa; phylum Arthropoda; class Insecta; order Lepidoptera; family Noctuidae; genus Mythimna; species Mythimna pallens. The sequence continues at coordinate 19,694,927 of OY540847.1, read as the reverse complement.
ACCCCTATTATTTAATACACCAATACGCTCTTTACACCACTTGGTAGTATTGCGATAATGCCGCGATATTACCGTCGCAGCGGCCATTGTTTAGCGCAGTATTAAAGTTTCAAGTAGGAGATCAAGCTGCAAGGTATAAGCGATGAACGGAGATTTAAAACTAAATTCCAGATAATACTCGTAGAATCAGTTACTAGCTTCTGCCAGCAGCTTTTTCTGCGTGAAAGTAGGTTTCTCCATTCAAACTTTGGACCCCCATTTCATCTCCTTAGGGGGTGAATTTTGGAAAATCCTCTCTCAAAGTTTTTTGTATAGGTGGGAAAATCATCCGATGATATCCCCCGCTCTTGGACGGAGCGAGAGGGCATGTCAGACTTTTACTGACTAAAAACCCACTCAAAACTGGGCCCTGGGACGAAGGCAAAGAAGGAACAGCCTTCTTTGCCTTCGTCCCAGGGCCCAGTTTTCCTTTCAGAAACAAACCCTTAGCCCCAGTAGGCTTCGACCCTGCTGGGCCCCTACGGTTGACTGACATCTCTTTGAGGTGTGCGTGGTACAGTATACGCCGTCGACGACTCGGGCTCAGTCCGGACGGTTACCGGACGATCGGACGGCGAGCTACCCATTGCTCGCCGACCGCAAGCCCGCGCCTACGGTGGCCAAAAATTGGCATTGGGATCCCGACGATCCCTGGGATGTGAGGGCTACGCTGTCGCGCGTGCACGTGCGGCCTTCTTTGCTAGCATTACTGTTTCGCAGAAGGAGGCGACCGTCAGTCACTTCTCACTTCAGACCATGGCCTATCCTCTCTTGCTTGCCTTCGTCATAAAAGGAAGATTTATGCAAAATTTCACGTTTCTAGTCCCAGTAGCTTCTTTTTTTCTTTACAGAGCGATCGTAAGTTTAGTGCAATGTTCGCTAAAATTTTGATTATTTACTCTTTTTCATGTTATAGAAAAATAACCTGTAGGTACTTTAGATCCATCACCATAACAAAACAAAGTCATTGGTCTGTTGAACACACCAAAATAACCCAAAATATTCCAAACCAAATATTTAAGTTAAAATTGAATTTGTAACAATAAGTGGCAACGGCGCGTACTGTTTCACACGCGCCTCAGGGAGATGTCAGCAAATCGTAGGGGCCCAGCAGGGTCGAAGCCTTCTGGGGCAGGTAGTGTGAAAGTGAAACCCGTAGGCCCTGGGACGAAGGCAAATAAGTAACAGGTGATGAGGCGTGTAAATAGCCTCATCTGAGAAAGGGAGGTGTTTCAAGACAACCAATATGGCGGTGAAAGAAAATTTAAATTACGCAAAATTAAATCCCTGTTGACGATTCCTCTGAGACACCAATACCCACAACATCTATTTGCAGAAATAAAGCCCACGTACCTTGCTAATCCAGGGACCTCACTTGAAGGTAGGAAGGCGCCTCGTTCACGGGTGCGTGGTTGCTTGGTGGGCTGCCGGCCGGCGAGCTAACTTGGTTCATCCACCGGTGGACTGGTCAGAACTCGTGAAACCAACACTGCACTATAAGGTCTCAATGTCTCACAGTAGCAGATACACTTATCACACGAGAATTCTCAGGTTTTCAACATATATGGGATTTCTATAGCGGGGCGGAATGCGTTCGACGCAAAATCGTAATCGGAAGTGGAGACTTTTTTCTTTTGCGGGAGGACGCCCTCTATCGGTCTTTAGCGAGCGTCTCAAGGGAGCATTCGATACGTCAACCAATGGGCGCTGCGGTTGTAGATATTGGTGAATGGAATCCTCAACAGAGACTCAATTGACTTACTTTTTTTCTAAACTAAGTAATGTTTTTGATAAAGTGCGGAGAATGCGGGAAACGTAACTAATTTATATTATTTATTCTCTAAAAAACATATACACATTGAGAAAAGGCATTGACGCTTCACCATGCTCCCCCCCTTGGAAGGACGCAAGTGCTTTCAAAGGGAAAGGTGAAAATTGTAAAGATTTACTGACCTAGATCATGATCAGAAAGTCTAAGCTTTATCACTAAATGCGGAAAATAAAAATTATTTAGAATACTAATCCTAAACCTTAAAAACTACGATATCGTTAAAATGAAATTTTATTGCGTTGGAATAGGATATAGTTTTGTGACAGAGCGTTTAAAATTACCAAACCTTGTCCTCACCATTGCAACGCGAGCGACATTGTCAGTCCCTTTATAAACCTCAATTATGACTCCTAATGGCCAACACAGAGGAGGCGAATTGTCCTGTCCCACGAGTACGACAGTTCCAACTTCTACAGGCTTGTCCGGAGTTGCCCATTTTTGCCTAACTTGCAGCGTATGCAGATACTCTAGATGCCATTTCTTCCAGAAGGATTGTACCATACTATCTAACAACTGTTTACGTTGGGACAGATTTAAGCGCTGACCAGACAAATCGGCTGCCGGCAAGTACTGCAATGGAGTCGACATCAAAAAATGAGCGGGAGTAATAACTTCAGGATGCGGATCAGAAGACAACACGCTCAGAGGGCGTGAGTTCATAATGCACTCTATTTGGATGAGTACAGTTTGTAACTCTTCATAAGTGAGAAGTTGATTTCCAATCACTCGATAAAGATGCGTTTTTAATGTTTTTATATTGGCTTCCCACATAGCGCCAAAATGTGGGGAGCGAGGTGGAATCATTTTCCACTTAATGCGGCGAGCTGATAACTCATCTAAAAGAGATGAATTGAGGTTTGACCTCCTTAAGAAATTATAAAGTTCATCTAGCTGAGCTTTAGCACCAACGAAATTGGTAGCGTTATCCGAATATAGACAGGATACTGGCCCTCGACGCGAGATGAAACGTTTAAACGCGGCTAAAAAGGCGTCGGTAGTAAGTTCAGAGACTAACTCTACATGGACAGCCTTGGTTACCAAACACACAAACAAGCAGATGTAAGCCTTCTGAGCGTGTTGACCTCTGCGACGAGAGAGAGTTATGCGTATGGGACCAGCATAATCCACTCCAGTATGGACAAATGCCTTTGATTCCGATACACGGTATTCAGGAAGGTCCGCCATCATTGGAGTGGGATGCGTCGGATTAACTCTAAAGCATGTGTTGCATTGTCGCAACTTGGACCTAATGACAGTCCTGGCATCTAGTATCCAAATTCGCTGTCGTAAAATAGACATAAGTAGCCCAGGCCCAGTGTGACAATTCATCACATGGTAATGACGAATTATCAAATCCACAACAGGATCATGTTTGGGAAGTAAAAAAGGATGCTTAGCATCAAAGGGAAGGTATGACTTTGAAAGTCTTCCCCCAATGCGTAATATACCTTCTTCATCTAAAAAGACAGATAAACTGCTAAGTTTCTTTGGTAACAATTTACCACATTTGATGAGCTTAATGTCATCTGCGAAATGAACAGATTGCACAGCACGGATCATAACTCGTTCCGCCGCTGACAATCCCTGAGGCGACCGGGGTTCACAATGAACCTTCGGTCTAGCGAATTTAAGTATATAAGATACGATGAGCAACAGCTTATCCCATGATGAGGTGCGTTGCGCAAGTTGACAAAGAGGAGGCAGTTCTACTTGCGTGGTCACAGTTAAGACATTTACCTTATGCTCGGGGAGTTCCCCACAGTCAGTGGGACAGAACGGTTTGACAGGCCAATCTTCAGGAGCACAACTAAGCCAAGAAGGGCCGCTCCACCAAAGATCATGTGACACCAACTGTGAAGGCAGTAAACCACGAGATAGGCAGTCGCTTGGATTCTCAACACCTGCTACGTGGTAGAAATGTTGAGAGCCCAGGTTCTCCTGACATTGAGCTACTCTATTGCTGACGAAGACTGACCAGCGATGCGGAGAAGAATGAATCCACGATAAGGCTATCGTGGAATCTGAAAATGCGTAAATCCCTACAATTGGAACACGTGAAGCGTAAGTATCGCGAACAGTCTTCACCAACTTTGACATAAGCACGGCTGCGCACAGCTCCAGACGTGCAAGAGTTGTGACCTTGGTAGGTGAAACCTTTGACTTCGCACAAAGCAAGCGAACTACGACACCGGACGGGCTAGTACAGTGTATGTAAATGGCACAACCGTACCCACCCATACTGGCATCGGCGAATGCGACTATACGAACACAACAATCATCGGTAACACCCACATGACGTGGTATCCGTAAGGAATCCAACAAGGGAAACTCCTGCATGAGAAGCGAAAAACGTTGGACGATCTCGTCAGGAGCGTCATCATCCCAACCGATATTGCTCAGCCATAACTCTTTGATGAGCAGCTTGGCGTAAAAGATCACGGGAGCGACTAGACCAAGAACATCAAATAAGCGGGCAACTATCGAGAGTATATTTCTCTTAGTACATTTCTCGGCTACTTGAGCGGACGTGAAGAAGAACTTATCCTGAGAAGGTTCCCATGAAAGACCTAGAACCCTGGACACATCATTGCCCTCGTGAAACTCGAGTGACTTACGATGTGAATCAGGTAGGCTGTTTAAAAGCGCGGGTGAATTGCTACACCATTTTACAAGGTCAAAATCGCCCGACTTAAACATTTTTATGAGATCATGCGATAGCTGTATAGCGTTCTCTTCGTTATTCACCGAATAGACCAGATCGTCCATATACAAGCTGGTCTCTGCTACTTTAGCCGCTTCGGGATAATGCGGACTGTCCGAGGCCAGCTGTCGCACAGTGCGCATAGCTATGTAAGGACTCGACTTCAGTCCAAAAGGTAAGCGGTTAAAAGCGAATGTCAACACAGGATCATTCTCACTGAATCGAAACAAAATGCGTAGGTACTTACGCTGCTCAACAGGTACGCAAATTCGTAAGTACATCTGCTTAATATCAGAATTTATAGCGATAGGAAATAATCTAAAATTGATTAAAAGAAGAAACAAATCTGTTTGTAAATTTGGACCAATATGGAGTACATCATTTAAAGATAAACCGGTATGAGTCCTGGCACTCGCATCCAATACAACGCGCGGCATCGGTTTGTCTGGCCGAACGACAGCGTGATGAGGGATGTAGTACCCGTCATCCGAAATGGCGGATTCGTCGACTTGACTTAAGTATCCATTGTCTATGTACTCTTGGATCACTGCGTTATAATTTTCCCGCAACGTCGGCGATTGGCGGAGTTTTCTCTCCAGCGCAACTAGTCGACGGTACGCGGCGGTGCGGGAGTTACCTAACTCGGCGGGATCTTTACTAAAGGGTAACGCGACAGTGTAACGTCCCGCATCGTCACGTGACACGGTCGAGGAAAAAATATTCTCACATTCGGTTTCCTCAGGAGATAAAAAACGTTTATTTTCAACTTCTTCCAATTCCCAGAACTTTTGTAATAAATCATTAAGGGCTAATGCTGTGAAAGAAGAGCTAGGTAAATTTAAATTATTTTTACTATGCGGAAAATCACCCATAAGGACATACCCGAATGTGGTCAATAATGCGGGTGGCGCATTTGAACCTAAGTCTACCCTATTCCCCAAATAAATATACGGAAACAGTTGAGCGCCTAACACTATGTCAATATCTCCTGGAATATTCCAGCTTAAATCAGCGAGCGGAAGCGAGTGGAAGTCCACATGACAATCCCACTTAATATGATGCGAAGGTAGCTGGTCCGTAATGCACTCAACTACTAACGCGTGAATAGTATATTTTTGATGCGAGTATACGCGAGACTCGATATCTAAATTCACATAACCTATTATCGGCCGCGACACAGAACCAACTCCTTTGACAAAAGAATTATTCAAAGGAATTATTGCTAAGTTGAGTTTCCTACAACAATCTGTAGTTATTAAATTATTTTGCGAACCATTGTCAATTAAGCACCTAACTATTGTTTTATGGCCCGAACTATTATTATTCGCGCGCGCATAAACCTGAGCGGTTGATAACAAGACTGCTGACTTAGTCTTCGTATCTGCAGCTAATAATACGGCCGTGTTATGGGTCGGAAATGTTTGAGTAACATCACCCGAACCACAAGACGCCGCGCGGAGCGGGAGGAGCGCGGGAGGCGCAGCGGACAGCGGCGCCGCCAGACTGGACGCGACGACTACATTGCAATTCGTCGGTTTAACATCAGCTATATGCGGTTGTTTATTATTTTTCTCAAAATGTAATAAAGTATGATGGCGTTTTTTACATACGTTACAGACTGAGGTCGACTTGCAATTACTCAAACCGTGCGACGTGCTCAGACAATTTGCGCAACCATGTACGGATTTAATAAACTCAAACCTAGTTCTAGGAGTCAACGCGGATTGAAACTTAGCGCAGTTATACAAATGAACATGAGCGTTATCTTTACAATACGCGCAACTCGAGACGGAGCTTAGCGGAGCGGGAGAATTAGGCGATTGATTCACGACAAACGCTTTCGTTTGCGTGCGAGGCTCGCGAGATGCGGAACTATGAGGTTTATTATAATTATTTTTCGCGTTCGAATGAGATAAATTCGAGCGTGCTAATATCTTAGCCTGATCTTGAACAAAGCTAATTAACAATTTAGTTGTAGGTATTTCAACATCGCGAACGGAAAGTTCAAACGATTGACCAGTCTGTGAATCTATTTTTCTCATAGCGCAATGCAAGAGAATAAAATCCGCAAGATCCGGAATACCAAGTTGTTTCAAGGCAGAAATACTTGCACTAAATGTTTCAATGAAAGAATCGAGACTATTTGCGTTACACAAACAACTTTTTAAATCTAATATATTATTTAAATAGTGTATACCTAATGTACGCTTATCCTGGTATTTATTAACTAAGCTGTCCCATAGAAAATGATAGGTATCAGCCGTAGGTACACTACCGGCTGTAACCTTTAACGCGTTATGTGTAAGCCTACCTACTAAATACTGCACACGCTGCGAGTCAGTCAGCTGTTCATTGTTATGAATATTCGACTTGAACGACTCATAGAAAACAGGCCAATTCTCAGGTTTCCCGTCGAAAGATGGCAATGCGATTGGAGGCAGTTTTATTTTTAGTGGTTCAAAAAGCGTTTTCGAATTACTACATTGTGATAACTGAGATTGACTACTGTCGATTTTATTCCTAATACGCTTAATGCGAATAAACAAATCTTCAAAGGATTCTAAACAAGCATAGTCGGGACTCGAACCAGGTTTCAAATTAATGTTTATGTGGTTAATTTGATCGACATAAGATTCAAATTTGTCACGAATGTCGTCAATAGTTTCCGATTCAGTCATAAAACTTTCATTATTTCTCGAATCGAACGACGAAATATTTTTCGATAAATCATATAATCGATTAAGGCGTTTAAATAACAATCCTTTCTTTTCATGAAGGATAGTCAGCAAATCTTCCGGCTTTAATTGTTTCTCAGTCATTTTGATAAGTTAATATCAAGAGCAATATCTAAAAATATGCGCGGGTAAACTTATCAGGCGGTTTGCAATAGTGAAGTACCTACCAACTATGTGGCGGTGTCTGAATAAAAATAACTAATACGCACAAAGCCGAAATGATGGGTAACTACCTCCTATCGTATGTTACCAAAGTGAAATACGTAACACATTAAATTCTATGAAACAATATTGACTGATTTACCAAAACCTACGTAGAATCTATTGTCAATTATGTTTATGTTATAGCGGAAAGCGGTTTATAGGCAAGAATAATTTACCAATGGTTTACGTAAATATCTATAACCTATATATATCTATTATGATTTTCACCAAATATTACGTAAAAATCTAACCGGGAGCGGTTACCTATCCAGGCTCGAATGGACCAAATAATTATGATGAGGCGTGTAAATAGCCTCATCTGAGAAAGGGAGGTGTTTCAAGACAACCAATATGGCGGTGAAAGAAAATTTAAATTACGCAAAATTAAATCCCTGTTGACGATTCCTCTGAGACACCAATACCCACAACATCTATTTGCAGAAATAAAGCCCACGTACCTTGCTAATCCAGGGACCTCACTTGAAGGTAGGAAGGCGCCTCGTTCACGGGTGCGTGGTTGCTTGGTGGGCTGCCGGCCGGCGAGCTAACTTGGTTCATCCACCGGTGGACTGGTCAGAACTCGTGAAACCAACACTGCACTATAAGGTCTCAATGTCTCACAGTAGCAGATACACTTATCACACGAGAATTCTCAGGTTTTCAACATATATGGGATTTCTATAGCGGGGCGGAATGCGTTCGACGCAAAATCGTAATCGGAAGTGGAGACTTTTTTCTTTTGCGGGAGGACGCCCTCTATCGGTCTTTAGCGAGCGTCTCAAGGGAGCATTCGATACGTCAACCAATGGGCGCTGCGGTTGTAGATATTGGTGAATGGAATCCTCAACAGAGACTCAATTGACTTACTTTTTTTCTAAACTAAGTAATGTTTTTGATAAAGTGCGGAGAATGCGGGAAACGTAACTAATTTATATTATTTATTCTCTAAAAAACATATACACATTGAGAAAAGGCATTGACGCTTCACCAACAGGAGTGGGTTATTAGTCAGTAAAAGTCTGACACTATCTCCCGCTCCGCCCAAGAGCGAGATTTGTCATAAGATGATTTTCCTACCCAATAAAAAAAAGGTGAATATGATCTTTAATCTTAAAAAATAATTAGCAAGCTTGAAGGTTATTCAACCTAGGATGACGTCACAGAAGCCGTTCTGTGGTAACCAATCTTTTCTAAGTCTAATTTTATGATTATGACTCTATTACTTCAAGGCTGAGAAAGCGCCAAAATGCTATGCATGAATCCATACTAGCGTCTACCAGCGGCTTCGTTCGCGTGAACGTAGGTAATTATTCCAAGGCAATATACTTTTAGGTTTAAAAATTTCCTATGTACTCGTACTAATCGAGGACATGGTGTGCCCGCAGGCTTGCGGACGGCGAGCAATGGGTAGTTCGCCGTTCGAACGTCCGGTAAGTGTCCGGACCAAGCCCAAGTCGTCGACAGCGCGTAGTGTTCAACACGCCTCAAGGAAATGTTAGCAAACAGTAGGGACCCAGCAGGGTCGAAGCCTACTGGGGCCATGGGTTCGCTTCTGAAAGGAAAACCCGGCCCTGGAATGAAAGGCAACGAAGGAACTAGGAGTGGGTTTTAATCAGTAAGTCGGACACGCTTTCCCACTCCGCCCAAAGGCGGTAGATGTGATTGGATGATTTTCCACCTAAAAAAAAGGACATTGTGTGCCATGTTTCATTTTATTTTTATTTCATTTTGTTAGTAAGGAACACTAACAATTAGTTTACAGATGGTTTTTTTACATTAGTCTTTCAGAAGATGGTCCCGCGTAAACAAGCCAATTACAGTTTTGCACTTCAGTCACAGATTTAGGCGATTACTACGTAAAAAGTTATAGCACATTGTTATGAAATATGAACTTGAACTGGTTGAAACACCGAATGCATGTATAGAAATATATGTATGGCCTACAGATAGTTGTTGTATGTGTTTTGTGTTTGTGAGTTCACAAGTTTGTGTGTCCACCCACGATACAGGAGTTATTATAGTATAAGGCAACGTTTTTTAGAACCAGTTTTCACATTGAGTCACAGCTTATTTAATCTTAATAATATCAATAAGAAGTCATAAATAAACTAAATCTTGGAAGAGTAAAAGTCCTTTAGCGACTCAATGAAAACATACAGGCATTACGTTCATTTTTTTTTAAATATAACTATGGTTTGACTGCGATCTCCCCTGATGAGAAGCAATGATGCAATCGCTGATAGTGAAGCGCACTAGTTTATTAAGAGCCTATTCACTCTAACCTTGAAGACACCTAAATTATAATCGGACGGCAAGACCACAGCAGGCAAATTGTTCCAGTCCTTCGATATACTCTGTATAAGCGATGAGCGAATGAGGCAAAACGCTTTTAAATTCATTAAAAATAATTAAGGAGTTCGATTTAAAATTACACTGAAATCGAACCCTTGATGAGTTGAGGATCCTGGCAGGTTCATTATATATGGATTGGTGCTTCATGCTGCTAGGTGATGCAGAGGTCATTTAATTATTTACCACTAGCTAGCTATAAAATTATCTAGTATATTCATCTTGGTGTAAATTAAAATTATCTATCACGAGCTGACCCAACAAATGTTATTCTGTCATAGAAATTATCAAAGAAACAAATGAGGGGGAGGGGTTGACTAGAAGGGAAAAAAACATTCAAGACAAAAAAACAATAAATCATCAAAGAAACAGTTTTCTTAAAAGAAAAGTCTCATACCTACCAAATATACACAAAAGTTATCGAAAAAACTATAGCTCATTTTATTTATTCTGTTTTAAGTATCTGTTATTTGTTTATTGTGCAAACATACCACGTGTTGTATTTTTTGACCCAAAGGTTGACTGATATAGAATGCCTTGTTGCATTAAGTACCACTACTGTACATGAAGTTTAAATAAATAAATTATCAATGACACCAGATTTTTACATATATTTATTTTTTTACGTATCTCATATCTAAACAATTTACATAATCATCGTGAAAAACTTATGCTATCATCCAAGTAAATTAATTCCACGTGATTCCTTGAGAATCAAAATATTTATTACTTTAAACTTCATACTTCGCTTTCTTCACTTAAAACAACATGGTATTCTCTGCCAGTCAACCTTTTGATTATTAATATTTTTATTAAAGCCAATTGATGTAAGCGAATCAAAGTTATTTTATTACAAGCAAAACTAACCCAAAACGACGTGAAACACACTCTTATGTCATTAATTTAACCTCTCAGTCTCTAGGGGAACTAATTACGGCTGTCCCTAATAGTAACAGTGTCATTTATTATATTGCTTGACAACTTCGGTAAATTAATTGGAAGCAAGCTAAGGAATAGACTCGTTTCGAATTGCTAGCCTGTCGGTTTTCTATCGTTTATATTTCAAAATGTGCGTCGGCGGCAACCTCTCGCGCTGGGTATTGGTTCAGGCCACGGCCTGGCGCAACGAAATGATAGGCGGTTACCTCCTTCTGCAAAGCAGTAACGCTAGCGAAGGAGATGGGCGCACGCGTAAGGAAACGGATATCTTCACGACCCTGCGGGTGCGACTCTTTAGTCTTTATGATCTTCCCCTCTAGCCAAGTTACGACCGTTTCGTTTCGATTCTCTTACGTCGAACTCCTCAAGTAGTCTACGCCTCCAATTTCTTTATTCTGAGGTCATCTCAACGCTCAGTCCCGTGGTCAGAACAAAGAAATCGCAGGCGTAGCCTACGCGAGACGTTCGACCGTTTCGTTACTTGGCTAAGTGGGCTGGTATCTGTTTCAAAGTTACTGGGTAATGGAGGTTAAATAGGCGGTCGCTCCTTGTAAAATAGAATTCAGCTGCATCAGGTTAAAATAGAAGCTGCATAATAGTATCATCAGCCTTATAATGTTCCCACTGGTGGGACTCGGCCCGAGTCCTCTCTCGAAGAGGGAATTGGCGACGCGGGCTCGGTGGGGATTGGTGGATGTCACATTATATTCGAATTTATGATTCTAAGATATGCCGGTTTCCACACGATGTTCTTCTTAAACATTTTGAAAGCAGTGGGGATAGCAGAGCTGGGTTTGAACCCGTGACCGAAAAGTCGTAAGTTGAGGCCGTTACTACTGGACCATCACTCTTCTTTGCTACTTGGAATGGAAGCAGATCCCTACAAAATATATTTTAAAAGGCAAAGCAGGTAATATTTCTCATGCCGTGACTGTAATTTATAGACCAATTTTGGCCAGTTGGCCTAGTGTTTAGTGGTCCTGACTGCTATGCCGGTGGTCGTGAATTCGATTCCCACCCAAAACATTTTTTTGTGTGAAGAGCACGAGATCTGTGTCTGGGTGTAATTTATGTATAATATATGTATGTATTCAAATAATTATGTGTAAGTAATGTTTATCAGTCGTCTAGTACCCATACCACAAGTTCTGCTTAGTTTGGGACTAGATGGCGATGTGTGAAAGTGGTCGAATATTATATCATATTAAGGTCGGGGTCACAACCCGCTGTCCGCTATTATTTGGTGTCGTTCATTACGATCGGGTCGGACCTACAAATCTCAATAAAGATGGAGAAATCTTTCCACTTCAGAGGTGACCGGATTACCGGATTGCTGAAAGACGATAAGCTTATTTGAAACCGGTTTTTGAAATACTATAAGCCTTTTGTTGTAGACCGAATACCTTTAGGAATAAAAGGATTGTTGAAGAAATCTTTTGGAAGGAAGGTTTTAGGCTTGAAACTTTTGTGTTTTTGGTTGTCATAAAAGACAACCCTTTGCGCACGGCATCAAATTTCGTTTATTTGTCTGAAGGATTCGCTTCTTATAATAAGCAGGTTGCGATTTTATCGTCTCGAATAGGACTTTTTTTTATTTTCGCAATTTTCAAGACTGAGCTCTAGACTGATTCAAGTTTTCTAGCCATAAATACAAGGTTATCAACCCATCTTGTATTGATATAATGCTGGGATTCAGGCCTTTTCTCTATGAGAGGGAAGCGACCGTAATCCACCACGCGGGCCCAGTGCGGGTTGGTGGAGGTCACATATCTTCGAATTTTTGGTTCTAGGGCATGCCGGTTTCCTCACGATGTTTTCCTTCACCGTTTTGAGAGCAGTGATTATGATAAATTTCAAAAAGTAATCTGTGCCTGGCTGGGTTTGAACTCGCGACCTAACGACGCATAAGTCAGGGCTGTTATACCATTATACATACCACTGATCTACCATTGATATAGCATACTTTAAATATGGCATAGGTTATCCAAACTAATATTATAAATGCGAAAGTAACTCTGTCTGTCTGTCTGTCTGTCTTTCTGTCTGTCTGTCTGTCTTTTCTTCACGCCTAAACTACTGAACCGATTTGTGTGAAATTTGGTACAGATATAGTTTGGAATTTGAGAAAGGACATAGAATAGTTTTTATTACAAAAAATAAAAATAAAAAATTAAACTTTGTTCCGGACATACAGCGCCATCTATTGGTCAAAAGTCCCTATTCCACGCGAACGAAGTCGCGGGCAAAAGCTAGTACTCCATAGTTATGACCATAATCAACCCATGCTATAACCCACAAGAGGGTGTATGCTTAAGCCATCTGTGGTGTATTGGCTATGTGGGTAGTCTCAAGCATAGTGGCGTGATGTATTTGACATCTGTCAGTGGCCATCCGGCGGTCGGTGGTAGCGGTTGTGTAGTACACACGATACACACGACGTATATGCGTGTCGCTGTGGATACCCTAATACTATAACACCATACCTTTTTTTGACTGGCCTGTTGGTCTAGTGGTTAGTGGCCCTGACTGCTATGCCGGAGGTCGTGGGTTCGATTCCCACCCAGGACAAATGTTTGTGTGATGAGCACGATCATTTGTTCGGTGTCTGGGTGTAATTTATCTATAATATGTATGTTTTTAGAAATATATATGTATGTTTATCAGTTGTCTAGTACTCATAACACAAGCTCTGCTTAGCTTGAGACTAGACGGCGTTGTGTGATAGTTGAGGAACATAAAAAAAAAATACCTAGAATGTTTGGCCGAATTTAAATGAGTTTGAATATTTTGATTCAAAGACAAGCCAGCATCTTCGAGATAGTTTTTTTTTAATCTATTTTGAGAGCAAATTTGATGGAATTAAAACATTTTACTGTATTCTAATCCACAATCAACTATATTACAGCCAGGGTTTGGCCTACACTACTCTATCATTATACTCACCACATACTTACGTCTTTACGTCTGTCTGTATATCAGTACACCACAACTTCATTCACTGTATGAGTGAACTAGGACAGCAAACTAGCGAGTCCATAACTTTAGTGACGTGTGCCGTGAGCGATGACAGCTAGATGTATGTTCTTATTAGTAGCCGAGTCGATACTAACCTTTCAATGAACTGACAGGTGTATTGGTTATTAACTAGTGATCTGCCCTGGGTCTGCTCGGTTGAAAATTACATGCACAAAACTTCCTCGGTTATTGTTCTATTTTATTTTTATTTTTTATTAATGATAGGCTCGCGTTTAACCATCATCTCACCTGATGGTAAGCGATGATGTGGTCGACAATGGAGCACGCTTGCCTCGAAGTAGCCTATTCACTCTTGACTTAAAGACCCCTAAGCTGTAGCTATCAGGAAACACAGACTCCGGCAAGGAATTCCACTCCTTGGCTGTACGCATAATAAATGTGTTCTCAAAACGTTTTGTGCGTATGGGTGGGATGTCTACCATGTACCGGTGGCGCAACGCATTATTAGGCAAATTCGGTTTTGGAGTGAGTGCGTTTACAAACATGAAAGCTGACAGATGCAAGACACCTAGACTCAGAAAACCTATCTGTAGGTCAAACAAATATTTGTTTCATTCGGAAATCGAATCCACGCCACGCGGTGCAGCAGCCGATCATGCCGTCTGAGAGTTATCGGGTATGAAAACAGACAGATGCACTATCGAACTTTTTTAATGCTATGTAGCAAAGAAAGATCTTCAATCAAAACGTATTTCTTTTAAAAGCAGTATTATGACATACCTTTATAGACATGCTTTGCGAAAAAAAATATATTAAACTTTATGGGATCCTATATAGTTTGTTCATAGTAAACTTGTATGCAATCAACTCGCCCAGGTTTTTCCAATTATGTTGGGGTAGGCTCAGTCTAACCGAGGGGTTCCGACCAGTTCAGTCTTCGGGGTACATACAGAGTTTTCATAACTTACTTCACCCTGTGGAATCCCCGGAGAACGGACGGAAAGGGCCCCACCGTGGTGGTAGAGGCCGAGTTGCCATACTCGTAGCGTTGCTCAGAGCAAAGACTCAGTGTAACGGAGGTAGCTGAGAACCAGTATTGTACTTGAAGCGTCTGCTTGCGTAACCTGGCCTCCACAACTTGGTAACGGTACTCAAACTTCCCTATTTTGAGCGAAAAGTAAGGTTACACAATAAAATCGCAAGCCTGTACATAAACTCACTCTGAAAGTCACTTGCAGCACGAAATGTATGATACCATGTATTATATTGTTTATGGCAAAGACCCTTAGCTCCATGTAAAGAGATTTAGGAGCTTCCTTGTCTAAAAAAAAACATTTTAAAAGATCATCATCATCATCATCATCATCATCATCATCATTTCAGCCGAAAGACGTCCACTGTTGGACATAGGCCTCCCCCAAGCGTCGCCACAATGACCGATCCTGTGCTTCTCGCATCCACAGCACTCCCGCGACCCTCACCAGGTCGTCGGTCCACCTTGTGGGAGGCCTTCCAAAAAAAGATCACATTCATTGAAATATTAGGTCTTTACCTATGAAATTGGAGATTTGTATGATAATTGTAAAATATAAAAATTTAGGTAATTTTTTTATTTCAGCTAATCAAAGTACTGGCCCAAATTATCTATATAATTTTGCCATTTAGATGGCAGTTTGTTTATCCCTTTACTGTAGAAGTCTGCCGGACGGGAGGCGATGAAGTCAGCGAAAGCGTTTTGTACTGCATCACAGGTGTTGAATTTTTTCCCACTTAAAAAATTGTCTAAATTTTGAAAAAAGTAGAAATCTGTTGGGGCAAGGTCCAGTTAGTACGGTGGGTGACGGAGAGCTTCCAGCTGTAACTCTTGTAGCTTTGCGATGGTCTGTCGTGAAGTGTGAGCTCGCGCGTTGTCGTGGAGAAGCAATGGGGAAGAGCGATTGACTAGTCTTGGTTGTTGAATTGCGAGCTTCTCCATCATTGTTTGCAATTCTTGGCAATAGACATCTGACGTCACTGTTGTGCCATTCGGTAAGAAGCTGTAATGTACAAGTCCGGCACTGGTCCACCAGACAGTCACCATCATCTTCCTATGAGTAATCTTTTTTTTAGCGCACTGATTAGGTGCTGTACCCAGGTCCACCCACTGAGACGAACGCTTACGGTTGTCGTACAGGATCCACTTTTCATCGCAAGTAACAATTCGATTAAGAATTCCCTCGTTTCTATGCCGATTCAGTAGTGCTATGCATGCTTCGACACGTAAATCTCGCTGTCGGTCGCTTAGTTCGTGTGGCACCCACTTATCTAGCTTTTTTATCTTTCCGATTTGGCGCAAGTGCTTCAATGTTGTTTTGACACTAACTCGGCTAGGCTAGGCTAGGCTCGCAGCAAGCTCAGCCGTAGATTGAGATGGATCCGCTTCCACTATCACCTTCAATTCATCGTTTTGACAACTGAAAATTTCCAGATTTAAAACGATTGAACCAATAATGGACTGTGTTTATGCAAGCAGTGTTATGCCCGTACACGTCGTTAATGTTTCGTGTTGTTTGCGCAGCGGTATTTCCACGTAGGAACTCATATTCGAAAATTGTACGAATTTTCAGTTTATCCATAGCGCCAAAAACTATCACAATGTCACAAAAACAAAAAACAATCTAAAAACAAATGACTGAAATTGAAATTAAATTAACACGTCTTTCGAATAAAATTTATTTGAATTTTGAATTGCGCGCCAATCCACAGATAATTAATTCTGAAAATGCTGGTTATAGAATCTCCAATTACATAGGTAAAGACCTATTATTATCTGATTATGTGAATCGTTCCGTTAAAAATTATGTAGGGATCCTGGCAGATGGCTTTCTGTAGTTTTTGTTTACCTTTATGTGAAAAAAGCTTGATTTTATCTATGTACCTATGTGTAAGTAATCGTTTCTACCCGCTACGTTCGCCAGATATATGCGATCTCTAATGGTCCCCAGTGTTAACTGTAGGGCTCAGACATTTCATTGGTTGATGATGTAGTCGCGAACATTTATAAAAAACTAAAAAAAAATAAAAAAATATCCGATTAAATTATTTAGAAAAAGGCCCATTCATATAAAATTTATATGAAGGAAACTGAAGCGTTTTTAATAACGGAACGTAACCACTTTTTTTACTTTATTTTTATATAAACGTTCTCAATAAATGATTACAATCTAGGTTTAAAGACCAATAAGTCATATTTTGTGAATAGAAAGGATGAAAGTCATGTAACTAAAAGGGTTATGACATACTTGTGGATGGATGGAAAGGAAGATGAGAGGCTAAAGAAAAAAAAAAAACGGATTTTGTGAGGATACCTATTACCGATATTATGATGAGGGTATTACTGATAGCGTGACGGGTGATAGGACAGAATGCAATGAACAAAACGTCTTGCGCCAACCCCGAGTGATATGGGACAGGGGTAGGAAGATGAAGAAGCCATTTAACTGTTAGCTAATATTATAAGTTGTAGAGAATGTTAAAACTAAGAATCTAACGAGTTATTTTAAGCTGTGTTGAAAAAAAATCAAAATCAAAACGTTGTTAGGAAACCAAGTGTACAATGTTGATATTATATTATTTTAGTTCATGAAAACATCGTGAGGAAACTGGCATATCCTAGAACCAAAAATTCGAAGACATGTGACATCCACCGATCCGCAGGGTGGATTAGGGGCCCATTCCCTCTCATGGAGAAGAGGCCTGAGTCCCAGCTGTGTAAACATTAGAGGGGACTATGCTTATGCTTAAGTTTGGTTGTATATGGAGACTACGGAGTACGCGGGCCCAGTGCGGGACTGGGCCCGCGTGATGAATTACGGCCCATTCCCTCTCCTAGAGAAGAGGCCTGAGTCCCAACAGTGGGAACATTATAAGGCCGACTATGCTATGCTAGTGCTTATGACTTTGCAGCAATTTTCAAGCATTGCAAATATCATTTGCCTGCCCTTATCCTCCCAAATTAGCATGTATTGACTTTTAAACTGCAAGCCTGGGATTGGTCCACTGTGTACTCCATCACGTTTAGCTCTTCAATCCTCATAGGTGACAGAAGAGCTGACGACCCTGGTGGAATAAACGTGAGAGTGTTTGTCGGATATATCCGACGTTGGCGGTTAAAAGGTTTTAAAAAAATTGGTCAAGTGCGAGTCGGACTCGCGCACTGAGGGCTCCGTACAAACTTGAAAGGTAAATTGTGGTTTACGATTTATGACGTATTAAAAAAAAATCTACTTACTAGATCTCGTTTAAACCAATTTTCGGTGAAAGTTTGCATGGTAATGTACATCATATATTTTTTTTAGTTTTATCATTCTCTTATTTTAGATGTTACAGGGGGGGACGGGACACATTTTACCACTTTGGAAGTATCTCTCGCGCAATCTATTCAGTTTAGAAAAAAATGATATTAGAAACTTTAATACACACACGTGTGGGTTTTATGAAAAAAACTTTTTGAGTTTCAGTTCTAAGTATGGGGAACCCCAAAATTTATTGTTTTATTTCTCTACTTTGGTGTGAAAATCATAATGCGGTTCACAGACTACATCTACTTACCAATTTTCAACAGTATAATTCTTATAAATTCGAAAAAAAGTGGCTGTGACATACGGACAGACAGACAGACTTGATGAATCTATAATGGTTCCGTTTTTTGCCATTTGGCTACGGAACCCTAAAAATTAGGTATTTTTACTTAATTATAGTTACGTCAAAATTACATATCAAAAATACAAATCCATTTTTAAAAAACAAAAGAAGGCACAACTTAAAATATATTTTCAAACGAAATCTTCATTATAGAGAATCCCATCCAGCAGTTCAGATCGTTATAATATTTCATTCTAGATCCCGTGGGACCCAGCTATGCCGTGACTGCGGTGTCCAATGTCCTTTTGTAATAGAAAACCTCTTTGTCCTTAGCTTGGTTTATGCTCAACGGCTACAAGATAGTGTAATTTTATTGAGTAGACCAGACTAAGAGTACTGGTGACTTAGGCCTGAGTTGTAGATGGCGGGTTCAAAACTAGTAAAGAGCACTTACTTTGTGTAATTTATTTCATCACCACTGCTCTCAATACGATAAAGGAAATCATCGTGAGGAAACCGGTATGTCTTAGAATCAAAAATCCGAAGACATGGGTCATCTACCTATCCGCACTGAGTCCCAACTGTAGAAAAAATATAAGGCTGGTCATGCATATAATCATACATGACGAACTTCAGCCCTGCGTTCAAAAATAACCATAGTAGGGTAGGGTTGTTATTCTAACCGTTCAAAAATGCTTCGAGTTGCAACACAGGGTCGTCCTTTTATAATTTGAGTAGCTACTCTAGAGTTAACCCAACTAACTCTAACTCCGAGCAGGGTAGGTTTTTGTAAGCGGCAGAAATGACTGTTGCTTGGCATTGACAGTTGAACTCTACGTTCGCGTTCAAAAATGCGAGCGTTGAGTATCTACCCTGATGACGTCATTAGAGGTAACTCTAACCTCATTTTTGAACGCAGGGCTGGTGTGAAGCCATACTTAAAATTACACTTTAAATACTCTAATATTATAAATGTGTAAGTTTGTTTGTTACTTCTTCACGGTCGAACGACCGAACAGATTTCACTGAAACTTGGTACACGGGTTAACCATATCTTGGAATATCACATAGAATACTTATATTCTGGGAATAAGTTCCGTAGGGTACTTTTCTACTCTCACGCGGGCGCAGCCACTGCCAGCAAAAAGTAATAATAATAAATTGTTATCGAGTCAACGCTCTCAGAGATTAACCCCTACCAACACTAATTTGATCTCTTTGTTATAAGTATTAGTTAATTATAAAGGTTATTCGGTACAGAAACAAAAGATAAATGTATTCTTTTATTTCCTCAGTTACCCTCAGAGGTTTAACTACACACTGGGTAACCTTTAATTAGTGAGAACAATGGAAACAGCTTCCGAGGAAGCTGTCTGAAGATAATGAACTAAAAGTTATTTATTTGGGCGTTCATTCAAGACTGCTCAGGCTGCGGGATTGATCGAAGAATCACGGTGGTCCTGGAACGCAAAGACCTACTGGAAGAACATGGGTGGCATTGTTTTTTATCTCACATTAACCTAACCTTAAGGTGGGATAAAAAATAAAAAAAAAACCTTAACCTAACCTTACCATCGTAAGCAGTGATCCAATCGTTGATGGTGAAGCGTACTAGTTTATACACTTTTCACTTTTCTTTTCGCTTTTTTTTTTCACTTTTTTTCTTTGTTTTTGTTTTTTGTGTTTGTTTTGTTTTTGTTTTTTGTTTTTAGTTTAGCCTATTCACTCCTTAGCCTTGAAGACACCTAAACTATAATCGGACGGAAAGACCAGAATTAGATAAAATAAAGGCCCTGTTGGATTTGAAGTCAACGTACGACGAACTACTCGTAATTCTAACTCGGGGCTATTACCACCGGGGCACCACTACTCCCCTCTTACCTAATTATCCCTTAATCTATCAACACTATATACGGTTACAAACTCAATTAATCGTTGTGCTAAAACTCTGCGGTTGGAAGCAAAAACCCGTGTTACAGGCATTTTATGTGTGAATTGAAATTACTTGGCTAGTTCATAATAAGTTGGTTGGTTGTTAAAATGAACTCACCAGACTGACCGCAAGTTATAAAAGTCATCATAATGGCTTCGTTTTCAGGATTATTAAACTTCACTACTTATCTGACTTGTTATAAGTAAGTTTTACTATTTGATATTTATTCTGCGATTAATCAGTTTTATATACCTATTTACTTTCCAGCAGACGCTTGTCTTGCCCGAAAGCTATTCGTTAGAAAAAAAATTGGGAACTCCATTGTATTTTCAAACTGTTCAAGGGGGTTCCTGGACTGGACTCTAATAACACACTAAGTTTCATCCAAATCGGTCAAACCGTTTAGGAGGAGTTAGGTAACAAACACACGACAGAAGAATCATATACATATATACATAAAAAAATTTCGAGTAAGTAAAAGTTAGACCACGTTCTAGAGCACATAGAATACTTTTTATCGCAGAAGTGTGTTCCCTTGGGACAATATTCTACTATCACGCTTGCGAAGCTGGTGGCAACAGCTAGTTAGATGCATAAGTTTAAAAGTCAAGTTTCACAGAAAATGCTTCGAAACTGCATTACAGTCTATGTTCCACTGATTTACTTTCCATCTAGGCTCCAAAACCTGCAGCCGAAGTGACCTATGCCTCACCGACGTAATGAATTAATGTAGCCTAACCACTGACCCGAAGATAAACCCTTGTAACACAAGGATATTTCATAAGCGTTTTGTTTGTTCCAATTTTTGAACAGCATTGCTATTCTGAAAAGTTTATTTGCGAAATCACTTCTGAATCCGCAGTGAAATCATGTGAAATTAAAGTTTCGTATTCTTAAATAAAGTGAGTCGATGTAAATCATAACAAGACACAATTCAGCACTGCACTACTACCATAGAGCAATGTCACTTGGGTTCTCGGAACTCTTCTTCTGTTCTCGGAACACTTGGCCTTGATCTTGACATAAGAATAACGAAACTTGTACAGGCGAGATGAGAAGCGAAGTGAGTGTGACTTTCGAGATGATTTGCGAAGTGACTTTCGAAATGATTTACCATTTACAGAATAGCACTGCAGAAACCAAAAGTAAAAGAGTTTCTTCAAGAGCAAGCTCGAGAAGAACCTCTTTTACGTAAAGCGTGACAGCCGCTCGTGGCTCGCACCAAATGTAGTTGTACTTAACTTTGAACACTATTTTTCATTCTATGTCCTGAGGGAGTTTTTGGCGGAAAGAAAATTGTACTGTATTCACGATGTAAGTTAAGAGAGACTAGGTTGAGGGGAAGTTAATTTTTATTCCAACTGTTATGAATTTATGATAAACTTAAGTATAACTTGTGCTCCAAGAGTATAACTTATGATAACGAGTTCCAAAAAAAAAAAAACATGCCACGGCTTATCATCATGGACCTCATCATCATTATTAAAAAAAAAAAAACAATAATTTGTAAATTTGTAGTGTTTTTTTTTTGTTTTTGGAGTTTATTCCTGAAATATTTAAAAACCCGTTTCAATTTAAAAATTTGTTTGGGTTCGTTATCAAACCTGGAGTCATTAGTTGCAATATCCAGCTATGTTTTCCAATCAATTTTTTGTTTCTTCCTTCCACTCCTTCCATCTATCGTTCTCTTTCTGCCGAAACCCGTTTAGTTCGTCTCTACCGTGACCCCATCGTACTATTTCAAGGCACCAAGTTTGTGCTATTTTGGCCCCCAGTTTGTCTGGAAAATAATAGGAAAAAAAATTAAAGTGACTAACAAAAGATAACACAAATGGCAGCTACATAGGAAGGTACATGTCAAACAACAAAATATTAAATTGACAGTAAATAAAAGTGAGTCATCATTATAAATTATATTCATGTCACAACCTGAAAGACATCCTCCTTGAATCTAAAAGGTGACAAAAAGAATCCTATATTCCTTTACCATAGACCAACTAAAACGTTAGAGATGGCTAAAAATATTTTACTTTCTCAAGAAAGTTATATTTTAAATTAGTTGTCGATATTCACAGTAACCATTGGTGTGCTTGAAACGCAATCTAGAATTAGCCAATGAGATTGACAAGCACACTAAAAACCCTATAGTTTTGTAAGTTTAGAGATACAAGAGTTACAGCAGTCCTGGAACGCAAAGGGTAACTGAAAGAACAAAGGCTAGATTTTATCTATAAAAAATTGACACTTCCCTCTCGCACCACCGAGCGAGAAAAGTTATTTGAAGTTTTCTTACCCTCATAAAAGAAAAACTATGGCTTCTAGCCCTTGTAGGTAGGGGTTTGCAGACGACGAGCAATGAGTAGTTCGCCGTCGGGATTGAGCCTGAATCGTCGACGGCGCATAGCTTTCTTCGCGCTCCTCAAAGAGATGTCAGTGAAACCGTAGGGCCCAGCTGACAAAGCATAGGCAACTTAAAAAGCATAGGTGTAGTTAGTCAGTAAAAGTCAGTCACCTTTTCGCTCCGCCCTAAAGCACGAGAAGTCATTAGATGATTTCCCACCGTAAAACAAACCAAAATAGCTTTAAGCCCAACGATGCAATTTACAAGGCATAATATATTTCGCCTTCTAGGGCTATTGTTGAGTAGAAAAATAAAATAATAAATCGGTCTCTCTATCCATCAATCACTCTATGTGAACCCGAAATCATCCCTTTAAACCTTATCGTTACCCTCTACCCCTGTACCCTGCTACCTTTTAAAGACGTGCTTCAGGGAAATAATATCTCATGGAATCCTTCAGGGGATTCCTTCAACGAATATAAAGTAGGTTCAGTCATGTTTCGTCATATTTGCTTCCCTATATTGGATTTTTAAAAGATTCCTTTTATTTACTTGGCAGAGGTGACCTGAGGGATGGCTATGATGTTAGGGATACGTGAACGATGTTTAGTTTTGATGTAATAATAAAGATTTAATATAGCATTCTGTAAACTTAAGTAGTGAGGGAATACTGTACAAACCTACAGTAGGTAATATTATGAAGACTGTCTCCGAAACTAGTGCATTTATTTGTATCATTATTCCACCGTTTTGGAAATGCATTATTTCAAATGGAAATAGACTATAATTATATACTATGACCCAATAAAAGTGCTTAGATACCTTAACGCCTATTATCCCTTGCACGTTAGAGTTCAAGTTTTCGAAAATTAAACTAGATGGCGTTGGTTTCTTCACAGCTAAGAGGCGAGCAAAGGCAATCTCACAAAGTATAAACTTGTCTTTTAGTTTAACAAATAATAGACACATGCGTCATCATTGTCGTCAACAACTGATTGTAGTTCATAATTACATCAACTTAGCATAAGTCAAGATGGCCTAGTGGTATTGACACAGATTGAAGCGCAAATCAATGTGCCGCAAGTTCAAATCCCACGCAATGGTTGACTTTTTGTAAGTTGGAACCGGAACCCGATTGGAAGTTATGGATTAGCATTACATATATTAAATTATTCTTTAACTTGTTCACACATTTCTTAGAGGTCGAAAATGATCACAAAAAAACTAAATAAAGATTTAGATTTCTGCGAGGTAGACATAAGTTTAACTTGACCGAAATGAACTGTCGTTTGGTTGTAGTTGTTGGTTAATGACGTGTGGTTAACAGTATAGTAATATTCGCAAAATGCAGGCTAATATTAGTATTGAAGTGAGGGCGACTATCATTGGGTTGCATAAAAGCGGTCTCAATAAAACACAAATATCTGAAGAAACCGGACTAAATGTGAGTATAATAGCTATTAATGAATTGTAATTTTATTATAAATTAATCTTCTAATTAAAATGTATGCCATTTATGAATCCATCCATCGTATCTTTATGAGGCTTAAAAGAGAAATACATAAATCGTTGGGTTTATTGGATTGGTTATTGGATTTATAAATGCAGTTTTATTTTAAAATTATATTCAATCATTATGATTGTTAACATTTTATATAATGAAAATGAAGTCAAGTAGGTATAGCTGCCTAATATATATTTTTTTTGTTTTAGAAAAATACTGTAAGTCTTTGGATAAAAAGATATGAGGACGAAGGTAGCCTTGCTAGCCGAAAGAGAAGTGGGAGACCGAAGCTTATTAGCGAGGCGCAGCGACGACATATGGTGGACGTATACGAAACGAATGGTTTCGCACCAACGAGACATTTTGCGGAATTATATGACACCTCGATGGATACTGTTCGCCGTGCACTTCACGCTGAAGGTGTGCATCACAGAAAACCTGCTAAAAAGCCGTACTTGACAGAGAGGCATAAACAAGAACGATTACGTTTCGCACGTGATTATTTAGATTTTGACTGGAATACTGCGGTATTTTCAGATGAAAAAACATTTAAATCCAGTCAAAAGGGCAGGCTTCACTTATGGCGCAAGAATAACACTCGCTGGTGTGATAACAACATTATTCCTAACACCGAATCAGGTCGAATCATAATTAATATGTGGGGATGGATGAGTGCAGCAGGACCAGGAGAACTGGCTTTCATTTCTCCACGCGCAAACAGTTCAACTTATGTGGAAGTGTTAGACTCAATTATGCTACCTACTGTGCGCAACATTTACCCAGCTGATGAGTTAGCACAATTTCCGTTTGTCCAGGACAATTGTCCTATTCACCGAGCGAGTACTGTGCGTGAGTGGTTTCACAATCACCCGGAAGTAATTGTTATTCCATGGCCAGCGCGATCACCCGACCTCAACCCCATAGAAAATCTATGGGGTTTGATGGTGCAAAGGTGGGACTCGCGGAATGAGAGGTCTACGGAACAATTAAAAACCCATTGCATGGAGGTGTGGGAAAGTTTTAGAGGGAGCGAAATATGCGGTAATATGGTTGGGTCCATGCGCAAACGTCTACTTGACTGTATCGAAAATAATGGGGGTTATACAAAATATTAAGTTTTAGTGAAATCAGTCGGTGTAATTAAATATTTAGTAGGCCATTTTATTTTAACATATCCATGATTATTCGTTAACAAACACTGTATTATATTGTGTTTACTTTCGTTTAAAACAGCTATATCTTTTAACTTGTGCCATCGCCTTATCTTAAGAATGCAGTGAACTCGCTATCAATTTTGTTGACAATAATCATGATTCTATTTCGTTTTTTATTCTTCTACCCACACTGTTCTAACATAATAGTTCAATTTATTTTTCTCATCTAATTGACGGTTATCTTGTGAGAACTAAAGTTCTTTTAACAGAAATTGAGGTTTAGTTTCAATCTTCTTTTCGTCAAGAAAATGAACAATTAAGCTAAGACCTCAATACATTCATTGTGACGTTACATAAAAATAAAATGTTTACAAAGTCTAAATCATATATCACTTTTCAATAAATAACTGTATATATACAACTATATTTTATTTTATTTAAATTTTAATATCCTTTTATTGTTACGTTATTCATATTATGAATGGTCTAAGTGGGTATACTTCCAACAAACAATCTTACACGTAACATAGTTATCGGTTACAAGATATTTTTTTTGTTTAAGTAATAATTCGACGTCACAATTCTCATAAATGTTTAATTTGTAAATATAAAGAATAAAGATTTTTATTAAACACGTCTTTTTATTTCCACCTTACAACATCGAAAAGATATAACAACTAAATAATTGAAAATTACGAATGTGTTCTTCTTGTGGTTAATAGATCATATTCGTAATTTGCAACTATTTAGTGCAAAAAATGCAATAGTATTTTTCATAGCAATATAAAAAACAACTATATTAATATAGATTGGGAATTTTCAAAGTAAGAAATAACCGCAACGGACCGACCATGATTTGAACTCGGGCTACGTTGTTTGCGAATCCAACACTTAGTTCATACGGCTACCAGCACATGACATATTTGCGTGAATTTTATCAATGCAATGGTAAGAAAAAGTCGCCTCTGTGACTGTGTGATGCGTATTCAATGGCACAGAAAAATAATAATGATGTTTTAATAGTAGTATAGTAGTAGTGTAGTGTGTGTTATCTGTGGAATGTGGATACTCATACACGCGCACACATACGCACGGAAGTATCGTGCTCGCTCGGTTCGTAGAAATGTAATCTTTAGCGTTCTTATGGACTTCAACGGAAATCCATATTCAACCTACCCTCTCAAGTTTGAAAACTAACACATAGATAATCAAATATTTATAAATTGATATTCAATTTTAATATCTTCATCTCTTTAAAAGAAATTATAAATTATTTTAATGTATGAAGAAACAAAAAGAAAGTACAAAAATAAGCATTAATTAAGCATTAATCATTTGAAGCTCAGCGGCGCCATCTATTAACAGTATAATGTAATGTTGTCGATAGCAACATTTCAATCTGGTTTTACGCTAGATGGCGTCATTTCTCGCTTCACACGATTTTTTTTCTGTAGCTCCTATGCACTTTCGCATTTGGCCGTACATAACATAATCAGCCTTATATTGTTCCCACTCCTGGGACTATGGCCTCCTCTCTAGGAGAGGGAATGGGCCATAATTCACCACGTGGGCCCATTGCGGGTTGGTGAATGTCACATGTCTTCGAATTTTTCGTTTTAAGACATGCCGAGTTTACTCACGATGTATTCTTTCACCGTTTTGAGAGCAGTGGTGATGAAATAAATTACACAAAGTAATGCGCCTGGCTGGGTTTGAACCCGTGACCTACAATTCGTAAGTCAAGTAAGTAATTTTAAGCATTCTGATGTAGTATTAGACTGCTTAAAATTACGTTTCATTTTTAGTCGTTTTTTGCGGCTGGTTTTTTTTAACACTGACAAATTTTTATTAAAGCCTTTAAATCAAACTTAGAACTGATATATTATACACTTGTACAATATTATCACAAGTCTTTAACGCAAGTCTAGCTTTTTTAGGTGGGTAATCATTATATTAGTTCTGCTGCTCTAGGACGGAGAGAGAAGACTTGTCCACGTTTCTGGACACAGCTGCGTCCTTCATTTGCCCTTTGCGTTCTAGGGCCATGGTAAATCTTTCAATCGTTCCCGCTATGAAGGTCTAGCTGATGTGGCAATAATCTCGTCTTGTTATAAATTCATATCAAGTCATAACTCCATAATAAATCGTTGCGTGCATTCTGACCGTTTCATAACAAGGTTATTCATCCATTACTTTATTTACCTGCATTATCAGAAAATGGTTAGCGGGTTGCATTTGTACTATAAGGTAAGGCAACTAAAAGAAGCCATTTATGTGGGATTATTTGATAACAGGATTTTTGTGATATAAACTAGTGCTTGACTGTACACATCCCACCTGATGGTAAGCAATGATGCAATCGTTGATGGTGAAATGCACTAGTTTATAAGACTTATTCACTTTAGTCTTGAAGACATCTAAATTATAATCAGACGGGTAGACCGCAGCAGGCAATATTTATAAGTACTGCGATATTACAGAAAATATAAAACACAAAGAAACCAATAAAAACCTAATTTCGAAAAAAGAATAACGTACCTTTAATATAAAGTTTATTTGAACTTACAATTCCAAGTCAATTTAAAGATATAACACTTCAAAGCAACCCGTTAAAAAAACGGCAGTTTCATACTTTAACCCCTATTATTTAATACACCAATACGCTCTTTACACCACTTATAAAATATCATTACGTCATCGTACCTGAGCTACAATATTGTCATTATGTCACCATACCTGAGCGGTGATATTGTCATTACCTCAACATCTGGGTAGTATTGCGATAATGCCGCGATATTACTGTCGCAGCGGCCATTGTTTAGCGCGGTATTAAAGTTTCAAGTAGGAGATCAAGCTGCAAGATAAAAGCGATGAGCGGAGATAAAAAACTAAATTCCAGATAATATTCGTAGAATCAGTTACTACCTTCTGCCAGCAGCTTCTTTCGCGTGAAAGTAGGTTTCTCCATACAAACTTTGGACCCCCATTTCATCTCCTTAGGGGGTGAATTTTGGAAAATCCTCTCTCAAAGTTTTTTTTTATAGGTGGGAAAATCATCCGATGATATTCCCCGCTCTTGGACGGAGCGAGAGGGCATATCAGACTTTTACTGACTAAAAACCCACTCCTGTTCCTTCTTTGCCTTCGTCCCAGGGCCCAGTTTTCCTTTCAGAAACAAACCCTTAGCCCCAGTAGGCTTCGCCCTGCTGGGCCCCTACGGTTGACTGACATCTCTTTGAGGCGCGCGTAGTACAGTATACGCCGCCGACGACTTGGGCTCAGTCCGGACGGTTACCGGACGATAGGACGGCGAGCTACCCATTGCTCGCCGTCCGCAAGCCCGCGCCTACGGTGGCCGAAAATTGGCATTGGGATCCCGACGGCTGGGATGTGAGGGCTACGCTGTCGCGCGTGCACGTGCGGCCTTCTTTGCTAGCATTACTGTTTCGCAGAAGGAGGCGACCGTCAGCCACTTCTCACTTCAGACCATGGCCTATCCTCTCTTGCTTGCCTTCGTCATAAAAGGAAGATTTATGCAAAATTTCACGTTTCTAGTCCCAGTAGCTTCTTTTTTTCTTTACAGAGCGATCGCAAGTTTAGTGCAATGTTCGCTAAAATTTTGATTATTTACTCTTTTTCATGTTATAGAAAAATAACCTGTAGGTACTTTAGATTCATCACCATAACAAAACAAGTCATTGGTCTGTTGAACACACCAAAATAACCCAAAATATTCCAAACCAAATATTTAAGTTAAAATTGAATTTGTAACAATAAGTGATGGATGGAAGGGTCTTTTGTGGTACTTTTTTAAGTCATCTTAGTGTGAAACAAATTTTTTAGAGGTATGCAAAACAAAAAACCGGCCAAGTTGGAGCCGGACTCACGCACGAAGGATACTTTACCACCGTCTATCTAACCCCACTATCGAGAAAAAAACAGCAAAACAAATCGCGTTTGTTGTATGGGAGCCCCACGTAAATATTTTTTTTTTATTCTTTTTTTAGTCTGTTGTCATAGCGGCAACAAAAATACATAATCTATGAAAATTTCAACTGTCCATTTATTATGGTTCATGATATACAGTCTGGTGACAGACCAACGGACAGTGGAGACTTAATATTAGGTTTATACCCTTTGGGTACAGAACCTTAAAAAACAGTGGAAAGTGACTACCAAAGCGAAACTCACAATATATAAGGTAAAAAATCTGATTTCACCCACTATTAAGGTGGACGCTACCTTGAAGCATTCATTTTTAACATGCATACTTTTCGCAGGCTGTACGCGCTCTCTTTTCATTCGTATCTCGAACGGAACCTGCCATGATGCGCTCCCGAGCGCAGTCAGTACTTAGCGCTAAATCCCCTAGGCTCCGTTTAAAGTCTACCTTTTTAAATTGGTTTAAAACTCACTACAGCTCACTGGAGGTAGCTGCAAAGTAGAGGTTACATTTTCTAGGATTATTTTTGGTCGGGTTTGAGTTAATGTGTATGATGGGTTAAACATTAACACCCCCGGAGGCTCTACGCAGGTATAATTCGGTCCATAGGCCTTTATGGAACACTGGTATGGGCACCGTCGCTGCGAAAGCGACCGGTGGCTAAGCTGAACGCATGCCAGAGGGTCATGGCTATCCGGATAGTGCGGGGATATCGCACGGTTTCCCGCGAAGCGGCGAGCCTCCTTGCCGGCCTAACTACCTATTTATAATAAAAAAAATACTAAAAAATAAATATGTTAATAATAATAAAATATAATATGTTATAATATTAGTGTAGTTTCGATTAGAGTATATCTACACATACGAAAACAACGCACAGTTTTTTTTTAAACTTATTAGAGGTCAAAAGATCACTAAGAAAGTAACGAAATACCAAAGTTTAAGACCTTAAGGTAATTTTCTAAATGAAGTTATGTCTCCTTCAGTTGTTCAAGTCGGTCGGGTTTCCAAACTTCGGGGTTTCGTTGGTCGACCTTTGTTTCGTGTTAGTATTCATAAAGTATCTTAGGCATAATAGTTTAGTTGTTTATAAAGTAAATATAAACTTGAAGTCTTGTCTTATATTGTGAAAAGCTGCTTCTATTATGCCTTTTTTTGGGTGGGCCTTCCCAAATCTATGTTAATTTGTTGGATAATGAGGGAACTAGGTAAATATCAAAATAAGCAGGATACAACTCATGATGAAAATCCCGATTCAAATCCCTTCTCGAACCGTCAACATGACTGGTCTAAAATGAAAAGTTGGGACATGGAAATAGTTAGTGCTCTGTAGAGTTATGGCGGTGTTGCCGCCATAAAGTAAACAAACATACCAAACCCTTATAGATTTGTGGTTAGGTTACGTTTTATTTATTAAAAAAAAAATTGATCGTCAAAAATAAAACTAAAACAGTCTGGCGCATTGACGGGGCACGTTAGAGCTGATGCCGGGTATGGCTCTACCGGCAAAATAGAACATACGCCTTTTTTTAGAAGTTAGAAGAACCCTTGGCATTTTTTTTATTGGCAGGTAAAGACGCTTGCAAAAACTTAACTCAGGAATTTCTAGGATTATTATGTATAAAATCAACCTAAATTGTTTGACAAACGAGATATCTGGTTTAAAATTAAACGAAGCTTTGTTGATTGATTAGTTAATCAAAATTATCTTGCCGCACAGGCAAATCCACCCCTCAACAAACCAGCGCCTTAAAACAAAATAATATTGCTCAAATGGTCTCAAATACAAACATAAACAGATGTCAATCAATCTCCTTTGAAGGCTCAAGATATTCAGTTTTCCATTCAACTTAGAACATTCAATGTATTGAGTCTTTTCTCAACATAGAGAGGTTGATTTCCTGCATTTTACATGGAACGACTGCCTATCCTCCTATCCTGTATAGAGAGCACTGGTGGCCTAGTGGTAATGGCACTGACTTACGAGTTGTAGGTCATGGATTCAAACCCAGCCAGGTGCCTTATTTTATATAATTTATTGCATCTCCACTGCTCTCAATACGGTGAAGAAAAACATCGTGAGGAAAGTGGCATATCTACCAAACTGAACTGAGCCTGCGTGGTGGATTACGAGCCATTCCCTCTCCCAGAGACGACTTTTGGTTAAACAAGGCTACACCTTGCTATGTGTGCACAATTATTAAGTGTTAGTGTGTAGTGATATTTTAAAATAGTACAAAGAAGTCTTTCGGTGTAAAAATAGTAACCCATCCTCTGCGCAACCTCGGCAAGTGTTACTTGACTTGAAAGATCGTCTCGGGTAGTGAATATTACTTAGCCACAAGCTCATCTCACAACATAATGGTATATTCAGAGGCTCTATTAAGCTGGCTAAGAACCTTATTTATCTCCAAGAGCCTGGTAATAGGCTGTAAGGGAGAGATTATGGTGGTGAAGTGTCAATAGGGTTGTAATGTGTTAAGACGTTGTTCAATTTATTTGAAGGGATGTGCTAGGGGATATCGGTGGCTTGGAAATTATGATTGTGTATTAATATTTAGAGTGGGTCTTGAAGATAGGTGAGTTAAATGTAGATCAATCAACTTATTAGGTCGTTATGTTGTTATGAAACTTTTCCGTGAATGGACCTCAAAGCCAAAATGTCAAAATCATAGAGTTTTGTTATCTCACAAGCTTTGATGAATCAAAGCTTGTGAGTTTTATGATAAGGAGTGAGAGAAAATAGGAGACGGTCAAAGGAGATCCTTTGCTCACATTACAGCTTCGCAGGAGGAGGTGACCAAAGCCATGAGACGGAGACAAGCCTCACGCCTCGACCCCCACCGTAGACGCCCTGGGTGATTCCGGGCCCAGACAATTTCCGGCTACTGTAGGCGTGGGCTTGCGAACAGCTAGCAATAGGTAGCTCGCCGTCCAGCCGTCCAGTAAGGACCAAATTTGTTTCTATGCCGCGTTGTATTCCATGCGCGCCTCAAAGAGATGATAGCAAAATTAACGGGTTCAGTTAGAGTCGACGCCTGCCAGGGCTGTGGATTGTTCGAAAGAGTTAGCATAGCCCTAGCAAACCAGCCAACTAAAGGAACACTACGGGTGTGTAAAAATCTAACATTCCCTCCTGCCCCACGCTAGAAGTCATTTGAAAATTTCCCACGTAAAAGAGGACCTTAAGCCCAATATCTATTAATTTACTTTTAATTACTTTTACGCCTTTCGTATATACAACTCAACCCTAAGAATAATCAAAAGGCGGCCCGTATAAAGTAAATTTCGATCCGCGATCAAAATCAATGATCGCGATTCAGATTCATAATATACGAATTAGACTGACAGATTGATCATCAAAAAATATCTTGATATTTTGAAATCCAGATTGCAATCCGCTGATCGCGATCGAGACTGATCATGTAAGCGCAAGATCGCTCAGTACACGCTGTGCGGTCTTTGAAAATGGACGACGATGACACGCGCTCGTCGTCACCGCCGATTGAACGTATTCACCTTCGCTTCCACAGTTGGAAAAAGAATTCATCATCCTTTTATAAACGTTACTCGAGCTATGGAATGCCCAGCATAAATATTACACTAACAAATATAGACAAGCTGAATACGAAAAGTTACTTGATGTTTTCAAAAAAATCAAGCCACTGGCAACTGTATTTTCTTGCATCATTTTAAATGATGTCCGCAAGAAAATAAATAGCTTCAGATCACAGTCTAACGACCGCGATCGAGATTCGACTATACTTACGCCCCCGCCAAATCAAACGCGTAGCAGATAACTTTTCTGCTACGGCGTAGCAAAACCGCGTAGACGCAACCTACGCCGTAGCAATTTCGTAGCTCTAACAGAACCGGCTTTATTTAGTCACATTTACCTCGTGTCGTGTTGTGACTGCTTCTGTATTCGCTGCAAGCGGCCGATTCACTGTAGGTACTACTTTATAAGGAACCTGACTGCTTGTCGATTTCAATCGAATTTATTTTAATGCGAGCGACGACTGGTTGGAATGTTAGAGGGATTTCGTCCAATGGATTACTTGAAACAGTTTTCAGGGTTTAAATAAAACTTGTGTTAGTACGAAGTATATTTGGAGAATTTTAAAAGTTTTAAAAGTTTTTTTAAGGCTTGTGCTTTGATAATTTTTTTTTTTTGTCTTTTAAGCTTACCATCACATCAGGTAGTAGTCGAACACGAGTCTATACACAATAAAACACAGTAGAGGTCCGATTGCGAAAATTGGTTCACCGATAGAAAGCTGCTTTATTCCTGAGTGACATATGCAAAATTTTATGTATGCGGGCGAAGTTGCGGGCAAAAGTAAATATATCTACAAATTATGGAGACGACAAAAGTTATTATCATCATTTTAACTGAAAAACATCCACTGTTGGACATATGTCTCCCCAAATGTCGCCACAACGACTGGCCCTGTGCGTCTTGCATCCAGCAGACTAACATCGGTACACCTTTTATTTTTCGGTGAGAAAATCATCTAATGACATCCCCCGCTCTTGGGAGGAGCATGAGATAGTGTCAGACTCTTACTGACTAAAAACTCACTCCTGTTCCTTCGTCGCCTTTCGTATCAAGGCCGATTGTTCCTTTAAGAAACAGCCTTTGGCCCCAGTAGGCTTCGACCCTGCTGGGCCCCTACGGTTTACAGACATCTCCCTGAGGCGCGCGTGGAACATTACGCGCCGTCGACAGTTTGGGCTCTGTCCGGACGGTTAACGGACGGTCGGACGGCGAGCAACCCATTGCTCGCCGTCTGCAAGCCCGCGCCTACGGTGGCCGGAAATTGGGATCGGAATCCCGGTGGCGGTTGGGGCGTGAGGACCGTTGCCTCACGCGTCCGGCTCTTCCTTTGCTAGCATTACTGCTTCGCAGAAGGAGGCGACCGCCTGCCACTCCTCCTCGCTCCGAATTATGGCCTGTACCAAGGCCCGGCGCGAGAGATCACTGCCGCCGATCGCCCCTACGAGGACACGACAATGCTCTGCCCATGATTTTCCAGTACTTTGTCCTCCGATACGTGATCGCCATATGAAAACATAAACGATAAAAATACATTTAATTTACGATTACGGTTTACAATTGTCCAATTTTTCTTGAATACATTCTACCGTACATAAACTTAGGCAATGTTGTACACCATAAAATCACGTTTGTATGTATACCCCGAAGGTTATGCAGTAGTGTGCCTATTTTGATGGAACGATTGGCGCTGTTTTAAGTGCCGTGGGTTCAGGAATATGCCTGAAAAAACATTAGTTAACTAACCATTTTATGAAGAAATATACAAAAATAGAATGATAATCGAGAAAACAATACCAAAATTGGTAGGAAAGTGAACGAGATATTGAAACAAATATATGTTATCTGTCTGTCTCTTACAGACATCATTTTTATGGCGATCGTACGGGTGTCATGGCCGTGACGTTAAAGACTATGTCGGACTCCTCTTTCATAATAAAAGCGTTGTAGCTTTATAATTTTGTTGTTTATAAAGATATTTTTTTTTCATATTTATTTACCAGAACTAAAAAGCATAAAGGCTTTTGAACCCTATCAGCAATGTTGATCGTATCTGTAACCTCGAAATGCGATTCGTAATAAGGCGTGGTTTATCGTGTGAAGGGTATAGACACTCGTTACAAATCAAATCACTTAATAATAGCTCTACACTATATCTTACTTTTAGTTCTCATAAAATAATCACCGTGAATAAATCACCACACAATAATCATTACTACAAAATAGGCAACACAATAAGACACTCCACTGAACGCGTAGTGAACACATGTATCTCCGACCGGGGTGCAGTTAATACTGCGCCTCCGCCGTCGATCTACATTCCGCCAGCACCCAGTGTTGCGTCAGAGTGTCGTGACCAGTCACGTAACACACGTCACTGTAAACCACTAGCGCCATCTATGATATCTTTTGAAAACTAAAGCGCCGTCAAGTATTTAACTTAGCCTTCAATTTAGCAAATAAAAAAATTGCATGCATTTTTTATAATTGTTCTGGGTCTGGGTATCTCTGTAGGTTTACATGTTTGAACACAATCAAGATACAGGAGTCCTTGTGTGCAACAAAAAATGAAAAAAAAAATTACGCTTCCATACTTCGCCATTACTACATAATATTAAGAAATCCCGTCACACCATCTTCCACTCCATCCCACACCTAACCAATCTGCCTTCAAAAGGAGCAGTTGCTCGTCTAAAAGCCTCTTACGATCACCCAAACAAACATCACAATCTCAACGCAACAGTGTCGCAACTGTCGCCATATTGTGTGCCACCGTCTGCCGTCAGGCGTTCGCGTGACTGACCGCAAATTGCTTTATGCAAATCTTACGAATGAGGCCTTAAACCGAGAGGGGGTGCGGGGGAGGGCTCCCTATTTAACTCCCCTTGTGTCGTTTATATTTCTATTGAGACAAGAATTGGGTCAGTCGGAAAGAGTGTATAGGATTCTGGCTAGTTTGCATACTGACGAGGTTTTTTAGGAGGTAAAGTTTCTGTGGGTTTGGGATGTAGGCCTTGATTATCGGAATTTTTTGTAATAAGGTTGCTCTTGATTTTATATTTTTGACAGAATATAATTAGATATAGCCAAAAAATCTCTCAATTTAAATGTAAAATGGTTACAGAATCTATATTCATTTGTTTACTAATGTTTCAACTCGAATTATAACTTTTGTTAGGATATTTTCACAGATCTACAGCACAGTTAGTGCACTGGTTGAGTTATTGGCTGCTGCATTACATGTCGTGGGTAAAATGCGCACACGGTGCAAATATTCATATGGCCTACAGATATTTCTTGCAGATTTACTTCATGCGAGTTTTCATAACTGTAAATGATCCCACGATACAGGAGTAATTCTTATTATAGGGAAAAGTTTTTCATTAAAATAAATAAATAGGTAAATGTCGTACTCAAATCAACAAAAAAAGTTCCTATTGCTAGCATGAGTCGCTAAACCGGGACGAAATTAAATTCGCCCGCGCCCCCGAACAAATTATAAACGTCTTCTCAAACTCTCATGTAGGTCAACAACTTATTAACATTACAGCTTTCATTACCAGATTCTCTTTCCTCATCAAAGTTAATCCGATAGCAGACGCGTTATCATTTTCCTTATCTATTTTCTTAGAACGTTTACAAAAAGCGTACAAAAATCTAATTTTAGCGAATAACCTTCACATTCATAGGTTAAAAGCCGGTGGCTGCCAGACTTTTGTTAATTTATAAAAGCTGATAGTTTGTAACTAATGCTTTATAATTAAGCGAATTTAGGTTGTTATATTACACACCTCGGTTACTTGTTACCTGCCAAAGCCATAATAACTGAAACTTCATAGTATGTTACCTGCTTATCTGTGTTAGGGACATGCACTGACAAACTAACAGCTTTTTTTTTATAAAATCACGAAAAAAAAACACAATTTTCTTGTAAAACCAAAATCAACAAAATTCTCCACAAAACATTTTTCAGCAAAAAATATCAAAGAGATCTTAACACTAAAATTTAAAAAATATTGTGCAGTGAACGAAACGACTTAAACAGTGCCTGAAGTAGTGAAACTGTCCATTTTGATTGTAGTCGGTTTACCAGACGTTTATCGTAGTGTTATGTGTTTGTGTTAGACATGAATACGGTACAGAGCACCGGCGGCGGACATGGCGGGTCCATGAAGAAGGATCACAAACATGAACAGGTCAGTCCTAGTTTTATTTTGTATTTTTACTCTGCTGAGCTTCATATTTTTGTGT
Source organism: Mythimna pallens (assembly GCA_961205895.1). Taxonomy (NCBI): domain Eukaryota; kingdom Metazoa; phylum Arthropoda; class Insecta; order Lepidoptera; family Noctuidae; genus Mythimna; species Mythimna pallens. Next base: position 19,657,848 of record OY540847.1, on the reverse strand, counting down.
ATTTTTAGGTACTTTTAGGGTGAAAAAATCTTTATTTTTTAATGTATTGAGCGCTACTATTTACATACTATGCAATAGACAATTAGCTTTACTAAACCACTTAGTAGATATATATGAACTATACTATGTTTAACACCTTCATAATATATCAAAATGTCGTAGGTACATTTCAGCTTTAATAATATTTAGTCGATTAATTTCTCAAGTAGGTTAAATTTATATCGATTATCTGTGACGTAAATTGTCACTTTTGATGTCAGTGGACATCAATGTGACAACTGCCAACTTATCGGCCATATTTGAATTGAGTGGCTTACTTGATACTCAGCGGTCGATCTGTACGGATTCAATCGAATTATTTCTACGCAATCAATATTTTATTTAAATGAACTTGCACTGATTCTTCATACATGATTATATAAATTTCTTATATCATCATTATCGTCATGCCATTGTCCCATTTTACTTTTGGTCGGCGCAACATGTTTTTTTCCTCCATCCTGTCCTGTCCATCATCAGGCTATCACTAATTCCCTCTTCTGAAAGAAAATATCACTTCTCACACAATCTATCCATTTTTTCTTTGGCCTTTCTTTCCATCTCCATTCATCTACAGGTATATTTCTTACAAAGTAACGAAAAATAATTAATTACACCAAACAAAAATAAAATGACAAATTTTGTGATGCCCATGATCGAAAATTTATAGTGTCGAAACACTAATTATCTATTATATTTCGATGTTACTACGGATCGGTAGACAACGATCAACAGTTTTACATCACGAAATCTAAACTGAAGCTACCACAGCAATCGGCTGACGATGACGTTGATCATGTATAAAAGATCGATCATTGTGGCAACACTAGAGTTTGAAAAAAAATAATAAGCCAAATGAAATGTTCGAATTTTTAATAGGAAAAAAAAACTTTATTCAGTTTATTTTGACCACTAAAATGATATTTTTTTTTACAAATTCCCTGGATCCCATACTAGGATGCCCTGAAACATAGGAGCCAGTCTCTTCCCAAGTTTGGCAAACACAGTTGGGTACTAACAGAAAAAAGTGAAGAAAATATTTTTTTTGTCTTCTATCTATAATAAAACATTTTGTTACATATTTTGTTGAGTGTAACAGTACAAAAGGAGGATTGTCTTTTACATGATGATGCAAGCTACCTTTTAAATACCAGTTTTAACTTGTTTGTACTGGTGAAAAACAAATAACATCAATTTTTAATACCATTTTGTAATTGGGAAGAAGATATCTCATAACATGAAAGTTATCGTAGAAGCAAAGACGGAGAAGTTTCTTGAAACTAATTTATTACGCGTTCGCTTGCTCATACGATGCTGTTTTATTCAAACTTTGAACATACAGAACTTATGGACGAATTTGATTCTTTCCAAAATAGCTGCACTTTTCAAATAAATGGTGCGTGTTATTTGAAAATTGCAGCTATTTTGGAAACAATCAAATTCGTTCATAAGTTCATTTTCCATTTTGAAACTTACAATGTGAATAATGTAATATTTTATAAATGTAACAAACAAATAAGGGCGGCGCCTTCAAATTAGCCGCAAAGTGCCGCGTGACGGCAGCGCGGCTGCAGCGCAGCAGTCGCGCGTTTTTAGGGTTCCGTACCTCAAAAGGAAAAAACAAAACCTTTATAGAATCACTTTGTTGTCCGTCTGTCTGTCTGCCTGTCTTTCTGTGTGTCTGTCTGTCAAGACCCTTTATCTCGGGAACTCGCAAAGGTATCGAGTAGAAATTAAAACCATATACTTAAATCTGCGGTTCCTTAAAACTGTGAAAAAATCAAACTTCTGAGTTAACGAAAAAAAGATACGGCCGTTTATGTCGCAAAAAACGTATATTTTGACTCCCTCAAGGAAATCAAAATTCACATGGTACTTCCCGTTGACCTAGAATCCTGAAATTTTGCATGAAGCAAGGTCTCATAAGACAAGTATAGGAAAAAATCTGAGTTCGACTCGCACTTGCCCGGTTTTTATTTATGTAGAATAACAAAACAGCGCGGCGGCGGCGCGTTGCTGCCGTCGCGCGGCATTTTGTAATTTGAAGGCGCTCTTATAGTGGAATAGGTAAATAGTGAAATAATGGATTAAAATATCGTTTCCGCATTTCTGTCTTGTGACGTCAGAATGATGATAGCAGTGCGGTCTCTCTTTAGCATAGATATTAAAACGTCTACGAGAAATCGAGAACAGAAATCTTTTTAGTTTCAAACTTATTTCAAGGATTTAATTAATTTCAGTATATCCTAAGGTTGTCTGGTAGATATCGCTGTCAGCGATAAGACCGCCATTGTATTCATAGATTTCAGTTAGTGTAAAAGTTTTGTTACTATTTTGGTGTACAATAAAGTTTATTCTATTCTATTTCATAAAAAGAAAAACGGACTCGCGCTCTGAGTGTTCTCCACAAACTAACCTATGAATTTTTTTTTTGTGACGTAACTACAAATTTACATTATTTTAATTTTTTTTGTATAAGTATGGTTTTAATTTCAACCCGATACCTTTATGCGTTACCGAGATAAGGGATCTTGACAGACAGACAGACAGACAGACGGACAACAAATTGATCCAATAAGGGTTTCGTTTTCTCTTTCTGAGGTACGGAACCCTAAAAAAAAGAAAACAATCAGAAATCCTACTGTGTTTATGCCATCATTACTGCTAATATGTAAAATAATGACAAGCATTAAGATCACGTTGTAAAAAAGAGATAGTGCTATCCATCCTATATAGTTCCGTCTCACTCTATGTAAACATGGAAGCGTAAGAAGGCTCAATGAGTAATCAAAATATCAGAAACTCGCCGACGTGATGTTATTCCGAGAGTGATTTTAAATGAATTTCCATTCAATCGCCAAATTGTTGGTCCATTCACATCAACAAATCTGACAGAGTGCCAGCAGTAATTAGGGAAGAGCTTGTAAATCGTCGAGCAGTCTTAATTCAATTCTCGCTAGACAGAGTTATTAATAGCTCAGGACGAGTTCCAAGGAAGGACTTATCATTACTTAAGTTGTCACTTTTCATCTTTTCAGGAGAATGTTAAGTAAATATTTATAAATTATTCATTACTTAGAATTTTTTTTATACAGTTTCTTCTTTTAAATTATTTTCTATTTTTGTATACTCGAGAGACGAAAAAAAATTTACTTTGTTTAAAAAAAAAAAATAAGGTTCTAAAAGCTTAAGGCTACGACGTTACAATGCGACAGTAATACAGTGTCTTAGAAGAAGAAAATAAACATAAATAAATCACTCTTAAGAATAGCCATAAAGATTGGGAGGACGTACAACTCGTCCTGATGAAGTAACGAGCAAACACTGGTCATTCACGTGTGACCTGGATCAAACCTGAACAGTAGTCTGCTCTTGCACTGTACTCAGAGGAGGTGATGAAGCTAGCATGGTAACGTCATCGTCGGGTACATAATATGTGATGATATTTAATGGTTTAATATGAAACTTATTTCTCATGAAAAACTTATTATTTGAAAATAGTTTGTATAGTCTCTGTTTCAACTTTTCCCTAATTTTCCCTTCTCTCCAATTGTTACCAATTTTTTATAAAACCTTTACTTCTTCATACAGTGTCTACATTTCTATTTTTTTTACAACTCTCCTTTCGCAGATATGCTGGAAGAGATTTCTTTAGAAATAAGCATCACCTTTGTACCATTCTTCTGTTCCTCCTTTTTTATTATTATGTGTATATAAATTGTTAAATAAATAAATAAAACCTTTTCACCAATAGTCAATGATCTCAAATTCCTTTTATTTCTATTATAATACGACTGGCTAACCATTTGTCTCTCCCGCAACATATTTCTCTAACTAGTGCAAATATGTGGCATAAAATTTATTGACCACATTGGCACAATCCCCCTCAACTTTCTATTAAAGAAGTTCTCAGCAGGCGAAGAAATATCTTGCGAAACACGTGTATTTTTATACTCCAGCATAGCTAAATATGGATCCTTATTTTCATAAAAACACTTCTTTAGTAAATTTGTAACTGTCTGTATAGTCCTTTCAACCATACCATTTGACTGAGGGTACTCGGACTTGAAAAAATATGAGTAATATCCCATTCCCTAAAAATTTTAGCAAACCACTCACTTGAAAACTGCAAACCTCCATCACTGAAAATAGTCTTTAAATTATTAATAACAAACTCACTAGACGTACAAGTAAGTAATGAAAGCTCAGGAAATTTCGAAAAATAATCAAAAACTAAAAGATTTCCCATTGACTTCAAATAAATCACCTGCACTTTTTTTCACACAAAATACGGAACATCATAGCTAATTAGGATCCCCTTGCGATTGTTATTGCTAAATAATCTGCAAGTTTAGCACGAAACGGTTTTTGTAATACCTAAATGGGGATAATACAGACGACCAAGCATTTCCTTTCGAAGCTTAACAGGTACAACAACGCAATTATTCCTAAAAATTAAGTTTTTCTTCCAAGTCAAATAATTCCTGACTGTCCAATACTTCCTGATCAATTCAGGTAGTAAACGTTTATGAGAAGGCCAACCTTTCACAATATTTTCTCTTCTCTGCTAACCAAAGGCGCATGATCGACGGGAAGATACGTATACGTTATTATTACGCTAAATAGAACGGATTTAGAAGCATAAGCAACAGGTAAATTGTTCTGTAAAAAAACCGCTCCATACACTCTTTAGATGCATCCACTGACAATATAACAGGCATATTCTCAACGAAGAATTGCAAAACAGGACCGGAAGCTAACTTTTCTTTTAAATTATAAAAAAATTTATCATGCTCTTCACACCATGAGAAAACAACATCTTTTTTCAATAAATTCCATAACGGTGAGTTAACTGAAGCAAAATCCTTTAAAAATTTAGAGACGTAATATTAATAACACCTAAAAATCTCTCTAACTCTTACCTGTTTCTTGGACTTTTCATCGAAATAATAGGCTGAATTCGACTTTTCTCTAATGTTAAACCCTCTACACTGATAACGTGTCCTAAATACTTATCCTGAGTAAATTAAATTTACATTTATCCTTATTCAGTTTCACATTTTCTTATCAGAGCCTTTCCAAAACGGCTCTTAATGTCATGTTCTTCTTGCGGGCAACCCCAAATTAAAATATTATCTATAAATACCACAGTGCCTTCCAAATTCTTTAAGATTTCCCGCATTCTCCGCTGGAACACTTCAGAAGCACTACAAATATCAAATGACATTCTTGAAAACTTGTACCTACCGAATGGAGTGTTTAAAATTAAAGCTAGCTTCGGAAAGCTTAATATTCCAGAACAAATTTTAACGTCTAACGTACTAAATACAGAAGAAGAAGCACCCGCTAATTTACTTGTAACTTCTTCGAAAGTAGGCAAACTAAAGTGCTGCCTTATAATTAACTTATTAAGATCTTTCGGATCATTATACATAATCGGAGATCGCAATTGGGCTTATGAACGATTACTAGTGAATTCACCCATACTGTTGGATGGGTCACCCTGACTATGACGCATAAATTTTCAATTTCGTCTTCTTCTTTCGTCGTTCTAGCTTTTCTTTTAAAACGAGGTTGGAAAGCTAGAGGAACCTTTCTAAAAGCATGAATAATTGGAGTAGCATTCTCATTAATCCTTATATCGTACTCCCCACTTACACAACCTTTTCAAACATTCACAAATCATTAATAAAAAATAAATTGATACTTTTCTCAATAACTCGCAAAAGTGACACAAGTTTTAACTCCATATGATATATTATAATACATATCATGCTTATTAGGGTATTGCAATCATAAAGTAATATAAATTAGTTGCTAAAAAAATAAAACATTTTATGTTTTTGTATTGTATTGTACAATTAAACCACTTTTTGTTGCAATTTATTCGTTTTTGTGGGTACATCCACAAAAACGAAAGTTACATTTAAAGCTTCCCCAGGCTCTAAAGACATCCTTTTATCGACAAATTATCCTAAAACCTGCGGATCTTGTCGGATACGTTTGACAAGTCATTAACGAGCGAACCATTATTCTTTTTTTTTTAACTTAAAGCCTTCTTTTGAAAACAATACGAACCGGTTTTTGGCTTGAAGAAACTTCTAAAAATATCCGTCTTTTGTTCTTTATTTACTCGCAAACCAGTGGCAGTGTTCCGCTTTGGAAAACGGTTCAAGGTAGCTTTGAAATATTTGTAAAGAACAGGAAAATATTGAACAGATCAAATTTTGCTTCATTTTTAGGGTTCCGTACCCAAAAGGCGAAAGGGGACCCTATGGTCCCGTTTCACCTTACGGAGTCTTAGTAAAAGTACTAAGACTGCTGTTCGTCTGTCTATCTGTCCGTTTGTCACAAGACTGTATCTCATAAACCGTGATAGCTAGACAGTTGAAATTTTCACGGATGATGTATTTTTGATGCCGCTATAATAAAAAATAATAAAAAAAAAAAACAGAATAAAATAAATACCTATCTAAGGTGTCTCCCATACAACAAACGTGATTTTTTTGCTCGTTTTTTGCTACGAACGGTACAGAACCCTTCATGCCTATGCTTCCTATTCGAACTTGGCTGGTTTTTGTTATTCTTAAAAGGATCTGGAGACTACTCTTTACTAAAGATACTTTCAGAAAAATAATTTCAAATGCAATTGATTAAATAAACAAGGAAACGTAACGATTCTGCCATTGTTCAATAGAAATAATGAAAGCTGTCATTTAACTGTCAGCTGTCATTTGGTAGCTTTTGTTTGAAATGACAGCTTGGAACTTCTGATTGCCTGGTAAAATAAAGACGGAACTCAATGGTAGTAGCGACTGTAGATACCATTTATTTGGCACTATATTGACTTGGTCTACACTGTAATCTCATAATTAATGTTATTATAAAGAAATGTGGTAAAAATCAATGTTTTTTTTGTAAAATAGTTATCGTGGAGTTTCTGGCCAGCTTTTCTCCATAGGAAACGATCAATTGGAACCATGCAATAACTTGTGTTTAGCGTTGTTACACAACTTGCGTCACAAACGATTGTCATCAATTCATTCCAAAATATGAATTTTATTTCAAATAGGCCTTATTTTTCGGTGGGAAAATCATCTTATGACATCCCCCACTCTTGGGCGGGGCGGGAGATAGACTTTTACTGACTAAAAACCCACTCCTGTTCCTTCGTTGCCTTTCGTACCAGGGCCGAGTCTTCCTTTCAGAATCAGACCCTTGGCCCCAGTAGGCTTCGACCCTGCTGGGCCCCTACAGTTGCTGACATCTCCTTGAGGCGCACGTGGAACAGCACGCGGCGTTGACGACTTGGGCTTGGTCCGGACGGTTACCGGACGGTCGGATGGCAAGCCACCCATTGCTCGCCGTCCGCAAGCCCGCGCCTACGGTGGCCGGAAATCGGGATCGGAATCCCGGCGGCGGTTGAGGCGTGAGGACCGCTGCCTCACGCGATCGGCCGCCTCCTTTGCAAGCATTACTGCTTCGCAGAAGGAGGCGACCGCCTGCCACTCCTTCTCGCTTCGGACCATGGCCTGTACCAAGGCCCGGCGCGAGAGATCGCCGCCGCCGATTACCCCCACGAGGACACGGCGTTGCTCTGTCCAAGCGGGGCACACCTCCACCGTATGCTCTACCGTGTCCTCCGGGCGGTCCACACAGTGGCGACACCCGGGCGTCGCTTCCGCACGAATCCGGTGCAGGAACTTCCCGAACTTACCGTGTCCGGTGAGGACCTGCGTCATGCGGAAGGTAATGACACCGTGTTGCCTTTCCAGCCACATTTCAAATAGGCCTACAAGCGCACTTTAAATTGCCAGAAGCAAACAGATAGAAAACTTCACAAAAATTCTTGTATTATATATTGCGTACATTCGCTTACCATTAATTGAACCTATTTTTTGCATTTCAAAGACCCATTTGTTCGTTCTAAACACACGTTGGCTCATGTCTGCGCCATATTTTGTTTCATAATAAAGGACATCTCCCATTTCGCCTCTAGAGGCTGACACACTAGCTGCCCGTGTAATTGGGTGCTTTATGGCAATTAAGTGAACCGGTCACCTGTGTGAAATGTTGGGTTCTGTTCATATTTGCGAAGCAATGTGTTACGTATGTATCTCGTGTGTGTTTATAGAATATTTGCGTAACGAGGTCTCTGATTTGCAGGAGATCAGTGTAGTTAGGATCATCATAACAATAATTTTAGCCGAAAGACGTCGATCAGGTTCTCGCGAACTACACCAGGTTGTTGTTCCATCTTGTGGGAGGCCTTCCAATGCTGAGTCTTCGTAAGTGGTCGCCACTTCAGAACCTTTTAGCCCCATCGACCATCTGTTCTGCTAGCACTATTGCGTCTCAATTTGAATTTTAAAAAGATTCACTTAAAGTAAAGAGTGTTTCAGTGTTCTAATTATTTCAAATGCTGCATTTAAAACATTACTTCTGTTCCAATCTTTCGGAACACTAAAATGTTTCGGAACAGTGAGTCGGTTCAGTAAAGAGTTACATACTCTTAGCTATTAGTTGTGGAGCTAGATCAGCACCAAGCCAAATATTTTTATCTTTATTCGCTACTTACGCCAGACTTGCCTGCATAGCGTTTAACAATAAATGTCGTCTTACTGAGTTCTAATATGATGGGAAAAAAAATTTATTACATTTCAAACAGTATCCCATGATAGATGAGGCTACTTTAGCTAGTCTGAAACCTTGTTGAACTATGACCTAAGTTTCTAGACCTAAGTTCTTGAACCAAAATATCAAAAAGACTTATGTTATAAATAACCTACAAGCTAATAATAAATCGTATCATAAATCAACGCAATAACTCGTCAGCCTATTCCTCCTTACACACTAAACAAATATATACGGCGGCCATATGCAAAGCACGCCAAATTTCGACGGTAGGGATGTCACAGAGGAAGTCTTAGTGCCACTAAAACTAAATTACAGATTACTAATTCAAATAGCGGCATAGCCAACACTTAATTTAGATTGCATATAGATATGGTACTAATTGTTCTTGTGATATGGTAATCTTATGCATTCGGGTATGTTATCTGAGTTGGTTGGCGTGGCTTGAATTGGCAGCCTATCAAAGGGAATGTTCGCAATGAGCCGGATTGACAAAGAGAAGGCGAAATGAAAATGTCAGCGAAATGTGTGTTGTTTCAGTGTTGGGGTGTTTTTGTGGCCAAAAGTTTGGTAACTAGGTACGTGGGCTTTAAATGGAATGAGAATTTTGACTCTTTGAGTTAGAATTTGTTGGTGAGCGCGTGCTAAGAGAGTTTTTGCAACGATCCTACTAGCAATTTAATTGTGAACCATACACGGCTGGCACTTTAGATGGATGATCTTTTTATGCTCTAGAGTGCAGTGGGAGGTTATGTCAAACTTTTACTGACTAAAACCACCGGGTTTTAGTCAGTCAGCCGTTCCCTCGCGCGTGAGGTCGCTTCCTTTGCATTACTACTTTGCACGTGGAGGCGACTGCCTGCCGCTCCTCCTCGCTTCGGACCATGGCCTATACCAAGGCCCGGTAAATGAGATCGTTGCCGGCGATCGCTCCCACGAGGACACGGCGGTGCTCTGCGCAAACGCGGCTCACCTCTACCGTATGCTCCACCGTGTTCTCCGGGCGGTCTACACAGTGGTGACACCCGGGCGATTCTTCCACACGAATTCGGTACAGGAACCTCCCGAACTTACCATGTCCGGTAAGGACGTCATGATTTCTTTCCAGCCAGTCCTCAAAGTAGAAACTTAATTCCATGATTATGGCGTGCCCATCTTTTTATGCTCTAATACATAACCATGGTTAAAGATGATTAACCATGGTTGGAGATGGTTTGGTAAAGATGGGCACGCTACCTCAAAAAAGGGTTCTTTTTTTAAGATGTCAAATTATCAAATAACTTTCCCCGCCCGGGAAAGTTATTTAGTTAAGCGAGTTTCAGAAATGTTAGAATTTTACTGCCTACAACTCACCTGCGTTCCTTCAGTTGCCCTTTGCGTTCCAGGGCTGCAGTGACCCTTTCAAATATAGAATCTGATCCTTGGGATGATTTTCGACTTTCACGTGGACGAAGGTACTGGCTTACTAAAGAAATAGACTAACTTAATATAATGATATAAGTTAAACAGTTAATATGTGTTTTGTACTCATTATTACCAATCCTCCTCAATCATTAAAAGGCAGCATCATTGAAGACCAAAATGAATCAAACCAACCCAATACACGTACTTTGTTTAACATGATGAGCATTGGCTAGTTCGCCGTCCAACCGTCCGGCAACCATTCAGACCGAGCCCGATTTTTCTACGGCGCGTAGTATGCCACGCACGCCTCGAATAGATGTCATCAAAACTGTAGGGTCCAACAGGGCCGAAGCCTACTGGGGCCATAGGTAAACTTCGGAAAGAGAAGGAAAACCCGTGGTTCTGGAACACAAAGGGCTAAGAAGGAACATAAGTGGGAGTTTTGGTAAATAAAAGTCTGACACGCCCTCCTGTTCCGCCCTAGAGCGAAAGAAATCATTGGATGCTTTTCCCCCTAAAAAATCGCGTTACCATTTTGTGTATTTTTTTACTACTTTTTATCTTATTACTCGAGAGAGCACCGCATTGTAAATTACTCCCGTCAGCGTTATATTCCCTCTAGTATTCTGAACATGATCACAGTACATCTACAATTTCTCGAATTATTCCAGGAAGCTATCTACAGCCATTTAAACTGCAGAATTTCAGTCATGTAGCTCGTATGCGTGGGGCTGCATTTCAAATGTTATTTTCTAAGATTTTCTGAACGTGTGCTGAGTGAGAAGTGAAACGATCAGTTTTATCCTTTTATTTGACATTGGTAGGAAAATTTGCAAGAGAATTGATGGTAATGTCAATTTGTGGAAATGTCTAAATGGGATAAGGTTTGATGACGTTAAAAAACTCATATAAGAATGAGAAACATTTTGTCACATACTATGTATGTAGGTACTTCTATAGGTAATTTTATTAGGGTACAAAATCATCATAGGACTGAAAAAATTCGCTCTGAGTCAAGCGAAGACTGACTAAAACACACCTGTGTTACTTTAAGAGCAGGGAATGTCGAAGAGCGGTTGAATGATTTTCCCACCGTAAAAAAAAACCTGTCTTACTTCAGGTTTCCTCTGCGTTCCAGGATTATGGTAACTCTTTTGAACAGTAGCTTTACATCGTATTTCAGTAAGTAATATACGTTTTAATAATAATATTCTACAACTTTCACACAACGCCATCTAGTCCCAAACTAAGCAGAGGTTGTGGTATGAGTACTAGACAACTGATAAACGTACTTATATTTCTAAATACATACATATTATAGATAAATTACTAACCCAAAACCTCTGGCATTGCAGTTAAGGCCACCGACCACTAGACCAACATGCCAATAAAAACGTTGGAACGTCGGAAACTTAAACGGTTTTTCAATTATTGGTTCTTCGATTGGTTCAGTTTTAACTTTTAAATTAAATGTTTAGCACTAATAAGAGTTGGGCTAACAAATCGATACAACAATAAACTTGAAAATTCATCGATAAATTGCTACATAGTTGTAAATTCAACTATTTCGGACACGCTACGCCCATCACTAGCATACGGATATATCGTAATATAGAGCAAGGAAATACAGTAGGTCAACAAATAAAACGATGGCGTACTCGTGCGTATTGTGGTAAAGTATTCCTTATAAGCCGAAAGACGTCCACTGCTGGACATAGGCTTTCCCCAAGCGTCGCCACAACGGCTGGTCCTGTGCATCTCGCATCTATCGCATTCCCGCAACTCTCACCAGGTCATCGATCCACCTGTGGGAGGCCTTCGAACGCTGTGTCTTCCGGCTCGTGGTCGCAACTCCAGAACCGTTTGTCCCCATCGACCCACCATCGAACGGTCGCCATCGATTGTTCTACGAGTAATATGCTGTGCGGGCTACGTCCAGCAAGAGACGTCTTTCGGCTGAAATGATGATGATTATGATTCCTTACAATCACACGAATAAGGCATATCTGATTGGTCTGAAGATGACTTTTAGAGTGATTCAGTACAGTCGTGATGAGATCGTTGTTCTTGCACCTTTGCCCATGTAACCACGACAATTCTACATCGCTACTATCACAACTTCTTTATCTAGTGCCTAGAGGAGCTTTTGGCCGATGAATGATCTTCTTCGAAGGACATGTAAATTCTTTCTATACACATGTATGGAGCGCAAACCTGATTTTTTACACTTTAGTAAAAGTCTACGCTCGAGGTTTGTCCACAAGCCATAGAGCGCAGTATATTGGAGGACACTTCACCCGACCTCTAGAACGAACCACCAAAAGTCCTGCTTCTTTTTAGCGGTATAGATTGCGATCACTTGAGAAATGAAGCAACGTCATACGTCGAACTTGCGCACGAAGAGCCATTTTTAACTACGGGCGGTACTTCCGTATCGCCCGTTGTTAAATATTTTTTTGTTATTTGACGTTATAGCGGCAACAAAAATACATTTTCTGTTAAAATTTCAACTGTCTAACTATCACGGTTCATGAGATACAGCCTGGTGACAGACGGACAGACAGACAGTCGGGCGGACAGCGGACTCTTAGTAATAGGGTCCCGATTTACCCTTTGGGCAAGGAACTCTAAAAATTACGCCTATTCAACTTCACGCAATTTATAATTCCAGTAAGCGAATAAACTGGATCCTCTGCAGGCTTCCATGTATTGTGCAACAAACTCGCGTGCTTTTACCGAAATAAATCAGAATATTTGCATTTTTGTTACTTTAATATACGAGCATATAGTGAGAATATTAATCGTATACCTACTGCCTGCATAGTAAATGGTTTGTAAAACCTCAGGAGACACCTCGCCATATGTTTGGACAGTATGTTCTTCTCTGTCGCGAAAAATTTTGGCACTGTGGACAGAGCTTTATAGCCAGAATAGAAATAGTGACGGATACAACTTGATCATTATTTTGCTACGGCGTTATTTTAAAACTATGATATCTCCTAAGATATTTATCGAAATCAAACGATGTAAATGGTAATTATGTTCAAAATTAAATAATTAAAATGAATATTTAGTTATTTAGATAAGGATTAATACTATGTTTATAAAAACACCTTCGCAGTTAATGCATTATTTTATGACTTTGATTTCCATAAAAAAGGTTATAGTAAGACAATTTTAAAAGATAGACATATGCTGTCCCGGACTTTTTTTTAGAACTTTTAAAGAGGAACAATTTTGTTGAAAATAATTTTTGTGTAACTTTAACCGTTTACGCAGCGCACGCAACTGAAGCTCAATACCCCGCTCCTATTAGTTATAGCGTGATGATATATACCCTATAGCATTTCTCGATAAATAGGCACACACAAACTACACTGCACTGAAAGAATTTTGTAAATTGGACCAGTGGTTTTTGAGATTAGCGTGTTCAACCAAACAAACTCTTCAGCTTTATAATATAAGTATAGATAAAGAGTGATTTGTTTATATGTAGAAGGAAATCTTTTGAAGTAAATACAGTTTGTTGATAAGAAAATTATTTCTCTAACAAAAGCCCCGATGTTGCCATAAGTTGCTTCATATCCCAGAAAAAAAATGGAAATGAAGCCGTAGGAAGTAGCTAGTACCTTACACATACATCTTCTTCTTTCAAGTATGCGATTTTGCTGCAAAACCTCTTTTATTTACGTGCCGTGGTTGTTTACTAAATGTGACATAAAAGTAAAGCTAGGCTACAAGAGATTTGTGTCTGGCTAGAGTCGTTTACTGCGGAAACCGTCGCGGGAAGTTAGTGGTTTTTATGCTCTTACTAGTTTATGGGCAGACGTTTTTAAGGTTTCACCTTAACATAGCATAAGCTTAATAGTATTATCAGCCTTATAATCATCACCGCTGAGATTCAGGCCTCTTCTGGAGAGTGAATGGGTCGTAATCCACCACGCTGGCTCCGTGTGGGTTGGTGGATGTCACATGCCTTCGAATTTTTGGTTCTAGGACATACCGGTTTCCTCACGATGTTTTCTTTCACTGATTGTGAGAGCAGTGGTGATGGAATAGATTACACACAGTAATGCGCCTGGCTGAGTTAGACCCCGCAACCTACAGCGATAGTTGGGACCACTCCCACTCGACACTGCTATGCCTTTTTTTTTTTTTGTTGGAAAATCCTCATGAATGTCCTTCGCCTGGGGCAGACGAAGGGGTCTGTCAGACTCTTACTGACTAAAAACCACCTCGGTGTTCCCTCCCACACTTGGACCGGGGATTGTGGGAGCTGATGCGCCATCCATGATCCCCGGCTAGTGCCGGCCCGCCTACGCGGGCCACCTCAAGCCCGCGGGGAGTGTGAGGTGTCCTCCCCTCGCGACGTCCAATAGGGGCGCGCGTGTAACACTACGCGCCGCCGCCTCGGGTCTTGCTGGATGGGGGACGGTGGACGACCCCGAGTCCACCGTCCCTCCGGACCTCTTTATGGGGGCTGGAAGAGGGCGTTGTCTGCCCTCCGCCGACGCCCGGTTCGCCTGCTGCGGCACGGAAGAGTGGCCACGGCCTCCCTCTCCTTCTCCGCAGCCTCCTTCTGCGAAATTATGGTTTCACAGAAGGAGATAACCGCATCCCACGACTCGACGCCCCCGACCATCGAACGAACGACGGCCGGCAGCGACAGGTCGGGGCCCACTTCAGATACAAGGACACGGCGCTGCTCCTCCCATGCGGCACACTCTGCCAGTGTGTGTTGCGCCGTGTCCTCGCGACAGTCGGTGCAGTGATGGCACCGAGCGTCCGGCTCCCTGTTTATGCGACACAAGTACTTCCCGAAGCAGCCATGCCCCGAGAGCATCTGCGTCGCCCTAAATGACAGGGAGCCGTGCTTCCTCCCGAGCCATTCGTCGAGTACTGGTCGGATCGCATCAACGGTGGTGAAGCTGGCGGTAGGGCGCAAGAAGCCTGTCCCGCCATTCCGCCACCATGACCTCTTGGAGCTGAGACCGACGCAGCTCGATCTCGCGCTGCATCGGTTCAACACCCCGCGTCCTCATCTCCTCGCGCCACCGGTACAGGACGGCGAGGACTCTCTCTCCTGCAGTTCCCAGGGCGGAGATCCGGCCAGTGCACAACCCGCCTCGTAGGAGATCGTACGATACCCCCTGATAGCCCTGACGGCCATCGCCCTCTGCGGGCGGTGGATGTCACATGTCTTCGAATTTTTGATTCTAGGACATGCCGTGAGGAAACACGATGTTTTCCTTCACCGTTTTGAGAGGAGTGGTGATGAAATAAATAACTAAATAATATAATTTTAACTAATTCAATATTATTATTTTGTACTACTTGTGTAATTTTAAAGCTTTTGATAATATTCACACACAATGTTTAACACATAATCAAATCGTATATTTTCGAAAACATACTGCTTTTTTTGTTACCTAAGTTGACGTAGAAAATAAATCTGCGTAACTGGGTCATTTGTCGAAATGCCGCACGTCCTTTGTTTTTTCCAGACAAAACGATTGGTGATCCCTAAAAACCAGAGACAAATTACAGGTCAAGTGCAATCGAATTCAAAAACTTCGCTATTTTAAGGCCCTTAGCCTTGTTTCTGAATCGTTCTTGAATCACTATCAATACCTAGGACCTTGGTAAACATTATTGGCTCATGCTAAAACCTGTTTTTGCATGTACACGTTTTTTTTTTTTTGTTTTGTGGGAAAATCATCTTATAACAAATCCCGCTCTTGGGCGGAACGGGAGATAGTGTCAGACTTTTACTGACTAAAAACCCACTTCTTTTATAATATGTTGCATGTACACGTGAATATATTATAAAAATACATTCGTGTTCATTTCTCGCATGCACTTAATTCATTCAAGGCGACAGGAAATATCGTGAAAGATTTGTTTAAGTGTACTGCATAATAAACGGGTAAACATCTGTAGCCGAACAAAGTAACGATGTGGATACGTAAAGGTTGGTGCAGTCTAAGGTGTAACAAAAAACTTTTTCACCACAGCAGCTCAAACAAGTAGGTTTTGCTGCTTGAAAACAGTGAGCAAAACTCGATTTTGCTCACTGCGTGAGACAAAGTAACTTTTTTTTTTTTTTAGCCATTCAATTCGAAACATTCGACCTGCACTGTACTCTGTCTCTTTCTCGCCCTTACAAAAAAGCGAGTGAGAAACATGCCATTTCAAAGTTCATTCCGATTTTGAAATTCCACCACAAAGAAAAACGCGTCCGGAAATGCGTAATAAATAGAAAATATTTTTAAAATATAAAATTGTTTTTTTTTTATAAATAAATTATTGAATTTTAAATTTTTTATTGTATTTGAACAAAAATAAGAGGACCTGAGTACTTATAGCAGCAGATAAAGCTGGCATTTAACCTTTAAATAATTATTTCAACATTGACTGTTATAGAACGTGCTTTAAAAAAACAGCGGAAATAAAATAGTGGCAAATAAGATTATGAATGTTAAAATAATTTTAAAATATGAGCAAAACTAGCGACAGAGATAGTATTTATTTTAATTGAAATCATTATTAAATGTATTACTGTTAATTATTTTATTTCCCAAGTTATATGTGTCCTCGCTGCTGAAGTGAAAAATTATGTGTGTAAAACGAGAGCAAAACTTTTTGCATCTCGTGCCTTTGAATCCCTCCCCTCGCTCAAGATTCTACTTTAGAATCACTCGCTGACGCTCGTGATTCAATCAAAGAATCCTTCGCTTGCTCGGGACTCAAAATTAGCACTCGCAGCAAAAAACAACTTTGCTCTCTTTTTGCACAAATAACTATTGTTACACAGTATTTGTACTGTTGGGTGAACTACCTCATTTTTTTTCGGTGGGAAAGTCATTTTATGACATCTTATGAGATAGTGTCAGACTTTTACTGACTAAAAACCCATTCCTGTTCCTTCGTTGCCTTTCGTACCAAGGCCGAGTCTCCCTTTCAGAATCAGACCCTTGGCTTAGTAGGCTTCGACCCTGCTGGGCCTCTACAGTTGCTGACATCTCCTTAAGGCGCGCGTAGAACAGTACGCGCCATCGACGACTTAGGCTCGGTCCGGACGGTTACCTGACGGTCGGACGGCGAGGTAGGGTGAACTACCTAGCTGGGGGTTTTTAAATCAAGAGTGAATAGGTTGCTTTTAGGTAAGCGTGCTCCATCGTCAACTGCATCATTGCTTACGACCAGTACGTTAAACGCTAAAAACAAAATGTATCGCAATGACATTATCTGTCACGTCACTTGTCACGTGACTTCTCCGCAGGTAATGTACATACATTTTGTAGCGTCAAGAAATTAAACAATAAAAGTAATTCAAAGATTTAATGTATAATTAAAATTAGTCTTAACTTAGACAGCGTCTGTTGACGAATATAAGTCATAAAATGGTTGAGCAATGGAACCGAATGATCTAGTAGATGCGCCACTATCAGCAAGACATTTTGAGCGAACATGACACTACCTCCAAGATAACTCGTACTTAAACTGACAGCCTAATCCAAATAATATAATCCAAGCAGGCTATATATTACAGACTTAAACCACGGTTTCAAAATATTATAGGCTATTCACCTCAAGTAACACGAAACTATCAAGTTCTACCGTCACCACGAGGACGCTCCAATGGCCGTCTACAGTTACACTAAATATCGTCGGGGCATCGCGGCAGTAGTTACCAACCTTTATTATGTTTCATTTAATATTCAGCTGTTGTGATATTATCTGAATCGATCGCCTGATGACGTGGTGAGTGGCAGCATGATAAACTTTTGAAAACAATGCGCCCGTTGCTTCAGTGGAAAGGTTTCTGATATGTTTTTCTTTGTAGAAACTATGTACTTCGATTTTTTTATGAAGACGGTATAGATTTATTTACTTTTTAGGGTTCCGTATCTCAAAAGTTCATTCCGATTTTGAAATTCCGCCACAAAGAAAAACGCGTCCGGAAATGCGTAATAAATAGAAAATATTTGTAAAATATAAAATTGTTTTTTTTTTCTCAAAAGGAAAAAACGAAATCCTTTTAAGATCAGTTTCTTGTCCGTCTGTCTGTCTGTCTGTCAAGACCCTTTATCTCGGGAACGCGTGGAGGTATTGAGTTGAAATTAAAAACATATACTCTAGTCTGCGGTCACTTGAAACCGTAAAAAAAAAACAAAGTTCTGAGTAGACGAAATATGGCCGATATGTCACAATAAACGTGTATTTCGACACTCTCAAGGTAATCAAAATTCATAGGGTCATACAAGTCTAAGAAAACATCTGAAAACTATAAATTTGTGGTTACGTCACATAAAAACTTTTTTTGCTATTTGGAAAAATCTTCGTTACTCAATTCCGGAATTGAACTGTTTTCATAGGTAAGTTTGTACGGAACCCTCAGTGCGCGAATCGGACTCGATAAAAAAATCTTAACGTTTTTTAATTTAAACTACATAAAATCATTATTCTAATATTTTTAGTGAATAAAATGAGTGAATTACTTTTAAAATTAAAAATTTCATAGGGGTTGATTAGAATAACGATTTTATCTACCCCAATGACTTAATAATTAATAAATTTTAATTAAAAAAAAAAAAAAAAATTTTTACTAATTGTTCATCGGGGTTGGTTAGAATAACGATTTTACACCGTTTAAATTTAAAAAGTACAGATTTTTTTTAAGTAGGAAAAAGCCGTCGAACAAAAATTCCACCACCGGGGGTCCAGAATCATGTACTGGATCCGTGATATTCGTTTGTGCGTCGATGACAAAGACACCGTGTATAGTAGGAGAAAGGTCTAAATATAAGTCAAATCAGCCATTTGACTTACATTTAGACTTTTTGACAGACATTAGTGCTGGTTTAGACTAAGAAATCGTCACTTGTTTTCGTACCTATATACATAGTATGTATGTATTTATGTATATATTTTTAGTGTTAAGCAGCTCGTCTTTCCACTAATTCGTTTACCTTGTTTTAAAATGCACCAAGTTCAACCCCATTTTGTGGCCAGACAATCTCTATCCATTCAGGTTGCCTGGATGAGATCGCGGAATACGATAAGGCTGCCATATCTATTTTTTTAAGGCTCTAATTGCATAATTTATTATCTTGTTGTACAATAAAGTATATACATACTCGCATAATATTTTCTTTAAGAAGCACTCCCATATTAAAATTATTATGTTAATCCGATATGGACTTATTCTGTACAATATACTCTCTGTAGTATTCAAATCAGTTCAACCACAAATTTATTCAGCATACATACAGATTCAGACTGCACTATTAGACGCAGCGGGTCAATTGGGCACGTATAACACAGCCCGCAGTTCAATTGTTCTCCTCGATTGCTGGAGATGGATCGCTGCGATCTGCATGCACGTGATAGCACTTTGTCTATACCTCTAATGACCTGAGAAACATACGGGGAAGGAGTTGTAGCGGTAACGTCGATGGTTGAGTTCTGAATTGGTTTAGTAGTATCAAAATTTATTTATTGTTTTAATAACTTAAAAACAGCTATCCGACAATTACTCAAGTTAAAGAACACACAAAATTCACACTCTCATCTCACAGAACTCCAGATATACTGACATGATCATCTTCCATTCGTCCGCGAACACTAAACAGTCAGGGTTCGTCTCCAAAAGAGTATTGAGCACAACAAGAGTGCGAGGGATAGGAGACTGGGCTTGCGCAACAGTTGAGTGTGACTCGCAGGCACAGCGAACCAGCTGTATCCTGATGTGGCTATATTTAACTGGGGCACAAAGTTGAGACAGCTCGGCATGCAGCTCTGGAGTATCAGTTTATTCATGAACGATTTTACTCGTGGTTAATATTTTGTCATTTTTTGTTCTGACCTCAAGTGAGTTATATCCTACGTAACCTAAAAGAAATGTAGTAAGTACAATCATAAAGCGATAGTATCCATAGGTACGCTTAAAGAAATATCTAAGGTAATGGATAATTGAAATGATCTGTGAAAAAAATGTGACCAAACATATTTTAATAAATTCAAATAATGCACCGTTCTCTGCAAAACTCACACACTTGCTTTATGAGAACTCCTGTTGACTTACTGAGGTCTTAAAAAATGTAGGCTACAGCAATATTTAAAGTACAGGCGACCTTTGTGGACCGTATCACGTTTTGGAAGCGCGTACCAGTCTCACTCATTTTCGACTAGTTTTTCTCATCACTCACAGATAATAATATCTTACGGTATCCAATATAGGGCTGTGTTCAAAAATAACCAGAGTAGCTTCGACTTGCAACCCAGAGTCGTTCTTTTTTTAACTACTCTAGAGTTAACCCAACTAACTCCGAGCAGGTTAGGTTGTTGTAATGACAGTTGCTTGGCATTGACAGTTGAACTCTACGTTCGCGTTCAAAAATGCGAGCTTAGGGTATCTATCCGATGACGTCATTAGAGTTAACTCGAATACCGTTATTTATAGTTTTTAAGTACCTATCACAGCATATGCTGAATTCCCTTAGACGCCTTTTAACTTGGATGTGTGTAATTAGCAATGACCTATAGAAAGCCTAAGAGAATGATTCGACGACCCAGAACCGAAATGTGTGACGAAAAATGATGAGGTGAGCCGTCCACAAATGAAATGCTAATAAATACCAAATATATACTAATATTATTTCAATTGAGAAAGGAAAAAGGCCTCCTTCCACTCTTTCCATCTTTCGCGGGTCTGCGTTTCTTCCTTCCAGTTCTGGCGAAATCTGTCTTGTTCGTCTTGGCATTTCTTTTGTTTTTATTTTCATCATTATTTTAGGTTTTTTTTATACGATTGTGTAAGGAACAAAGAAACATTTTTATTTCTTCTTTCTTTCTTTCTTTCTTTGCTCAGAGGGCCTTGTCATTATATTGTAAAGAAGGACTTATTCTTTGATTAAAATTACTCCACCAAATCCGTGAAGACTGTGTGTATAGAGGGTAGAGAATAGACAAAGAGACATTATCAGAAAACGACCATGCTCAATAGCGTTCACGCCCATAACGTATATCTCTATGTTTCCACATTAAGGCATACAATGACCAGCTCTTGGCTAATGTCCAACTGCCTGTGATTACCCTTATTTGAGTAGTTACGATTAATTAGGCTTAGAGGCTAGGACAATAGTCTAGTCTAGCTCAGATCGCAGATATAATGGCTCTGTGGAGACTAGGCTTTGTCTCAGTACGCGTATTCAGCTTTGATGGTTATGATTATTGTAATATCAACTTAGTATATATGGAAACTTTGCGACAGATTTTCTGTACTGTTCTTGTTGAAGTACCTACATACAGAATGACTTTAAATTTATTGGATACATTTCAGGGTTGAAAGTAACTTTTATCATGGGACCAAAGCACAAAATTGTAAAAAAAAATTACAGTCACCTGCAGCATTTGTTATTTTTCTTGCATTATTGTTAGGTTTACGTTTGATCGCTATCTCATCTAATATGTGAACTATTGTATTCCTATTCATAGTACATTTGTCAAAATTCAAAAGCGCATGTTCCTTTAAAAGACTGCCTGTGTTTTAAAAGGCATTGAAAGAGAAACACAGATATAAACACGGATATGCGGAACAAAGAGAACGCCTTACAGTGCCAACTGTTTGTGAAATCTCAAACATTTTTTTTTTTCCTTATTATTAAGAATAAATTTCTTAATAATTGATTACAATCTAGCCTAAAAGACTAGTAAGTAATTTAACTCTATTTTATTTTTATACGGTTTTGCTTAAACTAAGAATAGCGTCCTTTAGCACTTATAGAAGTCTATAGCACTTTCTTAGAGTCTGATATTGATAAAAACACTTTGTTCATGTGTAATATGCATAGCACAGCATTGATCACTATTATACACTAACTTTAAACACTACACTAACTCAAAAGGTTTGGTTCTCTTTAGTCTACCCACTAGGTCCGTATTGTCTATCATAAGAACTTTATTTGAGTGTCCATATTAGGCACGCGGGCGCGGGAAGCGGCTCGGACTGCTCACCACGCGGGATATGCGCGGGCAACTCAGGCCATAGCTCGTTCATACAAGTGGCCACAGTCAGTGCGTGGGCGACGATCGAACCCACGCAGGAGCGGGGAATCCAAACTAGTTCGAGCCATGCTATGGCAACCGCCGCTCCCCGCACCACGCTGCCAGTCTGGCCAAGCACATCGCGCGCGTTCAGCTCCTGCGCTGCGTTGCCAGTCTGGCCAAGCACGTAGAAACACATTGCTGAGTAAAACTCGGCTTGTACCTGAATATTTGAATCGTCTAATCGCAAAATACTTTTTTTATGTACAATAAAAAGAAAGAACTCCATGTCTCAAAGCAGCAGTAACCAGACCACACAAATTTCTTTCTAGTATATTACTATACGCTTTTCTCAAATCACTGTAGGTAAACATAGATCATGATTTCTGCTAATTGCCACCTTTCCCATTAATCACGTTTCACGTAAACAGTTTCAAATCTCAGACATGTTTGAGTGAAAGCTGTGAAAAATGGCAGGAAGTTTAAGTTTAACTGGTGGCTGAATCTATGTTTACCTTTCCCAATTTATTACGAAAGTTCCAGGAAAGTTACTGGCAGTGCCTTGTGTTATGTTTATGTAGATTGCTTCCATATGAGGCGCTTTACGATGGTTAATCATTCGGTGGCAGCGACCTCTCGCGCCGGGCTCTGTCATGGTCCGGAGCAAGGATCCTTCTGCTAAGCAGTAATGCTAGCGAAGGAACCGGCCGCACGCGTAAAGGAACAGACGTCCTCACGTCAAGCCGGGATCCTGACTCCGATTTTCAGCCATTGTAGGCGGGAGTTTGTGAATGATGAGCAATGGGTAGCTCGCCGTCCGGCCGTCAGGTAACCGACCAGACCGAACCCGTATCGTCGACACGTAGGGTTCCACGTGCGCCTCAAAGAGATGTCAGCAAAACCGTAGCACCCAGCAGGGCCGAAGCTTTTGGTCCCTTTTGCCACACCCTAGAGCGAGAGAAGTCATTGGATGATTTCCCACTTTAAATATAATCGCTGGTTAATCATAACGCTTTTATTATTAAGTCAACCAGTTACTCTCACACATTTATACCCAAAATGCACCAATTTATACATTAACTTTCGTTTCGTGCCCGCCCCAACTCTCACCGCGTATGTTTCAACATCCATAGCTCACCAATACAACATCTAACGAAGCTTAATTGCCGCAATTTGCCGTCAACCACCCAAATTTCAACCACAGTGCCGCTCCAACTATTCACCCGTATGTTGCGACGATCTTGCAGTGATTGATAGAATGGAGGTGTGATAATGGGCACAATTTGTTATCACTTTGCTCATTCATTACTTTACGGACATTGGCTGTGTTAGTGGCTAGTGATTAGAATACGAATGTCCATATTTATCGGCTACTATGTATTAGGTAAGGCCTACTGTCCATGGACGCGTAGCTTCATAGACGTGTATTCGTCATTAAACGCTTTGTGTACGCTTGCGTGGAGCTTACATACAAAACGACTTACGACTCACTTTTTTTTTTTAATATGATTATTTTTATTGTGCTTTTGGGTACAATATCGACTGGTCTACACTGTTCCTACATAATGTCTATTAATACTGTAATATGAAAATATTGTAAACAATCATTCTTTTAAAAGAGTAACCATGGAGTTTCTTGCCGGTTCTTCTCCATAGGAAACGACCAATTTGGAACCGTGCACTAGCTTCTGACGTTTTATAAGTGCCCATGTAGGCCTATGTGAAATAAAAATTTTTTGACTTTTGACTTTTGAATATGAAGATAGCAGCACGCGTCAATAAAAGCTAGTGAATGTAGTTGTGCACCTCGACTGCTACTCAAAAAAGTTTCACCCATATTGGACGCGTAGTTGTCATTTGACAGTCATTTGAGTGAGTCGATGTGAGATGCAGAAAAAATAAAACCTTTTTTACCAAGACAACGCACCCTCTCACACCTCAGTAGTTGCCTCGGCAGAAACCTACAAATTACGGTATGAACTGCTGGATCACGATCCTTACTCACTAGGTCTACCCCCACGCAACTTCTTTTTGATCCCTTAGGATTAGGATAGCGTTAAATGCTTATTAAATAAAAATAATTTTTGTTAAATAAAAATAATTATTCACGAAGTTTGCCTCCAAATTTCGTGAATAATTATTTTGCAGAGAAAAACGCAACAGAGATTTTCGCAGAGAGATGAGGCAACCTGGGAGAATTGTATAGAGTTACAAGGAGACAATGAAAAAAAAAGAAAAACTAAATTGTAAGAAAAAAGGTCAAGTATCTTCGTTAGGTCGGAAACTTTTCAGACCACCTGTGTAAGTTGCCGACACCCCAAACGCGACTGCCAAGTACCGTACCGGCGTGGGCTTGCGGATGACTAGCAGTGGGTAGCTCGCCGTCCGGCCGGACGTCCGGAACGAGCCCATCTGCCTTCTCCATTTTCTCTTAACAACTGCCAATTTCCTGATACAGCCAAATGTAGATATATAATAATATTAATTACCATGTCCATCCGATATGGCTAATTGATTGATATCCGTCGTCTGGTAATTACCGCCTACAACTTGCTATTATAGAGAACTAATAGGTTTAACAGGCATTTGTTACAAGCTACCATTAGTCACGTTACTAGTATTTCTGTTAATTCCTCCGACTAGGTTGAACTAGCTTGTAGATTCACACGGCTTCTCGCTCTAAAGGTGCATGCACACTTATCAATCACAATTATTACTACGTTGTACGACCTGCATGTAAAGAATTTTGAATTGAATTCAAGATTCTTTACATGCTAGTCGAACGCGGCTGCGGCCGCACGTGCTGCCGAGCTTCGGCTTCGAGTGCTGCTGCGACCTGCAGCCGCAACCGATCGCAGACCAGTAGTGCTGCGGATGTAGGCAACGGCTGCGTGTCATGCGTGTTCTACCATCCTACATCCTGCATCCGCAGCCTACAGCCGAGGTTTTGAAAAACAGCATTTTTATAGGTAAGGACCTATTATTAAATTTTATTGTTGTACTTTAATAATTAAGAAAAAAGGGTATAAAGAAAAAAAAATATACTGGTTCTATTTCTTTATTAGTACGTTTTTGATCAATGTGTTTTTTAAGGAATTTTAGGGACTCTCCAAAAATGCTTATTACTAGTCAAATGGAGATTGCCTTGATTGAGAACAAAGGTGCCATACACGTAAATTCAACCTTACAACTAATTAACATAATTGAAAACATTGCGCCGTTGTGCGCTCAGTAAAAACGAGCAGGCGTGTAGTGATTATTGGAAGCCAAGCTCGGATAGTTGTTTATATTTTAAACGTATAGGTATATAATTAAATTTATTTCAATTCATATTGATTTATAGTTCTTAAAGAACCTGTTTTTGTTTTTTGTACACTTGGCGCCTCATCTGGCGTGGTTTTTTAATAACGATTTTTATTTCTTCCTCACGGCCTCGTGTTTTCCTTATCTCTGACACATTCTCCAGAGTGTGCTAGTTCTATTCCTTCGCATCCCATACTGGAAATAAAGAGAACACCTATTTAAAATCTAAACATAACGCCTAAATATGAAAGTTATGTTCACCCCAATACTTTCTTTATGATTCTGATCTCCTGGTAGTTCCTGCTACTTTTCCATTATAATAATCAAACTCAAATTCCGACCTTGATACTCAGAACCACACAGCACTAAAATCGAACATAACATACTTTTTCATGATTCGGGTCTCCTGGTAGTTAGTAAGACTTCATTCTTTCAAAAGTGACATATTACTTACTGGCAGAAGTTGCCGTAGGTTAATCCATCCTTTCCACACACAGGCCTGTAGTCTTCAGTGCATATGCAGCCATGTGGCGAGTCCTTACCGCTGGTCATCATGGCACTCGACAGCACCAAAAACAAGCTGAATGCTGGAGAGAAAGATAGATACAAATTGACTTTCAAGTTCTCTTTGTGCAAGTTGAGTTCTCACTCGAACTTCGTCTAATCAGTATTGAGGGAACTTATTTTGATAAAATATAATGATTGTTTGATAAAATAAGTTTAGATATTGTGTAAAATGCAATGAATTTACCATGTGTTGTACCGGGAGTTATTCCTTGAGGACCCCGATCCCCGAGGGCCCCGTACCGGAGGCACTTCGCACCGTCAGAGACAGAAATAAATGGAGGAACATCATAAAAATGAAAGTGATGAAGCAGGGAGGTAACGACCCTCAGTATTGCTAGGCTGAGTCCTCGGACGGCAAGTTAAATTTTACTTATTTTGTGGAGGTCACATAAGCCACTCTATATAAAACACAATCCGGATGGACTAGAAGCTTTTTTTTTAACCACTTTTGACACACAGGTGAGATACCTGATGGTAAATGACGATCTGGCTGACGATGGAGCACGCTTGCCTAGAAGTGACACTCTTGGCTAAAATATACCCAGGTTGTAGCTATCAGGAAACGCAGACTCCGGCAGGGACATCCACTCCTTAACTGTACGTATAATGAATCTGTTCGCAAAACGCTTTGTACGTTTGGGTGGAATGTCCATCATATTCCGATAGTGGTCCGATGATGGAATGGACTTGATAAAATATTAATAAAGTACTTGATAAAGGCACTGCAGATAATAACAATCTACCCAAGGGGTCACTGAAGCCTTTGGGCTGCTAGTTCACATACGCTATAGAAACGGACTTACCCAAACTAAGTTTCATGTTATCTATGCGAAGTCACTGCTTAATCTTGAGTTCACGACTATTCAATATCATGTGATATGATGTCTTTTATACGAAACAGACATGACTTGTAAACATCTTCGGAATCAGGTTTAAAAATGATCTAACTGGATCTTAAGCTGCGTATAGACAGTGCGATACAGCATCGCAACTTTGTTTACATACTTAATGTGTATATGTATTTGTCTGTGCTTATATTTATACAATATTTTGTACTAAACAATACGTTAAAATCTTTTTCTAAAAACGGTATAAAAACTGTTTATTAAATGAAGCAGCAATTACTATTCCAAATATTGGTAACCCAAGCTTATGAGCTCTGGGAACAACCCTGCATCTATATACTGTTATTTTACAGTTTTCTTTTCCGCCAGATTTGAAAGGTTTTATCAGATTTGGTTTATAAATATTGAAAGAATTTAAATAAAATCTTTCTTTAGTGATTTTGGATAAAGTTACTTTTACAAACACTACACTTCGAGGAGTGTGCGTTGAAATTGCACAATTTAATTATAGACCTACGGCGTTGCGCCATCGGTACATGGTGGACATCTCACCCATACGTACAAAGCATTTTGGGAACACATTCATAATGCGTACAGCTAAGGAGTGGAATTCCCTGCCGGAGTCTGTGTTTCCTGATAGCTACAACCTAGGGGTCTTTAATTCAAGAGTGAATAGGTTACTTCTAGGCAAGCGTGTTCCATCGTCGACCACATCATCGCTTGCCATCAGGTGAGATAGTGGTCAAACGCAAGCCTATCAATAATAATTAAAAAAACAATAAAACATTGAGTCAAGTACCTAATTATTGAATGTGCAAGTGTCTTAATAATTAGGCCCCTAAAAACATCATTTTATCAGGTAAAGGCCATGCTGCTTCTAAAATTCTTGGTAACCAGTCTAACCATTAGCCAACATTGGTTAGCCAGTTTAGCCACCCACTGTTTAATAAATAATAACTACCCAAAGGCTGAAAAGGTTTCGTAACACAGCAGCTCTCTTGTCAGGAAACTCAGCCGACCTACCCGCTGTAAACTGTGGCGGGAAAGTTTCATCGATTGAGCATCTTCTCTGCAGGTGTTTGTTTATTCCCCTTCATCTTTCGTGGTCCTCTTGAAAGTTTCTGTACCGCCTTAAAAGTTAAGTAAGAAGGTGTAACTCCAACTCCGCAAAGGAAACGACAGCAGGTTGTGGATAAAGAGTCGAGTTTGCATCAAAAAGGTCCCCAAGGACCCAAGGTTGTCAAATATAATATGTACCTAGCATTCATAGAACCTATGCCAGATACTTAAATTTTTTACGTGCGTCATATCTCTAGAAGGATATCCTCATACTGCTTGCTCGCATCTCTATGTTGCATGCGTCAGACAGCACACGCGTGGCAAACGATAAGGTCAGGATTGAGTTTGGTTTTTATTTAAATACACTGCCAGCCCAGAAAAAACAACAACAAGATGGCGAGATGATGTAGACGCGTACCACAAGGACTGGTTTTAATTTCGGAAAAAGGTACGGACGGACTTTACTCACTAGTGGGACAGTGAAGGCCAGAAAAAACTGTTTTCAATACACTTGCTCGAAAACCAGCTACTATCCCTACCACTTTTAGGCACGAAATTAACATTAGTCTGAAAACTTTTTTTTTATTGGAATGGAAAATCATCTTATGACAAATCTCGCTCTTGGGTGGAGCGAGAGATAGTGTCAGACTTTTACTGACTAAAAACCCACTCCTGTTCCTTCTTTGCCTTCGTCCCCGAGTCCCGGGTTTCACTTTCACACTACCCGTAGCTCCAGTAGGCTTCGACCCTGCTAGGCCCCTACGATTTGCTGAAATCTCTCTGAGGCGCGCGTGGAATAGTATGCGCCGTCGACGACTTGGGCTCGGTCCGGACGGCTCTTTAGTTCCAGCATTACTGCTTCGCAGAAGGAGGCGACCGCCTGCCACTCTTCCTCGCTCCGGACCATGGCCTGTACCAAGGCCCGGCGCGAGAGATGGCCGCCGCCGATCGCCCTTACGAGGACACGGCGTTGCTCTGCCCAAGCGGGGCACATCTCCACCGTGTCATCCGGGTGGTCCACACAGTGGCGACACACAGTGCACATCAAGGTAGGCGCTAAGCAGCTTCCACTCGTCGTTCGTCAACCCCCGTTTATTCATTTCTTCGTAAACTTACATTTTCTTGTGTGTACTACAAAATGCTACACGAGGTTTTGTTGCTATTTTTTTATACCAGGCCTCATTCATAGTTTGGTTTTCTCTGACAAACAAATTGGTATACACATTGAATGTAGACCAGCTGAGATGTGGCGTCGCGGGCACACTCGGTCCATGCCCAGGGTAGACGTCATTCTGAAGTTGCGCCTGCTTACAGATAATTTGGTTGTACACATTCATTGTGCGTGCATCTAAGGAGTGAAATTCCCTGTCGGAGACTGTGTTTCCTGATAGTGTGGGATCTTTAAGTCAAGTTACTTCTAGGCAAGCGCGCTCCATCGTCGACCACATCGTTGCTTTCCACCAGGTGAGATAGTGGTCAAGCACGAGCCTATGAACAATAAAAAAAAAAACACGTAACGTGTATAAAAGCCTTTCTTATCGAGATACTACAATTTTTTAGAGTTCCGTACCCAAAGGGTGCCAACGGGAACCAAATAAAAAAAAAATTGCGATTCGTAAAAATCTTTCGAGACTCGATTCAGAAATTGAACTGTTTTCATAGGTAAGTTTGTACGGAGCCGTCAGTGCGCGAGTCCGACTCGCACTTGTTCTCCCATACCCATTCCTTTTTCCCTTACAACGGTCCTGATTCCCATGCAATAATAAGTTGGTGTTTTTAAGCACGATTTAATTATTTTACTACGGAACACTTCGTTTGCGACTCGCAAAATGACCAGTTTATTTGGGCATATCAATCTTAAAAAACTTCCACTACATATAAATAAATAAAAAAACAGAAATTAATTTGAACAGGAATATTTAAATATTTTTTCTCATTTATTTAGTCAGAACATTGAGATAAATGCCTGATATCGTGCTGTTAAGATCTTCGTAAAGTAAGTTTTTATATGTAAGCATTACTGCCACATTTTCCCTTGTATGCAAGCTGCACTCCTGCGCAGTTCAATCTGAAAATAAAAAATACGAATTAATGAAATATTGGTGTATTTTCTTTAATTTGTGACAAGAAATAATTTAATTTAGATTATTAAAAACACATTTTCATTTAGCATTTAGTTCCTGTTACAAATAACTACAACTAGCTTTCGCCAGCGGCTTTACTCGCGTGGATGTAGGTTTCTCCATACAAACTTTAGACCCTGTTTCATCGCATTAGAGGGTGAATTTTGGAAAATCCTTTCTTAGTGCTCGCCTACGTTATAAAAGGGAATCTTATACAAATTCAATACTCTTACTCAAAAACCCGCTCCTATCTCTGTCACTTTTAGGCATGTAATTGACTATTTTCTGCACTAGTGGGAAAAAGTGCGCAAATCCGCCCCCGCCATAATTTATGGTATTAATTTGTTGTATTGGGCTTCGCGCCTAGCGACCCCTACTAGTCACCGAGCAGCCCCCGTTTATTTGTCACCTCGCCAATGTATTGAAAAACGTCGTTTGATACACATGGAAAGTCACTGCAGCATTCGGCTCCATAATAATCTCGCTTGCGGCTCGGGCCAATCCTGCTTCGGTTACAATGACAAACTTTCTCCACTTGTATCAAGATGTATTGAATGAATATGTATGTAATGTATTATTTTAAGATAGTGTCAATAATCTTGTAGTGACTCACCTGCTAAGTGGGGGAATTACAATCTAGCTTTAAGCAAAGCTTTGTTGGGTTTTCGCAGAAAAAAATAATTAGTTACTGGCGAGAATTCTCGGTTAAATATGGATGTACTGTGCAGCTATGACTTTATCTTAGAGGTAAACCAGGTTAATGGTCTAAGGGTAGTAATAATAATATATTTTTTTTGTCTCAAATACAGCAGATCCATATTTTTGTTAGTAGATACTTAAATAATTACGTTAGTTAGCTAAAATGAACTACGCACATCACTTTTTCACATGCATCTGTAAACAATGCCACAATATTGGGCAGTCTGACCCGTTGAAATATAAAGAACTGTCAAACTGCAGGGGCGCCATAAACAAAATGGTGGCGGAAATATGACTTTTTACAAAGCAAAAACGAAAAAACAATATAGCAGAGCATGGACTATAAAATATAATGCGTTCAATTTATAGGAAATTTATCCGAGAACGTAAGTAATCAAACTTGTTCATACAAAAGTAGTCTCTAAGTGTTGAAAACAGGGCCTACAATGAAGTGGGAGAGAGTGAACGCCGGCGGTCGCTTGACTTTCGGCCGAATGCGCGATGACGTCACGCGCGACCGCCGGCGTTAGCTTGACTCTCAAACGGACGAGCAGCCACAACTCCAAGAATGCTGTTGTTACTGCCACGATAATGTTATGACTAAATTTCTTGGAAAAACCTGAATGGCCTCCCTACCAATTTATTAGGGGGCTGCGCTGGTTATCTTCTTTATCAGTATATCTCTACCAGCTCTTTCTATCCGTAAATATTTATACAAGTTAGACTTACTGGCAAGAGTTGCCGTAGGTGACTCCATTCTTGCCGCACACGGGGTCGTAGATCGCGGTGCAGAAGCAGCCGCTCTCAGCGCTGGTCATCATGGCGCCCGCCAGCACCAGGAACAGGGTGAATACTGGGGATGAAAGTAATTATGTGCGTGAAATTTGAAGATGATAATTTTAATAATAACATGTTTATAAACAAGTGTTTACAAAAATATCGTTAAAATTAGTCCACTTCGTTACTCAATATATTTTCTCAGATTGTATTAACATAAATGATGTTTACTTTTTTTTATAATTTATTATTTTATTATTAGGGGTCGATTTTTTAGTACTAAGTATTGAAAAGTTGGCTGAGATCTGGATAAAGACTTTTCTCTGAAAAATGAAAACTAAGTGTTGAAATAAAATACTCAATATCAAACCATCTTTAATTAATGCCAAAAATTTAAATTGCCTATAAAGAAAATGGGTATTTTTAGGGTTCCGTACCTCAAAAGGAAAAAACAGAATCCTTATAGGATCACTTTGTTGTCCGTCTGTCGATCTGTCTGTCTGTCAAGACCCTATATCTCTTAAATTAAAAACATTTACTCAGGTCCGCGATCCCTTGAAGCTGTGAAAAAATCAAACTTCTAAGTTAACGAAAAAAAAAGGTACGGCCGATTATGTCGCAAATACTCATATTTTGACACTCTCAATGGAATCAAAATCAGGGTTATAGGGTATTTCCCTTTGACCCAGAATCCTTAAAGGCATAAAGTAAGGTCTTATAGCAGGTATAGGAATAAATTTGAAAACAGTTTTGTAGTTGCGTCACAAAAGAAAAACTTTTTTTTTGCGATTTGGAAATATCTTCGGGATTCCGTTCGAGAATTAAACTATTTAACTGGCCTGCTGGTCTAGTGGTTAGTGACCCTGACTGCTATGCCGGAGGTCGTGGGTTCGATTCCCACCCAGGACAAATGTTTGTGTGATGAGCACGATCGTTTGTTCTGTGTCTGGGTGTAATTTATCTATAATATTTATGTATTTAGAAATATATAAGTATGTTTATCAGTTGTCTAGTACCCATAATACAAGCTCTGCTTAGCTTGGGACTAGACGGCGTTGTGTGATAGTTGTGGAATATTATTATATTATTGTTATATTTACATAGCTAGGTAACTTTGTATGAAACCCTCAGTGCGTGAGTCCGACTTGCACTTGCCCAGTTTTTAAGAATGGAATAATTATATGGTTTGATTATAATTTACTTATTGTAGTATTACAGTATTGTAGTATTGTCGTGTTTGTTGGTGTATACCAAAAAACAGCACTAAATATCAGGTCACGTTTCGTTTATTAACATGTTAATACGTATGCGTCATCATTGTATACGTACAAAAACAAAATCGACCTCGCTTATAAACCAGTTTTCCTTCAATTAATTTCAACTTATGTATCTACTTATTAAAATATTGATTGCCTGTTTGTTCCAATGGTAGTAAGCGCTACAACTGAGCAACAGTTCCTATATTTGATTTTATTGGACTTTTATTAGTTATGAATATGTACCCAGTTGATGGTAGTGCCAGTGACCAGTGTAAAGAAACCAGCATGTCCTGGAATCAAAAATTCGAAGACAGGTGACATCTACTAATCTGCACTGGGCCTGCGTGGTAGATTATGGCCTCTTTGGGCCATGTTCACCGAAACAACTTTAAACTTTTATCTGTATTTACAATTTTTTATCTGTGTTCTTCTAATATCCGTTTTATTTTGTGGGAATTTTATAAAATTTTTGCTCAAAGATGCAATTGCAGCGGTTATTCAGAGGATTGTTCTGTTTGCAGTTGATCTACTGACACCACAAATGTCACTCATCGTAAGCTGGTGACATCTTTTTGCATAAAACCTCAATGCTAACAGTAACAGGTTTATGGGAGATAGTGAATTACTGCTGAAAACAAATCAAAGAGACTAATTTATATTATCAAGTAAATGTGAATAATGAAAAAGAGTCAGCGAATAGTATTATAGGTAGAGGCACTTACCTATCAGTGTTAAATTCTAATTTATCTTCAATGAATCCCAGAATATCGTCGTATTCTTCATAAAGATTATGACGATTTTGAAAAATCCTAGTCCTTCTCGTCATCTTTTCTAACTCATCCAAATAATCTAGCATATTGAGATTGTATTCACTATGAATTATAAAATTAAAAGCCATTATTTTTCACAGATAAATCGATACTTCGTTGGTAAATCAAACAATATAATCTACAAAAGCTATGTATAAATATTGTAACGTTAAACGTTAGTTTAAACATTGTCTTGAAGGTCGGTTAAGATAAACATCTGAATTACGTCAATAACCGACATTTTGGCTGTGGTGAACAGGAAATATTGCTTAAACAGCCATTTTAATATTTAAACAGTCGGTTTAGTGTTAGTGAACACTAAGCCCTAAAGAGGTCTGCGTCACAGCTGTGGAAGCAATAAAAGGTTGATTAATTTGATTATGCTTACTTTTTGATGGTAGTATGGTTGAAGGAAAACGAATGGGATCTAGTCAGGAAAAGTTTGTCACTTTCTCTCATTATTTATAATAATATTTATTTTTTTATTTTATAATATTTTTTAATATATTTGTAAATTAAACTTGTTTACAAAATTTTAAGTGTTCGTTAACAACTACATTAGTTTAAAACTGTGTTGTAACCATTAGCGCCCACCTCCAAGAGGGGAGACGTCGCATTTCAAAATTTATGATAATACATTTACAATTAATTTATATTTGTAGTTAGACTTAATTACTCTTAATCTAGAATTAGAATAGGTTAAGCAAGTAACTATTAATTTGAATTATAATTACAATTTATTTATATTATTACAATTATTTATTTATTTATTTATATATATTTATTGTATACCAAGATTAAAAAATCAAATTAATAAATTAATTAATTAAAATCATTTAATGTTAAAATTATATTATTATTTATTAATTATTTGTTCTTCATGTACAGGAGTGGTAAATAGGCAGACTTTATGCAAAAAGGCATTTCCTATCAGTCAATCTTTGACTTAATAAAGACAACACTGTGGTAGGTGTGCGCAATAAATAAATAATAAATATTACAAATAGAGTGAAGTTTTAATAAAATAAATAGCCTTTAAAGAACAAGAAAAATAAAAAAAACACAACTAATTAAAACTACATACACACAATAACTAATACCTAAAATATGGCGTCAAAAAATTCCTCCACATCGCTGTCGACTGGAAGTGTGGCCAAAAGACTGGCGGCATTGCCACATCAAACGGCAATGCTTAATCTCTGACCGAGGTAAAAGCCAGCCCTTGGGTCACGCGAAGTGTCAACTAGCCGTTTGGATAATTCTTTAAAAAGTGCATGAGAAGTCGGCCCCACGGTCCAAGAGTCTCAACCCCAAACGGCTCAAAAATTTAACTGCCGACAAGGTTGTTATATTTCCGCCGTTTGAGGTTCTCCGCAGCCGCAGCAGCAGCACCAGCACAGCACGACGAGCTAAGAAGTTGGGATGGCGCAAGATTGTCGATACATGTAGCGACCTTCCATGGAAATAAAGACATACCGTCTGGTCTCTTACCATGCATGGCCGCGTGGCAGGCCATGAGGTTCTAAAACAGCCGGAACGCCGATGGTGACAAGGGTTCGTCGAATGATGTCATTAATATTCGCGTGCCGCACTATGCGTCCCGCGTTTCGACTGCATGACAGACCGTGGTGATTGAAGCTGTTGACAACTTCGCCACAGTCGCAGCGATGAAGAGAACAGCAAGGAGCGCCGAGGCGTAAAGAAACAGCTAGGCAGAAAGTTATATCGACGAACAAGGTGCCTTTATTT
Source organism: Mythimna pallens (assembly GCA_961205895.1). Classification (NCBI taxonomy): domain Eukaryota; kingdom Metazoa; phylum Arthropoda; class Insecta; order Lepidoptera; family Noctuidae; genus Mythimna; species Mythimna pallens. The sequence goes on along the minus strand of OY540847.1, from coordinate 19,622,533 downwards.
AACGACGGTAGTACGTGAAGCCAGAGGCCCGACTACCACAGCCAGTAGGCGCGCACGCTCTGCAGTCGTAGCAGATGTCAAGATTAGGTTTTTCTGAACTACTTTGCAGAGCGGCTCATCCCACCGCCTCTGGGAAGAGGGGTGTCGGGCGGAATTGTATTCGGGCAAGCGACTCTCCAGGCATCCATAGCCTCGGTGAAGCACGGCACATCAAAAGCAATCAGTGTTAAAGTTAGAATGTTCCTGATTAATTTATCAGTGCCGTGGACGAAGATATGAATGTCTGTAAACTAATACTAAAACTAGGCTTCGCCGAAGCCTCCCATAATAATAAGTGGCCTATAATGATAATATATATATATATATATATATGGTAAAATTACAACCTAATAACTACTATGATGAATATCGAATTATAATAATGATTTCCCCCCAAAAAATAAAAAAAATAATATGGTGATAGGGACGCCCTCTTTTTACTTTATGGAACTTAAATATAATAAAATGTGGGCGTGGATATGCGTTATGTTATGTTTAAAATAAAATATTAAAAAAACGGACTTACCCAAAGTAAGTTTCATGTTGTCCTTGCGAAGTCACAAACTGATCACAACTAATGACTAACTTGTGTTCAAGTGTATTTTATATAGTAAAGTCAATGTTGGCTGAACCATTGAACATTGATGACACGCCAACTGTTGGTGCCAATGTTTCAAATTATGGATTGTTATCAAACGCGTTTTTTGATTTGAATACAAATGAATGCAGTAAAGATTATTTGGATCAAATTAGTACACAGTTTTTAAATAATAAAATACAGTTTGGCCTTTTTAGCCGACTTCAAAAAAGGAGGAGGTTCTCGATTCGGTTGAATATTCCTTTTGTCCTTGTTTCCTCAGAACTCTGCAAATTATGAACTGATTTGGAAAATTCATTTATACTTACTTGAAAAGATACTTCGAGATTGGTTCCATTTTTGTATTATCAAAATTTAGATTTGGTTTTGATCAATTAGAAATTGAGGGAAATCGTCAAATATTATAGGCATAAATGTAGTGATTTTGGAATTTTCATTAAGAACTTAATCATTCAGATAAAATGTATAAAATGGATCAGATGAACTAGACCACGGTGCGTTCGCTGCGGAAGCAACCGGCCGGCAAGCTGAACGCGTTCCAGAGAGTCTTGGCCATCTGGATGGTGCGAGGGTTTCGCACGATCTCCTGCGAGGTGGCGAGCCTCCTTGCCAGCCTGCTGCCTTGGGATTCGGAGGCAAAAGTCCTTGAACACATGCATGACTTGCGCATTACGTTGGCGTTTTCGTAAACGTTGTAATGTTGAAGTTCGATACCTTTGTACTTCAACGAAACGACATTTATGAAAATAATAATAAAGAAAAGTGTAGATGCAAGGAAGACAAAATACATTTATTAAAATAATACCTAATAATCTTAAAATCAAATCAAAATGTTTTTATTTCACATAGACCTACATGGACACTTATAAAACGTTAGTAGCTAGTGCATAGTACAAATTGGTCGTTTTCTATGGAGGAAAACCGGCAAGAAATTCCATGGTTACTCTTAAAAAATATATTGATTTTATAAGAGGACACAAAAAAAAACAATAATAAAAACGTGAATCGAAATAAAAAAATATCTATAAATTCACGGAGTCTACAGTATTCTAAAGTGATTTAAAAAACTAAAAACTAAACTTATCAATAAATCAGATGTTTACAAAAATAAATTACTAATGAATTCAAGGTGTAGGTCTAAATAATATAAAAAAATATTGCAAAAACAAAAAAAAAAAAATTAAAAAGAAATGAACAGTTAATAGGCACGTCTTACACAGTAATCGAAATAATATCATTGACGCAGTTAAAATATCATAATAGAACAATACCAAACTCTGTTCATTTATTGGCTATAAAAAAACATTAGCATTTAAAAATATTAGTTGTTCAAGTTTAGAGGTAGTCAACCGAGTTCTAAGTTCATTCAAAATAATTCATCTTTGGAAAATATACGCTCAAACGATACTGAAGTTATAATTATGTTACACCTCGTGCGGTATATTTCTGCTAAAGTTGGGCATATTTTAGAATGGCGAAGCCACCAGTCGGTGGGATCATTCCATTGCCCGTCAATATTAATTCGCCTTAATATTGAACAACATTTTGTCTTCTAAATACAGCTACACTTCTCTCAAAGTTTTTGATAGAGGTGTGCTTGGAATTCTTGTGCTATTTACTAGACTGTAAATTTTGTTCCACACACTTAGTAGAAACACTTGAAATGAGTATTGTTGTTGAAATGAGTGTAGTAGATGGAGTAGAATGGACTGTATTCATTGCTGTTGTTGCTGGCTGCCTTGAAATAATGTCTTCCGTTAAATCTTGGCAATATTGATTTATTGCCTTCTTGTTATTTTAATTTTTTAATGTTGCCAATTTAAAATGGAATCCAGTAATGTACACAAACCTAAGGACTTACTATTTTCGATGTTTTGAAACCTTTTCTCTACACCACTTTTTAATGATTTTTTCCTGATTGTAGCTATCAGGAAAAAGTAATTAAAAAAGTGGTTAGCCTAGAGGTCTTTAAGTCAAGCGTGAATTGGCTACTTCTAGGCAAGCGTGCTCCATCGTCGACCACATCATCGCTTACCATCAGGTCAGATTGTCCAACGCTAGACTATCATTAATAAAAAAAAATAGATACATATAATATGTTTTGTACTATTGCAATATCAGTAAACTCACTGTTGACCAACATTTCATCGCAAATGTCTAATAAACAATTAGTTAGAACTATTGCTAAGCCCCCTGTTAAATAATTTTCTCCGCTCAAACTACTTGTAATTTCTTCGAAAGGAGCCAACATTTGAACTAAAAACCGCAATACAGCCCACTCCTCTTCTGTAATATTTAGCCATTCTCTTTTAATTATGTCCATGGTGGCCTTAATAGCCTCACTAAGCCCTAAAAACCTTCATAATATTAAATAGATGGAATTCCATCTTACCTACATTCGGATAGCATTACATATATTCAGTGCATTGTCAGACACGGCAAAATTTATTTTGTGGAATAAGTTCAATTCCACAACCATTTGCTTAATTTGTACTCCTAAATAGTTGCTTGTACAGCTGCCGGAAAAACCTTTATATATTAGTAAAATGGATTTAGACTTAAATGGCGGCAAAATATAGTGAGCGGTGACAGCAATGTAAACTTTCATTGTTACGTGAGGTTCAACAGTCTGTTGTGATACACACTATTGCCAATTCGGACCCTAATATTTCCCTGCATTCATTGATAGTTTTTTCATATAACGCCGGTATTAACGAACTGGAGATGGTTTTTCTTGATGGTGTTATATATCCCGGAATCCACGACAACAACTTCCGAAACCCTCTATTTTCAACAATGCTGAATAGCTGCATGTCGTCAATAAAAAGGTTTATCAAATCTTTATCAATTTTTTTTTCTTTATGTCTTGTGATACGGGTTTGACGACATAAGAATATTAAGTTTTTTGACTTCGTTGCTTAGTAATGCCACCGTCTGAAGAGGGCAGCGGCGCCGATGTTGAGCTAGATGGCAATTGAGCTGATATTGAACTTGTAAATGGAGTCTCAGTAGAAATTAAACTCGTCGTTGTTGACCTAGATGACGGTTGAGCTGATATTGAACTTGTAGTTGGAGTCTCAATAGACGTTCAACTCGTCGTTGTTGAGCTAAATGACGGTTGAGCTGATATTGAACTTGTAGATGGAGTCTCAGTAGACGTTGAACTCGTCGTTGTTGAGCTAGATGACGGTTGAGCTGATATTGAACTTGTAGATGGAGTCTCAGTAGACGTTAAACTCTCGTTGTTGAGCTAGATGATGGTTAAGCTGATATTGAACTTGTAGATGCGAGTCTCAGTAGACGTTCAACTCGTCGTTGTTGAGCTAGATGACGGTTGAGCTGATATTGAACTCGTAGATGGAGTCTCAGTAGACGTTGAACTCGTCGTTGTTGAGCTAGATGATGGTTGAGCTGATATTGAACTCGTAGATGGAGTCTCAGTAGACGTTGAACTCGTCGTTGTTGAGCTAGATGATGGTTGAGCTGATATTAAACTTATAGATAGATTCTCAGTAAACGTTAAACTCGTCGTTGTTGAGCTAGATGGCGGTTGAGCTGATATTGAACTTGTAGATGGAGTCTCAGTAGACGTTCAACTCGTCGTTGGTATAATTTCAAATCCTGAGCGGATGAAAATAATGTATTATTATTGAACAAATTTTCGTTCCTTCCTAGGTATTAGCTAGTATGAAGTTGGTTTTACTTACCGAATGGTTCGGTTGTCTGTGACTGTGATAGCAGCTGCGGAAGATTAATATAAGGCAGTGGTATAACTTGAGCCAAAATATGTGGATGCTTTGATTTGAGAAGGTACCTCAAATTCCCAGTTGTTGATTTGTTAATGTTCATACTACAGTATTTACAAACTCCAATAGCGTCGTCCTTTTTTATCGAAATGATCCCAAACAAGATTAATTCCTCTTTGCCGCCTTAACATACACATATACTTACGCTAATTTATTTATAGACTTAAATTAAGCAACTATACGTACACTAAGATCTAATTGTCCGATAAAAGTACCTATAAATAGCTTATAAATAGACCTAAAAGCACTGAAATTGACTTTTAAAACCACTGACCGAATTATTTATTATTATTTATTTTATTTAGTTACTAAGAGAGTACAATTTACAGTTCCCACTAAAACGTGCAGGGTGTTAAATTCCATTTTGTTGGTGGTGGCCCATTCACTCAGGGCATCTATTTCGTGCTAGAGAGCTACACAGTTCGACACAGAGTTAACATTGGCAAAAATCTTAAGGTCGTCGGCATAAAGTAAACATTTTGCATGTTCTAATTATTTGTGGGAGATCGTTAATCATAATTAAAAATAGCAAAGAACCTAAAATGGAACCCAGACTCACGCTTGATCGTGTATGATAAGCGTGTGACTTGTATGAGCCAAGACGAACAAATTGCTGGCGGCCCCGAAGAAATCAGCAATAAAGTTATTATTATTATTTCGTTTATTTATTATTATTATTCCATTTATTTATTATATTACATACTTATTATATTTTTAAATATTTCCTTATTTTTATTTTTATTATTATTCTTTATTTTTTTTTTATACACATATCATTTACATTTTTAAATATTTCTTTAAAGAACAAGTAATAAAAAAAACATTTAAAAATATAAAAAATAGTTATCCGCCGGTATCGGGAACAGGGTCCAAGCTACCGGTGGTTAGGGCTCCAGAGACAGAAACCTCCTCACAATGCGAGCCGTATCGAGGAGTACTGCCTTCTGTATCAGGCCCTTGATCCAACCGCGCAACGACAGCTTCGACAGATGGTCGTCGAAGCTTTTGGCTATAAGACCATTGGCGGTCACGACAATCGGCACAATGATAGCCGAGTCCACATTCCACATGTCGACAACCTCGTGTGCTAAGTCGAGATATTTGATTTGTTTCTCTTTCTCAGCTTTCACGAGATTCTCGTCATGCGGGATGGTGACGTCGACTATCACTGCGCGGCGCGCTAATCGGTCTATCACCACTATATCCGGCTTATTCGCTACAATAGTCCGGTCAGTAATGATAGACCGATCCCAGTACAACGTGACATGGTCATTTTCGAGAACTGGGTCGGGCACATACCTGTAGTATGGTACCTCAGATTCCACTAGGTTGTATTTTAAAGCAAGTTGCTGGTGAATAATCCTGGCTACTTGGTTATGCCTATGCAAGTACTCGCCGTTAGCCAGACGAGAACAACCTGAGATTATATGTCTGATGGACTCACCCGGACGATGGCATGCCCGACACATGTCAACCGTCCCGTCCTTCATAATATGTCTCCGGTAGTTGTTCGTCAAAATAACTTCGTCCATAATCGCACAGACAAAACCTTCAGTTTCTCCGAAGAGGTTGCTGAAACGTAACCAGGCCACGGACGCCAAAAAGTCTACATCAGGCTCATGAAGAGCCCGATAAAAGCGCCCGTGGAGCTCCTTGCCTTTCCATACTTCCTTGCGGTCATCAGTAGTAAGTATCACAGGTTTGCGCCAGTTCTCTTTAGCCATGGACATCGGGGTGAGTCCCTTGTCCATTGCGACCACATCGCGGTGCATACCCACATCGGTTTTGAGAAAATATTCTCTGAGGCTGCACACCTCGCGGTTGTGTAGAGTCTTTGCATTCAAAAAGCCGCGACCTCCACACTTCCGCGGGATGTACAGTCTCATCACCGAAGATCGTGGGTGATGCATTCGGTTTGCGGTCAGCAATGTACGGACCCGCCTATCCAGAGCGTCTAGCTCGGTCTGAGTCCATTTGAGTATGCCGAAAGAGTACATTAAAACCGGCATGACCCAACCATTGAAGGCGCGCACCTTATTTCCGCCTGACAGAAGGCTGTTTAAAACCTTCTTCAGGCGGTTAAAGAAGCGCTCCTTCAACGTTTGCTTCATGTCAGCGACGTTAATGCCTAACGCTTCCAACATACCCAAATACTTATAAGTTTCGGTCGGGGAGAGGGTTCTAAGGTGTATGGAATCCGAGAGTTGAATTCTCTCGGATTCCACAATCTCCCCTCGCTTTACATGCATAACTGCACATTTGTCCACTCCAAATTCCATCCTGATGGCACTACTGAAAGTTTCAGTTACCTTCAGTAGTTCCATTAGTTGCAAATTGTTGTGGGCAAAGAGTTTCAAATCATCCATGTAAAGCAGGTGAGATAGGACCTGACCACCTCTTCTCAACCGATAGCCTAGACCTGAATCCTCCAGCAACGTGCTTAGAGGATTCAGGGCTAAGCAAAACCAAAGTGGACTCAAACTGTCGCCCTGAAATATTCCCCGTTTAATCCATATTGGTTCATCATTCCCCTGGATCGGTCGACATCCTGGATAGCGAAGGACTGTTTTCCATTGCCTCATACATGACTCAAGGAAGGTGCGTAAAGTTGCATCTATTTTATACAACTCCAGCACCCTCATGAGCCATGTATGTGGAACAGAGTCGTAGGCCTTCTTATAATCTATCCAACATGTCGACAGATCCTTGCGAGATCGACGAACCTGTTGGCTTATGGCCATGTCAATGAGGAGTAGCTCCTTAGTACCACGGGACCCATTCCTACACCCGTTCTGAGAGGCAGACATTATCAAATTCTTCTCTATATGTACATTAATTTTTGCTCTCAGAATGGATGTAAGAAGTTTATAGACCGTCGACAAACATGTAATCGGCCTATAATTCTTGGGTTCCGTGGGACTACCTGTCTTATGGAGCAGATGGGTGATACCAGTTGTGAGAAACTGAGGTAGCGACCCAGAATCTAAAGATGACTGGAATTGCGATGCCAGAAGCGCATGTGAGCTGCTGTACCATTTTAACCAGAAGTTGTGCAGTCCGTCCGTACCTGGAGACTTCCAATTAGGTAACGGACGAACTGCTCTGGCTACGTCTAGTGGCGTAATTTCAACTTTTTCCATTTCTGGTACATCAACGCACACGCGCTCGACATCACGCATCCAGCCACCCTCAGTGTGACAGACGGGCACCGACCAAATGCTGCGCCAGAATGCATTCGTGGCGGCATCATCCGGGCGGACCACGTCAATCACACTATGTTCAGGTCGCTCCCAAGCTCTGTACACCCACCTCTCATCGCTCTGGAACATGCGATTCTGCGAGTATCGATCGACCCGACGCTTATACCGCCGGATACGATTGGCCCATGCACAAACTTTCTGCTTCAGGAAGTCGATGCGCTCCGTGACACGGGACATGTATTCTTGGGGGGTAATTCCAGTTCCCGAAAATGCCCGTCTCACGAATCGCATCACACGTGGACGTGTATTGCCCTCCCTGAAGCAGTATAGCTTGCCAATGAGTGCTCTGGCCTCATCAATACGTCCCTCGATCCTGCACTGCCAGGCTGGTACAGCAGGCTTTGGTCGATTAGCTACATCACAACTTGAAAACTTTATGTTAGCTAAACGACATGCCGCAACAGCCCCACAATACAGGATGGAGTGCGTATCAACGAGGTCCTCACTGCTCTCAAAAACATTCTTAAGCAGCGAGTCCAGAGCACACACTAGCGCCATATTTCGTTTGCACATAAGTAACCGCGGCAACCGGGGTCTAAATTCGGCTGGAGTGGACCTATACTCGCGAAGCGCATCCCCCAGTGCGCTCCTCAGTCTTTCATTGCACTGGCTACTTACTGTGTCAACCCTATCATCTAACTCATTCTCAACAGCATTGGACCGCGGCGGGATTGCGTCAGCGGCCGGTAGTACCCCTGTCTGTGTCGGAGTCGAGACGATATGGTTGTTCAGTACTTCTGAGCGCAGCCTATGAAGTACGGCGTCGTCCAACCTATGACTGTGTTGGATTACCCGCACCTGATCCGACAATCGTTGCGCCGAGACGTCTACGGTTGGTTCAAGGTCCTGAAAAAGGGACAGCATCCTAACACGGTGCGCAGTGAGGTTAGTTCCCCCCTCTGTAGCCCTGTAATATGCGCGCATGACGTTCTCATTCATGGATTGAGTCCATCTCATGCGCTGCACACAACCACCGGCAGCGGGGACCCGGCTCGGGGCCGGTTGGCCCCTAGATCCCAAGCCCTTCGGTGGCCGGCCTCTCCCCGGCCGACGTACAGGTGTTGGCGACGTCGGCGGGGAAAAATACTCGTCGCTCGAGCTCGACGCGACTGCAACCGCCGGTGTCACTGACGATCCGGGGTCCGGTGGCGGCGAGGCGGAGCTGAGCGGCAAGTCCGGGGATGGATGGCGTGCGCGACGGGCAGCTGCTCTCGTCAACATAGTTATATTATATTTTCATTCCATTTCATTATTGTTTTCATCTTGGTGACATGTGTCATCTGTCCGGTATATAATGTTTGCATTTTTTCTTTTAGATTATGTCCAAATTCCAGTTTATTGATTTCAATAAGTTTTTATTATCTATTTCTTGTTATTTTGCTGTAGAATATGTAAATATGGGACCTTATGTAAATATTTAAAGATTTATAAATTTGTGAATGAAAAAAAAACAACTTGTTGACATTGGGTGTTGCCAGCTTATATTATTATTATTATTATTAATTTTAATGAGGAACAGTATTTTTGTGCAGTGACAATTGAGATTTCCTTTTTTTTTTTAAAGTAGCCGACGAATAATTCCACCACTGGGGGGTCCAGAATCATGTATAAGGTAGTAGTAAGGATAAGTGGTATTTGTTTGTGCGTCGATGTCAGAGACATCCTGTATAACTCCATCCCCCTTTTTCGCTCGCACGCCTGCAATTTTACCATGTAATGGTAATTCCAAAGATTTTGTAGCACACACAATCAGTAGAAAATAGATGAGCATAGCTGATACAACTGATTATTTCATAATATACAAAATCCATTCTTTTTGAGATGCTTCAAATGCCCTTTCGCTAAAGGTTAAATATATTTTTTTTTATATCAATAGTAAAATAGACCTGCTACAGATAAATAAAAAAAAAACACAGAAACGAATTTAAACTAAAATAATTTAATAAAACCATTTTTTTTCATGAGATTTTGAAAATTCAGTCAAAATATTGAGATAAATGTGCGATATCATATTGTATAACCCTATGAAGATTATTTTCACTTATTCTTGTTACACGGTCCTTTGTGAGCAAGCTTCGCTCCCGCGCAGCTTAAACTGAAAATAAAGAGAAAGATTTGAATTAATTTATGGCATACTAGCTTTTGCTCGCAGGTTCGTCCACGTACATACAATATAGCCTATGTCACTCAAGAATAAAGCAGCTTTCTATTGGTGAAAAAGTTTTAGCAACCGGACCAGTACTCTCAGACATTACTACAAACAAAAAAAAAAAAAAAACTTTACCTGTTTACAATATATTAGTATAGAATTATAGATTGAAATATGTTAAGATACTTTGTAACGGAAACTAAACGATAAATGTCTATATCGTCCTACATTGAAGGACTGGAACAATTTGCCTGCTGCGGTCTTCCCGTGCGATTATAATTTAGGCGTCTTCAAGGCTAGAGTGAATAGGCTATTGATAAACTAGTGCACCTCACCATCAACGATTGCATCACTACTTACCATCAGGTAGGATCGCACTGGTTTTTTTCAATAAAAAAAAATCAAACAAGATTGTTTGGAACACGATAATAGATTTGTGGCTGGTCTGAAAAATTCTGACACTCCCTGTTGATCCATTTGGAGAGAGAAGAGTTTTTTTTTTATGACAAAAACTAGTGCTTGACTGCGATCCCACCTGATGGTAAGCAGTGATGCAATTGTTGATGGTGAAGCGCACTAGGAGTGGATCCAAACTGTGGTTTGTGGGCCACAGGTGGTCCGCAAGAGTTAAAATAGTGTCCGTGAAAGGTTTAAATATTTCAAACTTTTCAACTAACAAGTAACAGTTTTGCAAAGAGGTATTGAATTTCCAATAGAAATGTTGTGTATTCTATATCAATGTACTTTTAAGGGATAGTTTTACAGACATTTTTTTTTTTAATTTTTTAGAATCGTGATGCCCAAAAGTTTTTTTTTTTATTAGGAAAAAACCTAAACAGCAAAAATTTTCACAGATGATGTATTTCTGTTTCCGCTATAACAGTAAATATTTAAAATAGAATCAAATTGATATTGAAATAGGGTTCCTATACAACAAAAGCGCTTTTTTTGCCGTTTAAAAAATAACGGCAAAAAAGCGCGTTGTTTACGGACGGTACGAATCTTTTTGTGCGGGAGTTCGACTTGCACTTGGCCAATTTTTTTTTTAACATGATTAAGTTTTCTTTAGGATTTCAGTTTCCTGCTAACAACAAAGAAACAGAAGTGGACCCGTTCAAAAAGAAAGGTCCACGTCTGGAAAATAGGAAAGAGAAACCACTGGTCTAAACCCATGATATAAGAAGAGAGGAATAGCATCGCACACACCGCTTGTTCGCATTACTCACGTATAATATGTTTGTCTTGCAACAACAGCGCGCTACAATGTGTAATACTCCTCTTAAGCCGCAACTATCTCAAACTTCTATGAGTGTAACGTAATTAATACTACATTTTAGCAACTTCGGAACAAGTTACTAAGTAGAGGTAAGAGCATACCGTGAAGATTATTACGTGACAAATATTATTTACTAGCTTCAGCCAGAAGCTTTGCCCGCAAAAACTTTGGACCCCCATTTCATCCCTTTAGGGGGGTGAATTTCGAAAAATTATCCATTTTTAGCGGATGTCTACACCCTATAAGGAACCTACCAGCCAATTTTTAACTTGGTAGGTGTAATAGTTTCTGAGATTTCGTGATTAATCAGTGAGTGGTATTTCGCTTTTATATATATAGATTTATTTTGTTTAGACGAACTACAAAAGTATCACCCTCAGTGTCTAGTCTTTTACAAAAACATTAAGTTCAGCTACAAAAAAATGCAGATAATCAAATAAAAAATTCGATAAGATAATCTACGGTACGATCGGCGCGTGGTTCAGCAATTGACTGCTACACTCCGTGTCGTGGGTTCGATTCTCACACGAAACAAATAATTTTATGGCTGACAGATAGTAGTTCCGAGTCTGGGTATCTTGTATATGTGAGTTAACAGTTTTTATGAATGCACCCACGTATACGTACCGTTCCCGCACCGTATTGTTGGTTTTCTTAATGCTAATCTAATGGGCCACCATAAGCGTGGGCTTGCGGACGGCGGGCAATGGGTGGCCCGCCGTCCGACCGTCCGGTAACCGTCCGGACCAAGCCCAAGTCGTCGACGGCGCGTATTGTTCCACGCGCGCGTCAGGGATATGTCAGCAATTGTAGGGGCCCAGCAGGGTCGAAGCCTACTGGGGCCATGGGTAGTGTGAAAACGAAACCCGGACCCTGGGACGAAGGCAACGAAGGAACAGGAGTGGGTTTTTAGTCAGTAAAAGTCTGACACTATCTCTCGCTCCGCCCAAGGGCGGGATTTGTCATAAGATGATTTTCCCAACTAAAAAAAAAAAATGCTTATCTAATGTTGTGGTTGCTCGACTATTGATTGGGGGTGGGGGGTTTTCCAGTAGGAAATTCTTAGTTGCTGGTGGGAATGCCCAGGTTGTTAAGTATGTACTTGGCAACCATGATTTTATCTTAGAGGAAAAGTTATGTTATGACTAAATTTCTTGAAAAAATCTGAATAATATTAACTTTTAAAATATTATTTCTTTCCTAATTTATTAGGGGGCTATGCTGCCCTTCTGCTTCTGGTCATCTCTTCAACAGCCTTTTGTATCGGTAAATATAAATGTTAGATTTACCGGCAAGAGTTCTCGTAGGTGGCTCCATTCTTGCCGCACACGGGGGCGAAGACCGCGGGGCAGATGCAATCCTTCGCAGCGCTGGTCATCATGGCGCCCACCAGCACCAGGAACAGGGTGAATACTGGGGACAAAAATATGAGCGTGAAATTTCATGATGATAAATTTAATATTGTCATATCTGCAAGTATATACAAAACATAGTATTATTTTGTTCATGTTCTAAACAACATACGTAACATGACATAGTTAATCTTCTGATGTTCTCACTCCTGGGACTCGGCCTCTTCTCTGGAAGAGAAATTGGGCCGTAATCCACCACGCGATCCCGGTGCGGGTTGGTGAATGTCACATGACTTCGAATTTTCGGTGCAAGGACATGTTCCTCACGATGTTTTCCTTCACCGTTTTAAGAGCTTGTGGTGATGAAATAAATTACATAAGGTAGTGCGACTGGCTGGGTTTGAACGAGCGCGGCCGTTACCACTGTGCCACCATAAATATTTTTAATCTCTGAGATCGTGTTACAGGTTTTTACCATTTTCTACAACTTTATCAGGGGCCACTTTTTCAATATAGATTATTGAAAATTTACCTGAGATCCGATGAAAGCCACTTTTTTAGGAAAGACTGTTAATGATTACTTGGCAGTTTGTTCTCCACTCCACTTAGAGCAAAAAAAGTTTGTAGCGACATCTATGGCGTCACATAAGAACTAATCCTGCGTCGCACAATTAAAGTTCTCCGCGCGATTTGAACACATAGAACAGCCCGAAAGCTACCCACCAGACATAACACCCGTCCGGCCGGAGGATCCTCTCTTTTCAACGGAGGTTTGCGGGACTTTACACACTGTTCCGCATACCTCCAAAAGTTATTTTATGATTTCCCACCTCCCAAATTCAATTAACGTGGTAATTTGGTTGTCTTTTTTTAACATAGAACTTAAACATCCTATATTGCACCCATCAAGAAATAGACCGTGATATTTTGATTAAAAAAAATATATTTTAAAATGGACTTACCCAAAGTAAGTTTCATGCTGTCCTTGCGAAGTCACAAACTGATCACGACTAATGGCCGACTTGTGGTCAAGTGCTTTTATACAGCACAGCCAAGATAAGTAACGTTCATATGGCCAATGTTGGCTAAATAATAAAAGAACAATGTTGGCTAAGTGACACGCCAATTGTTGACGCCAATATTTTATGCATGTTGGTCATGACTTTAAGGAAATTGTTATCGGATGCGTTGCAGTTTGTTTGTGAATTGAATACAAATGAATACAATAAAGATTATTTGAATGAATTTCATAAACAGTTGCTTATAATAATGCCGGTGGTTGACCTTTTAAAGTTTTACAATTTGGTTGTATATTTTTTTTTTTGGTATTTTTATGAATTTCCGAAGAAAACTATTTATTTTTACTAAAAGGAGATACTTCCAGATTGATACTTGATCCTCCTAAAGATATATATACCTTGATAGGCGCGTTGTAGTTGGATATAGGCACACATTTCTGTCGATAAACATAAAATAATTATATCTTTAGTAGGTAGTGTACAGTCGCAAAATAAAAAGATTATATAATTTTTAGTTTTTTATTTTAATTTTAGCATGTCTTAGTTCACAAAGGATTAGTCATTATAAAGAGAGAGATTAATGTGAAAATAATTTTAATGAAAACATTTTACAACATCACAAAAGAACTTGCAGAATATCGTCGGTCCTCTACTCGTTTTGTTATTGTTATTCTGCTTAAACTGCCTCGCCCCTTAGCGCACAGCCCATACTGAAAATAAAATAAATATTTTGTATTTCAGAATATATATTTTTACAACCTATTGTTTAGATAACATTTAATATACATTGGTACTCTTGCTTTCTCATTAATCTTTTCTCTTCACCACACTTGGATGACTGGTAGAGAATACCTAAGGTATTAAGTCCGCCTTTGTACCTTTGTGTTGCATGAAGTTTTAATTAATAAATAAATTTTATAGGTTACCGCTCAAACCTGATATTTTAGGTCAAACCCAAACCTAGTCCTTAGTCTTAGGCCAAACTCGCGATATTAGTTCAAGTTAGAACGAACGAAGTGAGCTCGGAAATTAAGAGCGACACGGACAGGTTAGGTTAGAAGCCTAGTATAGAAGCCTAGTTACCCTTCGTGGTTATTTTTTTTTTTTATAACAACCTAAGTATATGACACCGTACATGCAATAACCACACCGCACATAAAGTTGGGTTTAGCTGGTAACTAGAGGTCGGAATTAGGTTTAGTTATTCATGTGTTTCAATAATAGTAATTGCACTATAAGGTGTATTGCATGCTCCGTCATTAGACGACAATTATTTAACAAAAATTTAAAATCTCATCATTGCCTACAATGATGACGTACTATCTGTATGAGAAAACTTTAAAGGTATATGAACACTGTATTAGAAATAATGTATTCTAATCAAAGTATATTTAAATACATTTTTAATGAAATTTTACTTGTATTCACGGAATATTTAGGAGAAGATACTGATTCTTGCAACACAGGTCTTCCCACCTGGCATAGGAGTCAAGGCCTTACTCTGTTTATAAAAATGTTTTAAATCAGGCGAGAAAGTGGTCAAACGCGAACCAATCCAAAATAATAAAAAAATAAATACCAATAAACTTATTTATCTTATTTGCTACAACTTCATGCTAAACAAAGGTGCAACTAGTACACATTTGCATCGGGCAGAAATTGAGACAAATTCAACATCAACAAATTTTGTTTAATAAACAGAAACTGTGTGAAAAAAAAGTTAAAATTTATATCGGTTAACCTTATCAACCTGTTATACCAAGAGATTCGTACAAAAAATATAACGTCTTTATAGTATTTACCAACGAAGTCTAGAAGTTAATGAATAACTTACAAGCAAGTATTGCTATATTCAACTCCATCGGGCCCGGTCACGGGGTCAAAGACCAAGGGACAGATACAGTCGGCGCTGGTCATCATGGCACCCATCAGCACCAGGATCAGGGCGAATACTGCAAAAGAAAATAATATGTCATGATTAAGATCATTATCCAAAAAAAACCCCAAAGGGCAATGGAAAGGGCTATGCTCGGAGTTTCCTTGCGTGATCGCATAAAGAATGAAGATATGCGCAGGAGAACCAAAGTCGCCGACATAGCCCGAAGAATCGCCAAACTAAAGTGGCAGTGGGCAGGGCACATTGGTCGTAGAACGGATAGTCGATGGGGCCAAAAGGTTCTAGAGTGGCGACCGCGCACCGGAAGACGCAGCGTTGGAAAGCCTCCCACAAGGTGGACCGACGACCTGGTGAGGGTCGCGGGAGTGCGGTGGATGCGAGAAGCACAGGATCGGTCGTTGTGGTGACGCTTGGGGGAGGCCTATGTTCAACAGTGGACGTCTTTCGGCTGAAATGATGATGATGATGATGAAACGATTCTATTCTTTCTAGTCTTACAGAAAGTATTAACTCCAATCAAAATTTACTTTTTAAATAAAACGCATTGAGTTCGCCGTTCGGCCGTCACTGGAAGTGGACGTGTGTCGCGTGTACTCTCAACTTTTTGCAAATAATTACTTTTCTAAATTCCGATTGGCCAAATTACAGAATCCAAATTCTCGTTTACTCTTACGGGTACCATACGGTTGGTCTCCACCCCTCGAAAGGGATAGACTGTGTGTGCGGTGTTTCTTCGGCTGTCGGAGCTGTGTGGTTGGCGGTTGCCGGGCGGGATTTGAACTCGCGTCACCTGCGCGGCGGTCGCCCGCGCACACCATTCAGCCACACAAACGTAAGCGCAGTTGGCGAATTTACTGCTCACTACAAGCTACGAACGGCGCCGGTGACGCGGTCTGCGGCTGTGAGTAGTGCTACGACCGCTACGAGAAGCTGACGTCATCCTGCCTGCTACATCGACCTGTGCTACAACTCGTCTACGATACTCTATCGGCTACGCGTCGGTTCAAATCGCGCCGCGAAGTGTGGGGTCTGTCTTCCTTACAGATAGCCGCATTATATAGCTCCAATACGCTGAATTATATAACTGTAACGTGAATCTGAGATAACTACCTTTATAAACTGTGATTTAATATGGCAGGTGTTCAGCGCACCCCACCTAATACGTCAAAAACTCAAAAAAATAATATGAGTCAGAGTCAAACCCAATCTGAACCAGACATCAACACGGCAATAATTATGAGCGACTACGTAAATATAAATCGTAATAAACGGCCTCGACAAGGAAATTCGCCACAAGGCGGGACAGTTTTAATATCTACCGATGTACAAGACGACAGCATAACAAAAACGCTGTTAGAACAGACTACGCTAATGTCTAAACTTTTATCTGAGGTATCTCAAATTAAAACACAAAATACCCAGATTCAGGCCACTAACACGGAAATCCGAAAGTCAAATGAAGAGATTGAGAAATCAATGTTCTTTATGAATCAAAATTTCGAAGATCTGAGAAAGGAAGTTGAGGACTTAAGGAAAGAAAGGCAGGAGCAGCAAAAGTATATAGAAAGCCTGGAACAAAAAATATCAGATCTACAGCACAGGTCTCGCTCGTCCAGTGTTGAACTGAGAAATGTACCCCAAGAAATCGCGGAAAGCCACTCTAGCCTCGTAAAAACAGTCTGCAGTATAGGCAAAGCTGTTGGAGTACAAATTCCCGAATTGGAGTTACGCGACGTCTATCGTCTGCCAGGGAAGTCTACCATTTCTGAACTCCCACGTCCAATAATTGCAGAATTTACCAGAGTGCAGACAAAGCAGTCACTTTTATCCGCAGTGCGTTCGTTTAACAAGGATAAGGAAAAAGAAGGAAAACTTAACACCACCCTGATTGGACTTCCAGGGAAACACCAACCGGTGTATGTCGCTGAAAAACTACCCACCAGTACCAAAAAGTTATTTTATCAATCCCGTGAGTTCGCAAAAAAGTACAATTACACATACTGTTGGATATCCAATGGAAATATTTTCCTGCGGAAGCAAGAAGGCGCTAAACAGATTCTAATCAGCAACGAAAAGTACCTTCATGATCTTGGTAACAAAAATATGTGACTATGCCTTAAACTTGCTGTTAATCGTTTATATTTCAAATTTTTTAGTATAGTTAGATTATTTTTCATTCAAATTATCATCTTAATATTTGTTCATAACTACCAGTCATTAACTAACACAACCCCACACTTACAGACATTACAAAAAACAGAAAACCCCAATCACAAATACTTTCACATAACATACTCATACATAACAACACTCCTCAATACCGTAAAAAACACATATGTGCGATGCACTTGCCACCTCATCTTTATGCACAAAATATTACTTGTTTATACAACTAGCTCACGCTCTGGTGTTCCTTTTATAATTAAAAATGGCTAATTTGATTACTATTAATAACGAACTAGACAAATTTACCGTAGGTGACTCCTTTATATGTGACCCAGATGATTGCCTAAAGCATGTCAACGTCAATGGTAGCGATATTAAATTACTGCATTTAAATATTCGTAGTGTAAATAAAAATTTCGATCAACTTCTAGTACTATTGCGCTTAACAAAAATTAACTTTGACATCATAGTTCTTACAGAATGTTGGCTAAGTAAAGTAAATGATTTACCTATATTAGAGGGTTTTCAATCTCACTCAACCAAAATAAATCTCAATCAAAATGACGGAGTAATAATCTTTACTAAACTAGGACTACAAACTAATATTTCGGAACCCATCTTTAGTGGCGGGACTTGCCTTGTATGTCAAATCGACAACAAGCTAGAAATAGTGGCAGTCTACCGCTCTCCGTCGTACAAGTCCAACGAAGATTTCGATAATTTCAAGACTAGCTTAACTAATGTTTACAATACTATATCCGCCTGCCCAAATATAGTATTAGTGGGCGATTTAAACATAGACCTAATCAAACGTAGTGAGGATAATAAATGTCTCGACTACCTTATCTTAAATGCTTCCTAAGGGTTACTGCCCACCCACGAATTTCCCACTCGCCTTGAAAAAAGCCTTGATCACATTCTTATCAAGACTAAATTATTGACGACGACACTGGTTTTAGAGTCCCACATTACTGACCACAAGCCCATTCTTCTTGACATCAAAGACGCAAACCCTGCGCGCAGTAGAAGTCACTTTTCCACCCGTCTTAACTATGAAGCAATTAAGCTAGAACTGGAGAATACCGATTTTTCGAGTATATACTCGGCAGAGGACACTAATATTTCAATTAACAATCTTATAAACATTATAAAGATGGTCATATCTAAACACACAACTCAAACTAAAATCCCTCGGCAAAAAAGAACTTTAAAACCCTGGATAACTCCTGGTCTCTTAAAATGCACTAGACACAGAGATAAGTTACACACACAATCCAAAAGAGCACCAGATAACCTAATACTTAAACTTACCTATAAACGCTACCGAAATTTTTGTAATGACTTACTCCGAAAGCTAAAGATCTCATACGAAAGAAGTGAGCTTGAGAAAGCAAGTAATAAACCCAAGTTATTATGGAAAACAATAAAGAAAATAACCAATACTACGAAAATATGCGCAAGTCCCGTTGAGTTATTAAAAATACGTAATAATCCCAAGTCGTCTGTGGATGAGGTTTGCAGTTTTTTCAGCAATGTAGGAAAAAAGCTGGCTGACAGCATCATATCCCAAAACCACACCCCATCACCTCGGTCTAACGATCAGTCTCATTCAAATAGTACAAACCCTTCCGTTGTAAACTCCCTTGCGTTCTTAGAGGTAGATGAAGCAGAAATAGATTCGCTCATCCTACAGTTAAGGAATGACTGCGCTATTGGTTGGGACGGTATATCGCCTTTCTTATTAAAAAACTGTCGCCACGCTCTGATACCGCCACTTACCTACATATACAATCACTGTCTGCAATTGGGAGTGTTCCCGGATGCTCTTAAAAAGGCGCTAGTCCATCCCATACACAAGGGCGGGAGCAGAAACTGTGTCAATAATTATCGGCCTATATCAGTTTTACCGACACTCTCTAAGATCCTTGAAAGGATCTTAAACAATCGTCTCACGAGTTTTTTAAGAAAATATAAAATTATAGCTGATAACCAGTATGGCTTCCGAGCTGGTGTTTCAACAGAAGACGCTGTGCTTGAATTGACACAAGATGTAGCTAAAAATCTAGACAAGAAGACAAAATGTTTAGGTATATTCTTAGACCTTTCTAAGGCATTTGACACAGTTTCTGTCCCCATCCTTATCTCAAAATTGGAAAACATAGGTGTACGTGGCGTGTCACTTGAAATCTTTAAAGATTATCTCCGAAATCGTACCCAGAGTGTTAAAATTGACTCCCACCTCAGTGAAGAGGAGTCTGTTACTTTCGGCGTCCCTCAGGGCAGCATACTAGGCCCCACCCTCTTTCTGATTTATGTCAACGACCTTTGCAATATGAACCTTCCACACACCAAGATATACACATATGCTGATGACACTGCAATCTTAGTTCGAGGACCTACTTGGGATACTATCAAATCTATAGCTGAGTCAGCAATAGCAGAAATAATGAAATGGCTCAATTTAAATCTCCTTACCTTAAATATAGACAAAACTTGCTACATCCCTTTTGCAATCAGGAGAAAAACCGCACCTTCACGCAGTTTTTCAATTACTGCTCATTCATGCTTTAACCAATCAGCCTCTTGCTGTTGTCCTGCACTGACTAGAAGTGACAACGTCAAATATCTGGGTGTCCATATAGATGACGGGCTTACATGGAAAAAGCAACTAGACGCTGTCACGAATAGAACTCTGCGGCTAATATATATATTTAAATCCCTCCGAAACTCCGCAAATGCCGATATTTTAAAAATGGTATATTACGCACTATGTCAATCGGCCATAGGATATTGCATCCCTGTGTGGGGTGCAGCTTCGAAAGGTTACGTCCTGGGGGCAGAGAGAGCACAAAGGGCCGTACTAAAAGTAATGACAAGGAAGCCCCATAGATACCCAACGACGCAATTGTATGCAGACTGCAAAGTTCTTACAGTTCGTCAACTCTTTGTGCTTCAATCTGTCCTAAGGATCCATCACAGCCTTCCCCCATCTAACCCTAGAAAGCGCACTAACCTTCCCACAGGCACCCAACACAAGACCACCTTCGCTAAGCACCAGTATTACGTTATCAGCGCTTACATTTACAAAAAGATCCATAAAAAAATAAATATCTTAGACCTCAACAAACACAACTTAAAATTAAAAGTAACAGAATGGCTACTTGAACAGGACTATACCGAAACGGAGACTTTACTTACTTACATCACCTAATAAGCACATATTTACTCATTCATCTCTATGCTCACACTTACTCTTAAATCCCTGCATCCACACACGCTTGCACAAACAACTCCCCCACTCACTCACACACAAACTCCTACACACATACATTCACACTCTTTCACACTCACCCTTACATACTCATACTTAATTTTTAGAAACTAATGTTAATTATAACTTTTTTTTTTTTTTTTTTTTTTTTTTTTTTTTTCCCATCTGAAGACAAATCGACACCGTCCACTCATAAACATACCTCTTAGAATGTTATTGCGAAACACTGTCCCTTAAGACACAGGATAACCTAGTTTAAGGGACAGAGTTCAAATTATTGTGTACAGATTTCGGCAACATCTAAATGTGTTATGTATTAATTTTTCTTTTCCTCTACCATGTAAGCATAAACTGTTAACATAAGATACTCGTATAATTATCTGTAACTTTTGGGAAATAAAGATATATTATTATTATTATTATTATTATTATTATTGGATGTTTAAATATTTAGCTTTATTAAATACTTTCTCAGGGTCGAAAGATGAGACGTAATAAAAATAAAATAAGTATGCATTCACTATTATACGATAACATTAAAAAAGAAAAAATAATTTCAAGGATAGTACTTTTTGATTTTTATTTATTTATTTTTTATTTATTTGTCACGTGGTATTACTTGGACACGAATTGTTGACTTTGTCTCTTTGAAAGATGCTTCTGCCATCAAGTTTCTTATCTTAAAGTTTTGACAGAAACCTATTTATTATAATACATGTTGAGATATTAAAATTAACGAAATCTTAAATACTCACACAACGCAAATAATTTCATCATGTTGCCCAAGCGAAGACACAACTAATGAATGATTTCTTTTAGGATTATTTTTATACAAAACAGCTGTCGTAAATACAGATAGGGATAGTAATAGATAAGATAGCATAACGTAATTGGATTTCATGAATATAATAAAGTAAAAGTACGCATGCCTGCTAATAAAATGGGATTACAGAAAATAAATTAACGCTATAAATTACATTCTGGTATCAATATTAGAAAAACAAGTGAAAAAATTTATACGAACCGTGTGGCCTCGCGGGGATTCACATGAACAAAGCTGACAACATTTTTCAAAATATTTTATTCTGTTTAACCCTTTTAGATGGTAAATTTGTTCTGTGTGCCCTCATTAACTATAAGAGAACTCTTGTGCAAAATTTCATGCATCTAATAAGTACATTAACTGTCCATTCCTTCTAAAGGGCAGAGACGCAGATATTATCTCCGTTAACGTTTTTTTTTTTTTTCGGAATACAGTAATTGTAAAATAAACCTGTTGCGCTGACCCCAAGTAATATGGGACAAGGGCAGGAAGAAGAGGAGGAATCACTCCTCCTCATCGTAGGAAAATTTGTATACAATGTATCGTCACGTCCAAAGTTTTATTGGTTTATTACAGTTCAATATATATTGTTTAGATCTCATTAACCCGACTGTGGCTCTAATCTAATCTTCTTTAATAATAATATAATCCCGATATAGAATCTATTTGATCCATGTGTTCAGACGTGAGTCTGTTATCTTCTAAACATTAGCGTCATCATTTCTTGTTTGTAAATTATTTTTTTAACTTATAAAATCTATTTGTGTAAATCTTAGTTTATTAATTTATTTCCTTATTGCACACCTTAACTTATCACAGGACCGACATTTATAAAAATAAGTGTACAATAGGCAGTCTTATTGCACAGGGCAATTTTTTATTATTATTTTTTATATGTTCCTTTGGATGGACGGAAAAGATTTCGGGTTGTCAATGTACAACAATGCTATTGTACACTGACAACCCCAAAACTTTTCTAATACTTTTTCTTTTACTTTTTATTAACTACAAAAACAAAAAAATAACAACAAAAATAATACAATAAAATATATAGAGTGTAGAGTGAGATATCCAGAAAAAAACAATATTGCACTTTAATTACTATTTTTATTTTCTCCTTCGACACAAAACCGTACAAGCTTAATCATCGTAGGTTGCCAACTTTTTTTTCTTAAGTCATTCATTCCTTCTCTTTCACTCACACATTCATTCGTTCTGAAACTAAGTTCTATATAGCGTTCAGAAATGTTTAAGTAATATTAATCGTACATATAATACACGAAACATTACCAAACAATAAACTAATAAATATTAAAATATACAATAAAGAAAGTAAAAGAAAAATTAATATACTTTTTTAATTATTATGAGGACTTGACGCAAGTAAAATTGTTATAGTTCTGATATAAGACAGAAATGTAGTTAAACATGACGAATAGCACTGTCCTTTTCTCACACTAGAATAAGGGTGATTTTAAAACGTCGTGCTATGAGTACTGATTTTGAATGATGATCCTTCGTTACTTTATTGTTGCATTCATCATCTACCCTGGCCACCAAGGACAGTGGAAACGGTGAGAGATATCGTGCCGTGTTCCGCAGGGATCAGTACTAGGACCGCTCTTGTGGAACATCGAGGATGACTACGTGCTCGCGGCGACCTCCTTGACGGGGTCAGCGTCTCACGTCACGCTGGTCCTGGCGCAGGGAGATTCGTAACAGGTGGCGGTCGAACTAACTACACGCAGGGTTGCGACACTCGTGGACAGGTACCAGCAGTTAGGAATCGAGGTGGCACTGCACGATGTTTCGAGTCAGGTTTAGACTCAGGTCTGCAGTCCCTTGAAGCTGTGAAAATATCAAACTTCTGAGTTAACGAAAAAAAAGTTACGGCCGTTTAAGTCGCAAAAAACGTATATTTCGACACTCAAGGGAATCAAAATTCATAGGATATTTCCCGTTGACCTAGAATCCCGACAATTGGCATGAAGCAAAATCTCATAGCACAAGTGTAGGAAAAGATCTGAAAACTGTAAATTTTTAGTCACGTCACAAAAAAAAGAGTATGTGATTCGGAAAAAGCTTTGTAACTCAATTTGGGAATTGAACTGTTTTCATAGGTAAGTTGGTACAGAACCCTCAGTGCACGAGTCGGACTCGCACTTGCCCGGTTTTTTTTTTACATTGAAGTCGGTTCTAATTTGTTTTGTTTTTGTTTTTTCAAACTGAAACAGCAGCTGCCATGATATTAGGTCATAGGGTCATGTAAACTAAAAGTAAAAATACGAATGCAAAAATGAAATCTATCTATATATATACATAATAAATCTGTAGAAATTTTTAGTTGTGCTCACAAATAAAAACTTCTCTGCATCATGTAAAATATAGGAAATCGATGGAGATAACTTTTATATATTAAAATATCAGCAAACAGCTGGTCGACTCTTCGCGTGACCAGAGGGTTGGGCTTTTCTTCGGACAGCGAATCAGCATTGCTATCCAACGTGACAATGCTGCCAGCGTTCTGGGCTTTTTTCCCATTGATATCGATGTGGATGAATTTTTTGATGCCCAACAATTTATTTTACTACCCATTTGTAAATATTATCATTTTTAATTTGTATATATGCCTAATAAGTTATTAACATTTATTAATTTAGATGTAAAGCAAAATTGTGTGTAACTTGATATATGTTACATATTACTTAGGCTTTGTTTCGTCGCAATCGGTTGACTATATTGAAACATACTCGTATACTACATTCTATACTGTTAGGCAGTACGATGTGCGCCAGGCCAGCTAGTTTAAAATATTTATGCAATTTTATGGCACTTATTGATTAATAAAAAATTTCACGTTTTTTAACATTTCATTAGCCCCTTAAGATACGTCGAGCACTAGGTAGCTCGCCGTCCGGCTGTTCGGTAATTAACCGTACCGAGCCCAGTCGTTAACAGCGCGTAGTGATTCTCGCGCTCCTCAAAGAGATGTCAGCAAACCGTAGGGGCCCAGCAGGGCCGATGCCCGCTAACTAGGACCGCGGAGAATTTCTGAAAGGGAAACCCGTAGTCCTAGGACGCAAAGGGTAATCGAAGGAGACAGGTGTTTTTTTAGTCAGTAAAAGTCTGACACGCCCTCGCGCTCCACCCAGAGCGCGAGAAGTCATTTGGATGATTTTTTTTTTCCTTAAAAAAAAAAAAACAAACTCAGACACTTTTCAAAAATAGATAGGTATAATACCATCGATATTATATGTTAAGTCGATGTATAATAATACCCTATTGCCGTCATTATTAAGGGCCGACGCCGACGCTGCGTTACGTGGTCGCCCGCGCGGTCCAATATAAAAGTGCACCGCACCTCTTTTGCTACGTAATAATAGATTAAAGTTCTCCATCAACACGACTACAATGCAATCTGTTAAAGTTGAGCTAGTGACACTATGCAGGTAATAATCTGGTTTCCACTGCGGGAACCACCGCACAAGACACGCGCATAGTCACGCGACGGGTTCCCATGCGGGCGCCCGCTTAGCACAGCGTTGGCCCTAAGACACCTAACAAGGCCATTACCGATATCATTGTAAAGCAATGACAATTTGATAAGGTTACGTATTTCCACATACTGTAAATTAATTATAAGAACAATGAAATATCTGTAGATATGCTAATGTGTGCGCGACAAATTAGTTTGAATTGCTTCAGGATATAATAATGTTTGGAACGTTATCAAAATAATGAGACATGCGTCAAACCTCGTGTGTTGGATGATAACAATGTCTTTGACAGGTTTACAATTGACAGCACCGTTGGCGCAGTGGTTGAGTTTGAATTGGCTGCTGCACAGCGTATTGTGGCTTCGATTCCCGTTAAGAACAAAGGGAAATGAAACTTTTCCCGTACCTTAGGCCATATCTTGAAGAACTGTATGATAAATCAATAGTAAAAAGATAGACATAATTTTTCCAGCCGTAACTAAACGAAGTAAGAGACTATTAAGTATATTGCAATAGTTTGTTATCAGGCGTTATTTTTCTTAAATAAAAATACTGTATGTCTGGTATTTTAATAGTCTCTATCCATTGTTAAATATAGTTTTAGTTTCGGTTTTTACGGTGAGTACGCATTAAATAGTGTAAATCATAACACAGCTCTAACACGTATCTTTTAGATTCGTTTCGGTCCCTTAAAGCTGTGAAAAAATCAAACTTCTAATTTAACGAAAAAATAAGATACGGCTGTTTAAGTCGCAAAAAACGTATATTTTGACACTCTCGTAACCGTTTTACAGACAGAGGTGACATTTTTACCTCAATACTTCCATCACCTCACTAGCCTTTTTCCAACGAGCTCGGGGTCGGATTCCAGTCTAATCCAAATGTGGCTGAATACCCGCGTTTTACATAGAATGACTGCCTATCAGATCTCCATAACCCAGTTACTGGGCAACGAGATACTCCTTGAAAAGAGTATAAGAGTATTAAGTGGCGTTACAGGTAGTAAGACGTCAGAAAGTCTGACTTGGTGGTGGACAATCAAAGATCTACGAATGACAACCGGTACCAAGAGCTTTACGTACTTTCCGAGAAAAATTATCTAGGACATTGCTGACAGCACTGGGTGTCAGCAATGTCCTAGATAATTTTTTTTCTTTTTCTATTTTTTTTTTGGGCAGGAATGGGAAATCCTCATGGACAGGCCCAGGCTGCCTCACAGATGAGCCAATCTGGGCAGTGTCAGACTCCTACTGACTAAAACCGCACTCCTACCTTACATTTAAACCACGGACGTGACGTCCGTGCCCATGTTTGGTAATTATACATTGTTTGCTTCTGGGCAACTCCACGTACAAGTGGGGTCACTCCAAAGCACTTTTCAGCGATCTTAGAAAAGTACATAATTATGAATTGAAAAACATCACATTGGTACTTACCCGGTTTCGACCCCGCAACAACATGTATATGAGGGTGGGATGAGGTGTTGGTGGCTGGGTTGTGGGGGTCGAATAGACAGAATATTTACCTTAAGTTCGTGGGAGTAAATAACATAGAGACGATAATAACTCATCATCCCGAAATCATAAACATCTCGATTAAATCCCGGGAGTAATTAATTCAAATGTAATTTACATAAGGCGCTTTTAATTATATTAGAACTAAATTATTATTTTGAAAAACCATTATTAAGTTTTTAGAGTTCCGTACTAAAACTATTAAATTAAAGAGGTTTATTTATTTACGTATTAATCTTTATGCAACATAAAGTACAAAGGCGGACTTAATCATTATCTACCAGTCAACCTAGGATGGTGAAGAGACAACATGGTAGGTAGGTACATAAAAAGAAAATTGTATACAAAAAAACAAGAGTGAAAAAAGTATACATCTGTGTAAGTAATTCGATTTCAGATACGAGTGTCGTAGATTTTTCCCAATCGCAAAAAAGTAATTATGTGTGCTTAATTGATGACAAAGTTATGGTTTTCAGACTTCTTTCTGTATTTGTGGTATGAGAGCTTGCTTCTTGCGAGGATTTTTGGTCTACGGGAAGTACCCTATATAGGTTTTGATTTCTTAGCCAGTGTCAAAATATGTACCTAAACGAAGCATTGACGGCCTTATCTTTAGTATGCGTTGATTTAGAAGTTTGATTTTTTCACTGGTACTTAGAGTAGCTGACTTAAGTAGGTATTTGATATTAATATCAGCTTCATACCCCTCCGCATTCCTGAGAAGAAAGGTCTTAACAAGGATAACAAAGTGATTATATAAGATTTCGGTTTTCGCCAATTTAGGTACGGAATCCTAAAACAGAAAAAAAAAATGATATACAATCCAATAACCAGTTCATTATGTTTACCTGTACGTCACTGTGAGGGACACCGTATTCCGTCTCCCTTTTATTTTCTTATTTCCCGAAAAGATGTTACAATGTTGTGTCTATTTTCTATTATTATAATAAGTTTTCCTGTTAATACTGAAATTACATATTTTGCCTGATTTGTTTACTTACCTATCCTTTCGATGATCACACATCACATAAGTCACACTTTGAAACTAATATCATAAAGTTGAAAGTTTGTGTATATCTGTGTGTGTTGTTTATGTTGGTTACTCCCTCGCGTTCAAATACCTGGATGGATTTGGTGGAATATGGCACACGGATAAATGGTGTCTTGTTCATTTTATCACGGGAGTATGACGTTCACTAGGGATAATTTTCTACATTTTTGATAGCAAAGCCTCTTGCAGAAACTATGATCTCACCTTCCACATGACGCAGGTTCTCACCGAGCATAGCCACTTCGGGAAGTTCCTGCACCGGATTGGTACGGAAGTAACGCCCGGGTGTCACCACTGTGTGGACCGCCCGGAGGACATGTTGGAGCATACGGTAGAGGTGTGCGCCGCTTGGGCAGAGCACCGCCGTGTCCTCGTGGAGGCGATCGGCCACAACGATCTCTCACGCTGGGCCTTGGTACAGTCCATGGTCCGAAGCGAGGAGGAGTGGCAAGCAGTCGCCTCCTTCTGTGAAGCAGTAATGCTAGCAAAAGAGGAGGCCACACGTGCTTCGCGAGGGAACGGCCCTCACGTCCCAGCGGTTGGGATCCCGATCCCGATTTCCGGCCATCGTAGGCGCGGGCTTGCGGACTGCGAGCAATGGGTAGCTCGCCAACCGCGCGTCGAGTAGCCGTCCGGACTGCACCCAAATCGTCGAGGGTGCTTACTGTTCCACGCGCACCTCAAGGAGATGTCAGCAAACCGTAGGGGCCCAGCAGGGTCGAAGCCTACTGGCGCCAAGGGTTTGTTTCTGAAAGGAAAACTCGGCCCTGGTATGAAAGGCAACGACGGAACAGGAGTGGGTTTTTATTCATTGTGTGTTTTTCCCACCTACAAAAAAAGAAGGATATCATATTACATTTATTCGCAATTATATTTATTTAGTGGCAAAATTCCTCCAATTTTCGTCGAGGATCTATCATTTTAACATTCGCCAATGTATGCCACCTTCACGCCTCTGGCGCTGTGGACAAAATATATTAAAATATTAGGTATTAGACATTTATAATAAACATATTAATACAACAAACATAAACTGGTACCTAATCATGTTTAGAATATTTTTGGATAAATGATATTTATTTTGCA
Organism: Mythimna pallens; assembly: GCA_961205895.1. Lineage (NCBI taxonomy): Eukaryota > Metazoa > Arthropoda > Insecta > Lepidoptera > Noctuidae > Mythimna > Mythimna pallens. Next base: position 19,593,729 of record OY540847.1, on the reverse strand, counting down.
AATAAGTTAATTTAAAAACACTTTTTCACGTCAATTTTTTCCTCAGTTTAAACTAGATGAGGCCGGTGTTTCCTAGCCGACTACTCTAAGAAGAAACACCGAAACAAACTCGGGGAGCTGCCCACACCCTTTTTTTTTGAGGTGAGAAATCATCCAATGGCTGAGAAGTCATTTCATCGCTCTAGGGTGGAGCAAAAGCGCATGTGTGTGTTTACTGAATAAAATTCGCTTGCGTCCTTCAGTTGCCCTTTGCTTTCCAGAACCACGGTATCCCTTTCAGAAATTTCCCGTGACCCTAGCGGGCTTTGGTCCTACTAGGCCCTTTCATTTATGCTGAAAACTTTTTGAGGCGCGCGTAGATTCCCGCCTTGTTCTTGGTCTTTAGCCGACAGCTGGACGGCGAGCTGCTCATTGTCACCAAACCAGCGCCTATGGTAATCATGGATAGCCCTGCGACTTCCGGCGCCCGGGGCGTCTCTTGTGGAGGTGGCTGGGGCATGAAGTTGTCCGTTATTTCATGAATGCAGCCATCTCCTTCTCTAGTATATTTCGCATTCCCTCTCGCTCTGGACCATGGCCTGAGCTAAACGAGGGCACCATGGTGCTTCACCCAAGAGGGGCACACCTCCACCGAATATTCCAGGCTCCCACACACGCTGTGCGCCAGGGAAGTGCACCTTTTTACGCTTAATCTGATAAGGCTGTTCCCAACTCTGCATTGGTTACCTAACCGATCTAAGCATATTGTTGCCTATCTAAGTGGTTAATGCGATACCTCTTAGCAAGACTGGTGTTACATTTTCAGGATCATGTCTCCGTATGTAAAGAACAGTCACCTCATACACACGACATCCATGGGCTGACTTCGGTTCGCGTTGCTTAACCTTTACCGACAAACCATGCGGCTGTTAATTTAGCCTTATTTATTTCTAAATTGAAGCGAAGGGGCATTATAATATATGCTGCAATAAAAACATGTTTATGAAGGTAACTATATATCTAATATATATATTCGACCTTGTAATGTTTCCACTGTCGGGACTCAGGCCTCCTCTCTCGAAGAGGGAATGGGCTGTAATTCGCGTGGTGGATTGGTGGTGGGCCCAGTGTGGATTGGTGGATGTCACGGCATGACTTTGAATTTTGAGTTCTAGGACATTTCAGTTTTCTTACGATGTTTTCCTTCACCGTTTTGAGAGCAGTGGTGATGAAATAAATTACGCAAAGTAATGCGCCTGGCGGGGTTTGAACCCGCGACCTACAACTTGCAGTAATAAGTATAAATTCTGGTCAGTAAGATAACTAATAATGTATATTTTATACTCACAAACAAGAATTGCTATAGGTTACTCCGTCTATCCCACATACAGGATCATAAATTAAGGTACAGCCATGGACCACCATCAAGACTCCAACCAGAAGTATTGACAGTACTGAAACAGGTTAAGCAACAGAATTAAATGGATGGCATGAAAACATATGCTGTCAACTAACCCATATTAATGTTATAATTGCGAATGTAACATTCCCAGCGTTTCGAATTGCGATAAAAGGGAATATATCGCGAATCAGACCAAATTTAATAGTTACAAAATATAAGGGCTATTGAGTAATAATTGTGACGTTACGCGTTGATCGGATTTGCGATATTATCAATTTTATCGCAATTTGGAGCGCAGGGTGTGTCTTTCTATTTGTCACATTTTCACTTCCAAACCAATAAACTAGTGGTATACTTGGTACAGAGATAGATTAGATGCAAGAGTGAGGCATAAGATACTTTTTTCTAAACTATTCCTGAAAACAGCTAAATAATATTAAAATATTGTTTGCTTACTCAATGCTAGCTTCATTATAACGTCTGTTGTCTTTGTTACGATAAATAAATGGTCTAGAAAACGAGTTATATACTGTGTATAATGACCTCGCGGCTAGGGTTTTCCTTAATGCAATCAAGCAATTATGATACAATCGAACTGCTCTTTTTTTATATTTATAACATAAAACTGACCCGGCAAACGTTGATCTGCCATATAAATTATCAAAGACAAAATGAGGGTTTGAGGTAGGAGGACTCCTTTTTTGGGGCAATCGAGAAAAAACAAAACTTACGACCCAGTCTCAAACTCAGTCCTCTTATATAAAAAAAAACTTGAAAATCGGGGAAGCCGTTTCGGAAGAGTTCATTTATTTATTTATTTAATCTTCATGCAACACAAAATACAAAGGTAGACTTAATGCCTTAGGCATTATCTACTAAGTCAACCTAAAATGGTGAAGAGACAATATGGAAGGTGCATAAAACAGAAAATGTTATTTAGAGTAAAAGTATATATAGTTAAAATAAATATACATATAATATATTAATAATCAAACATCCTGTAGAGAAAATAATTCCGTAACTTCCGCTTAAATACATACAGACTTTCGGCCGTCCCGATGTCGAGAGGATGCACACATTCTACAGAAGGATGGATTGCATATAAAAAGAAGAATGGACAATATCAGAGGTATGAGAAGGACAGAGCAGTAGGAGATTGTTAGAAGAACGCAGAGTTTGCTAACAAACACTGTAATTTTTTATGTATTAGATATTATATTATGCCCACTTGCCGTCATACTGTATGGATCAGAATGTTGGGCTATGAAAAAGACGGATGAAAAAAGATTGCACGTAGTGGAGATGAGAATGTTAAGATGGATGTGTGGAGTAACGAGAATGGTTAAAGTGAGAAATGAGTATATAAGAGGAAGTTTGAAAGTAGCGCCAGTGACTGAAAAGTTGAAAGCAAATCGTTTGTCTTGGTTTGGTCATGTGAAGAGGAGGGATCAAACGCATGTTACTAAAAGAGTTATGAGTTTACATGTGGATGGATGGAGAGGGAGAGGGAGACCAAAGAAGATATGGACGGATTGTGTGAAGAGTTATATGAAAGAAAAGGAAGTTAGTGATAGCATGACGAGTGACAGGGCAGAATAAAAGGAAAAAACCTGTTGCGCTGACCCCAAATAACACGGGACAAGAGCAGGAAGATGATGGTGGCCACTTCCCGTAGTGATGATGAGTGTTATACTTGGTACTAGGTTCAATCTCTAGATTTTCCCTGTTGACATGTTTTTTTTTTTAAATAAAGCGTTGTTTTTTTTAAGGTGGAAAACCATCCAATGACTTCTTCCTTATATACCCTTCTTCCTTGATTATATGTGTCATTATGCAACTCTGCCCATCTCTGAGGAGAGTAGGTAGAGGTACAGCAATGAATACGTGATATTACATTGAAATTCTTATCAATTTTCTCGCAAAGTAATTTTAATATATCTGAGTACGTGCTTGGTTTTTTAAATAAAAATGACAAACGCTACCAATCAAAGTCGTACATATTCTTTTGTTAAAGCCCTTCTGGACGTGTTCAGAAATACTGATTTAACGTAATCGAGTTTATACATATCACATCACGCCAATATTTCTTGAAGGGCTAGCATTACTGACATAAGTACTAATACAAACGAAACCATCATAACAATAATATCTCGCTTACAAAATGTTGGGCCAACAACTGCCCAACATGTGACCAACCTCGAATGAATAAACTTAAATACACTACTGTGCCAAACGCAGTGATCACGCATAGCTTCACATCTCATGTGTCAATGCCATCATCTGTTACAATATAATTGGTTCTGATTGGTCGGAATACGCGCGACGTACTAAAATAGTCGAACGTGGTTGGTTGGTTGGTTTTAAATGCTGTTATGAGCATTTCGATCTTGGTTTTACCTGGTAGAATCAGACACAGGAAAACTTCATAGGAATCCCCGAGCCTGAGTACGAATCATATTGTGTATTTTTCCTCAAACTATTTGGAAGCCACGATATATTGAAAAAGTTTGTGTTGGTTTGAAAGGAATTTGGTGTCCTTTTTTTGTCAAAAAAAATTGCTATTATCCCAGTTTTTTTAGAGCTCCGTACCTCCGTCGGAAAAAACAGAACCCTTATTGGATCACTTTGTTGTCCTTTTGTCCGTCATACCCTTTTTCTTAAGTACGCGCGAAAGTACTAAGCTGAAATTAATATCAAATATTCTAGTTTCAATGCTATCTAAAGATAAGGTTTACACTCCGTTTAAGTGCATATTTAAAATCTCGCCAGGAAATTGAAACTTATAGGGTAGGTAGATACTTGTAATGCCGACCTACCTCCGTCTCTCGTTCTGACAGACAGGTTTATCATCTATCACGGTCACCAGTGGAGTGGAAACGGCGAGAGATATCTTTCGTTTTTTTATTCTTAATAGGTCCGCGCTTGACCGCTATCTCACCTGATGGAAAGCGACGATGCGGTCGACGATGGAGCGCACTTACCTAGAAGTAACCTGTAAGGTGCGGTGTTGATGATAAATGAAACCAACGAGTGCCAAAGTAATACTGAATTATATTAAATAAGATAGTGCATATAAATGGTTACAAAAGTGCATAGATTATAATAATATAGATCTTAAAGTAGGTACTAATACTAATTACTTAATCCAACCCTCACATCCCCATACTAATAGAGAGAAAAAAAAAAAACATCATTATGCTTTTTTTTTTACATTAATAAAATTATGACATTATATAGTATGGTTTTGTTCGATTTTTATGGACAATATCCTTTTTACCAAATTGATTAATTATTTCTACATTTGGTGGTATATCTTTTACAACTTTAAAAGGTCCCGAATATAAATTATCTAATTTCTTACATGATGTATCATTTCTAATTAAAATTAAATCATTCTCTTCGTAGTTTATTGGATTAACATTTTTATCATATACTATTTTTCTATTCAACTTACTTTTTATTAGATTTTCTCTTGCCTCTTTTTGTGAAAGTTGCAATCGGTATTTTAATTCATGAGGATAGCTGTCGTAATTATATAGTGGATCTAAATCTGTTGTAAGATTGCTAGGTAGAGAACATTTCTTACCAAAAACTAACTCGTATGGAGTGAATCCTGTTTCTGTATGTACTCCCGTATTATAAGAAAAACACCAAAAAGGAATCCACTTACTCCACATCTCTGGGTGGTTCTCTGTCTGGATACGCAGAAACGCATTTAAATGCTTATGGGTGTTTTCCAATGCTCCTATGGATTGGTGGTGATACGCTGTAGAATTAAGTTGTTTTATGTTTAATAATTTACATACCTGTTGAAAGATTTCTGAGAGAAACTCCTTTCCTCTGTCTGTCGCTATTACTTTCGGCACACCGTATCTGAGAATAAAGTTGTTGACAAAAGCTCTCGCTACTTCTTCTGATTTTTTAGAAATTAAGGGATAGCCTTCTACATATTTAGTGAGTTCGCATTGTAATGTTAGTACGTATGTACAATTTTTATTGTCTGTTTCAAGTGGTCCAACTAAATCTAAAAATACTTTTTCAAATGCAGTATTAGCTTTACTAGTAATCACCATTGGTTCCTTCTTAGGTAATGAATATTTTTGCCGCTGACATTTGTCACATCGCCTTACAAATTCTCGAACATCATTATCAATAGCAGGCCAATAATAGTATTTCTTTATGTTATTTGACATTCGTCTCATACCAGCATGGCCACTACTGGGTAAGAGATGAAAGTCATTTAAAATTACTTTTTTGTCATCCTTATTCTCTATCCTTTTTACATCATTTAAAATACATATGCGTGGTCCGAACCGCGTTTTATTATTTTGTATTGACGTTGTTAATTTTTTTATAAAGATCTCGTTATCTTTGTTTTTTAATATGTATATTTCCTTTAATTTTAATATATTGCAAAATTCATCTAACTCTCTCACAAACTCGTCTCGCGTCATTTGCGATTGAGAACATAGGAATTTCACGTAAATTGTTGATTTATTTTCTACATAACACAATATTTTATTTTCTTTAGTAATTATTCCCTTTTTCTTTAAGATTCCTAATTCTTTAAGGTCAATAAATTTTAACTCGACTGATTCTTTGGGTTTGATATGAGTGCTTACGACTTTTGGTTGATCAGGCCTCAAGTCTGAAACATCCATATCCACCATTGAATCTGGTTTATTTATTTTTTTCGTTTGTGCTCTTGTCATGACGTTCACTAAACTTTCATGCATTTCTTTCAAGTCCTTTAAAGTTATTCTAGACAGTGCATCTGCAGCTGCATTGTTAGAACCTTTTATGTATTGTACTTCAAAGTTGTATTCCTCTAAAGTCATTCTAAATTTCATTAGTCTACTCGATGGGTCTTTCATGTTGAACAAATATACTAATGGTTTATGGTCCGTTAATATCTTAAATGGTCGACCATATAAATATGGACGAAAGTATTTCACTGCCCATACTATTGCAAGTAGTTCCTTTTCTATGACGGGATAGTTCTTTTCGGATTTATTTAAACTTCTGCTAGCGTATGCTACTGGTCTTCCATTATTATTTGACAAAATGGCTCCTATCGCATTATTTGATGCATCTGTTTGAACTATAAAACGATTTTGTTCTGAAAAGTCGGGATACTGTAACACTGGTGGACGTATTAAACTTTGTTTTAATGTTTCGAATGCTTGTTGACATGCCTGACTCCACTCGAATGGTACACCTTTTTTAGTTAATGAATTTAATGGATGAGCAATGTCAGCAAATTTTGGTATGAATTTTCTGTAATAATTAGTGAATGCTACAAATCTTTTTACTTCTTCTGTGCTTGCTGGACATGGGTAATTTTGAACTACAGTAATTTTTGCTGGGTCTGGCATTATTCCGTCACTTGAAATAATATGCCCTAAGTACAAAATCTGTTTTTTAAGGAAATCACACTTGGCGGGGTTTAATTTTAAGTTAACGGTTCGTAATCTTTCAAAAATATCTTGTAAATTTTTATTATGACTGTCTAAGTTTCGACCAAACACTATTAAATCATCTAAATAAATCAAACATTTTTCATAATTTAGACCAGCCATTGCTATTGTGATCATTCTCGAAAATGAACTGGGACTGGTTTTCAATCCCATAGGCATACGTGTCATCTGGTACTGTCCCGAATGAAAAGCTGTGTACTTTCTGCTATTTTCCTCTAATTTAACGTTATAATAGCCTTGGTGCAAATCTAGATGTGTGAAATAAATGCTGCCCGATAGTGATTCTAAAATTTCTGTGATATCCGGTAATGGATATTTATCGTCCTCTATGCAATTATTAAGTTTCCGGTAATCGACTACTAGTCGCCATTTATTTTCTCCAGTTGAATCCGATTTCTTTGGTACCAATAATATTGGACTAGACCAGTCGCTTTTACTGGGCTCTATAATACCTTCTTCTAGCATTTTATTAATCTGTCGTTTTATTTCACTTTTATGTGAATATGGTAAACGGTATTGTTTTGAAAATACTGGGGTCGTGTTAGGCTTTATGGATATAGTATGACTGTATACATTTGTAGTATTTAATTTGTCATCGGGGAGGTAAAATATATCTGAATATTTTGCGCAAATATTTTCAATAGTTTTTTGTTCTTCATTATTTAAATGTTGAATTTTTAATTGAGAAAATAAGTTTTTTACTCTGTCTGCGTTATTTCGCGTTTTTTCATAATTACAGACGTCATATTCCCTTAGTTTTTTAATGTCAGGTTTTATTTCCGTTAGTAACACATCTTCTTCATTAACGTTTAATATTTTAATTGGTATTAATCCATGTTTAGGAGTACCTATAGAACTTGCTAAAAACACGCCAGGTGTCAATTCTTTTGAAGATACTACACAATCCTCACTAAAGTTCGTTTGTATGAAGTGTATTGATTCACTTCTAGCGGGTACGTTTATAGTATCTGTATATTTATTTACTAGTGGAAAACAAACAGTTGTCCTATCAGTTGATAAAGTTAAAGTATTTTTACTGAAATTTAACTCTGCCTTATATTTATTTAAAAAATCACGACCTAAAATTCCACCTCCCTTAATGGGTAAGTTATGAAATATATAGAACTTCTGACTAATTGTTTCTCCATTTAAATTTAATTGTAAATACGAGTATCCTATTGCTTGAACTCTACCACCTAAACCGTTTATAGCTACATGCTCGTTATGGATTGGAATGCCGCATTCAAGGGCATGTTTATATGTGCACGCTGACACCGATGCACCAGAATCTACTAGAAAATAATGTTTCTTAATATTACGGTTATATAATGACGAACACAAAGAAATATAACAATTACTATCATTCGCTAAAATACATTTATCATTATTAGTCACGAAAAAACTGGTTGGATGTTAACCCTGTGTCGGTGTCCGAGTTATTAAGAACATTGACCTCACGACCTTTAGGTATCCCTTGATTTCTTCTATTTGAATAACTAAAGTTACCTCTTTGCCATCTGTGACTGCCAGTTCCTCTTCGAGCCGGCTGCCCTCGTGAAGTTGAGCGGTATCGTTGCTGATGCCCACGCGCTTGGCCTCTGTGAGCGTAGAAGTTTCTACCTCCACCACGTTGACTTCTATAATTATTTGATAGGCTTCTGTTATTATAGTAATTATTATAGGGCCTTTTATACATACCCATAATTTCTCCTTGAAGTGTTGTTGATGAGGCCTCCTCGTCTTGAGCTGCTTGGACCGCGTCCTTCAATGAGCTATAATTTCTTGCTGAAATAATTGTACTTAGTCTTCGATTTCGCAAACCATCGGCAAATTGTTTGATTGCTATATTTTCATTAATTGGTTTTAGTATATTATAATTGTGTTCGTTGTCGTTGGCTTGCGTAATCGTTAGATCCACAAATAATTCCGTTAATTCTTTACCGTAATCGGCAATCGACAACTCATTTTGTTTCATTCTTAATAACTTATTTTGTATAGCCGTTGCCGCTTTCTTTGACAATAGCACTTTTTTCATGTCAGCAATTAAGTCATTAACAGTATCATACTTTGCATTTAACTTTATCTTAGCTTCTTGGGAAAGTCTACTTTTTAACACAAAATTAATTAAATTTTGTTTACAAGCGCTATCCTTCAGTAGAGAGTTATAGTATTCAATGTTATCAATCAGCTGTTTTACACTAGTTTCCTCATTCGTCATAATCGGTAATAAAGTTAAGGCAGTTTTCAAATCAAATGAATTCATGTTTGACGACGTTTCTAATGTATCACTTTCACACAACAATAAAATATCCTCTCGTAATTCTATAAATTGTCGGCAACAATTTTCTATTAATATAATATCTTGGGCACTATAATGTTTTTTCTTAATATTTTCTTTAAAATCAATTAACCAAATTTCATACTGGTTATAAATTGCATCAACCTCATTTAATTTATTTTCTAATACTCTTTCTGTTCTTCTTTTCGGTCCTAACTTTATTAAATAAATTCTTATCTTTTTTAAATCATTATATAATTTTAGTATAGTATTCATACCTTATTACCACCATAACGTAGAGGGATTTTAATGTTCTTGTAATACGAGTACATCATTAAACAATAATATGCCAAAGTCCAAACTTCAATCAGCGCATTGTCCTTATTTGGTAAGAGATGTTCGTATTGGAATGTGTACGCGATAAACTTTTTTTTTTTTTTTTTTAATTATATTTCTGTGGTTTTTTATTATTATTATTTTTTTTTTTTTTTATTTGAAACACTTAAGAAACGCACCTTTTTATATCTTATTTTTATTCACTTTTCACGCACTTTTTTTATCACCTTTCTTTTTACACTATTTCTTCTTCATAAGCTTTTGAAGATGGCTCCGTGGCCCCCAACCGCATGCGTCGACGGAAAAGAGATCTTCTCATAGTCGTCCTATTTATTTCGTTGGTGATCCATTTTTTATGGCACCTTTTATACTGCCGATACACGAAGCCCAATACGCCGAGTAGAAGTATAAGCAGGACGCAGGTCAGAATAATGTTGGATGTGGACATATGAAAGCGAAGTTCGTCTACTGTGGCTTGGTTACTGCCAGCCGCCGCGTTTTGGACGATCAGGGTCTCTTCTTTAGACTGTTGCTTGCCCATTTTCGTGGATGATTCGTACACTTGCGTAGACGTCTAGTCCGTGGGCACAATAATTCAATAATCGTTCCATGGTCACAAATATTTTACTTATTGAATAATTTTGAGGCACATTACAAGTCACACCTAACGTCTCAAGTTCGCGTAGCGCGTGTAGATCGCTTTGGCAGGGTCGCCATGTAAGGTGCGGTGTTGATGATAAATGAAACCAACGAGTGCCAAAGTAATACTGAATTATATTAAATAAGATAGTGCATATAAATGGTTACAAAAGTGCATAGATTATAATAATATAGATCTTAAAGTAGGTACTAATACTAATTACTTAATCCAACCCTCACAAACCTAATCACTCTTGACTTAAAAATTCCAAGGTTTTAGCCATCACGAAACACAGATTCCGGCAAGGATACCGACCCCGATTTCCAGCCTCCATAGGTGTGGGCTTGCGGACGACGAACTATGGGTAGCTGGCTATCTGGCCGTCCGGTAATCGTTCGGACCGAGCCCGAGTTGTCCATGGCGCGTAGTGCTCCATGCGATTTTTAAACAGATGTCAGCAAACCGTAGAGGCCCAGCAGGGCCGATGCCCGCAAGGGCATGGTCGTTTTCTGAAAAGGAAACCCGATCTGATCTTAGAACGCAAAGGGCAACTGATGGGTACAGATGTGATTTTAGTCAGTGAAAGTGTTTCACGCTCTCTTACTCCACCTAGAGCGAGAAAAGTAATTCAATGATTTCACGCCGTAAAAAAAAGTTACGAGTATTAAAATCTAAATTACCCAAAAGTAATTTAAATTATAGGCCTTTGATTATTATTTTCAAGAGAATCAATTGAGTACAAAAGGATAATCCTTTTTGATATTTTCATTACCTCGTTTAATTAATTAAATACAACGGTTTATACTGAAGGCTAATTAGCAGAGAGTTAATTATTTTAATGAGAAAAGTTTGATTAAGATTAAGTTTTTGTGTTATATTAAACTTAACCCTGAAAATCATAGAATGTAATTTACTAAATTGAAATATGGATCCACACTAATATTATAAAGAGGTAAAGTTGTTTTTTTTTTGTAGGAGTTACCTCCTAAAGTAGTCTCTGAAAGTATAGGTCCAATTGCAAATTTTTTCACCAATAGACAGAAGCTTTATTCCTGAGTGACAGAGGCTATATTTTATCTACGCGGGCGAAGTTGCGGGCAAAAGCTAGTCATTAATATTCCCGTGAGAAAGTGTATCTGGAAAAGGTTTATCGCCTTGTAATGGATGTATCGCGCCTCTTGTACTGACGAATACAGTTTTCTCAAAAATCGATCTTCTGCTTTAGGAAGTTGATATGCTCTGTGATGCAGGGGATACAATCTCGAGGGCTAATATCAGTCCGCCTCCCAAAGCTCATCACCCTCGGATGAGAGCTGCCCTCCCTGAAGCAGATAGGCTTGGCTTCACAGATATGACGCTCGATCTTGCATTCTCTAGCTGGAACTGCTAGTCACTGTAGCTGATGTAAAATTTGATGTAAGCTGCGCGACATGCCGCACAGAACAGAGCTGTGCGATTCTCCGAAAAAGTTATTGCCATCCTGGAAAGTTTAGAGCAATTGCGCAATTTGATAGCTGTGAATCTAGAGCACACATCGGCTCTTAAATGGTCTCTTCTGCATGAGCAAAGAAGATAGACGAGGTGTGAAACCAGGTGATGTGGAATGTTACTCTCTGAATGCGTCCTCCGAAGAACTCCTCGATCGTTCATTGCATTGGGTACTCACGGATACTGTCACGTCATCATCATCTTGAATAACGTGGTTAGGTTAAAGTAGTGTACTGGGTTGCGGTTATTTCGTGGCCTGTGGCAGAGCAGGTGAGACACGGCCACTGTGTGATTCAAGGCGAAGTCTATCAATACTGGCGTCATCTAGCAAACACAACCACTGGATATAGGCCTCCTCCAAGTGTCTGTACAAAAATTGGTCCTGTGCGTCTCGCATCCATCGCATTTCCGTGACTCTCATCAGGACATCGGTCCACCTTGGAAGTTCGGTGATTCTTTGGGTTATGTCGGCAACCTTGGTTCTCCTACGGTTATCTTCATTCCTGATGCGATCACGCAAGGAAATTCTGAGCAGAGCCCTTTGATTTCCTTGCCTTCTGATTAGGCTTATGTGGGCCACAGACCATAATTATTACATCACAAGACAATTCATTTTTATTTATGAAACATCATCGTATATTATAAAGGTAATAATATTATAAAGGGGTAAAGTTTGTTTTTAGTATCTTTGAAAATACTGGTTCGGGTGCTAAAAATTTTTCACCGAAAGAAAGCTGCTTTATTCCTAAGTGGCATAAAGCTGCGGGCAAAAACTAGTTATTACTACTTTGCTTTTGAAAATATGTTTTGCTCTCTATTTTTCTACAAAAATTGTATTGTCACGATTCATCTGTCTGCCGCAGCTTTTAACAAAAAGAATTGACAGCCAGACTTTAAAACTTAGCTTATTATTTATAAGAAGTGAGGCAGAAATAAAAAATATTACAAAAACGTATTATTGCGAGGTGTGCCCAAGCGGAGCACACGGCCTGACAGATAAAGTTTGGTGCAGGGTTATGTTTCCTCATGAGTCCAGAATCTGTTTATTTACACAATGGGATACGATTTTCTTTTTAAGAAAAACTGCGATTGTGTATTTTTGCTATCAAAACAGCTGGCACGCCGGTGGTGACAAGAGTTCAACGGATGATGTCACTAATGCTGGCATGCCGTGCTATCCAACCGGCGCCTCTCCAGCATATATGGTGTCCGAAGTGGTCGACTGCTTCACCGCATTGACATTGATGTGGAACTCCACTAGGAACACCCAGACGTAGGCATGTAGAGATCTGGAAGGTGGTGTCACTCGGCCTATGTTCGGTGACGGTAGAGTCTGTAGCCAGAAGCCCGACTCCCATTCACCCACAGCCAGTAAGCGGGCACGCTCAGCAGTATTGGTGGACGTATTAATGAGATTATTTCGTACCAACCCGTAAAGGGGCTCATTCCACTGTCTCTAGGAAGATGGATTCTCGGGCAACGCTTTATCCGGGCAAACCACTTTCCAGGCCGTCACGGCGTCAGTCAAGCACACAAGAAGAATAAATCGGTAAAGTGCCGTACTTCACCGTTTTATTCTTCTAGTGTACTATGTGCGTGCAATCTGTGGAGCTGGACATTTTATAGTGATAGCAGATATTGGTAACCTCTGATGTCACATTATTATGACATTTTTAATCGATGATTGTTGAAATTATTATATTTACAATTATTTTTTTTAATCAGACATTTTGTAGTAATTATAGTGTTAACTGAAGTATGAATATTTTTAATAAATTTTATGTATACTGTATTAATATTTGCACACTACAAGTTATGGTAGAATTTAAATGGCCTTCATTTAAATCAAGATCGTATGATCTTGATTTAAACTTACTTTGTACACCTACGTCGCCTACATTCTGGCAAATAAATAAATAATTATTATTATTAAAAGAAAATATCACATTTTTATAATTACGTTTTTGTAAACGTGATATCGATATTGGTGTCGACTCAGACCTGGACCTTTCACATTTACTTGGTAGAGTACATTTAATGTCTTTGACATATACCTACGTTTAGGCTGGGAAAGGTTCTATATTGAACTTGGATGAACCAGCACCTCAGGTTTATTCGGGAATACATTTGTAATCTTACGTAAATATCTAGTTAATATTTAAAGAATAAAAACAAAACTGAATTTAGAATATATTTTCCTGAATGCACACGTACGTGTTATTGGATACATACAAATCAAATCTTTGTAGGGGTGATTTTCAAATTTAACGACATATTCCTCGTTGACGTAGTACTTGTCCTGCGCACGTGAGTCTGGAAATAGAAGAGATACTGTTAGAAAAAATTTCGAAAATGATGTATCGAAATATGGACATTGCAAAACGATAATTATTTTGCCGTTATATATCACGGTGATATATGTAGACACTTAATTTCATCAACAATTTCCTCGCCTTGTTCTTCGCCACACGGATAGACCAAGTCCTATAATATATTTTTATCCCAGGAGTAGATTCATTTAGGATCACAGCTTGGGATAACTATCAAATATCACGTGGGCGAAGCCACTTGCAAAAGTTAGTGGTACTTGCTAGTCAAACATTAAATCTAAGAATCTTACCCGAAGCGCTCATCAGTTACTTCATATTGTTTGAAAAAAATCATTTGCTAAACAGTATAAAGAAAGTAAATGCAAAACATTTGACAACCTGCCGAAACGTGAATCTCTTTTATTGAGACAAGAGAAAGTCTTAAGCACTTACTGGCACACATTAACATACGTCTGATTGTCCTGTCCAGACACGGGTTCAATTATATTATTACAGGCACATTTTCTTTGTGCGCTGGTCATCATGACTCCGGCCAAGATCACCAACAGAGTGAATGCTGGGGAGAAAGATAAAAAAATAAGCTAAAAGTAAATTAGAAAAGATCTGAGGCTCTAAACGCGATCCATTTGACGACCTAAACTAAACTGTTACAGGGATGAGCTATATACGGTGTATAGCTCTGTCACTCTTGCACTTCTGACTTTTTAAAACCCCCTCGCCAAGTTACAACCATTTCGTTTCGATTCTCTTTTCGTCGATCGCCTTGAGTAGGCCACGCATCCAATTCCTTTATAGACGTCATCTCAACGCTCAGTCACGTTGTCAGAACAAATGAACAGGAGGCGTGGCCAACTCGAGGCGATCAACGAAAAGAGAATCAAAACGAAACTGTTATTTCTTGGCTAGGGGGGCTGTTCCCTTCATTCTTTGTTAACGCAGTTTTCACTATAATTCGTTTAGACACTTTCTTGTATTTTAGTGTTATGACACCATGATAGTTTGTTCGGTAGATTGCACCCGCGCAAAGCAATAGCGAGTCACTGGCGAGAAAAAAACGAAATACTCGCGGTTGCAAGAACGACTTAGTCCAGAGTGACCAAAAGGTTTAGTTTTTTTTGCCTTTATTATTAAGAACAAATTTCTTAATAATAAAGGCAAAATACATCTACAAATACAATCTTGACTAAAACAATAATGAGCAATTTAACTTATTATTATTCTTTATGTTAAAACTAATAATAGCTTAAAAACACTTTTTTTTCATTTGTGTTATATGCATAGCACAGCATTGATTATTATTGTATACTAACTTTAAACACTAAACTAACTCAAAAGGTTATTATCCAATATACCTATATAGATTTGCGACCTCAAAAAATATAAAGCTGTTAAAACAATAACAAATAAGATATTTATAGAACATTGTAGAATAATTTGTCAATTTAATAAAGTACTCACCCAAAAGTAGTTTCATCTTTTGATTGTAAATTCACTATTTCACGACTAGTGCCTTCTTGAGTTTTGTAAAGGCTTTTATACAAAAGTTCGAACATATTATAAACCTGCTTTACTGAATAATTTACGCCCTAATTGTACTCAATAATTACACTATTACTTAGCTAGCACTATTTTTAAAAGAAATTGCTATCTATTGAATTTTTAGTTTTGTATCGTTCATTGAGGGAATAATTAACAGCTAATGCAAAAAAAAAACGTTTGCACAGAATTAACACATTTTAAGTAGTAATAATATAGCCCATTCCACCATAATACAAGAAATATTTTAAAATAAATGTAAAATAGAGCTAGATATTATACATATTGTGGTTTTTTGTACCAAATTTTTTATTATGTCTTACAATCATTACCTGAAGCAAACGATTTAAGTTCATTGAAAAATCAAACTGGCCGCTAACAAAAACAAAAACAAAATGTGTTTACTAATGAGTCTGTAAAAAAAAAAAAAATGAAAGAGCGGGAGCGTGATAGGTAATTAAAACTATAGATCGATCAATCTTAGTGTAGTGAATTTTACTTTTTTTTTAATCTTGTAATATTTCGAGTGAAAGTTAACATTAACTTGTAAATAATACTTATATTTCTCGAATGTATAACTTGTTTCAGTATTTTATCTTTTTATTACCTCACAAATGGTGTAAAAAGTAGAGTATCCAACACAGATAAAGCTATCTTTGTCAAGGGCGGTTTCTATGTTGATTTCCTCGCAATGCTCGGGAGGTAATTATATAAACCCCTCACTGGCGTTCAGGATTAAAACTTAGCAACCTTCGTTTCCTTCGGAAGGAAGACAATCAGTTTTGGGCTTGCAAACTATTTTAGATTTTTCAATGTGTAATTGTTGTTTTTTTTTTTTTACCTAAAGCTCTATCGTAGAAATAGCCAAGAGTTTGTGAATTATTTCACCGATATACCTCTTAGGACAACAAAAGCTCTAAATTCCTCCCCTGAAGTTTCAGTTGCTTTATTGAAAGCAAACTTGCCAGGCTGTCCGGTTGAATTTTAATTCAAAAATATATAAACCCTTTGACAGTCATAAAGGTTTTCCGGCAAATCAAAGTCAAACTAACCGAAGACCTATGGAGAATGTCTATTAAAGTATGCACATCCATAATTGAGACCATACTTAGCTTTAATATTTAATTTATGTGTGGACTAAGGAGTCTTTCCAAATATAAAGAAATACAGTAAGAATATACCACTTTTTAAATCCGGTGACCATAACGACACTAATAATTATGGATCTGTATCAGTTTTGCCGATTTTCTGTAAGGTGTTTGAAAAGGTACGCCTAATCAAATGCTTTACCATTTTAACAGCAATAAAATCTTTCACGATCAGCAGTATAGTTTCACCAAAGGACGTTGTACGACTGACGCTTGTGTCACTTTATTAAAACATATATTTGCAGCGTGGGAAGAAGCCCAAGATGCGATAGTAATTATTTGTGACCTCTTAAAGGCTTTTGATTGTGTTAATCACAAAACCTTGCTTTCAAAGCTAGAACATTATGGGCTAGGTAAACTTGCACTCAGCTTGGTGAAATCTTATTCAATTGACAGGCAACAAGAAGTTCAGATAAACAGTGTCAATTCTCCGGTTAGGAAGTCAAAATGGGTATACCACAAGGCTCAATATTGGGTCCTTTCCTCGTTTTAGTATATATAAATGATCTACCGCATCTATCAAAAAAACAACCACATTGTTTGCTGACGATACGCGTCGTTAATTTTTAAGATCAATAATCGTTCCACAAATCTTGATGACGTAACAATGCTTTACAGCAAGTCCAAAACTGGTTTACTGTTAATAATTTAGTATTACATGGAAAAAAAAAACTAAGTGCATAAGATTTGCGTTACAGAATGTTAAAAGTAATTACTCCGACATAGTATTGAACAAGGAGAAACTCGAATTCAATTCTACAATAGGGTCCAATAGGGCAGAGGTATAGCTCGAGGCTACAATAGGGTCCTCATTTAACAACTTTAATTTTAAGTATTGTTTTATATTTTTTCTGTACGTGTTTAAATGGTGTAATTGGATTCGGCCGTTCTGTTTAAATTAAATAAATAAATTAATAAATAAATCTCTGACAGGTCGGCTTAGTTCAGCAGCATATGTTGTCAGAAAAATCCACCAATTTACTGATGTAGATACTGCGCGACTAGTTTAGTTACTTTTGTAGTATCATGTCTTACGGTATTTTGCTATGGGGACGGGCTGCCGACATAGAGTCTATTTTTATTCTGCAGAAAAGAGCTATCAGAGCCATATATATTCTTCGCAGATGCGATTCTCATAAGGAACTATTCAAGGAAATAAACATCCTGACTGTCCCTTGTCAATATATTTATGAAAACATTATGTATATTCGAAAAAATATTCATCTTTTTGCTAAGATATGTGACAGACACAATTTTAATACTAGGAATAGGAACAAATTAGATCAATTTCGATCCAGATTGGCTAAAGTACATAGTTCGTTTTTGGGATTCTGAGTAAAATTTTATAATAAATAAAATACCAGTTAAGATTCTACAACTACTCGTAAATGAGTCCAAATTTAAAGCATGCATTAAACGCACACTATTTAGACAAGCATATTATAAACTGAAAGATTTATATCCTTGATAAAAACACTTGGTTAAATGCCGATCCTGCTCCACAGCCACAGCCACTTTTACCTTCAAATTAGTATTTTTTTAAATACATTTATAAATATTGGAAGAGATACTATTCCCCTTTTTGACCCCCTTTTAGATTTCTAACTAATATATTGAATCATAATTACTGGAGGTTGTATGCATGGATCGTGTGGTCTGTGACCCTTTACGAAGCGCCGGTGTGAGCGCCATCACTGCGAAAGCAACCGGAGCTAAACTAAATTCGTCCCAGAGGGTCATGGCCATCCGGATGGTGTAGGGATGCCGTACGGTCTCCTGCAATGCGACGAGTCTCTGCTGCCATGGGATGTGGCGGCAACAGTCCTGGCACACATGTATAATTTACGCATGGAGACACAACACTGAGGCAAAACTCCGCTGCAGTATTATGTAGTATTTATGTAAGTATCTTTATAATTGCAAAGTCTTTAGCATCTCCAATTTAGACTATTTTTAATATTTCTTTAAGTGAAGGCACATTCCCAAGTGAATGGAAGAAAGCATTCATTGTTCCAATCCATAATAAAAAGGGTTCATGTACAATGATTGGAAATTACAGGGGTATTTTTATACTAACTACAATTGGTAAGGTATTTCAAAATTGGTATACAACAGTGTCTATACATATTTCCCTATAGATACTTCTTACAATCAACACGTTTTCTTAAAAAAACGCTTGACTGTTTCGAACTTAGCTAGTTTCTCGAAGTTTTTGTTCTTGAGAATACAGACGACAGTCCAGGTTGAAGACCTGTCCAGGTTGAAGAATGTCGAAAAGCTTTTATTTATCATACCCAACACATTGCATGTCTATTTTTTCAACAGCCTATGTTACTCGGGACGATGCAAGGATTATAACGGTACTCACATGCGTACATACATACATGAACCCTGAAAATATAACACTCCTTTTTTTGGGCAGTCGTGTAATAACACTTCTTGATTGGAGCAGTCGTGTGATAACACTCCTTTTTTGGGGCAGTCGTGTTAAAAATAGTACCCTACCAGTTTTGGGAACAGGGTCCAAGCTACTATAGTTATTATTAAATTCCACCGGCTGTCAATGACGAGTCCCAGGTACTTCATCGTCGACTTGACGCCAATGTGAACTCCTCCGTCATTTGGGAACGCCGTGGTGGGGCAATTTTGACAATTAACAATATTTATGAACAGTTCAATTGTTATAAAATGTCAAATTCTTTGACATTTTTAATCGATGATTTGTGAAATTAAATATTTACAATTAATTTGTTTAATCAGACATTTTGTAGTAATTATAATGATAACTGAAGTATGAATATGACATATTTAATAAATGTAATGTAGGTATACTGTATTAATATTTGAACACCACAAGTTATGGTAGAATATAAATGGCCTTCATATAAATCAAGATCATACTACTGTTAACTCTCTCATGAGGCGATATCATCGGAATCATTTATTCCACTCCTATTTGGGTTTATGGCTTTTAAGAAGGAAATAAAGAGTAAAAATAATAGACATGTGGCATGTGCATGTACTTACTTATTGTATTTCTCCAACACAGAAACCAAATATACTTGGCAAATAAATTTCTAGTAATTCAATAATTAGAAAGCACGAATGATGCACCACTGCAAGCCCGCCAGAATGGCACGACGCGCCAAAATTCCCGCGCTTTTTCCCTTTCTGTCAATATTCAAATCCTCGCGCTCTGATTGGTTGTCGTGCCATTCACGGCCATAGTTGGTGCTACTATAGACAACACAATACTTTTAATATTAGGTTTAAATTAAGGTATTAAATTAGGTAAATGAACTAGATAATTTACTATTGATAACAGTCGGCCATCCAAGGTACATTACCACGCCCTCGTGGAGATAACAATAGTGAAACAAAAGAAAAATTGAATAGCCCAAATGTTATCAACAATAATAACAAATTAATTTATTACAATAAAACGGTCTACAAAAAAAATAACGTCAATGTGCAACGTTGTAACCATTGTAAGGGAAATAAATTGATGTTAACAATCATTACTTTATGTAGGTTCTTACATGGATTGATAGTTAAATTAAATCATAAATCTAATATAATTTTTGGGTATCATTTTATGACCCACTATAATTATTAACGAGCATTATTTCATGGCTCGAGATATACTTGAACGGGCATTATTTCATGGCCCTTTTAAACACCTGGCATTATTTCATGGCCAGGGGTGACCTCAGTAGACATTACTTCATGGTCTAAGGGTCTAATAGACTTGTGTAATTTAATGGGCAGTATTTCATGGCCCTTACACAGAATGTAATAAAATGATAAATCTGTAAGCAAAATGGAAATAAGGTTTAGTAATCACAAATTTAATAATTATGCACGTTGGATGTATGAATAATCAGCTTAACCACTGTCATTACCAGACAATTCGTCTTGCGGTCTGTCAAAGTACGACCAAACCTTAATTTTGTCACTTGCGACAACTTGATTATGGGCGGTTAGATTTTCGTGTGAGAGGAGTGTTATCAATTTGATAACGATCGAAATCGTAGACTTTTGTAATTTTTTTTATGGGCCTTGAAATTTAGCAACAAGTTTTTTTTTTTTTTTTCCTATATCTAGGATTTCACGTTCCACCCTTATCATATCACCTATTTAATATTCAGGAGCTGGGTAGTGTTTCGCGTCATAGATCCTCTTAGTACGAGCTAACATGAGAATTGATCTCTACCCTAATTTGTGATAAGTCTTGACATTTAGAAGGAGCTGATAAATTGTCTGTCAGTTCGGATACAATTCTGCAGTCAGTTGGACCCGTTGGTCTTAAACCGAAAAAAAAAGCCTCTGACGGAGTTCGATTTAGGCCCTTGTTGAATGTATTGTTCATCCCCCTCTGAATATCAGGTAGATGCTCATCCCATTTATTTTCTGGAGAGCCAACACATTTCACAGGTAAAGCGTCAATAAGAGTCCTATTATAACGTTCTACCTAACCATTGGGGTAGAAACAGCTTACAAGACATGTTTAATGTTCTTTTCTATTATAATAGGGGCCAACATGATCAGCATGAATAGTGTCAAAGGGGATATTGACCTTTGGTATGGGTTGTAATGTTCCAGGCTTTGTACCTCCAGAGACCTTTGAATAAGCGCACTTTAGGCAAGATTCGACGTACTTTTTAAGAAAGCTACGCATTTTTCCGAACCAATATGTTGCTCTGATACGCTCCAATGTTTTGTCAAGGGTAAAGTGGCCTATACCGTCGTGTTCTGTTTTACGATCTGCCATCTTACCCCCTTTGGCACAACCCACCTATCGCCGTCACTTGTTATTTTAAAGAGTCTATCATTTTTCATCTTATAATTTGATTTGATGTCAACCACGTCATAAAACTGAGGGTCTTTTAAGATGCCAACTATTCTTTGAATCTCACTGTCTGCTCCTTGGACTGTAGTTAGCCAAACACTTTCACCAATGATCATAACGTCATGAACCTACTGTATAGGGTTTCGACTAAGTGCATCGACATGAGCCATGCGGTTCTCGGCCCTATACTCAATGCAAAAATTATATTACTGCATCTGTTCCCACCACCTAGCAACTCGAGGAATCATATCTCTCTTTTGGAAAGTTGTACGGAGAGAGTTGCAATCAGTAATAATTTTAAAGGGAATACCTACTAAATAAACTCGAGACTTCTGCAAGGACGAAACTACGGCCAGCGTCTCTAAGTCGTATGATGAGTAATTTTGTTCCTCGGGCATTGTCTGTCTACTAAAGTAAGCGATTGGTCTAAGTACATCGTCTCCATGTTTCTGCAGCAAGATACCTGCCACTCCAATCTTACAGGCAGGCTTTGTATGAAGCTGTGTATCTGCTTTCAGTTTGTATAAAGCTAAAGTGGGACGTTGTATGAGTTCTTTTTGTAAACGACGGAATACGGTTTCCTGGTCTATACCCCAAGACCATTTAGCGTCTTTCTTCAAGAGTTGTGCGAAGGGTTTTGCGATAACCGAGAAATTTTGTACAAATCTGCGGAAGAAGCTACGGTAGCCCAAGAAACTGACGCCCATTATGTTGTTGAGGAGACTGGAAAGAGTTTTACGGCCTCGATTTTCCTCTCGCAGAGACGAATGCCATCAACAGATATTTCAAAACTAAATATTCGACAGAGTTACAGAAAAATAAGCATTTGGAGAGCTTCAAGGTAAGGTTAGCATCGGTAATAGATTTCGAGACATTGTTGACAGTAGTAGAGATTGTCAAAACTTGGAGACTGGACTCTTCCCGAGCTATACGATCACGAGCAATTAGGAAATCTTTTGGAAGCACCAACGGTGTTGGTGAGGTGTTACTTAAAACGACCTGTCCAAATCCACATTCATTAATCTGAAGTAATGCTGCTGAATAACGACCGCCCTTCAAAAGCCGAATGCTACCATCAACAAAGATGTCGCCCTCGTGTGGCGAATCCGCATACACGTCTACTACAGTTAATACCCAAAACATCAAGCGCATCCTTGCAGAATACATTTATTATGTTATTAGGTACTATGTGTTGGTGCTGACTCGTAAGTTCACTTATTTCTAAGCCATCACTAGTTTTCCGTATGACCGTATTATGTGGCTGCTCTGTAAATGTTTGACCTACTAAGAGAGGTACATACATGGCATCACCGGAAACTATCAACAACTGGAGATTAGCTTCGACCTTATCAATAATGTTTTGAACTCGTTGTTTATCAATGCAAGGAACAACTGAATATCCGAAACCTCTCAGTACTAGAAGATTATCGACACTATAATTGGAACCTACATTTTGAAATGCGGTCGTCCGCATTTCAACCTAATCATTGAACACTCTCTTCCAAAATCTACAAACGCAGGCATGGAGAAACCGTTCACACTAGCTGTTTTAAAATATATATATATTTTTTATTTTATTAGGTTCCGACACTGGAGTGGTTACTTTTGAAGAAGTCGCTCCTTTATCAATGCTATCTTCTACTGGCATGACCCTTTTTTTTTTGGTTTGGATTTTCGCATAGCACACCTAACACTAACAACTATAAACAACCAAAATTTTTCTACCGTACACTCTTACTAAGGTTCAGGCAACTACCACGAAGTTGTCTGGCATTTTTGCTGAACTGGACCTATTTCGTGCAGTCGCGAGACACACAATGTTAGTTTTTTTTTTTATATATAAACCAGTGCTTGACTGCGATCTCACCTGATGGTAAGCAGTGATGCAATCATTGATGGTGAGGCGCACTAGTTTATTAAGAGCCTATTCATTCTAGCCTTGAAGACACCTAAATTATAGTTGGACAGGAAGACTGCAGCAGGCTAATTGTTCCAGTCCTTCGATGTACGCGGTATAAACGACTAAGCGAAACGCTTAGTCCGGACCGTTGAAGTTTCAACAACTTAAGGGTGGATACTCGCCGTACGTCGGGTTATCCGATGGCAGAAAGGAGATGACGGAATCAAGTCATGCAATTCCCGCGCACACTCTCCAAAATGCAACCTGGAAAATACCGATAGGCTGGCTACCCTGCGCCTGTGCTCGAGGCTTTTTAAATTGGACTTAACCAAATCTGGATCCCAAATTAGCCTCTTCGCACGCCTTTCCACTGAGTCCAAAGCTGCTAGATGGCATTTTGCAGCACCAGCCCATAAGTGACTGCAGTACTCCACACACGATCGGACCTGTGCTTTGTATAACATTAGAAGCTGTCCCGGTGTGAAGTACCGCTGGACCTTTGCAAGAACGCCTAGTTTTCTAGCAGCTAAAAATTTCAAGCATTACGTAAATTGAGCTGTCTCAGCCCCTAATCTAACCGAACGGTTATCGAGTAAAATGCATTCGATTGCTCTTTTCCCACTCAATACCTACTCAATTATTTATTGCATTCCACAATGTACATGATAAAGTGGTAGGTGAAAACATTGGACACAATTGTGGACCCTTACCACTCATACCACATCTATTAATTAGGGATAGTTTGTGGTAATAATAGTCTTCTAAGCAGTCTGTGAACCTAGCTCGTTTAGCTAACCTAACGCTTAGCATTTGACTATAATTCTTTAACGACGGATAAATGTCCAAGAGTTTTTCCTGCTATTCAGCCCAAGTAAACAAAACTGACGGAAGGCCCTCGTATCATCTTTGAGCTATACCCCTAAGTTTAGGTAAAGCAAAATGTATAACTGGTTATTCCAACCACATATAAATGGTTGCGCACTCATTGACTTTATGGAGCCACATGGTCATTGTCTGTTCCCGTTTACTTGGGTTAAACACGGGAATCGTATTTTTAAGGGAACTTAAATTATCTGCACCATTATTAGACATAGATTTCAAAACATTGACGAGGTCTGATAGAGTGGTTAATCCTAATTGAGAAGTGGCCTCACCCGTGGTTGCGCAGCGCTCCCGGCTGCAGGTCTGGTGGTCGTCTCGGCTGGGGGTCACCTGATGGTCTACCCGGCAGGACGCCCGGCGGTTCTCCCGGTTGGACGCCTGTAGGTTCTCCCGACAGGACATCAGGCGGTTCTCCCGGCTGGTTGCCTGTCGGTTCTCCCGGCTGGACACCCGTCGGTTCTCCCGGCGGTTCTCCCCGCAGGACGCTCGGCGGCTCTCCCGGCTGGACGCCTGTCGGTTCACCCGGCTGGACACCCGTCGGTTCTCCCGGCAGGACGCCCGGCGGTTCTCCCTGCTGGACGTCTGTCGGTTCTCCCGGCTGGACACTCGTCGGTTCTCCCGGCAGGACGCTCGGCGGCTCTCCCGGCTGGACGCCTGTCGGTTCACCCGGCTGGACACCCGTCGGTTCTCCCGGCAGGACGCCCGGCGGTTCTCCCTGCTGGACGTCTGTCGGTTCTCCCGGCTGGACACCCGTCGGTTGTCCAGGCAGGACGCTCGGTGGCTCTCCCGGCTGGACGCCTGTCGGTTCACCTGGCTTGAAACCCGGCGATCCTCCTGGCTGGAGGCTCGACGGTCCTCCCGGCTGGAGCCTCGACGCTCTTCGCAGCTGGAGGTACGGCGATCCGCCCGGCCGGAGGCCTGGCGGGAAGTTGGGCGATCTGCCCGGCGGAGGCCTCACAGTACATCCGGCTGGATGCCCTTCGGTCCACCCGGCTGGATGCACTGCGGTCCACCCGGCTGGATGCCCTTCGGTCCACCCGGCTGGATGCCCTGCGGTCCACCCGGCTGGATGCCCCGCGGTCCACCCGGCTGCGTGAGCGGCTATCATCTCGCCTTCGAGGATGCACCGGTTGATGTGGTGAGCCCGCTCCACGATTAACTGGGCTGCGTGACGGACGATTAGCAGCGGGTGATCCCGTGGGATCAGTCGGGGTGTAGACAACACGCTCTCGTTTGTCCGTCTCCATGTAGTTATCCTGGAACGTAAATAATAACGCAAAGAATTCGTTCTTTTGAAATGGACACTATTCTATTCTAATAATAAAAAATAAATGTAACAACCATAAAATAAATAGGCGTATTCTGTATGCAAACAGGGATTTTATAAAATCAATCAAATCATTTATAATGTGGTTAAATAGATGGTATGTGAATGTTACATTACAGAATATAACAGTAGATCCTCATATTCACTATTTCAGGAATGCTCAACTTGAAATAATAATTATAGCAACAGAGGAACTATAGTTAAGCCATCTTAGATGCTTAACATTGGTATCAAATAATCAAAGGTAACTTAATTATTTATAACTGTTAAATCAGGTTGATAACCAACTGCTCACATCAACCTGTCTAACTTAATCACCTTACAAGTAATTAGGCTATAATGGAAGGACTATTTCATATTTAAGTTTAAGGAAATCCAGTTTTCATATTTATATATAATGTATATATTTGTTTATTCTTTAAGAATTTTAATGAGTCTTAATAGCCAATATACCCAGACAACAAAGTTACTACATTTGTATATAATTATTTCAATCTAAAAAAAATATAACGTGATAACTATTACATGCAATAGTTGCTATTATCCAAAATAAAAAAAAAAAAAAAAATGTTAAAAACGAGAATTTATAATAATGGTACATAACACAAGCAGGTCATTTCAATCAGGGTAGTAGAATTAATGGTATGGCCAGGCAGGAATCTTTATCCCACTTCTGAGATGTTAACTCTCTCATGAGGCGATATCATCGGAATCATTTATTCCACTCCTATTTGGGTTTATGGCTTTTAAGAAGGAAATAAAGAGTAAAAATAATAGACATGTGGCATGTGCATGTACTTACTTATTGTATTTCTCCAACACAGAAACCAAATATACTTGGCAAATAAATTTCTAGTAATTCAATAATTAGAAAGCACGAATGATGCACCACTGCAAGCCCGCCAGAATGGCACGACGCGCCAAAATTCCCGCGCTTTTTCCCTTTCTGTCAATATTCAAATCCTCGCGCTCTGATTGGTTGTCGTGCCATTCACGGCCATAGTTGGTGCTACTATAGACAACACAATACTTTTAATATTAGGTTTAAATTAAGGTATTAAATTAGGTAAATGAACTAGATAATTTACTATTGATAACACTACTTTGTACACCTACGTCACCGACATTCTGGCAAATAAATAAGTTATTATAATTAGTATAAGAAAATATCACCTTTTTTATAATTACGTTTTTGTAAACGTGATAGTGGTATTGGTGTCAACTCAGACCTGGACCTTTCACATTCACTTAGTAGTATGTATATTTAATATCTTTGACATATACCTACGTTTAGGCTGGGAAAGGATCTAACTTGAACTAGGATGAACCTGCACCTCAGGTTTATTTAGGAATACATTTGTAATCTTATTTAAATATCTAGTTAATATTTAAAGAATAAAAACAAAACTGTAATTTAGAATATATTTTCCTGAATGCACACGTACGTGTTATTGGATACATATAAATCAAATCTTTGTAGGGGTGATTTTCAAATTTAACGACATATTCCTCGTTGACGTAGTACCTGTCCTGCGCAGGTGAGCCTGGAAATAGAAGAGATACTGTTAGAAAAAATTTGAGAAAATGATGTATCGAAATATGGACATTGCAAAACGATAATTATTTTTCCAGTATATATCACGGTGATATATGTAGACACTTAATTTCATCAACAATTTCCTCGCCTTGTTCTTCGCCACACGGATAGACCAAGTCCTATAATATATTTTTATCCCAGGAATAGATTATATCACGTGGGCGAAGCCACTTGGAAAAGTTAGTGGTACTTGCTAGTCAAACATTAAATCTGTGAATCTTTCCCGAAGCGCTCATCAGTTACTTCATATTGTTTAAAAAAAATCATTTGCTAGACAGCTTAAAGAAAGTAAATGCAAAACATTTCTACTAGCCCACAGTAGTACCATCCTGCCGAAACGTTAATCTTCTCTATTGAGACTAGAGAAAGTCATAAGCACTTACCGGCACACATTAATATACGTCCTATTGTTCTCTGCACACACGGGAGCAATTCTATTAGTACAGTTACAGTTGCTTTGGGCGCTGGTCATCATGAATCCCGCCAAGATCACCAACAGTGTGAATGCTGGGGAGAAAAATAAAAAATAAACTAAAAGTAAATTAGGAAAGATCTGAGGCCCTAAACGCGATCCATTTGACGACCTAAACTAAACTGTTAAAGAGATGGACCTATATAGGGTGTATAGTTCTGTCTCGCATGCACGAATAACATTTCAAAACGACGTGGTAAGAACTCAGAACCGAATAACAATAATAATAATTTATTATTATAGACAACATTTGGTCCATAACATCTGTTAGTAATTGACGTGTCTGTTCCCCTCATTTTTGTTAACGCAGTTGACGCTAAAATTCATTAAATGTATTTTATTTTTACGACACCATGATAGTTTGATCGGAAGATTGTACTCGGCGAGTCACTGGCGAGAAATAAACAAAATACTCGCGGTTGCAAGAACGACTTACTCCAGAGTGACCAAAATGTTTAGTTTCTTTTTTTGTCTTTAATATTAAGAACAAATTTCTTTATAATTGATTACAATCTAGATTAAAACACTATTAAGCAATTTAACTCTAACTTATAAAAGATTATGTCCAAACTAAGAATAGCATCCTTTTGCACTTTTATACAAGTCTATAGCACTTTCTTAGAGTCTGATATTGATAAAAACATTTTTTTTTCATTTGTGCTATAGGCATAGCACAGCTTTGATTACAATTGTATACTAACTTTAAATACTACACTTACTCAAAAGGTTATTGGATAATTGGCCCACCTCAAAAAATCTAAAACTGTTACAAACAATAACAAATAATAGTAGATTAGGTGACTAGGGGATAAAGCAGTGTCTTTAAGTCGCGGGCAACATGTTGAATTCCGAACGAAAAGAAGGTTGCTAAGTTTTAATCCCGAACGTTAGTGAATTATTATATAGAATCCTGAGTGAAGTGAGGAATTCAAGCAGCCCAAGACAAAGACAGCTTTATCCCCGTGTTTGATACTCTACTTTTTACACCATTTGTGAGATAATAAAAATCAAATTCTATACCTATTAGAGAAATATAAGTATTTTAAAATAGTTAATCTTAACAATCACTCGACATATTGTTTTGAGATTTGAAATAAACAAAATTCACTTCTCTAAGATTCTATAATTTAAATTTTCTATAATGCTCCCAGCTCCCGCTTGTTCATTACTTTTTTTTAGAAACTTTTTTATTCTGTTTTTTTTTTGTCAGTGGCCAGTTTGAAATTTGAATAAACTTGTTTGATGCACTACATTTTAATTTACATAATGCTGGCGGTTTTTCACGTTCTAAATTCAAATCTCATTATTTCCTAGGGATCGCCCATATTGCATTATCTCCCTAGGGACATAATGACTTGCTTTAAGTGATGGTTGTATGACGTATATAAGTATTATCGAGCACGTGGTGTAAAAAGAATTAAATAGAACATTGTAGAATAATTTGTTAATTTAATAAAATACTCACCCAAAAGTAGCTTCATCTTTTGTTTGTTAAGTCACAATTTCACGACTAGTGCCTTCTTGAGTTTTGTAAAGGCTTTTATACAAAAGTGCGAAGATATAATAAACCTGCTTTACTGAATAATTTATGCCCTAATTGCCCTCAATAATTACACTATTAAATAGCACTATATTTGGAAGAAAATGCTATCTATTGAATTTTTAGTTTTTGATCATTTGTTGAGGAAATAATTAACAGGTAATGCAAAAAAAAAAAAAAACGTTTGCATAGAATTAACGGGTACGTATTTGAATATCGAAGATTAAAATACCTACGCTTAAAATACCAATGTTCAAAACATCGAAAATTTAAGTATCGATTATATCAAAATATCGAAAATTGTTGCTTAAAGTCGAGTGAAGAAGAAAATTGAAATGCCGAGTGATTAAAATTTCGAATGATTCAAAATATCGAATGACATTATACCTAAGTTCAAAATATAAACATTTAATACATCTAAGTTCATAATGTCACACCCTGCAAACCTGATGCTATTACTTCTAGTAAACAAGCACGCAGCAATCATGCAACATACAAGCAAGTATGGTTTCTGTCACGGCTCCGGCGCTGCAGGGCTCCGGCAGTCCCACGCGAGCTTAACGTCGCAGATAGTCTTAACGCTCACCACCGAAGCTTTGGCTTGTTGGCCGGATTCGCCGGCCAGCCTCAGCTGCAGCTCGCGGGCTGCCTCGCCCCTCCGCGCCTACGCGATTCTAAATTACACTCTAGGGGTAGGGCAGACAAGACTACGTGGAGTCGGTTTTGCAGCGATACGTTTCTGTCACTGACTTTAGTAGCACAACATATTGACTTTCAAGAAAATATTTTAATTTAAAGACCTAAATAATACCTTCACGATTGCCCTATGCTTGTACAGTGGATACTGATTTTCATGGATAAAATAGGTCGAAATGGTTCCAAAACCGAATTGGGGACCCCGAATTTACGTAATCTTTTGGTTGTTACCCCCAGAGTGTATATAAAAATCCGGAGGTGCGAAGGGAGGGCAACCTCCGCCCGCTGTAACAAAGCATAGGCACCTGTGGGAGCCGTAGCGGCTGAGGTGAACATGGGTGCCTATCCTTTGTTATGCAAGGGCGAAGGGGTTGCACTTCCCGTAGCGCTGGAGACGTTGCAGAAGCAACCTTTTTCCACTCATACTACTTATATCAAAATTTGTTCGATATTTTATCTTGTACGTATTTTTAAGGTGAATTAATGAACGTATTAAATGTTGAAAATTAACCCATTTTTCAATTTTCGATGTTCAAATAATATATGTACCCATCGATATTTAGGACATTCGATAATCTGTATTTCGATATTTGGATTTTTCGATGTAACTTTTGTAAATATTTAGATATATTGGACGTAGGATATTTAATCAATCGATAACATAAACTTTCGTTATTTTAATTTTCAGTTTACGGTCGTTCGATATTTCCGTTTTCGAGGTTTTTAACATCGATATTGTAGTGTTTGTATACTTGTCTCGAGTTCACGGACAGTCTAATACAAGCCGTTGATGAAGACGGACGTGTTCAACTTAACTGCTGGTGACGTAACGAGTCAATGTGTTTGTTACCCCCTGTATCAATGCGTTCGCTACAGATATTTTAACAGTAGGTATTTTAATCTTCGATATTCAAATACGTACCCAGAGTTAACACATTTTAAGGAGTAATATTACAGCCAATCCCGCCATTATACAATACATAGTTTTAAAATAAATGTAAAATAGAGCTAGATTATTATAGCTTTTTACACCATCTGCTCGATAGTGTCCTCGATAAAACCCACTCGTTTGTTCCTTCTTTGCCTTGCGTTTCAGGGCCCCGGGGATTTATTTTCACGTAACCTATGGCCCCAGTAGGCTTCAACCCTCCTGGGCCTCTACGATTTGCTGACATCTTGAGTCGAGCGTGGAACACTATGCGCTGTCGACGACTTGGGCTCGGTCCGGATGGTTACCGGAGGACCGAACGGCGTGCTACCCATTGCTCGCCGTCCGCAAGCCTGCGCCTACGATGGCATGAAATCGGGATTGGAATCCCGGTGGCTGGAGCGTGAGGGCCATCGGATCATGGCCAGTACCAGATCCCGGCCCGAGAGGTTGTTGCTGCCGATCACCGCTACGAAAACACGGCGGTGCTCTGCTCAAGCAGGGCATACTTCTACCTTATGCTCCACAGTGTTCTCCGGGTGGTCTACACAATGGTGACCCCCAGGCGTTTCTTACGCACGAATCTGGTGCAGAAACCTTCCGAACTTACCGTATCCGGCTAGAATCTGCGTCTTGCGGAAGGTGAGGACGCCGTTTTATTTTTCCAGCCACTCCTCAAAGAGGGGACTTACCGCCACAATTTTGACATGCCCAGCACTGGGTTGCGATAGTCGCTGTCGTCATTCCATCATGAGATCCCGAAGGATTTACTTTTACAGTTAAGATGAAAATATTTAAATAGTAAGACTTTTCTTCAATAAAATTTATGTTGTTGTTGTATATACTAAAGCTTCACAGCTTATGGCCTTCCTTGATAAATAGGCTATCCAACACTAAGATTTCGAAACGTCGTAGAATCGTTTCAAAATGACGTTACTGTGCGTAGGTAAATGCATAACCAATTTATTGAATCATGATTACCAAACGCCTCCTCCTGGGGGTTGTACGCATGGATCGTGCGGTCCATGGCCCTTTACGAAGCGTCGGTGTGAGCGGCATCACTGCTAAAGCAACCGGCGGCCAAGCTAAATCCATCCGGATGGTGAGGGGATACCGTACGATCTCCTGCCAAGCGGCGAGTCTCTGCTGTCGTGGAATCTGGAGGCAACAGTCCTGACACACATGTATAATTTGTGCATGGAGACGCAACACTGTGGTGAAACTCCGCTGTCACGACCAGTCGTTAGTTTAGTTCGTTTTTGCAGGATATCTTGGTGATATGGCGGCAACGACGTCGTAACCTAGCGCTGGGCACGCCAGATGACGGTAAGATTCCTCTTTGAGAAGTGGTTGGAGAGGCGTCACGGCGTCTTCATCTTTTGTCATGCAAAAGATGAAGACGCAGGTATTCACCGGACTTGGTAAATTCGGTAGGTTCCTACACTAGATTCAGATAGAAGAAACGCTCAGGTTTTACCATTGTGTGGACTGCTCGGAAAACACATCGGAGTGTATACGGTGCAGATGTTCTAACCTGAACGAAGATAAACTTGAGCGTTTGGTATATTTGGGAATACATTCGTAATTTTATGTAAGTATCTTTGTAATAGCAAAGTCTTTAGCATTTGCAATTTGGACTATTATTAATATTTCTTTAGAAAAACTGGTAAACAACACTGTCTATACATATTTCCTTATATTTCCTTCTTGCAATCAACACGGTTCCTTAAAAAATCGCTCGACTGTTTTGAACTTAGCTAGTTTTTCAAATTTTGTTCTTGAGAATACAGACAACAGTAGGCAGGTTGACGAATGTCGAAAAGATTTTGATCGTGTAGATCACGTCATCTTGGTCAGTAAGTTGTACAGCCTGGTATACGCGAGGATCTATTACGATGGATTCAGTTATATTTATTCAAAAGGTCTTAAGCTGTAGTACTAGAAGGATATCGTTCTACTTTTATTGAAATCTCTAGTGGTGTTCCACAGGGATCCCACTTGAGACCATTATTTAACAATGCATACATTTTGTATGACGTCTTTTAAACACTCGACTGTCACTAGGTAAACTATAGAAATTGAAAAGTTTACTTTACATGAGAGCCATTTGAAGTTTCTTTTATGGATAACTTTGTATGAATGACTATATCTGTATATAAATTTGGTTTCATATTTAGGTTGGGTTTAAAAATGATTGGACAAAAATGTTTTTTTATTAATTATGAAAAGTTTTTTTTTAATGTACGCTGATGACAAAAACAATATTCTATAGAACAGGTTCATCTGATGATTGTAAGGCTCTCCAAGAGTATCTTAGTCATTTAAACAATTACTACAAAAAAAAAACACAGTAAACGTCATAAATTGTCAATGTATTAGTTACACGTATAAAAAGTAGCCCTTTGTTTACTCATATAATTTTAATGAAATTGTTATTAACAAAATTAGGATAGTTCAGGAGTTGGGGTTTTTTTAACAGTAAATTAGCCTAATAAATAAATAAATAGATTCTCAGATCACATAGACCGTATTAAATTATTATTTGCCTGCTTTTTTTTTTTATGTTGGGAAATCATCCAAATGACTTCTCGCGCTCTGGGTGGAGCGCGAGGGCGTGTCAGACTTTTACTGACTAAAACCACACCTGTGTCCTTCAATTACCCTTTGCGTTCTAGGACTACGGGTTTCCCTTTCAGAAATTCTCCGCATTATTTGCCTGCTGCGGTTTTCCCGTCCAACTATAATTTAATAATAATAATAAAAAATAATTGCATCACTGCTTACCATCGGTGGGATCACAGTCAAGCACTGGTTTATATAAATAAATATATATATGTATATATGATCACATAACCTAGGATTTGTTCTTAGGTCCTGTAAGGAATTTAATGACATTGAGGCACTTAAATCGGTATATTTTGCATATGTTTGTAGCATCTTACCCTCCTTGCTTGCGAATACATAATTTATAAGAATCAAATAAGTTACTTCTAGGCAAGCGTGTTCCATCGTCGGCCACTTCATCGCTTACCATCAGATGAGATAGTGGTCAAACGCGAGCCTATCAATAATAAAAAAAAGATCTATATTGTTCTTATTTTTTTCTTTAACTTGAACCAATATTGCTGTTGTACGTTTTAATTGAATATATAAATTATACCAGTTAGAAAACGAAACCTGTTATTAGCTCTAAATTACTGCAAAGCATTTACTTTGTAACATACTTTGTGTATCGCTGTTGGCTACCTAAATAAAATAAAATGTAATACTTATTTCAAGAATAAAAAAACAAAACTGTAATTAAGGATATACTTTCTTGAATGCACACATACGTATTTTTGGATAAATACAAATCAATATTTTTGTAGAGGTGATTTTCAAATGTTACTAACATAATCCTCAACGAATTATACGCTGTCCTGCACACGTGGCCCTGAAAATAGGAGAGATACTATTAAAAAACATGGTAAGAAAGGTTAAGTAATATGGTATTGATAATATTATAAAAGCAAAATTTTCTGTTTATGTTTGTTACTTCTTCACGTTTGAACGAATTTAGATGAAATTTGCCACATGGATAGACCATGTTCCACAAAACATTATTTTTATTGTTGATAGGTTCGCGCTTGACCGCTATCTCACCTAATGGAAAGTGACGTCGACGTGGCGCACTTACCTAAAAGTTACCTATTCACTCTTGACTTAAAGATTCCCGGGTTATAGCCGTTAGGAAACACAGACTCAGTTAAGGTCTTCCCAAAACGGTTTTGCGCGTATAGGTAGAATGTCCACCATGTACTGGTGGCGCATCGCCGTAAGCCTGGTGGTCCGATGATGGAACGGGCTAGGCGTAATTAGGCTATGAAATTTCGACGCACACTCCCCAAAATGCAACCGGTAGAAAAACCGACCGGCTAGCAAATCGGTGTCGATGCTCAAGACTTTGAAACCTCGACTCGTTGAGTGCATCAATTTCAATGATCCTTCTGGCTCGCCTCTCAATTGTCTCAAGTGCATCAAGCTGGTATCGGGCAGATCCGTCCCAAAGATGAGAACAGTGCTCCATACACGATCGAAGCTGTGCTTGATAAAGTTTGAACAGCTGTTCCGGCGTGACGTACTGTCTGACCTTTGCAAGGATTCTCAGCTTTTTGCAGCCAGCTGAGCCTTTGCTTCGATGGATGACTCAAAGTTGAGAGTTGACGTCAACGAAACACCAAGAAGATCAAAATGGTCGGTTATCGACAAGCCTAAATTGACTCGTTTTAGTGGAAAATAGACACGCCTGGATTTTAGCAGCATTGAAACTGACCAAATCGGCATTGTCCCATTTAGAGACTGCCTCCAAAGATAAGTTCAAGTGCTCAACCACAGCCTCTCGGAGAGACTGACGAAAATACTTTATCCCATAAGTAATTACATATTAAGAATTACTTTATCCTTTATCCTTTGGAATCATGTTCAAATCACGCGGGCGAAGCCACTTGTTTTAAAAAACTCGTTTTCAAAACAGCATCAAGAATATGGTTATTTAACCCCAATTTTTTTATTAGTAAAAAAATGGGGCTCTATCCGTACCTGTTACTGATCATATTTTTGTAGTCAAAAGTAAAAAAGGAAATCCCAAAATTGACCACGAAGTCATAATTCGTAAATTCATAATAGGATGAATAATTCATAACAATGTCTATTAGAAAATACTACGCGCCGTGTTTTTTAATTTTGATCATCATTTATTCATTCATAATCAATAGCCTTTTTTTTTTTCGGGTGGGGAAATCATCTCATGACATCCCCCGCTCTGCGCCTGTACCAAGGCCCGGCGCGAGAGATCGCTGCCGCCGATCGCCCCCACGAGGACACGGCGGTGCTCTGCCCAAGCGGGGTACACCTCTACCGTGTGCTCTACCGTGTCCTCGGGGCGGTCCACACATTGGTGGCACCCGGGCGTCTCATAATCAATAGTCTGTACAATATTTCGTTATTTTTCGTTGCATTGCGCGCGCTGACGGCGGTGTCAGTTTGTTGAGATTGAGTCGCTTCAAAACCGGTTTTTCTTGTGCGCATGCAATGATGCACGATTAGATTTTCGTTATTTTTAAGTCGTCGACAGCACGTATTGTTCCACGCGCGCCTGTTGGAGATGTCAGCAAATCGTAGGGCCCAGCAGAGCCGAAGCCTACTGGGGCCATGGGTAGTGTGAAAACGAAACCCGGGGCCCTAGGACGAAGGCAACGAAGTAACAGGAGTGGGTTTATAGTCAGTAAAAGTCTGACACTATCTTCCGCCCCGCCCAAGGGCGGGGGCTGTCATAAGATGATTAAACTTATGTTCCTAATTTTTTCATCATAATTCTTCTGCTCACGCTATAATTTAAGAACGTAAGGTAGGTAGGTAGGTAAGTAGGTAGGTAGGTAGGTAGGTAGGTAGGTTGGGTAGGTTGGTGAACAGGTAGGTAGGCATGGTAGGTAGGCCGGTAGATATTGTAGGGTAGGGTGGTAGGTAGGGTAGGGTAGGTAGGCAGTTGACGGGAGCGAAGCTGCGGGCAAAAGCTAGTATTAAATAAATTAAATACATTTCTAATTAATGTGTGTTAAACATTCCACCACTGGCTAGTCGACTGATGTACCGAACTGCCGTCTTAGTCTATTCTACTAAGACAAGAAAAGTTTATAACCCTTACTGGCACGGATTAATATACGAATCTAAGTTCTCTTCAAACACAGAAACGATTCACAGAGACAAGGCGCTATCACCAACAGTGTGAATACTGGAGGGAAAGGTAAATAATAAATTTATAATAAATTTATAGTAAATTAGGAAAGAACAGAACCGCTTAACGTGTCGACCTATTTCATATTCATTCTAATCTATGTTGACGAAATTTTCGCTATAAACATAGATACAAAAATAATACAAAGATAGTTTCATGTTGTAAATTTTATTGTCCCGGTTCCACGACTGGTGACTTCTTTTGTTTTTAAGGGTATTATATAAGACCCACAAAAAGTGGAGACGATTCCCTGTTGCAGACAATTATGTTGAGCTAGTTTTCTGGGCCTCAATATTTATTATCAGTAATTACAATGCTGTAATTTATATGTAATTAATTCACATAATCTACTAAAAAAAAATACGAGAAGATAGTAGCTTTACTACTATCTTCTCGTATTTTTTTTTTTAATATTCTGCATTTTGTTTGTCTTTACAAGGTAGGCAGAATTCGTACCGCATACTTTTTTTGTTGTATTGTTATAGAAATTATACCACTTATTAAGGTAACTACATCGACTTATATAACTACTTATTAAGTATACTATTTTTAAAACTCCGGGTTAGTTTTTTTTTTAATTTTATCAATAAAAATATTTGGTTAACTTAATAAAATCGTAAACTAAACGCGGTTATGTTTTTAGAAGTTGCCATTGTTAAATAACACATTATATCGAAATGATTATTAATTATTTAGAAATAGTAATAACATGAACTATTATCAAATAATTATAATATGATGCATATTATTGCATAAAATCAAGGTATTTCTGGATTTAATCATAGAAATGTTTTTCATCAACAATATTTTTTGGTTTATATGGCAATTATTTTTGACAGCTGCTCTAAAAGCAACAAATTATTAACGACTGATTGCAAGATTATGAAAACAAAAATAAAATAATGCTAAGCACAATAAAATAAATGTGTTACAGAAAAAAAGTTGTTTTGTTTACCAATATTCAATACTATATCAAAACTTTATGATTATTCACTGTTGTAGACATTGAGTAGATATAACCCTCTTCTAAATCAACCTACTACACGGCACCATTAGGTGCCGTGACGTCGTGGAGGCGATCGGCGCCGGCACCCTCTCGCACCGGACGCTGTTTCAGGCCATGGTCAGGTGAAGAAATGGGATGCGGTTGCCTCCGCGTGCGAAGTAGTAATGGTAGCTAGGGAGATGGCCGCAATCGTGAGGGAACGGACATCCTCACGCCCCAGCCACCGTGATAGGAGACGCCCCAGTTCGGGAGTCGCAGGGCGATCCTCGGCCACCGGTAGGCGTGGGCTTACGAACGATGAACAATGGGTAGCCCGCCGTCTGGACGTCCAGTAAGGCAGAGCCCGAGTCGTCGACTTTTCAAAAGGGAAATCGTGGTCCTAAAACGCAAAGGGCGACTAAAGGACACAGTTGGGTTTCAGTTACTAAAAGTCTGACACGCCACACGTCATTGGATGATTTTACACTTCAAAAAAAAAAAAACGCCTAATGGTAAGTAAGACACTAAAAGGTATCGACATTAGAATATTTTAGTACCTAATCATCGAAACAATATTTAGGTACCTATTTATATGAATCTACATTATTACACTTGTAGGTAGGTAGGTACATAACTTTAAAAAATAAATCTGTCTATAACTTTAACGTCCCAAGCTCTAAAAATCTAAGAATTTAAACAATGCTTGTCTATCATATTAACTACCAAATAAAATAAAATAAATATTTCAAAACACGATATTTTATCAGCGGTACGAAGGGCCCATACAAGCCTGCCATTCGCCTTTTAAACTTTTGTTTTTAGTTCTTTTAATTTTTTACTTGATTTAAAAGTAAATTAATTTCATTTTACGTAATATAAACCGATAAAACGAATTATTTAGTAAACCGTTTCATACATTTGAAACCGTTAGTAATTGTAGGAAACTGCAACAGCAACTCAATGACGGCTTGCGGTTGCGGCGACAACTGTATTCTGCAACCGATTTCGCTGTCGGAAAAACGGTTGTGTTTCGTCCCTCAAAAATGCAACAACGACTTAGAAATAGTCTATTGGCAATGACATAGCATCAAGTCTTTCGTTCAAGAATGCGTTTTTATTTTTAAAATTCACACCTAACACCAACTTGAAACTGTAATATCTCTAATTCCAGAATTCTAATAACAGCAAAGAGAATTAAAACACTTGAGAGCTGATAGACCAATTCCATCTATGCACACGATTCACCATTGCGGGCCGGGGGACGTGGAAAAATAAAGTGGTTGTGATTGGCTGATAGAACAATGTCAGTAATAGTGATGCACAAGAAAATTTTACAACAATATTATAACGATATCAATAAAATCAATGTCGCTTAATTTTGCTTTTTTTTAAACTTAGGGTGTTAACTGGATGTAAATTAAGCATTCATAGTATCAACGTAACACTTAAGATAGCTGTGAAATGCGTTGAACAAATAACGCTACACTTTTTGACCACCAATTTTCCCTGTGAGTTGATTTAATCCACTTTTCTTTAAGTTCCGAAATCGGAAATATAAAATGTAAACATTAAGCCATATAATTATTTTTTATTTTCCACTAGCTGTTGCTCGTGACTTCGTCCGCGTCAAGTTCGTAACAATGCACAAACGTAACTAATCATTCTGTGCTTGTAATTGGTAGGATTTGTAGGTCTATCTGCCTTACTCTGTCTTTTACTGTAGCTAGAAAGAGAGCAAATTTAAGTGTGAAGTTAGATACGATGCGGTTTTTATACCAACGTAATCACTCGACATCAAAGTTAGCGCACAAAATCGGCGAAGACAACAGAACCAAGGTGCGCACGATGGCTTCAATTCTATCGAACGGTTGCAAAGAGTCACAAAAATGCAATCGCATTCTCGTAGATGAGGCTCTTATGAACCATTTCGGGGCCATCGTAATGGCAGTCCAGTTGTCGGGCGCTAGTGGCGCCGTCCTTATCGGAGATATTAATCAACTGCCCTATCTGGACAGGGAAAATCTTTTCCCCATTAGCTACGCCCGTCCGGACTTAGTGGTCACCATCAGCCACGAGCTGTCCTGCACACACCGGAATCCGATGCATATTTCCAGCACACTTCCCAACACGCTCTTCCTGGTCCACACGCAGGAGGAGAAGAAGACCCTCATTGACCAGGGATATGGGGCTGGCGCTGGATCATGCGTCCTAACTATACACGAAGCCCAGGGTCTTAGCAGCGAGTCGGTCATCATCTTGAAGACAAAATCCATAAACATCCGGATTCACAGCAGCGTCCCCCACGCAGTAGTGGCAGTCTCCAGACATACTTCCCACTGCGTGTACTACGCCGACAACGCTGATGACGCAATTGGACGGTTTGTGAGGAGGGCACAGGAAGCGTCGAGCAGGGACATCATCAACACCAACATGAAGAACGCCATGCGGCATCGGGACAGAACAGTCGTCGAGGCACTGATCCGTTTACTAACGCAATGACGAGTTGATGGCGCCTTGGACGACGCGGGTATTGCTCGGGGCCGTTTGGGTAAAACGGGGGAATAGCGAGGTGGATAATCCGCGACTGAGGAGAGAGTACAAATAAGTAAATTTTTATCATAGTATCACTTAAATTTAAGGACGTAACAAGTATCATCAGGTCCAGAAGAAAAAAAAAAAAAAAAAAAAAAAAGGGAAAATAATAAAAAAAAAAAAAGAAAAAATAAAAAAAAGAGAAAAAAAAAATTACAGCATAATATAGTAGTTATAGTTATCGATAATATGTATTATAAACTAGAGGGTATTTATTGTTATATTATATAATTATATATTATTTAAGTAAGTATAGTTGTTGGGGTTGAGGGGCCATTTGTTTGGTGCGGCATTACGGGCGGCGATGAGTTGTATGTGTGTTGAAGGTTGGGAGATTCCTGATTTTTGATGCGTATGTGGGTCGTTGTCGCTTGGGTATCGCTTCGGGCTGGTGGCCTCTAAACCCTGAAATTCTGACGGCTTTTATTGTGATGATCGCTATGGTGCTCTGGAGTGACGCCACTTGCACGTGGAGTTGCCCAGAAGCAAACAATGTATAATTACCAAACAAGGGCACGGACGTCATGTCCGTGGTTTAAATGTAAGATAGGAGTGCGGTTTTAGTCAGTAGGAGTCTGACACTGTCCAGACTGGCTCGTCTGTGAGGCAGCTTGGGCGTCCATGAGGATTTCCCATTCCTACCGAAAAAAAAAAAAAAAAAAAAAAAAACACTCGACACCGTTTATACTATCGAGTTGTCGCTAGCGAGTCCGTTTGACTCATGGTACGAGTTTAATTGTAATTTATTCGATGCGCGTTTATTCGATTTCGACTACGGTAAGATGGTGTAGTTTTTCGATAGTACATCTATGCAATATTTAAAGACTAAAAAACAAAACCGTAATTCAGAATATATATTTTCTTGAATGTACACATAAGTGTACTCCGATAAATACAACAATCAATATCTTAAAAGAGGTGATTTTCAAATATTGCTAACAATTTCCTCGATGACTCACACTTTGTCCTTCACACCCAGCCCTGGAAATCGAAGAAAACAGTATAATTATGGGTCAAAATATAGACGCTGCAAAAAGGTAAGGGCTAAAAAATATTTGCAGGTCACTAAAACGACAAAAATATTCCATGGTTTGGTGTCAACCCACATCGAGAGGTAATAGGAAGCGACGCAACGTGCATTGTTTAAGAAAGCGATACAATTGGGCACTGTGATTATTTTTGAGACAATATTTTGTCATCATCATCACTGTTGTACAAATTCAAATTCAAATTCAAAGCATTTATTTCAAATAAACCATTTACAGGCACTTTTGAAATGTCAAGAAGTCAGTCTGTCAGAAAAAAATGATGCTAATTGCACATTTCAAAGCGTAGATCTCTATGGAGAAGAATGTGCAAGAAACTCCATGGACACTCTTTTCAATCGTGTTTTGCAATTACAAATATCTCTGTTACATGTTTCTTGTCGCTATCATGTGAGAACAATGTCAATAAACATAGGCCTTCCCCAAGTGTCACCATAACGACCGGTCTCATGCGTCTCGCATTCATCGGATTCCCGTAAACCTCAACAGGGTCATCAGTCCACCTTGCGGGAGGCCTTCCAACGGTGCATCTTCCGGTACGTGATTGCCACTTCAGAAACTTTCGGCCCCATCGACCATCAGTTCTGCCAGCAAGAACGTAGTCAGAATAAATTAAATACATTCCTATTGATTGTGTGTTAGCCATTCTACCGCTGGGTACCGTTTACAAATGCGCCTCGTTTCACATTCTGCCGAAAGGTTCTGGGTAATATCTTCTACTGAGACAAGAGAAGTTCATGGCACTTACCGGCATGCATTACTGTACGTCACACCGTTCGTTCCACACACAGGATCATAGATATCCGCACAAAAACACTCCGTTTGGGCGCTGGTCATCATGACTCCCGCCAAGATCACCAACAGTGTGAATACTGGGGAGAAAGGTTAAAATAATTTATAGTAAATTGGGAATGAACAGCCGTGTCTGTTTCTTTCATATTATTCGCTGTAATTCGTTTAGAGATTTTCTATCCGAAAATGTATTTTAAGTATGGTGATGGTTTGATCGGTAGATTGCGCCCGCGCAAAGCAAAATCTCTAATTATTATTTTGTTTATTTCTTGTCAATGACTCCATTGACAAGAAATAAACAAAAGTATTCACTATAGTTTAATTAGAGATTTTCTATCTGAAAATGTTTTATGAATGA
Organism: Mythimna pallens; assembly: GCA_961205895.1. NCBI lineage: Eukaryota > Metazoa > Arthropoda > Insecta > Lepidoptera > Noctuidae > Mythimna > Mythimna pallens. The sequence continues at coordinate 19,551,378 of OY540847.1, read as the reverse complement.
TGACGCCATGATAGTTTCATCAGCAGACTGCACTAAGTAAAGGCGAGCCACTAGCGAGAAATAAACGAAATCCTCGTTGGTCTAGTGGTTGCTAGAGCGACTTTGTCTAGACACCACAATGCTTGGTGCATTGTTTCATTCACATTATATCGGAGATGAAGATTGTCCCGTGGTTAGTTGTGACTCTAGACAGTGTCACAATGATTTTTGGCTAAATGTCAAAACATAAAAGATTCAAGAATCAGAGATTTAAAGCATTTAAAGCATAAGCATAGCATATGCTATGCATATGCTTTATTTTTGTGGTTAGTAGTGGCTCTAGACAGTGTCATAATGATTTTTGGCTAAATGTCAAAACATAAAATATTCAAGAATCAGAGATTCAAAGCATTTAGTTTAAATAAATCATTTACAGGCACTTTTGAATTGTCAAGAAGTGTCAGTCAGTCAGAAAAAATATGCTAATTGCAGATTCTAAGTCGTCGATCTCTATGGAGAAGAATGTGCAAGAAACAACATGTACACTCTTTACAATCATGATAAGTATTAAAAATATCTCGTTTACCACATTTCTTGTTGCTACTATTATGTAAGGACAATGTGAATAAATTAAAAAAACATGTCTTAGTATCACCACTCAGCTGAACCATTTTGGAGAGAACCGAATGATCCAACATCCTATTGATTTTTAGTTTTTATTATTAACTATTATTATACATTATATAATAATAGTTAATAATAAAAACTAAAAATCAACCTAAAAACCAAACCTATACCTATTAATAATAATATGTTTTTTTTTTTTTATATTAATTTAAAACGTGCTCCATCGTAGACCACATCATCGCTTTCCATCAGGTGAAACAGTGGTCAAACGAGAGCCTATCAACAATAAAAATAATGTTTTCTATATTAATAGAAAACATTATTTTAAAACATTATAGTTACTTACCAAAAGATAGCTTCATGTTGCGAGTTGTGCTGTCCCGTCTGCACGACGGCGACGTGTGACTTCTTTCGTATTTCAGAGTTTTTTAAACAATAAATTTCAAGATAAGCACCTGTTACAGACAATTTATGTTGATCTAGTTTTCAAAGTCCACAATGCAAATTGCAATTCATTACAATGCATTTGATTGGGCATTTACAGTGTTAAAATTAATTCGTTTGATCAATGCTAACCTACTATCTTTACATTTGCTTAGTTTGATACTTTTTCTGATAGTGCCCACCGTCAGCAATATTACTGTAAGATCGCTCGTTGGATATTCAATTAATTACAAGATTTTGTACAAAAATTTTACCCAAGCGTAAACACCAAAACCCGGTTCGAAAGAGCTCTTCTGTCCGGAACTATTCTTCTTTCCATCTAAATTATAAACTAGTTTCTGTACTATAACTCTGGCCATTTTATGTTCATACTAAATATTAACGTTACTGAAATATATATCATAACAAGAATTAATGTGCTTAAATTCATTAATACTTTATATAAATCTAATCTTATATTCTTTACAACTAAAAGCAACCGGTTTCAAACGATTTTGCCCCCAACTCACTGCCCAACTATGACTTGGGCAGCTGAGCATAACGGACAAGTTGCAAGCTCCAAAAATATTAAAAGAAAAATGTTTTTAATTTCGGGTAATTTAAATAAATAATACGATCAAAGCTTAGTGGATGTAAAATAGTAAAACGATTGTTAATAAATGCTATTAATATTAATTACTTAAATAAGTTTTTTACTAAAAGAGTTATGAGTTTACATGTGTATGGATGGAGAGGGACAGGGAGACCAAAGAAAAGTTGGATGGATTTTGTGAAGAGTGATATGAAAGAAAAGGAAGTTAGTGATAGTATGACGAGTGACAGGGCAGAATGGAAGAAGAAAACGTGTTGCGCCGACCCCAAATAACACGGGACAAGGGCAGGAAGATGATGATGATGATGACTTAAATACGTTTCTTCTGCCTAAATCGGATGCCGAATTTACCATGTTCGGTGAGGACCTGCGTCATGTAGTGAGGATGCCGTAGCCACTCCTCAAAGAAAGGACTTACCGCCATGATTAAGGATCAGTAAGGCGTGCCTAATTTTGCCGTTTAGGTTAATTAAATTACTAAATAAGTAAAATAAAAGAAGCACTTGTTGGAGACAATACCTACATATTTATGTGATGTTTCGTTTTTAGCGCATTAGATAAAATTTATCTAGGTGTTACAAACATGTTGTAGCTAATAGAATTAACATAAATATATTGAGTTCAGTGTTTGAAAAACCACTTCGTTTAGTGATGGCTGTTTGATTCTCGGTTCAGGTGAAGCGCTGTGCTTTTTCCTTATGGAAATTGTTTGGAACCAACCTGGAATTACATCCAGTGCAGCAGTGTGAGACAGTAGCGTCACTCTTTTTAACAAGAAAGGGGAAAACAAACACTTTTTCAAATCTTGAGTTATAATTGAGAAGTTTTTTATTTTATTAAGTTAACAATTTATTTAATTACATTATAATAATCGATATGTTCTAAAATAATAGGTGCATTACTTTAGAGTATAAGAGATGTATTTTATTTCAGTAAGTTATCAATTTGTTTGATTAAATTATAACCTAATTATGTCTGTCCTATCTGTAAAAATTGTGTAGATTAAAGAATGTAAGAATACTTATATAAGATTTTTATATTATAAAAGGATGTTCGGATATGAAAACAGTTCAAAAAGATCCTTCAATTTACTATTATTCATGTGCTGTCTGCATTTTTATTTAAAGTTTATTTTATATCAAGTCTTGAAGGTCATCATCATCATTCGAGTCGAAAGACGCCCACTGTTGAACATAGGTCTTCCCCAAGTGTCGCCAAAATGAACGGTCCTGTGCGTTTCGCATCCATCGGATTCCTGCAACCCTTACCAGATCATCGGTCCACCTTGTAGGAGGCCTTCCGACGCCACGTCTTCCGGTACGTAGTCGCCACTCCAGAACCTTTCAGTCCCAACGGTCATCCGGTCTGCGAGCAGTGTTTGCTGCCCATTACCACTTAAGTTTGAAGGTACATATTTTTGTTATAACTTCTGCCAGCGATTTCGCCGGCGACTAAGTAGAAATGTATCTCAAGAAAACATTCTCCCAGAATAAAAAGTCTTCTGTGTCTTATTTCAGGAAATATTCTACCTGTATGTCAAGTTTCATCTAAATCCGTTTAGCCATTTGAGCATGAAGGAATAATAAATATGCACACATTTAAGCAAATCTAAGTATCGATAAACATATAAATATATATGACGAAGGATTTACCTCCGAAGTGTTTTTAAAAAGTGTGACGTCAGCATAGCTGACGTCACTAATGTTATCTTCATGATGGTCACTCATTTTTGGATCTTCAAAAGAAAACTTCACAAGTTGTTCCAAAACTTCGTTTATTCCACGAACAGCGTAACGACGTCGCAGAGAGGTCCGTACTGTCCGGTGGCTCAAGCGAGAATGCCCCGGCACCGACAGTGCGGCCGTATTTATAATGTTCCCCCCACTTGCGTGCATATTTTATTACAATAACAAAAATAGCGATTCGCTTACCAATGTTAATTTTACATCGAAATAAACTCAAAGTAATCATTTTACTAAATTTTAGGTCAATTTAATTATAAATCTTAATCATTTCAATCAAACTATTGTAATTGCGCCGATACGGCCATTCTGACAGGCGGTGCGTGCTCTGCACCAGCCTCGTTGATCCTCGTCGCGACATCTGTAAGAATAGAAATAACTTTCTCTGAGTTTGATATCTGTGAGCAACTTGCGTTGCTTTATATTTAGTTGTTATGTAAAAACAGACCACTGTTATGTAAGTCTGAGAATATCAATGCTAATAAGGTTTGTAGGTTGTTAAGAGGTTCTCGAGGAGTTCTCGAAGGTTCTCGTAGGGTTCTCGTAGTGTCTCGTAGGTTCTCGGAGGTTCTCGGAGGTTCTCGGAGGTTCTCGGAGGTTCTCGGAGGTTCTCGGAGGTTCTCGTAGGTGTTAGAGTTAGTTTGGGCTATTTGAAATTATTGAATTGAGTTACTTACCCTTTATTCTGATGGGTCATTATTTGGTTGTATTTGTAAGTTTTCTCGTGAGGTCGATGGTATAGGCTCATTTTGTTCTGCTGCAGGGTCTCGGTGAGTAGGTGATTCGTTTTCCGCCGATACGGTCAACTGATCCCCAGGTTGAGGGGCGCGGCGTAACTGGTCATGGGCAACCTTGCGGGGTCGTCCTCTGCCGACAACTTTCTTAACCAAATATCGGTCGTTTTCTAGTATTCTACAGATTTCGTATGGCTCGCTGAACTTAAGATCTAGTGATGTTTGGTTGCGAGGATTATTCTTAATCAACACGTAGTCTCCCCTTTGGAAATGATGGATCTTGGCCTTATGTAGGTTGAAGCGTTGTCTATCCTGTTCACTGGAACGAATCATTTTCTGTTGTACCTGTTGAGTAAGCGCTTCAATATCAACGGTTTCGTTGTCAATATCAACGAGATTGAGAAGCTCAGGAGGTACACAGTGTTTCCGCCGCGTAATAAGTGTCAGTGGAGCAACACCAGTGACTCTATGTGTTGTACAGTTCATTGCCAGTTGAAGTTCTTCAAGCACAGTGTGCCACGGCTCCGTTTCGTAATTCTTGATCATAACCAGTGCGTTCTTTAGGGTTGCAACGACCCTTTCCACTTGGCCATTTGCTCGGCTAACTCCTGGAGCAATAGCGTGGATATTTATTCCAATTTGGTCACAGTACTCTTTGAATTCCCCAAGAAATTCTCTTCCTCCATCGACTATGATTTGAACCGGTGCGCCAAACAGATGCACACTACGTTTTAAAGCAGCTAATGTGCTATGTGGGTTCTTGTTGGTGCTGAAATACAGTAAAATGTATTTTGAGAAAGCGTCGATGGTAACTATCACGTACTGCTGATCATCTGGAATTCCTAGCTTCCCTGTTATGTCCATATGGATGACTTGGAAGGCAGCCGTTGGTTTTTGTATCGGGTGTAGTTGGGCTTGAATTGCGCCGGATCTGCCTTTCGATGTTCGGCATATCACGCAGTTATCAACAAATCTTCGAACAGTAGAACTCATTTTGTTAAACCAGTAACTTTCTTTTATCTTCTGTAGAGTCTTTTCCCAACCGATGTGTTTTAGAGCTGTGTGAAAGGAGTTTATGATGCTCCATTGAAAGGACTTGGGAACGACTGTGCTAAGCTGTTGACCGAAGACAGGATCATTAACGTTCTTCTTCAAGACGTCGTCCTCCAAGACATAGTCTTCCACCGGGTTGTTGTCTCTGAGGCTATCCATTATTGGTCGCAGCTCATCGTCCCGTCGTTGTTCAATTTTGAGCCAGTTCAAGTCTCTTGTCATAACGTTAACTGCTAGCTCAATTGGGTTTCTACTGAAAAAGTCAGCATGCTGAAGACGTTCACCTTTGCGGTACTCGACTTCGAAGTGATAATTTTGCAGGAATGCCCACCAGCGATGAATCCTTGGCAGGAGATCCTTTTTATGTTTTGATGCCTTCAATGCATTGCAATCTCTTATCACGGTGAATTTTCGCCCATAGAGATACTGGCGAAAGTGCTTTATAGCCCGAACCACTGCCAGTGTCTCCAACTCGTAGGAGTGGTAGCGACTTTCAGCCTCCGTGGTTCTCATGCTCATAAAAGCAACTGCATGTTGGCATCCATAGATCACCTGCACCAGTACTGCACCAAATCCCAGGCTGCTTGCATCTGTGTACAGTAAAATGGGTGCTTCTTCTTGAAATAATGTAAGCACTGGCGTGGACGTTAGGCAGTCGATGATTGTGTTACGTGCTTTTTCGTGCTTGTCTGTCCATGTCCAAGTTGCTCCTTGTTTCGTCAATTCGTACAAAGGCACCATAACACGAGAAAAGTCAGGAATATATTTCCTGAAGTAACCTGCCAAGCCGTTGAACTGCCTGACTTGCTTGACAGTTTTTGGTATTGGAGCTTTAACGAGGGCCTCAACTTTTCGTGGACTTGGTCGTACTTGTCCATCAGAAACGACGTTTCCGAGATATTCAATGGATCGTTTGAAGAAACTGCACTTGTCAGCGTTGATGGAAAATCCAGAGTCTTGAAGTGCAATGAGGATCCGTTCCAGGTGTGAGATTCCTTCTGGGAAATCTGCGCATTTGCTTAAAACATCATCTACGTATACTTGTGCAGCTGTTCCCAGCAATGATGTCAGGGCTCTGTTGATACAACCTGGTAAACTGAACAAGCATTGCTCAAACCAAACGGCATGGTGAGATATTCGTACAGTCCATCTGGTGTGACGAAGGCGGTCTTCTCTATTGAGGTCTCGCTAATAGGAATCTGGTGGAAACCAGCCGCCATGTCAAGACTTGTGTAGAAACGTCCATTTGCCAACTGATCAATCTGATCAGAAATCAAAGGCAGTGGATAGTGGTCACGCAGAGTATTCGAGTTAAGTTCTCGAAAGTCCACGCAAAGTCGGTCGTCACCATTCTTCTTCTTCACTAGTAAGATGGGGCTCGAGTAGGGAGATTTGCTCTCACGAATGATGTTATGTTCCAATAGCTCTTTAATTATGTTGCGAACTTTCTCTCGTTCCACTGGACTAAAGCGATATGGTCTTCTTTCCACGAATTTATCAGGGTTTTTCAGTCTGATTTCAAGTTCGCCAGTATTGACACGAGTCTTCGGATATCCGCGGATAAATAGATGTTCGTATTTATTCAGAAGTTGACCTAGTTGTTTGATTTCATCTTCATTGATAAGATCGTAGTCAAAGTTGTTAAAGACAGAAGAATTTGTACTCACATGATTGACGAGTGTTCTGTGGATTAGCTCCGTCCCTTTGGCTGTGACTATCACACTTAGATTGGTGTCATGGATTAGATTCATGCCCACCAAAATGTCTGTTGACATTTCATAGTCTGGCAAGACGTAAAATTCGAGCTCAACACTGATGACGTCGATAACGCAAACAGTTGTAAGTTTGGTTAATGACAAAGCGGGGAATTGACCAACCCCCTTCAAATAATTTACCACTGGACTCCTTTGACCAGGTAAAGCTGCAGCAACGGATTCTTTTATAATTGAACACTCCGCCCCACTGTCAAAGATGGCTTGAAAAATCCTGTCCCCTATTTTGATGGTGATCGGAGCCAGCTTACTGCTTGCTACGCAGTTCACGTTTGAAGTTAACGAATGTTCACGTTTGAAGCAAGTTTCGTAAGTATGTCCCGGTTTTTTGCAATAAGTGCAAGTAGTGGTGGTTGTTGCTTTTGGATCCTTGTCGCTATGAGTTTCAGGTTTAGACTCGGAAGATCTGAATCTGCAATTATCGGTAGTATGGTTTGTCTTTTTACATATACGGCAGCTTGATGTAGATGGTGCATTGTCAGCAAAACGTGGACGTTTGTTGTGTGTTGTGGAACTGGAGCTTGGATGAGTACGCTTCTTCCGTATGGATGTTGCAACTGAGATCAGCTCAGGAACACTTGTTGCCCTGGCATTCAAAAGTTCGATACGCAAGCGCTCATCGTTAACGCATCCAATCACTGCCTCCACAGCGTGTTCATCTCCCAGTTTATCCTTGGTGACTCTCTTCCATAGGATCCAAGCTCGTGATAAGAACTCCGCGATGTCTTTTGTTGAGTCGTAAACATGTTCTCTGAACATGATGATGTCCCGAGAGTATCTATTTTCAGGTTCAAATGTGGTAATGAGGTTCTTCCTCAACTCTTCCCATGTAGTAGTATTCACCATCCAATCATCGATCCACATTTTTGCACGTCCCTTCAACAGGCTGCAGACTTTCATGCGGACATCGAAATTATCCAGTTTGTATGCTTCGATCGCTTGATCAATATGTTGGCACCATTCTCGTACACCGACGTGGGTGTCCGGATCGAATGATGGTAAATAGACATCCTTGATCTTTATTTTTGCTTTGGTAGGTGGAGCACATAAGTGTTCCGACATCTTCTGCATCATCTCCATCATTTGCATCAGGAATTGCGGTGGTATCCCGCCCATCTGTAACACCATGGACTACAGATGGGCGGGATACCACCGCAATACGCTTGTGGTATTGATTGCGGTACAGTTTCAAATGGTGTATTGGTAACCAACCCAGGCTCCCGTCGCTGGGTGATGATTGGTTCCGGTTGATCAGGTAGCGGACGAGCTGATGAGGAAGTGGTTTGGGTAGAAGCTTCTTGCAATCCCACTTCTGATGACGAAGGATTTACCTCCGAAGTGTTTTTAAAAAGTGTGACGTCAGCATAGCTGACGTCACTAATGTTATCTTCATGATGGTCACTCATTTTTGGATCTTCAAAAGAAAACTTCACAAGTTGTTCCAAAACTTCGTTTATTCCACGAACAGCGTAACGACGTCGCAGAGAGGTCCGTACTGTCCGGTGGCTCAAGCGAGAATGCCCCGGCACCGACAGTGCGGCCGTATTTATAATGTTTCCCCCACTTGCGTGCATATTTTATTACAATAACAAAAATAGCGATTCGCTTACCAATGTTAATTTTACATCGAAATAAACTCAAAGTAATCATTTTACTAAATTTTAGGTCAATTTAATTATAAATCTTAATCATTTCAATCAAACTATTGTAATTGCGCCGATATATACAATAAATTAAAAAAAAACCAGTATGATTAATAAATGAAAAAGGTATGTACCAAATTGTCTGTTCCATGAAAACGTATTATTAGGGCATTATTTCAAAAAATTACAACCCATATTACAAAGAAAACAAACTTACACACAATTCTATCAAAATAAAATAAAAGATGTGATCTTTGTTTTTATTTAAACAATTTATTTTAAAACAACTGTAATTTTCTTTTATTTCTTTTAGCGATAACAGGCAGTAATTGTATATTCATAGTTTTTTGTTTTTTGTCATTTATTCAAACACTGTCAAGTGGTAAATGGTCATCATAAGGGCTGTGGATCTCGTCGGAGGAAGGCACCTTTGCGGACGCACGCTCCATCATAGGCTTTCGATTTTTTGGCACACTGCATACTGCAAACAAATGTAGATGGATTAGACATACATTTTTGAAGGGTCGTCTAGAATAATGCGTTGGGTCATGTGAAGGTGATAAGGTCCGCAAGGATGATGGAGACCGCTAGGGTGACGGGGTCCGCTAGGGTGACGGGGACTACTAGGGTGACGGGGACCACTAGGGTGACGGGGACCGCTAGATTATGTAAAAATAATTTCATGTACATCATATCATCACACATTCATTAGTTTATAGCGTAAACCTTGATTTCATTGAAAAAAAAAATGACAATCAAACGAGCATTATTACAAACTTACGATGTGTCTGATGACAGATCTAAATAAACTAAACACAAATACGTGGAACTGCAGATTTGTGGTCGTAATTTTATATTTGGTCCGTATGCAATATTTTATGTTTGAAATACTTAGGTAGGCGTTACGTTCTTGTAATCTTATATATTTATTTATTTTAAAACAGGTACTCTCTGCACTAACAGTCGAGATCAACACGTGCAAAGAGTCATTAATTGTTAAATTGTAAAATAACAAAAAAAAAACATTAATAAAAAAAAACATAAATCAACTAATGCAAATTCAAAAATTAATAATTTATAAAAAGAGAAACAAAATCCATAAAATTAATAACAACAAACAAAACAATAAAATAAATGGTGCCTATAAAAACTAGTCCACCTGCACATCCGGCTTTAGTCAATATATTCGCAGTGTAGGTCTACCTCATGTTACACAAAACCCAAAACTCACAAGCATTCACTGGGGTAGGTCCGGGAATCTCTGGCACACACCGGGTCGTACTTATCAGGACAGTCGCATTCCAGTCTCTGCGCAGTAACCAGCTCGTACGATATCATCACCGCCAAAGCCACGAGCACTGAAATTATTATTTAACATGAATTTCACTGTTACGCATGAAGCGGGGTATCCACTATATTTGCGAACCTCTTGGGCTTCGCGTTCCTGTAACAGCTCCAAGATTGCTCTTTTCGTGGACACGTTCGGACTCCTGGAGCTTTCAACGGTGCGCAATACTATTCAGAACCATTTTTTATTAGTATTGACATAGTTGCTTAATTATCTTAAAGCGCGGCTCTTTGAGGCGCGCGTGGAACACTATGCGCCGTCGACGGCTTGGGCTTGGTCCAGACGGTTACCAGATGGAATCCCAATGGGGCTATTGCCATGCGCGTGCGGCCGACTAGCATTATTGCTTCGCAGAAGGAGGCGACCGCCTTCCACTCCTCGCTCCAGACCATGGCCTGTACCAAGGCCCGGCGCGAGAGATCGCTGCCACCGAGCGCCCTCTCGAGGACACGGTGGTGCTTTGCCCAGGCGGGGCACACCTCTACTGTATGCTCTACCGTGTCCTCCGGGCGGCCCACACAGTGCTGACACCCGGGTTTTTCTTCCGCACGAATCCGGTGCAGAAATCTCCCGAACTAACCATTTCCGATGAGGACCTGCGTAATACGGAAGGTAAGGACGCCGTGTTGTCTTTCCAGCCACTCCTCAAAGAGGGGACCGCCATAATTATGGCGTGCCCAGCACTGGATTGCGACAGTCGATGTCACTATTCCACCATGAGACTGATCCCGCCGGAATTCTGTCTGCCATGCCGCGACTTGGCACGGAAAGTGAGTCAGTGTTAGCGTGACTTCTGACAGGCCAGTAAGGAAAAATAATACGTGTTGTGTCGACTCCAAGTAATATTGAAAAAGGGCAAGAAGATGATGACTGCCTACTTAACCTCCACAACCAAACTACGGCACCACATCCCATAAAATGTATTATTAAAGTAACACTCACCGAATAATCTCCTCATGTCTACTACTTGTCCTGAGCTGAACGAAGACTGATGTCATGTCTAAATATTTCCAGCTTTTATACGCGCTATGGGCCCGTATTATTATGAACAATTTCCTCTGAGAAATCACAATATTTTGACTAACATTACTATCCGTTTACCTAGATTACGCTTATAAGGTTTCAAATAACGCTATTTGCTTATACAGATTGATTTGTCAAACATTAAACATATATAGGAAACATAAGAATTTGAATATTTTACAAATGGTAGATTTAATAAACAACCACTTACTTCCTAAATAGAGTCGGTGTTTCTGGTTTTACCTCGTTTGGGAGCACTGACTTCTAAAAATAAACTACATATAGAAGAATTACGATTAAAATTATTTACAGATTACATCTCGTGACGATCCCAAGGAACAGGTAACGCCACAGCGTCGGGAATCACAGGACAATTCCCGGCTATCTTAAGTATCGGCTTGCGGACGTCGAGCAATGGGCAAATCTTGTAGGATCATAAATGACCTTTGTATAAAAAAAATAATAATCCAATATTACGGTCGGTTATATACAAGTTTTTTAAAGAAACTTTTACAAAAACATAAAAATAAAGTAAAGTTTTAACTATGATAGGAAATGTAGGTATACCCTAATATACTGATTATATCTATGTGACCCTTATGCATTAACAGTAGGTACACTACTGTATATGCGTTATGTTATGTTGTGTGATTGCGTAAACAATACATATATTTCTGTGATAGCAGCGATCGCGGTTGTTTTGCTGTCATTTGTAAAATTAAAATTGGAGAGACCATTTAGGAATAACGCTCTTTTGAAAAAAAAAAGGGTTTTGGAAATCCTTCTACATATGAATGAGTTATGCCCGGTCATACACAAAAAATATATAAGGATCCGAATTGATAGCCTCCTTCTTTTTGAAGTCGGTTAAAAAATTCCTTTAGTCCAATTGACGCAGTCGCCGTGAGGTAAGAAAAAAACGGCTAATTAATGTCAATACCCTAGCACCATAGAGCAGTGGTGGCCGAGTGGTAACGGCCCCGATTTAAGAATTGTAGGTCGCGGGTTCCAACCCAACCAGACGCATTCCTTTGTGTAATTTATTTCATCACCACTGCTTTCAAAACGGTGAAGGAAAACATCGTGCGGAAACCGGCATGTCCTAGAACCAAAAATTCGAAGGCGTGTGACATCCACCAACCCGCCGCGTGGTGGATGGATTACGGCCCGTTCCCTCTCCTAGAGAGGAAGTCTGAGTCCCAACAGTGGGAACATTATGAGGCCGACTATACTATACTATACTCTAGCACCAAACTACAACTGTTGACGTGGTTGAAATGACATGGAATACAGGGGTTAGTGGCTCAAAACCCTTAAGAGACACAACAAATTATCCCCATTTTCCAGTCTGGGGCTCCCTCGAAGCGATAAATGGGCAATAATTGCTTCTACAGTGCTATACTTAACATAATTTGCCCAGAGATAAGACGTAGCCAGTAAGTAGGAATATATGCTAATGTGTGAGCTGGCTGTGTGCCAGAGTAGAAACATATTAGCAGTAGATCAAGTGGAGATGTTATCAAGTTCATAGGAGCTTTTGTTTTAAGTACAGGTTTAGAAATTCCAGGTAAATTACGGCACATAATGAAGGTTAATACGAAATCTTTACTCCAGTGCCTAGGGATTTTTACCTCAGATTTAGTTTACTGCGGATGAAATTTAAAAAGAAAATATTATGATATGTGTAGATAACAATATAGATAAAAAAGTTTACCTATAAAAAATTTTGATCTTGATTTTAAAAAGAATGATGTTTACAATAGTTCAGCTAGTGTCTCAATACCTAGCTATCAACCTCTTTATTACCTACCGATTATATTTTAATCGAAAATCTGTAACACGAACGAGATGTATTGATTTACCTCTCTAGAATAATTTGAATTCAGAGTTTGAGATAATTAATTATCTTTGTTAAGGGTATGTAACTCGACATACATTTTTACTGTTTTTCATACAACCGCTCTTACGCGACTATGACGTTATGACACCTTTTTCATTAGATGTTTTGGAAACACAGTATCTTGTGGATATTATCTAGGCTTCTATTGATATCAATTTATAAATTTGTGTAAAACTAATCCAGTAAAGACCTCTGAATATTTGCTATTTTGCATGAACTTTGACACTTTATAATTTACTCAAAAATTTTAAAAGTCAAAAAAAGTATAACAATAGAAAGCCTTGTAAAGACCAAGATTCTGAATAACGACAATTTTTTTCAAAAACTTTTATGTGTTTTAAAAAAAACACGTATTTTCTGGAACAAGTTTTGTAAAATATTCGAGTAGATCACGGTATTACCGAATGCTAAAAGAGTTTTCAGGCGTTCTCTCTTTTTTCGCGTTGCCTTTTCGTCAAACATCGCATTGGATTGCGTTAGATGAAGCAACAAGCTTTTAAACCATGCTTGATGTTGACGATAGGCGCGTGGAAAAGGAGCCACTTACCAAATCAATCCGGTTTGATACGAACGAAGTTCAAATTCTATTACAACTCATATTTTCCACCAGGGCAGTGCGATTGCTTGAAAGAATCACTACGGCGCGGCCCTAAAACACAAACGGCAATTGAAAGAACACGGGTGGGATTTAGTCAGTAAAAGCCTGATTCTCCTTATCTTTACTTAAAGCCAAAGAAGTTATTAGAAGATTATCCACCCACAAAAAAAGCTTTACTTTTAATTCTTAAGGTAACACACCATTTAATGGTTGAATTTTAAAGTACGAAAATTACTAAAATCCATGATTTGCTTAAGTATTATAGCTGTCTCTAGGGGAGGTCTTTACCTTCGAGTAACGAAGGGTTCTAGCTGTTTATTAGCACCAATATAATACAATCGTAAACGATACTATTTTTTTTTTGTAATATTGAAACATGCTTCATTTGTTTGTTGTTTTCTAATAAGAAATAAAAAGCTTTTTTATTTTTATTTATTTATTTTTTCTCAACAGTGGGAACATTATAAGGCCGACTATGCTATGCTATAGTATTTATTTAATACTATAGCAATTATGCTACTGTTTATCCATTCACTACATTGTGACCAGATGGGTGTAACGAGGACTAACGACTGGCCAATCTGTGACCGCGAGGCCAGAATTGAGGTCCGTTTGTTATTTATTGGCCTGGAGGGTTAAGCTTTAAATATTGGCGATACAAATGCAAATGACCGGACACAAACAAAGAAAAAGTTGCTAATGAAGAATATTTGGATGAATATAGCGGAATTTAGAATTGAGTTACTTTATTTGAATTACTTATATTTCGCTTTGTCTGTTAAGTTATTTAAATTTTTGCTATGGTTTTTTTTTTGAGAGTATTGGTGCTCGAGTAGTAACGGCCCCGACTTACGAGTTGTGTTTGAACCCGCGACTTTAGTATCGCGGGTTCAAACTCAGCCAGGGGCATTACTTTGTGTACTTTATCAAGAAGAATCAAGAATACCCTGTGTGATCTGTTGTGATATTTGTGAGTCCAAAAAGAGATTCGTATTATTTACCCTCTATTTCAAAGATGACACAGAATTCAATATCGGATGAGCTAACCGGATTTTATGGAGCAAAAAAAAAACATTCACAAACTTGGCAGATTCTAACATTTAATATTTTTCTTAACCACAAAATAATACGTGTATATCAGAAAGTTAACCTCAACTAAGAAATATACAACATCTTGCTCCGCACTAAAACCTCGAAGATGAAGTTTTTGAACTTAAAGTTGCCAGCGCAAATATTAGAAGTTGCTTCTAGAAATACTTTTATATATCCTGATTAGGTGTGCTGTCTGTTCTGAGAGAAAACTTTAATATAAAAAAGCCATTTTTACTTATTTTAGTTTTAAAGATTTGGTACAAAATCATCATAGTTTGAAGAACTAGCTTTTTTTAAGTCACTCAAGGTTCGTTGGAAAACCAGATGCAGCAGACAGTAACTGTCTTGCAACATAGGAACTGAAATTAACCTTTTTGGTACCACATACGGGACACACAATTGTGATGAATCATAAACTTCAAGCTCCAGTTATATAAATATTTTATTCACTTTGATCAACACAATTTCATATTTATCATTCTATTATCAATCATTTTCAAATACACGGATTGGTAGGACATGTTCACTGTTCAACAGCTCAAAGCAGACTCATCCTGTCCAGAATGACAGTTACGAGCTTAATGTTTCCCCACCACAAACTTTCACAAACACTTGGTCCGACCAATCAGAGCAAAGTAAACATTACGTAACATCAATTGACTAACTAATATACATTAGGGTTTATCAATAATTGACTGCAAGTAAATATTTCATTTTAACAATTTTGATAATTATTTTTATACAAAGCAAATACCTACATAAACTCTAATACCACAAATTATTACTTAATGTCTACAACGAATGCCTTAAGTTCATGTAACTACTAGCGCCATTTATCGCTTATAGATGGAAGTTTAACGATTTATGAATATTTTCTTTAAAAATCATTACACAATATTAATTTTGGGTTCGGTACCTCAAAAGGAAAAAACGGAACCCTTATAGGATCACTTTGTTGTCCGTCTGTCTGTTTGTTTGTCTGTCTGCCTGTCAAGACCCTTTATCTTGGGAACGCGTAAAGGTATCGAGTTGACATTAAAACCATATATTCAAGTTTGCAGTCCCTTGAAGCTGTGGAAAAATCAATCTTCTATATTTACGAAAAATAAAGATACGGCTGTTTATGTCGCAAAAAACGTGTATTTCGATATTCTCAAAGGAATCAAAATTCATAGGGTTTGACCCAGAATTCTGAAGTTTGGCATAAAGCAAGGTTTTATATCACAAGTATAGGAATAAATCTGAAAACAGTAAATATAAACGTTTATTGTTATATCACCAAAAAAAAAAAAACGATTTTTATTGAGATCGGAAAAAAAATCGAAACGCCATTCAGAAATTGAATTATTTGCATAAGTAAGTTTTTACGGAACCCTCAGTGTGCGAGTCCGACTCGCACTTGCCCAGTTTTTAATAACGATTGTCACTTTATATCTACTATCAAGTTAAATTGTTTTTTTTTGTGAACTAAACTTAAGTGGGCAAGGCCACTCTATGGCGACCGCATACCGGAAAGTACAACGTTGGAATGCCTCCCACAAGGTGGACTGATGACCTGGTGAGTGCTGTGGGATATAATGACCGATCATTATGACTACACTTGGGGGAGGCCTATGTCCAACCGTAACCGTTTTTCCGCTGAAATGATAATGATGATCATGATATGAACTTTTTTGCAATGCAATTCTAACCTAGCGACTCGCAAAAATCAATGCTGACATGTTTCCAAACCATTCATGAGGGTTAGAAAGAATTCTTAAATCAGTTTAGTTAGGTCGAAGTCATATTTAACTTATCTTTTTTTTATTCTTGATAGGTTCGCGCTTGACCACTATCTCACCTGATGGAAAGCGACGATGTGATCGACGATGGACGACTCACCTAGAAATAACCTATTTACTCTCGAATTAAAGATTCCCGGGTTGTAGCCATCAGGAAGTACAGATTCCGGCAAGGAAGTCCACTCCTTAGCTGTACGCACAATGAATGTGACATAATATCTTAGAACATACACCTTACAAGATAAATATGAGTAGGTAGCTAAAATATTTTCTTAGATACTAGTATCATTCGACGGCCCTAGATCCTATATTTACTATCTCAATTTCTGGTATTTACTCAAACAATTGCGATCTCCCTAGAAGCGTTGGCAGTCACGTCAGTCTCCCGAAGTGAGTCACATTAGCATATTATTCCTTCAACACTGAATCAGCAAGGCCAAGAACTAAAGGGACTTTTCACAGTATACTGATCAAACTAAATCAACACGGTTTACTATTTGAGTTACGAAGGAATATTTGAGATCGTATTACTATCTTCTCTGTTGATTCGGACAAAATATTGAGAAGAGTCCTAAGTAAACTACGCGGGAACATCAGCACTTGGCAAAAACGAACAAATAAAAATCTTCGATGTTATTTAGTAAAATGAAAAAAAAACATGGTGGAAACTGACAAAAAAAATTACTATCTATTACTATCTACTAATTTTATAAATTAACCATTAATCACGCTAATATTAGGAAGCGGATAGTTTGTGAGTTTATGTGCGTGTTTATTTATTATTTATTTATTGCACATCATCATCATTTCAGCCAAAAGACGTCCACTGTTGGACTTAGGCCTCCCCCAAGCGTCGCCACAACGACCGATCCTGTGCTTCTCGCATTCACCGCACTCCCGCGACCCTCACCAGGTCGTCGGTCCACCTTGTGGGAGGCCTGCCAACGCTGCGTCTTCTGGTGTGCGGTCGCCACTCTAGAACCTTTCGGCCCCATCGACCATCCGTTTTTTATTGGACAACTTGCCTTAATACAGTACAAACATTTATAAAAAAAAGTGTACAATAGTTGGTATACTTCTTCACAATTGAACGGATAAACGGAATTGAATGAGAATAGTCGCAAAGGTGGACCATATCCTGGTAAAGCACAAAAGATACTTTTCATCTCGAGAGTATGTTCCCTTGGGTTGATGGCAGGATCTAGTATTTAGATGTTTTTTTTTAAGTAATCACGCCTCGGAAAGCATGTTTAGCTGTTGGTTCCCACTTTCATAAATGTTGACCTTTCAGAATCCTTATGGATAGTTACAAGCCAGGAAATCTTATCAGGGAGTATCATATTACTCCATTACTAGGTTCAATTTATTTATATATTTATTACTGGGACCAAAACGCTTATTACTGGTAAGTACACAACAAAAATGGAATCAATTACAATTGTTATTAACAAATTAGCCATACAGAATAAATAATAAAAACCAAACATACAAAATTAAAAAAATATATATTTATTAGCCTATACTGTCCCACTGCTGGGCAAAGGCCTTCCCCAACTTCTTCCAAGTATTCCTTTCCTGAGCTACCTCGAACCAGTCCTTGCCGTCGGCATCAAGGTCGTCTCGCCACCTCTTCCCAGGTAGACCTCGGCGGCGTCGTCCATCTTCAGGTACCCACTTTGTGGAGACTTTTGCTCAAATAATAATTAATTAAATAAAAAATAAAAAAAATCTTAATTTATTTATTTATTTGCTGACATGTAAAACACTGGATATTAAGCATGCATTAAAATTTCATGACACAGTATTAAAACATGCACCCTGTAAGGGCACTGCAAATTGTACATACAAAATTATTAAATTACATTAAATTATATCGATTCTAATTATTATTATTATTACAATTTATTAATTATGCTAAACATTAGTCAACAATTAATTACATCTTGTTTTGAAATTAAATTAAATTAAATAAATATCAGTTATCAAGTATCGATTATTTCATTCATTTATTAATTTTATTAATTTATCAATTCTAATCATATAGGAAATGTAGTAAGTATTAGTAAGTATTAGTCATTTATTTGTTTCATATTTACGTTGAGGTATATTAATAAAAGTTCGATCAATTTAC
This sequence comes from Mythimna pallens, assembly GCA_961205895.1. Lineage (NCBI taxonomy): Eukaryota > Metazoa > Arthropoda > Insecta > Lepidoptera > Noctuidae > Mythimna > Mythimna pallens. Next base: position 19,532,919 of record OY540847.1, on the reverse strand, counting down.
AATTTGTCAGTTTCAAAAAAAAAAAAAAAAAATGGATTTCAAAGTTTCGGGTAGTTTATTAAATATATTAACTAGTCTTGAGTATGGACTTTTCCCGACAACTTTTAAGTTTGTGAAGGGTAGTATCAGTCTAGTTTTGTTCCGTCGGTTATAGTTTGCATTGAGTTCAATATTAGATTTAAAGAGGTGCCTTTTTTTCCTAACGAATAGACAACTTTGCAGTATATAAATTGACGGTAGTGTAAGAATTTGTTGCTTAATAAAGTGTGGCCTACAACTTTCTTGTTTATCTATGTTCATAAGTATTCTGATACATTTCTTTTGCTGAATGAAGATTTAGATTTGTCGCCAAACTTAAGTGGCAGTGAGCTTGGCAAGATGCTCACAGATTTCTCTTCACTACCCTTCGGTGACTGGTAGAGAATGCCTAAGGCATTCAGTTCGCTTTTTTACCCTTGTGTTGCATGAAATTTTAATAAATATATAATAAACAGATAGTCAGGGGCCGAAAGGTTCTGGAGTGGCAACCACGTACCGGAATACGTAGCGTTGGAAGGCCTCCCACAAAGTAGACCGACGACCTGGTGAGTGTCGCGGAAATGTGATGGATGCGAGACCTATGTAAAACAGTGGACGTCTTTCGGTCGAAAAAATTATGATCACGTTATTTTACGATGATTTTCAATATTCACGCGGGTTGTCTAGTACTCTAACCCTCCCAGGTTGCGGCACATCACCCAGTCCTCCGCCTTCCTCATTCATTATATTCCAGTTACTTCGTTAACGTCAACGCCCCATGTACCTGGAGGCATCTTAAGCTGGGTTTTCCAATTTACAAAGAACCTTTGAGTCCTCAAAACTGCCATTGCTCTGTCTTTCTTTAGTCCTTTGAACATATTGCTGGCCTAAACATTTCGAATTTACACGAGATATCAGAAAAAAAAATATCACGTTGAAAGCTGCTTTAATTTTTCAGTTCTTCTGTTTGGGCCGTGGGGGACACCGAGTGGTCGACATACAATAGTTCGATTACGGCCACGGGGAGCAACATATGACCACGAATCAGAGGCAACTTTAAGCAGCTGTATTGGGGCGTCGGGCACAGATATGTAGGTACTTAAAGTGAGCCCTACGGCCTTGCAGACTATTTTTTTTTATGTTTTTAATATTCTCGTGAACGAGCGTCGTCAGATGAGACTGGTCATCCCTTAACTGCCAGTGGCTTTTATTTCAATTTCTATTTTTTTTTAAATTACTTTTTCATTTTTCATTTACATGATCTACTCAACAATTACAAGCGACAAAAAATATGTAGTTTTATAACTCATAACATGATGTTTAAGAATGTCCATGCTTGCACATTCTTTTCCATAGTGATCTACGCCTTAGAACGTGCAATTTCGTTTCACTTTTTTGAGTTACTGACATTTTGACAATTCAAAAGTGCCTGTAAATGGTTTATTAGTAATAAATGTATTTGATTAATATTAAAGCACAAACTTTGATTGAAAAGAATGAAAAAACTTTTTACAAAACAAAAATACAACCGACTACGTATAAACAAAGCAATTTACTTGTTACAACAGTTCTGCTGTGATCCTATGAGGACTTCTGTTCCATATCTTCGAAGTTCATGATCAGATGATAACAATACTTCTAGGGGGGCAACATGGAAGCATAACCTTTCAATAAAAAAATAAAAATAAAATCGGCCCACAATTGACAGAGAAATCATACATAAAAAAGACAAAAAAATACATTCAGCCGACCATAGAACCTCCTTCTTTTTGAAATCGGTTAAAAATAGGAGTAACTATGGTATTGAAACATTCACAGACGGTATTCTGAAAGTTAAATTAACTGAAAAATAACTCTAGATATTCCATTTAGCTATAGTGTAACTGTATCATAACACGATACCGCTATCCATCAGTGTCAAGCGGCTCATCATTCCACCATTACGGGTTTAGTAACAATTATTAATTTATCATCACTATTAGTGGATATCTCTCATGGCCGAATTATAACGCGGTTGTATTTCGTTCGCAAATGAGGCATAATTCCGATGTTTAATATTATGGAAGATCTTCATTTAATCATGTCCAATAAATAAATACATCAAGGTTCCATCAGTCACTCGGCTCTTTTTTGTGCAATCATTATCATCAGTAGGTCTCTTTAGAAGGCTTAAAGTTACCAAAAAGGCAATGGAAAGGGCTATGCGGGAGAACCGAGGTCGCCGACATTTGCCGAAGAATAGCGTAACTTAAGTGGCAGTGGGCAGGGCACATTGCTCGTAGAACAGATGGTCGATGCGGCCAAAAGTTTCTGGAGTGGCGATACGCACCGAAAATCTCAGCGTTGGAAGGTCTCCCACAAGGTAGACCGATGACCTGATGAGAGTCGCGGGAATGCGACGGATTTTATTTTTTTTTAGGTAGGAAATCATCTAATGACATCTCCCGCCCTTGGCTGGCGCTGGAGAGCGTGTCAGACTTTTACTGACTAAAACCCACTTGTTCCTGCTTTGCCTTCGTTTCAGGGCCCCGGGGTTCTCTTTCGCATCACCCATGGCCCCAGTAGGCTTCAACCCTGCTGGGTCCCTACGGTTTTGCTGACATCTCCTTGAGGCGCGCGTGAAACATTACGCACCCTCGACAACTTGGGCTCAGTCCGGACGGTTAACGGACGGTCGGACGGCAAGCTACCCTATGCTCGCCGTCCGCAAGCCTGAGAACTCCTCTTTTGCCTTGTGTTCGGTTTGAAAATATCTTTATTCCCATTAAGACACAATTGTCACCAACATGAGAACATTAAACAATTTAAATAATAAAGTGTTACTGATTATTAACACTTTATCTGCTTCGCCTTTTTCCAACTAATTAGCTTAGGTTCGGCTTTTAGTCTTACCGAATGAGGCTGACTAACTGTGTTTTACATGGAGCCACTGCCTAACAGGCAACACGATTCTCCTTGGATAGTCTGATGGTCAGACTTTCTGACGTCTGACTATCTGTAATGATTGTCTAAAATCTACAGATGATAATCGGGACCAGCGGATTTACGGGTTTTCCGTGGCACGGGGTTTCAATAATATCCTAGATAAACTTTAAAAATTTATAATATATAAATTGACATATTCACATTAGTGCTTGCCCGGTTTTGAACCCGCAACCTCATGCATGAAATGTTTGACATTGGTAACCACGGAGCCATCACGACACTTATCAGTAACACTTATACTACGAAAAACATCCTTATTGCTACGATGTATGTAAAGGCGCTATCTGTACGCGGGTAACTATGTTAGTGTATCATTTCAATGGCTAAACATTTTTCAAAGTCAATAAACAGCAAGCGTTTTTTGTACCATCTTTTTTCAATTTAATTCAAAATTTTTTGATCCCTCATCTTCAGTTTACTGCAGTTTCAAACAGAAATCCCTTAGAAAGTAATAATCTAGTCAGCTTAATGCAAATTTCACAGGTCTCCAGCGAGATCTGTCAGCAGTCCGACGTCTTATCTCTTTCAGAGAGTTCAGTGCTCCACAATCTTCGGGAAAGTCAAAGCTGCGAAGTTTTTCACATTTATTGGTGTCTGAAGTAAAGAAACGAATTTTTGTTAAAAAACTGTTCTGACAAATTTCATTTACATTTTTACTACAAAAGTAAAGAGGCACCTAATTAGTATTTATCTTTTTGCTTACGTATTTGAGACAATAGTGCAAACTTTCTACACATCGTAGAAAATTATGTACGCGAATAAGGGGCCGTACTGCAAGGTACGAGTACATCCAGCCGTTGATAGTTTGGTATTTCAATCACATAGTGTTAGTCATCAGCTGGTTGTTGGAACATCGTGGTACTGAAGGGAAGAGCCCATGTACTTATGTAATCTTGTTGGCCACTTCCACTGGAGCGATGAACGAAGCTTGAGAGCTCAGCTAAATGACTAAGGCGATATGGAAGGCGGTGGAGGTAGACTAACGTAGAAGATTTATCTACGGCCACTGCTGGACATAGGCCTCTCCCAAGCGTCGCCACAATGATCAGTCCTGTGCGTCTCGTATCCATCGGATTCCCGAGACTCTCACCAGGCCATTAGTCCAACTTGTAGGAGGCCCACCATCGCTGCGTCTTCTGGTACGTGTCGGTACTCCAGAATTTTTCGACCCCATCAACTATCTGTTCTGCGAGCAATATGCTCTGCCCACTGCCACTTAAATTTGGAGATTCAATAAATAAATAAATAAAAAAGTTAATAAAATTCTTCGGGCTATGTCTGTAACCTTGGTTCTCCTGCCTGGATATCTTCATTTCTGACGTGATCACGCAAGGAAACTCCGAGCCCTTTCCATTGCCCTTTGAGTGACTTTAAGCCTTCCAGATGAGGCCCATTGTAAGCAACCACGTTTCGAAGCCATATGTCATCACTGGCAACACGCACCAGGTCATAGACTTTCGTCTTGAGACACTGTGGTATATTGTTAAGGCTATGTCGGTAACTTTTGTACTTTGGAGGTTATGGCGCCTATATCATAGCAATACTTTATTTATTTTTTTATCTCTTCCTTATCGTGCAGTCTATGAATTTGACGCTAAACTTAGAGGTAAAGAAATTAATTTGGTCGTGAATGGAACAATATCCGTTGATATGCACATATAAATATTTATTATGGCATCTTATGTCGGTATGAGATCCTGTAGCGTTCTTCAGTCTTTGGAATGATGCGTTTGGTTTGGTTAATATACATTTGCATACGCGCATTCTTTTTTTGTAAGTTGTAAAAGTGTCTGCGACTTTATTCTTAACAATTTTCATTTTTAATTCACGGTTAATTTGAATTCTTTAATTGTTATTGCTCCTCGGTGGTCCGTTACCGTGCATAAAACTTTTAATTGAAGAAATTTTAAGTTGGAGTTGAAAGCTATGCACAGAACAACTGCAGTCTTTTCGTTCATATAGATGGATTTATTATAATACTAGCTTTTGCCCGCGGCTTCGCTCTCGTCAAATGACTACTCTACCCTACTCTACCCTACTCTACCCTACTCTACCCTACTCTACCCTACTCTACCCTACTCTACCCTACTCTACCCTACTCTACCCTACTCTACCCTACTCTACCCTACTCTACCCTACTCTACCCTACTCTACCCTACTCTACCCTACTCTACCCTACTCTACCCTACTCTACCCTACTCTACCCTACTCTACCCTACTCTACCCTACTCTACCCTACTCTACCCTACTCTACCCTACTCTACCCTACTCTACCCTACTCTACCCTACTCTACCCTACTCTACCCTACTCTACCCTACTCTACCCTACTCTACCCTACTCTACCCTACTCTACCCTACTCTACCCCACTTTACCCTACTCGATAAAAAGTACCCTATGTCCGTCTCCTGGTTCTAAGCTACCTCCCCACCAATTTTCAGCCAAATCGGTTCAGCCGTTCTTGAGTTATAAACAGTGTAACTAACACGACTTTCTTTTATATATATAGATAATTGTATGCTACTACTTTACATATGAAGTAAGAGCTTGTTTTTAAATGGTGAGTTGCGAGTTTTGCCCCAAGAGCCAGCAGAATAGAGACAGGATGCGCTTATACTACTATAATTTTTGGACTGTGTTTTGCGGGTATTGTTAATCAGATAAGTACTTGACACTTTGCAGTATATGAAGGATCACAGATGGAGCCTTTTCAGGATTAGGAAAGACAGAGAAACAGCTTGAAGTGGAAGGAAATGCACCTTTTGAACTCGAAGAAACCACGTGTCAGCTAGCCGGCGTTCTCTGGGTTTTACAACTCCTTAGATCCAGTGTTGTGGAGATATAGTATTCACTAAACACTGCACTAATCACAGGCACAAATCGTCAGCGTTTCTAGTCTCTTTAGCGGATACGTTCAATAATAATTATTTTATTTTTCTTAGCATTGCGCTGCGATTTCAAACGAATTCTTCATGTCAAATCTGCCTTCTCTTTCTCTCGAGGTTGTGCAAGAATATCCCATTCCTGCACGATGGGAAGTGTTGCAAGGTGTCACATATACAAAAACGTTGTATAAATTTTTATGAGGCTAAATACGGTACAAATTTTTACGTGGCAATTACGAAACTATATCAGCGCAACCAGAGACTCCAGTAAGGGACTGTAAGTTTAAATAAGTGTAACTTAGTAAGTTCTTATCTCACCGTTATCACTCCAGCAACTTTGTTAGCTGTAACACCAGATTACAAAGCCTTGTAATATTCTAAAGTTCTTGCTACAATCTCATCTATCACACAAGTTCTTAACTTGTTTGATGATAAAGCTGATAATTGTCTGTATCTTATTTCAAGAGCTGAATGTGGTTGTGGGCATGCTTTCTTATAGATGGTTATCAAAGTAAGGCGGTCTTTTGGTTAAGGGATGTCTTTCCAAGCCACAGGGGTTATTGTTAGTTTAAAGCTCCTTCGGAGGTTAATCTTTATCTTATTCTGATCTCCGTTTTTTCTTATACGTGTCATTATTACCATCAGGTGAGATTGCAGTCAAGTAGAATAGAGAAGAGACTTCAATATCTGCAATTAGTTATTATTAATAACAATATGTACCTAATGCTTAATATTGCACTTACCACCTGTTGTCTCTTGTTGGTAGAAAATGCCTTAAGGCATTAAGTCCGCCTCTGTACTTTTGTGTGCATAAAGAATAAATAAATAAATAAATTAGACTTCTATTCGGTTCGTTGTGCGTAGTGTTTGAGGACCTTGTAAATACATACGGCTAAATTAAATTAATTAAAAAAAATTGAGCATAATAATCTTCTTTTAAAATTTGAATAAATTTTGTATTCGCAAGGCTAGAAAAAAAAAATACTTATCTCTATTTTTCTACATCATTACCCACGGAGCCACAGAGCCAGTATGTACGTAAGAGGATAAAGTAGATCTTAGCGCGTTCACATCAAGCTTCAATGGCTGACACGAACTTAGATATGAGATAAAGTATACATAACGTGTATGAAATTAATTTCAGTGAGTTCATTAATGATGCTTACGTAATTATGCTTGAAAGATGGAGATAAGATTTTTAATATAATTAATCATCCATTTAAATGTCTAGAAGTGGGGTATACATGCTTTGACGTACCTAAATATTGTACAAAAAATTATATGTAAGTGGTCTTTGCTGGTTACTCATAATAACACTAATATTATATAAGAATGCTAAAGCTTGTATGTTTGTGTACGTGTGTATGTTTGGTCAAACGGTTGAATGGATTTGGTTCATGGGTAGGCCTTGTACAGAATGGAAAAATTATGAAACAAAAAAAAAATACAACCGGCTTCAATGTAAAAAAAAATACTAAAAAGTGCAAAATAACTTTAATTTTGGAAGTCGGTGTTTCTATAATAGTTATGTATCTTCGTTATTTTAAAACCGAATTCCGAAATTAAAGTTATTTTGCACTTTTTAGTGATTTTTACATTGAAGTCGGCTTTTTTTTTTGTAAAAAGTTTTTTATTTTACACTTTTTAGTTGTGGTGGTACCCCATTAAAAAAGTACTGCCCCCCTCTTCTTTCAGTCAGTCATCGACTACACGTATAAACGAAGCAATTTTATTAGTTACGACAGTTCTGTTGTGATCCTATGACGAGTTCCGTTCCATATCATCGAAGTTCATAATAAGATCATAAAAATATTTGTATGGGACCAACTTGGAAGTATGCTTCCAAGCACATACGTATGCTACATTTATACTTGTCATGTAGGATTGTATGGAAACCTGCACAGTTGTGCAACATACACGCTTAGGCTACCTTAAAGGTACAGCTGCCATACATGCCATACTTGACAAGTTTGCTTGTACATTTTAGTTGTACAGGTAATTCGGAGCGTATATGTTGCATAACTGTGCAGGTTTCCACACAAGCCTACCTGACACTAGAACTGTGCAGGTAAACCTGTCAGGTTTAAGTTTGAACTTTTGAATATTAGTCACTTGTCTTCTTTAGGAATCGGCAAGAAGTGGCTCAGAGCCGCGAAGGAGGCCCTTGCCCAGCAGTGGGACAATAAAGGCCGGATATTATATTAATAATAATATCCTTCTATGTGAGATTAGAGATAAGTTTTTCTGGAAGGGGGGGAGGGACAAAAGGGGCAGAAGAGCAAAAAAATCAACAAGAACTGTTACAAGTTTTTATAAATGTTTAACAACTCTGATTTGCTTCTAAGTGTGTACTGTGATGGAATCTCCACAGTACACAAAAAATAACGTTTGGGTAGAGGGGGCACGTGCCTCTCCCCCCAGACGTTATCTACCCTACTAGGACAAGCCATGTAACTAAGAATTTGTTGACGAAAATTATGAGGACTTTCTAATAAAACGAGAAAAAATTACTTTGATTTAATGTACATTCATATAAACTAATCTAAAGAGCCCATATAAATGACAAAATATATGAAGTAGGTTGTAACCTACTCGCATCTCATCCATGCGGACTGGATAATCTTTTAACACGGCTTAGTTAGTATCGCACGTGACCACAAGAGAGAATATGTTTTTTTTATTTTTATTGATAGGCTCGGGTTTGACTACTATCTCACCTGATGGTAAGCGATGATGTGGCTGACGATGGAGCACGCTTGCCCAGAATGTTGTGACTGATCGTCGATTTTAGAAGCTAACTAACACACTAATATAATATTAAAAAACTGGGCAAGTGCGAGGTTTAGTACAAACTTAAAAGGTAAATTGCGGTTTACGATTTATGACGTATTAAAAAAAAAAACTACTTACTAGATCTCGTTTAAACCAATTTTCGCTGGAAGTTTATAAGGTAATGTATATCATATATTTTTTTTAAAAAAAACAAACTATTCAGTATATAAAAAAATGATATTAGAAACCTCAATATCATTTTTGAAGACCTATCCATAAATACCCCACACGTATGGGTTTGATGAAAAAAAAAAAATTGAGTTTCAGTTCTAAGTATGGGGTATAACCCCCAAAATTGATTGTTTTTTTTCTATTTTTTGTGGAAATCTTAATCCGGTTCACAGAATACATCTACTTACCAAGTTTCAACAGTATAGCTCTTATAGTTTCGGAAAAAAGTGGCTGTGACATACGGACGGACAGACAGACACATGACGAATCTATAAGGGTTCCGTTTTTTGCCATTTGGCTACGTAACCCTAAAAAGCGACATCGGGCATCAACAGTTTGTGTTTGTTCTTCACCCACAAATAGCTGAACGGATTTGGATAAAATACTGCACATGGGTAGACCATGTCCTTTTTTACATGAGAAATCGTCAAATAAATTCTTCCACACTAGGAACCTGCACCACCTATGCAAGTTCAGTGTCAGACTTTTACTGTCTTAAACCCAGTGTTCCTTCAGATGCCCTTTTTACGAGGGCTGCGGTAACTTCATTGAACAATCCGCAGCCCTGACAGGGCTGGCTGGCTTCTTTTTTTCTACTTTCATGCTACTGAAGCTAATTGAAAATAACTCCTCATATTGCCCCATTCATATAGATGAATGGGCGCCAGCTACAGTAATGTGTCGCGCTTACAATTACTAGACACATTATTGTAGCGGCCTGGGGATTCTCAGAGCATAAAAAACCCGGGCAGGCTTCCGGACGGCGATCAATAGGTAGCTTGCCGTCCGATAAGAATAAAGGCTTGGTAGACAGTGCGTTTTGTTTCACGCTTGCCTCAAAGAGCTGTCACATTGACAGAGCCTGCTAGGGCTGATGCCTGCTAGAATTACGGGTTCATTCGAAAGAGTAACCGTGGCCCTGAAACGCAAAGAGTAACTAAAGGAAGACAGGTGGGTTTTAGTTAATAAGTCTGACATTTTCTCTTGCTTCAACAATAAAAAAAACTGGGCAAGCACGACTCGGACTCGCACCCACCTATTTGCTGACATCTCCCTACAATACGCACCGTGGACGATTTGGGCTCGGTCCGGACGGTTACCGGACGGTCGGACGGTGGGCTACCCATTGCTCACCATCCGCAAGCGCCTACGGTGGCCGAATAGGATCCCGTTGGCATTTTATTTTAGTAGTAATGTATATGTTTGTTCTTTTTATTCTTCAATGTGTTATTATTATTTTTATTTAATGTATTTTTTTAGTTTGTAAGTTTCTATTATACAATACCTTGGACATCCTCCGTAACGTTGTACAAGTGCTTGTAAATATATAAATAAATAATTTTTTCGGGAACAAAAATTCTAAAAGGAGCAAAAACATAGAAAAATGTTCACGATCAAGGTAAATATGTTATGTATTACTACGTCTCATGACTACCCAAACATAATTAAACTTGTTAGATCCAAGTTCTTGTACTAAAACCGATAAATCCTTGATTTCCAATGTCTACATGTAGATAATCAAGAGAGGTACCTACTAAGGTATTCCTTGAAATCGAAACTGATCGGACAATGGCTCTGTCCACTTAATTGCTCAACGAATCGGATGAGGAATTAGGGACTGAGTGTCGCCTCCAATTTGCTACAGTTTTTCTTGTTAAATCCTTTCCCATTTTCTTGATTGACTTGTTACTTACTGCTGAGCTGGGACTATGGTTTATTTACCGAGTTGAGCAGCATTTTATTGTGGAGTCTTCCGTCTTGAGCTTCTTTCTTTTTTTTTTGGCAGGCCTGATGGTCTAGTAATTTGTCGCCCTGACTGCTATGCCGGAGGTCGTGAGTTCGATTTCCACCCAGGACAAATGTTTGTGTGATGAGCACGATCATTTGTTCTGTATCTGGGTGTTATTTATCTATAATATGTATGTATTTAGAAATATATATGTATGTTTATCAATTGTCTAGTACTCATAACACAAGCTCTGCTTAGCTTGGGACTAGACGGCGCTGTGTGATAGTTGTGGAATATATTATATATTATTTTTTTAAGTTCATATTACTAATCAATTCTTATTTAGTATATCTGCAGTAAATTCGAAGGCTTCAAAGTGTAGACACTTTTTTATTATTTAAAGAAAACTCTCTAGAAATTTCTGCTGAATCGTGGGTACGTTCACAAATATGTATTTTCACATTTACAAGACACACATATCCGGAACAACAACCTGTAGGTAGGCCATAAAAATATTTGTTCCGTGTGGGAATCGAACCTGCGACACGCAGTGCAGCAGCTAATCTCTCAACTGCTGCGCCAACTGTGCCGTCAACAGACGGTCCGACAATATAGACATCAAGAAAAAACTGAAGAAATATTGTCCGCCAACTCTGGATTCACGCTTGACTGTTCGTTTACACGAGTCCAGCCCCCCTAGCCAAGTTACAATCGTTTCGTTTCGATTCTCTTTTCAATCGATCACCTCGAGTAGGCCACGCCTCGGAGTCCTTTGTTCTGACGTCATCTCAAGGAATAGGAGGCGTGGCCGACTCGAGGCAATGAACGAAAATAGAATCTAAACGAAACGGTTGTAACTTGGCTAGGGGGGCAATTGAGCTAGAATGGGCACTTGACCAAAAAAAGGTTGGTAATCTAGAGACATTTTTTTTTAATTCTTATCTGGTGCTAAGCGAAGATGTTGGCGACGATGGAACATGTCTACCTATAAGTAACCTATTCAATTTTGACTTAAACTTTTCACTCGATTCAGGGCACACCAGCATCTGTTTTTTCAATTCGCGTCCAGGGTGGAAAAAGATAGGATGATGAAGTGTAACGGAGTTGGTTAGCTTCCACAGCGCACATGTTGCGTCCTGTTCACTGTCTACTAAGGAGGTTGTAAATCTCATACATTTTATACGGCTTGGGGTAAGAATTACTGATGATGATTTGTAAACTAACACACTAGCTTGTTTCATTGTGATACAAAGAAATAACAAAAAATCCAAAGAAATCGCCTAGTGCGATAAGGCCGCCAATTGTATGTTTTTTTTTTTTATTATATAGTTTCTTTTGTAAGTGTATAATCTTGGTGTGCAATAATAGTACATTATGATATAAGTGTGTAATGTTAGTAATTACCGTCGAGGCGGTATTTAGACCCGAGCCGTGGCGAGGGTCTTAAGAGAGCCAAGAACGGTAATCATTGATTACTCACGTGTGTCATACGACGTTTTTCAATACACTTGTGAAGAAAGCAACAGTAAAACTAGTAAAATTTTCTGTGACATGGCGGTAAAAATCTGTTTTCATAAGAGCGCGCATCATTTTTTTTTATTTACTTCTAGAGGATTTTTTTTTTTTTTTTTTAGGTGGGAAATCATCCAAATGACTTCTCGCGCTCTGGGTGGAGCGCGAGGGCGTGTCAGACTTTTACTGACTAAAACCACACCTGTATCCTTCAATTACCCTTTGCGTACTAGGACTACGGGTTGCCCTTTCAGAAATTCTCCGCGGTCCTAGCTAGCGGGCATCGGCCCCACTGGGCCCCTACGGTTTGCTGACATCTCTTTGAGGAGCGCGAGGATCACTACGCGCTGTTAACGACTGGGCTCGGTGCGGTTAATTACCGAACAGCCGGACGGCGAGCTACCCAGTGCTCGACGTCCGCAAGCCCGCGTCTACCGTGGCTGGTAGTCGGGGTCGGAATTACGTCGGCTACGGCGTGAGGACCTTCGTTCCCTCACGCGTGCAGCCTCCTCCTTCGCTAACATTACTGCTTCGCAGAAGGAGGCGACCGCCTGCCATTCCTCCTCGCTCCGGACCATAGCCTGAACCAAGGCCCGACGTGAAAGGTCGCTGCCGCCAATTGCCTCCACGAGGACACGGCGGTGCTCCGCCCAAGCGGGGCACACCTCCACCGTATGCTCCACCGTGTCCTCTGGGTGGTCCACACAATGATGACACCCGGGCGTTGCTTCCGCCTGAATGCGATGCAGGAACCTCCCGAACTTGCCATGTCCGGTGAGGACCTGCGTCATGCGGTAGGTGAGGATGCCGTGTTGCCGCTCCAGTCACTCCTCAAAGAGGTGACTAACCGCCATTATTGTAGCGTGCCCAGCACTGGGTTGCGACAGTCGCCGTCGCCATTCCACCATTAGATCCCGCCGGAACTCTGTCCGCCATGCCGCGACTTGGCGCGGGAGCGGAGTTTCGCCCCGGCGTTGCATCTCCACGCGCAAATCGTGCATGCGTGCAAGGACTGTTGCCTCCAAATCCGATGGTGGCTGGCCAGCAAGAAGGCTCGCCGCCTCGCGGGAAATCGTGCGGTATCCCCGTATCATCCGGATGGCCATGACCCTCCGGCAAGCGATCAGTATGGCCGCCGGTCGCCTTTGCAGTGACGGCGCCCACACCGGCGCCCCGTAAAGGGCCATGGACCGAACAATTCCCGCGTAGAGCCTACGGCAGGAGGCGTCTGGACCCCCAAGGTTGGGTAGGAGCCGCTTTAGGGCAGCCCCGGTCCGTTCTAGTTTGGGAGTCAGACGTCGAAAGTGCTCCACAAAGTTCCACCGACTGTCGAGGACAAGTCCCAGGTACTTCATCGTCGACCCGACGTCGATGCGAACCCCTCCTACCGTTATTTGGGAACCCGGTGGTGGCGCGTTCCGAGGACCATGAAAACACATGGCCTCGGACTTGTGCAGTGCCACTTCGAGTCCCAATTCTTGGATCCTATCCGCGACTGTCGCAACCCCACGTGTCGCTAGTTCGACCGCCGCCCGGTGTGACTCCCCCTGCGCCAGGACCAGCGTGTCGTCTGCGTAACAGACCACGCTGACCCCGTCGGGGAGGTCACCGCGCAACACATAGTCGTACCCGATGTTCCACAAGGGCGGTCCTAGTACCGATCCCTGCGGAACACCGCACGACATCTCTCGCCGTCTCCACTCTCCCTCGTGACCAGGGTAGATGATAGACCTGTCCTTCAGGTAGGCCTCGATCAGACGACGGAGGTAGTCGGGCACCTGGTGATACCGAAGTGCCCTCGTAATGCTACTCCAGGGCAGGGAGTTGAAGGCGTTGGTGATGTCCAAGGACACCACCACTACGACCTTGCCCCGGGACACCGCATCCCCCGTCGTGAGGGCCCGCACGCGCATGATGGCGTCCACCGTGGAGCGCCCCCTGCGGAAACCAAACTGGCTGTCCGAAAGATCCGGCCCCACCCGCGCTAAGTGCGCGACGAGGCGGTCTGCAATTACTCTTTCAAAGAGCTTGCCCACCTCGTCGAGCAGCACTATGGGCCGGTATGCGGACGGAGAGTCCGCAGTGCGCCCCGGCTTCGCTATAAGGACCAGTTTCCCGGTCTTCCAACGAAGTGGGAACTGGCCCCTCTCCAAACATGCGCTAAACAGCCCTCTTAGTCGAGGCCCGAGTTCCTCCATAGCCAGGACCCAGGCTTTCCCAGGCAAGCCATCGGGTCCTGGGGCGGTATTTTTGGCGTTTAGCCTTCGTACCGCCACTCTCATCTCTACCTCGGTCACCTCCGGAGTAACGTCGTCGTCGCCGTCGTGGTCCGCGTCAGACACCGCGGCGGGCGGAGCCATAGACGGGGAAGAATGCTCCCCTCCCGAAGGGAACAGAGCGTTCACCACACCCTCCACGAGCTGGGGCCGGAGACTCTGTGTCAGCGGGGGAGCCCAGGCGCGGAGCTTATCCCGCACCATTTTGTAGGGGCGTCCCCACGGGTCTCCGTTCAGAGTCCCCAGCCACACGTTGCGGGCCTCTAATTTGGCCCGCCGTATTTCCGCTCGGAGGGTGCGCTTCGCCGCCCTGTATCCTTCGTACAGCTCCGCCTCTATAGCCTCCGCATCCGGCGGGTGGATGCGGCGCCTTCGGTGTCTGGTGTACCGGCGCCGCGCGTCAACGCATGCCTTGCGCAGTTCCGCGATCTCCGGCGACCACCAGTACACCTGACGCCGGGCACGTCCTGGCCGGACTCGGGGCATTGCCACGTCGCAGATTTCCGTCATGGCCTCCCGGAACCACTCTGCCTCGACATCAATGTCGACAGGCCTGTCTGGTGCTGGCACCCAGGCCTGTACAATCGCGGCTTCCAGGAGGAGCTCCCGGTCCAGCTGCTTCAGTGCCCACCGCGGACCACACTGGTTCTGTCGGACCGGCGCGGTCGAGGTCTGGGCGGAGACGTCAAACCGGATGTACCGGTGGTCTAAGTACGTCTCCACCCCCTCCATAACGCGCCAGTCGACGACGCGCGGAGACAGAGCGGAGCTGGCGAACGATATGTCTACCACGGACTCGCCCTGCATCCGCACGCACGTGGGGACAGAACCCCGATTTAGGACGACCAGGCCTGCCTCCAGAGCCCAGTCCTCCACCATCCGGCCCCGTGTGTCTGTATACCGGGAACCCCAAGCCAAGTTCTTGGCATTGAAGTCCCCGCAGACAACCACGGGGAGGGATTGAAACTCGGCGACGACGATGCTCAACTCCATAAGGGAGTTGTGGAGATCGGCGAGAGTTCGGTTGGGGGAGAGGTATACACCTACCACAGCAATGTCCCCGAACCGTGCTGCCACGCAACCCCGTCCTCTCTTGACGTCCTCGAGGGAAGGGGTACCGGCGGCGGCCGACGAAATTAATGTCACCGAGCCGTTCAGGTCCTGCACCCAGCCAGCCCTGGGTGGGACTTAGTACGGCTCGGTAACCACAGCGATATTAATCGACCACTGCGCCATGCTCTGGAGCAACAGATCCTGAGCGGGGACGCAGTGGTTGATATTCGCTTGGAGGAGACGCAATGGAGCAATTATTGGCAGTCCATTACAGTCTCCTCCCGAGCTCCCTGTGAGGGCCCTGTTGCGGCAGTTGCGGCGGTAGCTGTGGCGGCGGCAGCAGCAGCAGCAGCGGTGGTGGTGACGGTGGTGATAGGAGAGGGCCTCTTGGCCTTACCCCTGCCCTTGGTGGGGGGAACGCAGTTCCTGCTCCCAGCCCGGTGGTCGGCAGGCTTGCCAGCCGCTGCACACACGTAACAGTGTGGCCCGGCGTTGCAGGCTACGGCTTTGTGACCGGGCCGACCACACTGGAAGCAGTGGTCGCTTCGGTCTACCTCCGAGGTGCAGTGGACCCCCGCATGGTGGCCCACCTGGCACCGGAAGCACCTCAGAGGTTTGGGCTCCAGCAACTTCACCTGCGCAGACACCCAGCCCACCAGGAGCCTTCGGCCCTCTCCAGTTATGGCCTTGGCCGCCGACACGGGGCAGCTCACCGTTACAGTTCGCATGCCCGTGCTGTCAGCACGGATAGTGCCTGCCCGCACCTGGTCGTCAGAACACCTTCCCGCCCTGACAATGGCGGCCACTACCTCGTCCCCTGTCACGGAGTCGTCCAGGCCCATAATGCGCATATCAATGCACTTCGTGGGCCTGGACACTCTGGCCACCTCTGCACCTAGGGACGCTCTGATCTTTTCCGCCAGAGCGTCTGCGGTAGGGCCGCTGTTCGCACCAGGAACCTCCAGCATGCGGCCCCCGGTTGCAGTGGTCCTCATACGGAAGCCCCCGGCGATGCCAAACTCGGTGAGGTCCACCGCCCGCTTCGCTTTGGTCAACACCTCATTGTAGGTCACGCCCTTCTTTTCCGCACTTGGCTGTAGTGTGATCACTACAGCTGCGGATGTCGGGGCGCGAAGCCTAGCCGTGAGGGCCCTCTTTTTGCGCTGCCGGTGCCTTTCGCGCTTCTTGGCCGCCCTTGCCACCTTACCCGCTTTTTTCCTCTCTCCGACCACTTGCCATTCGGCGTCGGCCGGAGATTCGACAGGATGAAAAAGGGGAGGTGGCCGGTTCCCCACCGTGGCTGGGACTTCCGCCGCCTTGCCCTTCCTGGGAGGGTCAGGCTTCTTCTGCCTCGCCACCACCGGAGTCGACCTCACGGGTTCCGATAATGCAGTTCCGCGCTTGGCTTGCCCCGATGGTCCCGGTTTAGGCCCAGCAGCCGGGGCCGCAGTGGCGGTGGCGTAAGACGTCGCCTTCGGCTGGCCGGAGGCCGCGAGTGGGGGGCGCAGCACTATTCCCTCCAGCACGGAGAATTGCTGCTGGACACGCTTCTGAAACTGCTGTTGCAGCTGTTGCTGCTGCTGCCGGAAGGCAGCCAGCTCCTGCCGCACCAGAGCCAGCACTTGGTTCTCCGTCTGAAGCTGGGACTGTTTGTGGCCCCCTTTGGCTACTCCTCGGAGCCCGGTCTGGTTTGACCGGAGGCTCTCGTTCTCCTTTCGGAGAGTCTTTATGCTGGCCGCCTGGCGAGCGACCTCTACCCGCAACTCTCCAATGGCGTCCACCGCTGCGGCGCTAATTGAGGCTATGGCCTCGGGTATGGCCTTGTCTTTTGAGGCTTTCACCCTCTTTAAGGCCACACCCCTTATCACCGCCGCCACGACCTCCATGAATTTTTTGGGCAGCTCTTGGGTGGAGCAGCCCTCGGTGCCCGGTTCACCGTCGGATGACCCGGAGAGATTAACCTCGTGGCTGGACTTCCCAGAGTGGCGCCCCTCTTTGGCGATCTGCAAGGATCGATCCTGGGTGGTGAGCCCTCTCCCCTTTCCTACCTTTCGACCCGCCCCCCGACTTGAGGTGGGAATTTTGCGGGCCGAAGGCCTCAGCTCATCGTCACTGGAGGATGACCCCCGGCCATCGCCGGGGCGAGCAGGGCGCTTGAGGAATTCGTTTCTCCTGGAAGTGAGCTCCACCACCTCCATGTGCCCCAGACTGAGCGCAGAAGCAGTATCGGAGTCTGACTGCTCATCCGCGCTCACCTCCCTCAGGCCAAAGCGTCTTCCGGCCTGTTCGTTTTCCATCGGCGCCGCAGACGTGCTGGGAGTGGATCCCAGGGACTCTGCGGCACCGATAGGTGAGCCACCCTGGCTCGATGCGTCTACAGAAGACGGTAGAGGGTCCGAAGGACCGGTGCGGTGATTGCCCCCCCCAGAATACGAGGGGCAGCCCGAGCTCTGCTCGGGGAGGGATTCTCCTGCAAGCAGGTACCCTCCTGGGGTAATTATATTTTTTTCAGTCGCACTCATATTTTTTGCTGAACTCAGCTTCGCCTTTTTGGCAATGGGGTGGGGTCCCCAATAGACTCGTTCGCCATCAAGGTCATGTCTGCTAAGCAGACACGTACCTGAGGCGAACCCTCCGCGGCAGTCCAGTTTCCTGGGCTCCGCCCTGTGTGTATTCCTCTTGGTCTGGTCTCTCACTTGAGGCCTTCCGGCATGAGTAGCTCTACCGGCAAAGCCCTCAAGATCATTGAGACACACAAGCCCCACCACGACGACAACGTGAGAATACAGTTGGTGGGGTACCCCTAGAGGATGGCTAAGGTATTTTGATCATACTACCTAGTCTTACGTGTATGTTTATATGCGTGAAAAGTTTTTATGATAATGTCTTTCGTAGTGACAATAGAACACAGATGTAACATTTCTAATGATTTTGTAGTATTTAATTCCACTGAACTTCACTGGAATAAAAAAAAAACACGCCGAAAACCGCGCGCATCTTAAAATGGCAGCCATGAACCACAAAGAAAATTTTATTTGAATGTACGATTTATTTAGTAAATATTTTTTATTAAATGAATCGTTTGTACAAGTGAAATTTGTCCATTTTAACTTGTAAATTGCATGAAATAAGTAAGTAAGACACTAATTTATATGCTATTGAACGCAATAACTTAATGGGAGTTTTATTCGAATTCAAAATTTGTTTTGCGAACA
Organism: Mythimna pallens; assembly: GCA_961205895.1. Lineage (NCBI taxonomy): Eukaryota > Metazoa > Arthropoda > Insecta > Lepidoptera > Noctuidae > Mythimna > Mythimna pallens. The sequence continues at coordinate 19,514,244 of OY540847.1, read as the reverse complement.
ATGTGGTTGAACAAAAAGGTTTTAACTACATTATAGCACTAGTGCGTAATGGTAATCAAAATGTCACAGTTTGGGAGCGAGTGTCATTATATACCTAAGTGCAGTGCAATAAGAGTCACTTTCTGAGCAAGTGTGTTGAAAAGTATATCTAATAAACGTGACGTAAATAGAGCTATAATTTCACCGCATTTATTTTTCCTGTTAAGGACTAAAAATTTATTAAGATTAAGATCTACCTCTAAAATGAAAAATAAACTTTATATTTTTATCTTTTACCTAAGAATGCTACTTTTATGTTTTGCAGGATAATAAAGAGGTAAGACAAAGGAAAAAGAAAACATTGTTCTCTAGAACAATAGGGAACCTAGTTTTATGCTCGGCAACTTGCAAGTGCGTACTTGTGGGAATATCTTCAGCTTTCAGTAGGTTCCAGTTGTCTGCTCTAAAATAACAGTTTCAAAGAATGGATTGTGAATTGTACTTGTTACACATTGGTTTTTATTATAATATGGTTTTATTGTGGCTGTTTAATGGTTTCGCTTAGTCCTAGAATGCCAAAGGAATCTAAAGGACATAGGTGTGTTTTGAGTCATTAATATACTGACATACCCTCCCGTTCCAGCCTAAAGTGAAAAAGTCATAAGATAATTTCCTAAAAAAAATGGTGACTACCTATTTTAAATATTTTAAAGTGGGGAATGCGCTTTCTCACACAAATCAAATACGGCAAAATCAATTGTTACAAGTAATAAAAAATTTAACCGTAAAAAACAGCATAAATGTGTTAGAATACGAGTGGCAGGATTGTTCGCAAGAGTCACTGCAGCCTTGAAACGCAAGGGGCATCTGAAGGACACCAGGTCGGAAAAAATCTGACACTCCTTCTCGCTCCATCCATCGTGGTAGAAGTTATTTGATGTCTTCTCACACTAAAAAAAACCGGGTAAGTGCGAGTCAGACTGCCGCACTGAGGGTTCCGTACAAACTTACCTATAAAAAAATAGTTTAATTCCCGAATTGAGTTACGAAAATCTTTCGGAATCGTAAAAAAAGTTTTTTTTTTGTGACGTAACTACAAAACGGTTTTCAGATTTTTTTCCTATATTTGTGCTATAAGACCTTGCTTAATGCCAAATTTTAGGATTCTCGGTGAAAGAGATGGTTTTTTGTTTCGTTAACTTTTGTCAAGTCAAATCTTATCAAAAGTTGTAGACATAACTTTTGATAAGATTTTTTTCACAGCTTCAAGGGACAGCAGACTTGAGTATATGGTTTTAATTTCAACTCGATACTTTAACTATTTCTCACTCTTCAGCTATCCCGAGATAAATGCTCTTGACAGACAGACACTAAGTGATCCTATAAGGGTACCGTTTTTTCTTTTGAGGTACGGAACCTTAAAAAATGGTATTCTACTTCAAAGAGTCACGATCTTTTTATTTTTCATCAACATAACACCAAATCTTTTTTAAATCGAAAGATCTATGTTGAAGTAACACAAATATCCGCCAAATAAAATGTTTTTCTTTCTTTCTTTCTATACTCGTATCCACATCGATTCTACTTTAAAATTGTAGAAAACGATTCCCTGTTTGCATAGATTCCAATTACTTTCTATTTGATGTCGTGATTGGAAATATACTCTGAGGAATGTATTTATATGTTATTTGTTTTAAATGATGAGTTTTTATTTTATCTAAGACTTTTAAAGGTTTTTTTTATTATGTATAGGGTTGCGTTTGCGTTTGATCACGATGTCACCTGATGGTAAGCGATAAAGTGGCCGACGATGGAGCACGCTTGCCTTCAAGTAACCTATTCAATCTTGATTTAAAAACCCCTAGGTTGTAGCTATCAGGAAACACAGACTCCGGGAGGAAATTCCACTCCTTAGCTGTACACACAATGAATGTATTCACAAAACGCTTTGTACGTATGGGTGGAATCATCTCCATGTACCGGTGGTGCAATGGAAGTGACTTAAAAATCCATTCTGAAAAAAAAATCAGACGACTTGAGAACCTCCTTCATTTTTATCGCTTAAAAATATACCTAACATTTGTTACAGTACACATAGACAGACAGACACGGTCACAGCCCCGTATTACGAATTTTACTAACATTATATTTACGAGTATTAACTATGTCTCCTGCGTACTGAAATTCGGTCGGTTTTTTTTTTTAGATGTATATCCAATGAGTTCTTCCACTTTAATGTGGAGTGGGTTTTTTTTTTTTTTTTTAAGGTGGGAAATCATCCAAATGACTTCTCGCGCTCTGGGTGGAGCGCGCGGGCGTGTCAGACTTTTACTGACTAAAACCACACCTGTATCCTTCAATTACCCTTTGCGTATTAGGACTACGGGTTGCCCTTTCGGAAATTCTCCGCGGTCCTAGCTAGCGGGCATCGGCCCCACTGGGCCCCTACGGTTTGCTGACATCTCTTTGAGGAGCGCGAGGATCACTACGCGCTGTTAACGACTGGGCTCGGTGCGGTTAATTACCGAACAGCCGGACGGCGAGCTACCCAGTGCTCGACGTCCGCAAGCCCGTGTCTACCGTGGCTGGTAGTCGGGGTCGGAATTACGTCGGCTGGGGCATGAGGACCTTCGTTCCCTCACGCGTGCAGCCTCCTCCTTCGCTAACATTACTGCTTCGCAGAAGGAGGCGACCGCCTGCCATTCCTCCTCGCTCCGGACCATAGCCTGAACCAAGGCCCGACGTGAAAGGTCGCTGCCGCCTATTGCCTCCACGAGGACACGGCGGTGCTCCGCCCAAGCGGGGCACACCTCCACTGTATGCTCCACCGTGTCCTCTGGGTGGTCCGCACAATGATGGCACCCGGGCGTTGCTTCCGCCTGAATCCGATGCAGGAACCTCCCGAACTTGCCATGTCCGGTGAGGACCTGCGTCATGCGGAAGGTGAGGACGCCGTGTTGACGCTCCAGCCACTCCTCAAAGAGGGGACTTACCGCCATATTTGTAGCGTGCCCAAATGTGGAGTGGGATAGTGTATCAAACTTTTACTGACTAAAACTACACCTGTGTCCTTCAGCTGCGTTTTGCGTTCTAATGCCTCGGATTTTCTTTTAAGAAATTCATCGTGGGACTGTCTCTAACCTGCCCAGCTGAGCGGGCATCTGCACAGCCGGGATTAGTTCTATCTAAAACTTATATTTAGCTTCATCTACATCTTAGCTGTCCAGCATTTCTATTCAAACACAGTACATAAAGATAGTTCAAATTTTGAAAGCGCTATCTCAAAGGGAATTACATTTTAATCACAAGGAAAGGCTGATTAAAGGCCGAAGCTGGTCCAAACGAGCGAGAGAGCTACATAATTGTATAGTTCTGTCTTGTTCTGCCGTATAATTAAAGTGTTGCAATATAACAGTGTTTTCACTAGTTGGTGGTGTTTAATTTGGGATATTTTTGAACAAAGATGCGCGGAGGGGTGTTAAGCCTTTTTATTTCTATAGGAACGGTTTCGTTGGCGTTTAATTGAAAAATATGTGCGGGTATTTTTGTATAACCTTTTAGATATTTGGGTCGTATCATGATTGCTTTCTTTTTAGTATCACAATAATATTATAAAGGCAAAAATTTATTAGTGTGTGTATGTATGTTTGCTACTTCTTCACGCTCGCATGGTTGAACAGATTTTATTGAAATTCAGCACAAGGGTAGACCATGTCCTAGACTAGCGTGTAGAATATCGCGGCATCACCCACGTGAAATTTGAAAACTTTCTCAAGGGGACATGCTCCCGGGATAATGTATATTAAGTCCAGGACATAACCTACCCGTGTGCCAAATATCAATCAAATTCGTTCGAGCGTCAAGAAGTTTTAAACATACACACATAGTCACAAACTTTGGCCTTTTTATTATTAGTGTGATTTGTTCCTCTTTCCACGTATGTTTTTTTACAGAAAAGGCATGAAAATTACACAATAATATTTTTACAGTATCACTAAAAGAGACCGCGTGCTAGGGCGGCTGCAGCTGCACGTGTAGAAAACCTCAAGTGGCGCCAATATAACAACTTTATCGGGGGTTAGGAGGCTGTAGGGTCCGAGTGCGCATCGAGTTGTTCGAGACAGACAACTAGACCACTCTTCACGTGATCAGAGGGCTGGGCTTTTTTTGGCCAACAAAATAACATTGCCATTCAACGTGGTGATGCTGGCAGTGTTCTGGGCATAGTTACTGTTGACAGCGACGTGAATGAATTTTTTAAAGCCCTGTGAATTCTGTTTAGTACATACTATTCTTTTCATTTTGTGTATAATTATATCTATTAAGTTGTTTATTGGTCTAGTTGTATGTAAGTATGTAAATTATGCATTGTCTAATAAATGAAATGCTAAAAGAGACTTCAAATATTTAATTATGAATCAATTTATTTAAACAGAAGATCTGATACATTAATCAATTTATCAGAACGTGTTGTAATCAATTATCATGCCTTTGTTGACATTCCAAGCACGGCGGGAAATCCAGTGATACATTCAATAAATTGCGAAATAATTGTAATTTCTGTTTTATTCCAATTAATTCGATTAATTTGTTGACTGAGATCAGTCATGCAAAGTTAATTGAATTGCAATGTTAATTATCTGGTCGTTGGACTTAAAATGATGTATTATTTACAGGGTTTTTTTTTAATTTGTTGTTTTTCCAAGAATATATCAAAAGGCTCTTTTGATATGTTCTGATTTCTGATCGCTTTTCGGCCTTCATTTGGAGAACAAGAAACGCGAAGTTGCTTTGAATTTATGAATCTCCTTTAGTGTTAGATTGTATTACAAATAATTGTACTAACATGTTGTTATTTCTGTTACAGGTAAGTCACTGAATCCATATGGCTGCGTAATTTAGTAAGTCTTTATTTTATATTATTATGTACTTTATTATATATGTGTCATTTATTCAATAAAATAAAAATAATGTGTGTAGTGAATCGTAAAACCACACTTATAATGAAATGACAAGGTTTACTTAAACTTTGCGGTACTTAGATTTTAAACTGAAACAATTTCCGTCAACTAGTTAGTAGTTGACACGCAATATCTATCACGCTATATCTCACCGTTAAACATAAAGGCGTAATGCTAATGACATATATTTTTTGGCCAACATAGCAAACGGCTCGATAGATTTTCCTGAACTACTCAGCAAAATTCTTTTTCGTACTTATTAGATTTGCCTACGTAAGTGGCCTCTGCTGCAGGCATCATGCACATCGATAAAATACAGGTACAACGCCTTCTCCACACGCAGTGCTCATCATCATCTTCCTACCTAGTCCCGTCTTATTTGGGGTCGGCGCAACACGTTTTTTTTCCATTTTGTCTATCACCTATCACTCGTCATGCTATCACTAACTTCCTTTTCTTTCATATCTCTCTTCACACAATCCATCTATCTTTTCTTTGGCCTCCCTCTTTCTCTCCACCCATCCACTTGTATACTCATAACTCTTTTAGTAACAAGCGTTTCATCCCTCCTCTTTAAATGACCATACCATTCCCCTTCAACTTTTCAATCACTGAAAAAAAAACTATAAATCGAGGAATGCTATATAACATTACAATATGACCCACTGGAGCGGGGATAACTAGTACAACATCTTGAATACATCTGCAAACATTATTATTTTCAATTTATGTTTTAAGAAAAAATCACGTGAAGTATTAATAGTAACCATGACTCTAACTTTAAACCTTATAAAATATTTATTGACTCAACAAAAAAATTACAAGCATCTCAAAAATTATTTGGCAGAAAGGGAACCAACACAAGTATCTATAGAAAACTGAGATCTTTGACATCATAATGATGGAGTATCCTCAGGACTGCCCGAAGCTACGTATCAATTCAAAGAATGGAGACCACTCGTCTGCAAATTGGGTATCTCGAACACCTGCTACGAGTGTCGTTGGAGGCTACTCCGGGATACTTGTCTGTGTATGGGGTGTCCGAGATGAATTTCTGCGATGAAAACATTTTAGTGACAAAAATATCATGACGGAAGTCGACGACCGTCGATAGGATTTGAATATAGAAAGATTTTTTTTTTCTTGCAAACTCTTCATACTGGAAATTACTCCTGTCTCTTAAATGAGTTCACAAACACGTAAACTATTAAAGAAAGGCACTCAGACTCAGAACAACTATTTATAGGCCATACAAATATTTGTTCCTGGAAATCGATCCCACGACTAAATCGAGCATTGGCTCAAAGTATTTTCGGAGTCGAAATCACAGACTGCATAAGAATTAATTATTCGGCTTCGTTCCAAAATTCAAATTCGAGAAGTAGGCTGGGCATTATTAAATATTACTATTAAATCCTGAAGCACTCTGGTGCTACAGCACCACCCTTTGTACACAAAGGCCTTTGTCTATTTTACCTCTACACTCTGGAGGAAGCAACCTCAGACGCACAGCACAATCGTATTAATTAAATAGTCGTAGCCCTTCACCCATAGGAGAGTCAAACAATAAAGTTATTAACTAAACTTACAAAGTTAAATATTAAAATTGAAAAATAAACCGGATTGAAACAATTACAAATCTTACAAAAAGACAAAATATGCATTATTTTCAGGCAACCAATAGTACCCATACAGCAACTACAAACAGAACACACAAAAAAAAATAAGTACAAACTATCGGACACCACCAGCAACATGTCTGCTACAGCAATGTTCAATATTAGGGCAGTCAAATCTGCCGTCAATCATCGCCAGAACTGTATTGGAGCTGTCCCGCACCCTGCGCACCAGGTACGCGCACCGCTTGCGCATGATGATGTGGAAACAGTCGGTGCTAGCTTCCAGAGATGCCTAAGGCACTACAGAATCAGGGCAGTCCCAATAGCGCCCGGAACACGTTTTTGTACTAGATACGGAGATATTAATATACGGACACGTTCATGTCGTCAAAGATAAATTAATCCAGCTTTGCTTTTAGCGGCCAATGTATTGGCATCTGTCTGCATCCATCTGCCGGAAAATATAGCTATCAGATTAAATATTTAATTCATGATAGCTTTCTACATTTAACCCCATTTAATGAGAATGCACCGAGCTGTTAACTCGTTGGACATAATAAACGCATACCGAGGGCACTTCCCGTTGGATTCGATTGACGTCACCATAGAAAAAGGAATCGCTGCGCCCTGAATTATTATCATTATTAAATATTTTACAAGTTCTTCATCTTTATATGTCCCTGCTCCCATTATCTGGGCTCTGGGAAACATTTTTTCCAGTAAATTAAGAAAATCAAAAAGTCCTTGCCTATATGGGACTCAGAAAAAACGGATAAATAGACAGCAGATAGTGGAGATATTGATAAAGTGAGTAAAATTTGTTATGAGAGGAAGTTTGAAAGTGGCACCAGTGACTGAAAAGTTGAGAGAGAATATTTGGTTTTAGTGTGGTCATGTGGGCAGAAGATATGAATCATATGTTACTGAAAGATGGATGATGAGGATTAGAGATTATTGATTATTGGATTATGATAGGTGGAGAGGATTAGAGAGGCCAAAGAAAAGATATATGGAAAGTATAAGGAGTGATATGAAAAAAAAGGAGTCAGTGATAGCGATAGACAGACTGGAAGAAAAAGAAAGGTGTTGCGAAGACCCCGATTAACCATCTAGACCATCTGGATACATTATTGTGAATTTTGCTAAGTTTATTACGGTCGTCATAGTCACATAAATTAAACTAATCAAAGAGGCTATTTAAAAATAATAAAACATAAAAATATATCACTCATATTTTGGATAGTTATAAAAAAGCATGAACTCCACTTTCGGCTATCATCGTAGCCAGAGTTGGATTTTTCATCGAGCTATCAATTCCTCATTTATACGCTTCATTATTATCGTCATCATCTTTTCCTGATATTGTCCTGTTACTTAAAGTTGATGCAATACTAACAACAACAACACATTACTTTCTTCTATCATTGCGGGATAATACAATTCAACTACCTCTTTCCTTATTCTTCCTTATTCTTCATCCATCCACACTCATTAATATGCTTGATTTGTATGTAAGCAGTGGCTTCTGATATGACTCCATGCTCTATGGTTGCTCTATAACGGAAATTAAATATGGCGATCGGGATAAACTTGGCGGAATTCATAATAATGTATGCAGATTTGTTGTGTTCATATTTTAGTCATTTGAATGCAAATGGAAAGGAAAAGCGTTGGAATATACAGCCGAGTAATTTCAAGACTTTTTAAATGAAGTGGAATTAGAAAAAGCAATTACAAAGTTTTGATGTTCTTTAGCGTGAATTGTATTGGAATTCATAGTAAGTATATTTTAATCGTCAGGGCAGACGGCATTAGTGCTATTGCTTATCTTATTCATCAGTACATCTTTGCCCGTTTTGGATCTAGCCTTCATCAATACCTCCTTCATTCATACACAAGGTATATTACAGTTTTTACATTTAAGTAAAATAATAAGTTAATTTTATCTGTTCTTATGTTTAACACCTTTTTATGTCTTTACGGTTGCACAGATACACTAAGTCCTGGATCAGGACATCCGAGGACGCCATCACGAAGTATTTAAAATTTCCAACTTCCACGCATCAATACCGTAACAAAAATTAACCTATAACAATAATTCACCAAAAAAACATTATATTAATCTACACCAGCATCAACTGAATTTCAAATAACAGTTTCTCTCTGACATTAAAGCATCGGGATCCCCAAAAACAGGTAGCGTATATTACACTAAAACTTGCCAGAAACCCGTTGAGCAAAGTGTTCATAACTAATAAGCAGGATTGAGGCATAAGCCGCCTTGTCTCCGGCTTGTGGACTCGCTTTCTGTACTATCTAAATAGTTTCGAGCAAGCCGGTTGGAATTGGACCAGATAGGTACCTGCTTCAACTTTGTCGGGCAACTTGAGTGCTGTTTCTGTTAAAAGTTATGCTACATAATTAGTCCTTAAGGAGTAAGAAGTATTAAATACTACCTCCCTCTATATTGTTATCATAATTTCTTTGTTTAACTGTCAACTTTAGGTTCTTATTTTTCTGTTAGATCGTTCGAATGATCTGACTAATGATGACAGAACGCTTTGGGAATACAAATGTGTTTGCAGCTAAGGTATAGAATTTCATGATGATGTCTGCATTTTCTGTTACTAGCCCAATACTGTTAGGTTTTTTTTTTCGGTGTGAAAATCGTCCAGTAACATCTCGCTCTTGAGCGGAGCAGGGGTGTGACAGACTTTTACTGAATAAAAACCCACTCCTGTTCCTTCGTTACCTTTCTTACCAGGGCCGAGTCTTCCTTTCAGAAGCATACCCTTGGCCCCAGTAGGTTTCGACCCTGCTGGGCCCCTACGGTTTGCTGACATCCTCTTGAGGCGAGCGTGGAACAGTACGCGCCGTCGACGACTTGGGCTTGGTCCTGACCGATATCCGTGGTCCGTTCAGTTACCGGACGATTGGACGGTGAGCTACTCATTGCTCGCCGTCCGCAAACCCACGCCTACGGTGGCCGGAAATCAGGATCCCGGCGGCTGGGGCCTGAGGGCCGCTCCCTTACACGTGCACGTGTGGCCTCCTTTGCTAATATTACTGCTTCGCAGAAGGAGGCGGCCACCTGCCAACTCCTCTTCGCTTCAGACCATAGCCAAAACTAAGGCCCGGTGAATACCGTCAGGCGGAACAGTAATCAAACACAAGCAATGGTGAAAAATAGATTTATAAGAATAATGACTGACCGATGACCTGCCGACGGTCATGGGAATCCAATAGGCGCGGCCCATGTCCAAACTGTCTGTATGATAGATTTGATTATATTTGACTTTTTATTCCCAAAACACTTCAGTTACCTGTTTGAATCCTTCAGTTCAATTACGCTACCGTAAGGTGTCAAAATGGCGGTCTAACATAGTGCAAAACGTTCTTTAAAAGACTATGATGATATTATCGCTTCTATCTGCAACTCCACTCGGGGCAAGCGGGCTGTCGTAACAAATTGGATCCCGATTAATATAAATGAATTTCTGCAGTTGTACTGTTATATTTCCTAGTGAAAGATTAGTGGGAACGTGCCTGGAAGCTGTTATAAGCTCTTTGAAACATTATGAAGCCTTCGAGACAGTTGGAATTCTTATAAATATACTAGATAAGTCTGTGGCTAATACCTTATTAGATCCTTTACTAACAAAAGCATATAAAAGCATGCAAAAGTAGGTCAGTGGAAAATAATCCATGTATAAGCTAGCAGGCCTCATATTCTTTTGAATCTGAATACTTCAATAGACCAACTCAAGGTTTAAATGTTACCACGGGTTGTTTTAAAGTAAAATTTTGTTTCATTTGGCTCAATAATAACTCTCAATTTCTCAGACTTGGTAATAGGTTTTTCTACACCAAAATCTGTAGCAGAATTATTTAACCATAATTTAGAGTGTTTATGACAAAAATCTAAATAAAACAAATGGTTTCCGATTAACAACTGTGATGTCATGATCTACTTACTATACAAGAACCTTGCACTAGTTTTCACTTATCTTGGCATACAGCCAGGTCATCGCTCATAGAACATGCTTTAGGTGAAACAATGCCAGATTTTTTAGAACAACAAAATAATGTGATTTTGAAAACAAGTGATTTTTTTTAAATTATGTACACTTAAGTAGTTGTGAAGCTTGCCACCAACACCTGAAGTGATGACCACGACCACTCTGTCAAGAGTGATATCGACAAGGAAGAAGGAAGACACTTAAGTAGATGCTTTGAAAACAGGTATAGGTAAATGTAAAAAATGTTGGTCGACATTTTTATTGGTAATTTCAGACAATCTAAGAACATTGTGGGTTGCGGGTTCAAACCCAGTCAGGCGCATTACTTTGTGTAATTTATTTCATCACCACTGCTCTCAAAACGGTGAAGGAAAACATCGTGAGGAAACGTCCTAGAACCAAAAATTCGAAGACATGTGACATTCATCAACCCGCACTGGGTCCGGGTGTCGAATTACGGCCCATTCCCTTTTCTTGAGAGGAGGCTTGACTCCCAGCAGTGGGAACATTAAGAGGCTGATTATACTTGGGTATGCTATTAAGTAAGAAAATTTGACGACAGCGTCACCTATGCCAACTACAAAGTTGACGGATTGGCTACTGTATCATGGTTTTGATTCCCGCTTGGACGAAAATTGCGCGTAAATTTGTAGGGCCTACAGATAGTTGTTCCAGATTTGAATGTATTGACAAGATATTCTTAACAATAGTACATAACTCACATAGGTGAGTTTACATGTTTGTGGATGCACCTACGATTCAGGAGTAACGTATATAATTCCTAGTGTGGCGCAACTTTTAACTTTTGTTTAAAAAAGTATATCAATAAAATAAAATTTTATAATAGAATGAATTAAAGTGGCCACAAATATTTTTCTTTGGACAGTATTTTTCGAAGCGCAAGTTTACTTATCTCGCCTTTTGAATTAGATGCCCAAGTCGTCGACGGCGCGTATTGTTCCACGCGCGCCTCAGGGAGATGTCAACAAATCGTACCCAGCAGGGTCGAAGCCTACTGGGGTCATGGGTAGTGTGAAAACGAAACCCGGGCCCTGGGACGAAGGCAACGAAGGAACAGGAGTGGGTTTTTAGTCAGTAAAAGTCTGACACTATCTCCCATTCCGCCCAAGAGCGAGATTTGTCCTAAGATGATTTTCCCATCTAAAAAAAAAACCCTTCTGAATTAGATTGTAATTCAAAGGTACATCTCAGCTGAGGTTTTCTTCATTCTACATTTAAATAACATAAGTTATCAAATCTCTCAACGTTTTCAAGCACGTCAAGTAAGAGCATTTGAACATGTCAGTGAAGAGAACCTGAGACCTGCCTGTTGAAAGATCTTGTCTTGGGGATCAAAGTGGAAGCGTTGGACGAGACCTAATTGTCACCTCGCTGCCAAGATTCAAATAGCTGTTCTACTTATGGACAAATAATAGGCTTTCGGTGGACTTACACTTGTAATTCAAGTTAAGGGGTTTTAGTCTGGGTAACTTGTAAGGCACTGAAAAAATCTCATTAAATTTTTGCATAAATCATTCTAGCCACCTTAGATATTGAGTAGTAGAACAAAATGTTAAATACTTGGGTTTCATAAAATAAAATACCCATTTGTGATTGTGCCTTTACAAATAGAGTTATAATGCAAAAAGTTTATTTTAAAAAAAAAAAACAATTAAAGATTCTTTAGTCACGACATTCAAAAGAAACTTGATGACAACATAAATTAGGTTTCTGTAATTCTAAAGATTTTTTTTTTTTTTTTTTTTAGGTGGGAAAATCATCTTATGACAAATCTCGCTCTTGGGCGGAGCGAGAGATAGTGTCAGACTTTTACTGACTAAAAACCCACTCCTGTTCCTTCTTTGCCTTCGTCCCAGGGCCCCGGGTTTCGCTTTCACACTACCCATGGCCCCAGTAGGCTTCGACCCTGCTGGGCCCCTACGATTTGCTGACATCTCCCTGAGGCGCGCGTGGAACAATACGCGCCGTCGACGACTTAGGCTCGGTCCGGATGGTTACCGGACGATCGGACGGCGAGCCACCCATTGCTCGCCGTCCGCAAGCCCGCGTCTACGGTGGCCGGAAATCGGGATCGGAATCCCGGCGGCGGTTGAGGCGTGAGGACCTTTGCCTCACGCGATCGGCCGCCTCCTTTGCTAGCATTACTGCTTCGCTGAAGGAGGCGACCGCCTGCCACTCCTCCTCGCTCCGAACCATGGCCTGTACCAAGGCCCGGCGCGAGAGATCGCCGCCGCCGATCACCCCCACGAGGACACGGCGTTGCTCTGCCCAAGCGGGGCACACCTCCACCGTGTGCTCCACCGTGTCCTCCGGGCGCTCCACACAGTGGCGACACCCGGGCGTGTCTTCCGCACGAATCCGGTGCAGGAACTTTCCGAACTTACCATGTTCGGTGAGAACCTGCGTCATGCGGAAGGTGAGGACGCCGTGAGGTCTTTCCAACCACGCCTCAAAGAGGGGACTTACCGCCATAATTGTGGCGTGCCCAGCACTGGGTTGCGACAGCCGTTGTCGCCATTTCTCCATGAGAACCCGCCGGAACTCCATCCGCCATGCTGCGACTTGTCGCGGCAGCGGAGTTTCGCCCCGGCGTTGCATCTCAATGCGCAGATCGTGCATGAGAGCAAGGACTGTTGCTTCCAGATCCCATGGTGGCTGGCAGGCAAGGAGGCTCGCCGCTTCGCGGGATATCGTCCGGTATCCTCGCACCATCCGTATGGCCATGACCCTCTGGCACGCGTTCAGCCGGGCCGCCGGTTGCTTCCGCAACGCCGGCGCCCACACCGGTGCGCCATAAAGGGCCATGGACCGTACGATTCCCGCGTAGAGCCTTCGGCAGGAGGCGTCTGGTCCCCCTAGGTTGGGCAGGAGCCGCCCGAGGGCAGCCCCAGTCCGATTCAGTTTGGGAGCCAGACGTCGGAAGTGCTCCTCGAAATCCCATCGGCTGTCGAGAACGAGTCCCAGGTACTTCATCGTCGACCCGACACCGATGTGGACTCCTCCTACCGTTAGTTGGGAACCCGGTGGTGGCGCGTACCGAGGGCCGTGAAAGCACATGGCCTCGGACTTGTGCAATGCCACCTCGAGTCCCAACTCCTGGATCTTGCCAACGACTGTCGCAACCCCGCGTGTCGCTAGTTCGGCCGCCGCCTGGTACGACTCTCCCCGCGCCAGGACCAGCGTGTCGTCTGCGTAGCAGACTACGCTGACCCCGTCCGGGAGGTCGCCGCGCAGCACGTAGTCGTATCCGACGTTCCACAAGGGCGGCCCTAGTACCGATCCCTGCGGAACACCGCACGACATCTCTCGACGTTCCCACTCTCCCTGGTGACCAGGGTAGATGATGTACCTGTCCGACAGGTACGCCTCGACCACACGACAGAGGTAGTCGGGCGTCCGGTGATACCGGAGTGCCCTCCTAATGCTACTCCAAGGCAGGGAGTTGAAGGCGTTGGCGATATCCAGAGACACCGCCACGACACACCTGCCCTGGGCCACCGCATCCCCCGTCGTAAGAGCTCGCACGCGCATGATGGCGTCCACCGTGGAGCGCCTCCTGCGAAAGCCGAACTGGCCGTCCGCCAGATCCGGCCCCACCCGTGTTAGGTGCGCGACGAGGCGGTCTGCAATTACTCTTTCAAAGAGCTTGCCCACCTCGTCGAGCAGCACAATGGGCCGGTACGCGGACGGAGAGTCCGCAGGGCGCCCCGGTTTCGCGATGAGGACCAGTTTCCCCGTCTTCCAGTGAAGTGGGAACTGGCCCCTCTCCATGCATGCGCTGAAGAGCCCTCTTAGTCGAGGCCCGAGAGCCTCCATGGCCAGGACCCAGGCCTTCCCAGGCAAGCCATCGGGTCCTGGGGCGGTATTTTTGGCACTCAGCCTTCGTACCGCCACTCTCATTTCTACCTCGGTCACCTCTGGAGCGTTGTCGTCGTCGTCGCCATCGTGGTCCGCGTCGGACACCGCTGGTGGCGGAGCCATAGGCGGGGGAGAGTGTTCCCCTTGCGCAGGGAACAGAGTGCTCACCACACCCTCCACAAGCTGGGGCCGGAGACTCTGCGTAAGCGGGGGAGCCCAGGGGCGGAGTTTGTCCCGCACCACCTTGTAGGGGCGTCCCCATGGGTCCCCATTCAGAGTCCCCAGCCACACGTTGCGGGCCTCGAGTTTGGACCGCCTTATCTCCGCTCGGAGGGTGCGCTTTGCGTTTCTGTATCCCTCATACAGCTCCGCCTCTCTGGCCTCCGCATCCGCTGGACGGATGCGGCGCCTGCGGTACCTAGCATACCGGCGTCGCGCGGCATTGCACGCGTTGCGCAGTGCCGCAATCTCCGGCGACCACCAGTATACCTGGCGCTGAGCACGTCCTGGATGGATTCGGGGCATTGCCACGTCGCAGATTTGCGACATGGCCTCCCGGAACCACTCTGCTTCGACGTCGATGTCGACAGGCCTGTCCGGTGCTTGCACCCAGGCCTGTACCGTCGCGGCTTCCAGGAGGAGCTCCCGGTCCATCTGCCTCAGCGCCCACCGCGGACCACAAGGGTTCTGTCGGACCGGCGCGGTCGAGGTTTGGGCGGAGACGTCAAACCGGATGTACCGGTGGTCTGAGTACGTCTCCACCCCCTCCATAACGCGCCAGTCGACGACACGCGGCGACAGAGCGGGGCTGGCGAACGAGATGTCCACCACTGAGTCACCCCGCATCCGCACACACGTGGGGACAGAACCCCGGTTTAGGACGACCAGGCCTGTCTCCAGAGCCCAGTCCTCCACCATCCGACCCCGCTGGTTCGTAAACCGGGAACCCCAAGCGAAGTTCTTGGCATTGAAGTCCCCGCACACGACCACGGGGAGGGAACCAAACCCAGCGACGACGGCTTTCAGCTCCATTAGGGAGATGTGAAGATCGCCGAGAGATCTGTTCGGGGACAGGTAGACGCCTACCACTGCAATGTCCCCGAACCGTGCTGCCACGCAACCCCGTCCCCTCGTGACAGCCTCGAGGGTCGGGGTACCGGCGGCGGCCGACGAAATTAGGGTCACCGAGCCGTCCAGGTCCCGCACCCAGTCTCCCCTGGGCAGGACATAGTACGGCTCGGAGACCACGGCGATATTAATCGACCACTGCGCCATGCTCTGGAGCAACAGATCCTGAGCGGGGGCGCAGTGGTTGATGTTCGCCTGGAGGAGACGTAATGGGGCCGTTATTGACAGTCCATTACAGTCTCCTCCCGAGCCCCTCGTGAGGGCCCTACCGCGGCAGGAGCGGCGGCGATAGCGTCGGCAGCCAAGGAGGCGGCTGCGGCAGTGAGGACATCAGCGGGGATGGGCCTCCTGGCCTTGCCCTTGGCCTTGGCGGGGGGGGTCGCAGGACCTGCTCCCAGCCCGGTGGTCGGCCGGCTTGCCTGCCGCCGCACATGCGTAGCAGTGCGGTGGCGCACGGCATTCGACGGCTTTGTGACCGGCCTGACCGCACTGGTAGCAGCGATCACTGCGGTCCACCTCCGCGGCGCAGTGGGCCCCCACGTGGTGCCCCACGTGGCAGCGGTAGCACCGTAGAGGTCTGGGCTCCAACATCTTCACTTGGGCGGAAACCCAGCCCACCAAAAGCCTTCGGCCCTCACCCGTGATGGCCTTGGCCGCCGACACAGGGCAGCTCACCGTAATGGCTCGCATGCCCGTGCTGTCAGCGCGTATGGTGCCCGCCCGCACTTGAGCGGAGGTGCACTTACCCGCACTGACGATGGCGGCCACCACCTCGTCCACCTTGACGGAGTCGTCCAGGCCCATGATGCGCATGTCTATGCACTTGGTGGGCCTGGACACTCGGACCTCCTCGACATCTAGGGACGCCCTGATTCTTTCAGCCAGGGCGTCCGCAGCAGAGACACTATCTGCACCAGGGACTTCCAGTATTCGGGCCCCGGTTGCAGTGCGCCTCATGCGGAAGCCCCCAGAGGCTCCGAGCTCGTCAAGGTGGGGCAACACCGCCTGCTTCGCCTTTGCCATGACGGCATCGTACGTCACGCCCTTCTTTACCGCATCTGGCTGTAGCGTAATGACTACAGCCTCGGAATTTGGGGCGCGAAGTCTGGCCGCCATGGCCCGCTTCTTGCGCTCTTGCTGCCTCGCGCGCTTTTTGGCCGCCCTAGCCACCTTACCTGCACTCCTCTTGGCACCAACGATCGTCCAATCGGTGTCAGCCGAGGGTTCTTCGGGCAGGGGAGGCGGCAGGCGTGGCCTTATCGCCGCCGTGGCAGAAGGTCCCGCCGATTTAGTGGAAGACGCTGCCCTACCCTTCTGGGAAGGAGCAGGCTTCCCCTGCCGCTGCTGCTGCTTGACCGCCGGGGCCAGCCTCGCAGGCTCCGAAGCCACGGCCCCGCGCCCGGCTTGCCCCGACGGGCCCCCCTTGGGTGCAGCAGCCGTGGCCGCGGCGGCGGCGGTGGCATACGACGCCGCCCTCTTCTGACTGGAAGCCGCAAGCGGGGGGCGCAGGACGATGCCCTCCAGCACAGAGAACTGCCGCTGGACCCGCTCCTGGAACTGCTGCTGCTGCTCCTGCTGCTGCTGCCGGAAGGCAGCCAGCTCTTGCCGCAGCAGGGCCAGAACCTCGCTCTCTGGCTGGGGCAGGGGCTGGGACTGGCCCTGCTTACGCCCCCCTTTTGACGCCACCTCGGGGCCATTGCCTCGAAGACCGGCCAAGTCCGCCTCGAGCCGACCGATCCTCTTGGAGAGGGATCTCTTAAGAGGCTCCAAAACGATCCCCAGTGCCTCTATAATTGAAGTAGTAGCCTGGGGGATCGATCTCTTCTTGGAGACCTCTTTTCTTTTGATCGCGACTCCATTTATGGCGGCTGTAACAATACCCTTAAATTGGGCCAGCGCCTCCTCCATGCCTTCTGGCTCAGTGCCAGAAGGCTCCGGCTCCGAGGGACTGGCCTGGGCACTGCTTGCCCCTGGGTGGCGCCCCTCCCTCGCAATCTTCAGCGACCGCTGGGTCGCCTCCTCGGCGGTGGGCCTTCTTCCTTTTCCCGCCTTTCGGCCCGCACCCCGTCCAGCAGTGGAGATTTTGCGGGCAGAAGCTCCACGCTCATCTTCGGAGGATGTCCTCCGACCGTCCCCGGATATGGGGCGTTTGAGGAACTGGTTCCTCTTCTTCCTGGAGGTGGCCTCATCCACCTCCATTCTCTCCGAGTTGAGCGAAGACGCGGCATCGGAGTCCGACGCCGCGTCTCTGCTCACCTCCCTGAGACCGAAGCACCTGCCGGCCTCTGTAGTACCCACCGGCGCAGCAGACGTGCTGGGAACGGGTCCCAGGGACTCCACGCTACCGGTGGGTGAGCCACCCTGGCTCCTTGCGTCCACGAAGGACGGTAACAGGCCCCTAGAGGACCTGGCGCGCTCTTTGCCCCCCCCAGAATACGAGGGGCAGCCCGAGCTCTGCTCGGGGAGGGATTCTCCTCCTGCGGTGCAGGCGGTACCCTCCTGGGGTAATAAATTTTTGAGAGTCGCGTCCATAGTTTGCTGGTCACAGCTTTGCCTTTTTTGTGGGGTGGGGTCCCCAATAAGCAAGTTCGCCATCTTGGTCATGTCTGATAAGCAGACACGTACCAGAGGCGAACCCACTTTCCAAAATCGCCGTCCAAAAGCACCAACAGCTGTTGGTGCCAGTGCTCCTAGACAGCGCACCCTCCGTGGCGGTCCGCCTGGACTCCGCCTGTGTGTGTTCCTCTTGGTCTGGTCTCTCACTTGAGGCCCTCCGGCATGAGTAGCTCTACCGGCATAGCCCTCAAGATCACAGAGACACGCAAGCCCCACCACGACGACAACGTGGGAACACAGTTGGTGGGGGTAATTCTAAAGATGCGATATAGCAAAACAAGAAAAACTTAATTAATAATTGATATCGGGTTGTAAAAAATCCCTTACTAGGCTTACACGGAAACTTATAAAACGTCAAAAGCTAGCGCACGGTTCTTATCGGCAAGAAACTCCAAAGTTACTCTTTATAAAAAAAAATGATTTTACAATACTATGCTGTTCCCACTGGCAGGACTCTGTCCTCCTCTCTAGGAGAGGGAATGTGCCGTAATCCACCACGCGAGCCCAGTGCGGGTTGGTGAATGTCACATGTCTTCGAATGTTTTGGTTCTAGGACATGCCGTTTTCCTGATGTTGATGTCCACTGTTTTGAGAGCAGTGGTGAGGAAATAAATTACACAAAGTAATGTGCCTGGCTGGGTTTGAACCTCCGACCTACAACTCGTAAGTCGGGGCCGTTACCACTCGGCCACCACTGCTCTTTCGGCCACCACTGTTCAAGATCATCATAGTTTTTGTCAAATAGCTAAATTACAATTATAAATTCTCTAGTAGAATATTCGCTCTAAACATTATTCGTCTTCCCGCCATTTCTTGAAATACGATATTTTTAAAACCTAATTCGATTTTGCACCTGCATACAACATCTCGCGTTCAATTCACATGGAGTAACAGATAATAGAATGTCAGTCAGTGTGGTGAGTCGCCTTCTCCACCGGCATGCAGTCTACGAGGATTCGCTTCTAAAGCATGTCCAGGTATTCAGTCGTCGATAGTGTAAAGAAGGATGGGAAATCAAATTTTTTTGTCAGTTGTTCCTGCTATAGCTAACAGAGTATTATATAAAACAGGATTGACATATATATGTTCTTTCCCCGGATGGGAGATGTAAAGAAAATCACTATACTAAGTGTAGCTTTTCTTAACTATTTCGAATTTGCCTCCTTTTAAAGTTTAGATGTCACATTTGACAGTAACATACAAACGTCATTGTCAATTGGTTTTGTATGGAGAGGTTATGAAAAGATCGTGCAGTGATTGATCCCTATAAAAGAAATTCTTTCTAAAATAAATAAAGTAAAGGCTTTAAATGTTGTTTTTTTGGTTACAGGTGAGTCAGTCACTAATCTTATCGATAAATGACCTATGTTGTGTACGTAGTAAGCGATGTACGAAAATGTTTAGTTAATACTTAATAAAAAAAATTGGTTACAGAAAAACGCAATTTCGCCTTTTTTTACCTAAGAAACTGAAATATCATTATATATATAGCGACATCGATAACGCCACGTAGTAAACAACTAAGTAGTGCTCTCCACGCTGTTAGTAACATATTTAATGAAACAATATAATTAGTATCTAAAACGGAAACCATATTCAATGATGATTGTATTCCCTTGAGCGGTGATAATAACACAGAATAAAATTACAGAAAGGAAGCGTACAATGAGAACCCAAGAAAAATTATGCGCTTCGACAATCTTCGACTATCTTCGGAAATTTCTTCGCGTTTCGGGAAACTGGTTTTTGTTTTCTGTAATTATTTGTGCGTCTATTTGGGCAGAATAAACATGTTTTCTTTTTTTTTTTTAACGTACGATGTGATCTGGTGTCTCTAATCGTATCTATGTCTCTCTCTCTATATCTATGTCGTCATAGAGCCTGATCTTGGTATTAGAGTTCTTCACGCGATTAGAACATTTACAAAATCCCGAAATCAACTATTAAATAACCACGAACCAGATGCAACACTCGTCTGGTCTGAGGATTCTCCCTTTTGAACGGAGATTCGCGAGACTTTACACTCTGTTCCGCATGTTTCTCAGTATCCCGAATATTAAAGTTCAAATCTATTTTAATGTGACATGGGTCTGGTCATTAAAACATCACAGTCTTTAGCCATATATGTACGAGTACATCTTTTGTTTGCAAAATCTGTAAATACACAAACGTATTTTATGGTCGACCTCATTTCAACTAACTAACTTCGAATATTTATAATCTAAATACATACGTATTTGTTTTTGCATATAGATATGCAAAAACAAATACACTTAAGCGTCTAAGTACTCCTCCATATCGCTGACATCTGAACATGATGGAAACGTACCCAGAAGACTGGCGTATTGCTGCGTACGTTAAAAGGCAAGTTAGATGGCAACAATTTAGGGCATTTCTTTACACATACTTTGTAAAGTTATCAATGTAATCATCCTATTATTATAAAGACAAAAGTCCAAGGCCTAAAGTACTTAATGAAAGAAATATACAGGTTTTTTTTTTTTAAGTGCAATACACTTTTCACAACGTGATTTTGTGATGAATGCTTTAAAAAACCTAAATAGATGTGCCAATAGTTCCACTGCGAGATATTTGCAAACCTATCCTTAATTTCGAGACAAAATTAGTGAAACCGTACCTTTTTAGATGACTCTCCTCTTAAATAAAATTAAAAAATAAATTTCAAAAAGGTTTTCTTGTATAGCTATAAGAAAATTACCTTAGGAGTCTGTAGTGCAACACAGCGTACCACGACTCAAAATTAAACCCAGTATTTCCTTTTGCAAGATTAATTAAACCTTGTATCCTAACAAACTTGCGAACACTATTCTGGCCGAGGTCCAAGGCGCCCAATTCAAAGTGTCAATCAGTGCGGTGCAGCTCCGCTCCAGTGAGCCATGTCCACTCGTCCAGTGTGATGTAGGCCACACTGAAACACACAGTACTGCAACCCAAATAGCGATATGGCGTGAACACGAGATGGAATCGAACGTGAAAATTTATTTGAACATTGGAAGTGGTAAGATTAAAAAATCATTTATTAATTTAAAAAACCTATAGAATGTATTGATTAATATAATAAGATGACATGGATAGTCATCATCATCATCATCTTCCTGCCATTGTCCCGTTTTATTTGGGGTCTGCGCAACACGTTTTTTCTTCCATTCTCTCCTGTCACTCGTCACGCTATCACTAACACCCTTTTCTTTCATATCACTTCTCACACAATCCATCATCTTTTCTTTGGGGAGACCAAAGAAAAGATGATGGTCTCCCTCTCCCTCTCCATCCATCCACATATAAACTCATAACTTACATACATGGATAGTAAGGAACTTAATTTTTTTTTTCTATCATTTTGAATATAAACTACAGAACGCCACCTGCTTTTTTTTGGTACCTGATCAAATGACTGGCCGCTCTGGGTGAAGCGAGTCGGCGTGTCAACTATTTATTGACTGAACCTTGCCTGTGTTCCTTCAGTTGCTATTGGCGTTCCAAAGTCACAGTAACTCTTTCAAACATTTTATTCTACATAACTTTTGCTTGGTTTACGTTTATTTTAAGTACTAGGCAGGCTTTTCTGAAAGAACCATTATAAATTTATTAAAACTTTATGCACAAGTAAGAAACACTGCACAAAGGCGGACTTAATGCCTTCGGCATTTTCTACCAGTCGACCTTAGGGTGGTGCAGAAATATAACATGGTAGGTGCAACAAAATGATAAACTAGATTAGAAATAAAATAATAAATATATACTTAGATACATACATCATACAAATTAACAATGTCCTTATGAAAAACGAATCTAAAAAATCAACGCTGTGATGATTACACCAATTGCCACACACACTCACTCTTTCCACTTCATTAGGCCACTGAATACCCATTTGTTTGTCCTTTGTTTCTACAAGATTTTCGCAAGTCGAAGATAATTATTGTTCAAATATTTTTTACTCTACTTCTACGTTTAACAAAGTAAGAATAATTAATAAAGTATACAGAATCTTTGGAGAAAGATCTGATAAAAAACATATAATCGCCAAAACGGATACACACTTTGTATACTTTTACTTTGATAGCACATGAAGTTAAAATAAATAAATAATAATAAATAAATATTTATAATATCGTGAATCAATTACCAATTGAAGTTAACAAATCTTTACAACATAGCAGCATTTACTTTCGATGAGATGTTGCTTTCTACGGTTACCTACTGAAATGGAATCGGTCCAACTGTGGGGCGCACGTAAAGCATTGAGTCGTCAATCGTCAGTGTTGCCATACATTTACCAGTTGTATTCCATTTTAACTGTCAATACAAAAAAAAAAGTTGCTAACACAAAAAAAATATTCTAGTGGTACATCCACTATAAAAATCGCTAATAATAAGTTCTCGCATAAAGTAAGTTTGACGATGTACTAGGAAGTATCTACAGTTCGGCTCACATCTTTCACAGCAAAACTGGCCGCTTGCCATTTGTGAAAATCTCCATGTACCAAAAATACAGTATTGAGTTCATATTTAAATTCTTGCGAGTTTGGAATAAGAATGTACTGAGATATTTCTTGTACGGAATGTGTATGATAAAGGCTTTGTTGAAAGGAACTAAAATATAGTACAGTTGTTGAAGAAGAGTGTTCGAAATGGTTATTCTCTGCAATCCTTTAAATTAAATGAATATTGAAGAAACAAAGGAGGATTTTTAAGTCAGAAAAAGTCTAACAGTCCCTCTCGCTCTAGCCAGAGGAAGAAGGTATTTAATGACTAGTTACTACCAGTGGCTTTGCTCGCGTGATAGCAGAAAATTATCCCAAGGAAACATACTCCTGGAGCAAAAAGTATGCAGTACGCTATTCGAGGATATGGTCTGCCCTTGTGCCAAGTTTTTCATTGAAATCCATTCAGCTCTTTGAGTGTGAAAAAGTAATAAACATACACAGACACACTGACAACTTTCGCTTTTATAATATTAATGTGATATCACCATCATCATCATTATTTTAGCCGAAAGACGTCCACTGGTAGATATAGGCCTCCCCCAAGTGTCGCAATAATGACTGGTCCTGTGCGTCTCGCATCCATCGGATTCCCGCAACCCTTACCAGGTCTTCGGCTCACCTTGTAGGAAGCCTTCCAACGATACGTCTTCCGGTATTCCGTGTATATCCGGCCCACAAAAAAAAAACTTAAATACTTAACTACTTTTTTATTATTTTTTATTGGCTCCCGTTTGACCATTATGTCACTTAATAGAAGAATAGAAGTAACCTATTTACTTAAAGACCCTTAAATTAATCTTCAAGTTAATGCCTTTTTAAAACATCGTTAAACTAACTTCAAAACTTTCTAAACTAACTCTCAGCAACACGTGTTAATCAGGATCACTGTACCAAGTTTAAAGCAAATTGACCCGAAACTGCTGGACCGGGTGATTGGAATTTCGTTCACAACGCCTAAAGTAAAATGTTCGAAATATTCCCAAGTAAGTTGCCGCGAGTTATGGGCGCCTAGTACAACTTTGGTGATAGCCACAGTGAAAATGGTTCTGGATTTAAGGATTAGGACCCTGAATGGTATTCTGAGGATCTAAATAAGGATTTTGGGGTTAACATAGTGTGTGGCAGGGGTTCTATGAATTTTCTGAACGTGATTTGCTTCTGATAGTTTTTGGGGTGAAAATGGCTATGAATCTTGGAACTGTGACAGTTAGAATTTATTTGAGATTCGGAGATTTTTGTTCAATGTGTGAGGCAGTTTTAATCGGACTGATGGTGTATGTTGGTTGGGAGGGATTGTAAAGTAGTCTTTATTGCAGTTAGTAAGATATTTTACCGAATGTTTTTCTTTTGTAACTAGGACCGTGATATCACCGCCAAATGATAAACGATTTTGGTGATTATTTTTGTTTTTTTTTTTTTTTTTAGAATGGTCAGGATTAAAGATTGAATAGGTTACTTCTAAGCAAGCGCGCTCTATCGTCGACCACATCGCCTCTCTCTGTCAACTGAGATAGTGGTCAAGCGCGAGCCTATCAATACTAAAAAAAAACAGGGAAAATGCGAGTCGGATTCGCGCACTGAGGGTTCCGTATAAACATAATTACCTATGAATATATTATTACATAATCAAATATGAAGTTTTTTTTTTGTAACTTATCTACAAATTTACAGTTTCCAGATTTTTTCCTATACTAGTGCTATGAGACTTTGCTTCGTGACATATTTCAGCATTCGAGGTTTACGGGAAGTACCCTATGAATTTTGATTCCTTTGAGAGTGTTGAAATATAAGTTTTGTTGTGACATAAACGGCCGTATCTTTTTTTCGTTAACTCAGAAGTCTGATTTATTCACAGCTTCAAGAAGCCGCAGACTTGAGTATATAGTTTTAATTTCCACTCGATATGTCAAGGTATCGTTCCCGAAATAAAGGGTCTTGACAGACAGACAGACAGACGGACAACAAAGTGATCCTATAAGGGTTCCGTTTTTCCTTTTGTGGTACAGAACCCTAAAAAGAGTATTTCAGCAAGGTACTGCTATTTAAATTTGGTGAAGAACATTGGATATAGACTGTGGAACCCTTCAATAAATTTAGTGATAGCAAATCTTTCGGGATTGCTACAATAGCATATCTGATTACTTTTAACACCATTTCATAACATAACATCACATCGATACTCTCTGAAAGGGTACCGCGAATGTGTAAAGTTCATACTGGTAAATCATTAATTCACCAATTATGATCAAATGCCATGTCATTGGAGTTAACAATTTCTTTTTTTTGTTTATGGACCGATCTTCATGATTATTTTACCTACCTACCATTACTTATATTTCATTTGCCAATCCTAAAACGATATAGAAATTGATTTATTATGGTTATTTTGTTATTGAAACCACAATTTAAAAATATTCAACAAAAAAAATACAATTCAATATAAAAATTAAAACAATTGTAAAATAACTTTAGTTTCTAAAGTCGGTTTCAAAAAACGAAAAACAAAACTAAAAAGATTGACTTTTTTTAATCCGTTGCATAATTTTGTAAAAACCTTTTTGAAGTCACACGTCAATTTTTTTTCGTTATTTTTAAACTAGATGAGGCCGGTGTTTCCTAGCTGACTACCCTGAGAAGAACTACCGAAACAAAATCAGGGGCAAAGTCTCTTTTAAAATCCATACAGTAAATATGTAATGGTCAAATCACATGAGAACCATGCAGATTTGTCTGAAATAGAATTGAAGAAACAGATTTGAAGAAAGAACCATACAGATTAAACAAAGCTGAATGACTTGTTTGAACATAATTTGAAACAAAATGCTATTTCAAATATTCAAAACAATTTCTAGGTAAGTTACCGGCCCACATTAATATAATATCTACCGACATATGATTTGAATACGTTAACGTTTCAGGTCCAAGAATAAAGTTCCCCTATATTGACTTTAACAATTTGCATGAATATAAGTATACCTATTACACAATATATAGAAAAAAATACATATGTGAATTTGCTTTATTCACATACAAGGAATACGTAGTAAAAAACTTAATTGAGTAGCGTAATTAGAGACACAATAGAAAGACAATGACCGAGCGAACGCCGGCGTTCGATCGGCGTTTAATGAATTAATAACTACTAGCTTCTGCTAGTGGCTTCGCCTGCGTAAATATAGGTTTCTCCATAACTTTGAAACCCCGTTTAGGGGGTGAATTTTGGAAAATCCTTTAGTGGTCACCTCACGTCATAAAAGGAAACCTTATGCAAAATTTCATGCTCCTAGTCCCAGTAGTTTCTGTACGTTGATATATCAGTCAGTCAGTTTCTCCTTTTATATATATTTAATAGAATCGATATTCTGTCTTGAGAGACTGGATTCTGCAACATAAAGTTTCCAGTGTCACATTCTAATATTGTAACGTAATTTTTGAAGTGAAACTTCTTTACGCACGCTTGACTTGGGGAGTAAGCTGGCGAACGCGTGACGTAAGCGTTACGAAAAGTGTGATCGGGCAAGGCGAACGGAAGTTAAGTGGGGGATATAAGCAAGAGACAGCAGTGCGCGCGCACATTTTCTTTCTCTCTTCCTCTCATAGCCAAATACGTTCCGTATATCTAAGCACACTGCAGGCTTATTGTCTGTATCACAGTGTAGGAGCAAGAGAGAGCAGTGCGCGCGCACATTTTCTTTCTCTCTTTCTCTTATAGGCGAAAGAAGTTTCACTTCAGTCGTGTGGTCATAAGCACACTCGTTTTTTTTTTCTTTCTTTGTTCATAAAAAACTTATAAACAAAGAAAAAAATGTTTTTGTTAGAAATGAATTATAAACATTCTATAGGAAAATTAATGCGCCACGTCCACGCAAAACAGCCGAACGTTCAGCATAATGCTGTGGCCACACGCATAATGCGACGAGTCCAGAGCGCTGATTTTTAGCGTGAGCCGGTGACAGTGCTGACACGAAGACGTCGGAACGGTATTGTGTGTAAATAATAAATAAGAGCAAAATAAAAATAATAATTTTGGATAATATTTTAGGGGTCGACAGAGAGTACACAAACAAACAAGTCCCGCAAACCTCCGTTGAAAAGGGAGGATCCTCCGACCAGACGGGTGTTATGTCTGGTGGGCAACTGGCCGGTAGATGATTTTGGGCTGTCGTATATCCTCAATTCGCGCGGAGAAATTTAATTGCGTGATGCAGGATTTCGCTTTCCTTGTAGTTCTTATGTGGCGCCATAGATGTCGCTAAAAACCATAAATGGACAAAAATAATAATAAATATGTCGTATCCGGCAGCCGATTTGATGGCAACAAAACAAGCCACGCCCTCTAGTGGCAACTAGAAGAACTAGACCTGGCGCGCCTTTGACAGAGTCAGGCGTTTCTGTTTGGCTACGAGGTTGAAGAGAACCCGCCGAGGACAGCGGACACTCTCAACCAAGCCGTACCTACCTAATAATAGTGCACTGTAGCGAATTGTATCAAGAAGTAAACTAATTCAGATCCTAGCCATTCTTATTTATTGCACGATACCCACCTAGACCCACCTGGTGACTGATAAAATAAATAAAGAGGAAATATAATTAAATTAAACAAAAAAGATTTCATTATTATTATTTAATTGCAACTGTAATATATAATAGCTGCGTGTACATCAAAATCAATATTTTGGCCATTAACACTCATTGCTCGGCGCTCCAATAAATTAATTTACAAGAATAAAGTTGGAGGGAAGTTGCGCAGATAACTTGGTGGTTGTTTTTCTTGTGAAAGTTGAAGGAAATTGAGCGGAGAAAGAAATACTAATGATCGAGAAGTCGAGGGATAACGGGGTTATAGACTGCTGCTTACAGGGGATGTGGTTGACACTAATACTACAGAATAAATAAATAAATAAAAATAAGTAATAGTAGTACATTAGAAGATTTGATTAACCTCTCAAATGTCATTGCCGTCAAATCACCATCTATATGTATAAAATGAGAAACTGATTGACTGAGGTAAATCAACGCATAGCCAAAATTACTGATGCTAGGAACGTGAAATTTTGCACAAATTTTCTTTTTATGACATAGGTGAGCTAACTATGGGAGGATTTTCAAAAATTCACCTCTTAAAAGGATGAAACGGGTGTCCAAAGTTTTTACGGAGAAATCTACTTTTACGCAGGCAAAGCCTTTGACAGAAGCTAGTGCTTATAAATAATACGCGAATACGCATGAAACGCCAGCCGAATACCGTAGGTTCATAAACGGAAGGTTCAAGAATCGCCAAACTAAAGTGGCTGTGGGTAGAGCACAGTACTCGTAGAACGGATGGTCGATGGGGCCGAAAGGTTCTAGAGTGGCGATCGCGCGCCGGAAAACGCAGCGTTGGCAGGCCTACCATAAGGTAGACCGACGACCTGGTGAGAGTCGCGGGAATGCGGTGGATGCGAGATGCACAGGATCGGTCGTTGTGGCGACGCTTGGGAGAGGCCTATGTCCAGCAGTGGACGTCTTTCGGCTGAAATGATGATGATGATGAGGTTTAAAATACCTTTCTTTTTTATTGTTTCCTCGTTTAAGAAGAGGGTTAAGTAAAATCCTTGAAATGTAAGGAAGGTATAAGGAATTAAGTTTAAGGAATCCTGGAGGAGCGCTGGCCTGATGCTGCGTAAGTGAGCGTGCGTGACCCACAACCACGCCGTTTTTTTAATGTTTACCACTCCACCACGCACATACTGTTGGAAACTAGCAGATTTTGAACTAATTTGCCCTCCATTGGTGTAATTGGTGCAAAGCATTCCAATGTGAAGATAAACGAATAAACAGGGTAAGGGTAATTCAGCCAGAAATTTTATTACTTATGTTTAGATAGATAAGTTTCTTTTATTAGAGCGCAAATATTAATAGCGCCTTTAAAACCTCTATGGATAAATTATAGTTATCCCCAGATCAATTTTTTGAGAACACGTAGTCGCATTATCATGTTATATCTGTGTGCGTTACATATTAGCTTATACTAGTCCCTTTACTAGCCAAAAAAATGTCAATTTAATAAAAAAAAACCGGGTATGTGCAAGTCGGACTCGCACAGTGAGGGTTCTTTTTTGTCGTTAATTCTGAAATTTGATTTTTTCACAACTTGAAAGGACCGCAAACTTGACTATATGGTTTTAATTTGAACTCGATACCTCCACGCGTGTTTAAGCTAAAGAGTCTTGACCGATAGACAGACAGATAGACAGACAGACGGACGGATAACAAAGTGATGCTATAAGGGGGAACCCTTCAAAAGGAAAAAACGGAAGTTTTTTTCCTTTTGAGGTACGGAATCCTAAACATAAAAAAAATACCATCGGACAACCCAACGTACGGCGAGTATCCACCCTTACGTTGTTGAAACTCCAACGGTCCGGACTAAGCGATTCGCTTCGTCGTTTATACCGCGTACATCGAGGGACTGGAACAATTTGCCTGCTGCGGTCTTCCAGTCCTACTATAATTTAGGTGCCTTCAAGGCTAGAGTGAGTAGGCTCTTAATAAACTAGTGCGCCTCACCAACAATGATTGCATCACTGCTTACCATCAGGTGGGATCGTAGTCAAGCACTGGTTTAAACCAAAAAAAAATTTTTTAAAAATACCAGCCCAACTAACATATTTTATTTGATCTAGGAAAAGTACTTAATAAAAACAAGAGAGGAATATTATATCTATAGTCTCCCCAAAACATTACATCGTTCAACACCACTAAATCATTTACCAATTTTCTCAATTCCTTTCTCTAGTTCTCAGAACATAAAACCCATATCAAAGTATGGCGAGCTCATAATATTATTATTTCTATTGCTCCCAAGGCTATCATTATATTGGAAAATATTTTATCCACGTTGTTTCTGGTATAATTTTTTTATATCGCGTTTTTTCCCTTTTAAGGATTCAAGAAGCGACCCCGTGCAAATATCCGGTAGATTCTAATCTTGATAGCTTCAAAAAATATGAGTCTAGGTAATCTAAAGTCCGATTTTCATAAATTTTGAATTTGGAGTTTAGGTATGAGGTGCCACGGCTCAGACTTACGAGTTATATTAGGTTAGCTCAAACCCAGGCATGCGATTTCTTAAGTATAACTCAATTCATCACCACTACTCTTAAAACGGAGAAGCGAGACATGATCGGCAATGATACACTCGTCGAGTTAAATACATCAGTCTTGAGCATTGACGGCGCTAGATTGTCGGTTTTCTATCGTTTCCATTTCGGGGAATATGCATTGGAATTGCACAATTTATTTCCGCCAAGCCTGTTCTATCATCGGACCAGTAGACGTACGGTGTTGCGCCACCGGTACATGGTGAATCCCATCCATAGGTACATACAAAACGTTTGAAAACATTTTATTGTACATATAGCTGAGATGTTTGAAAAACTGGGAGATAAATGCTCGTTCAGAACTAGATTTCCTAATAGGTTAATTAATCCTAAAATGAGAATGGACCTATATAGGCGAAGTTGTTACCTTATGTGCATTAAAGTTTATAATAAGATTCCAGACCATTTTAAGAAACTTCCAATGGTCCGCTTCAAAAGGGCTTTACGCAGGTGGTTAATTGAGAATCCCTTTTATACTATAAAAGAATTCCTTCAGTTCAAATTTAATTAATAATAATTTGTTTATTTGTACTACAATTTGAATAATATCGAATTAATTTTACCTGTAAAAAATTTGCATGTCATTATTTGATAAGATTAAATATGTTAAGCAACTATTATATATATAACCATTGTAAGAAATTTTATAACCATATTTATCTGCAAATAAATCTTTGACTTTGACTTTATATTGAATTGCCCTGCTGGTCTGTGTTTCTTCTTTTTTCTCTTTTTTAGCATGTCCTAGAACCAAAAATTCGAAGACATTTGACATGCACCAACACACACCCACGTGTTGGAATATGACTCATTCCCTTTCTTAGAGAAGAGGCCTGAGTCCCAGCAGTGGGAACATTAAAGCTGATGCTTATGCAAAACTTTATAGGTATTATTTATATAAAGTTTTGAAGTCATTGAATAAAAAATTGTCATTGATTTAAAATAGGTAGATATAGAAGTATAGACTGTCTGTCGTTTTAAAATCTGCTTATTTATGTAAATGCAGGCTCTCTCAATACGGAAGGCCATCGATTGTTTGTACAAATTAAACGATCTAACGATAAGTGATGGAGCTGATAATAGTCTCAGCCAACCAAAGTAGGAAAGGTATTATTCAGTATTTCTAACAATCGATTGTAAGGGTATGCTGTTTTTCTTAGATATTGATAGTCGTTAAGAGTGTCCAACCCAAGATACATTTTCATACAACCGCTCTTATGTGATTATGACGTTATTACACATTTTTCACTAGATATTTTATAAACACAGATATTTTGTGGATATTGTAAACGTTTATATTGAAATCAAATTATAAATTTGTGTAAAACTAATCAATTACGACCTCTGAAAATTTGCTATTTTGCGTGAACATTATGAAGAGCCAAATGATATGTTAAAAAGTAAAGAAAATATAAATGTAGAGACGTGATTCTCAATGACAAAATATTTTTTTCCGAAAACTATTAAGGTTTAAAAAAAAACACGTATTTAGTAGCTCGCCGTACTCCGTATCCGGTGGAACTGTTCCACGCGCGCCTCATTCAAAATGTCAGCATACCGTAGGGGCCCAGTAGGGTCGAAGACTACTGGGGCAAAGGGTTTGTTTCTGAAAGGAAAACTCGGCCATGGTATGAAAGGCAACGAAGGAACAGAAGTGAATTTTTAGTCATTAAAAGTCTGACACACCTTTTCGCTCCGCCTAAGAGCGAGAGAAGTCATTTGATGATTTCCCACCTAAAAAAAGGGAGATTACTGAGAAATAAATTAAAAACCTTATAAAATTGCACGGTCCAAGAATTGAACCCAACCCAGGATCATCAGTAATGCTTTCGATATAGTTTTAGTACATGTTTGCAATCTTTTCTAAGTAGATATATTCCACGTCACACTTATACGTACCATTTCACACTTTACCTTTGTCATCATAATTTCAGCTGAAAGACGTCACACATAGGCCTTCCCCAAGTGCCACCACAACGACCAGTACCGTGCGTCTAGTATCC
Source organism: Mythimna pallens (assembly GCA_961205895.1). Lineage (NCBI taxonomy): Eukaryota > Metazoa > Arthropoda > Insecta > Lepidoptera > Noctuidae > Mythimna > Mythimna pallens. The sequence goes on along the minus strand of OY540847.1, from coordinate 19,482,387 downwards.
AAAGGTTTCCTGCAACCCTCACCAGATCATGTCCACCTTGTGGGAGGCCTTACAATAAATTTTAATTAGAGACTTAAAAATACTTGACTACCTACTTCATTACTTTTAAACTTATAAAAGCTGCCACTATACTCTGCTTGGCAACTAAGATAAGTGGCTTGCCATCATATTCAAAGGCAAAGTTTGCTACAGATTACGGCTGAATAAAAAAGTTAAATCTCGGCTTAATAAACTTTGCGTTACCGTGTTGTTGCTGAAGATACACTTTAATACTGTCACACCTGATGCATTTAAATTGTTGTTTGACTTAAAAAAATATATTTTATTGTTGTAAAAGTATTTTGTTTATCTCGTAATATACATTAGAGTAATTGATGCAAAAATCCTACTCAAATTCTGAGGCGCGTTTTTATAAAATAATGTTAGAATTCGCTTTAAAGAGTGCTAGAGTCGCCAAGAATGACATTTAAATAATGTTATTTATAAAGAGTAATTTTCCCATGTCTTCAGTTTTTGATTTTGTAAATTAACGCGTTTATGTCAATGCATTTGTTAATTTGAACACCCAGGGGCAATTGATGCAGATAGAAGCTCTCGTTTTGCTAGCTAGATAGTTATCCATCTACAGACAGACCTCAGCCAGCTTAGCTTAGCTTTAAAGATCGACTCGAGTAACTGTTCTTACTTAGCAACGTCCACTGCTGGAGACAGGGCTCCTCCAAGTGTCGCCACAACGGCCGGTCCTGTCCGACTTGCACCCATCGAATTCCCGCAGCCATAACCGCCACGAACCATTTTTACCAAGCTACAATTCAATTAAACAATATAACATCTAAAACAAACTTCAATAATCCAAGTTAAATAATATTCAAACCGCAATCAGAAACGGTGTCGTATCGGGATGTAATTTACGTAAATAATGTCCCATTATTCACAATATCTTGTCATTTGTAGTTGATACTGATAACTGTGTTCTGAGCGGTAATAACAATACAGAATGGAAGCACAGAAGGCTAGCATATAATAAGAATCCAAGAAAAGTTATGCAACCTTCGTATATCTTCGGAAATTTCAAAGCGCTTTGAATGCGCGGTGTGATCTTGTAGCGACATCTATGACGCCTCGTAGGAATTAAAATTCAAAATCCTGCATCGCGCTATTAGAGGTCCCCGCGCGATCAGAACGTAAACAGCCAAGAAATCGACTATCGTGCAGTTGGACGGCCAGACATAACTTCCATATGATCAGAAGATCCTCACTTTTCAACGGAGGTACTCTAAAATCCGATTTGTTACAACCACATTAGGAACATAAATTTAAAAAAAAAGTTTTGACAAATTAATGTTGATAAGACTGTAGTAGGTAATTCGGTAGTAACTTTTTACAAAAACGTGATGATGTACATAACAAGAGGACAGGGTATGGAGAATACAATCTATTGATTAGGTTACTTTTGGGTAAAGGTACTCCAACGACATCCACATCATCGCTTACCATCAGAAAGAAGAAAAAGAAAGAAAAACTGTTTATTCGCACAAAATGACGCAATCTTAAAGCTAGCTAACAAACATTAGCAATAGAATAGGGAAGATATGCGTCACATGCGCGCAAAACGGCCGAACACTCAGCATAAAGCTGCGGCCTCACGCATTATGCGATGAGCTCACAGCGCTGGTTTTCAGCGTGGGCCGGTGGCGGTGTGCGCATCAAGTGAGTTAGTGACTGAACGGAGGCTAAGCATAGCATAATCAGCCTTATAATGTTCCTACAGCTGGGACTCAGACGTTCTCTTTAGGAAATGGAATGGGCCCAGTGCGGATTAGTCACTTATAATGTTACATGTCTTCAAATTTTTGGTTTTTGGGCAAGCTGGTGTATCATAATATTTTCCTTTACCGTTTTGAGAACAAAACGCGAGGTCAATAATAAAATAAAATAAAGTAGTTTCTATGACTCTGCGATGCTTCGTTGGCACTGATTCGGACACACGAAGTTTACCGAAGTGCATTTCTTTTCCGATCTCAAATAAACGCAAGTCCTAAGTACGCTTGCACTCGCTGTATGTGAAGCATGCCTATGTATGTATGTGTGCTGCACCTTCTGTACCTTTATATTTTGTAGTGGCATGAATATATTTATATATATTAATACAAATGTAACGCGTTGATATACGTTGTTTATTTTGCTGATTAAACTCCCGTGGTGCCTTTGATCTGGGATTGTATTCGGGGAATACTGGATATAATGGCCCAATAATATTTATTTTATTTTCCTGGTAAATATTATTATAGATTACGTTTTTACCTGTTACCAAGCGGTAGACTTTCATCAAAAAATGTTAAAAAATCAGCAGTGTTATCTTTTTTAACCCAATGGTTTTAACTGGTAGGGAATGCCTTGTGGCATTAAGTCCGCCTATGTACCACCACTGTACATGAAGTTTAAATAAATAAATAAAACTATTAATTTCTTTTGGTATTTACTTATTGTCTCCTTTATTTATTTTCTATGGATATTTTATACATTTTTAATTTAAAAAAAAATACATTTAAAAATATAAAAAATAGTAGTCCGCCGGTGTCGGGAGCATGGTCCAAGCTATCGGTAGGTTGGGCTCAGAGACAGGAACCTCCTCGAGGAGTGCCTACTGTCTTTTTTATCAGGCCTTATTATTAGGCTCGCGTTAGCATACTATCTCATTTGATTTGAGGCCAACCATGGAACGCGCTTGCCTAGGCATGCTGGTCTCTGGTCAAGAGATAATACAAAACTATTCGTTGGTAAATCTTAGAAAAGACAAACTTGGCTGCGGAATTTAAAAATACATCGCGGCCGTGGCACGTTGGAAAATCAGAAAATACCATTTTCTGGTGCAGCGAGTCTTTTAATGAGTAAAATCTTATGCACTCCTGGCCGCATTGACCATTTTAAAAAACCCCACAGTTCTGCTAGATTGGAATTCTCCTTAAAATTTAACTCGAGCAAGACAGGATTTTTTTAAGGTGGGGAATCATCCAAAGTCAGACTTTTACTGACTAAAATTATACCTATGTTCCTTCTGTGCCTTGCGTTCCAAATTCCCTTTTGATTTCGGCCCTGCTAGGCCCCTACGGTTTTGTTGACATCACTTTGAGGAACGTGTGGAACACTACGTAACATCAACGACTCGGGCCGGATGTTTTTTTACAACCGGACGGCGATCTACCTATTGCTCGTCGTCCGCTAGATTATAAGTACCTTTGAAAATCCAAACAAAACCTATTTCATCTATTTCGTTATTCGTGTAACCAGATCAACACAAACCGAGCCATCGTAACGTAGCAAAAGCTCCTCTTACAACAGTCACTGAAGTTTGACTGAGAAACTTGGGCCAAGTCGGAAAACTGAATTTCATTAAACACAACTTCGACTCGTTCACAAATCATTTTAAGTGGGACTTAGATTGTATATTTAAATAGTTGCCTCCAGTTTGCAGCTGACTGGCTAGCTTTAACATTTCGTAGTGGAGGATTGAATAAAGGATTGTGATGGAACATTGCAGCTTGCACCTTGTTAACTTTGAATATAGTACTATCGTAAAAGCTTGTCTTGCATAATACCAACGAATAAGTAAGTAAGTTGTCTCAAAGTACTCAACGTATCTTGCATATCAATATACTGTAAAAACATCAATCATAATTTAGTGCAACTAATGGCCATCATGGGTATGTCACACTTTTGTGCAAGTAGCGGCCATCATGGGTATGCCATACTTGTGTGCAAGTATTGGCCATCACGGGTATATCGTACTTTTGTACAAGTGTTGGCCATCACGGGTATATCGTACGTTTGTACAAGTGTTGGCCATCATGGATATGTTATACTTTTGTGTAAGTATTGGCCAATAAGGATATATATCATACTTGTGTGCAAGTAGCGGTCATCATGGGTATGTCACACTTTTGTGCAAGTAGCGGCCATTATGGGTATGTCACACTTTTGTGCAAGTAGCGGCCATTATGGGTATGTCACACTTTTGTGCAAGTAGCGGCCATTATGGGTATGTCACACTTTTGTGCAAGTAGCGGCCATTATGGGTATGTCATAATTTTATGAAGGTAGCGGTCATCATAAATTGTATGTCATAGTACGTATTTGCAAATATCGAACGTCTGATTCTGACGTATAGCATGGAAACGCTTTGTTACTTCATCCTGTAAACTTTTCAGATTTCTACTAGATTTTATAAAACTTATCTATCATGAAGATGTTCAGATCGGATTTCCAGCAGCAAGGAGGTTGCAGTTAGCTGCAAAAGCTACTGTTAATGATTTACTTGAAACAAGTTTTATTTCATGGTTTTGCTCGCGTTTCCTGACCAACAAAAATGATGAGTTATGTGATGTGATGTGATACAAAGAAACTAGAAGGAATAATAAATCAAGGGAGCATAATAGTATAATCAGCCTTTTAATGTTCCCACTGCTGAGACTTAGGCCTTCTTTCTAGGAGAGGGATTGAGTCCACCACGCGAGCCCAGCGCGGGTTGGTTACTGTCACATGTCTTCGAATTTTTTGTTTATAGGACATGCCGGTTTTCTCATCACTGTTTTGAGAGCAGTGGTGATGAAATAAATTACACAAAGTAATGCGCCTGGCTGGGTTTGAACCCGCGACCTACAACTCGTAAGTCAAGACCGTTAACACTCGGTCACCACTGCTCATAAATCAAGGTAAAGCAAATTTTACCCACCCAATTATACAATAGCTTCATCAAAAGTCATATTAGCCCTAAAAATCAAAACAACTTCAATGACATAGCTTCCTTTTAAGAAACGTGTACCTTTGCCCCCTCCCCTTCCTACCCATCTACCATCACACCGGACTATTAATATCCGGTATTCAAGCTGACTTCCGCCAAGCTACTGGCCCTGAGGGAACGAAATCGTAATAAAAAGAATGTCCTACGAAATTGTGAGATTGATAGACAATATGCATGAGTCAGTACGGTTTTATTTATTACTTCATGCTTACAGATTAGTAAGCAATTTTTGTTTATCTATCCGTTGCTGTCCCACTGCTGGGCAAAAACCTCTCCCAAGTGCTTCCAGACATTCCTCTCGCGTGCTGTCTTAAACCAGTCCTCGCGGTACGCATGCAGATCATCTATCCTCTTCTTTCTAAGCCGGCCTTAACGCTACTTTCCCTCTGCAGGATGCCACTGTGCGGCAATGCTCGCCCATGTGTCTCTGTGCATGCGGCTGACGTAACCCGCCTAATCCCATTCAAGCCTGGCAGTCTTTTTGCCCATTGTACGTCTATTAGGTATACCCGTTTTGGAGCATTGTGACATAGATAATTAATATTGAAATGGTAGCTTACTCATACTGGTATTTTACTTGGAACTGCCTATCTCACCTCCTAACCCAACCGTTGAGTTGTAGAGGTTTTTCAAGGGGTACCTTGTGTCAGATTTCCTAGCTCCTGTCTATTCTGTAAAAACTGCTAAAGATCAACAAGTGACAGCTCTATGACCAATGGCTTAACGTGCTTTCCACGGTCTGGAGGAATCTCAGTATGTTAAGATGATCACCTATCTATAGATTAACCTTGGTAAAGATTCGCACAAAATGTTTTGAGAACATATTCATTGTGTGTACAGCTAAGGAGTGGAATTAACTGGGTTTCCTGACGGCTACAACCTGTGGATATTTAAGTTCAGAGTGAATAGGCTACTTCTATGCAAGCGTGCTCCATCGTCGACCACATCGTCGCTTTCCATCAGGCTTACCTTATGGACAGCGACGATCTATCTCTCTATATATCTATGCTATCTCAATAGTAGTCAAGCGCGAGCCTATCAACAACAAAAAGAACTTTCTACCTCATAAAACTTCCCAATACTCTACACCTTCCGCCTTTTTCATTCTCCAACCATTATGACAAAAATCTACTGAAAGCCTAAACAAAAACAGCACTTTAAATGAGAAATATAAAGCTAAACTTTACAATTCGGAAAAAGCATCCCATCCGGTTCCGATGCGGGCCGGAACGTTCAATATATCACTGCTGGAAAGGAAATTCTTCAGCAACTTTTACGATGTATCGCCGCACGCCGGTTTCCAGTCCGGGCGATACATTTTGCACCCCTTTGTATATTTGAGTTGCATTATCGAAAAACTTTTATGGTCCATTTGGCATTGAATTGATAAAATTTAATGGTCCGTTCAATTTTGGACCAATATTTCTTATAGACGTAAGTTTGTCCGAAGGTCTATAATGGCTGAATGAGTACAACGTTTGGTTATATCAATTTCAAAGGCAAAATTGGTGAAGCATAGAGTTTTTACAATTTCAAGAACCCTTTCGTCAATCACAATTGTAATACCTTCGGTAAGACTTAAGTCGAAGGGCATAAGAGTTAAGTTGTTATGTTAAATTGGTATGAAATTACTCGATTATGGATTTCTAGAAAAATATCTGCAGATATTCAGTCCGCAGGAGAACCATAGCCCGAAGAATCGTCAAACTTAAGTGGCAGTGGGCAGGCACTTGGCTGATGGGGCCGAAAGGTTCTGAAATGGTGTCTACGTACTGGAAGACACAGCGTTGATACGCCTCCCAGTAGATGGACTGATGACCTGGTGAAGGTCGCGGGAATCCGATAGATGCGAGACGCACAAAACCAGCCGTTGTCGACACTTGCAGAAAGCCTATGTCCAACAGTAGACGTCTTTTGGCTAAAATGATGATAACGATGTTTCCAATCTCATCTTAAGATTGAAATATTTGGCACAGAACAAGAAGATATCTTAGCTCCCACTGCAATTACGACACGGTGTATAATTACACTATTACTAATTAGATGACGTCTTTGAACAACAGAGATGACAAAATTTTTGCACTCAATGCAATTTTGGCAGCATGAATTTAATAACGTAAGTTAGTAACGTAAGTGAGTACTAGCTTCTACCAGCAGCTTCGCCCGCGTAAATGTCGATTTCTCCATACAAACTTCCAACCCCCGTTTTACCCCCTTAAGGTGGAGTTTCGTAAAATTCGTTCTTAGCGGATGTCTACACTCTATAAGGAACCTACCTGTCAAATTTTAAGTTTGTAGGTGTTATAGTTTCTGAGATTTCGTGATTAATCAGTGAGTGGTATTTCGCGTTTATATATATAGATTTACTAAACGCTGCCGTGATTTTATCGCATACAGCAAACTCACTAGATCATCTGCTTTATTTATGAGAGATTTTCCAACGTGGTTCTCCAGAATTTTTCGGCCGAATTTATCGGCAATGTATTTCGTGCTCTGTGGATTTTTAAAGAGACGGAAAACAAAAGAACATTCTTACAAATTACAAACGCACCTGAGTCAATAAGAATTCATATCAGGAAATAGAATTAGCATAGATATTGTGAAGTGGGAGAAGAGGGCAGTCCCTTGTGTTTACAATAGTACTGAATATTATAACGTGGCGCAACTGTGATGACAGTTATTCATATCACAACTTTTACTTATTCGGAGCGGATTTTTTCTGTCATTAGGTGCCCAGGATCTGTATTCATAGTTTTCTTTAAGAGGGTCCTATTTCACTTGCCTATCGTCAACTTCGAGCAAAGTTTAAAAGCTTGTTATTTCATTTAACGCAATTTAATGCGATTTTTGACGAAAAGACAACGCGATAAAAGAGAGATAACGCCTGAAAACTTTGTTAGCATTCGGTAATTCCGTGATTTACTCGAATATTTTACAAAACTTGTTTCAGGAAATACGTGTTTTTTTTAAACCCTTAAAAGTTTTTGAAATAATTATCGTCATTCAGAATCTTGATTAAATTTGCAAGGGTCTATTGTTATACATTTTTGACTTTATTATGAAGTGTCAAAGTTCTTCTAAAGGTCTTTACTGGATTATTTTTACATAAATTTATAAATTGATTTCAATAGAAGGCTAGATAATATCCACAAGATACTGTTTCCCAAATATCTAATGAAAAATGTGTAATAACGTCATAATCGCGTAAGAGCCGTTGTAAGAAAAACAGTGAAAATGTATGTCGAGTTTTATACTTCTCGGTCTATAATAAATGGTTACCTATCAAAAGACAGACCGAATAAATCCTATCAATAGACAGAGTTTATTAAACTTGGTTGTTATTATTATTGTTGAGGATATAGACCCCTATATGTCTATATCCTCAACAATAATAATATTATTATTTTTTAACTTTTATTATTTAGCAGAAGTCCTATTTATTACAACTAGCCTGATCCACTTTTGGACAAAGGCTTCCCTCCATTTCTTTCATTATTATTAACAGTTCTGTGTCACATACTTATTTATATATATATTTAAACTTCATGTACAGTAGTGGTACGGCGGACTTAATGCAACAAGGCATTCTCTATCAGTCAACCTTTGGGTTAAAAGAGACAACACTGGTAGGAGTGGTAGGTGTGCACAATAAATAAATAACAGATAAATATCAAGTGGAATGTAGTATCATTAAATTAAGTTAGAATAATAAAATATAAAATTCTATCAAGTAGTACTGGAATTTATGCGGTATTACTAGTTTTACGTGAACAAAGTTACGGGCAAAAAGTAGTAAAATAATACAAGCATCAATATTTATGAGGGCAAAGCTTGTTCAGGCAAGATTATATAGAAGGCCATATTTTTCGCAAAATTTGTAAAATGTTCACTTTTTCCTGGCACTCAATAATTTATGATTCTTTGATGCGGTACAATTTTATGGCAAAATCCTAAAGAACAGACGAAGAAAAAAGAAATTGAAGTTCGAGTATAATATAAAAGAAAATTCTATTCAGAAAATATATTTATTACTCAAAGGAGATGGTAACATAACTTTTTCGCAACAAGTTCGGAAATGTGAACTTTTATGGAGTAACAAAGAAAAATTAAAAGTTGTTGTCTATTTGAATAAATTACTTAAGCAATATTGTGTCCGGTTTGTAATTTTGAAATCTGTTGCTAGGCAATCTGTATCTACTGTTTTGTCTAAGCATTTTTGTTTTAATTTGTCCGATTTGTGTATTTAGTCAGTTTTTTTATTATTATTGATAGGCTCGTGTTTGACCACTATCTCACCTGATGGTAAGCGATGATGTGGCCGACGATGGAAAAGCCTTTGGCTTGGCTAGAAGTAACCTATTCACTCTTGACTTAAAGAACCCTTTATTAAGTTTAAATTCATTTAGGTATTTATACGTTTGTATTTTTTTTATTCAAAATACAGTCACTTCATCAATAAGAGTTCTTTAGGCGATTGAGACTTACAACAGAAATCAACTATCAAGCAGTTGCTGTTTACAACAGCCGTCTGGTCGAAGGTCACTTTGCAATGAAGGTAGGTGACACCTTACACCTGCTCTTCATACCTCTAAAGAATTGGGCACGCCACAATTATGACGGTAAGTCCCCTCTTTGAGGCGTGGTTGGAAAGACCTCACGGCGTCCTCACCTTCCGCATGACGCAGGTTCTCACCGAACACGGTGATTTCGGGAAGTTCCTGCACCGGATTCGTGCGGAAGACACGCCCGAGTGTCGCCACTGTGTGGACCGCCCGGAGGACAAGGTGGAGCACATGGTGGAGGTGTGCCCCAATTGGGCAGAGCAACGCCGTGTCCTCGTTGGGGCGATCGGCGGTGGCGATCTCTCGCGCCGGGCCTTGGTACAGGCCATGGTACGGAGCGAGGAAGAGTGGCAGGCGGTCGCCTCTTTCTGCGAAGCAGTAATGCTAGCAAAGGAGGCAGCCAATCGCGTGAGGCAACGGACCTCACGCCTCAACCGCCGCCGGGATTCCGATCCCGATTTCCGGCCACCGTAGGCGCGAGCTTGCGGACGGCGAGCAATGGGTGGCTCGCCGTCCGATCGTCCGGTAACCATCCGGACCGAGCCTAAGTCGTTGACGGCGCGTATTGTTCCACGCGCTCCTCAGGGAGATGTCAGCAAATCGTAGGGGCCCAGCAGGGTCGAAGCCTACTGGGGCCATGGGTAGTGTGAAAGCGAAACCCGGGGCCCTGGGACGAAGGCAAAGAAGGAACGCGAGTGGGTTTTTAGTCAGTAAAAGTCTGACACTATTTCTCACTCCGCCCAAGAGCGAGGTTTGTCATAAGATGATTTTCCCACCTAAAAAAAAAACCTCTAAAGAATAATCTATATATATATTATAAAAGTGAAATACCACCCCCATTAATCACGAAATCTCAGAAACTATAACACCTACAAAAAAATTTGGCAGGTAGGTTCCTTATAGAGTGTAGACATCTGCTAAGAACGGATTTTACGAAACTCCACCCCTATTGTGTAAAATGGGGGTCTGAAGTCTGTATGTAGAAACCTACTTTTATGCGAGCGAAGCCACTGGCAGACGCTAGTTTCTAATAAGAAACAACGTTATTATTAATACAAAAATAACTCTACCTAAAAGTTTCCTAATATTTAACCGTAAATTAAATTAAACTGCGTAGTTTCTAAGTTATGTTTCATTTTCCTCTCACATTTAGGAACTTCCCTACTTTTATGAGGAACTTTAATTTTACTGCTGTCTTGGGTACAGTTTTATATCATGTCTGACGACTCTATTTGGTACTATGTTGACCAGTTTTCTCTGCTCTCTCATACCTATTAATATTATAAAGTGAAAATATTGTATATTGTGTATTGATTTTTCTTTTAAATAGTACGCCTACATGGGCACCTGTAGTCGTATGGCCATGCGTGATTGTATCAGAAATTGAAATATTCGCAGGAAAACCAAGGTTGCCGACATATACCGAAGAATCGTCAAACTTAAGTGGCAGTGTGCTATATTGCTCGCAGAACAGATGGTCAATGGGGCCGAAGGGTTTAAGAGTGGCGACCGCGCACCGGAAGACACAGCGTTGGAAGACCTCCCACAAGGTGGACCGATAACCTGGTGAGGGTCGCGGGATTTCAACGGACTTGAGATACACAGGACCGGTCGTTCTGGTGACACTTGGGGGAGGCCTATGTCCAGCTGTGGACGTCTTTCACCTGAAATGATAATGATAATGATGGAAGCGTATGTGAAATGAACAATGCAATAAAACTCCATTACCACATTTAACTAGACTTTAGTATTAAAATCGTCCTAAATAACCTCGGTATGTCACAAGCTTAAACCCAGGTACTTTTTACCTTGCCTATACAGTTCCACTACTAAACAAAGACGTCCCCTAAGTCTTTCCAGACGATATTCTTCTCTCGCGACTTCGGCGCTTCTTCTTCAAACGGCGCTATCCATCTGCAGGAACTCACTGCGTAGAATTTCTTGCACAGTGGTTATTGTCACTGCTCTTCAAGCGGTAAAGACAAAATACATTGAAAAAATGTTATGTGAGCTGCAGATTATTGTTTCGGGTCTAGATGTTCTGAATTCAATCACACCCGTGGTACTGAAATACAATTAAGTTTGTTATGACCAACGTTAAAAAATGACAATGTTTGAAACTGTTTGGAAGTTTAGGTATTCACTGTGGTTTCAAAATTGGCAACATTTCCATTCCTGTCAACAGGTTGCTGGCCTCTATGACCTAATCTTATTGTTCGCTAACTGACTCGTTGGGTTATTGGACTCAAGCCTCACCACTGACTGTGAGATCTATCGTTATTCCCGTCTGAATAATTTTTACTAGGACAGGGGCGTTACTATAATTATCGTGTTAAAATGTCAAGCGTGAGAGAGTGAGAGGGATGGAACTATACTCCCTATATAACTCCATCTCTTTAACAGTTTAGGTTAGGTCGTCAAATGAATCGCATTAAGAGATCGTGGTACTTATTCGCTTCAAATATGCTTGAACATGTACAAAAGTACAAAATGGGCTCTGTCTTAAAACGTTTTTAACGCTTTTAACGTGGCAGGAGACGACCGTCTCCTTCTGCGAAGCAGTAATGCTAGCAAAGGAGGCGGCCGATCGCGTGAGGCAACGGCAACGGTCCTCACGCCCCAACCGCCGCCGGGATTCCGATCCCGATTTCCGGCCAACGTAGGCGCAGGCTTGCGGACGGCGAGCAATGGGTGGCTCGCCGTCCGACCGTCCAGTAACTGTCCAGACCGAGCCCAAGTCGTCGACGGCGCGTATTGTTCCACGCGCGCCTCAGGGTGATGTCAGCAAGTCGTAGGGGCCCAGCAGGGTTGAAGCCTACTGGGGCCATGGGTAGTGTGAAAACGAAACCCGGGGCCCTGGGACGAAGGCAACGAAGGAACAGGAGTGGGTTTTTAGTCAGTAAAAGTCTGACACTATCTCCCGCACCGCCCAAGAGCGGGATTTGTCATTAGATGATTTTCCCACCTTAAAAAAAAAAAAAAACTAGCAAAAAAATATTTATTTTTTTACCAATCAGTATGTTTTTATTCATTTTATACACATTTAAATCTAATTAAAACTAACTTACAAAATAAAAATAAAAGCACTAAAGTACTAAAAAAGCGAAAAATAAAGCCCTAAGTTTTAATGAGATTTTTTTTTTATTATAAATAATTTTGGTTGGGAAATCATCGAATATCTTCTTCAACTCTGGGTATAGTGAAAGGAAGTGTCAGACTCTTATTGACCGAAACCCAGTTCTCGCTATGTTAAAATCTGGCCCCTATCGCTCCACCCTAGAGCAGAAGACATTGCCTTAAAAAAAATCGTACACCTACTTATATACTTTCGTGACCCTAATTATAATTAAACATATTATAAACCCATCTTCCAACATCGTGCATCAATGATGATCATTCTAACTACATATAAAGCACGTTTTACACTATTGATAACGATTTGTTCAAGCCCCTCCCCCCACTCTTTGCGTCTTCGATTATATTGAAAAAATGTAAATTCCACGACACCCCAGTATTCCGATTCATTTTAAGTATTCCTTCTTATAAGTATATTGGTACCTTTAGGATGGAATGGATATTATAATAATTTATTGGTATCGGAAAAAATATACCTAATGAAATCCATTCTAATATTATAAACGTGAAAATAAAACTCTCTGACTTTTTACGACCTGTTTAAATACGAAACCAAAAGTTTTACTATAACTGAAGCCTCGTTTACCTTGAATTTTACGTACGGTCAATTACATGTCAGTACTAAAACCTGTCAATGACAAACTTTTTCTTTACGTACGGTTGAGTGTACATTAGCACTCAAAAGGCAACTCAAAGGGTAGCTCTCCGTCCGACCGTCCAGTAACCGTCCGGACCGAGCCCAAGACGTCGACGGCGCGTATCGTTCCACGCGCGTCTCAAAGAATTGTCAGCAAACCGAAGGGGCAGCAGGGTCGAAGCCTACTGGTGCCAAGGATCTGCTTCTGAAAAGAAGACTCGGCCCTGGTTAGTCAGTAAAATTCTGACACTATCTCCGGCCCCTCCCAAGAACGGGTGTCATTGGATGATGAAAAGCACTCAAAAGGCACAACGTGCAAAAGATCCAAAGGCTCACGTTACTTACTTAGTTCAATAAATAGCTAATAATATGCACGTTTGGATTACAATTTTTACTAAGTAGTAATAAAGTGTCCCGATGTAGATGTTACATCTTGTTAACTTTTATGTTCTAAATTATAAATTGATGCACAAAAAAGTATTACACCTTGCTTTTGAGTCATAAATTTGTTTTCAAATTAATTAAAATATCTTGAGTACCTGCTAATTCATATATGGATAACTAACTTTTGCCCGCGGCTTCGCCCGCGTGAATTTAGGTTTTTTCATACAAACTTTAGATCCCCGTTTCATCCCGTTAGGGGCAGAATTTATAAAATTCTTTCTTAGTGCTCACCTACAACATAAAAGGAAGCCTTGTGCAAAATTTCACGTTCCTAGGCCCTGTGGTTTCGGCTGTGCGTTGATATGTCAGTCAATCAGTTTCTCCTTTTATATATATAGATTTAATACTTAAATCAAATATTAACAATACAACAAAATTAAGCTAGAACTACATTAGACCGAAGCACTCGTGGACCACGCCTGATTTGTACGTAGAACAACGTCGCGTGGCGTAGATCTAATATAACTCTACAAGTCTAATTGCCATATAAAATGTATGGAGACTGACGCGCCCAGATCGGCGTACGTGCCACACGTGTGCGCAGTGTAGTACCTTTATACTTCTTTTTATTTCGCTCATACACTTTCCACTCCTGGGCAATGGATCCATACCTATCCTGCGAGGTTTTCTTTAGAAAAGATTACAGTTACATTAAAAAAAAACTCAAATTTATTTATCTTAAAACATGGAGTCAAAAAAATTGGACAAAACGAACTGAAAAAGATATAAAAAAAGCCGAAAAATTAAATTTAAAATTCACACAATAAAAACTATGCTACTAAAGTAAAGCAACTTACTACTTATATAAGGTGTTAAAAAAATAACTTTAAGAATTTCGAGGGGACATTGTACTCCTCATTATGAACAACTTTTACTATGGGACCAAATATGAAATAGCGAAAAAAAAAATCTGCTGCTCCATACATTTTGACGAGTTATGCGAACGTAAACGTAGGGAACAGCTGTTTTTTTTTTCTCTGCTTACCATCATGTGGGATCGCAGTCAAGTACTAGTATATAAAAATAAAAAATAAAATATGATAGTTTTTTTGTCAATAGGTTTCAAAAAACACACGTCTCTTTTCTTTAGTTTAAACTAGATGAAGCCACAGTTTCCACACTCAGAGGTCAAAGTCTCTTTAGAAGTCCATAAAGCAAATATGTAATATTTAAATCGTATGAGCACCATGCAGATTAGTGTCTGGGATGGTTTTTTGAGGAAAGAAACACACAGATTTGAAGGACTTGTCGTGCAAATATTTGACAGTATTCAGTTAGCTCAACTTGGATTTGTACCAACAAGCTCAACAACTGAACAAAGAATACCAAAATGTAGGTAAGTATTTAGGTATTATGTACTTTTCCAATCAACTACTACGTTGTAGACATTATTGTGACTTGGTAATAAAACCGAATCGAAGTAGAAAAGCTGTTAGTTTTATTGAGTTATAAAGTTCCCTCGAGAGCAACTAAGTACAACGAATTATTGCCCTACGTGAGATTTAGTTGTACGGTACTCAGTAATGGCTATCTTCAGAAAAAAAACCGTTTATAAAAAATATATGTCCGATATGCGATGATGCGATCACTCAAGGAAACTGAGAGCATAGCTCTTTCAACTGCCCTTAGGGTGACTTTAAACCTTCTGATGGGCCCCTTGTATTTTTATGTACATTAAGTAATCTATATATATAAAAGGAGAAACTGACTGACTGACATAATAACGCACAGCCGAAATTACTGGGACTAGGAGTGTGAAATTTTGCACAAGGCTTTCTCTTATGATGTAGGCGAACACTAAGAAAGGGTTTTCCAAAATTCAACCCCTAAATTGATGAAACGGGGGTCAAAAGTTTGTATGGAGAAACCTACTTTATCGCGGGCGAAGCCGCTGGCAGAACCTAGTCTATATATATAAAAGGAGAAACTGACTGACTGACATATCAACGCACAGCCGAAACTACTGGGACTAGGAACATAAAATTCTGCACAAGGCTTCCTTTTGTAACGTAAGCGAGCACTAAGAGAGGATTTTCCAAAATTCACCCCCTAAAGGGATGAAACGGGGGTCCAAAGTTTGCATAGAAAAACCAATTTTCACGCGGGCAAAGCCGTTGGCAGAAGCTAGTTCATAAATAAATAATAAGACAATGAAGATATAAAAAGGTGAAAATGAAACGCATTACCATTGATCGTGTGTTACTTAATTAAACGGGCAGCTTGTCCAACCTAATTCCGGGATTCAATAAGAAAAATCCCTGATTTCACAGCATTTACAAGCTTTTTCCCTCTAGTGAGTCACCAGCTTAATACAACATGAAGTGCAGAAGGCACGTACCGGAGAAATGTCCTTAAAGAATTAAATAAAAGAATAGCTCGCAATGTACCAGAGGAGGGAAGGTAAGTGTTATTAAGTCTAATAA
Source organism: Mythimna pallens (assembly GCA_961205895.1). Taxonomy (NCBI): domain Eukaryota; kingdom Metazoa; phylum Arthropoda; class Insecta; order Lepidoptera; family Noctuidae; genus Mythimna; species Mythimna pallens. The sequence continues at coordinate 19,466,385 of OY540847.1, read as the reverse complement.
TTTAGACTGAGTAACATCTTGTTGAAATTCCACGAAAATTTGTTCAGAGGTTTAATTTATTCTAGGAGTTTACTGGAAGTGTTGGGTTCTGTTAATTCAAAATAACATCACTAACAGGTGAAACTGTATGAATAAGAATGTTTAATTTGCATAGGAATATACATTTAAGGTTTTATCTTATGCATGAGGTTGCGGGTTCGAAACCGGGTAAGTACCAATGTCATTTTTAGGTTTCCGTATCTGTCTGTCTGTCAAGACCTTTTTGATCTTTGGAACGCTTGGAGGTATCGAGTTGAAATTAAAATCAAATACTCAAGTCTTCGGACCCTCAAAGTTGTGAAAAAATAAAACTTCTGAATTAACGAACAAAAAGATACGGCCGTTTCTGTTGCATAAAATGTGTATTTCGATTTCAAAATTCATAGAGTATTTTCCGTTGTCTCAGAATCCTGAAATTTGTCATGAAGCAAGATCTTATAGCACAGATATAGGTAATAAATCTGAAAATTGAAAATTTGTAGTTACATCACAAAAAAAAAAAATTTTTTTTGCTATTTGGAAAAATCTTCGTAACTCAATTCGGGAATTGAACTATTTACACAGATAAATTTGTACGGAACCCTCAGTTCGCGAGTCCGACTCGCACTTACCCGGTTTTTTAAGTTTTTCTAGGACATTACTGACACCCGGTTCCTCGGAAAGCATGTAAAGCTTTGGGCCTCGGTTGTCATTCGTAAATCTTTGACAGTCGTTACATGCAGTCAGGCGCTTGACTGTCTGACCGTCAGTCAATCCAAAGAGCATCGTATTGTCCAGTGTTGTGGAGGTCTAATAGGCAGTCGCTCCAAGAGCTTAAGCTAGTTAGGAAAAGGCTAAAGAGATGATGATGTATGAGGTAATTTTTGGAAGTATCGTTCCTATGTATTGTACGACTGGCCTGTTGGTCTAGTGGTTAGTGGCCCTGACTGCTATGCCGAAGGTCGTGGGTTCGATTCCCACCCAGGACAAATGTTTGTGTGATGAGCACGATCATTTGTTCTGTGTCTGGGTGTAATTTATCTATATATGTATTTAGAAATATATAAGTATGTTTATCAGTTGTCTAGTACCCATTACACAAGCTCTGCTTAGCTTTGGACTAGACGGCGTTGTGTGATAGTTGTTGAATACTATATTATATATTATTATATTATATTATATATATTATTATTTATTTTAAGAAACTTTTTTCACGTATAAAAGTCACACCATATTTGTTCATATCTTAACTTATACACGTCGAAGATTCATCATTCATCATCATCATCATCATTTCAGCCAAAAGACGTCCGCTGTTAGACATAAGCCTCCCCCAAGCGTCGCTACAATGACTGGTCCTGTGCGTCTCGCGACCATCGGATTCCCGCGACCCTCACCAGGTCATCGGTCTACCTTGTGGGAGGCCTACCAACGCTGAGTCTTCCGGTACGTGTTCGCCATTCCAGGACCATTCGTCCTCATTGACCATCTGTTCTGAGTTCAATGTACCCATTGCCGCTTACGAAGACTGTCGCGACGAAATTGTGCGCAGAAAATAGTAAATTTAAATTCATTGGATATACATTACTGTGTTTTCTGATCTGTAACTAATTCAATTTACTTTCACAATATTTTGAACGAGACTACCAGAACCGTATTTTAAATTTTACAAAAAAAAACTACCTTAAAACTAGTCACTGGATCAGTGTTGACCAAGTGGTAATGACCCTGACTTAAGAGTTATATATAGGTCACGGGTACATACTCAGCCAAGAGCATTCGTTTGTACAAGTTATTTTATCAGCACTGCCCTCGAAACGATAAGGGAAAAAATTGTGAGGAAACTGGCATGTCCTAGAACCAAAAATTCAAAGACTTGTGACTTTCAGTAATTCGCAGTGGGCCCACGCAGTGGATTAAGGTCCATTCCCTCTCTTAGATAGGAGGCCTGAGTCCCAACCGTGGGAATATTGTAAGGCTGATTATGATAAGTGCATTAATTAGAATTTGACAAACGGATATGACGTAACAAACTTGGATTTGATAGATGGATTGTGTGAGAAGTGATATGAAAGAAAACGGAGTTAGTGATAGCGTGACGAGTGACAGGACAGAATGGAAGAAAAAAACGTGTTGCGCCGACCCCAAACATAACGGGACAAGGGCAGGAAGATGATGATATGTAATAAACTAATTTGTGTATTTATATTTATTTCTTATTTGGAAACTTTAAAAATTGAGAATCAAACTTACACATCTTTTAAAGAATACCCGAGATCCTAATACTGGCCAGCCATGTATTAAAAATCAACGTTAAAATGCACATACGATAATGCTAGCAATATCCACCCAGCTCTTGGCTCAGAAATGCAGCCCAGCATTCTCGTGTAATTGTAAAATTATGATGACGCGATCTTAGTTGGGAGTCTGCGGCACTATCTCGAGAAATACATTTGTTAGTGTCAGCCTAATTCTCCTCTAACTGCGATGTATTAGACAGCTCGGGTTATGTTTCTTGTCTTATTCTTAGATTTTGGGGTCAGAATTTGGGATATATTTTAGACCGAGATCGAGGTAAAAATAATAATATTCCACAACTTTCACACAGTAACATCTAGTTCCAAACTAAGCAGAGCTTGTACTATGAGTACTAGACAACAGATAAACATACTTATACTTATATTTCTAAATACATACATGTTATAGATGAATTACACCCAGACACAGAACAATTCGGTACTCCACACCCAAGTTGGGCGCAGGAAAGGCAATCTCCACGGATGGGGGTTCTCGGACGGCTCCGATCTTCAGTGTCTGTGCGGCTTCTTTCCGCAGACCTTCGATCCTGCATCACGTGCCCTGTTACCTGTTCACATAGGGAACTAATGACAGCATCAGCGGACGGCATTGCCGTGGGCGAATACTGGGCTAGACAAGGAATTTAACTAGTTTTGCTATCGATACGCTAAGAAGAAGAACAAATGATCGTACTCATCACATACACATTTGTCTTGGCTGATAATTGATTGAACCTACGACCTCCGGTATAGCAGTCCGGTCACTAACAACTAGACCAAAAGGCATGGCATGGCTTTGTGGCATTGTAGATTTGTTTGTATATATATCTTAGTGTGAATTATTGAGCGTATCAGACACAAAATACTTATTGAACAGATTCTTGGTATCCCTTATAAAATGCAAATAGTTTAATCCCAAATATGCCAACAAAATGCTTGATTCTGATAAAGTTTAATTGATCAAACTAAATGCCTACTCAGAGTGATGTGGCTTCTTTGATAATCACACTATCACCCTAGTGAACATTCGCGTGACTAGAGGGCTGGGCTTTTCTTCTGTCAATGAATCAGCATTGCCATCCAGCGTGGCATTGCTGCCAGCGTTCTGGGCACGTTTCCTGTTGACCTCAATATGGACGAATTCTTTTATGCCTTATAAGTTCTTTTTCTACCCTTTTGTACATATTATTATTTTCAGTTTGTTTAAATACCTATTAAGTTATAATATTTAATGGTTCAGATGTATATCATCCTAGTTAGTACTATAAAGGTAAAAGTTGGTTTTTGCATCGAAATAAATTAATTTAGCTCACGAGTAGATACACCTAGGTATATTTTCTGTTAGGGATAATTTCCTGCATTCACACAGATGGAGCCTCTGGTAGAAGTTAGTATCTAATAAATGGATCAGAGAAACATCATCAAGATGATGCTAATATATAATCGATGTAATATTGATTTATTTAAATGTCGTGGAAGACTTACAGCTAAAAAACAGATAAGTAACAAATAAGTTAGACTGATAGCCAATAATAAGTCCTAACTTATAAAGTACAGAGTAATAAATTCAATGGGCACTAGGTTTAGAGATAAGAATAAACAGATGCTAAATAACTAATACACTACAGAATCAATAACATTTTGCTCACATTGTATATCAATCTTAAAGTTAAAAGAGACTAAATGAAGAAGTGTCGGCTTAAATACCTCCTAGCCGAGAACACACTAGTTGGAAATATGATGCGAAAGAGTTAGAAATGTGTTATGAAAAAGTTTTGAGTATAAATGTAAATGGCTACAATAGGTGGGGAAGATAAAAGAAACGGCCGATGGATTATACATATTATTATACAGATAGCAATATTGAGGCTTCAAATCTTTATTATCATTTCATCCGAAAGACAGTCATTGCTGCCTAGCAATGACTGTGACAAGGACCAGCATCACCACAATAACCAGTTCTGTGTGTCTGATACCTACCGGACTCCCGATCCGGTCTAAAACATCTTTCGATACGCGATCACAGAGAAGCATGGACTAGATCTTACCAGAAACTGCAGAGTCAATATTCTTTGTTCAAGCGTTCGAATATTTTAAATTTGCTACAGTAAGCGTCACATTATTTAAAGGTGCTAAAATCTGTCCCTCAAGAACGGCATTCTTGTAACAAATTCTATACAAATCGAAGTTAAATCCGGTTACAATTGGATGCTTCGTAATGTTCCCTTTTCGCTCGTTTCCACAAAGATGCAAAGTTTTGTCGCTTCCGAACGTTTCCGAAAGAATGGACTTTAAATAGGGAAATGGGCGAAGTCTGCGATGGAATCGGTTTAAAGCTGTCGAGGGAATGATGTATTTCTACCGAAAAATAAAAATCGTTTATAGGATTACTGGCCGGTTGCTTTGATTTGAAAACGAAAAAAAAACAAGTTCTTTTTTCAAAAACTGTCATTTTCTAGTAAAATTATCGGTTACCAAGAGTCAAATAGAGGTTCTACAAATGTTTGTTTCTGTGTTGATATGTCCACAAAATAAAGAAAGAAAGAAAGAAAAAACGTTTATTCGTACCTCACACATACAGTAAAATTAAAAAACAGTAGAATACATTGGGAGTAAAATAAAAAATAAAAAAATAATAAAATATAAAATAAAAATTATTGTCTGATCTGTGCAAGGTCAAAAAGGCGCCTAACTCAGCATATGCTGCGATATTTAAAACGATAAATAACGCAGCGCTGGTATTCTGTTAGGGCCCGAAAATAAAACATACTAGCTTCTGCCCGCGGCTTCGTTCGCGCTGCATCCCTTTAGGGAGTCAATTTTTAAATATCCTTTCTTAATGCTCGCCTGCCTCATAAAAGGAAGCCTTGTGCAAAATTCCATTCTCCTAATCCCAGTAATTTCGGCTGTGCGTTGATATGTCAGTCGGTCAGTTTTCCCTTTTATATATATAGATAATGTATTAGCTGCTACTAGTGTCTTCACCTGCGTTATAGTGGAAAATTATTCCTGGGAACAAAAAGTATCCTATATGTGCTATTCCAGGACATGGTTGGTCCCTGTTCCAAGTTTCATCGAAATCTATTCAGCCGTTCGAACGTGAAGATAAAACAAACTTACTCAGAGACACATGCACATATACTCACAAACTTTCTTTTTGTTTATACATTTAGGGAAGGGTCACTTCGACTTCTATAATTAAGAGGGTCCTTTTCCACTCGTCTATCGTCAATATCGAGCATGGTCTAGAAGCTTCTTGCTTCATCTAACGCAATCCAACGCCATGTTTGATGAAGATGCAATGCAAAAAAAGAGAGGGCCTGAAAACTCTATTGGCATTCGGTAATTCCATGATTTACTCGAATATTTCACAAAACTTGTTCCAGCAAATACGGGTTTAAACACTTAAAAGTAACAAAAAAAGGTCATCATTTAGAGTCTTGATTAAATTTGCAAGGCTTCTATTGTTATACTTTTTTTAATTTTTGAGTAAATTATGAAGAGTCAAAGTTCTTAGAAAATAGCTGATTTTCAGAGGTCTTTACTGGATTAGTTTTACACAAATTTATAAATTGATTTCATTAGAAGCCTAGATAATATCTACAAGATATTATGTTTTCAAAATATCTAATGAAAAATGTGTAATAACGTCATAATCGCGTAAGAGCGCTTGTATGAAAAACAGTGAAAATGTATGTCGAGTTGCATCCTCTTAAGCGACACTAATGGGAGAAGACACTGACTTCTATAATACAGGTTTCTACTTAGCTCAGAAGTCAGGCCTTCAAATTTCACAGTGTAAAATAATTGTTTTTTTTCAATAAACTATTTGATTTGATTTGAACTTTCGCCTCTATAATGTTAGTGATGTATGTGTGTGCGTACGCTTGTTACTCCTTCATACTCAAAAGACTGAACGAATTTGATGAAATTTGGTGCACGGATGAACCATGTCTTGGAATAGCACATAGGTTATCCTGGGAGCAGTTATTTTCCCTTCAGATCATTTTCTACTATCAGGCAGGCGAAGCCGCTGTCAGCAGCTAGTAAATGATAATGGGGATACCCGTAGGAGGAAGTCTGGAAGGGAAGTTCGGTGACTAAAAGTGGTGTGGAAATCGACTGTCATAGTATAGGCTAGGGATGGTGAACCTATGGCACGCATGCCAGTTGTTGGCATGTGGCAAAAATAACTTGGGCACCCTAGTGAAAGAAGTAAAACATGTAGGTGATTTGAAACACTAGTAATCACACCAATTTTCTCTTTTATACATATAATTGAATAAACAAACTAATATAAACATTACGATATACAAATTTTGAGCTGCTAATTAAAAGTTAACAGAATTTAGTTTAAATATATGTTCATTAAATCACTAAGCCAAGATTCTTTGGCGGCACGCAATGACTTCATTTTTATTTTTTTATTTTTAGTGGCACCTTCTCATATAAAGGTTCGCCATCTCTGGTATAGGTACATGATGTGGAGGTAGATAATGGAGATGTCGAGAGGAGAGTTTTGAGTTTGAAAATGTAAGGAAGTAAAATACTAATGTTTGAAGATGATATTACTAGACGTAGATGGCAAATAGAGAAGAATGGATACACCAATCGCAAACGAATTGGAATATGGACAAGTCGGTAGCTTTTAAACCGATTCAGGTACATTCGTATGAGATAGTGGAAAGCGTGAGGAAAATATAATGATACCCCACCACCATAAGCGCGTGTTTGCACAAGGTGAGCAATGACTAGTTACCCGTGCTTGTCATCCACGCACGCCTCAAAGAGTCACCGCCGTCCTAGAACGTAAAAGATAACTGAAGGAACAAGGATGGGTTTTAGTCAGAAAAAAAAACTGGGCAAATACGAGCCGGATTCGCGCACTAAGGGGTCCGTACAAACTTACCTATGACAACACTTCAATTCCCGAATTGAGGCGTATTTCTGAATTAATATGAGTTAAGCACGTATCAAACCTTACTTTAACGCCTTTGGTTAGGTTCTCGAGCTAAAATAGAGTTTGAGAAATGCTCAGTTACAAAATGCTTAAATCAGAAATCGGGGGTAAAGAATAGAATAGAATAGAATAGAATAGAATAGAATAGAATAGAATAGAATAGAATAGAATAGAATAGAATAGAATAGAATAGAATAGAATAGAATAGAATAGAATAGAATAGAATAGAATAGAATAGAATAGAATAGAATAGAATAGAATAGAATAGAATAGAATAGAATAGAATAGAATAGAATAGAATAATAATAATAATAATAGAATTTTTATTTTGCAAATATGGGTAATACAAATCAGTGAAAGTCTTTAAATTCTCCACTCTCTCTTAGTAGTAAAGACCCACAAGCTCTAATTTCACGAGAACGATCAATAAATTAAATTAACCGTTCATTATTTCAGCTGTAATTATACACAGGTATATTAAGTACCTTTCAGTACTAACAGCGATCCAGGTGAAGCCACTGTAATTTCATTGTGCTGTGTGGTAATACCTAGTAATCTGCGAAGCTGGAATAATGTGAGAGTAGGTGCGCCATGTTTTAGGTGGGTTTTGTAATATTTATTTTGTGAATAAATTATTTTATTACTATAGGAGTTTTTTTTTTGGTAAACTGTCGACGGCGAGTAATATTTCAAAACCGTGGAGGGCAACAGGGCCGATGGGGCCATGGGTTCGAAACCCGGGGCCCTGGAACGCAAGGCAAAGAAGGGATTTAGAATAGGTGTGGTTTTAGTCAGTAAAAGTCTGACATCCACTTTCGCTCCAACCTAGAGTGGGTGAAGTTATTGGATGATTTCTCATTTAAAAAAAAATTGCGTCCCTGTAAAAAATGTTCTACAATGTAGCACAAGTCCTTCCTTATACTAAAACTATTTAAAGGATCTATGTACAAAATTTCATAACTGTATCATGAAAAATCACAAAGTTATGCGCATAATGCCCGCCATGGCCTACCGTGACCTGTGTTGTTCTTAGTGTCGGTGGTGTCCCACTGGTGACCTTTTTTAAATATTTTTGGGAAAAAATATAACATGGTGTAAAAATATTGGAATCGATTATTTACTGATTCTGAACAAACTATATTCAGGTTTCGCATAAACTATAAATAATGTTGTATAAAGACAATAAGAAAGTGTTGTTGAAAAAATTCATAGCAGGGAAAATTTATTATTTACTAGCTGACCCGGCGAACTTCGTACCGCCTAATAGTAAGGATAACGCCATCTACTGGCATTACCAGAAAAGCATAATTCATTTTATAATGACATTTTAATTAGAGATGGCGTTGTATTCAGATTTTTCGTGATTTTTTTCAATTTTTCTCACCGTTTAAACCTTTCCTGGACTATCACGAATATTTCAAGACCAAAATTAGCTAAATCGGTCCAGCCGTTCTCGAGTTTTAGCGAGACTAATGAACAGCTATTAATTTTTATATATATAGATTTATTGAGCACTGCCACATCCACATCTACACTAATAAAATTACAAATAGGTTTGTGTTTTTTTGTTTGTAGAACTATGCCACTCACACGCTAAGATTAGAAAGGGTCCAAAAAAGATTTCTGTGACACTTAGCATACTCTTCTGGGACAGCTAAAAAGAAGCAATCGTACAGAGATAGACTCTCGCATTTTAATATGATATCACTACAGAAGAGGAGAGATTTACTGGATTTATTGTTTATATTTAAAATCTTGAGGTGTAAAATTGATTGTCCCCAATTGTTGAGCTGCATCCAATTTCGTGTGCCAACGAAAAGCCCACGAACTCCTATAACCCCCTTGCGTCCTCCTCTCCGTAGAACCGTTATTGGTGCTAATTCTCCCATCCCGCGTCTATGCAAATTATTAAACAACTACAGTGATCTTATCGATGTACACTCTGATTCACTTGGTAGGTTTAAAAGTATTGTGTATAAAACAATTAAGAAAGAATGCGATGGTCAGGCTGGCTTGTTAACTTAGTTTTTAGTTCAAATAATTTAGTTTTTTAGTTATAAGCGGTAATTATTGTGTTTGGTGAGTAAGTTACTTTTAAGTAGGCAACTAACAGTAAAGTTACGCATGTTGTGCTTACCTGTAAGGAATTGCTGCACTAATCTATAAGTTTATTCCGTGTATTTCACATCTTTGTATGTGTGTAGTCAATTGTTGGTGAGCCAAATAAATAAAATAAAATAAATAAAATAGAAGGTAATGAAAGTACTGGTCCGATTGCTAAAATTTTTTCACCAATGGAAAACTACCTTATTCCTGAGTGATAAAGGTTTTATGAACGCGTTCAAAACCGCGGGCAAAAGCTAGTAATATATATTTGACATTAAAAAAAATCTATACAAGTGATCTGAAGGAAAAAAACCCAGAGTCCTAGAATGCAAGGCAAAGGAGGAACATAGGTGTGGTTTTAGTCAGCAAAATTCGGACACGCCCTCCCGCTCCACCCAGAATGGAAGAAGCCATCAAATGATTTCCCACCTAAAAAAAAAAAATCTCTACGTTTTCACTTTTAACACCCCACTTTCATTTAATATCAGAATCACAAAGCAGACCCCAGGAATATTTACGATCACTTCAGCGGGCCCAGTTTAAAGCCGGGATCTAAGTTATTACCTAGCATATTATGTGAACTGTGCTATTAATTTATGCGCTCAAACGGTACTTGGAAACTAGGTAGGGTCGCCATGTCTTAAATATTGAAGGGACATTTGAAGGGCCGTTTTAAGTATGATCATTAACTTAGAGTTATGTAATGAAAACCTTTTGTTATATTACACACTAAATTCATTTCATATAGCATGGGTAGGATTAACGACGGCCTTAGGATGGGTTTAGGATGGCCCCGACTTACGAGTTGTTAGTCGCGGGTTCAAACCCAGCCAGGCACATTACTTAGTGTAATTGATTTCATCACCACTGCTCTCAAAACAGTGAAGGAAAAATATCGTGAGGAAATTGGCATGTCCTTGAACCAATAATTCGAAGACATATGACATTCACCAACCCGCACTGGGCCCGCGTGGTGGATAACGGCCCATTCCCTCTCCTAGACAGGAGGCCTGAGTCCCAGCAGTGGGAACATTAAAAAGGCTGATTATGGTATTATGCTATGGGTAGGATTACAGCAGCTGAAAAGGATAGCTATATTGTATGAATCCGACAGCTGTCACCCGCGCCATCCTATAGCTATATTGTAGTGTAACTGCTACCAGAGAGAAGAGGGTACCAGAGCAGTGGTGACCTAGCGTTAACGGCCCCGACTTACAAATGGTTGCCTGGCGGGTTCAAACCCAGCCAGGCGAATTACTTTGTGTAATTTATTTCATCACCACTGCTCTCAAAATGGTAAAGAAAAATATTGTGAGGAAACCGGCATGTCCTTGAACCAAAATTTTAAAAAAATGTGACGTCCTCCAACCCGCACTGGGCCCGTAAGGTGAGAGACGAGTCCTGAGTGTGACTCAAGCCTCGTCTCTAGTCGCAGTGGGAATATTATAAGGCTAAATAATTTTTGTTTTTAATAAAACTTATTTAATTTGTACTATTATTTTTTATAATATGATAGGCTCGCATTTGACTACTATGGATGGAGCATGCGTGCCTAGAAGTAACATATTCTCTCTTGATTTAAAGACTCTCAGGCTGTAGCTGACCGGACACAAAGACTCCGGCAGCGAATTCCACTCCTTCGTTGTGTACTGTGGGGGGTGGAGACACAATGAAAGGCTTATTGTTATTATTTGAATTACTATTATATTGTTCTTTAAGCACTTTCAATATACATATTTTCTACACAAAAAATGTTCCGACATTAGTCTTGACGTCTTCCTATTCTATTTATTGACATCAATCATAACTAAACTTTTCATAGCATAAACCTTAAAGGCAAGTTAGCAAGTTAATAATAAGTGCGACCTACTTAGTCGTCACAGTACACAATGAATGTGTTTCCAAAAAGTTTTATGCCCCATACCTATGGCTGGTAAGGGGTGGTGAGTCGAACCCACCCGCGCGCGAGTGAGTTATACTTACGTATACGTATAATGCTATGGATACGTAAAATGTAAGTCTTTTTGGCACAATTTATTATAAAAAAAAAGCTTTTTAATTCATGCAATAATAAGTAATTGTACAATTATTGAATTTTCAAATTCTGCTCGAAATAAGTTAAAAATATAGTGATGATATAATTAATAGAATCTCTACTTTAGGTGCTATTATAAATTTTGGCAAACATTACTTAAATTATCATAGTTAATTACATCACCAATTCGTACAAAATGTCAAACAGTTAAAAGTATATAACATGAAAAATTAATTAATAATATAAAATTGATAAATAATAAAAAATTTATTGATTTTGCATTAAAATAAACAACATTATATGATTGATTATTGAGTTAAAAATAAATAGCATAAAAAATGTATTAAGTAATCTATTATGTAAAAAAATAAAAATAAATTAGCATGCATGAATCTCTCACTTGGTGTGAGTGGCCTCCTCCAGAGATGACCAGTGGTCTCGGTCTGTGGCTTTTGACATCCAGTTTTTTCCTGCGACTCGTGTGATGTCATCCATCTCTCTATTGGTCTTCCTCGTTTCCTAATGCCTGTAGGGCCAGACCATGACGTCATGCGGACAGTCCAGCGGTCGTCACTCATTCTCGCTACGTGGCCTGCCCATCTCCATTTGGCACAATTTATTATGCATCCATAAATAAATTAGGTACCCCAATTTATTGGTACTAAACTAAAATAGCTAATGAATGTAATTATTAAAGCAAATATACCGGACAACTATTTGCAGCAATTTGCGTTGAACTAATTGAATTGAGATAAATACACAATCGGTAATTACATTTGTTTGATTCCTTGTTTATTTCACTCCGTTGTACTGAATTCAGGCACGCGCACAATTATGTGGATCTAATTATACATACTGTAATAATGTGAATTATGTAATTAGTCCGTTCACGCTGTTTAATTTTACCTAATTACACATCTATAATGATATTGTATCTAAATGCGAAAGTAATTCTGTCTGTTGTGTAACCTTTCAGTGTGTTAACGGATTTTTATAAAACTTGGTACACGGGTAGATTATGTCCTTAATTAGGACACGGTAGTACTAAGTCAATGCCATAACTCAGCACTGACTATTTTTATTTTTTTCACAAGGCACTTAGAAAATCGGTACCATAGTCCATCAAAATTTGTGAGCCTTTGCCATAGTGATTCAAATGTTAAAAAAGAGAAATGAGTGCAAAAAGAAAGAAGAAGAGAAACAGAAACATCATGTCAGCTGAAAGACGTCCACTGTTGTACGTAGGCTTCTCCCAAGTGACGCTACAACGAACAGTCCTGTGTGTCTCGCATCCATTGTATTCGTCGTCGGTCCACCTTTTGGGAGGCTTTTCAATGCTGCGTCTTGGGGTACGCGGTCGCCACTCCAGAACCTTTCGGCCCCATCGACCACCCATTTTACTATCAATGTGCCCTACCCACTGCCACTTAAGTTTGGCGATTTGCCGAGCTACGTTGGTGACCTTGGTTCTCCTGCGAATATCTTTACTCTCGATACTATCACACTCCAAACAAGCAAGGAAACTCCGAGCATAGCTTTTTCCATTGGCCTTTGGGTGACCCCTCGAGCGCCGATTGTACATACGTCTGTACAACTTGAATGACCTTGAAAAACTATTAGAATATTTTTATTTTATTTTTTTTGTTTTTCCCAGAAAAATCCAAAAAATTTTTTTTTTTGTTTTTTGTTGATTTACGTAAAAACGCGCAATGACGTAATAATAATACCCCCGGGACGCCCGAGGGGTTAAGCTTTCTGGTAAGGCCCATTTTAAGTGACCGCGTTTCAGTGCCTGATACTGTGGTTCACCACGCAGCTTCCCGAACGCTGCCCAGCCGTGTCGGATTCGACGATTGACCTAAAGTTTTAATAGGATTATTAATTTGTAATGTCAGAATATATATTAAAGTCAGCAATTAAGTATTACGCACCGTAGATATATGTCGTCTGAAATGATAATGATGATAGATTAAATTAAGGGGATGCAACTCGACATATATTTTCACTGTTCTTCATACAACCGCTCTTACGCGATTATGACGTTATTACACATTTTTCATTAGATATTTTGGAACCACAGTATCTTGTGAATATTATCTAGGCTTCTATTCAAATCAATTTATAAATTTGTGTAAAACTAATTCAGTAAAGTCCTCTGAAAATCTGCTGTTTTGCATGAACTTTGACACTTTATAATTTACTCAAATTTAAAAAATTATAACAATAGAAGCCTTGCAAATTTAATAACGATACTAAATGACAACAAATAAAAAAAATAAAAAACTTATTTCCAGGAACAAATTTTGTAAAAGTTTCGAGTAAATCACGGAATTACCGAATGCTGACTGAGTTTTCAGGCGTTATCTCTCTTTTTTCGCGTTGTCTTTTCGACAAACATCGCGTTGGGTTGCGTTAGATGTACTTCATCTTTAAACCATGCTCGGTGTTGACGATAGGCGAGTGAAAAAGGACCCTCTTAAATGGAAAGTTTGATTCTTGTGTGACAAGCATTTTAAAAATCACTTAACTGAATCAAATTAACATTAAAACTGTCTGGTTGAATTCCAACTCCAGTCAAAAGAGAATCATTTACTTTAATTACCACGTAGAGGGCACAGACACAATCAGTGTACTCGCCACTTTCAACCATATTGTTATACAGATAAAATCGAAAATTCTCGACCAGAAAACATCGTGACCAATCAGAATTCAGTATTAACAAGTGCTGAATACAAAGTAGTGGGAACATTCGGGTTTTGTTTTGAATATGTTGTTGGTTTCAGATTAAGGCTTTGATGAGGTCGTAATCGAGATGTGGGAATTGATTGCTGTTGATATTTAGCGATTGGCTTTGGTGAGGGGGTCGAATATTTTCCCGGCTAATGGTGTTAACTGAATTCATTTAATTGTTTGCTTGTTTGTGTTTTTTATTTTGTATTAAATGACTAATAACCAGGGCCTGGAATTAGGTAGAGTTATTTATGTACTTGCATCGAAATGTTGATATTAATATGGATCTTCCAACAATATTACAAATAAATAATAATAAAAGAAAAAAGACATCCCACGCTCTTGGGCGGAGCAAGAGGGTGTGTCAGACTTTTACTGACTAAAAACCCACTTCTGTTCCTTCGTTGCCTTTCATAACAAGGCCGCATTTTCCTTTCAGAAGCAAACTCTTGGCCCCAGTAGGGTTCGATCTTCCTGGGCCCCTCCGGTTTGCTGACATCTCCTTAAGGTGCGCGTGGAATAGTACGCGCCGTCGATGACTTAGGCTCGGTCCGGACGGTTATCGGACAGTCGGACAGCGAGCTACCCATTGCTCGCCGTCCGCAAGCCCACGCCTGCGGTGGCCGGAAATCGGGATCGAAATCCAGGCGGCTAGGGCGTGAAACCGCGCCCTCGCGCGTGCACGTGCGGCCTCTTCTTTTGCTAGCATTACTGCTTCGCAGAAGGAGGCAACCGCCAGTAACTCCTCCTCGCTTCGGACCGTGGCCTGTACCAAGAGATCGTTGCCGCCAATCGCCCCCGCAAGGACACGGCGATGCTCTGCCCAAGTGGGGCACACCTCTACTGTATGCTCCACCTCCGGGCGGTAAACACAGTGGTTGCACCCGGGCGTCACTTTCGTACAAATCCGGTGCAGGAACTTCCCGAACTGATCATGTCCGGTGAAAACATGCCGAAGGTGAGGACGCCATGAGGTCTTTTCAGCCATGCCTCAAAAAGGGGACTTACAGCCATAATTATGGCGTGCCCAAACCTAATGGTAGTGACGTCACATAGTAGTTTGTGCATTCTTTTCTTGTTATTGTTCGTGGCATGAAGGCCACTAGATTTAAAAGGTTCCTTACTTACTTAACCCATCAATTCCCAGTATCACTTGTAGGTGACAGAAGTTTTTTTTAGTTTGTTTTTTCTATCACACGGAATTTTCATTTTGAATTCAATCACTATTATAGCAAAGCTAATTAGTAGCACTTTTTTATATATTGTTCTGATATCACAAATCAAACTTCATTGGTTTATTTTTTTTCATAGTTTTTCACGTGCGGATCAGTGTGAGTCTGTGTGATTTCCTGCGATATAAGCTATCCATCTATCTATGTATATATAAATGAATAGCTGTTCGTTAGTCTCGCTAAAACTCAGCAACGGCTGGACCAGGTTGGACCAATTTGGCTAATTTTGGTCTTGAAATATTCGTGATATGGTTTAAACGGCGAGAAAATATTTAAACATCACGTAAAAAAAAACTGAATACAACGCCATCTCTAATTAAAATGTCATTTTAAAATGAATTATGCTGGTCCTGGTAATGCCAGTAGATGGCGTTACATATACGACGTTCACCGGGTTAGCTAGTGTGAAATAGAATGTCCCAAACCTAAGTAAAAAAAAAATATAGTTTTGTTTTCTATTACATTTTTAAAATGAATATTTAAGGCTTTGTAAAAATGTATTTTACAACAAAAATAAGAAATGGCACCTTTGCTAAAACTATGTCTGTCTGGGCAATATAATATCTTTGTTGTATGTTATAAATTCATTCCAAGTTGTTGAATAAAATTGTGGTTTATCGCTATGTGTTGATGTGATTTGTTATTTTGGAAATTATTTACGCATTACATGTTGGACAGGAAGTACCCAGGTGTCATTGTCATTCCCATATATTTGATTGGTTTTCTCCGTAGAATAATTTTACAGAGAAAGTAGGCACTCAAAAAATCAAACCCTTGAAGTGTCATATTTATATAAATTTCCTGGGAAGTAGGACAGGTCACTTTGTTTAACAAAAAACCGTTTGTATTTCAAACGGACGCATTCCATAATGGAAGTCCAGTCATAATTTATATAATTCGCCATCTGTTTACATCTGTCGCTTGTTTTATACGAACGCTGTACGTCCCTAACTTTATTATGAAAACAGAAGAATAGTACTAATGAGGATACGTATTTTAAATGGCTGTCTGAACAAAGCCTTCATTTAAAATTGTGATGAAGTTGTGTACCGGTTTTAATAAAAAATATTTTGTTTAAAAATGTCTAATCGTCGTCTTAATTTTTTTTTAAGCCATGTTTCTGTCAAGCGTGTTTTTTGGTTTTCATTTCTATTTATAATAAAAAAAATATGAATAATGACATACTAAGCAGAAATATAATAATACTCGCTATTGCCAGTGGTCTGCGTGAAAGTAGAAATTTTTCCGAAGCAAACCTACTTATTACAGGACATAGTCTACTTGTATGCCGAATTTCAACCAAAGCCTTTCTGCCGTTCACGTACACTAAACCGATGCACACGTGTAACACGCCTGATTTTTATGTAGAACGACGTCGCGTGGCGTGGATCTACAAGTTTTGTTTCCATATAAAATATATGGAGACCGACGCGCCCAGATCAGCGTGCGTGGCAGACGTGTGCGCATCATAGTTCTAGCTTTACTATACATACCCACAAACTTTCACAGTTATTATATTAGTGTTATTTTTTTTATTAAAATGAATTGTGTCGACAATATTATCTAGTTATTTTGTGTGCCTAAAACTATCTGGCTTTAAGATATGAAAATATTTTACAAATTAAAGGATTTTGCTGATCGCACACATTCTTTCTGTATGATCGTTTACCAATATTTCCTATCAAATACAACCTAAAAAATGATCCTCGCTGCTTGTCCCGGGAGGACAATCCACACGAGTTTTTGTTTGCGCCAATAACGCAGTCAGTCAGTCAACTGTCATTTGGCAAAAATATTTTATTCTCGTAGTTTTTCTTGTGATAGTCGTGCGAGTGAGTAGATGTTATAGCCGTTTTTTAGGTGGAAATCATCGAATAACTTCTTATGCTCAGAGGCTCACAAGCTTTTGACGCGATCCATTTAACGTCTTTAGGTCGTTAAATGGATCGCGTCAACAGCTTGTTAAAGGGATGAAGCTATATAGGTTACTAGCTTCTGCCAGCGGCTTCGCCTGCGTGATAATAGGTTTCTTCATACAAACTTTGGACCCCCGTTTCATCCCCTTAGGGTGTGAATTTTGGAAAATCCTCTCTTAGTGCTCGCCTACGTCATAAAAGGAAACCTTGTGCAAAATTTCACGCTCCTACTCCCAATAGTTTTGGCTGTGCGTTGATATGTCAGTCAGTCAGTTTCTCCTTTTATATATATAGATATAACTTCATCCCTCTTTCTCCCCTGGCCTTTATCGAATGATGAGCTACCTATCACTTGCGTTTCAAATGTTTATAACTTATATTTTAGTCAAAGATTAAAAAATATTTTTTATTATTTATTATTCAGCTGTCCAGACAGACATAATTTTGCCATAGCTATGAATATTCTGTCAAACGCATGAATTGTGCGTTGTTGAGCAATTTTCTTAATTTTTGTTCCCGTTAGAAACTTCAACGAAACCTTAAAAGTTATGATCTGCACTAGGGAAATAGGTATTTATCTATATGTCGGTGAAGTACGGAAGCTTGAGAACGAATGAACGAGCCAAGTGAAAAGTGACACATGTCACTTTGACAGAATCCGCGCTGACGTTTGCACGAACCGAGCAGATAAAAGTGCCGACCGCAGAGGTCCGGGGCTCTTTCCTCTGTCGGCAGCCGTACGAACAACGTCAAGTCTCGGAGACTATCTCACAGCTTGTTTTGTGAAGTGAATACCTAAAGATTGCATCATAATAAATCAGTTGTGTGATCTGGAATAGTTTGTTTATTGCTCGATACTCAGCCGTCGCCCACAGAACAGAGTCATCATCCTCAGACGACATATATATATATGTATAAGGATAGGTTCCCTAGGTACCCCACAATGTCTGTATGTCGGTATGAACGCGATAAACTCATAAACTACTGAACAAGCTTTCATGCAATGTTCACCAATAAACTGAGTGATTTATGAGGAAGATTTGAGTGTATAATGTACGCATATTATAGTGGAGAAAAGTCAAGAACTTTTGTTACACTCGTGTGAAGCTGGGGTACGTCGCTAGTAAATAATTTTATAGCTAGAAAATAAACAGTAAGCTTTACGGGTTAGAGTAACATGTTACATAGTATCAAACACTCTATGTTATAGGGATCGTTCGTTACTATACGTTTGAAAAGCGCAATCTCGCTCTAACAAAATACGTGTTTTTTTTTTTTTTATTGATATAAACTAGTACTTGACTACAATCACATCTGATGGTAAGCAGTGATGCAATCGTTGATGATGAATCGCACTAGTTTATTATGAGCCTATTCGCTCTAGACTTAAAGACACCTAAGTTATAATCAGAAGAGAAGACTGCACCAGGCAAATTGTTCCATTCCTTTGATGTACGCGGTACAAACGACGAGGCTTAACGCTCGAATCTTTGAGACTTCTCATTCCAAACAGTAGGCTATGGTCATGACCGAGGGAGAGACTGCTTAAAGTCCCGGTAATCAGAAGGTTGCGTGTTCACATCACGTCGGGGTTACCAGTTTGGAGGTATGCGGAACAGAGAGTAAAGTCCCGCAAACCTCCGTTGAAAATGGAGCATCCTCTGGCCAGACGGGTGTTATGTTTGGTGGGCAGCTGCCCGGTAGATGATTTCGGGCTGTTTCTAAATGTTCAAATCGCGCGGAGAACTTTAATTGCGCGTTGCAGGATTAGTTCTTATGTGACGTCATAGATGTCGTTATTCGCACAATTCATTTAAAGTTCGCACCCGTGACTCGGGCATTAGAAATCCTTAATAGCGTCTCTCTGCGATTGGATATCTTTTCTCGCTCACTGGCCTAATTCCAGAGTGTGTTCCTCTGTATAAATTGCGCGAGTTCTCGAAGACGTTTTTTGAGAATGACCGATTATGTATGTTCTTAGTACTTATATGAATATTATCAGTTTGTGAGTGGCGTCTCTGAGTCCGATCATAGTGTTTATTGGTAACAAAAATAATCAATATTATAATCCAGGAAAAAATTGGCACAGTAATCGCAGAAGTTGCAGATACTTGTTCCCAAACTAAGCTGTCGCTTGTATTTTGGGACATAGTGTTGAGCCGTGGCTATTGTTACAATTTGGTTTCTGTCACATTATGTGACTACATTTATTAACTCGAAAACTGAAAAAAAAAGAAAAAAAATAGATAAACAAATAAATAAGTAAATAAATAACATCCTATTTAACCCCGAACGAATTTATCATCCAATCCTGTCCTCGCTCTCATCACCCATTTAACCAATCAACCAACACGCGACTTGCATCCCTGATTGTCACCACATGCTGCCAAACCACATAAACATTCCAAAAATAACATTTTCACTTGGTTAGCATAATAACACTAATATTTGGGTTGCCAATGTCCCGTGAATGTCCCTTGTTGGCCACAACACATGTCCCGGCCGCAGGAAAATGGTAACGCGGATAAAAATCATCCCGCAATGCAGGCTGGAAGTGATGCCCGACCACAGAGTAGTAACAGAAGATTCAATGTTGTTGGAAAAGCTTGGACGTATATTTATATTATAGTCAATTTTCTTTAGTACAAATTAATTATTCTGAATTGTGATTTTTTATCTACTTTTTAAATTTACAATTTAAATTGATATTTAATATTTATAATTTCAATTAGCATTTTATTTCTATTTTTTTTTATTTGTAATTGACATTTCGTATTTCAATGTTTTTATTAAAAAAAACTATTTTTTGAATTTATTTTTTTAATCTAATTAGTATGTCTGTGTCATTTAAGCAATAAATATTTAAAAAGAAAACTTGGCAATTGTGAGTCGGACTCACGCACTAAGGGTTCCGTACAGACTTACCTATGTAAATAGCTCAATTCCCAAATGGAGTCTCGAAGACTTTTCCAAATGACAAAAAAGTTGTTTTTTATGACGTAACAACAAATTTACTTTTTTTAGATTTATTTCTATACTTGTGTTATAAAACCTTGTTTTATGCTAAATTTCAGGATTCTGAGTCAACTGGAAGAACCCCATGAATTTTGATTCCCTTGAGAGTGTCGAAATATACGTTTTTTGTGACATAAACGGCTAATCATTTTTTTATCCTTAATTTAAAAGTTTGATTTTTGTACAACTTCAAGAGACTGTAGACTTATGTATATGATTTTAATTCCAACTCGATACCTCTACGCGTTTCCAAGATAAAGGGTCTTGACAGACATACAGGCAGACGAACAACAAAGTGATCCTATAAGGGTTCCGTTTTTTCCTTTGAGGTACAGAACCCTAAAAACAATTATAGACCCTGTTGGGCACACTAAAAATTAAGGATCCTATTGAGCACAGTAAAAATTAGGAACCCCGTCGGGCACAACAAAAATTCTACTATTACCTAACCTTCTGCATGTTTCTACTCTAGGGTCTTGTCAGCGGTCCCGACACAGTAACGTTTACGAGCCGGTCCCGCGCCGCCGTTTCGGTTTATAGTCCTCCTTATAAAGCGGTGTTCTGTGGCTTCCGAGGGAATTAACTTGTTTTTATTTACGTTAAGCTTTTTAATGCAGAGGAGTCAGTAGAGAAGGGTTGTTTCGTGAAAGCAATTTATGATTACTTTTGAGTTAACAGGATGCAGTTAAGTACTATAATTTTTACTGATTATCAAGATAACTTTGTGCAAAACTGGTGTCACATATTTATGGCTTATGACATTTTTTTTAACAAGTGACGTCTCACCCTCTGTGTGGGGGTGGGGCGGAATATTTGACTTTTATTAACTAAAAGCTTTCTATTTGCTCTTTTGCGAGAGCTACGGTAACTCCTTCGAAAAACCAACCCTGGCAGTTTTCGGCCCTAAACTGACCGCGTCAATCTTGCTGAAATCTGTTTGAACGCCTCAAAGAACGCGTAGAACATTCACACATGCCTTTGTAGCGACATCTATGGCGTCACATAAGACCTAACCCTGCATTGTACAATTAAAGCTCTACGTGCGATTATAACATATAGAACAGCCTGAAATCATCTATCGGGCAGTTGCCCACTAGATCTAACACCCGTCTGGTCGGAGGATCCTCCTTTTTCAACGGAGGTTGGCGGGACTTTACTCTCTGTTCCGCATACCTACCTCCAAACCTTCGACTCTGTACCGGTGACGTATTCCCGTCCTTCATTTTACAAATTTTTAGTTTATTAGAAACTCGAATACTATGTCGGTGTTTTTGAGACAACAAAGTACATATTAATCTCGCGTAATTCTCCTGGGTGCTTAAAGAATTGTAACTGAAGAAATTTGCTAGAGCATTGTACAGCATCAGTTACTGTGTCGCTGTAGAAGTTTGTTTCCCTAAAGACTTACTGAAGGCAGACGACAATTGCTTCGAGTTATGTTACTGATTACTGAGCAGATTGTACATAACACTTTAAGGTCAAAATTTAAGCACATTTGAAACATATGTTAAAATATATATATATTTATATATATATATTCTTCTTTGGTTTAAAAAAAATTAAGTCATTAAGCTAATTGTCTCTGTATTAAAGAGAAGATAATTAGCTAAATGATTAAATAACAAAACTTTTTATAAATAATCTAAAAAATACTACTACATTTTTATACAAATAGATTTTTTAATACAAAAAAGAGAAACTTTATATTGAAAGTTATTTATTTATTATTTATTTATTTATATACACACAAACACTTAAAAATGAAAAGAATAAAAGCAGATAAAAGAGCACAAAGGTACTGCTTATTGCAAATGAAATTTCTTCCAGCAGACCTGCGAAAGGAGAGTTGGATGAGAGATGTAGACACAGTGTATACACATAAGTTAAAAAATTTAAAATATACTATATTATCTATTTTATTATTATTATTATTTTAGTAAATGTAATCTAGAATCCGTCAAATGTTATTACTGCATTCTAACACCTTGGTAGACTCGCGTTTGACCTCAATCTCATCTGATGGTAAGCGACGATGGAGCTCGCTTACCTAGAAGTAACCTACCTTGAAAGACTTCCTTGACTGTTCAACACCATACTTACGTTACCTATCATCAACAGAAGAGTTCCATTTTCTTCAAACATCATTTAAATAAAATGGCGAAAATAAGTATTTTTTTAAAAAGCAGAATGCATTCATCTTTTACTTTAAACAGCAAAGAGATAAAGAAAGATAATCCTGTGAAGCTAACAGAATGGACATTAATTACTCAACAATGTTTTGGGCATAAAGCCAAGCTGTATGTTATAACTAGTATTTCCAAAACTCACAGTTTTTTCAAATTACTTCACTGTTTTGGTGCCTTGATAAATTCAGACCAACGTCAAAAAAAATATAATTATATTTCTCTGTTAAATTTTGATATTTTTTACGATTTGACTACTGAACCGATTTGTATAAATAGAAATTAATTCGCTGTAGTCGGCTAAAACTGTCATCCTTATAATTGTTTTTTTAGGGTTCTGTACCTCAAAAGGACAAAACGGAACCCTTAGAGGATCACTTTGTTGCCCGTCTGTCTGTCAAGACCCTTAATCTCAGGAGCGCGTGGAGCTACCGAGTTGAAATTAAAAACATATACTCAGGTCTGCGGTCCCTTGAAGCTGTGAAAAAATCAAACTTCTGAGTTAACGAAAACAAAAGATAAGGCCGTTTATGTCGCAAAAAACGTTCGACACTCTCAAGGGAATGAAAACTCATAGGGTACTTCCCGTTGTTGTCCTGAAATTTGGCATGAAGCTGGGTCACATTGCTATTAGACCTAGCTTCATGCCAAATTTCAGGACAACAACTATAGGAAAAAAACTGAAAATGGTGTAGTACGTCACAAAAAGAAAACATTTTTTTGCGATTCGGAAAAATCTTAGTAACTCAATTCGCGAATCGAACTGTTAGAAAGCGATAGATAAGATTATTTTAGACTGCGAGATTGACCAAATAGTTATCGCGGCCCTGCACAGCAAAGGGCACCTGAAGGTACATAGGTAGGTTTTAATCGGTAATAATCTTAGACTCCACCGATAGCGGTAGGTGTCATTGAATAATAACCTATGTAGGTACTGAAAAAATAAGATAATATTCACTTTTAAGGCTGATTGTTCGAGGTTATAGGGATGGGTGGAGAAGATGGTGGTTGTATTTATTTACGTAACATATTAATAAAATGCATCTCTGCATTTATATTTTATTTATTTTTTTAAATTTTGATAGGAAACAGATGCTAGCAAGGATTTCCACATTTTCACTTGACTGCCCCAGATAAAGTTTTACGAGAGTAGGTATGTACCAACATCTATTTCTTTGGCACACTCTGTAGTTTTATCGATGAGTTAGATAAAAGCTATCAACTGCAACAGACTGCTTGAAAAGTGACATGTTTGGAACTTTGTAATCGATTTTTGCGGTCAGAGTTTTTGATACAAGTCCAATTATTAGCAGTGGTGGGGCAGTGGTAGCGAGACTTACGAGTTGTAGGTCGCGAGTTCAAACCCAGCTAGGCGCATTACTTTGTTCATCACCACTGCTCTCAAAACAGTGAAATAAAACATCGTCAGGAAACCAGCTCGTATTGGAACCAAAAAGTCTACGATTACGGGCTATTCCCTCACTTAAAGAGGACGCCTGAGTCCCAGCAGTGGGAACATTAAGTGAACCTTAAAATGTTCCCACAAATTATCATGCTAAAATACAAAGCCATTTTGGTTGCATAGATAAAATCATAGCCATTCTATTTAAAGGTTAAGCAGGTTTACCAAAACCCTTTGAAAATGAACTATGACTTATAATCATTATCTCAACACAGCTTACTAGCATACAATCAAACATGAATCTATTAATATTGATCCAATCCAACCCAATCAGCTAACAGAAACTGGTCTACCAATTTGCTGGTAAATACCTGGGCTATGTGTGGACAATGCATGGGCAAACCGCGGGCTAAACAAAGCAGGATTATACATATTCAGTAGTGTAACTTGCAAACTGCAGCAACATGCGAGCGGTGCGAACAATGTAAATATTATCAGCGAACCGCACTGCGGCAGAAGATAGCTAATAAAATTAATTAACGGCGGAACGGAATAAAGTTTTTGGTTTGAGAAATAGATTTTTGAAAAATGGAAATGGATAGAATAAAATTTATTTTAAAGTAACACGACTTATAATAAAAAAATAAAAATGCCTTTAAATTCATGTGTTACTTAATTTATACTTTTTATACTTATTATATTTATAGCTTTTGCGTGTGAAAGTAAGTTTCTCTACATAATAATAATGTGATTATAGACTTTATTTTACATCGTATTATTTAGATAATTTATATATCCATTCAAACTAATATTGTAGATGCGAAAGCAACTCTGTCTGTTTTTTTTTTTTTTTTTTTTATAACTTTATTGTACACCAAAATAGTAACAAAAACTTACAAACTAACTTAATGTATGGGTACAATGGCGGTCTTATCGCTAACAGCTGTTTATTACCTTTCCACGTCTTAAATCAAGTTTCAAGATTAAGGCACCGATTAAGGCTCATGCATGAGGTTGCGAGTACCAAAATTTTCAATTCACATACACTTTTCTAAGTTTATTTAGGACCTGTCCGCGTGCCTCGGAAAACATGTAAAGCAAGGTCTCGGTTGTTGTTTGTAAAATCTTTGGCAGTGGTTACAGGTAGTCACACGCCTAGGGCCAGGGAGATGACCAGAGATGACTATGATTTTCCGAATTGGTAGACAGAAGTATAGAATTTTAGCATTCTGTAGTAGGTACCAATATATATTTTCAATACTAGGTTAACGCGATAAAAAACACATTTACTTTGACCAAAGATCGCCCCTCATCTACCTACTCAGCAAAAGGTTAAGACTCTTACGTTCCATGGTTAAGAGAGTTGCCTGAGATGTTTCTTAAGAGTTCAAAGGTTCTCATTTTCCTTCGTCGTATTGATGATTTCAAAACTAAATATCTCTTGACCATAATTTAGCCACGTCAACAGCAATTAGCGTTTGGCTCATGAAGGTCTTTCAAATGTTTATACAACGTGTTTTTTTTTGAAAACCCATAACTCTAGGGTATGAATGAGACCATATCAAAAAATCAACTGGCATATAAATTATTTTTCAATTATCTTTCTTTTTGTTTTCATTTTCCATACAAAATAATTCTATAAATTCATGACTTAAGTACGTGAAATCTGACAGCGTAAATGTCTAATATCATTTGTTTATTTGCAAACTACTTTATTTTCATCGATGACTGGCAACGTCACAAAAGTAAAGATTTGTCATAGTTTTTGACCTAAATTAATTATGATTGATTATGTCTTCGAAGCCATGCATTTTTTGGTTACATATTCTAGGACTTTTAGCATTATTTTTCCTTAAAAATATAAACCTTGAGTTATGGTCAGACAGAAATCTGCCTCTTTGCTCTGCAGAGTGCGGGCTAGCTCCAACTCCATCCTGAAAACCATAGCGGGGAGGTACGATTCTCCTCTGTTAGGTGATGTTCACAGATGCATCATGAACAACCACCTTGTTTTAAAATAAATAGATAGATAGTATGTTAATAACATAGACCTAATTTTTTCTTAATTGTTTGCTAACCCATATGGATGTCACTTCTCCGAATTAAAGATTATTTTATTTTATTTTATTTTTATGGGATAACAAAAACAATACATTGTATAATATTATACTAATAATATACGGTTAGTGCCTACGTCTAAAAATCTTCTTTTGTAGGAGTAGGCACTTCTTGGTTTGACAAGGTAGGCAGAAAACGGTATGAAAACACGTTAATTATGCGTGCGTTAACTAAGGAGTGAAATTTTCTTGACATCGATGTGGATGAATTTATTGATGCCCAGTAAATCCTTTTTATTTTGTACACGTTTGTTCATACTTTTATCTTTATTTTTTATATATATATATATATATATATTAAGTTGTTTAATTGTTTGTATAGTTTAGGTAATTAGTTAAACATTTTTTATGGATGTAAATAGGTGATAAAAAATTTAGAAATGTCTCTCACGCCAAGATGCCGATTTTAGTGCAGTCGTGCGGATGTCATGTCCTTTGACGTCAAAGACAATGTCAGACTTCTCTTTAATAATTTGATGTTTTGTATGTAACTTCGTTGTTGATAAAGATGTTTTTTTTCTTCAGATTTGTTTATCAGAGCTAAAAGTATTTAATTTAGCAAATAAAAAATTGCATGTATTCCTTATTGAGTACCTTCGTCTTTTTAGGGTTCCGTACTGCAAAAGGAAAAAGCGGAACCTTTATAGGATCACTTTGTTGTCCGTCCGTCTGTCTGTCTGTCATGACCCTTTATCTCGAGAACGCGTGAAGGTATCGATTTGAAATGAAAACCATATAGGTACTTGGGTCTGCGGTCCCTTGAAGTTGTGAAAAATTCACACATCAAAGTTAACGAAAAAAAAGATACGGCCGTTTATGTCGCAAAAAAACGTGTATTTTGACACTTACGGAAATCTAAATTCATAGAGTACTTCCCGTTAACCTAGAATCCTGAAATTTGGCATGAAGCTAGGTCATATTGCACAAGTACAGGAAAAAATTGGACATTGGACATGGGTAAGTCTCTACGGAACCCTCAAAGCGCGAGTCTGACTCGCACTTGCCCAGTTTTTTTTTAAATTCGGATGTAAAGGAAAGTCCAAAATAAAAAATAAACTTTCTTCATCTGAAATTTATTTAAAGCCAACTTGAAACTTTTTCAACTCAATGAAGCCTAAAAAGTGTCGGCGTAACTTAAAAGATCTAATTCATTCTAGGTCAACTTGAGTATTTCAGTCCAACCAGATGTTACTGAATTTAAGTTTTTATTTTATTATTATTGACGGCTAGCTTCTGCTCGTGGCGTCGCCCGCATCATATTAGAAAATTATCTTAAAGGAACATATTTTTTGACTGACCTGTTGGTCTAGTAGTTAGTGACCCTGACTGCTATGCCGGCGGTCGTGGGTTCGATTCCCACCCAGGACAAATGTTTGTGTGATGAGCACGATCATTTGTTCTGTGTCTGGGTGTAATTTATCTATAATATGTAAGTATGTATTTAGAAATATTTATGTATGTTTATCAGTTGTCTAGTACTCATAACACAAGCTCTGCTTAGCTTGGGACTAGACGGCGTCGTGTGATAGTTGTGGAACACTATTAAAAAAAAAAAACCCGGGACTAAAAGTATCCTATGTGCTACTTCAGGATTTGATCTAACCGTGAGCCAAATTTCCTTACTTTCAAATCTGTTCGGTAGTTTGAACCTGAAGGAAAAGTTGTCTATCTATACTAAGACAAACGATTCTCTTTCAATGGTCTTGTGAAGAGGAGGGATGAAACGCATGTTACTAAAATAGCTATGAGTATACATGTTTATGAATAGGTAGAAAGAGAAATGGAGTCCAAAGAAGAGATGGATGGTTGTGTGAAGAGTGAATTAGTGATAAGGTTAACACGTTAAACGCCACGCTAAAATCCATATTTAGCTCAGAGGGCCGTGGCAGACACCCTGTGGCCGCCAATATGTCGGGTCCAGAGGGCCGCGACGGACACCGTTGTCCACATGGTCTCGATAACTATAAAAGCTTCTAGACGGCCTTTCCTCCTTAAGTATAAGGAGGAAAAAAATAAATGTTTTGGACCGACTTCACGTAACACGAGACAAAGGTAGACATACGAGTATGATGATAAGTTTGAACGTGAAGGAATAACAATTATACACATACATATATACTTCCTCCTTTTCAATATTGATCTGATTTTAAGTTTTCGGGTAACAATGTTTTTTTACACTCCATTGTTATTCCGGGAAACAGCCCGTCTTTAATTTAAACTTTAACAAAACAATTTTACTTTGTATCTCATACAAAGTAAAATTGTTTTGTTAAAGTTTAATGAGTTGTGTAGCTGAAATATCTGAAATCGGTAATGCAAAAAATTTACATCTGTAAAGACTATTCCTTATTATTTTGTTTTTTACCCT
This sequence comes from Mythimna pallens, assembly GCA_961205895.1. Lineage (NCBI taxonomy): Eukaryota > Metazoa > Arthropoda > Insecta > Lepidoptera > Noctuidae > Mythimna > Mythimna pallens. The sequence goes on along the minus strand of OY540847.1, from coordinate 19,438,006 downwards.
CTTGTATTTCTCAAGATGGGAGCCGTCACTATCAACTTCATCATCATCATTATAACAACTTTGAATATTCTCTGCCGGGTATAAGTTTCCTTTTTTTTTTGTTTTTCTCAGTTCTGTGGGTGTTCAAGTCCTTTGTATTTTATAGATATCGTCGTATCGCTGGGCAAAAGCCTCATAACTCCATTCATCACTCTTCTCCCGCATCATCTTAAAACATTCCTTGTGGTATGGGTTTAAAAGAAAACCTACCACTACCTTTTTTTGGGCTGGTCTCAGTGGCTTTTTCATCTGTAGGAATCCACTACGTGGATTAAATTTTCCAGTTTTGGCGACACTCCGTGATATGTAACTGATAGGAAACTGACAGACTAGTAACTCAGCGTCCGCAAGTCTCTCATATAGTAGTTAATACTTAACAAACTTGATATAAGAATTCAGCCTGTCAACAAAAAAAAAAAGTGCCCATACTTATAATTCATAATCATTTATTTGCTAATTACATAAAGTTATTGAAAGTATAGCACAGTCCAAGCTTACCACACCTGAGGCATGCAAATCACAATCTTTATTATCATAATATATTTTCTTGCAAAAAAATATTTATAATTAGATAATAGTACAATTAAGTTTTATTAATTTCACCGTATCAAATAACAAAGAAAAATACTAAATGAAGTTGATAATGTCACTTGAAGAATTGAAGTTTAAAATGTCATTTGTTAAATTAAAATGTCAAAATACAATTGTGAATAAATGTCAAGGTAACAATAATATACAAAAAAAAATCGTATATAAATTCACAATGAAAAATATTTAAAAACGTCAGAAGCTAGTGCACGGTTCTAATTGGTGGTTTTCTATGAAAAAAAAACCGGCAAGAAACTTTAAATGTCACACCTTAAAAAAAAAAAAATTACAATATTTCCTTATAACAATATTGATAAATATGTGAGCAACTTCCTTGCATACTCTATGTTGAGGAATAAAATATAAATATATTTAGTAACAAGAATAGACCTGCAAGTTGGCACCTCGCCGAGCTGTCGCCACAGTCATGTTCTCAACACAATCTTAAAAGGAAATACGTTTTGCTTGGACTTCTATCAAGTTTCTGTTATGTAAGTTATGTTAAAAGAGGAGTCTGATTTTTCAAATGCACATGTCAGTTAATTTTTTTATCTTTGTAGATTCGTGTGCTTTTTTAAAGTTTTTGTATTCGTTATTATGTTAACCAAAGGTATTTGTGAACTATTGTATTTTCTTTGTGTACCTTTTTTTAACTTCTTAGTTATCAAAAAACTTCTCCCGCTCTGGGTGGGGCGAGTGGGCGTGACGGATTTATACCGACTAAAACCACCACCTGTGTTTCGTCACTTACCTTTTACGTGCCAGGGCCACGGTAACTCTTCAGTTTGTTGACTTTGGCTTGATCTATACTGGACATCCTGACCATACCTGTTTTCGGGGGGATACCTTCAAAAGGCGCTTGGACTTTTGGGAAAAAGACCAGGGTGTGTGGGATTTTTACCTCACTAAAACCACCCCGGTGATCACCATCAGCACATGGAAGAGGGCCCCGTGACCTCTTAAAAGACCACCCCGGAACCCCCTCTGTACAACGCCTGTTAGGACACATCCCTGAGGAGACTGTGAGAGGTCTCCCCTTAGCCTCGTTTTGCACGGTGGCACGTGATCACTGTTCCACCGTCTTTCCTGAAGTATACCTGAGTTACCATTTTAACGACCAATTGGAACCGTGCATTAGCTTTTGACGTGATAAGTGCCCATGTAGGCCTATTTTTTTTTTTCGGTGGGAAAATCATCTTATGATACGCCCGCTCTTGGGCGGTGCGCGAGATAGTGTCAGACCTTTACTGACTTTTACTGACTAACCCACTCCTGTTCCTTCGTTGCCTTTCGTACCAGGGCCGAATCTTCCTTTCATAATCAGACCCTTGGCCCAGTAGGCTTCGACCCTGCTGGGCCCCTACAGTTGCTGACATCTCCTTGAGGCGCGCGTGGAACAGTACGTGCCGTCGACGACTTGGGCTCGATCCGGACGGTTACCGGACGGTCGGACGGCAAGCTACCCATTGCTCGCCGTCCGCAGGCCCTCGCCTACGGTGGCCGGAAATCGGGATCGGAATCCCGGCGGCGGTTTGGGTGGGTTTGGGGGTTGGCCTATGTGGCCTACCCAAAATCATTATTAGCTTTAAAAGCACAGGTCACCATTACAATCCCCCATGTCAATTCATCCTCAAAAAACTTCAAAGAAATTGGTCTGAGAAAGAAAGAAAGAAAAAACGTTTATTCGTACCTCACACATACAGTAAAATTAAAAAACAGTAGAATAACATTGGGAGTAAAATAAAAAAATAAAAAATATAAAATAAAAATTATTGTCTGATCTGTGCAAGGTCAAAAAGGTGCCTAACTCAGCATAAGCTGCGATATTTAAAACGATAAATAACGCAGCGCTGGTATTCTGTTAGGGCCCGCGGTGATGCCACGTTCACACTCACGGAGGTTAAATAAAACTATGTAAGTATCGAAACAAAACAATAAACACAAACATTGATAAAACAAAATTGGAAAAATAATAAAAATATAATAATAAAAATAATATGTGAAATGTAATTTATGTGATAAGATAATAAATAAACAAAATAATATATAACATTTATAAAATGCAATAAATAATGAACCATAGACAGACGCCTGACGCCGCGCTCCAAAATCATTTGTCAAACCTATAGACAAACGAACGAACGCGAACGCACGGTTCACGGAGAGTGTAATCTATGGATAATTAATATTCTGTGGTACGATCTATCGACTGACAGAAGAAAAAGTACGTCGATCTTTATCAAACAAAATAACAAGTATTAGTACATAAATACGTCTCAAACAAAAGCGATTCGTGTGTTCCAGAAATGTTATAGTGTATGAATGTGAAGTGTAATGTGTGTTATATTGGACGCCAGAAAAAAGATGCTAAACTAGCCGAGCTACAATGTCACCAATGCAAACTGTGCAGAACTCTGGTTAGATTATCTGGTGGTTTCCTTTTGGTTGCGTAATAAATGCTGTTTGTACTTATAACTAAAAGCACCAACCGTCTTCAAAGCACGAATAGGGGGTGGCAAGTTATTCCACACCTTACTAGCAGCGTGTTTGAAGCTTCCACGAAATGCAGCAGTTTTATGGGTCAAGGTCAATAGAAGGTAAGAGGATGCTCTTGTTTTAACTTTGTTTACATCACGTGACCAAGTCAATGTATTATAAAGATATGTAGGTCTTTTTGTGAGAATTGTGCCAAAGAGTAGGGTAGCCAGATGAAGTTTTCTGCGATCTGACATTCTCATCAGATTACCCCTATTTAAAAATGGTGTTATGTGAGATCTTGGAGGGACATTAAAACAAAACCTAGCACATGCATTTTGTACTCGCTGGATTAACTTATTACTTCTACCAAGAATGCACGCCCCATACACAGTGTCAGCGTAATTCAGCTTGGATAAAACAAGTGACTCACAAAGCATGATACGCATATCCACACTTAAGTAGGGACGTACACGGTATAGAAGCTTGAGACGATAGAAACAATTGCGCACAGCTTCTGTAATAAGAGTCTCAAAATGCAAGTGCTCATCAAATACTACTCCAAGATTACGGGCTTCCTGCACCCTCTCTATGGGACAACCATCGATCCTCACATCTAAATTACTGTGGCCTACTTTATTTAAAAAATATCTTGAACCTATAATTAAATATTTGGACTTGCCCGGGTTCAAAACCAGTGAGTTACTCATAGACCAGGCTGTGATCCTATCTAAATCCTCATTCACTTTTTTTACAGTGTCAACAGTCTGCTGAGGATGAAAAGACAGATACATCTGCAAATCATCCGCATAAAGGTGAAACTTGGTGTTGAGCAGACAGTTGGTGATGTCAGCACTGTATAGAATGAAAAGAAGGGAGCCTAGGATCGAACCCTGGGGCACACCTCTGCTCACGCACTTTGGACTAGAGGACTCAATGTATCCATCACTTTCACTTGTCACCTGGACAAACTGAGAACGGTGAGTCAAGTAGCTTTCAAACCACTGAACCGTCTCAGGCTGACATCCATAGTAAGACAGCTTAGAAAGGAGAAGCGACGTATTGATTGAGTCAAAAGCACGTGAGAAATCCAGTAGGACAAGTATGGCACCCATTCCCTTATCTTTGCCTTCAAGGATATTACCAACCACATCAAGTAAGGCCGTGGCTGTACTATGTCCCTTACGAAAACCAGATTGAGCGAGCGGCAATATATTGTTCTCCTCGAGATATGCTCGGAGCTGGTTGGAGACAACCTTCTCTAGGACCTTGGAAAGACATGGTAGTAGGCTAATAGGGCGAAGTTCTTTCACGTTCGTGGGATTAGATATTTTAGGGATTGGTCTGACTATTGCCAATTTCCACAGATCCGGAAAAGAGGAGGAGGAGATGGAACGGTTGATGATCGCTGTTATAGCTGCAAGGGAACGAGGAAGAGTCATCATCAACATCTCAAGCGAGATATTGTCACAACCTTCTAGTCTATAATCCTACTAGTCACAAATCAAAATGTTTATGTAGCTTCAAATTAAAAAATGTTCAAAACTTCACAGCTAATTTTAAAGCAGTTACAACACTGAATCACTGTTGTTTATCCCGTAAAAACGTACTTGCACGTAAGTCGCACCACAGCAAACTTATGAGTATAAACTTTCCGCGGAATAATTAATGTTTAGTTGTTTACTATTTTATATTAGTGAAAACATGAACAGCTGATGTGTTCCGTAAAGCGTCCGTGACGTCACCTCTGAAGAGCTATTTGCTTTGTAATATGAGGAAAATATCGCAGTTACTCGATGTATGTCCGGGGAATGAAGGAAACGGCACATGACATAACATGGACTTGTCCCCCGGGTTACACGGAAACTGCGAGCTTTCGAGTCGAGGGTAACACCGGATAAATAATAATGCGCACGTTAGCGATCAGGAAGGTGTCACAATTCGTTTTATTACGGACTTATATAATAATAATAATCTTCTTGTTGCTACGTCACTTCGTGCTAGCGACCGTTTTTGAGGGCGCATTTATTGAGTGTGCAAATCACCCTCTGCCTTTTTATTTGTGGATATTAATAACATTGTTCAGGCAGGGGCCATAGTCTTAGGCGGTGGCCTCCTTCTGCGAAGCAGTAATGCTAGCGAAGGAGGAGGCCACACTCGTGAGGGACCGAATGCTACCAGCCACGGTAGACGCGGGCTTGCGGACGTCGGGCAATAGGTAGCTTGCCGTCCGGCCGTCCGGTAATTGATCGGACTAAGCCCAGTCGTCAACAGCGCGTAGCGATCCACGCGCTCCTCAAGGAGATGTCAACAAACCATAGGAGCCCAGCAGGGCCAATGCCCGCTAGCTAGGACCTCGGAGATTTTTTAATAGGAAACCCGTAGTCCTAGAACGCAAAGGGCAACTGAAGGACACAGATGTGGTTTTAGTCAGTAAAAGTCTGACACGCCCTCTCGCTCCGCCCAGAGTGCGAGAAGTCATTAGATCGTTTCCACACTTTAAAAAAAGGGGCCATAGTCTTAACTGATCAAAAGATAGTTGGTAACCAGTCCTCTTAAGATTCCAAAACATCATAGCCCGATTATATTTGTTTTTTATATGTCGCAATAGGTTTTAACCAACCGGGGATTTTCATTGGATGCACTAGCATAGCGCGTACGGGGATAATCGTCGGTTAGTACCATGTTCCATTAAAAGTGTCTAAGAGACCTCTTCGAGTTGGTTTCGGCTCCTCATAAACCTTCCAAAGTTCCAGTACCCCAGGGTTTTGAGATAATTATACTGACCCATAATAATAATATTCCACAATCTTCACACAACGCCATCTAATCCCAAACTAAGCAGAGCTTGTGCTATGGTTACTAGACAGCTGATAAACATATTTGTAGCGGCTTATGTATTTCTTAATACATACATATTATAGATAAATTACATCCAGATACAACAAATGATCATGCTTATCACACAAACAGTATTGGATGGGAATCGATCCCAGGACCTCCGGCATAGCAGTCAGGGCCACTAACCAATAGACCAGTCAAACTCCAGCCCCCCTAGCCAAGTTACAATCGTTACGCTCGCGCCGATCGCCTCGAGTAGGCCACGCCCCCGATTCCTTTGTTCGGACCACGTGACTGAGCGTTGAGATGAAGTCAGAACAAAGGAATCGGAGGCGTGGCCTACTCGAAGTGTTCAGCACGAACGATACAATTGTAACTTGACTAGGGGGGCAGTACTGGCTGGGTAGTAACTTCTATTACTATCTCTGATAATGTTGTATGCAGTATTTTCTACTAGTGCTACATACCAGTGTTATCTGCTAATTATCTACTAGTGTTTATATTAACTCCCGATTTCTGAATTAATCATTTGAAGTTTAATATTGGTCAAACTCTACTTTTGCTTTGAAATTTGTCAAGATTTGACATTGAAAAACTGTTAAATGTTAAAAATAATAATTTAATAATCATTTTTAATGTTTTTTATACGATTTTGTTAAAAATACATATTTAAAAATGTAATTTAACATGTATATTAAATGAATAAAGTGAATAATAATAAATTCATTTATTTACGGCTTGGAATACCCATAGGTAAATAAGATTAAATTACCTACATCACATCTCATTTACAATTAACAATTTGAAGACGCTAAAATTAAACAATAATAATACAATATCGGATTCAGTTCAATAAATGACTTAACAACAACAAAACGCACCACTCGATAACTCTTATAGTGAATGTATATAAAAATGAATTGATAAATTTTGTTTCTGAATACTGATGTAAAATATGATTTACTAACAGAATATCAAAGCAAAGATGGACACTTTGACAACAGCTGGAACGTCGCCAAAACTGAGAGAACGTGCGTGAACCAAACGGTTATTTATTCGGCTTTTAAAGCAAGTCTAGTCATATTGTTCGTAAAACACTTTGGCTATAAATCATAAGAGCAACAAAAAATATGGCTGCCTTTAATATCTAATAGTTTTAGGGTTCCGTATCTCAAGGATAAAAACGGGACCCTTTTGTTATCACTCCGCTGTCCGTCTCTCTGTCACCAGGCTGTATAGTAGTGATAGCTAGACAGATGATGTATTTCTGTTGCCACTATAATAACAATACAAAAAAAAAAAATTGGGGGGCTCCCATACAACAAATGTGTTTTTTTTTTTCGTTTGTTTTGCTACGAACGGTCTAGAACCCTTCGTGTGCGAGTCCGACTCGCCTGGGCCGGTTTTTTTTGTACTTGGGATGGTTTTTGGTTTGAAAATGATTACTCATCTGTTTTTGTGGTTTATTATTATTTAATAAACCCTCTTCAATATACATTGTGAAGAAAATTACAAAAAACTACAACTGTAACTTTTGAGCGTTTGACAGTTCATTGCTAAGACAACGTCTCTCAAGTCACCTAGTAATATATAAGTAAATACATAATCACCCCTAATATATGATGTCGTGGATTTATGGCGCTAGGGTGCGACGCATAGTGCCATCTAACAATAAGTTTACTAACTAATATTATCGTCAACGGTAACGCAAGCGGCACCCTACCGCTTGGACACGATCGTCGGTAGAAGGGATGCAGCGAGGACTGGAGGGAAGCCCGAGTGGTGCGGCATTCTACCTCGAACAGCCTTGGCATATGCTCTGTACCAACGTACGATTTTGTTTAATTTGTAAAACCGTTATCAAAATGAAATTATTCTGATTTGAATTATCTTTCGTTCGTGTACCCAAGTCAGTGCCCACATCTACCAAGAACTATGTCGGATCGTGATGAAGACTCGATGTTTAGCATCTCGGCCACTCATGATGCGACATATATTTAATTACATTATTATACTTACGGAGAAAAAATAAAGAAATTACTGCGTAAAAATAATAAATACAAAAGATTGAAAGAGTTATAGCATGTTTATTTTAATTAAAAATCATGTTTTTTCTCTGTAACATAAACATTCTGATGTGTAGTGCATAGCCTTGGAATATTTACGTTATTTCAAATAGCAGTTTTTTTTTTTCGAAACCCGCTCTGCCATTTGAGCGTGTAGGAGTAACAAACATACAAAACACACAAATTTTCGCTTATAAAATACTATTTACTGCCAGCGGCTTTGCCTGTGTGATAGTAGAAAATTACGTAAGGACATAATAGCGGGATAAAAAATCGTCTGAATAACTTTCCTTTGGGATCAGCCCCTATTCCTACGTCTTCCCAACTCCACAAAAAATTATTGATAACTTTTAAATAAGGCAAACGCATGCCATTGATATTTGACGGCATAACCAATAAGATTAATGTCGTTGTGAAAAAGCCCTTAATCGAAAAAGTTAAATCGAGTTCCAACCAGTTAGGGCGAGTTGGCGGTATGTGTCTATTTATTTACTTTGTTGAACTAAATGCCTTTGATTTTACACAGGTAAATAAGAAAAAGGATATGTAGTTAATATATATACCATTTTTTTAATATGTATATAATTTTTAGGGTTCCATACCTCAAAAGGAAAAAATGGAACCCTTTGCTGTCCGTCTGGCTGTATGCCTGTCAAGAACCTTTATCTCGAGAACGCGTTGAGGTATCGAGTTGAAATTAAAACCATATACTTAAGTTTGCGCTCCCTTGAAGCTATGAAGAAATGAGACTTCTAAGTTAACAAAAAAAAGATACGACCTTTATGTCGCAAAAAACGTTTATTTCGACACTCTCAAGGAAATTAAAATTTATAGGGTACTTCCCGTTGACCCAGAATCCTGAAATATGGCATAAAGCAAGGTCTTATAGTACAGAAATAGGAATAAATCTGAAAACAGTAAATTAGTTGTTACGTCACTAAAAAATACTTTTTTTTTACAATTCTGAATACTCTTTGAGACTCCGGGCAATCCGGGTAATTCGGGTATTGAACCATTCACATAGGTAAGTTTGTACGGAACCCTCAGTACGCTAGTCCGAAAAAAGCGCGACGCGCAATGTTAGTAGATGTCACCATCCCACATGAAGAGAACTTCGTGAATACTGAAAAAGAAAAACAAATGATATATCTCGACTTAGCACACCAGTCATTGTGCCGATAGTTCTGACTACCAACGACCTGATGGCCAAAAGCCTCGACGACCTTCTTTCAAAGCTGTATGAGGAGTCCGCTGTCTCTGGAGCTATAACCACTGACTCACTACTGTTTTATACATTCAAAACATATAAAATATGTACAGAAAATGAATAAACGAGATAATAAATCATTTTATTTCACTCTTCACAAGTAATTATGGGATGACTACAAAGCCTTCACTTTGTATAAATAACTGAAACAGCAGTATTTACCGCTTTCGTTAATTTGTTTCTCTCCAAATTCAGACCTTGAAGGAGTTTCTAATTAATTCAGAAGTAATATTTCAGTACTTTTTAACTTAATTAAAGTGGATTATCAATAAATTATTTTCTACTAGTTGACCCAGCGAAGTTCCGCCTGTACCGCTTAAACAGTCAATGTATGTAGTGATTACCCTTTAGCTAAAATTATTGATTGAATGATTGAGACCAATGTATTTGACAGTTGCTGTCATTTTTCAATCTATTTGGATATTTTGTGAATTTATCCGATATTTTAATATTTTTGCTATTCGGAGTGGAAGCAACTCTAATAAAGCAAAGATTATTAAAATCGGTCCAGCCGTTCTGAAGTTATAAATGATGTAACTAACACGTCCACCCGTAAACGTAACACGTACAAAGTATTTTGGGAACACATTCATAATGCGTACAGCTAAGGAGTGGATTTCCCTGCCGGAGTCTGTGTTCCCTGATAGCTACAACCTAGGGGTCTTTAAGTCAAGAGTGAATAGGTTACTTCTAGGCAAGCGTGCTCCATCGTCGGCCACATCATCGCTTACCATCAGGTGAGATATTGGTCAAACACGAACCTATCAATAATAAAAAAAGGCTTTGTTTTATGTATATAAGGTTACTGGCAGCCAGTACTTATTAGCAAATGACTAATATGCTATTCATAAATCTAATAAAACAATACAGTGCAAGTGGCGTCACAATAATTCATAAACTGGTGACTTAATATAGTTCAAGCGCAATGGTGTTATATATTCCAACTCGAGCAATAAAGTTTATTGCATGAAGCGAATGTGGTTATGAATTACTTCTATGCATCTTAGAGCTATATATTACGTATGCAAGTATCAAGTTATTGCTGGCGAGTGCGAGGTCATGAGTTCGATCTTTAGAAGTTGCACTTTTGACGACAATTTTTAGAATTATGGATTCGTCATGTCTGTCTGTCTCTCCGTCCGTATGTGACAGCCACTTTTTCTGAAACTATAAAAACTCTACTGTTGAAACTTGGTAAGTAGATGTATTCTGTGAACTGCATTAAGATTTTTACACAAAAATACAAAATAAAAAAGCAAAATAAAAACAATAAACTTTGGGGGTTCCCCATACTTAAAACTAAAACTAAAAAAAAAAAAATCTTCAAACCCATACGTGTGGGGTATCTATGGATAGGTCTTCAAAAATTATATTGAGGTTTCTAATATTTTTTTTTTTCTAAACCAAATAGTTTGCGCGAGAGACACTTCCAAAGTGGTAAAATGTGTGTCCCCCACATGTAACTTTTAAAATAAGAGAATGATAAAACTAAAAAAAAATATATGATGTACATTACCATGCAAACTTCCACCGAAAATTGGTTTGAACGAGATCTAGTGAGTAATTTTATTTTAATACGTCATAAATCGTAAACCTTTCAAGTTTGTACGGAACCTTCCGGCCCAAGTCCGACTCGCACTTGCCCAGGTTGCCCACGCATGCATGATCTGCGCATGGAGATGCAACGCCAACTAGCGGCATGGCGGAAAAACTTCCGGCGGGATCTTATGGTGGAATGGCGACGGCGACTGTCGCAACCCAGTGCTGGGCACGCCTTAATTATGGCGATAAGTCCCCTCTTTGAGGAGTGGCTGGAAAGACCTCACGGCGTCCTTACTTACCGCATGACGCAGGTCCTCACCGGGCATGGTAAGTTCGGGAGGTTCCTGTACCAGATCCGTGCAGAAGATACGCCCGGGTGCCACCATTGTGTGGACCGCCCGGAGGACACGGTGGAGCACATGGTATTGGTGTGCCCCGCTTGGGCAGAGCACCGCCGTGTCCTCGTGAGGGCGATCGGCGGCAGCGATCTCTCGCGCCGGGCCTTGGTACAGGCCATGGTCCGGAGCGAGGAGGAGTGGCAGGCGGTCGCCTCCTTCTGCGAAGCAGTAATGCTAGCAAAGGAGGCGGCCGATCGCGTGAGGCAACGGCAACGGTCCTCACACCCCAACCGCTGCCGGGATTCCGATCCCGATTTCCGGCAACCGTAGGCGCGGGCTTGCGGACGGCGAGCAATGGGTGGCTCGCCGTCCGGTCGTCCGGTAACCATCCGAACCGAGCCCAAGTCGTCGACGGCGCGTAGTGTTCCACGCGCGCCTCAAGGAGATGTCAGCAACCGTAGGGGCCCAACAGGGTCGAAGCCTACTGGGGCCATGGGTGATGCGAAAGTGACCCCCGGGGCCCTGGGGAAAAATAAAAATGGCAAAGATGGAACAGGAGTGGGTTTTTAGTCAGTAAAAGTCTGACACTATCTCCCGCTCCGCCCAAGAGCGGGGGTTGTCCATGTGATGATATTCCCACCCGAAAAAAAAAAAAAAAAAAACTTGCCCAGGTTATTTTTTAAAAGAAATATAAAAACTCATTTCAGTACTCACTCAAATTGTGGTCAGTTAGAATGTACACCGTCGTCAGATAATCTAGAAACAGAATGAAGCCAAAAGTTAATCTGTCGAACAAAAACTGGTTTTCCACGATAATCCGACTGCCAAACTTTTTAACTGCACACATTACACCAAAAATATTATTCCTCCAAAACATTTTAAATGAGAAACTTTTGGTTCTTATTTCCATGTTACGGTTACAAAGTTTGCCTAAAATAATATATGGGCTAATTATACCGTTATTTACCAAATAACTGACACTCAGTCAGTGCCTTTTACTGACTAACACCTACTCATGTTCCTTCAGTTGCCTTTTGCGTTTTAGGACCGCGGTTCTTGATAGGTTTGCGCTTGACCGCTATCTCACCTGAAGGAAAGCGACAATGTGGTCGACGATGGAGCGTGCTTACCTAGAAGTAACCTATTCACTCTTGACTTAAAGATTCCCGGGTTGTAGCCATCAGGAAACACAGATTCCGGCAAGGAATTCCACTGCTTAGCTGTATGCACGATGAATGTGTTCCCAAAACGTTTTGTGCGTATAGGTGGGATGTCCACCATGTACCGGTGGCGCATTGCCGTACGCCTGGTGGTCCGATGATGGAACGGCCTAGGCGGAATTAGGTTATGCAATTCCGACGCACACTCCCCGAAATACTGCACCGATGAACTGCCTAACGTTTCCTTCGCGCCGAACGCCTCGAGTAGGCCACGCCTCCGACGTCTCCGTGGCCTACTCGAGGTGTTCGGCGCGAACGATACTATTGTAACTTGGCTAGGGGGGCTGATCTACCACCGCGAACATGATGTACTTGAGCATTTTTCTTTTTCAATAGGTACATTATGTTCACTTTTGCTGGATTCTTTAATACTTATAAATGTTATCAAGTGGTCTTAGTGTCCGACAAAGTCCTTGCTTCTTCTTCTTTTCGAATCGAGGGTAAACTCATTAAACTGTTTGGGCTCAGCAGAGGCGTAGCGTGAATTAATTCAGAAGTGGGCAAATGGGTATCAGTGAGACCTTTCATAAATTCGAAAAATATAGGTGTATAAAAAAATATAGGTACATAGGAACATGAAATGTAACCCTCGCTTTTAAAGAACCGTATTTGTGCGAGGCCGTGGGTGAGGACCGGTTCATCCACGCCTAACTACGCTACTGGTTCCCAGTAGGTGACTACGGTAAATGCAACGTCGGTGGCACTCATTAAATCTTTCAAAGTGCAGGATTATGGGCACTTGGGGCACTATAACCTGTGGCTTATGTTTCAAACAGGGGCACTGCACACTTATTGAGTATCCGACTGGTCTTTAAAACTCCATTTTACCCAGTTATGTTTGAAATTCCCTGCTGCGTTGTTTCAAACCGATGACAGCTTAAGTATGTTGTTACCAAGAGATTATTATTCACAATTGGAACCGCAGCACTTTAAAAAAAAGTCGTCAATGCAGTGTGGTAGACGAGAGAGAGAAGTATGTATTTATCATTTATTCTGCTAATTATAAAGAGTAAACAGGTAAAATTGAAAAGCAAGCAAGTTTGTGCTAGCTTGAAAATTTTGAGCTTTAAGCCAAAATTTCAGTGCAACGTAAACTATTCCAGCATATTGCTTCACTTTAGCACAATGTGATCGTAACTTTCGCCACAGACACCTATTTTCCTCGGATACCCAGGCGTGCAAAGAGTTATTTTTATATTTTCATGTTACTTTAGTAAAGTGATCGGCGTGCGACAGACATGTCTGATCCAATCTCACTTAAGCTGTGCAGCCTTCTGAGCTACGTCAACGATCTGTGTTTTAGAGCGCAGTACAGTATTTCAAACGCGAAGATAGATATACTCTTTAGTGTTGTACACCATAAATATTACGAAACGCGAACGAGAAACGCGAAGATAGATATACTCTTTAGTGTTGTACACTATAAATATTAGGAGCTTAAAATTAACAAGAAAGGATTTCTGTAACTGCAGTGCGTCTCTGGAACTCTCTGCCACACTCCCTTCGCGACAGCCCTTCTCTGGATGTCTTCAAGAGGATACTTAAAGGGCACTTCCTTTCATTATTGACATAATATTAGTATGTATATTATAATTATGTATTAGACTTATGTATGTATGTATTGTTCACTGGATCCTGCCCTCGAATGTGTTCTCTCTCTGTAACTCAAAGGTTTGCTGGGAGAAAACTCATTGTTGAGTTAAGCTCGCCTTTGTACATAAACTGTATGTATCACCGTGTACTATGTATGTTTTTGTGTACCCAGGAATCTTTAAGTCAAGAGTGAATAGGTTACTTCTAGGTAAGCGCGCTCTATTGTCGACCGCATCGTCGCTTTCTGTCAGGTCAGATAGAGGTCAATCGCGAATCTATCAAGAATAAAAAAGAAATAGAGATGTAAACAAACGCTAATAACGATGCTGTTTATAAATATTATTTATTGAGACTTTACTGGAATAATAACAAGACCTTTTCCAATAAGCCCTTTTAATATTTGTTCTAATTAAAAACTAGTGATGTATAGGGTGTGGTGCTCATTTTAACACGTCACAATAAGGCCACTGTTTAAGGATTAAAATTCTTCCGAATTCTCCTGTATAGAAATACAGGATAATTCGGTTTAGTAAAAGATTGTTTGTTACGAAACAAATTAAAATGAACGGAGTAATTAAATTTTCCAAGTAGAAAATACTGTTTCATGGTTCCAGTTCTCAATGGTGTTCATACGAATTAATTTAATGATAGTTAAACACTGGGAGATTATAAATGTGATTCAGAGAAGTATTTTACAAAAGCACACAGAAATTCTGTATGAAAATTGTAGTTTGTTGTAATTAGAAAAGGATTTAATGATAGAAATAATGAAATACTTTAACACGTCATTTTTTTCATCAATTTAAACTTGATGATTTAAACTAACCTGGGCAGAAACACCGAAACAATTTCTCTTTCAATCTCTTTTAAAGTCCATACCGTAAACATGTAATGGCCAAATCATTTGAGAACATTTATTATTAAAAGTGTATACATTTTTTTTGGTGGGTAAATCATCCAATGACATCCCCGGCTCTTGGGTGGAGCGAGAGGGTGTGTCAGACTTTTACTGACTAAAAATCCAATCCTGTTCCTTCGTTGCCTTTCATACCAGGGCCGAGTCTTTCTTTCGAAAGCAGAACCTTGGCCCCAGTAGGCTTCGACCCTGCTAGGCCCCTTCGGTTTGCTGACATCTCCTTGAGGCACGCGTGGAACAGTACGTGCCTTCGACGACTTGGCCTCGGTCCGGACAGTAACCGGACGATCGCACGGCGAGCTATTCATTGCTCGCCGTCCACAAGCCCGCACCTATGGTGGCCGGAAATCGGGATCCGGGGCATGAGGGTCGCTCCCTCGCGGGTGCACATGCGCCCTCCTCCTTTGCTAGCCTGCCACTCCTCTTTGCTTCGGACCATGGCCTGTACTAAGACCCGACGCGAGAGATCGTTGCCACCGATCGCGCCCACGAGGACACGGCAGCGATCTGCCCAGCGGGGCAGAATTGTATTACTACTAATCTACTTTACGCAGACGCAAAGGTCCTGAGAGTTAGGCAGCTATATATTCTTTCAACTACGTTGCGATTTCACAAAACTTCACTAAACAGCTGCAGATCTCAGCAACGTTCCAGTCGTCTGGTAAACTGGGATAAACCTCATTTTTGTAAATCTTTTGGAAGGAGATCGTTCGCTTTCATGGGACCTTACATATACAGTAAATTAAATAAAACTCACAACATTTTAAAATTAAGAAAAAATATTTGCTCTAAAGTAATTTCCCTTTGGCTACTCAATTTAGACTACGAAAAAACAGACGCCGTCTTAAAAATAATGTCATAAAAAAAAATAAAAAAAAAGCACAATCAATAAACGCACGAGTATCACACTAACACTTGCAACCACTCTTACCCTTCCCACACGCACTCAGGCACTCTCACCTACAACACTACACTCATTACATAACACTTCCCACACTACATTCACTACACCACACTCTACACAAACCACTAAAATTTTGTTATCATATCTTATAGTTTAGTTAACTATTGTCTTTGTTATTGTACCTTTCGAATACGGATTGAAAGAGACTGGACCCCACAACACAGGGAATCCTAGTGTGGGATTCAGGGCTTCATCTAAATTTGTAAAATTTAATGAGACAATAAAAAAAAAGTATTGTCTATTTTTTTGAGCCTGGTTGCAGGAACTATAAATTTGTTTATTTCTTAGTATATTGTAGCGTATGTATTGTCGTTATGGATATCACTGTATTTTTTTAGATATACTCGTATTTTCTTTTTATGAACATACAAAATATTTTCATAGATATATTGAAGGTTAAAAGGTTTATTAATGAAGTTCTATCCCAATGCTATAATTATAATAACGAGCGTAATCATAGATCAAAATATGTAGATGTAGATATCGCATATTTTGCTTGTAATCCAAGAGGAATCCATTGCTAGCCTCTAAAAATCCAGAGCAATAAATTTCACTTCCCCGATCCATTTTTCATTAAAATTCCAACTAACTAAGGTCAAAAGCCCCGTGTAATGGATAATAAATAACGGGGACCAGAGTCTGACTCTGGTCCCCGTTATTTATTATCCATCGCTCATTGGCTGACGTTTGGCGCCAAAAAAACATGTCAGCCATATTGGAATTATGTCGGCGTGAAAATATGGACGCTTGATTTGTCCACCTTGTTTTTGTGATGCATGTTTTTCTATGTTGACTGGCATTTGACATAGTGTATATCTGCTTTTGTTTAGTAGACACAGAATAATAGAGATAGTATTTTAAGCGATATCGCATGCAGCTTTTAAGAGAAAAGCAAATATGTCGAGATTAGTCTGGTGTTTTTCAGAAATAAGTAATCTTTGCAAATCATTTTCTAATTTCCGAAAATTTCTCGTGTTTGTTTGGAAAATAAAACCTAGGTATTTATAAGAAGCTTGAACCATTGAACCTTGAGAGCTGATTTTAACGACGTGGTATAAAAATAGGAAAGGATTCGTGGAAATTCAATACCAAAGGTGGTAAAAAGGATTTCAATACGAGCGAAACCTTAGGCATAAGCAAGCATTACACACGATATATAAATAATATACAACATGGCGCCGACAATACGACAATAAATTAAAAGACTCGTAGTACTAGCCCATAGGAATATTATTAGACTACCAAAAATATCCTAAAATCGAAATATGAAAAAGGTTTTTTCAAACAAACTACATAGCATAAAATTGTAAACAAATATGAACACCATTTATAAATATCGGTACACTAACCTGGGTTAAAAGCGTAAATAGCGCCGTATCATGTAGTGACGTAATCTTTTGACGCCATGCTCAATAAAACAATTACACCAAATCACAGATTTATTAATAAAATTATTAATCACAATCACTATTCTATCACCTAGCACTCACTATATCGAAAAAAGCAAAGAGCAGGTCGACATCATTCAATATCGAAAAAAATCGAAAAAATGAATGAATCGAAGTCGAATGATGTCGACCTGCTCTTTGCAGAATTAAGGGACCATTTTCCTGTATCCTCTGAACAGCTTGAACAATAATGCGCCTATTGGTTGGATAAACTCAAGTGTTTCCATACCTCTCTCGGTATGTCCGTACAGTTAAAGCGGTGTTTCTGTGACACTCCCCATATATTAAAATCATGTTGGAGTACTCCGAAGCTGTATAATTGCAACAAGGCATGATAATTCAAAAATAAAACGTAATTACAATACAATGATTTCAAATATAACCGGTAACGTCAGTGACCTTTATGTCAATTATCACTTTGACTTGATTAATCTTTAACTGTTATAAGGTTTGTTATGTTATTTTTATGGCACCGAATATATTTTTTTCCCAGTTGCCTAGTTGTACTTAATATACAACGTGCAGAAAATGCTCAAAATGAAAAATATAACTGTGGATAGTGACTAAACTACTGGATATATTCGAATAATTTTTGGTATGCGAGACGCACAGGACCGTTTACTGTGACGACACTTAGGGGGAGGCTTATGTCCAACAGTGGACGTCTTTCAGCTGAAATGATGCTGATGCAGACTGGGAACATCATGAGGATCATCATCACGCAGTTTAATTTATTGTCATATTGTCGGCGCCAGCCTGTATATCGTGTTGGTTTATTCTTCAAAAGTCCAAATTTTAACACAAAAATCCGGAATGAACTATCCCCGTAATTATGTAGGTTAGATACCTACAAACCTTAGGTACCTACAAAACGTGAACAATACCTGACAAACAGTTGTCTGCACCAAAAGCAGAAATAGCAGATATAATTCCTGTCAGAATTATTCAACAAAGTCTGTAACACCACTTTACCGAAAGTTTCTAATAAAACAAATGAGTACCTACTGGCCTCTCCGCACAAACTGTTTGCTCTTACTAGAAAATAACTCAGAAAAACAAAACACGGTCTAACCCAACGTTTATATTTGAAGTAGAGAGGTTACGAACGTTTCTTTACAACTTCGGTTCCGATTTCGGTTCCGATAAATATTAATTGGAACTTACATCGCAGTTACAAACGAGTTTATACTTGAACCTCCCTCCTCCCGTTCTTTCTGTCGATGACTCTTTCAATTGTTGTTTTGTTTCGTTTTTATTTTTTAAATGTTATAGACTATAGTGCTTGACTGCGATCCCACATGATGGTAAGCAGTGATGCAATCGTTGATGATCAAGCGCACTAGTTTGTTAAGAAACTATTCACTCTAGCCTTGAATACACCTAAATTATAATCGGACGGGAAGATCACTGCAGGCAAATTGTGCTAATCCTTCAATGTACGTGGTATAAACGACGAGGGGAAACGCATAGTCCGGATTGTAGAGGTGATAACGTAAGGGTGGACACTCGTCGTACGTCAGGTTGTCCGATGGTAGAAAGGTGATGGTGGAATCAAGTCGTATTTGGAAAGTTGTGAATTCGCTCTTCATTTTTACTTATCCCAGTTTTTGATTACTTTTAGCAGTGTTTCATTGGCCGCTTCTGCCTTCACCTCCGCTTCCGATTCCTAAAAACCTTTAAAAACTCCGGTTCCGAATTCGGTTCCGATATAACCAGTTTCGCTACATCCCTAATTTGAAGCAACCCAGTATTATAGGACTTAACACTCTCTTTAGGGTTCCCTTTATAGTCCATTTTGCTAGGGCTCTTAAAGTCTTAGGCAAAGAGGTCATTTGTCAAATGTTCGGTCCTAAGGGCTCGGTATGAAGTATTTTGGTCAGGGCTATCCGCAAGACCTGTTCAGTATGGCCACGAAAACTGAAGCAATAGATTTGCATTGCTTTAAAATTGATTATTTATTACAGTCATACACTAGTGACCTGCTCAAGATTCGCACGGGTATCAGAAATCTTTAAAATATTTGGCGTTTTTCTACTAAACTATATATAAACTTAAACTTTCCTCATAAATTACTCTGACAATTGATGAAAACCACATGAAAATCCGTTCAGTCGTTTTTGAGCTTATCGGGAACAGACAGACAAACGTTTTTTTTTTAGGTGGGAAATCATACAATGACTTTTACGCCCTTGGGCGAAGCGCGAGGGTGTGTCAGACTTTTACTGACTAAAACCCACTCCTGTTCCTTCTTTGCCTTCGTTCCAGGGTCCCAGGGTTCTCTTTCGCACACCCCATTAGGCTTCGAACCTTCTGAGCCATCTCCCTGAAGCGCGCCTGGAACACTACACGCCGTCGACGACATGGGCTCGGTCCGGACGGTTACCGGACGGTCGAACGACGAGCTACCCATTTCTCGTCGTCTGCAAGCTCGCGGCTACGGCTCGGGATCGGGATCCCGATGGTTGTGGTGTGAGGGCCGTTCCCTCGCGCGTGCGGCCGCCTCCTTTGCTAGCATTACTGATTCGAAGAAGGAGGCATCCGCATGCCATTCCTCCTCACTCCGGACCATGGCCTGTACTAAGGTCCGGCGCCCAGAGATCGTTGGTGCCGATCACCCCCACAAACAGACAGACAGACGTGGTGGCCACTTTGCTTTTATAATCTGTAAGGATATTTTTAGTATTTGTTACTACTTTGGTGTAAAATGAAGTATATTCTATTGTATATAATAATAAAATGTTTATGTTTACATCATAAATATGGTAAAAGCTGATGATTTTATGTATGTGTGTGTGTATGTTTGCTACCCGCTTTCGCTCAATCAGCTGAACAGATGTGGATGGTTGGTTCACTAGTAAACCATAGGTTACCTACTTACACACGTATTGGACCCATCACATCGTCGCTCGTTCGTGCGCTATCTGTGCTTGCTCTTCTGATTCTAACACCGGATTGTGACTTTGTTTGCTGGGAGATAGATAGATGTGTGTCGTGAATGTCTAAGGTTTGGGATATATTTTTTTAGTGGTGATGTATAAGTATTTTCTTTTTATTTCTAAATTATATGTTAGTTTTTTTATTATCTTTAATGTGTATGAATTTATTATTAGGTTATTATTGTTTTATTAAATGTATTTTTTGAGTTTTTAAGTTTCTATTGTACTACGGAGGATGTCCAACACACGTGTAGGACATCCTCCGTAACGTTGTACAAGTACTTGTAAATAAATAAATAGGTTACCTACTTTATCCGAGAGTATGTTTCTTTGGGATAACTTTCTACATATACAAGCGAAGCCGCTGGCAGAAGCTTGTTTACAATAACATTACATTACGCTCATTTTTACCCAGCTCTTTACCCAGCTGGGTAACAATGAGTGATGTTTTTCGTCAGTCGTTTGAGTCTATGTATAGACTTAGAACCGTATTTGCCAGCTTGATAAAATAATAATAATAATAATGATCCACAACTATCACACAACGCCATCTAGTCCCAAGCTAAGCAGAGCTTGTGTTATGAGTACTAAACAACTGATAAACTTACTTATATATTTCTAAATACATATATATTATAGATAAATTACACCCAGACACAGAACAAATGATCAGGCACTTCACACAAACATTTGTCCTGGGTAGACAGGGGCAATAACCACTAGACCAGCATACCAGTAAAAAAAAACGCTCAACTTGAACCGAACCCCAGACCATTCTCAATATTCCTGCTGTTATTCTAAAATCTAAGAAAACAAATTCAAAATTAAAATACTAAACCTACTAAGCATTAATTTTATTACTACTCAATAAGTCTCAGCGTCTGTAGCTACAATGAAAATAAAACCGAATCCAACTCATAAAATCACGAAGATAGCGTAGTAAAGTCTACCCCTAATTCTTTTCTTTTCTTTCCTTGAGAAGTACCTACGTCTTGAAATTACCGCGTCCCCTAAGACAAAAGATCGTGACACTGCATACAAACGACAACAAGAACGTAGGTACAGTTAGTCGCATGTACAAACCAAATTTTGCACACACACACTGTAGCAACATTTTTTTTTTTTAATGATATACATCATCAGAAAAACGATGAAGGAAAACATCGTGAGGAAACCGGCATGTCCTAGAGCTAAAAATTCGAAGACATGTGACATCCACCAACCCGCACTGGGCCCACGTGGTAGATTACGGCCCATTGCCTTTCCTAGAGAGAGGAGACCTGAGTCCCAGCAGTAAGAACATTAAAAGGCTGATTATGCTTATGATATACATCAGTGCTTGATTGCGATCCTACCTAATGGTAACCAGTCCGAACCGAGCCCAAGTCGTCGACGGTGTGCAGTGTTCTACGCGCGCCTTAAGGAGATGTCAGCAAACCGTAGGGGCCCAGCAGGGTCAAAGTTTATCGGGGCCAAGGATCTGATTGTTATAACAGACGTGCAGCTAACTGTACTCTAAATAGTGGACGTCATTTGCATAACAAACAGATTGGTCCGCTGTAGTTTCGCTAATATAGTCATAACGTTTTTAAAATGGGTATTGGATGACTTCGGAGCTATTGAACCGAAAAATGGGATTTGCGAATAGTTGGATAGAACAACATTTTATTTTGGACACGAATAGGTTTCAAATTAGAACGAATAGTGTTAGGAAAAGGCTTTTTTTTTTCGAGGACATTGCTTTGTATTGGGACTCTGTATTGTATTGCTGGCAGAACAGATGGTCGATGGGGACGAAAGGTTCTGGAATGGCGACCACGTACCGGAAGATGCAGCGTTGGAAGGCCTCCCCCACAAGGTGGACCGATAACCTGGTAACGGTTGAGTCCGATGGATGCGAGACGCACAGGACCGGTCATTATGGCCGTGGACGTCTTTCGGCTGAAATGATGATGATGATGATGTACTGGGACTTTAAATTGCTTTATTTTATATAACTAAGCTAAGTAGTTCCCTGGACGTCGCAGGTGCGGGCTTGCGGACAACGAGCAATGGGTTGATCACCGTACCGTCGTCTGGTAATCTTCTGGACCGAGCCCGAGTCGTTGACGGTGCGTAGTGGTTCACATGCACCTCAAAGAAATAATAATTTAATTATTTTAGGATAAATATTACCAACTTTAAAAATAGTTGAAATCGATTCAGAGGCCGACCCTTAACACACCACTTTCAGAAAGTACGCTAATATGTTATACATAGTATAAATAGTCCGCGCAAAGCCAGGGCACATCACTAGTCTAGCATAACTGTCATATTTATGAGCAATAGCCGCTCCACAGACAACTAGATTGATGATCGATGATCAAAGACCATGATTTATTGACACAATGGCTGCTGTCAGTCCATTTGATAATGTTGTTACAGTCACACCTTTGTTAGCTTGGGGGAGGGGGTTGAGAATGGGTAATGAGTTCTGACACCTGTGTCAATAATGTATACTTCTGATTCAACCATCACACTCGTATCATATTGGTGACCGTCCGGTAACCGTCCGGACCGAGCCCAAGTCGTCAACGGCGCGTGCTGTTCCACAAGCGCCTCAAGGAGATGTCAGCAGGGTCGAAGCCTACTGGGGTTTGATTCTGAAAGGAAGACTCGGCCCTGGTACGAAAGGCAACGAAGGAACAGGTGTGGGTTTTGAGTCAATAAAAGTCTGACGCTATCTCCCGCCCCGCCCAAGAGCGGGGGATGTCATAAGATGATATTCCCACCGAAAAAAAAAAAAACATTTCGGTGAAAGTTTGTATAATATGGACTTACACACATTAAATCAACAATAGAAATTAAATTAAAAAAATATTACACACACGTGTATTCAATATTTATAAATTTAATTTATAACTTATGTATACCAAAAAATATTAAAACTAACTAAAAACATACTAAAATATGGCGTCGAAAAACTCCTCCACGTCGTTGTCGACTGGTAATGTGCCCAAAAGATCGTGGTATTACCACGCTGTATGGCAATTCTTGTCCTCAGTCCGAAGTAAAAGTCAGCCCTTGGGTCAGGCAAAGTGTCCACAAGACGTTTAAACAGATATGTATATGTTTCTTATTCATACACGCTCATACAGCTGAAAGGATTTTTGAGAAATTGGCACACTCGTAAACCATGTTGTGTTGTGCACACTACACTACTTATTTTTATCACAGGAGTATATTCTCCTGGAACTCCTTTACTGACTAAAATCTACCTGTGTCTTTCACCACGAAACCCGGGGCACTGGGAACGAAACCCGGGGCCCTGGGACGAAGGACGAAGGCAACGAAGGAACAGGGGTGGGTTTTTAGTCAGTAAAAGTCTGACACTATCTCCCGCTCCGCCCAAGAGCGAAATTTGTCATTAGATGATTTCCCTACCTTAAAAAAAAAAACGGTACTGTTTTCTTCGGGTCGTGATAAGTTAACAAAGCTTACTTTTGTCTTAATAATCCTATTTAAGATTCATACAGACATATTTGTGATATACCTACTATGCTGGTACCCGAACAAATCCAAAATAAGACTTTCGATGCATTGACAAAGCTAAAACAAAGAAACTACAAAAGCTGCAGAACACTCTCAGTACCAAACACACATCTCACAAAATCTGTGCAGCTTGCAACCGAACGTAAGCCGTTTATAATGAGTCCACACGAGCAGACCTGTTAGCCAGTCCTTACACATGGACACAGTAAACCTCTGTTTCGTGTTTCCGAGAACGTTTGTGTACTGTGACACATTTAGAGGTATGAGGAACAAAGTGTAAAGTCCTGTAAATCTCCGTTGAAAAGGGGGGATCCTCCGACCAGACGAGCGTTGTATCTGGTCCAGACAGTTGCCGGAAAAAAAATTGAATAAAAGGCTCTAAATGAAGCAGTACAGTTGCACTACTTCATTTTTAGCCTTTTAAATGGTGGTTGGCAGATGTTATTTACCACACAAAATTGGATCGAAAGTAAATTTAAAAAAAGTAAAGGTATACATTCTATTTGGCCACTATTTATTATAAGTATTATCTGCTTTAATACGTGTTCTTTAAATTTATAAATCAGTCCACCACAGAACCATGTGTGAGAGAGTCACTTCGTTCAAAATAACTTTAATTTCAGAAGTCGGTTTTATTGAGGTGTTATTTAATACCGACTTCCGACTGCTTAGTAACGAAATCCAAACTTGCCACACGATGGTCTATCACTTTCAGATTTAACGTCTAGATTTAATGTCATCACTTTTGGCTATATTCGAGAGCGATCGTCGCTCTCGAATATAGCCAACCAAGTAACGAAAAAAGTCTATGACAAGTTAACATTTTAGTGGGGAGGAGAACTTGTAAAAATTTTCAAAAAAGTAAAAAAATAACGTTTCCTCGAAATACTCGCGATTGTTTTTTTTTTTAACGTAATGCTATCAGGATTACGAAAAACCTATAATCTGATGGTATTCATGTGGCGATGTAGCTAAAACCATCGATGAGTGTAAAATTTTCAACTTTCCTAACAAAATTATCTTAGGAAACTGTGTTAAAGAAAATTTCACTTTTCAACAAAAAGTTAACAGGAACCTTACTTTATGACTCAAATTGTCAGATTATTGAAATATACACTTTTCTGCGTGTACTTAACTAACCTTTCATAATCTGACGCGCTCCAGTTTTTCTGAGGATCAATTTTTTTTTACTAATCTGACGGGCACCCCACCATATTAAGGGTTCATATGTGGTAGGAGTACATTACAGGGTGCAATGTTTCTCCCCATATGATTTTCTGACGCGCTCGAGTAACGCGCAAAATCGCCATCTGACCGCCCCTACTACAATAAACATTTGATTCTTAGAATCGTTAAATATTAAAAAAAAAATATATAGCAAAAATGAGACATACTTACTCGTTTACAGCTATGTCGAACAGGGCGTAAACTTCCACAAACTTCACTTGAAAAATTACGTTTCTTGCTTCGACCAGACGGATGTTTTGTCTGGTCTGAGCAACTGCTGATAATTGATTTCGGGCTGTTGTATACGTTCTAATCGCGGCCAAATTTTTAGTTTATCTGTGACGTCATAGGTGTCGCTACACTCTTATTTACCTTATATTGGATTGGAAATCATGAAATAACTTCTCCCGATCTGGGTGAAGCGAGAGGGCGTGTCAGATTTTTACGAACTCAAACCCACTGATGTTCCTTCAGCCCTAACTCCCGAGCAGTGCCCATAAAACAGTGATTTTCTGAAGCCTACACCTCGGTTACGGCTAGGTCAATAGGTTTGACAAAATTATATGTTTATTATAGATTCATGTACACCATTATTTTTTGACTGGCCTGTTGGTCTAGTAGTTAGTGGCTCTGACTGCTATGCCGGAGATCGTGGGTTCGATTCCCACCCAGGACAAATGTTTGTGTGATGAGCACGATCATTTGTTCTGTGTCTGGGTGTAATTTATCTATTTAAGTATGTATTTAGAAATATATAAGTATGTTTATCAGTTGTTTAGTACCCATAACACAAGCTCTGCTTAGCTTGGGACTAGACGGCGTTGTGTGATAGTTGTGGAATATTATTATTATTATATTCACTCTAGCCTTGAAGACACCTAAATTATAATCGGACGGGAAAACCGTAGCTGGCAGATTATTCCAGTCCCTCGATGTACGCGGTATAAACGACGAGGCGAAACGCTTGGTCCGGACCGTAGAGGTTTCAACAACGTAAGGGTGGATACTCGCCGTTCGTCGGCTTGTCCGACGGTAGAAATGGGATGGTGGAATCAAGTCATGCAATTCCTGCGCACACTCTCCAAAATGTATCCTGTAAAACACCGAAAGGCTGGCAGGCCTGTGCTCGACTCAAGACATTGTAGATTGGACTTAACCAGACCTTTTTTAGTATTAAGTATCTATCAAGTTTGTTGTTTACTTTTATATTTGCACCAAGTACAACCCCATTTTGTGTCCAGGCAATATCTATCCATTCTGGGTTGCCTGGAAGAAATCGCCGTGTGCGATAAGGCCGCCAATTGTATGTTTTTTTTTTTGTATTATATGGTTTCAATTTGTATATTTGTAATCTTGGTATGCAATAAAGTATACTAGTAGCGCATCCGAATCTACAATCTGATCAATTCTTATAAAAATATACTTAGAATACAATGCAATAAAGTATCACGTTCAAACAAATAAATATAAACAGAAAGTTGATAATAAAACCGTCTAAAACTGTTATTAATAATATAATAATAATATAATATTCCACAACTATCACACAACGCCCTCTAGTCCCAAGCTAAGCAGAGCTTGTGTTATGGGTACTAAACAACTGATAAACATACTTATATATTTCCAAATACATACATATATAGATAAATTACACCCAGAACCAATGATCGTGCTCATCACACAAACATTTGTCCTGGGTGGGAATCGAACCCACGATCTCCGGCATAGCAGTCTATTGACGATATTTATCATTTATTTTAATTAGAATCTGTGCTAAGTTTTAAGTTTATTAACCCGAGACGTCCAGTGCATGTTGCCATATGGCACTGAAACATGGTTGCTCACAATGGACCTCATCAGAAGGCTTACAGTCACCCAAAGGGCAATGGAAAGGGCTATGCTCGGAGTTTTCTTGCGTGATCGCGTTAAGAATGACGATACCCGCAGAAGATATAATATAATAATATTCACACAACTATCACACAACGCCGTCTAGCCCCAAAATAAGCAGAGCTTGTGTTATGAGTACTAGACATCTGATAAACATACTTGTACATTTCTAAATACATACATATTATAGACAAATTACACCCAGGCCAGGCACAGAATGAATGATCGTGCTCGCAAACATTTGTCCTGAGTGGGAATCGAACCCACGACCTCCTGCATAGCAGTCAGGTCTACTGACAATTAGATCAACAGGCCTGTCTGTTGATATGTCAGTCAGTCAGTTTCTCCTTTTATAATAGAAATAATATATTATAATAATTAAAATTGTATTTTGTTACTTCTCCTGTGCGAGTCTCACATAAAAGATTTTCTTTTTTTTATTAGGTTTTAGTCAGCAGACTTTAAAAACGGGTTTTAAAATAATTAAATGGAAAATCTGCGTACGACAGGGCTTTGTATCATTGACGACGGTTATGTTAGGTACTGGCAGCCTTTATGATCGTTGCTACAGGCTAACATAAAAAAAAAAACAATAGCTATTATTTATGTTGCGTCTAGTGTTAGCAAAAATGTTTTAAAAATTCGATAACGTACATTGTAATTTTCTTTTGCGTTTAGCTTTGGCTTAGTTTTTATTAAGTATCCACTAATTTCTAAAATCAAAGTCATTTTTTTTTAAAGACCCTCACTAGGGACTCGAAGACACAAGACACCCACTACAGAAAACACTGGGAATCTCTGGGTGTATCAGTAGGCCATAAAATTATTTGTTCTGTACGGGAATTGAACCCGCAACATGAAGTGCAGCAGCCAATCGCTGAACCTTTGTGCCAACCGTGCCGTCAATGGATGATTTAAAAAAAATAATGTTTTTTTTCTTTTATCCCCCCATAAATAACATACGCACACACAATTTCTTTCTTTTCTTTCTTTCTTCGATGTCGCATTGTTGCGCCGCATCTGCAGTAGTTTTAAAACAGGTATCTACAATCCAAAATGAACAATTACTGCTGAACCATTAACCATTCAACCAGCTTACAAGGGTATCGTTGAAATGAGCAATGTACCCGTTATTCAGTTCGCCGATGCAATATGCTCTAACAATAGGTAGCTCACCGTCCGGTCGTCCGGTAACCTTCCGGAGCGAACCCGAGTCGTCGATGGCGCGTAGTGTTCCACGCGTGCTTCAAAGAGATGTCAGCAAAACCGTAGGGGCCTAGCAGGGCCTAAACTACTGGGGCCATGAGTTGACTTCCAAAAACGTTCCTTCAGAAAATTCGAAATTCAAATGTTTTTATTTCATATATGCATAAATGGGCACTTATAAAACGTCAGAAGCTAGTGCACGGTTCCAAATTAGTCGTTTCCTATGGAGAAGAACCGGCAAGAAACTCCATGGTTACTCTTTAAAAAAAAATTGTTGTTCTTACAATATTTCATTCAAATAAATAAAATAAATAAATAAATTTTATAGTATTAGTAGATTATGTTGGGCACGCCCTTTTTGCGGAGTGTCTGGAAAGACAACATGGGGTCCTTAACTTCCGCAGGACGCAGGTCCTCACCGGACATGGTAAGTTCGGGAGGTTCCTGCACTGGATTTGTACGGAAGAAACACCCAGGTGTCACCATTGTGTGGACCGCCCCGAGGACACGGTGGAGCATACGGTAGAGATGTGCCCCGCCTGGGCAGAGCACCGCCGTGCCCTCATGGGGGCGATCGGTGGCGGCGATCTCTCGCGACGGGCCTTGGTACAGGCCATGGTCCGGAGCGAGGAGGAGTGGCAGGCTGTTGCCTCCTTCTGCGAAGCAGTAATGCAAGCAAAGGAGGAAGCCGGACGTGCACGTGTGAGGCAATGGCCCTCGCGCGCCAGCCGCCGGGATTCCGATCCCGATTTCCGTCCACCGTACGCGCGGGCTTGCGGACGGCGAACAGTGGGTAGCTCGCCGTCCGATCGTCCGGTAACCGTCCGGACCGGGCCTAATTTGTCGATGGCGCGTAGTGTTCTACGCGCGCCACAAGGAGATGTCAGCAATCGTAGGGGCCCAGCAAGGTCGAAGACTACTGGGGCCACGGGTGATGCGAATGAGATTCTCGGGGCACTGAAAAAATGAAAAAGAAGGAACAGGAGTGGCTTTTTAGTCAGTAAAAGTCTGAGACTATCTCCCGCTCCGCCCAAGAGCAGGGGATGTCATTAGATGGTTTTCCCACTAGAAACTGAAATAGATATAAATTTAAGGACAAAACTCGCGAAAAGGAATTCGCGGAGTCTACAGTATTCTTACATTCACATTATAAAAAAGGCTATATAAAAAAATAGCTAGAAAAATAAATAATTACGATTATCAATAAATAACACGTTAACAAAATAAGTTACTAACGATTTTATGGTGGAATGGCAATGTTTTAGGAAAAA
This sequence comes from Mythimna pallens, assembly GCA_961205895.1. Lineage (NCBI taxonomy): Eukaryota > Metazoa > Arthropoda > Insecta > Lepidoptera > Noctuidae > Mythimna > Mythimna pallens. The sequence goes on along the minus strand of OY540847.1, from coordinate 19,408,648 downwards.
AAAGTATATATTCCAAAGAAAGAATATAGGTGTTATTTTAGTCAGTAAAAGTCTGACACGCCCTCTCGCTCCGCCCTAAAGCGCATTATGACATTAGATAATTTCCCAGCTTAAAAAAGGGGATCGTCGAACAATACCGAACTACGTAAATCTAATTTGTACTTTTCTTGTTACTTCTACCTCAGTCTAACGAGCCAACGAGCCACATTGTGGAAAAACTTCACCCAGACTTGAGAATTACATTAAGGTATAATAAGAGTTTTTGTTAGTCTGTGGTCGAATAGACGTGCTGTGTTCTAATAAGAGTAGAACAGTTTTTTAAGCGTAAACAGTTTTAAAGAATCGTAATATTTTAAAGACGAAATATTGTGAGTGAGTGTGTGTATTTGACTATGTCCTAGAATAGCACATAGAATCTATTTATATTCATATATGTGTATAAGGTAAATAACCTAACACTAACAACTAAATAAAAAACCTTACTTTTCCACCGTACACTCTCGATAAGGTTCAGTTGAAAACCAGCGTCAGGCAACTACCACGAAGTTGTCTGGCATTTTTACTGAACTGGACCTATTTGGACATCCAATATTAGTTATTTCTTTTTATTTATTTTTTTTTTTATCTTAAGTGTTTAAATGATGTTTCAACATTGTGTGTATCTGTGTACGTGTGCCAAATAAAATATTTTCTTTCTTTCTTTTAGAATAATTTTTATCTCGGAAGTGTGTTGGTATAGGAAGTGAAAAAACAAGTCGTATGGGCAACACGTGTCTTGTCATTTTTTTTATTTTTTATTATTAATTATAGGTTCGCGTTTTACCACCATCTCACTTGATGGCAAGCGATGATGTGGTCGACGATGGAGCACGCTTGCCTAGAAATAGCCTATTCACTATATTTCCGTTATTGAGGTCAGATAGATAGGTACTCTATATAAAAGCCTCTGCCAGCGGTTTTGCCCGTGTTAAATCAGAAAATATATAACCTATATCACTCAGTTATAAAGTAGCATTGTACTGGTGAAAGAATTTTTAAATTCGGTCCAGTAGTTTTTGAATTTTTTCATTACAAACCAAAGTACGGCGTTGCGCCATCGGTATATGGTGGACATCCCACCCATACGTACAAAGCGTTTTAGGAACAGTACAGGAGTGGAATTCTCTGCCGGAGTCTGTGTTCCCTGATAGCTACAACCTAGGGGTCTTTAAGTCACGAGTGAATAGGTTACTTCTAGGCAAGCGTGCTCCATCGTCGGCCACATCATCGCTTACCATCAGGTGAGATAGTGGTCAGGCGCGAGCCTATCAATAATAAAAAAAAGTACAAACTGTGTTGCTCTTTATAGTATTAGAGGCAGGACAGTGACAGGAATTTAGCTACATCTAGTTAAATTGTAAGCTGACTCCAATGTCATCCTCCTGCATCCTTACTATAACCCTCCAAGATCCACCGTAAGGGCGGACTTGCGAACGGCGAGCAATAGGTAGCTCGCCGTCCGACCGTACGGTAACTGTCCGGACAGAGTCCAAGTCGTCGCTGGCGCGTAGTGTTCCACGCGCGCCTCAAGGAGATTTTAGGAAATCGTAGGGGCCCAGCAGGTTCAAAGCCTACTGGGATTTCGAAAGAGATCCCCGGGGCCCTGAAACAATGGCAAAGAAGGAACAGGAGTGGATTTTTAGTCAGTAAAAGTCTGACACGCCCTCTCGCTCCGCCCAAGAGCGTGGGATGCGGCCACGACATTATAAATTTAGCCTTCGGCCGTTTGACGCGGACGTGGAGCATATAATTTACCCTATAGAATATTTATAATTAGTAAGCTAGTCTTAAGATTGCGTCATTTCTCGTAAATAATTTGTTAATTATTTACTTTCTTTCAGTTACTGAAGTAAGTAATTATCTACTTCAAATATTTTGTTACATCAAGTTTATTATGTTACATAAAATCTGCCATGTTCTTTTATTGCAGCCATCTGGCCTATAAGTCATTGCACACTCGACCATTTTGTTGTAAATCCCATTTTTATATTGCTTTATATATTTTAATCTACTTTGAGTGCATGTAAAACGTGGTTAGGTAAGTAATTGCATCAATAAAATTTATTGTCTATGGCAGTTTCGTTGATTTTTTTTTTTGCTCAGAGCGAAATTGTAGGTAATTCGAATAAACAAAATTTTCATTCATCAAAGAGTCAAATTATTTCATTAATAATACTCCAAGTTTTTCTTTTCTTATAGTTCTGTATTTTATTGTAAAAAACCGTTTGTTTTATTTAACTTCCCTGTTAGATTGGACTGTACTGCCATCTACCGGTAACTTTCAGAAACACGTTATATTTTTCATTTAACGCCATCTAGTGGAAATCAACTCCACTATACGTACCCTGCCCTCTATCGGAAATAAGTAAATTAAATTCAGCGCCTTTCATTGCCGGCGGGAAAACGACGAAGTTTCCGAAAAGTCCGCTAGATGGAGTTGTATGTTCTTTCATAATGGGAAAATTTGTTCATAGATGACGCTGACTGTTGGAACATTTTTAGGGTTGGGCAGAGAGACATTTGAGTCTCCTGTTTGAATAGAGAAATTACGACTGACTGACCGACATTTTGACAATTCAAAAGTGCCTGTTTGGTCTATTTGAAATAAACGTTTCTGATTTCTGATTTCTGTTTTCCGACAAGAAATGATTAATTCATGCCATGAAAGCCGACACTCGCAAATACCCTAGATAGCTATTCGATAAATCAGTTTAATTACTTACAGTGACAGCGTTCTTGTATCTGACGTAATTACAAATTAACAGTTTTTAGTATACTTATACTATGAGACATTGCTTCATACCAAATTTCAGAATTCAATGTCAAAAGGATGTTCCGAAGCGAGGAGGAGTGGCAGGCGGTCGCCTCCTTCTGCAAAGTAGTGTAATGTTAGCAAAGGAGGAGGCCGCACGTGCACTTGTGAAAGCGTGACCCTCACGCCCCAGCCGCCGGGATCCCGATCCCAATTTCCGGCCACCGTAGGCGTGGGCTTACGGACGGCGAGCAATGGGCAGCTCGCCGTCCGACCGTCCGGTAACCGTCCGGACCGAGCCCAAATTGTCAACAGCACCTACTGTTTCACGCGCGCCTCAAGGAGATGTCAGTAAACTATAGGGGCCCAGCAGGGTCGAATCCCACTGGAGCTAAGGGTCTGTTTCTGAAAAGAAGACTCAGCCCTGGTATGAAAGCCAACGAAGGAACAGGAGCGGGTTTTTAGTCAGTAAAAGTCTGACACACCCTCCCGAACCGCCCAAGAGCGGGGGATGTCATTGGATGATTTTCCAACCGAAAAAAAAGTCAACGAGATGTGCATTATAAGTTTTGAATTCCTACGAAGTGTCAAAATACGCACCTGAATAGAGCATAAACGGTCTTATCCTTAGATTATGTTGACTGACTTCATGTTTTCTAAAGAGTAATTTTTTCAGTGCTGCTTGGGCTAGCATTTGATGACAGACTTCAGTATTTGATGTTAATTCCAGCTTCATTCCTCCACGCGTTCCTGAGAAAACGGGCCTGGACAGACGGACAACAGAGTGGTCCTATAAGTATATATATATATATTTTTTGGTTAAATATAGCAGCATATGCTGAGATAGGAGCCTTTTTGGCCTCGCACAGGTCTTTTATTTTTATCTTTTAATACTGTTTTATTTTTTTAATTTAAGTTTTCATAGATTATACTTATTTTTATTTTATTGTTGTGTGTCCTGTGCGAGTCTCAAATAAATGTTTTTCTTTCTTTCTTCCTTTCTTTCTTTCTTTCTTTCTTTCTTTCTTTCTTTCTTTCTTTATTTCTTTCTATAAAGACTCCTTTTTCGCCAACATAGGGACGGATTTTTTTTTAATGATAATAAACTAGTGCTTGACTGCGATCCCACCTGATAGTAAGCAGTGATGCAATCATTGATGGTGAATCGCACTAGTTTATTAAGAGCCTATTCACTCTAGCTTTGAAGGCACTTGAATTGTAATGGGACGGGAAGACCGCGGCAGGCGAATTGAATTCTTAAAACAAATATGATAACTTTATACCTATCCAGCTCACAATTTAATTATCTTAACCAACTGGTCCCGTCATTTTACTCAGAGCCGCGGATCTCAAACACATTTAACTGAAACAATTTTATAACAAGCTCAAAGTAAAATTCAGTCGAAGAAAATTGTCGTTACTTTAGGAAGGAGAAAACCTTTCAACTGTCCAAGTACTTTTACTTTTTAGTTTCGCGAAGGTTTCCATTGCTTTTTCTTGAGAAAAGTCTGGAACTTGTTAACATTTTTTGTTTGTCTTGAAGCCGGGTTAAGGCTGCAGTATTGAGGAATAAGTACTAGGAACACAGATTTCAGTACCTATCTAGTCTGTTTATATCACCCTTTTCTACACGCGTAAATTTGTGCTATACACGTGCAAATTTGTCACTGCAGCCCGCAGTGACAAATTTGCACGTGTATCAAACGGCTCCATAACCCGCTCGCCTACGGCTCGTGTGAATTCCGCCTCGGTCGCAATGACAAACTTTCTACACTTGCATCAAAATGTACTATTATGACTTTAGACGACTACTTCGATCAAGTTGACCAAGTTCTTCGATAGTTCATTCGAGGTACCTAATATCATTTGCATTATACGGTAGTTTATTAGAACTTGAGTCTCAAAGAACTTTTTTTATTATGAAATAATAGGCTCGCGTTTGACCACTATCTCAACTGATGGTAAGCCATAACGGGGAAGACGATGGAGCACGCTTGCCTAGAAGCAACGATAAAAACTACATGGATGACAGCATTGCAGAGGAGTACTTCGATCCCTAGTGTTCTGCCGACAGCAATGTGGAGTATAGTACTTCGATTCGATCCCTAGTGTTCTGCCGACAGCAATGTGGAGTATAGTACTTCGATTCGATCCCTAGTGTTCTGCCGACAGCAATGTGGAGTATAGTACTTGGATTCGATCCCTAGTGTCTGATGACAGCGGCGTGGAGGAGTATTTCGACGCCTAGTATCCTGATGACAACGATATGGAGAAATACTTCGTGTTCTATTGTCCAGGGGTCATAATATTCTACGTTTTCTATTTTATGTATTTTGATTTTGTATTTTATGTTTATACATGGTTAATCTGTATAGTTAGTTAAATACATTATTGTAAACTTTTAAACGCATATTTGGAGTTAAAGCTAAAGTTGTTTGCCTGATAGGTATTGTCAGGTTCGCTGACTCCGCGGGTGCTTGGGGGCTCGAGCACCCATGAGAAATAAACAGTGGGTGCCGAGCACCCCTGAGAATAGTCATCAAAAAACAGATAAGTTATCGCCTTTTAGCCCAGTGGTTTAGAGCGCCGGTTGAGACGCAAGAGTCGCGGGTTCGATTCCCGCACCAACACAAATGTTTGCTGATGAAACTGATATTTGTGTTGGGTCTGGGTGTTTGTGGCACCTTCATTGTTCCTGGTTTCCACAGTACAAGGGAAAACTTTAGTTTGGGACCAGGACAATGTTTGTGATGTTTTCATGTGACATGACATGTCATTTATTGATAATTGTAATTACTTATTGTTCTTGTTTCTTTTTTTTTTATATAGCTTCTTTTTTTTTTTAATGTGAATGTGAGAACACCGTGGACTTCGCGAATTCTTAGGTTACTTCCTATTACGACTCACTCTTTTTTTTTTTTTAAATATTATTATTTTTATTGTGCTTTTGGGTACAATATCGACTGGTCTACACTGTTCTTACATAATGTCTATTAATACTGTAATATGAAAATATTGTAAACAATCATTTTTTTAAAAGAGTAACCATGGAGTTTCTTGCCAGTTCTTCTCCATAGGACACGACCAATTTGGAACCGTGCACTAGCTTCTGACGTTTTATAAGTGCCCATGTAGGCCTATGTGAAATAAAAAATTTTTGACTTTGACTTTCTCAATTTATTATTATTTATTAAATCAGTCTGTCGATCAGTGTACATTTCTCTTCTCACGCTTCGCCACTTTTCGTCACCATAATTATGAGCATGAGCTCCCATGAAGTGTTCTAAAAGACGGCGCTTCTTTCTTTCTTTCTTCTTATTATTACCTCATACAGAATTTGTGTAAGATTTCGGTAATTTTGCAAGCTCTATTGAAATTTACATTTAAATTTAAATGAATATTCGACAATCGTTATTCGGATTACTAAATTTACAGTCTCTATTTTCAAATAAATCAACTCAATAGTCGCTCATGACAGGAGATCACAAACGATTCCCTATTTTAGTTTAAACCATATAAGCTAAGCTTGTTTATAACCCGAGAGAAGGAGTCGGTGAAGGTCTCCTTGACCTAATTGTCCGGGAGTTAGACCTTAACCTTCAGAGAGTCACTGGCTGGATGTTTGAAGGTTGAACATTGCTAATGGGTTCTTGAATACCTTGAAAGTGTAGTGAAGAATCAAGAGTATGCAGCTGCAAGCATTTCTTCATTTGTTCTTTACAAGAAAAGCGATGCCCCTCTAGGATTTTTTCGTGTATCGTGGGCCCTAAAGCCACCTAGATTGTACCGTGGGCCAAGGCTCTAGATTTCTTGTTTTGTCCTCAATTGGGTAATAATAAACTAGTAGATTTCATCATCAATGATTGCTTTACTGCTTACCATCAGGTAGGATCGCAGTCAAACAAAAAAAAAATGAAATGAAAAAATAAAATTAATGAAATGTTTTTCTTTCTTTCTTTCCATTAGCGTATAGCAACCACGCAGCGAAACACGACGCCGTCACTTTGTGTACAATAGTTTACAATTTTTTTTAGTTGATTATTTGTGTATCTTGTCTATGGGCCTTATTTATTTATTTAGTACAACAAAATAGTCATTAGTACTAAAATAAGTTAATCCTTTCACTCTGTCTTCTTACAGAATCGCAAACTTCCTCATAATAATTATGGTCTTCTATTCATCAGAAAACAAATCCAATCCAGGGTTGGTCTCCACGAGCGCTTTGAGCATCGTTACCATACGCGGTATAGGGGAGGTGGATCGAGTTACAGTGCGACAAAATGGGACATAAAATAATTTATGCTTTCTAGAGCGAACTCTGTGTAACCATTAATAATTTTACAGGCTGTTGTAATTTGTTCAACAGCCCGCCTAACCTGTAATGAATTGCAATTTAAGCATCCTAGAATAAACATAGTGGGATACATAGTATATGGATAGTATCCAAGTAATCGCTTATTTGTGGAACCTGAGAAAAGCTTTTTCAACTTTTAGTTGCCTGATAAAAAGGATTATTATTATTATTATTATAGCAAAATGTGTCCAGCACGCTACACGACAATGTCACGATTACATGACAAGTTAAAGAATAACATCGTAGCTTAGCGCCAAGAGAACGATAATTGACTTTTTCATGTAGCAGTGAGAAGGTTAAACCGTCTAATAAAACAACAACATTACAATCCTAATCAACCTATCCCCGAAGTCCAAATACACCTCTCATTTCGACTAACTTCCCCACAAAAATACCCACAAAGTCTTTGTAATTAATTTCGCTAATCTCAATAAGACCAAAGAGGTTTTTGCGATAGGGACTTGTCACATTATTCCGGCTAATTAAATCCCTGATCTAATCCTCGTAAGGACAACCATCCCTTAGGGACAGTACTCACGAATGAAGGAACTTATAAACGGATTTTGTGTCTATATGGACTATGTGTTTATTGATGTCGGTAGTGTGTGTTGTAGCTCCCTTGTGGGCTTGAAATACTCGTATATAGGGTGATCTTTCTGGGCTCGGGATTGTTCGAAAGATAATCTAACTGGATCCATTTTGGCGCAGCCGTGAGGTACGCTATTTTAATCTTGCTTCTTTTTTTACTTTTTAGGTTCAACTTATTTTGAACTTATTTAAACCTCTGGAAACCCAAAAATATAAAAGAGAACCATGAAAATTAATTTTATTAAAATTGACTATATAATCAATCGCCGAGCATAAATTAAAACATAATATAATTTGTAGGCTCGATAAAAAAAAATCGCGAATCCGACTCTAACTTACGATTTCAAACGTGTACGTCAACGAGATTACTTCACGGAAAAATTTGAAAGTTACAAAAAATAATAAAGCTTGTTTTTTAAAAGGGCCTCGTAAAAACAAAAATAAAATCGCTGTTACGGAGACGCGAAATCGACATATACAGACCCGAGTGGAGTTTATACAAAATACTCAGTGACTACAACCAGCCCTTAACTAATTGTGTTTGTTGGGCACGCCTTAATTATGGCGATAAGTTCCCTCTTTGAGGAGTGGCTGGAAAGACCTCACGGCGTCCTTACTTACCGCATGACGCAGGTCCTCACCGGGCATGGTAAGTTCGGGAGGTTCCTGTACCGGATCCGTGCAGAAGAGACGCCCGGGTGCCACCATTGTGTGGACCGCCCGGAGGACACGGTGGAGCACACGGTAGAGGTGTGCCCCGCTTGGGCAGAGCACCGCCGTGTCCTCGTGAGGGCGATCGGCGGCAGCGATCTCTCGCGCCGGGCCTTGGTACAGGCCATGGTCCGGAGCGAGGAGGAGTGGCAGGCGATCGCCTCCTTCTGCGAAGCAGTAATGTTAGCAAAGGAGGCGGCCGATCGCGTGAGGCAACGGCAACGGTCCTCACGCCCCAACCGCCGCCGGGATTCCGATCCCGATTTCTGGCCACCGTAGGCGCGGGCTTGCGGACGGCGAGCAATGGGTGGCTCGCCGTCCGATCGTCCGGTAACCGTCCGGACCGAGCCCAAGTCGTCAACGGCGCGTAGTGTTCCACGCACGCCTCAAGGAGATGTCAGCAACCGTAGGGGCCCAACAGGGTCGAAGCCTACTGGGGCCATGGGTGATGCGAAAGAGATCCCCGGGGCCCTGGAAAACAAATGGCAAAGAAGGAACAGGAGTGGGTTTTTAGTCAGTAAAAGTCTGACACTATCTCGCGCTCCGCCCAAGAGCGGGGGATGTCATGAGATGATTTTCCCACCCGAAAAAAAAAAAAAAAAAAAACTAATTGTGTTTGTGAGCCTTGTATTGTGCTAAATAAATCTATTTGAGTGCTGCTTAGACAAACTTCTTTTTAATAGCATTATTCGCCTCTAAAATCTATATTGCCTTTTAAATTACTAAGGTAGTCACAATTAACGAGCGTCTGAAAAATACTGTCTTAACCATTTTTCTGGGTGGTTATAAAAAAAAATCATGAAGGCTAAGGTGGAAGTTCCGCTCCCGCTTTAGCCTTCTCTCTTAACCTTTCCATGTTTGAGTGCCCTTCTGAGCTCGTTTTGCTTGCTCTTGTACTAAGAATATTTATTTGGCGTTATAAAAAAGATGTTTTTTTTTTTTTATTGGAGGATATCTCATTTTCCCGTTGCTTTGTTTCAAAATGAGAATTTTGATCACATGGCCAATAAAGAAATGTATAGCTCGAATTATAATTTCTTAATCTGTTTTCATTTTTCAAAGCTAAAGCAAGCCTGCCTGTAGCAATGTTTGAAAGAGTTACCATGGCTCAAGAAAGCAAAGGATTGTGTTTGAACCCGCGACGGACAGCTCATAAGCCGGGGCTATTAATAGGCTAACAATAACCTCAAAGGGTCAGTTATTTCGAAAACTCAACTTTACCTCCATGTTTTTCATAACACAGACAATAAATCTTCTCAAATATTTTACTTACCTTTCGATCCAAAAAGCTTTGCAAACAAATACAATTTGATCTGAATACATACAACATTATCCCCCTTCCCTGGTTATGCCCCTACAGGCAATCTATCATGGCTCGACTCGAATTCTCGAGCATTTTTGCAAATGTTGAAGATCGCATTAGTCGCACCTGACTCCTGACTCTCAACGATAAAACTTATGGCTTTAAAATTACAGACATTTTGTGGAATGAATGAATATAAAACAGTTGTTTCAAAGTAGTTTAAGAATGTTGAATTTTTAAGAACCATTTTTCAGTCGAAGCTGTGATTGTTAGATCGACTTCTGCTACTGAAAAAACTTAATCATGCTTTGCTCGATCTGGGAATCAAATCTCATGCTCAGCAGCCGTGGTTTGCGACTTCCAGACCAACAAAACCGTTACAGCTAATGCATGCTTGTACTGTAAATAATATCATACGTACAGATGGATGGACTGTGTGAAGAGTGATATGAAAGAAAAGGGAAGTTAGTGATAGTATGACGAGTCATCGTCATCATCATCATCATTTCAGCCGAAAGACGTCCACTGCTGGACATAGGCCTCCCTCAAGCGTCGCCACAATAAACGGTCCTGTGCGTCTCGCATCCATCGGACTCCCGCAACCGTTACCAAGTCATCGGTCCACCTTGTAGGAGAGTATGACAAGTGACAGGGCAGAATGGAAGAAAAAAACGTGTTGCGCCGACCGCAAATAACATGGGACAAGGCCAGGAAGATGATGATGATGATGATGATGATTACTAGCTGTCCCCCGCGGATTAACCTAAGTCCTTGTTACTTGCTCCACTCCCATAGGTCATAGCCAAATTTTATATAATTTACTAGCTTCTGCCAGTGGCTTGGCCCACGTGCAAGTACCTACTTTCTAAAGTTTATATAGACAATCCTTTGTCTATACACGGGGTGAATTTTTTTCTCTTTTTATATATACAACATATTTTTAGTAAATGTGAAACCCGAAACACCTGTCTAGTATTTTTATGTAAAGAATCTATGTACAAAATTTCATAACTGTGTTACGAAAGATCACAAAGTTACAAGCTTGTTGTGTTACCTGGTTGTCCGCCATCATACACGGTCACCGGGCCATCCGACTGAGGGGTTGTTTTGTTCCCGCACTCAGCTGTGCAATGGCGCCTAATGCCCGCTATAACCTCCCGTGACCTGTGTTGTACTTAGTGTTGGTGGTGTCCAACTTGTGACCATTTTTAAATATTATTGGGAAAAAATATAACATGGTGTAAAAATTATTGGAATCGATTCAGTTACTGATTCTGAACAAACTACTTTCAGGTTTCGCATATACTAAAAATTATGATGTATGTATAGATAACATCATATTATATCATATATAGCCTATAGCTTTTCTGTCTTTTTTAGTTCGAAACTCCTCAGATGTTTTCAAACAAACAAACTCTTTAGCTTATTAATACAAATATAAATTTTAAATAAAATCATAGAGTAATTATTTCCATATATCTAATACATAAAATTCTCGTGTCACAGTTTTCGTTGCCATACTCCTCCGAAACGGCTTGACCGATTTTGATGAAATTTTTTGTGCTTATCCGGTATCTATGAGAATCGGCCAACATCTATTTTTCATCCCCCTAAATGTTAGGGGTAGTCCACCCCTAAAATTTTTTTTTATTTTTTAGACAAGGAAATTATTTATATGGCAAAACAACGTTTGCCGGGTCAGCTAGTTTCCATATAATTTTATGCAAGGCAATTTTATACCTGTGCAGCCGCTTCTCATTGGCACTTACTGTAATTATTGTGAAAATAGCTTAAGCTGGGGTAATAATAATATTATTAGAAGGTGGTATTATTGGTAGTATTACGAGAGACCCACTTGTAACTACCGACCTTTATAACGCCACGAATAGAGAGTAATATGCTGGCTTACCAAACTACACATCACAAATCTGTAAGCCTGTTTGGGTCATATAATTACTAAGGAAGCCATATTTCACTATTAAGGGGGATCCTCACATACCGGAATACGCAGCGTTAGAAGGCCTCCCACAAGGTGGACCGATGACCTAGTAAGGGTCGCGGGAATCCGGTGGATGCGAGAAGCGCAGGAACGGTCGTTATAGCGACACTTAAGGAAGGCCTATGTCCAGTAGTGGACGTAATTCGACTGAAATGATGATGATGATGAAGGGGGATCCCCAAAGAAACTAAAAAAAAAAATTTATAATAAAAAAAAAAACTTTACCTCTTTATAATATTAGTGAAGACAACATACAACTCGTCACTCAACTGCAAAAGGCAAAAAAAAAACAGGATTGAAAATTGTAATTTTTGAGCCCAACTCGAGGCAGTTAACGCTCTTAATATGCTGGTTTACCGTCCCTTCAAACTACAAAACACAAATCTGTAACCCCATTTGGGTCATACAAATAAGGAAGCAATATTTCACCATTAATCTTACTAACACAAAACTTCAGCCAAATCATGATTTATAGATGAAGTTTCGATAAAACTTTAAAATTCTACAGTAAATAAAATCTTGGCGGGGAAATGGCTGTTGCAGCATCGAAATAACGGGACTTGAAATGAGAAAACTTCTCGAAGTTTGGGTTCCCGGTTTGTTAAAGAATGCACTGCCCTGGTTTCAAGATTGTTGCCAGTAATTGTATTGACGTTTCCGTATGTTTGTATGTACCGAAGTAGGAGCGTTACTGTTGTTTCTCACTTTTTATTATGATTATTTTTATTGTACTTTTTAGTACAATATTGACCGGACACTGTCCTTACATAATATCTACTTTTACCGTAACATGGAAATATTGTAAGAACAACATTTTTTTTAAAAGAGTGAAACAATGAAGTTTCTTGCCGGTTCTTCTCCATAGGAATCGACCAATTTGGAACCGTGCACTAGCTTCTGACGTTTTATAAGTGCCCATGTAGGCCTATGTAAAATAAAAAACTTTTGACTTTGTTCTCAAGTTTTATGAAGTACAAAATCGTTGTTTTTTTTAATTCGGAAATCATCTAACGACTTTTCTTACGCAATAGGCGGAGTGGTGTAGAGCGTGTCAGACTTTGACAGACTGAAACCACATCTATATGCCTTCAGTTGCCCTTTGCGTTGCATGAGTTTTTCTTTTGGAAGTCAACCCATGCCCTCAGTAGGCCTCGGTCCTGCTGGGCCCATATGGTTATGCTGACATCTTTGAATATTACGTGCCGTCTCGCATGGAATATTACGTACCGTCAACGACTCGGGCTCGGTCCGGACAGTTACCGGACGGCGAATGGAATGGAATGGAATGGAATGGAATTGAATGGAATTGAATGAAATTGAATGGAATTGAATGGAATTGAATGGAATTGAATGGTATTGAATGGAATTGAATGGAATTGAATGGAATTGAATGGAATTGAATGGAATTGAATGGAATTGAATGGAATTGAATGGAATTGAATGGAATTGAATGGAATTGAATGAAATTGAATGAAATTGAATGGAATTGAATGGAATTGAATGGCATTGAATGGAATTGAATGGAATTGAATGGAATTGAATGGAATTGAATGGAATTGAATGGAATTATATGGAATTGAATGGAATTGAATGGAATTGAATGGAATGGAATGGAATGGAATAGCTCCGACTTACGTGTTGTAGGTCGCGGGTTCAAATCCAGCCAGGCGCATTACTTTGTGTAATTTGTTTCATCACCACTGCTCTCAAAACGGTGAAGGACAAAACATCGTGAGGAAACCGGCATGTCCTAGAACCAAAAATTCGAAGACATGTGACATCCACAAACCCGCACTGGGCCCGCGTGGTGGATTATGACCCATTCCCTCTCTTAGAGAGGAGGCCTAAGTACCAGCAGTGGGAACATTATAAGGCTGACTATGACTGCTATGGTTTAAAAAAGTAGAGTTTCTTTCACGTTCTTCTCCATAGAGATCTACGCTTTGGAACGTGCGATTTAGTTTCACTTTTTTTGTTGACCATTCAATAGTGCCTGTAATTGGTCTATTTGAAATAAACGTTTCTAATTTCATGTTTACTGTTTACCTAAAAGTATGTTTTAGCGCCGATTTGTCGCTTCTGATACGCCGTTGTTAAACCCGTGATGGCACAGTTGTTAACTACATGATTGTTACAATGTTGTTGTCTAATGAAAGTAAAAAAAGCGCCCTCTCTTTTGCATCGTTTACGACAAAGGAAAGTTTGATTAATAGTGAATTCCTCCTTCCTTTGTCCCTCTTTATCAAAGATGCCTCATTGTTTTATGTCCTCATGAATAATTTCCACCCCATTTTGCAAGTAAACCTTTAAAAATTGTTTCCCCGTTCAACCTTCCCAATTTTAGTAACTACATGTGCCCGGTTCCGCTGGCTTGACGTACACGATAAATCCATGTCAATCAATGTGCATTACCGTGGCTTACCCACGTTCAAAATAAAGTAACATTACACAGGCTTACAAGTGTCATGAAAACCAATTTTATCTTTACTTACTTAGCTAATTTAAATTAATTTGTGAAACTCAGCATATCAAATCGGTATGATTTTTTTAAATCTATTTACTAGCATTTGCCCACGGCTTATATATACATAAGATATAGCATATGTTACTCAGGAATAAAGCAGCTTTCTATCGGTGAAAAAATTTAGCAGTCGGACCAGTACTTTCAGAGATTACCTTCTACAAACAAAAAAAAAACTTTACGTCTTTGTAATATTAGTGCAGATGTACACACAAACACTTAAATACAAAAAGAAAAAAATGCAGATAGAAGATTTGTATTTCAAAACAAATTTCTTCTAGCCTGTGGCAGATGTTAACACAGCGTACGTCTGTAATATACGTAAGAGCACATGAGTATTATTAACAATTATAATATAATATTATTAATTTCAGAAAGCTAAAAACTGCAGTGGTTTATTTTATTTAAATTAAACCACAGCTCACTTTTTTATAAATATATATTTTTAATGATTAGTTTTTATGATTGCAAATTTTATTTTAGTCATTTCTATTTTGCATATTTATATTTCTTATTTCTTGTGCATGACCCAAAAAAACGGTTTTCTTTCTTTCTCACAATAAGAAAAGTGACCACTGAGTATTTTTATTTGACATTTGATAGTTTAATCCACAAATCACAGGACTTTCGAATTGGCAGCGTCCAGAGACGGCAGGGGCACTTTGTTTGTTTGTGTTTTTTTTACTTTGCCTTTGTCAATGTGCACTATGGACAAAGTACGGTTGTCAAAATCATAGAAAGAATTATTGTCAGTGGTCGTCAATTTCTACAAGAAAGCGGTGACCACACGCTTAGTTTTTATGTAAAATGTCGATAAAGCTGTCTCTATGGCGTCTGTGTTGGGTAGGGCTTGCGGACGGCGTATTAAGTAGGTAACTCGCCGTCCGGTTAAGACAAAGCTCGGGGTGACAGGGCGTCATATATCATGCGAGCGCGATATCAGCAAACGTTGCGACAGTGCGTTAAGTTTTTTAGGTATTACTAAACCTTTAGTTGATAAGTTGTTACTAACCATTGAACCAATCATAGTCATCATAATCATCATTTCAGCTGAAAGACGTCCACTGTTGGACATAGGCCTCCTTCAAGTGTCGCCACAATGAACGGTCCTGTGCGTCTCGCATCCATCGGATTTCTGCAACCCTTAACAGGTCCTCGTCCACCTTGTAAGAGGCCTTCCGACGCTACGTCTACCGGTACGTGGTCGCTATTCTAGAACCTTTCGGCCCCAATGGAAATCCGTTCTGCGAGCAATGTGGCCAATTATGCCAATTGGACCGATATTATCTTTTAAATAAATATTATTTTTATTCTAACTCTTTAGAACTATTTAAATTCACACAAAAAAGAGCCGTTTCTTTACTCAGTGTTTTTGATGACAGGAAACCGCCTGTAAAATTATTTCGCATCGACAAAAATTAAGAGTGTTTAATTACAATTGATTAATCTTCTGGGAGTTAGAATATTCATGAAGAGAAACCGAAATTAATGTCTTTTCTTGTGAAACATTTTTTTAAACTGTCATATTGTACGGGTACTTTTTTCGTCCCCTTAGCGCTTTGTGCCTCTTAATTAAGGCATCTTTTGTTTTAAGTTAGTATAGATAGATATATTCTTTATTGTACACCAAAAATACAAATTACATTAGAAACTTAATATTAGTATGGTGTCACAATGGGCGGTCTTATCGCTAAAAGCGATTTTTTACAGACAACTTTTGGATGGATTTGACAGAGAAGGAGAAAAAATATACGCAGGTAGTTCGTGGTGTACTATTTATATATACAATTCATAAACTAATAAATTTCATATAATACAAACAATATATACATATATATATATATATAATTATAATTATAAAAGCAAAGAAATGATGTACGTAATGACGACATTCAAGAGGAAAGGTCACTACCTTTCCTTTTCCTTAACCATATTTTTTTAAATCGTGAGTGTTTGAGCTTGCCTTACTGACACGGGCAAAGCATTCCACAGCCGCACTGCTTGAACTATTTAGTATTACTAGGTAGTTAGTATTGTACTCTTGTTTTCGTATCCTATTAGTACCATACTTACTTGATGCTAAACTAAGGACTTACACAGACCAGGACGGCATGGCAAAGAATTTTACTGCCAGTCAGCACACACTAGCCGCTTCGATACCGGGGCATTCCAGCGCCTTGCCATGGCATGCCATATTTAGTTTTTACAGACGCTTTGAGTTGCATTGTAATTCGGATGTTTTTGCAGTATTTAGCAGCAATTGTATCGAGTTAGCCTTCTCAACAACCTTGGCTGGGGTCATCATCATCATCATCATCATTTCAGCCGAAAGACGTCCACTGTTGGACATAGGCCTCCCCCAAGCGTCGCCACAATGACCGAACCTGTGCTGCTCGCATCCACCGCACTCCCGCGACACTCACAAGGTCGTCGGTCCAACTTGTGGGAGGCCTTCCAACGCTGCGTCTTCCGGTGCGCGGTCGCCACTCTAGAACCTTTCGGCCCCATCGACCATCCGTTCTATGAGCAATGTGCCCTGCCCACTGCCACTTTAGTTTGGCGATTCTTCGGGCTATTTCGGCGAACTTGGTTCTCCTGCGGATATCTTCATTCTTTATGCGATCACGCAAGGAAACTCCAAGCATAGCCCCTTCCATTGCCCTTTGCGTGACTGTCGCTGGGGTAGTCAACTACAATAAAATTCTCAGCTCCATTTTACCAAAATCGCACTGGTTTCAATAATTCCACATATTATCTATGTACGAGTAAATAGTTATGCAAACACTTAAGATACAGAACTAAACCAATTTTACATGAAATTAACCACTACGAATAAATCCGTATAATTAAATTAGCCACTGAGCTTTACTCAAAAATAAACATATAAACTAGTGCATGACTGCGATCCCACCTGATGGTAAGCAGTTATGGAATCGTTTATGGTGACACGCACGAATTTTTCTGGTTCCATACCACAAAAGGAAAAAAACGGAACCCTTACAGGATCACTTTGTTGTCTGTCCATCTGTCTGTTTGTCAAACCCTTTATCTCGAGAACGCGTGAAGATATCGAGTTTAAATTAAAACCATATACTCAGGTCTACGGTCCCCTGAAGCTGTAAAAAAAAACAAATTTGGCTTGAAGCGGCGTTTCTCGCCTGGGTTGACGCTCGTGACCGCAAAGCTCCGGATTTGAGCTCAAAGAAGAGTGCTTTCAACCGTGCTGCCAAGTCCTACAAAAAGGCACTGAAGAAGGGTCGGTTCGACCGCATTACCCATATTGGCTCAAAGCTCTCTGCACAGCCGTCCGGTAGCAGAGCATTCTGGTCCCTTGCCAAGTCGGTCGAAGCGAACTTCTGTGGGCCCTCATTGCCTCCGCTGGTAAAACCTGATGGGACACTGGCTCACTAGGCGAGAGAGAAAGCAGGTCTCTTTGTATCTCTCTTCACCCATAATTCTCGTCTTGATACTAGCAGTGCTACTCCACCGAATCTACCTCACTGCAACACCTCGATGCCCGAGGTTCGCATAAGGAACAGAGAAGTTTTGAGAGCACTGTGTCGTCTAGACGTGAATAAAGCTAGTGGACCAGATGGTATACCAGCAATAGTTCTCAAGGCATGTGCACCCGAGTTGTCTCCTGTATTGACGCGCTTGTATCGCCTCTCATTTAGGACTGGTATAGTGCCCAAATCCTGGAAGCTAGCCAAAGTGCAACCCGTGCCCAAAAAGGGCAGTCGTGCCGATCCCGCCAACTATCGGCCGATTTCAATAACCTCCATACTCTGCAAGATTATGGAGCGTGTATTGAACTCGCGCCTCATGGCATACCTGGAAGGTAACGATCTCCTCAGTGACCGACAATACGGGTTTCGCCACAATCGGTCTACTGGGGACCTACTAGTGTATACCACTCACATGTGGGGCGAGGCCCTCGAGAAGAATGGAGAAGCAATTGCTGTCTCCTTAGACGTTTTGAAGACCTTCGACAGGGTATGGCACGCCAGTCTTTTGAGTAAGCTTCCAGCGTACGGTATTTCCCCTGGTCTGATTAACTGGGTAAAAGA
Source organism: Mythimna pallens (assembly GCA_961205895.1). Taxonomy (NCBI): domain Eukaryota; kingdom Metazoa; phylum Arthropoda; class Insecta; order Lepidoptera; family Noctuidae; genus Mythimna; species Mythimna pallens. The sequence continues at coordinate 19,390,314 of OY540847.1, read as the reverse complement.
CTTCCTGAGTTAACGGTCACTCCGAGTTGTTGTCGATGGATGCTCATCAGAGCCCATGACCACTAATGCCGGAGTTCCTCAGGGGTCAGTTCTCTCTGCAACTCTTTTCCTGCTGCATATTAATGATCTGCTGATGCCCGGTATCTATGGGTATGCAGATGATAGCACAGTTGTAGAGAGATACCTTCCGGATGCTCGGGCTAGTAAGGAACTAATCCGGTTCGAACGGGAGGCTATGGTGGAGCGTACGAATGTCTCTCTTCAGACAGTCTCCAAGTGGGGTAAAACCAACCTGGTAGAATTCAACGCCGCCAAAACACAAGCATGTCTGTTCACCGCCAAAAGGAGTCCGTTCACCTTGGCTCCTGCTTTTCGGAATGTATCCCTGGAGTGCACCGACCGCCTTCAGCGCTTGGGTGTCGAAATTTCTTCTGACCTCAATTTCGGGCGGTTCATTGAGTCCAAAGCCAAGGTAGCTGCTAGAAAACTAGGCGTTCTTGCAAAGGTCCGGCGGTACTTCACACCGGGTCAGCTTCTAATGTTATACAAAGCACAGGTCCGATCGTGTGTGGAGTACTGCAGTCATATATGGGCTGGTGCTGCAAAATGCCATCTGGCAGCTTTGGACTCAGTAGAAAGGCGTGCGAAGAGGCTAATTGGGGATCCAGATTTGGTTAAGTCCAATCTATAAAGCCTCGAGCACAGGCGCAGGGTAGCCAGCCTATCGGTATTTTACAGGTTGCATTTTGGAGAGTGTGCGCTGGAATTGCATGACCTGATTCCGCCATCTCCTTTCTACCATCGGACAACCCGACGTACGGCGAGTATCCACCCTAACGTTGTTGAAACACCAACGGTCCGAACTAAGCGATTTGCTTCGTCGTTTATACCGCGTACATCGAGGGACTGGAACAATTTGCCTGCTGCTGTCTTCCCGTCCAACTATAATTTAGGTGCCTTCAAGGCTAGAGTGAATAGGCTCTTAATAAACTAGTGCGCCTCACCATCAATGATTGCATCACTGCTTACCATCAGGTGGGATCGCAGTCAAGCACTGGTTTATAGCGAATAAAAAAAAAAAATGAAGCAAGGACTTATAGCATAAGTATTAGAAAAAATACCGGAGCACTACAAAAGCAGGGTAGCCTTAGAGCTATCCCGCTTTTGGCGACCATCCTAAATCCATTGTTATATTGGATATGTTTATACCGCTGCAGTCTTCCCATCCGCAACTTGTTCCAGGAAATACGTGTTTTTTTTTTAAGTTTTTCATAGAAATTTTCGTCATTTAGAATCTTGATTAAATTTGCAAGGCTTCTATTGTTATACTTTTTTGACTTTTTGATATAAACTTTTGATTTAATTATGAAGTGTCAAAGTTCATGCAAAATAGCAGATTTTCAGAAGTCTTTACTGGATTAGTTTTACACAAATTTATAAATTGATTTCAATAGATGCCTAGATAATATCCACAAGATACTGTGTTTCCATAATATCTAATGAAAAATGTGCAATAACGTCATAATCGCGTATGAGCGGTTGTATGAAATACAGTGAAAAAAATATAGGTCGAGTTGCATCCCCCTTAACTGCATTTTTTACGAATAGTCCTGGTTTTTTCTGATAACACGTCCATACTATCTGAGGCGTTTTTCTGTAAGTTTTTCGGTAATTGGCGCGATTTTTTCAGTGCCGTTCAGTTTTATTGCGGGCACATTTGGCAGACATTTACCGGAGCTTAAAAAAAGCACAGCTGTTCCCAACACATTTCTCGCAGCAAACGTTCCATTTCTTCAATCCAGCCTACAAAAAACCGAGTACAAAAACCGCTTAAAATTTAAACATATCCCTTTAATAGCTAGCTGTCGTCAACAGCTCTTAACCCTCGGGGTCTGTCGAGGAAATCGGCCGGTCTCCCTCGACTGCGCTGGCTGAATGCCAGGAGCCACGACGTCCGAGCTTTAATCTTTTACGGTAATGCCTGCATACGACTTAAGAGCACCTTACACGAATATCGATAAAAGAAAATTACGAATGGACCTAAAATAACATATGTATAGCATATCGTAGAATTTGCCTTTTCATGATGTGGTGGGCCACTTCATGGTACCAGTATTTCACATGAAGCCACTATCTATCTAACCTCCACAGCCCAGTAATTGGGTAATAAAATACTCCTTGACAAGACTGGTGACAGAGTTCCTGACTAGTATCAACTGTCAAAGGTCTGCAGATGACAGCCCGGAATACGGGCGAGGCAACAACACTGCGTTGCGACGTCGCGTCGTAAAAATATGCGACGTCGCACAAGGCATCGTAGAAATTTCCAGTGCAATCCTGCAATTCTGGTAACGTGCAATTTTCGCGTTGCGTTGTCTCATCGTAGAACGGTGCGACGTCCTTTTGACGATGCGATGCCATAACCCAGTGTTGTCGCCTCGCCCTGACAGTTTAAAGTGCTTTCGACAGGATGTAGTTTCGATGGAGTTTCTTTCGGTTTAGCTGACAATTCAATATACCAGGCCCTTACAGTTTTACTGAGATGGCCCGTGTAACCGCCCCTTAACTTGCTGATGCAGCCAAATAGTGCAGAGGTGTGATGACCTGGTTCGGGGCTCTGGGTCGTAAGTTCGGACCGAGACATAAATCTGCGCGACCTTGTCAGGTTCTGAATACGGATGTTTGCACTCGTAAACACTATTAAACGGACAATTTCTACATAGTAGTGTACTGAATTCACGACTTCATCTAGGATACGTTCCAGAGCACCATGTACTTTGTAACTCACTTTGCAACATTTTCAACTTACTACATATAAATTAAAATAATTCGATGCTCACTGCATTTATTTTTGTAATATATTGTTTAAAAAATATATAAAAAAGAACTTGCAACACTCTTAAATCGTACATGGATAATTTTGGTTATTATTCAAGTTAAACCATTCCAAACGTTGATACTTCACGCGACCGAAGGGCTGGCTTTTACGGACTTTTACCTTGGGCAGAGGATAAGCATTGCCATACAGCGTGGCCATGCCGCCAGTCTTTGGGATACATTACCAGTCGACAGCGATGCGGAAATGTTTTTCGACGCCATGCTTTAGATTACTAAACTTTTAGTTCTAAAGGGCTTTTTTTAACTTAGTGTATTACGTCACCGGCACATTGCAAGCGCCGTAAGATTGTAAAATATCGCGAGCAATTATAAACTATTTTTTCTAACTAAGACACGGTTATGTTGGAAATGAATGACTTTTTTTTTTTTTTTTTTCTTTGTATAAAAACGATATTTTCACAATACTAGAGTGATGACACAAGGGTCCAAAGTTTTTATAGAGACACATAATATTACGCGAGTGAAGCCGCTGACACAGACAAGTAGGATATAATTATAATGATACTTAAGTGGTTTTTTATAAATTATATTTAATTAAAATTTATACTAAATATGATTTCTTTTTTCAGGTAAGTTACCAGTTATGAATAAAAGCGGTTCCTGCAGGACGAGGTAAAAGCTTTCATGGTAACCTTTCCTAAAACACGATTCATGTAACACAAAATATGTTTTAAAAGAGTGTCCATGGAGTTTCTTGCCCATTAATATTATTATTATTATTTGGTAAGACACACTAGCAGCTATTTAGCTGATCCGTGTGTTTCATATAGTTTGGAGATGTATGTGATTTAGTCTGTCCAACCGATTTTTAAAGCAGTTCAATGTGGGAGCTTTCACAACACTTTCCGGGAGCCATTCATTCTTCTCCATAGAGATCTAAGCTTTGGAACGTGCAATTTAGCTTCACTTTTTTTGACTGACCTACATTTTGACAATTCAAAAGTGCCTGTAATTGGTCTATTTGAAAGAAACGTTTCTGATTTCTGACGCAACGGTTTTTGATGCGGATTTCACAAACAAAACAGGAACACCTACTTATAAAACTTTCGACGACATCTCTATAAATACTGCGACGCCTTGTTAAATTGACCTCTTAACCCGTCAGGCGCCCCGGGGTATTATTATTACGTAATTGCGTGTTTTTACGTAAATCACCAAAAAAAAAAACAAAAAAACTTTTTCTGGATTTTTAAAAAAATATATAAGTATGTTTATCAGTTGTCTAGTACCCATAACACAAGCTCTGCTTAGCTTGGGACTAGATGGCGTTGTGTGATAGTTGTAAAAAAAAAAAAAAATTTTTTCCGAAAATATCATAATGCAAAATCTTTATCAATCGACGTCTTGTTTAATGCAATATTATGTTACTTAGAAAACTTACTTCGAATGATCTTACTACGTTAACCAAATATATCGATTTTCTTTTCGATTTTAGAGAAATTATATATGTCAAGCCACATATTTCTTTATTATCAACGCGATGGGCACGCCACAATTATGGCGGTAAGTCCCCTCTTTGAGGCGTGGTTGGAAAGACCTCACGGCGTCCTCACCTACCGTATGACGCAGGTTCTCACCGAACACGGTAAGTTCGGGAAGTTCCTGCACCGGATTCGTGCGGAAGCGACGCCAGGGTGTCGCCACTGTGTGGACCGCCCGGAGGACACGGTGGAGCATACGGGGGATGTCATAAGATGATTTTCCCACCGAAAAAAAAAAAAAAAAATATCCACGTGATCAAACTTCTCATTTTGTAACTAAGCACGGGGAAGTAAGATAGCCGCTAGACTTCGCGCAAAATAGAGGAAATAAATGAGGAAAGTATATAATAATATTCCTTTAATATCAGGCAGCTAAGGCCCATAGATAATATATATATGTATAAACTGCTACAGGCCGAAACTGCTGGGACTAGGAACATGTTTTTTTTTTTACAAGGCTTTGTTTTAGGACGTAGGCGAGCAATTAGAAGGGTTATGGAAATTCAACCTTTAGGTTTTTTTCCTTTGGATTTTTTTATGGTGGGAAATCATCCAATGACATCTCCCGCCTTTGGGCGGAGCGCAAAGGCGTGTCAAACTTATACTGACTAAAACCCACTCCTGTTTCTTCTTTGTCTTTGTTCCAGACCCCCGGGGTTCACTTTCACTTAAACCATGGGACCCAGTAGACTACGACTTGGGCTCAGTCCAGACGGTTAACGGACGACCGGAGGGCGTGCTACCCATTGCTCGCCTTCCGCAAGCCAACGACTAAGGCGGCTGGAAATTGGGATCCCAGTGGCAGGGTATGAGGGCCGTTCCGGCTAAACTGTATATATACCGGACAACGAGTTTTACGCTCATAATTTTATATTGGAAAGGTTTATGTCTAAAAAGTAATTACGCAAAGTCTCAATGTTAGGAAACATATAGTTTTTGAGAAACAAAATAATGAAAATCGATAATTTTTCGTATTAATTGACGCCATTTTGACAGATTTAGTTCACTTTTTACTTTGTTTGTAATATTATGACAAAGGTATTAGTTCATACAGCCACAATCAATATTTAACAAAACGCAAATTTTCTTTTATTTACATTAAAAATGACGAATAATATAGCCAAATGACAAGTAATATAGCCAAATGTCATATTATACATCATATAAGTGAATTTAGCTTGTCCAATGCTAAATTAATAATATTTGAAAAAAGTAAAATTTATGTTACTACTTAATAAATAGTTTATTATAATTTTAGTGTTTAATTTATCAAGCTCTTATTATTTAGTTTACATGAAAGTATACAATTGCTACAGTGGGAGGTTAGGTTAGAGTTATTTTTTTTTTAAACCACCCAGAAAACTTTATTTCAGTGCACAAATATTTGTAGACAATGGTAGAGTGCTCCCCGACAACAAAATTTATTTTTTTCATTTTTATTTACATGAAACTATACAATTGCTACTGTGGGGACTTGCTTGTGTGGGGTCCAAGGGGTTTAGGGTGATTCTCCTCCCTAAAACCCCAAAATCTGCCCCAAAAATGCGTAAAATGTACGATTTTGTGATTCCTAACCTCAAAATTTGAATCTTCAATATCTCCAAAAGTATGTGTTTCCTAGACTCGGGAGGGGGTTTGGGGGGGTGCGGACACGCCCCCCTCCCCCCTCACTTCAAAAAACCCAATATTTCGTTGTCCGGTATAGTACAGTTTTACCGCCGTTCCCTCGCGCGTGCGGTCGCATCCTATGCTAGCATTACTGCTTCGCAAAAAAAAGGCAGCCGCCTGCAATTCCTCCTCGCTCCAGACCATGGCATGTACCAGGGCCCGACGCAACCTTTAAGGGGTAAAGCAGGATGAATCTCATAAGATACCGTCCGCTGACAGACGGACGGACGGCGGAGACTTAGTAGTAAAATGGTCCCGTTGAGTACGGAACCCTAAAAACGAAACAAAGCGATCAAACTACCTTATATCTTCGCAATAGGTCATAGAGACTCATACTTTACTTTACCTTAATAATATAACAAAACCGCATACTATTCAACTTTTTCCGCTATATTTTCAGCGCTGAAAGTTAATTAGTTAGAAACTATTTTCATTACACTCTGGTGCCTCGTTTGAATTTCAAATTGCTCATTCAGAGTGCTCTTGCTGATGTTAGCTGTCAAGTTTTTGGTTTGCTATGGTAATCGGAACAGTTTGGACTCGTGATTTTAAGATGAAGGACAATTAATGAGGGACAGACCCATCAGAACAAAAATAGGCGATGCAAAAATTTGTTCCGCACGGGAATCAAATACACGACACGTAGCGCAACTGCCAATCGCTCAACCACTGCACCAACTTACCTTTAATATATAGTATAGTAAAAATAAACATACATATTTAATAATAGGGGTTAAAGTATCAAATTTCCGTTTTTTTTAAAACGCGTTGCTTAAAGGGTTATATCTTTATATTGACTTGGAATTATAAGTTCAAATAAACTTTATATTAAAGGTACGTTATTCTTTTTTCAAAATTAGGTATTTATTGGTTTTTTTTGTGTTTGGTATTTTCTGTAATATCGCAGTACTTGTAACTATTTTTGTATGAAATATAAGAAAATTCGCATTATTTTGTAATATGAGTTCTAAAGTGGAAACAATGTGTCTCAAGCGGTATGCAATATTGATGATGTATATGGACTTAAATCTGCTAATGAACGGGATGTTTATATTTGTTTCAATCACTTTCTCGTGGGAAATTTTATCTCACGAATAACTTTGCTCCTCAGTGCGACAACAAGACAAAATTTCCAAAACGAATGCTATTAAACCAAGAGCACAAAGTTCTTCTGTTAGAAGAAAGTCGTAGGTATACGTAATTGATATTGCTTGCCCTTATGAAATGCATAGCTTCTGCGTTGGAACTCTTAATATGAAAAAAAAAAGTTTTTTTATTAGCTTTAAGAACTAATAAAAATACGTTTTTTAGAGATTAGATTAGTTATAAGAACTGCGATATTACAGAAAATACAAAACATTAAGAATACAATACATACCTAATTTCGGAAAAAGAATAACGTATCTTTAATATAAAGATTATTTGAACTTATAATTCCAAGTCAATCCAAAGATATAACACTTCAAAGCAACTCATTTTAAAAAGCGGCAATTTCATAGTTGAAGACTTAATATATTTTTCTTTTTAATCTTTTTCCAAGTCACGTTTCATGGTAGAAAGTACACCAAAAGGGAAGTCGATCCACTTATTCTATTATAAGCACTCATTTCATAACAGTACCGCTCTAAATGTGGGGCTTGGCAGGGCGCGGACCATGTTTCTAATGATGATGCCCTTGGCTGTGAAAAGAGCTGACTTCCATTATTAAATTAATTCAGAAAAGTTGAATTGTATGCCTTTAGAAGTTTATGCATTCATTTTTAGGGGCTTGGGATATATATATATACGGGATCAGTTATAATATAGCGTGATAATATAATGCAACAGTGGTCCAGTGACTTACGAATTGTAGCTCATGGATTCAAACCCAGCCAGGCGTATTACTTCGTGTAATTTATTTCATCACCTCTACTCTCAAAATGGTGAAGAAAAACATCGTGAGGAAACTGACACTTCCTAGAACCAAACATTCAAAGACATGTGACATCCCCCAACGTACACTAGGGCTGCGAAGTGGGTGAGGGCCTCTCCCTTCTCCTAAAGTGGAGGCATGAGTCCTAGCAGTAACACAATATAATATAATATTCTACAACTATCACACAACGCCGTCTAGCCCCAAGCTAAGCAGAGCTTGTGTTATGAGTACTATACACCTGATAAACATACTTATATATTTCTAAATACATACATATTACAGATAAATTACACCCAGCACAGAACAAATCATCGTACTCATCACACAAACATTTTTCCTGGATGGGGATAGAAAACATGACCTCCGGCATAGCAGTCAGGGCCACTAACCACTAGACCAACAGGCCAGTCAAGTCCCAGTAGTGGAAACAATATAAGGCTGATTATTCTAGGCTTATGCTAACTATAATAGAAAGGACATTGCATAAAAGTGTCACCACACACCAACAGATTTTAAACAGGTTTCATTCGAAGCGTCTAGTTGATAAAAGTTTTTTTTATTAATGCGACATATCTCAAAAGTATGGGCTTTAGGTTTTATAAGACATACCCCATATATTTTTACATGTCTTTTGTGGATAGGAATGAACAAACTGACATGTCATGACTATGTCTGTTGGAAGGTGGGGACGGAGGTCATACAAAATCTGGCATCCTCCTTTGATCATCGTTCTTTAATCAAGATTCTGAATGACGAGTTTAGGAGTTTAAAAAAACACGTATCTCCTGGAACAAGTTTTGTAAAATATTCGAGTAAATCACGGAATTACCGAATGCTTACAGAGATTTCGGGCGTTATCTCCCTTTTTCGCGTTGCCTTTTTGTCAAATATCGCATTCGATTGCGTTAGATGAAGTAACAGGCTTTTAAACTATGCTCGATATTGACGAAAGGCGATTGAAATAAGACCCTCTTAACGGTATTCCATTTTAATATGTAGACAACAATTGTCATTAATTACCGGCCAGTGACATCTGTCGGCGTTTGATGACAGATCATTAAACGCGTTGAATTTGACGGTTTGACACCCGATCCGGTTGATCTGTGATACGTGACGTAATTGATGTATTTGTGTGTAACCTTGATTACTCGATAATGCCCTTCTTAATCACGAAAGCAGAATAGGTAATTATGTTACAAGGAAAAATCTATATATATGCTGACATAATAATATGGCACTGAAATGTGGTCGCATAATCGCGTTCCAATAGGCCTCATCAAAAGGCTTATAGTCATTCAAATGGAGAGGGATATGCTCGGAGTTTCCTTGTGTGATCGCATCAGGAATGAAGATATCAGGAGAACCAAGGTCGCTGACATAGCACGAAGAATCGCCAAACTTAAATGGACAGGGCACATTATTCGTAGTCGATGGTCGATGGGCCCGAAAGGTTCTGAAGTGGCGACCGCGTACCGGAAAACTCAGCATTGAAAGGCCTCCGACAAGGTGGATCGATGACCTGGTAAGAGTCGCGGGAATGTGATGGATGAGAGACGCATAAGACCGATCGTTGTGGCGACACTTGGGGAGGCCTATGTCCAGCCGTGGACGTCTTTCGGCTGAAACGATAATAATGATGATGGAAAATCTATATTTTCTCTTAATTATCAAGCTTCTTGGACCATAGGTACCTTACATCTTAAATCAGTTGTTTTTTTAATATTTAAACTGTGTAAAATCGTTATTCTAACCCACCCCGATGATATTTTTAGTAAAAAAAATGTATACGATATAAATTAAAAGACGTCAACCTTTTTTTTCTTTAAAATTTTTTTTTTTTTTTTTATTCGCTATAAACCAGTGCTTGACTGCGATCCCACCTGATGGTAAGCAGTGATGCAATAATTGATGGTGAAGCGCACTAGTTTATTAAGAGCCTATTCACTCTAGCCTTGAAGGCACCTAAATTATTGTTGGACGGAAAGATAGCAGCAAATCGACAAAAAAATCCACCATTGGGGGTCCAGAATCAAGTACTGGATCCATGGATAAATAGAGAGTAAATACTCGTACAACTTAATATTAGTAAATAAGACTTAGGAATATGTCAGTAACAGGTCAACCAAAACTTTTTCAGCTTTTAATGATGATCAAGGAGAGAGGTGGTGATCGTTGACCATATTCTTAAAAGTTGATACCGTCAAGCGGGGCGAATAGGAACGCAGGGGTAAAAAGAAACAGAACTTTAATTAAGACTTTCGCTTATTTCTCTTAATATTGGTTTATAGTACAGCTTTCAATATTTTTGTATTACAATGCAAGAAAAATGCAGTACTTGAATACAGCAAACAATTTCTTAATCACGTGAAAAAAACTTTTCAATGTTTTGTTTCCATTCACCCCTTTTTTTAAGGTGAGTAATCATCTAATGACTTCTCCCACCCTAAGGTGAAGTGGGAGGCAGTATCAAACTTTTATTGACTGAAACCACACCTATGTTTTTTTTTTTTTTTTTTTTTTTTTCTCTTTATTTTTTAGGGACTTTAATCTCTAAGAGCATGTCAGCCCCATCGTAACCTAACCTAATTTTACAATAACAACTTAACTTAGTAATCACAGTACACAGTTGATTAAACATTTTAAACAAGGTTTAACTACCGACACATTGCCATGTCAAATGTGATCTTAGCAGCATCACTTCTAGGATCGGCCAGAATTTCAAAGAAAAATCCTATATCAATTTTATTGATCTTTCTTAATTTTGCCAGTAGCTCCCTACCCGTTTGATTTTTGACACATTCCACCAAAAGATGCTGGACATCATCAATAACTCCACACACGTCACAATTTGGGGAATCTATTTTTTTCATCATATGACCAAATCTTTTGGTGGGATAGTGTCCAGAACGAAGCCTTAAAGCCACTACTATGAGAGTTCTGCTCATTTTGGTGTCTACAAACCAAGGAGTGCGAGGGGGCTGATGTTGTATGATCTTGTACCAAATCCCTTTGACTTTACTTGTATCCTCAAAGTATTGGTCCCACTTTTCGTAACATGATCTTTTAAATTTTGGCAGTAATTCTGTGTAGTCAGGCGATATGGTTATTGCTTTGCCTTCTGTAATAGCTAATTTTGCTAATCTGTCAGCCTCCTCGTTTCCCGCCAGTCCTATATGCGATGGAACCCATTGCAACTTCACATTTATTAGCCGTAAATTAAAATCATATATGGATTTTAAAATTTTGTAGGCTATCGATGTGCCTCTGAACCCAGATGCACATCGAGCCACGTGTTGAAGAGCACTTTTGCTATCAGTTATTATAACGATATTTTGCTCACTGTCACTGCATAGGCTTAGGGCTTCTGAAATAGCAATGAGCTCCAGCGACATTATGGACACATGAGAATTAGTTTTAAAACAATGGGAAGCCTGAGTAACTGGATCAAATATAGCGACTCCCCGACCATCCTTGCTCTTAGAGCCATCTGTATAAAGTCGTCGCCAATCACTGTAATTCTTATGTAGTTCTTCAATAACATAATATTTAAGAGAAACTAGATCTTCGTTTTTTTTTGGACCATTAATGCACTCTAAATTATCCACAATAACCTTATCTATTTGTATATAAGTTACCCAAGTGTTAAGAGTGAACATTTCGAGTGGATTGGAAGAGTGAATTATATATGCGCTACATTCATTATAAGTCAGAAGCAGCGACGACTTTTTTTTAGTTCTCCAGTAACCAGTGTGGTTGAGAGCACATAATCTATCTAACAATGTGACAGTTACGTTATCAGAACAAGACATAGATTTAATGCAATACTTATAAGCTAGGTACAGTCTTCTAATATTAAGTGGAAAGATACACACTTCACTCTCCATTACATATATTGGTGTACTTCTAATAAATCCACCTATAATTCTTAATGCCCGATTCTGAAATTTATCGAGTTTGGATAAATGAACTTTAGCTGCACTGTCATATAAAATGCTACCAAAGTCTATTCGGCTTCTTATCAATGATATAAATAATGTTCTCAGATGCTTAGGATGAATGCCCCAACCTGGACCAGCCAGTACTTTTAATAAATTTAAAAATCTTGTGGCTTTTTCAATTACTTCATTAATATGCTTACTCCATAACAATGCTCTGTCAAGCCACATCCCTAAATATTTAACACAATTTACAGATGGTAAAAGTTTATCATTGTTTTCCAAGCTAATTTCATGCTTTTTCCTTCCTCTACTAAAAACGCAGACATTTGATTTAGTTTCTGATATTTTTAATCCTAAATTATCTAGTAAAATTGAGAATGCATTTAGAGCTCTTTGCAGATTTTCTTGACAGACGTTAATATCCTTATCACTAAAATAGATCACAAAATCATCGGCATATTGGGAGACAATAACATCTTGAACTGAGTTGCAAATTTTATAAGTTGCTATATTAAACAATAGAGGCGATATCGGGTCACCTTGAGCTAGACCCTTACTAGTCCATCTAGCACTCATTATGTCTACCATATCATATTTCTTAACTAAGAGACATCTCGCACTTAGGAATGACCACAAGTATTTACAAATGTTTTTACCGACCTCTAATTCATCTAGTGTAATAACTACTCTATCAATTAGAATGTTATTGTATGCATTTTCTACGTCTACAAAACAAGCTACAGTGGGGATTTTATTTGTGAAACCTAACTGGATGAAAGTGATAAGCCTTGTTAGGCTATCTAAACATGATTGGCCTCTTCTAAAGCCTGTAGTATATGGAGATAAAATTTTGTGCTTCTCAATAAACCATTCCAACCGTCTAGTAATCATAGTATGAAACAATTTACAAAGACACGACATAAGAGATATTGGTCTTACTTTGGTTTCACCACTATTGCTGGATGATTTAGGTATAGGTATGATTAAAATAGTTCGCCACTGACTCGGAACAACGCCTGAAATATAGATATCATTATATAAATCCAGTAAGTACTGCTTACCGACACAAGGAAGGTTGTAAACCATGGAATATGTTACCCCGTCACTACCCGGGGCCGTGACTTTTTTCTTACAGCAATGTTTAAGCTCCGAAATCGTAAATGGTGAGTCTAACAATTCGTTTGTAGATCGTATAACTGGTGGTGAGTTTAAAACAAAATTCGGAGCAAGGGAACAGTGCATTTCATTCAACTTTTCTTCAGGAATAGAAACAGTGGATTTTTTATAGCCTTTAAACCATCGCATTTTTTGCCACATGTCGGAAACTGATGTGGTTTCATTGATACCATTACAGAATTTTCTCCAGTTTTCTGACTTAGCTTTCTGTATCAATAATCTGGCTTTCTCTATTTTGTCTTCTAAAATCTTTAGGTTAATTGGAGTTGGATTTTTTCTAAACGTACTCATCGCCAACCTTCTTTCAGCAACGGCTTTAGATAGTGACGGCGTCCAATACTCTTTCGGTTTGAATTTTCCTAATAGATTGTGACATGTGCGAAGATTAGGTATATTACTGTCACAAGCTAAATTAATTTTTTCTAATATATTATCGTATCTGTCCTGGATGGATACATAACTATTTAAATTGCGCAGTGAGTCATCGAGATAATTGTGATACCCTACCCAGTTGGCCTTCTTAAAGTTACGTTTTTCGGTAAAATACGTTGTATTATTACAAAATGCTGAAATTTTAATAACGAGATGATCACTACCTAAGTTTTCATTAATAACCTGCCATTTTAGATCTAAAGCTATGTCCGTTGATGAAAAAGTTATGTCCGGAGCTGATTTAACTACCAAGTTATTCACCATTGTTATTCTTGTTGGGTCCCCATTGTTCAATGCTACAAATCCATTTTCCAATGACGAGTCCAGTAGCTGTAGTCCCCTCTGGTCTGTCTTATAAGACCAATTCGAATGGTGGGCATTAAAATCCCCAGCAATAATAGTCTTTCTTGAAGTGAGTGAAAAAAGATTGTCCCAGTCAGAAGCATTCACGGCGACGGATGATGGGCAGTAAATAGAAATAATTGTTTCTAGATCTTTACAGTTAATTAATTTGACTCGTACAACTTCTATACCCGAATTAGAGACATGAGTGGGGCAAAATTGGGTTTGGATTGATTTATGTGTAATTATGGCAACACCTCCATACGAGTCATTTCGATCGTGTCTATAGATATTATATCCAGTTAAATTGAGAGGTGTTTCATCATCCAGCCAGGTCTCACTTATAATAGCGATGTGTATATTTTCTAAGTTTAATAACGATTCAAAGGTTGCCAGTTTTGGCTTTAAACTACGTGAATTCCACTGCATTAAGTTAATCTGCATTTTCTTAGGTCTACTATCCATCGAAAAAAGCTACAATTTTTTTAAAAACACGCCAGTCATTAAACATATTTGCTATAAACAACTTACATTCTTCCAAAATGATTTCACACAATAAATCCATTTTATCTTCAAATTTACCTGTAGACATAATTACTTGCTTCAGCTTTAACCATAATCTTCTAAACTCAAAGCCTTTCCTTCTCTCGTTACTCTTTTCTTCCTCCATGGGTTTTTCATTTGTATTCTGATTACTGTTGATAAGATCTACTTCTTCTTCTACCTGTTTATTAGAAATACTTCCTTTGCTTGTCTTTTTATGTTTCTTCTTCTTACTGGTTTGCTGAATTGGAAATGAAACTGTTTTGGTGTTTACTTCTTGTTCCTTCTCTGAAAATATATCGTCTGAAGATTCTTCTCGATGAATAAGTGCCACTGTATTTACTGGCTCGGCACGTATGCTGTTTGTGCTCGCATATATTCCTGAATTGGTGCTTGTATTGGAGATTTTCACATTTTTTGCTAGGTAGATCTGTAAGGCCTTGCGATAAGTAACACTTTCCTCGGTCATTAAATTTCGAATTTGCTTTTCTTTTATAAACATGGGGCATTTCTTATCTATGGCCATATGGGGACCTTTGCAGTTAGGGCATTTATATATTTCTGTTTCACAATTTTCATGGTTTAATCCACATTTAGGGCATATTATTTTATTTAATGGGCAGAACTTTTTAATATGACCAAACTTCCAGCAAACAGAGCATTGAGTAACGGGAAATACATAATTTTCCACTGCAAGCCTGCACCCATACGCGTAAACATAGGTAGGGATGACCTGTGCTTTAAAACCCACGCGAACGGTTTCACTATCCTCCCACTTACCCTCAGAAGTAGCGCGTTTAAGTCTTCTTACAGACATTATTTCACATGGACTTTTGAGGGTATCTTGAATATCTTTGTCACTGTATTCTAATTCTATGCCCCTAATTACACCGTAACATATATTCACTTCGTCAACAAATTGACATCTCGCATCTAATTCCATTATTTTTTTGTTTGTTACTAATTTTTCTGCTTGTTCTCTTTTATCAAACTTAATTAACACTTTATATGGGCTGCGGTATTTAATATTTGTTATATTTTGTATATTCAAATCCCTCAATAATTTCGCCATACCCATTTGTTTTGGCAAAACCTTTAAGGATGTTATACAAACTTCACATTTACCCAGCTCAGTGGTTGAATCTCTTCTTAATAATCTTTTTGGCCTGCTTCTTATAACCGTTGTAAATCCTTCCTCACAATTCTCACTTTCTTCACCGTCTTCTCTCGGTCTTTTCTCCGCTTTTCCTTTCATCACACTGTCACTAACCTCTGCTCGTAAATTCGTCATTTCAACCTCAGCTACGTCCTCCATGTTTAACACTCTGACATCAATATTATTATTCTCCTCCTCTTCAAAAATATCACTTATATTCATTTCTACATCTAGTGGGTAGAAGAAAAATTAACTCCGATAAAATTTAACGTGCGCTACTGACAACACCGCGCGCGCGACTCTGACACCTATGTTTCTTCAGTTGCCTTTGCGTTCTAGGACCAGGTGGGGGGGTAACCTTTTCAAAAGTCGACCCATGGCCCTTGTAGGCATCGGCCCTGGTGGGCCCTTACGGTTTTGCTGACACATCTTTGAGCCGCGCGTGGAACACTACTTGCCATCGATGACTCCGGCTTAATTTTGACGGTTGCCGGACGGTTTAACGGTGAGCTATCCATTGCTCATCGTCCGCAAGCCTATTCTATTTACCTCTGCGTTTCTATTTACCCCGTTCGACCGTAAATTTTGAGCTTATCTTACTGACAGGAGTACATATACGTGCTTCTCTTCATTCATTTATTCCCTCATTATTGAGGGCCATGATTACTGTTTACCCACGTATAAATAATTTACATCAGAACCCTTCTGAACGTTCACAGTTAGTTGGAAATAAACAGAAAACGTACGCCACAAACGATTCCCGCGTCGTGTACAAACATTGCCATCTGATTACATCACTAACTACACCGGTGTTTGTATGTTTGTCACCGATTCTGTGCAAACGTGTGTCGGACGTACGGGGTCCATCTGGAATCGAACATGAATGTTTGAATAAAATTCCATTAATTTCACCGCTGTGTTTAGCTTGGTTGTTTGTTGTTCTGAGCACTCTGTATTTGGTTGTTGATTTTAAATAGCTTAGTGCAGTTCAATTGTTTTTTTTTTTGCAGTTCATGTATGCTCGTTTGGATGGATCAGTATTGCAGTTGCATTTTTGTTGATTACCCTACTCGACTTGATTTCTTGTTAGTAAAATTAACAATTACTTAAATCTGAATGGTTCTTTCTTCAAAAGACCATCTCAGACAAATCTGCATGGTTCTCATGTGATTTGACCATTACATATTTACTGTATGGACTTTAAAAGAGACTTTGACAGCTGAGTTTGTTTCGGTGTTTCTTCTCAGGGTAGTCAGCTAGGAAACACCGGCCTCATCTAGTTTAAAATGACGAAACAAAAAGACGTGTATAAGCGTTTTTTAAAACTATTTGCAAAATAAATATCATTTAACAATGCAACGAGTTTACCATCGAATCGAAAAGAAGAAGAAGAACAATGCAACATAAAATGGAATTGAAAATTATTCATACAGTCCTGCGGCCGGCGACCGCGAGTTACCCACTACTCATCGTCCGCAAGCCCATGCCTACGGTGGTCGGAAATGGCCTTGCAACTCTCGACACCTGGAACTTCTCCTTAGGCGCCGGCTGAGGTCTGTTTCCTCACGATTGCGGTATCTCCTGCGCTAATTATTAATTCGCAGAAGGAGGCAACCGCTTTCCATTCCCTCTTACTCCAGACCATAGCCTGAACCAGGGCCAGGCGAAAGAGGTCGCTACGCCAATCGCCTCAATGTGAACACGGCGTTGCTTCGTCCAAGCGAGGCACATCTCCACTGTATGCTCCAACGTTTCCTCTGGGCCGTCCGCACATATAGTAAATGTAATAAACATACCATTTATCTTTAAGAAAAATCGATATAAAGTTAACAATACGACTTTAAGCATTTTTCAACTCAGCCATACTTCCCCCTGTCAGTGCTCACATTTATCTCGGCACATATCCGTATATCTCACATCAGCTGCTTCAAGACGTAGATAAATGACTGGCTGAGCTGTGCGCTGGAGGCTGACTTCTTGCGCTGAGTGCTGACTCAAATGCGATGGAGTACATTCGAGAGTAAGTACTAAAAGTATTTGATCCTTAGAGACAGGTGTCGTGATTGAAATAAAACTAGAATGCTGATATCGTGGAGCTTGAGGCTAAAATAATAACAGAGGTACGAGTCGATCTACAAGATTAGCAACGAGTGACCCACCTCAGCAAGCATTTATTATAGCGACTTCTTCCATATTGAATTGTGTTGTATTGTATTATGTTATGTTGCGTGGTATTGTATTACGTTGTGTTATATTTTATTGTGTTGTATTGTATTGTATGTCCACAACTACATGTCAGTAGTCAAAAGTAGTCCATGCCCTATTCCAAGACGTGGCTTATCCGTATGCTAAATTTCATCCAAAACCTTTCATGATTTTGAGCATTTCATCTTTATAATATTAGTGTGATTATATTATATATTAATAACGGTGGTGGCTAAGTCGTTACCCTCAACGTTGTAGGTCGCGGGTTTAAACCTAGCCAGGCGCGTTACTTTATACAATCTATTTCATCACCATTGCTCTCAAGACGGTGAAAGAGAACATCGTGCTCGAGGACACCGGCATGTCCTAGAGCCAAAAATTCAAAGACATGTGACATCCACCAAACCGCACTGGGCCGGCGTGGTGGATTACGGGCCATTCTCTCTTCTAGAGAGGAAGCCTTAGTGCTAGCAGTGTAAACAATTTAAGGCTGATTATACTATGCTACATTATATACACCACTAATTTTTAATTAGTACGAATACTTAAAGGGCTTATTAGAAAAGGTCTTGTTATTATTTATGTAAAGTCTCAATAAATAAAATTCATAAACAGCAAAGTTATTATCATTTATTTATATCCCAAAATTTCACTCAATTTATGGAGATATTAATGAATAAATGACGATCAAAATGGAAAAACACTGCGCCTAGTATTTTCTAGTAGCAATTGTTATGAATGATTAATTCTATGATGAATTTACCATTTATGACAAATTTTCTTGGACAATTTTAGGTTTTTTTTTACTTTTGATTACAAAAATATGATCAGTAACGGGTATGGATAAAGCCTCATTTTTATTGTACTAATAAAAAAATAGGGGTGTATTACATTTTATTCTATCAATCTTGAACACTGGTTTTATCCGACAGATGTAGGTAGGATTGTCACAGCTATGACAGTCGTTAAGAGTAGTCGGAAGCTAGACAGTCAGACAGATGGTTAAGTCGTAAAACTCCGGTATTATCTGCCAGTTGATGGTCGCAGATCGCATTTGGTTTGACACCAAGCCGACCTCATTTTAACTTAACGTTAACTGTTTAAAGGTACTTTGTAAGTAAACATCGAATCTATTTTATATAAATCTCGCATTACAGTGTTTGTTATCTCTAACTCCTTCCTCCGAAACGACTTGACCGATTTACATAAAAGAAAACTGAGCCTATTTTTTACTTTCCTACTCTCACCCCGCATACTTTTATTATTTTTAATTTATATGGTTTTTTTCGGTGGGAAAATCATCTCATGACATGCTCTTGGGCGGGGCGGGAGGTAGTGTCAGACTTTTGCTGACTAAAAACCCACTCCTGTTCCTTCGTTGCCTTTCGTACCAGGGCCGAGTCTTCCATTCAGAATCAGACCCTTGGCCCCAGTAGGCTTCGACCCTGCTGGGCCCCTACAGTTGCTGACATCTCCTTGAGGCGCGCGTGAAACAGTACGCGCCGTCGACGACTTGGGCTCGGTCCGGACGGTTACCAGACGGTCGAACAGTGAGCTACCCGTTGCTCGCCGTCCGCAAGCCCGCGCCTACGGTGGCCGAAAATGAGGATCGGAATCCCGGCGGCGGTTGGGGCTTGAGGACCGTAGGGAATTTCTGAAAAGGGTTCAAAGGTGGGTTTTAGTCAGTAAAAGTCTGACGGGCGTATCGGCCACCTTCTTCCTCTCACTTTAGCCTAGAGTGATAGAAGCCATTAGATGATTTCCCACCGCACAAAACAGAAAAGTAACACCTACCCACCCACCTACCCACCTTCACAGAAAGAACCATGTAATAGACGTCTAGTACGTTTATTACATGGTTCTTTCTACTGCTTTGTTTAGCTTTATCAAAAAACAATCAGTCAGCCAGTTTCTTTGTGAGTTTAACTTTTCGGCACAAAATATATTTCTAACGCAACCTTCTTATTGAAAACGTGTTCAGAATAGACAATGTTAAGAATTTTTAGAGAAGAAAATATATAACGTTCTAACGCTGAAGTTTAATATCGTCGAACGATATAAAACTTCGTAATAGTTTACACTACGCAGTGTAAATAATATAATAATGACATCCGTATGACATCAAAGTCAACGTCATGTAAATGTTTTCAAAGGAAAAGTGCTGACGGCTAAGTGGCGCCAACTGGTGGTGTAAATTCCT
Source organism: Mythimna pallens (assembly GCA_961205895.1). Taxonomy (NCBI): domain Eukaryota; kingdom Metazoa; phylum Arthropoda; class Insecta; order Lepidoptera; family Noctuidae; genus Mythimna; species Mythimna pallens. The sequence continues at coordinate 19,370,360 of OY540847.1, read as the reverse complement.
GAACTTCTTCAATGAGGGTGTATAAAACAAAGTAATGCGCCTGGCTGGGTTTGAACCCGCGCTCTACAAATTGTAAGTCGGGGCCGTTACCACTCGGCCACCACTGCTCCGTACAAACTTACCTATGAAAAAGGTTCAATTCCCAAAGTGACTGTCGAAGATTTTTCCGAATCGTAAAAAAAAAAATTGTTTTGTGACGTAACTACAAACTAACAGTTTTCAGATTTATCCTGTACTTGTGTTATGAGACCTTGCTTCATGCCAAATTTCAGGATTCTAGGCCAAAGGGAAGTACCCTATGAATTTTGATTTCCTTGAGAGTGTTGAAATATACATTTTATGCGACATAAACGCCCGTATCTTTTTTATCGTTAACTCAAAAGTTTGATTTTTCACAGCTTCAAGGAACCGCAGACCTGAGTATATGGTTTTAATTTCGACTCGATACCTCCACGCGTTCCTGAGATAAAGGGTCTTGACAGACAGACAGAAAGATGGACATCAAAGTGATCCTATAAGGGTTCCGTTTATTCCTTTTGAGGTACGGAACCCTAAAAATACGATACGACGATGATTTTTGGTGGGATTTCTTCGAGTGTAGTACAGCTGTTTTAATTATTCGTAAATTGATTCTTAGATTGTGATGTAAAATTGGTGTATATTTGTATCTCAAGTGTCCGCAACTGGACAACATGTTGAATCATTGAAAGTATACTATAAAAATATAAGAATGTGTACATCCATGTTGTAAAACATGGCTTAAAGGCCTTAGTCATCATCATCATTTCAGGCGAAAGATGTTCACTGTTGGATATAGGCCTCCTCAAGTATCGTGATAACGACCGGTCGTGTGAATCTTGCATCTATCGGATTCCCGCGACCCTCACCAGGTCATTGGTTCACCTTGTGGGAGGCCTTTCAACGATACATCCTTCGGTACCTGGTCCTTTCGTCCCCATCGAACATCTGTTTTGCGAGCTATGTGCCCTCCCACCTGCCAATTAAATTTGGTGATTCTTCGAGCTATGTAAGTAACCTTGGTTCTCCTGCGGATATTTTCATTTCTGATGTGATCACGCAAGGAAACTCCGAGCATAGCCCTTGCCATTGCTTTTTGGGTGACTTTAAGTCCTCTGATGAGACCCATTGTAAGCGACCACGTTTAAGAGCCATATGTCATCACTCGCACTGATCATAAATTTTCGTCTCAAAAGGACTTAGTATCCCAGCGAAAACGTTAATAAAAAAAAATCATTGCTAAAAATTACAACAAAAACTTACACTTGCTGGCCGAAAGAAATTGAACAGATGTCAGAGAGGATTTCAATAATGAATTTGATTAATCTTTTCAACTTTTTCTATGGTCTGTTGGTTTCAGCATCTGTGCTCTGCGAGATATTATTGTTCTCTTGTGATTGATGTTGGTGTTACAAACGACAAACGTTAAGAAATCTTTAAATAAAAAGTGCTTTTTGCAGTTTTCTGATCCTCGCAAAAACTGAAATGAATCTAACCTGGTTGAAAAAGAAAAAGGATTTGTCTGACTTTAAAATAATCCCCAGGAAGCTCGATTGCTGTGTTTGTATTTAATATAGAAAGTTAGCTTTCTTATTTATTTTTACTTTATTTTATTTTAAGAGTGATATGAAAGAAAAGGAAGTTAATGATAGCATGACGAGTGACAGGGCAGAATGGAAGAAAAAAACATGTTGCGCCGACCCCAAATAACACGGGACAAGGGCAGGAAGATGATGACATTTTAGAAAAGCTTACAGACTAATAATGACAATAGTAAATAACTAAATTACTAATTACAAGCTTCCACATCTATAATGTCAAAAAATTTCAAGGTTGGTCCCACAATACCTTAAACTATTAGTATCTTCAAACAAACAATAATATGTTTCAAGCTTCCTAACTGTGCTCGCAAAATATGCCAATTTAACATGTAATCTTGTTAAAACTGCGACTGGCTCTTAGAAAAAAAACATTACGCCTATAATTAGTGTTTGCACTAGGTACATGCAGAAGTGGCCGCTATCGCAGCCCCATCTGATTATTGCGTATTGATAATTTTGAGACAATTTCAGGACAGTCAATTGAACCATTTGCGATATTAATCAGGTAGCACACATCATTAATATCACGTCTCTGAACAAGCGGTAGAAAAATGGTATCTTTTGCTTCAGTGAGTGTAGTTAACAGATACTTGTTTTGCTCTTGTTTTCTGTATTCTTTATTGTACACATAATTTTATATAAACAATAAAAAAATGACAGTTGATGTATATAGGCGAGCTTAACCCACAACTGGTATTCGTTAGTATTATCATCTCCTAGCCTTTTCCTATCTAGCATGGGGTCGGCTTTCAGTCTTAACAGATGTGGCTGAACACCCGTGTTTTACATGGAGCGACTGCCTATCAAACCTTCACAACCCAGTTACTGGTTGCACGATACTCCTTGGATAGACTCATGATCAGATTTTCTGGCGTCTGACACGACTATCAAAGATCTACCAATGACAACCGGGACCAATGCTTTTCAAAGCCAAATGTGTTTGCAAAATAACATTATTAAAATTTATTTTGTTGTGTGCGTCAACGGCGCGTAGTGTACCATGCGCATCTTAAGGAGATGTCAGCAACCGTAGGGGCCCAGCAGGGTCGAAGCCTATTGGGGCCATGGGTGATGCGAAAGAGAACCCCGGGGCCCTGGTACGAAGGCAAAGAAGGATCAGGAGTGCGTTTTAGTTAGTAAAAGTCTGACACGTCCTCACACCATTGGATGTCTCATGTCCTTGGTTGATTTCTCACCTTAAAAAAGGGCAAAGACCTCCCTTCAATTGTTCCACTCTTCTCTCTCTCTCCGTGTGGGCCTACCAAAATATTTCACATTGGTATTTGGCCAGTTTCGCACGCGGAACCTCATGTATGACTGGCTGGTACCTAAACCACTGGGCCTTCACGCATTAAATTCTTGACTGGCCTGTTGGTCTAGTAGTTAGTGGCCCTGACTGCTATGCCGGAGGTCGTGGGTTCGATTCCCACCCAGGACAAATGTTTGTGTGATGAGCACGATCATTGGTTCTGTGTCTGGGCGTAATTTATCTATATATGTATGTATTTAGAAATATATAAGTATGTTTATCAGTTGTCTAGTACTCATAACACAAGCTCTGCTTAGCTTGGGACTAGACGGCGTTATGTGATAGTGGTGGAATATTATATTATTATATTAATATCTATTAAATCTCTATAATCTATAAAATTTGTATTAGTGTTATCTTTGTTGTTTGTACTGAAATTAGGTGCATTTAAAGTGATTTAGAGTTTCTTACTTTCATTGATAAAGGTTGAATACCTACAGTATCACAATCTTGTATGTAAATCCTATCATGGTAAACAAAGAAATGAATAAAATTTATTTGTTTGTCCTACTTTCACGTCAACAACTCAACCGAAGTTTGTGATACGGAAAGATTGAAGGGAACCTTTCTTGCCTAATATTTTAGCAAATATGGAATAGTAGATTATGCAATAGAACATAAATTTATTTACTTTTGTTAACAAAAAAACGGTAGTAAAATAAGGAATAAAAATATCATTATCTGCTTAGTATTATGTTTTTATTTAAAACTTTATACACTGAATCACTGTACAAAGGTGGTATTCAGCGAATCAGTTTATTATAAATCATAATTTAAACCGTTTGGCTCTCTGATTCGTTAAGGCGTATAGTCCCTTGAACATCTAGTCGGAGTTCAATACACGCGCACATACTCTTACTGCCACCTGCACCCGCATAGAGCCCCGCTAACCTCTTTTTTTTCGGGTGGGAAAGTCATCTAATGACAACCCCCGCTCTTGGGCGGAGCGGGAGATAGTGTCAGACTTTTACTGACTAAAAACCCACTCCTGTTCCTTCTTTGCCATTTTTCCAGGGCCCTGGGGGTCACTTTCGCATCACCCATGGCCCCGGTAGGCCTCGACCCTGAAACCATTTTCGTTGCGAAATATTGATTCGTTTACATATGCTATGTACATTCTGAAAAACACTAAACCAGCATTTTTTTTTTTTGTGTAAACATATTTCTGAAGATACAAGCCGTTTGAAAGGAGTAGGGGAAACAAGCGAAAAAATATCATGACATTTTTTTTTTGTCAAAAGTATTAGTCATATGAAAAAATCATATGTTTATAATTTTATATACGAATCTATAATAAATATACTATTTTTCAAATCTACTAACCCAGCCGTTACCGAGGAGTAGGCTTCAGAAAGTCACTGTTTTATGGCACTAAATGGGAGCAAGGGCCTTAAAAGCTTGGAACAATCCAATCGGAGCAACGTCTTGATTGCGTTAAAGTAAAAAAAAATCGCAATAGGCACTCATAAAACTGATGGCATTGCCACGTTGAATGACAATACTGATTGTTGGGGAAAAGAATGAGCCAGCTCTCTGGCACGCAAAGTATTGATCTGTAGATGAGAAATAAATGGAATGAAATGGCACATTGCTCGCAGAACAGCCCCCCTAGCCAAGTTGCAATCGTATCGTTCGCGCTGAACGCTTCGAGTAGGCCACGCCTCCGATTCCTTTGTTCTGACATCATCTCAACGTTCAGTCACGTGGTCCGAACAAAGGAATTGGAGGCGTGGCTTACTAGAAGCGTTTGGCGTGAACGATACGACTGTAACTTAGCTAGGGGGGCAGATGGTCGAAGGGGACGAAAGGCTTTGAAATGGCGACCACGTACCGGAAGACGCAGCGTCGAGGCCTTCAAGGCTTCATACAAGGTGGACCGAAGTCCAGGTGAGGGTCGCGGGAATCCAATGGATGCGAGACGCACAGGACCGGTCATTCTGGCGACATTTCGGGAAACCTATGTCCAACAGTGGACGTCTTTCGGTTGAAATGATGATGACGATGATGTCAAAACGGGCTTTTTATTTTTTAACAACTTTCTCGTACTACAACAGTATCTATGTTTTAGTTTCAGCGGATGCAGCTGAATCCTCATATCCCACATGGAGTAACCACCTATCTAACCTTCAGAACCCGGCAAAAAATAAAAAGCACAATCTGAACGATAAACGTTATGTCCTACACGACACTTCTAAAGATTTACTACTACAAAGATTTATGTGTATGTCGTTAACAAGATAAATGTCTTACAGATATGTTACTAGTATATGTTAATATGCTAGGTACATACTCGCTTCAAGGTTGTACACACAGAGATTTCACATAAAACAGGGCGATATGGACGCCTCCTAGTTATAAAGTTGTAACTTTTTTTTTAGTAAAACTGAGTTATAACATAACATAAGTATTATCAGACTTTTAATGTTCCCACTGCTGGGACTCAGGCCTCCTCTCGAGAAGAGGGAATGGGCCGTAATCTACTACACGGGCACATTTTTTTTTCGGTGGGAAAATCATCCAATGACATCATTCGCTCTTGGGCGGGGCGAGAGGGCGTGTCAGACTTTTACTGACTTTTTAGTCAGTAGAAGTCAAAACTAAAGTATGGGTTTTTACCCATTCCTGTTCCTTGTTTGCCATTGTTTCAGGGCCCCAGGGGTATCTCTTTCGTATCACCCCTCGATTTTTTTTATTCTAGGATATGCCGGTTTCCTTACGATGTTTTCCTTCACCGTTTCGAGAGCAAGTTAAGTTGAAAACGAGCGTCAGACAACAGATTACTACCACGTAGTTATTTGGCATTTTTACCGAACTGGACCCATTTGGCACAGCCGTGAGACACGCGATGTTAGTTTTCTATTATCCTAAGTTTCAAGAGCAGTGGTGGCCGAGTGGTAAGGACTCTGACTTACGAGTCGCCGACGGTCGCGAGTTCAAACCCAGCCAGGCGCATTACTTTGTGTAATTTATTTCATCACCACTGCTCTCAAAACGGTGAAGGAAAACATCGTGAGGACCGGCATGACATCCACCAACCCGCACTGGGCCCGCGTGGTGGATTATGGCCCATTCCCTCTCCTAGACAGGAGGTCTGAGATTACTTTCCGAAAATCACGTTTGTTGTACGGGAGCCTTCTTAAATATTTATTTATTCTGTTTTTTTAGTATTTGTTGTTATAGCGGCAACAGAAATACGTAATCTGTTAAAATTTTAACTGTCTAACTGTCACTGTTCATGAGATACAGCCTGATGATAGACAGACAGACGGACGGACAGCAGAATTTTAGTAATAGGGTCCCGTCTTACCCTTTGGGTACGGAACCCTAAAATGAAAAAATAACTTTTTTCCTTTACGGCCTTATGTGTAAGAGGCATCGATATGTTGACCGAATATCAATTTCGAATTTGAATGAAGTTTACCAACGTAATATATTTAGTAAGAACACAATTTATGAAAGAAAATTACACAAGTATAAAAGGTAGACAAACAAAGGGAAGGAAAATCTTGACTGGCCTTTTCGTCTGATAGTTTTTTTTTTTTTTTTTTAATGTGGGTAAATCATCTAATGACAAAGTTCGATTCCCACCCAAGATAAATGCTAAAGTGTTTGTGATCATGTTTTTGGTTTTTAATTTGTATTTTATCTAATTTATTTTTTAAATTTGTTTATTTTGAACCAAAATTAATTGACTTTTTTTAAAGAATGTATTAGTTTTTTACTATTTAATTTAAATTTAAACCTAATTTCTTTTTTTTTTTTTACTTTTAATTTTAATTTGATTGACTTTTATTGACTTAATTTATTGTGTCATTGTTATTATCCTGATCTCATTATTTTGTAATTTTCAATACTTTTTTTATGGATTTTTAAAGTCTGAAATAAAGGTTTATTATCGTTATATTATTATATGTGATGGATTGGATGGATTGTGTGAAGAGTGATATGAAAGAAAAGGAAGTTAGTGATAGCATGACAAATGACAGGGCAGAATGGAAGAAAAAACATGTTGCGCCGACCCCAAATAACACGGGACAAGAGCAGGAAGATGATGATTGTTATATTATTATTATTAAGTGTTTGAGTGATGAGCACAATCATTTGTTCTGCGTAATTTGTCTCTACTATGTGTGGGTTTAAAACTCATAGCACAAGTTTTGTTTAGTTCTATCTAGTCCGTTGGCATTGTGTGAAAGTTACGGAATATTATTATTAAAAAAAAAGAGCTAGCAAAAATACAAATATAGATCTTCGAAAAATACGCCAGAAAAACAAAAGGTATCCAATATAAATGAAATTGCTTCAAAACATAACGATAAAACCTTTTTGTTACAGCTCGTAAATAAGGAATATTTCTCACAAGCTAACCGTGACGCCTCAATTATTTCCCCAAAACTTAATGAAGCCATTCCCTTGAATAATGAGGGTACTATTTCTAACCGGGACCTACCCTGACCCTACGTCTTCGCAAACACACCCGATTATTAACAGCCATATTAATGAGATTTTACTAATATATTTTTTATGCATCCCTGGTAAGGTCCTGGACCTTTGAAAGGCGTACGAGACTCGCAGAGGCCCTTTAGAGACTTTAATTGGAGCGTGATACCAACCGACGATTGTCCCTGTATGCGCTATGCTAGTGCACCCAAGGACAACCCCCGGTTGGTGAAAAACTATTGTGACATATGGAAAACAAAGAAGATAGGGCTATGGTTTTTGGAGTCTTAAGTGGACTGGTTACTAGGAACTATGTTAAGACTATGGCCTGATATTATTATTACTATTATTGTCGTCGAGAATATAAGTCAGAGATCAGACAAAAAGGTCGTCGGGAGAAAGACCTCTGGTTATTTGCCTCGTAGGGCGGCCCGCCTAGCTGGGCGGGCGGCAGTTAGGCGCCAGCCGCGGGCGAGGCAAGCCGCGTGTCGCCGCGACATCCTCGCTCTCGTAAAACAAAAATATTATAAACAACACTGTGTTGAGTTTTGTGTACTGTAGTGTATGTGTAGTGTAGTTATTGAAAGTGTAAGAAAAAGCTATTCAAAATAATTTGCCAATAATATTGACGTATAAAATCGAATTTAATGCCGTCGTTAAAGCAGAAAGACGACTAAGTTAATCTAATTTAATTATATTTAATATTCGATATCAAGTTTTGCGCTATTAAATCTTTATTGAAGACGAAAAATCTTAAATCTTAAAAAAATGGTTACCCAAAATCCTTAAGGACCAAAATATAAAACAGTTTCGTATGACAAACCAGAATTAAAGTATATGATACTGACTCGAAGTTAACATTTTTGTGTGAATATATTCACATAGGATTAGCATTACAAACGACCTGTTCTCGTCCTACACTGGCAGCGGTCTCCTCACAAAGATAAAACTTATCTTTTAACATTCTGTACTAAAAAAAGGAACGACATTCCGTTTTGAATGAAAAAGCTGACAATTTTTTGACGGGTACTTTGCTAATGCCTTAAGCAGACTATAGTTAAATGACAGACAGTGTACACCTCGAAATGCTGGGATCTACATTTATGAAGAAGGTTTAACACATAAGTTTCCAGATGGCTACAACCTAGGGATCTTTAAGTCAAGAGTGAACAGGTTACTTCTAAGTAAACGTGCTCCATCGTCGAATACATCATCGCTTTCCATCAGGTGATATAGCGGTCAAGCGCAAACCTATCCACAAAAAAAGTACCTTTTGTTGCTGAGGTTTCTTCTAAAAAAAACTTAAGTAAATGATATTTATTTTCGAAACTAGCTGCTGGCAGCGGCTTCGCCTGCTTGATAGTAAAAAAACATCCCAAGGAAACAATCTCTCGGGATTAAAAGTATTTTATGTACCATTCGGACATAGTCTACCTGTGTGCCAAGTTTCATCGCAATCTGTTCAGCCGTTTGAGCAAGAAAAAGTAACAAACAAACATACGTACACACACACACAGACATAAATATATATATATACATATATAAAATATTAAAAAAATAAAAATCTCTAATATTATATATATATATATATAATATTAGAGTGATAGGTCAAGCACTTTAACACGTCAATTTTTCATCAATTTAAACTAGATATGGCCTGGGTGTTTCCTAGCTGACTACCTTAAGAAGAAACAACGAAAAAAACTCACAGGTAGGAGAGAGGTATAGAGTTCTTTCTCCCACCGTGATTCTTCAGCAGTGGGATAGTTCCTGAACTGTCCCACCGCTGGACAAAAACCTCCTCGCATTCCTTCCATTGTTCCCGGCTCTCGGTTACTTCTTGCCAATTCCTAAGGTGTCTTCCTTAAGTCTCCACATCTAAGGTTGTTATAACAACAACACAAATTAATAATAATAATAAAAGATATACGTAACACCACTAATATTATAATAATTAAAAAGAATTATTAAGGATAGTAAATCGCTTACAGTGTTAAAAATTAAATTAAAAAATTCATTTATGATAATATTTACTAAGAATTGCTGGATCGCTGTATGTTATATTGTATTTAGATATTTTTTTTAGTTAAGTTCATTATTAAATGAACTATATATTGTTCTTAATGAGTAATAAATTCGTTAAATCGATAATAATACAAAAAAGAAATAGTATAATAATAGCATAATCGGCCTTTTAATGTTCCCACTGCAGGGACTCAGGCCTCCTCTCTTTAGGAGAGGGAATGGACCGTAATCCACCACACGGGCCCAGTGCGGATTGGTGAATGTCACATGTCTTCGAATTTTTGGTTCAAGAACATGCCTGTTTCCTCACAATGTTTTCCCTCACCGTTTTGAGAGCAGTGGTGATAAAATAAATTATACAAAGTAATGCGCGAGACTGGGTTCGAACCCGTGACCTACAACTCGTAAGTCGGGGCCTTTAGCACTCGGCCACCACAGAACCTCCAAAAAAAAAAAAATAGAAAAAGATTTATTTCAGTCAAAGATGACACAAAAATAATATATTTTTTTGGAACAAGACAGATGCCCTTATTTTCGTCGCAAACTGTAATTTGTCTAAAATCCTTGACTACACAGATTTTTAATGTAGCGAAAGATTAATAGCCTTATGTAAATTAAAAATATATTTTTTCGCTAAAAAGAATTTCTATTTTTATTTTAGACAGAATGTACAGTATTTTTCAAGTAAATCTTAATCTTATCAAACGTCACACTTTAGTTTTTATTAAATAAGTCAAGCTTTTAATCAAGACAATGATACTCGGTAAGTTTCTATGTGAATGTCATGATCCCTCTTAAATAAAACAATTGGTAAATGAGATCAGATGGCTTAGCGCTCTTACGCTCTAGCAGTTAATCGCGCGGTTAGCCACTTTTCTAGTTTAATATCAATCGCTTATTTGCACTAAACCGCCACAAAATTTCAAACGCGGCGGTTGAATAGAGGACCGTGGCCCGCTTCGCGGCTAGCCGTCATCTTGTGTATACGCACTGGCGGTCAGCATGCAACTGCTTTAACGCGGACGCTGCGTACATGGGTTATGTGTGTTTCATGGGTACACTGATAGAATTGGTTATTACATAAAATTGATGTGAACAAACCCGCAAGCCAAAAGCTAGCTATATATCTAAGGCAGCAGCTCACTGCCCCATACAAGAGTAATAGCTTTAGTAAAGACACAAGCATACTGATAGTTATCGAAGACGGCGGACTAACAAGCCGTCTCATTGTTTACCGACGCCATTTTTATATGCGGACCTTCCGAAAAATGGTTTGGAAAATTTCCTCCATCTTATCAAGCATTTTCCAGGCGATTTCCTTGCTTACTGGTTCCTTTGTAGCATATATTACATGTACGGTCAGCATCCGCACATTAGACTTAGGTCTAGTTAGCAATTACTTCAAAGCTGTGTTTTTTGGGGTGGAAAATCGTCTCATAACTTAGAAAGAAAGAAAGAAAGAAAAATCAATGAAACAATCAATGGTTTGCTGGAAGAAAACTCAACTTTGAGTTAAGCTCGCCTATGTACATGAACGTTGTTATCTACCTATTTTATAAGTTGTTTTAGTGTACAATAAAGAATTAAAGAAAGAAAGAAAGAAAGAAAGAAAGAAAGAAAGAAGGAAAGAAAGAAAGAAAGAAGGAAAGGGGTGGAAAATCGTCTCATAACTTAGAAAGAAAGAAAGAAAGAAAAATCAATGGAACAATCAATGGTTTGCTGGAAGAAAACTCAACTTTGAGTTAAGCTCGCCTATGTACATGAACGTTGTTATCTACCTATTTTATAAGTTGTTTTAGTGTACAATAAAGAATTAAAGAAAGAAAGAAAGAAAGAAAGAAGGAAAGAAAGAAAGAAGGAAAGAAGGAAAGAAGGAAAGAAAGAAAATATTAATTTGGCACACCATGATACATTAATCAACAAATAATTGATTAACAAACTAAAATTAAACATTAAAGAAATAAGGAGAACTAAATAAAGAGACTTCCTTCGCTCTAGGGTGGATGAGAGGGGCATGTCAGACTTTTACTGACTAAAACCACACCACTGAAGGAACATATCCTTCAGTTACGTTTTTCGTTCTAGCGCCACGTGTAACTCTTTCATAATTTTCCCCATGGCCCCAGCAGACTTCGGCCCTGTTGCGCTCCTACGGTATGCTGAGATCTCTTTCAGGCGTGCATGGAACACTATGCGCCATCACGACTCGGGTCCTTATGGGACGAGTGGAACTCCAAATCTGGTAAAAGTAGGTTTGATGTATCGTCACCTACACAAGTACCTACGTCAACAACATTTTAACATATTACATAGTAACATTTATTACAGGTTTTTTTTGAGATGAGAAATCATCAAATGACTTCTCCCGCTCTTGAGTGAAGCGAGAAGGCGTGTCAAGCTCTTACTGACTGAAACCTACATGTAACCTTCAGTTGCTGTTCACGTTCTAGGGCCACGGTCATTTTTCATGTGCATTTTTTGCAGGCATCAGCTTTGCTAGGGCTTCATTGTTTTTAGGGTTACGTACCCCAAAAGAAAAAAACGAAACCCTTATAGGATCACATTGTTGTCCGTCCGTCTGTCTGTCTGTCTATCAAGTCCCTTTATCTCGGGAGCGCATGGAGGTATCGAGTTACAATTAAAACTACATTCTCAAATCTGCGATGCCTTAAAGCTGCGAAAAATCAAACTTCTGATTTAACGAAAAAAAAGTTACGCCAGTTTGTTTCGAAAAAAACGAGTATTTCAACACTCTCAAGGGAACCAAAATTCATAGGGTACTTCCCGTTGACCCAGAATCCTGACATATGGCATGAAGCAAGGTCTCATAAAACAAGTATAAGAAAAAAACTGAAAAATTTAAATTTATATACCTAGTTACGTCACAAAAATAACTTTTTTTGCGATTTGGAAAAATCTTCGTAAGTCATAACGGAATAACGGAAGAACATAAAATCTATTTTTAATGATTAACTTATAGATTCAGCTGTTACACAAAAAGTAAACTCTCTTGTAGGCTTGCCAGATGTTAGACGTCGTTTGAACGTAGGGATGATCCAAATGTTAGACAGAACTGCCCAAAACGTAGGTGGATAGGAAGAGTAATTTGGCGACAATTCTTGGCAGCCTCCTATTGCGAGTACGTGGGTTGAAATACCGTTAGCGTGTGGCTGTATGAGCCTATTACAGCATAATAACTGAATTGTCACTATATGAATGTTTTAAGGCGAATACGCGCTTCGTTGACGTCAAGCGTCACGTTTAAAAGGATCTACATAATTTTTATTTTTAACCGACTTCAAAAAGGAGGAGGTTCTATGTTCGGCTGAATGTATTTTTTTCTTTTTTTATGTATGATCACCGATTTCTCGGTCGAGGAAAGCGGCACTCTCATATCTTTAGTGAAAAAGATGGCGGATTATAACCCGCCCGATTACAAAATTTCACATTTTAATGTAAAATGTTAGCAGTATCTGTGGTCTTTAATTTAGTAGTATTATATGGTTTGTTTACCTTTTGTCTCAAGGCTCCCTGAATAGTGTATAGGTTGTAACTATCAGGCTATTTTTTTAAACATTACCAACGTTAAGAATTATTCCTGTATCAATGGTGTGTTTACAATCACGCGGACCTTCTAGCTGTAGCGAAAATCGAACCTGGGACACAGCGAAGCAGCCAATCGCTAAACCACGAAGCATTTGTGGTTTAGATTCATTCTTGTCACTCTCTTGCACTTCTAGTTTACCTAACAGCAACAGAAATAGGGCCCGTGCCTCACTGAGATACTATGGCGGTACCGTCAGTTCGCGCAGCCAAGAAAATGCATGCAACCCTATGGTGTGCATGCACCTCACCTGGCCATGTTGCCCTCGCAGTCAACCATACATTAGTTTTTGATATGAGAAAATAAAACAAAAGAAATACTATTAGTCTACCAAAGAAATCAACTCGAATATTTCAGTAAAATAAAACACAACATTTTAAAAGTATCACAAAAGTAAAAACTCTAAAGAAACCGTCATGAATATTGATGACTCTCAATGGGACTTAATTAGAAAATAGATTGGCTTCATTTTTAAAAAGAAATCGCTGATTTCCCGACGTGACGGCTTTAAAAAATTAAAGGACTAAATCCATTGTAGGAGACGATACGAGACGTGTTGCTAATATTCGCGTCATGTCCGTGAACGGACGCTGTCAGTTGAGACTGGTCATCTCTTAGCTGCTAGTTGCTATTTTAATATCTATATTTAGTTTTTATTTTTACTATATTTACATTGTTCTCACATGATAGCGACAAGAAACATGTAACAGAGATATTTGTAATTACAAAACATGATTGAAAAGAGTGTCCATGGAGTTTCTTGCACATTCTTCTCTATAGAGATCTACGCTTTGGAATGTGCAATTGGCATCATTTTTTTTTCTGACTGACTGACTTCTTGACATTTCAAAAGTGCATATAAAGAGGTTTATTTGAAATAAAATGCTTTGAATCAAGGTTTGACCAGTATTTCATTCATCATAAAAATCAATATAAGTTGTTGAATCAAAAACGTAATTAATTAAACGAGCATATGAAAAAAAAAAAATTGTTTTTCATTTAATATTTGCTCATTGGTTAACTAACTATAAAGTCAGTTCAGTTTTACATTACAACACTAAAGTCCGTACATAATCAGCAAATAATGTATTACATAAATCGGCGACTCCATTGAGCTTAATAATTAACCATTAATGACTGTTAATTAATCGCACCACGTATTTTAATCAACATTATGGTTTCAATTTATAAATCTAGTTTGAACACTTTTCACTGCAAGCTAAAAATAATACTGATAGTTTTGTCGTATGGTATGGTTAAACTGGTATTTTATGGCAATGTAATTTTTTTTTTGTTGGCTTCTTCTGTTACCACCACTCCAGCAAAGGCCTCCATTCCGGCCATCTTTCGCGGGCCCGCGCTTCCTCTTTCCAGTTCTGACGAAATCTGTCTATTTCGTCCCGCCATCTCTTTTATGGTCCATTAAAGTTATTACAGAGGAATTTTATTTAAATACCAATTTAGGGTTTTCTACAGGGAATATCAATTGTTTACGTGGTTAGTATTACGTAAATAAGTTAGTAGATATTTACTGAGACTTTCATCTAATCCACCTATTTTGGCGCAGTTGTGAGACACACTATTTTATTTTTTGTTTATTTTTTTCTTGTTTATAGCTTTATTAACTAGTTGTTTGGGTACCATAGGTTGTGCTAAATAAAGCTATTTTCTTTCTTTAACAAAAATCGGAAGCCAGTGAGCAATCCGAAATTATGAAATGATTAAATTAAACTCATTATTTTAATCATCGCATAAATTCGTCGTTTAGTTGACACTTAGATGGCAATGGGCACGGCACATTGCTCGCAGAACAGATGGTCATAGAGGCCAAAAGGTTCAGGAGTGGCGACCGCATACTGGAAGACGCAGCGTTGGAAGGACTCCCACAAGGTGGACCGATGACCTAATGAGAGTTGCGGGAATCCAACTGATGCGAGACGCACAGGACACTTGCGGTCCCCCCAGGTGTCCGCATAAGTCCAACAGTGGACGTCTTTCGACTGAAATGATGACGATGATGATGACGGTTTGGGTGTTAAAAACATACAATAATTCATCCGTATGTCCACACCCCGCCTCCCGAGCCATTGATAGACATAGCTATTGTTGATCGTGTTCATACCTGACTAGCGAATCCAAGTGTAAGTGTTCTTAGCATACTTCCTAATGTATGTGTCTTCCTACTTAGTTCCTAATGTAATTTGTATTTTTGGTGTACAATAAAGAATATCTATCTATCTTAAATTTGTCATATTATACAAGGTGACGCAAAATTAATCACTCTATCGGAAGATGTTATAATTATTGCAAATGGCGTCGTACGTCGATCATATCTGGTACCTATTTGTGAACTAGACAGCTGTAGAATATAAACAGACAAGCAATGGAACGCTATACTCCGCAAGAGCGTGGAATAATTGTGTTGATCCTTTTGACCAATAATAATCGGTCGGTAGTGTTAGTGCAGAGTGCATTTTTGGCGTCGGGTCGACGATGAAGTACCTGGGACTCGTTTTCGACAGGCGGTGGAATTTCGAGGAGCACTTCCGACGTCTGGCTCCCAAACTGAATCGGTCTAGGGCTGCCCTCAAGCGGCTCCTAATCAACCTCGAGGGTCCAGACGCCTCCTCCCGGAGGCTCTACGCAGGCATCATCCGGTCCATGGCCCTTTATGGAGCCCCGGTGTGTGTTTATAGCGCCAATAGAAATTCATCATCTGTGAAAATTTCAACTATCTAGCTATCACGATTCATGAGATACAGTCTGGTGACAGACAGACGTAGAGCGGATTGATAGTAACAGGGTCCCGTTTTTACCTTTTGGGCACGGAACCCTAAAAATAATACGAAAACGATACAACAACGAACAATCCGACGCCCCAATCTATAGATTCTCTTGGCAACCCTAAACTAATTTAGCCTAGTCTATATTTAGCCTCACCATTCAGCCCACTAACTCCCTACAATACCCCTATCCTTGCAATGGACTCACATATGACAGCCACCTGACGCGGGGCAGAAGACCCCCTTTCACCCCCTTTCATCCCCTTGTCAAAGTCACAAAGGGGTGTGTCTATATTTTTATAGTGTAGACTGTAGATGTTCCTTTTTAAGGTGAATGATAGGTAATCCTTCTTGGTGATCATTCTTGATGATGTATCGCTTATTCAGATGTTTTGTTGATGTCTTGAAAGGAAATCGTAGATACACTGTGAGTAATGTTGTATTCGTTTTTTTTGTGTATAGAAATTTGGACCTTGATGAAAGAGGCGTAAAGTTTGGTTTGGATTGCAGAATTGACTCATCATTTGTTGGTATTATTTATTGTAACTTTGATTGAAATTACAAATTGCTAAAGTGTTAATTTTAGAATTTTGTAAATGGCTAGCTTCTATCAGTGGCGTCACCCACGTGAAAGTAGGTTTTTCCATATTGAACTTCAGTTTCTTCCCCTTTGGGGGGTGAATTTTAGAAAATCCTCTCTTAGTGCTCGCCTACGTCATAAAAAGAAAACTTGTAGAAAAATTCACGCACCCAGTAGTTTCAGCCGTGCGTTGATATGTCAGTCAGTCAGTTACTCCTTTTATATATAGGTATATACATAGATGAACTAGTATATGAATCGGGTGCTAGTAAATGAACATTTGAGGATATATTTGAAAAAATAATTATAATATAATAATATAATATTTCACAACTATCACACAACGCCGTCTAGTCCCAAGCTAAGCAGTGCTTGTGTTATGGGTACTAGACAACTGATAAACATCCTTATATATTTCTAAATACATACATATATAGATAAATTACACCCAGACACAGAACAAATGATCATGCTCATCACACAAACATTTGTCCTGGGTGGGAATCGAACCCACGACCTGCGGCATAGCAGTCAGGGTCACTAACCACTAGACCAACAGGCCAGGCCAATTGTGCTGTAACTGAAAACAACATGCTGCGTTATCGTGAGTTACGAACCCGTGAGGGTGACGTCATGCCCTCATGTCTCAGCAGCCACCGCAGAAGACGCCCCGGGTGTTGGGGATCACCGGTTTATGGACGGCAACCAATGTGTAGCTAGCGGCCGTCCGGTAAGGTTCAACTTCGTGTCAACGGCACATTGTATTCCTAGCAAGCATCTGCTCTAATGAAATACTATTAAAACAAATGAAATACTATTAGAGCAGATGCTTGCTGCGGCTGCAGGAGTATTTAAAAGTGTTACCGTGGCCCTGGAACGTATAGAACAACTGAATGAACAAAGGTGGATTTTAATCAACCATATTCTGATACTCTTCTCTCCACCGAGAAAGGGAGGAATTATTTGACATCAATATAAACACCTCAAAGACAGCCATTTTCTTTTAAAAATATTATTAACTAAATTAAATATTAAATCAAAATCCGGCTCGAAGGACCTAAAACATCCCCTTTCCAATGACGTAGCGCGTTACAGTGGAAAAACACAACAAATGGCGAATAATTTCCACTTTTTTTCGACGATATCCGAGTGAGCTCCGAAGCTCGCCGATGAGTAAAAGGTCCATTTTTTACGCTGCAAATATTTTACCTACAGTGCTCAACTCGCCTTGCGGCATTTGTTTTACTGTTGCAAATTGTGAATTGAATTTAGAAGCCTGATTTGGTTTTTAGGGTTCTGTACTTAAGTTGATAAAAATGGAACCCGTATAGGATAATTTTGTTGTCAGTCTGTCCGTCTGTAAAGACCCTGTACCTTCACCTGTTTGCTGGTTAAAAATTTGCAATTTTTAGGGTTCCGTACCTCAAAAGAAAAATAACGGAACTCTTATAGGATCACTTCTTGCCCGTCCATCTGTCTGTCTGTCTGTCAAGACCCTTTATCTCAGAAACGCGTGGAGGTATCGAGTTGAAATTAAAACCTTATACTCAGGACTGGGGTCCCTTGAAGCTGTGAAAAAGTCAAACTTCTAAGTTAACGGAAAAACAAGATATGGCTGTTTATGTCGCAAAAAACGTATTATTCCGACACTCAAGGGAACCAAAATTCTAGAGTACTTCCCGTTGACCCAGAATCCTGCATAAAGCAAGGTCTTTTAACACAAGTGTTTGGACATCTCTAACGTGCGCGGACATCACTACGCGCCGGGCGACAGCGGGCGGGAGCAGAGGTCGCGGGGAGAAGCGCTCGCCGCGGGCGCAGTCCAGCCGGCTCGCCTGGCACTGGTCATCCCACCGACCCACCTTACCACCGAGCGCACGCATCCACTTTTCGATCACTATTATTGTTTTCTCGCCGTGCCGCTTGTATTTCTGATTTTAGTAATTGTAATACAGTCCACTAAAGTTACTTGAGTTTTTATATAAACTGTCCTACCACCACCTGTAGGGCTTACGCACATCTTTCTACAAGTATTGGAATAAATCTGAAACAGAAAATTTGTTGTTAAGTTACAAGAAAAGAGTCCGACTCGCACTTGCCCAGTTTTAAAAAGTAAGCAAAAGCTTTTAGTGTTTAAGATAAACCATATAAAAATATTAAATGTAATATTCTGATATCTATGATAAACCACGACACGTCTCTTTAGATAACACCAAAGAAAAAAAAATAGGATTTTTCAAATCCTGCGAACTTGGGATTAAGAGATTCATTTTCTACTTTTACTGTTATTTTTCAATTTATAACCATAGACTACAATTATTGAAATGAATATGCTGCCTTTTTTAGATGGGAACTCATCCAATGACATCTCGCGCTCTAAAGTGGAGCGAGAGTCAGTCGAATGTCAGACTTTTACAGACTAAAATCCACACCTATGTTCCTTCTTAGCCTTCATTCCAGGACCCCGGGGTTCTCTTTCACACAGCCCATGGCCCCAGTAGGCTTTAATAATAAGTGTATTAATAAAATTGATATTAATTATATTGGTCCCTCTTGACGAAAACCTCGTGAAGGCTGAGAAAGATAAGCAAACTAAGTATCTTGACTTAGCTCGCGAGGTTGACGACATGTGGGAAGTGGATAGAGCAATCATTGTGCCGATAGTCGTAACGGCCAATGGCTTAATAGCCAAGAGCCTCGAACAACATCTAAGAAGGCTCTCGTTAGGCAGCTGGATTAAGAGCCTGATCCAGAAAGCAGTACTCCTGGACAAGGCGCGCATCGTTGGGAGATTCCTCCCTCAGGAGCCCTGACCACCGGTAGCTTGGACCCTGTTTCCGATGCCAGTGGGCTACTATGTTTTATATTTTTAAATGTTTTTATTTTATTTATTTATTTTTAAGAAATATTTAAAAATGTAATCAATATGTACATAAATTTAATAAATGGAATAATAATTTATTAACTAGACAACATTTAGTCCACAATATATGTTAGTCTTATATCTATGTTAGTTCATCATCAAATATAAATAATAATATCGAAAACAATAAAATAGACTAATAAAATGTTCACTAAATTAAAATGTCAAAAATTAAAATGGTCAATAAATGAAAATGTCAAATTAAAATTACAATTATGATAAAAACAATTAATTAATGAAGCCTGGGTTACGGTCTAAAATAAATTCAAAACTCAGTTAAAAGTAAAGTGTACATTGAACAACAGCAAAAACTGGCTTCAGCGGTAAAAAGAGGCACGAAGAAGTACCTACTTAAAACATTATTACTGAAATACACGTTTTCAATCCTTATATTTTCGTTAAATTCGACTGAAAGCAAAATGAAATTCACACGTAATTGGGAAGAAACGTGTCTTTAAATAAATTTCCAAAAAAACATTTTACGTTTCATTAAGTAGGTACCTTTGCAATTTCAATAACAAATCAACATCACACTTTGTATAGATAATTATGTTTGTGTGTTTGATATTCATTCACGCTTAAATGGCTGAATGTATTGCGATGAATATAACACACGGAATGACTGTGTGCAGGATCATAGGACATTTTTTTCTTGGGCGGAGCGAGGGTTGTGTCAGACGTTTGCCGCCTAAAGACCCAGTTCTGTTCCTTTGTTGCCTTTCATACCAGGACCAAGTCTTCCTTTCAGAAACCAACCCTTGACCCCGGTAGGCTTCGGCCCTTCTGGGCCCCTACGGTTTGCTTTCAGGCGCGCGTGATACAGTACGCGCCATCGACAACTTGAGCTCGTTCCAGTTACTGGACGGTCGGACGGCGGGCTACCCAATGCTCGCCGTCTGCAAGCCCGCAAAATAGGACATAGGATCCTTTTTATCCTGGGAGTATGTTTCATCATCATCATAATCAATTCAGCCGAAAGCCGTCCACTGCTGGACATAGACCTCCCCCAGGTGTCGCCACAACAAAAGGTCCTGTGCGTCTAGCGCCTATCGAATTCACGCGACTCTCACCAGGTCATCGGTCAACCTTGTGACGCCTTCAATCGCTGTGTCTTTCAGTGCGCGGTCGCCACTCCAGAAGCTATCTGTTCTGCGATCAATGTGACCTGCCCACTACCACTTAAGTTTGGCGATTCTTCGAACTATGTCAGCAACCTGGTCCTCTTTTTAATTTTAAATAATATTTAGGACTTTATACATGGTTTTGTCTTATTCGGCTGTCATGTGATCAGAAGGAGTGAGAAATGAATCTGAATGAGAAAATCTTATAAAGAAAGTTTTAAGTGTAAATGTATCAGATGACTACAACAGAAGGGGATTGTATTAACTCCTAATAGTTGGATTATATTTGATTTGTTATTATCATTTTAGTCGAAACATAGGCCCAAGTGTCTCCACAACAAGGAGTTGTCTGCGTCCTGCATCTACTGCATTCTCTTGACCCTCACCAGAACATCCGCCTACCTTAAGGTATGCGCCGCTTGCTTCTTACGTAGTTGCTACTCCAGACTCTTTCTGTCTCAATGACCATCTGTTACCACTTAAGTTTGGCGATTCTTCGGTCTATGTCGGCAACCTTGGTTTTCCTTGGTTGGTGTCTTGTTGTGTATCTTCATTTCTAATTTCATCACGCAAGGGAACTCTAGACATAGCCATCCCCACTACCTTTTAGGTGACTTTAAGTCTTCTAATGAAGCCCATTATGAGTGATCACGTGTCAGAGCCATATGTCATCACTGGCATAACTCACTGGTCGTAAACTTTCGTCTTTGATACGGTCTTGAATAAGCCGAGATTTTTGTTTTAAATATGGACTTTCAAGATTGATACGAATTTGTTTTTACAATCATGAGTGATTGTAAAAACAACTTACTCACTGAACATAAACCTTTAATATTAATTGTAAATATCTTGAATATACAATTAGTGTATGCTGTACACATCACTCATCACTATAAGTCAAACAATAAAAAACTGGGCAAGTGCGAGTCGGACTCGCGCACTGAGGGTTCCATACAAACTTGAAAGATAAATTGCGGTTTACGATTTATGACGTATTAAAAAAAACTATTTACTAGATCTCGTTCAAACCAATTTTTGGTGGAAGTTTGAATGGTAATGTACATCATATATTTTTTTAGTTTTGTCATTTTCTTTTTTTAGAAATTACATGGGGGGGGGGACACATTTTACCACCTTGGAAGTGTTTCTCGCGCAAACTATTCAGTTTAGGAAAAAATTATATTAGAAACCTCAATATGATTTTTGAAGACTTATCCATAGATACCCCATACGTATGGGTTTGATGAAAAAAAAATGTTTGAGTTTCAGTTCTAAGTATGGGGAACCCCCAAAATTTATTGCTTTTTTTCTAGTTTTTTACTTACCAAGTTTCAACAGTATAGATCTTATAGTTTCGGAAAAAGTGGCTGTGACATACGGACGGACAGACAGATAGGCATGACGAATCCATAAGGGTTCCGTTTTTTGCCATTTGGCTAAGGAACCCTAAAAATTAGATATACACAACTCTTAGTTATCGCGTTCATAAATAACGCCAGCGGTGGTTCTGGATACTGTTTTTTTTTTTAGGTTTGGGTAATCGTCGAATTTCCCCCGCTCTGTGTAGAACGAGAGGGAGTTTCAGACTTTTACTGACTAAAACTCACCCGTGTTTCTTCAGTTGCCTTTTACTTTTCAGAAGCATCAAGCATCTTTCTAACAAGCCTGCAGTTTTATTCTCACATCCTACCACTTCATTCTCTCCCGGGTCTCGGGAGTCGTAGAGCGTTTCCCAGCCACTTTAGGAGCGGGCTTACTGATGACAAAAAATAAGTAGCTCGCCGTCCGCGCTTCCGATAAGGACCGAGCCCGAGCCGTCGACGGCACGTAATATGCCACGCACGCTTCAAAGTGATGTCAGCAACCAGAACAGGTCCAGCAGAATCGACGCCTGCTAGGGCCACGGGGGAATTTCTAAAAAAAAGCCTGTGCTCTTAGGCCGCAAAGAATAGTAGTCAGTAAAAGTCTGACACACCCTATCGTTTTACCCTGGAGCGAGAGAAGCCAGTAGATGATTGTCCACCACCAAATATCATTTCATTCTTTAACAAATGAACTTGTGTCCACGTGATTCAAGAATTTCTGCTGTATCGAAGGTACGTCTAAACTCACAATCTTAACAACTTTGTGGAAGCCATATAAACATGTGCCTTACCTTAACATCAACTCGCAGCGATTCACTCTCTCATAGAGGGGGAGAATCAAACGGGGACTTAGTGAATTCCCCGTCAGAAAGACTTACCCGTAAGCCAAGTCTTCCGAAATTAAAGTTATTTTGTTCTTTTTAATGTTTTTTTTTACGTTGAAGTCGGTTGTAATTTTTTGTAAAAAAATTAAAAGACGAATTAAATTTTAAAGTCCTAACTCACTCACTAACTCATTAACACTTACCAACTGTTTCACACCACCATGCGCAAGCGGTGCGCGTCCTTGGTGCGCAGGGTGCGGGGCAGCTCCAATACAGTTCTAGCGATGATTGCCGGCAGATTTGATTGCCCTTATATCGGACATTGCTGTAGCAGACATGTTGCTGGCTATGTCCGATAGTGTAAAATGTGTATTTCTTTATGTGTGTGTGTTCTGTTTTGTGATTGTTGTATAGGTGATAAGTTGCCTGAAATAAATGCTTTCCTTTTATTATTTTTTTATTAACGCCAAGCCTTAAACCCTTGGTCCTAGAACGCTGAAATTTCCAAAATTCATCCTCTAAGGAGATGAAAGAGGGTTCCAGACTTTGTATAAAGACACCTCCTTTCAGGCAGGCGAGGCTGCTGGCAAAAACTAGTCAAATATTAATAAAAACCAGTTAAGAATTCACCAAAACTCGGACATAAATTTGTAGAAGTCAAAGGTAAATATCGAATAGTCGCCACAAATTTTCTATTTTCTAGGAAACCTTCCATAGACCTACTCTTAGAATTGAACCCTTTCATAACCAAGCTTACACTGTTTTATTCAGCAGGAACCTGCCATACAACGGGAAAATACCTGGAAGACCCGCAAAGAGGAGTTTACTGGGAAGTAAACCTACTTCGACGAATTTGGGTTTTTAATGTCGACCCGACTATTGCGCTTAAAAGGTTTTAACTAATGACAATCTAGAGCTAGTAATTTACCGTTTTTTTTAAAACAAGTCCATGTTAATTTTCATCATTTAGTATTTAAAAGAACCCTATATAATTTTCTGGATAAATAGTTGACTGGAAATAATATAATAGCAGTCAAACGCGAGCCCATAAATAATAAAAATTCATACCTATTAAGACCTCTCATCGCTTACCATCAGGCGAGATAGTGGCCAAATTTAAACTTATCATGATTATTAAAAAAAACAGTGCTTGGTTAATCATTTATAACATAGAACCATAGGTTATGCAAGTTTATGAGGTAGGCAAGTTAAAATTATTCATTTAAGAATTTTAAATCAGTTTATTTGCAAAAATATGACGTTGAGCAGATTTTTGACACGTCATGGCATAGCTAAACTTTTTCCTTTAGCCCATTATACGTCCCACAGCTGGGCAAAGGCCTTTCTCCTTTTTAAAACTCTCTGTCTTGGACGATCTCTGGCCAAGTTTGCCCCGCGAACATGATCAGATCGTCATACCACCTTTGCCAAGGTCGACCTCAACGACATCGTCCTTCCTCAGGCGTCCAAATCGTGACAATCTTCGACAATTTGTCTTAACTTATGGTGCACAAACTTGGTTACTTACTGAACAGCTAAAGTCCAAACTTAATAATTGACAACGGGCAACGGAGCGCAGCAAATTAGGTGTTAAGCGAATAGATCGCGTTAGAAACACAACGCTGCGCTTCATTACTCAAGTAGCAGATATCGGGGAAAAAACCAGCCAGGCTGATGTTGGAATGGGTTGGCCACGTCGCAGGAATAGCTAAAAATCATCATCATCATTTCACCTGAAAGACGTCCACAGCTGGACATAAACCTCGCCAAGTGGTGTCGCCACAACGAACGGTCCTCTGCATCTTGCATCCATCGCATTCCTGTGACTCATCACCAAGTCATCCGTCCACCTTGTGGGATGCTTTCCAAAGCTAGTTAGCTAGCTAGCTTGCTTTGCTAGCTAGCTAGCTTGCTGGTGCGCGGTCGCCACTACAGAAACTTTCAGCTCCATCAACCATGTGTTCTGCGGGCAATATGCTCTGTCCACTGCCACTTAAGTTTGGCGATTCATTGGGCTAAGTCAGCGATCTTGGCTTAGCTTAACATTTACTTATTAAAAGAATTAAGTACTACATACTCATACCGTTAGTAATTACGTTATGACTTAACTAAATCTCAACTTCACCTACGATGACAAAGGACAAACTGTGGCCGAGACAGTTCCCTCGAGTCGGCCTAAAACGTGGATCACAAACTACAGTAATTATCACACTGACGCTATTACCTCACTAGCAACGTTATTAGCCCCATTCCGGTAATACAACACATTATGCTAAAGCCCTTGGGACCTCTGCCAAAAGGTACAAATATAGGACCTAAATTCATTCTTGAAATAAAAAATGATCGCCGGAACGGTCGGGTCGGTAATGTTCTTCCGCAAAATTAGTTTGAAAGCCCCATTTAAAATATTATTATTTTAATAGTTGCCTGAATTCATATTTTTTGGTAAAATTCTTGGTAATTTATAGGCCTTGGTAAAGTACTTGTTGCCTTAATTTCCTTTTCTGAATTTCATTAGAATTTTCAATTGTGTTTAAACAAAGTGTATTAAATAGATTATTGAATTAAACAATTTTGTAAATAATAACAATTAAAGAACTAACCAAAACATTAAAAGTGTTCAAAAATCTAAAATTCTAAACTTATAAAAAAAGTGAAAAGTGACAAAATCGAAAACCAAAGTGATATAACCAAAATAATTTCACTAGAGAAAATCTTTAAAGTATTTATCGTAACTAAAATAAAACACAAATGTAACTTCAAAAAATAGTGCAGAAAAATAAACAAAAATGGCGTCTTCAAACGGCAAAGAAACAGCTAAAATGACAGCTTCAGTAGACAGTTTAAAACTATCAAGTAAGAACACATCAGTGTGCTCCTCAAAACACGCATCTTCGGAGTCAGTGTTGTCAAGAAAAGAGAAAGAATGTCTTCAAATGCAAGAGTGCAAGAAGAAACTGTTGGCGATGGAACCTCAGATAATAATAAGGGACGAGAATGTGGTGTTAAAGTCGCCCCCACAAAAGAAAATTGTAATGCCGCCGACGATCAATGCCGAGGTAAGTGTTCAATATTTAAATAGGGCTTTATGAAGGGATGATTGTGTGGGTTCCGCTTCAGACATTTCCAAGAAAACTTAAAGCTGTAAAGGGAAATGGGATAATTTCAGAAAGGTAAACGTGTAACTTGGTTTATTTTTAACAATATTTGGTTTTTATGCTTCAGATATATTAGGGGACAAAATGTCCCTAAACATGAACCGCAACACTCAATCTATGTGACGCTGCAACGTTTCACAGTGTCCCACAACTTGCCCTCCAATATTTTCACAGCGTTGCGCGTCATGTTGGGGGACATTTTGTCCCCTAATGTATCTGAGATTTTCGTTACAAATAGTACAAAGAAACTCGTCCAAATGGATACTTCGATACCTTATTGTGTCATAGACAAGCTAGAGCTCTGTTTATCAGAATTAAATGTCAGATAAATTATGGGACAAAATATCCCCCAATATGACACGCAATGCTCAATCTATATATGTGACGCTATAACGTTGCCGAGTGTCCCACAATTTGTACTCCAACATTTTGCAACGCATTAACGTGATGCACAACAATTTGAAATTGAATTGTTGGACAATTTTACAGGGTTTCGCGTTTTGATGGAGACATTTCGTCCCCTAGTGTATCTAAAGCTTCAAAACATTAGTGGACAAAATGTCTCCTAACATGACATGCAACACTTAATCTATGTGACGCTGCAACGTCGCCCATTGTTCCAATACTTGCCGCCCAACATTTTACTGCGCATTTACGTGACGCGGGACATGTTGGACAATTGAGATTTTGTTCACTGATGTATCTAAGACTGTAGCTACAAATAGTACAAAGAAAACTCGTCCCAATGGATAAATCAATACCTTGATACAAGCTAGAGATCAATTTATTAGAACTAAAGTAGTTCAGGTAATAAATGAAAACTTTTCTTTTGTTTTGGCTTCGCACTGTTTGTGTATTTAACTAGTGTCTCAACTTTAGAAAGTATTTAGTTTTTAAAGTCATTTTGATTTACTTTGAGTTCCAATAGAATTGAATGGTAGACAAAGGTTGTTGGTAGAAAATGCCTAAGGCATTAAGTCCACCTCTGTACTTTTGTGTGCATATAGCATTTAATAAATAAATAGATAGAATGCGGGTGTAACACATTCTAGAATTTTTGCAGTATTTGGTAGCAAATGTATCGAGTCAGCTTTTTCGGCAAGTTTCGTTGAAGTAGTCAATACGATATCATTATCAGCACCATTTTGGCGAGATCGCGCCTTTGTCAATGATTCCACATATTATGTAGCTGTGTTCACACTTGAGTTACAAAATTACACCAATGTTACATAACATTATTCACTAGGAATCAATTTACGAATAGTTGAAGACAGCCATTGAATTTCACTCGGAAAGATCCCGAAAAAAACTCCTCAATGAACGCTTTTTATTTCCAAGTTTTGGACATAGTGTTGTAGTGGTGGATTAAAAATGTGGGCTTAACCCAAAAACGTAACATAAATAATAATAATAATCGAGAATATCAACCCATTAGAAGAAAATTATAAGTGACTTTTACTTGAAATACCTACTGTTGTAAGTTGACCATAAAAATACAAAATATCGTGAATTCAACTAAACAGAACTTCCTTCTGCCAAATAGCTATGCTAGCGAAGGTGACCTCGTGCGGGAACGGACGTCCTTACGCCCCAGCCGCCGAAACCCTAACTCCGATAACTAGCCGCCGTAGTAAACGCGGGCTTGCGGACGACGAGTAGTGGGTAGCTCGCCATAACCGTCTGGATCCGGAATAAGGCCTAATCGTCAACGGCCAGTAGTGCCCACGTGTGCCTCAAAGAGATGTCAGCAAAGCCTACTAGGGCCATGGGTTGACTTCTGAAACGGTTACTCGTAGTAATAGAACGCAAAAGGCAGCTGAAGGAACATAGGTGTGGTTTTAGTAAGTAAAAGTCTGACATCCCCTGTACTATGTATCTGATGATAAAACACCTAAAAAAAAAACTCAACGAGACTAAAAATAAATTACTTGCTATTATTTATAATCCCCTTTCCTCTTACTCATAATGACCTCATTAAACTAAGAGCGTAATGGCGCAGATACCATCTTCGGAAGTTCCATCTGATAGGCACATCGGGATCTAAGTTCGTACGTAAATCAAGGACTTTTTGCCGATATTAGGACGATCCGAGGCCCGAGCTTGGGGTATTGCTGACGATGTAAATCTTAAGAACCCTTCATCTTCGATTTCTTTTGACGGAGGGAAGTTTGTAAGTGTGAATATTAGGTGTCAATGAAAATGTGAAGGAGGGTATGTGTTCTTATCTCGCTTGATTTTCATTTCTAGAGAATTTATCTTGCTTTTTTTATTTAAGAACATTATTAAAGGGTTGGGTAGGTCTAACTTTGAGTAAATGGTCAATCGTCAAATCTGACTCGGTTGGGCAGCGTTTTGGAGCCTGCGCGGTATCTTTTTGTCCAACGTACCACAGTGTCTCAAGACGAAAGTCTATAACCAGTGCGTGTTGCCAGTGATGACATATGGCACTTAAACGTGGTCGCTTACCATGGGCCTCATCAGAAGGCTTACAATCATCCAAAGGGCAATGGAAAGGGCTATGCTCAGAGATTCCGTGATCGCATCAGGATTGAAGATATCCGCAGGAAAACCAAGGTAACCGATATAGCTCGAAGAATCACCTAACTTAAGTGGCAGTGGGCAGAGCACATTGCTCGTAGAACGGATTGTCAATGGGGCCGAAAGGTGGAGTGACGACCGCGCACTGGAAAACGCAGCGTTGGCACAAGGTGGACCGATAACCTGGTGAGATTTGCGGGCATGCGATGTATGCAACATTACATGTTGCATACATCGCATGCCCGCAAATCTTCATCAGTTAAAAGAAAGAATGAACAAACTTTTATTCGTACGTTTGTTCGTCTTTCGGCTGAAATAATTTTGATGATGATGATTAAAGGGTTGGAACTCTTCGTCGTAAGAATTATTATCAGTTTTTCTATGAAGAGATTCTATTATTAGCAGAGATAGAGTATTTTACCTAAAGTTTGTGGAAGTAAGTAACATAGAGCTGATAATCATCATCATCATCATCATATTTACAGCCGAAAGAAGTCCACTGTTGGACATAGGCTTCCTCGAAACGTCGCCATAACGATCGGTCCTGTGCGTCTCGCATTCATTGGATTACCAAGTTATCGGTCCGCCTTGTGGGAGGGCTTCCAACGCTGCGTCTTCCGTACGTGGTCGCCAGTCTAGAACCTTTCGGCCCCATCGACCATTTGTTTTGCAAGCAATGTGCCCTGCCCACTGACACTTAAGTTTGACTATTCTTCGTGCTATGTCGGCAACCTTGGTTCTCCTGCGGATATCTTCATTCCTGATGCGATCACACAAGGAATCTCCAAGTATAGCTCTTTCCATTGCCCTTTGGGTGAGTTGATAATACCTCCTTTAAAATTCCAGAATCATAAACAAGAGGATTAAATCCCGGGAGTTAAGAAATTGAACTAAAATATTATTTTAATTTAGAGACTTTTATATTAAATGGGTTTGGTTTAAAATCAAATATTTTGGCTTGTACCTTTTTGGTCCTTAGTAACAAAATAGTAACTAAAAAGACATCAGGTATGGCGCTAGCGAAAACGAGAGTACTCCAACTGATGCAAAAGTCATTTATTTTCGCCCCTTATTTTTCAAAATGGTGTCTAAACCTAGTTTTAATTCTATCCCAAAACAAAGCGCATCCTATCTGGCACAAAACAAAGCGCATTCTCCTCTACCCTAATATATGCAGTCTGCGGACACTTGACTGACGTTTACAAAAGCCACATTTTGGCAAGCAACCGCCTCGCGCCAAAACAAGCCAAGTAACAAAATATTACTTTGCATAAAGGTTCACTTTACCCTAATTTCCATATAGCGGGAATTGAAGAATAATATACTTACGTGCGTTTATTTCTTTTGCCTTTTATACTGTAACTGTATAAACAAAGATTTGTGCGTCGGTTCAGTGTGACTAAATGGATTTTTGTTCCTCTGTTCAGAAATTTTCAGTGTCAACTGCTGTATGTAGGATATTAATTTGTTTTGACTTTTCGATGTTTTCTTATTTTTATACCGCGCATAGAAATATACATCGAGTTTTAGACAGAGAAAGAAGAATGTAAGATGATGCTCTATAAAAACGTTTACCTGCAATATTTAACTGTGTATAGCATAGCATAGCATAATCAGTCTTTTAATGTTCCCACTGCGGGCCTCAGGCTTCCTCTCTGTATGCCTGAATCTATCGCCACCAGCTCGTACGTGATTTTTTGAAAGAGTTAACATTGAGTACAAAGGACAACTAAAGGACGACGTTGTGTTTTAGTCGGTAAAAGTACAATGAAGATGAAATTATTAAACTAAAGCATTTAGGGCACCTGCTAAAAATGAAAATAACCTAATTGGTATGCAAATAAAGTCTAATTTTCAAGAACAACAGAATAAATTGTTTTATACTTGAAACTCTTACGGCAAACTGAAGATGTCTGCAAAGTGGAGATAATTTTGGTCTGAATTATTGCGTTGCAAAGTTACTTAAATATCTGTAATTAATTCTTTACTCTTTCACTTAGAATAATATTTACTTTTTGTTTTCAGATTAAAATTTTCAAGTTTTCTGTTATTTTTATTAAAATAAAAAATGAAATTTTCAAGTTTTCTGTTATTTTAATAAAAATAACAGAAAACTTGAAAATTTTATTTTTCAATCTGAAGGCATACCAGTTAGTAAGATCACTACACTTTTACATATGAACATTATAGTAACGTACTTACATAGATAAGAATTGCCAAACTTAAGTCGCATTGGGCAGGGCATATTGCTCTCAGAACTGATGGTCGATGGGGATGAAAGGTTCCAGAGTGGCGACCACGTACCGGAAGACGCAGCGTTGGAAGGCCTCGCACAGACCGATAAAGGTGAGGGTCGCAGGAATGCGATGGATGCGAGACGCACAGGACCGGTCGTTATGGCGAATCTTCGGTAAGGTCTATGTCCACAAGTGGACGTCTTTCGGTTGAAATGATGATGATGACGTAGATAAGTATCAAAGCAACAGTAAACTCTATGTCGTTCATGATAATGTGTAAATTCCATTGCAACCATTTTTTCCTTTTCCTTTATTTCATAAGAATTGTCACTTATTAACCAATTAACTTACAATACAGATTGAAATTTTCAAGTTTTCTGTTATTTTTATTAAAATAACAGAAAACTTGAAAATTTCAATCTGAAAACAAAAAGTAAATATTATTCTAAGTGAAAGAGTAAAGAATTAATTACAGATATTTAAGTAACTTTGCAACGCAATAATTCAGACCAAAATTATCTCCACTTTGCAGACATCTTCAGTTTGCCGTAAGAGTTTCAAGTATAAAACAATTTATTCTGTTGTTCTTGAAAATTAGACTTTATTTGCATACCAATTAGGTTATTTTCATTTTTAGCAGGTGCTCTAAATGCTTTAGTTTAATAATTTCATCTTCATTGTATTTAATTGAACATTTTTTAAAGTTTTATGTTCACACATAAAACTTTATTTCTATGTAAAGTGATGTCTTAATGAGATCACAATTTTATTTATTTATTTTTTATTCCACATCTATACCTAATACAACGCTGTCCAGTCGAAGCTAAGTAGAGCTTGAGTTATGAGTACTAGACAACTGATAAACATAGTTATATATTTCTAAATACATACATCATCATCATTTCAGCCGAAAGACGTCCACTGTTGGACATAGGCCTCCCCCAAATTTCACCACAATGACAGATCCTGTGCGTCTCGCATCCATCGGATTCTCGTGAACCTCACCAGGTCATCGGTCCCCCTTGTGGGAGGCCTTTCAACGCTGCGTCTTCCGGTACGTGGTGGCCATTCCAGAATCCATCCTCCCCATCAGCCATCTGTTCTGCGAGCAATGTGCCCCGCTCACTGCCACTTATGTTTGGCGATTCTTCGGGCTAAGTCTGTATCTTAATTTCTGATTCGATCACGTAAGGAAACTCCGAGCATAGCCCTTTCCATTGCCCTTTGGATGACTTTGAGCCTCCTGATGAGGCCCATTGTGAGCGACCACGTTTCGGAACCATATGTCATCACTGGCAACACGCACTGGTCATTAACTTTCGTCTTGAGACACTGTGGTATATTGGATTCCCGAACGCTGCCCAGCCGAGTCGGATTCGACGGTTGACCTCTTTCTCGAAATTAGATCTACCCAACTGGACTGTCTATCCAAGATAGACGTAATCATCCACAACTTCGAGTATAGAGTCTCCAATCTTGATAGGAGTGGGTGCTACATGGACATTCGTCGTAATGTAACTAAAAATCACAAAACGACGTTCAGAAAAGACGTGCAAAGACTCTTCTCGTGGAAAGAAGGTGGCAAAAGATGGATTTGGTTGGAGATGTTTAATAAAACATAATATTGCAGACTACCCTGTTTAAAGCGTCTGCACTTTGTTTGCATGCACCTTTACAGCAAAGATTATATTAACCATATTAGAGCACATGATCATGACAGAAAGAAAGACAGAAAGAAAAACAATTTATTTGCGACAAATAACACAATCTTAAGACTTGCTTAACCACCGCAGCCGAAATCGACAAGGGAATATAAAACCAAAATATAATTTAAACACGACTACCGCCGCGACCGAACCCTAAAATAGAATTTCAATCTACTAAAATAAATCGCGAACCAAATACTTCTATTTCGCTCTGAAACTTTTGAAATAAACTCGGCTCGTTCAACCCCATTCAATCCCTTCTGCCTACACTACAACCCAGGTCCTCGTATTCCGTAATGGACGGCTTTACTGATTAAATTAGCCCCTTTTCACAACGTAGGAGACAACTCGCTCATTCGCCCCACCTTACAATTTAGTAAGGCAGAGGTTATTGCATTACCGAAGGATATTTGCGTCAGGGCGTATTAAAATTCGAAGGTTTTCACAATATATTTGCTTAAGAGGGCCCTTCTGAACTCGTCAATCGTCAACGTGAGCATGATTTTAAAGCTTGTTGTTTCATCTAACGCAATGTTTGATGAATTGCCAACGCAAAAAAGCACCGCCTGAAACTCTGTGGGCATTCAGTTATTCCGACATTACCAGAAAATATTGCATCATTCAGAATCTTGATTAAATGTGCAAGTTTCTATATTTATATTTTCTTTATTTTTTAATTTATGAGTTACCTACATTATGAAGGGCCAAAATTCACGCAGAATAGCAGGATTTCAGAGGACTTTCCTGGATTAGTCATCCACAAAATATAGACTGTGTTTCCAAAATACCTCGAGAAAGATGTGTAATAACGTCATAATCACGTAAAAGCGGTTGTATAAAAATGTACTTCGGGAAGGACGCTGTTAAGAATCGGTTGGTAAGATTTTGTGCCGCTACATTTTAATGGCCTGCTACGTGGTAAGTGGCTTTCTGCGGGCTAAATATCGAGTCTTTCCGCTACGAAGGGCGTAAAGACCACTTTGGGGAATTGGAATTTTTTAATACACTCTTACTCAGTTTTCACGCTCTTAAAAACTCTATACTTAAAATTATGGTGAATTGAAACCCACCTCTTATACATGAGGTTGCGGTTTCAAAAGTGTGCCATGTTTAGAACTATTTTTATTAGAAATGTTATCGTACAGTCAGGGTATCGTGATTGACCAGCCATTAGGGCACATGGCCTCTTATGCATGAGGTTGCGGTTTCAAAACCGGCCAAGTGACGAGACCAGTGAGATAATTTTCAATTCCTATGTACTTTTCTAATTTTGTCAAGGAGATTACGGACACCTCGTGTCTCGGAAAGCACGTAAAGCAACGGTGACCAACGGGTTGCCATTCGCAGATCTTTGATAGTTGTTACAGATAGTCAAACACCAGTAAGTCTGACCATCAATCTATCCAAGAGGTATCCTGTTGCCCAAAAATTGGATTATAGAAATCTGATAGGCAGTAGCTCCATGTTAAACACAGGTCGCATCCGGTTAGACTGGAAGCCGACCCATAGCTAGTTGCGAAAGGACTAGAGAGATGATGATGTTACTGTTAAAATTAACGGATACTTTAACATGGGTAAGTAATATATGGTATAATTACAAAATCTCTAATATTTAAAAGATATAACAACTGAATCTATACTTTTATTTGATATAAAATCTTTAGATATAGCACACAAAAGACATAAAACTTATTTAATCTAATATGAAAGATAAAATCTTTTTTTAAATCATAACCTAATCCAAATGATTCACTAACATTAGAAGGGGATCTGGCGCTCGACGGCCTCTGACACACCACGCTCGCTTCGCTCGCTCGCCTTCGCGCTTTAATGGTTACTGTTCTAACCTGACCAAACCCACATACATGATCGCTTCGTTCGCTCGCTATCGCGGCTGCGGAACCGCTGCATTGTATTACAGTAAAGTTTTTCAATACGCCGCGCCAACTTGTAATACTAACAGTGTGTTATACGATATAGCTGCAACAAATACATATTTTAAACGATAGACCTAATGATTTTCGATGAAATAAACTTTATATTCAAAAACGTTATACGAAATAAGTTTTAGAGTATATAAATTTTATATTTAAATAAATTATATTTACAGTTGGTATATCTCACGTTTATTATATGAATGTTATTGAAATGAAAATATACCAAATAACTTTATATGATATGAGACGCACCCCACGTATATCTTTTAGCGAGCCAACCGTTGCTCATCGTCCGCAAGCCCGTGTCTATGGTAACTGGTAATAGCTGGTAGCTCTTCCATCTCTGACTGTACTTACATTGTGTACGTTATAATTGACTTAGTAAAGCATTTGCCAGAAAACAAATTGTACTCAAAATCGAAAACAAATGAATGTGGGTTTTTCAGCGGCAATTTCCATCAGTCAACATGCAATATTATTGATGGTGAAACGGGTAATGTTCTTGCTAATGACAAAACGACTCGTTCTTAGGAAAAACTGGAGAAAACACGATTGCCAGGGACCTTACCATGACGTGTTAATATGTCAGGCGTGCGAGCGAGAAAGAGAGATGGGACTATACACCCATAACAGTTCAGTTTACGACGTCAAATGGATCACAATAAAAGCTTGTGGTGGGGTCTCTGAACTTGTGTAAGAACTAAAATATCGTTTAAGGCTTACAAATTTGTAATTTTACTCTAACCCCTTTCGTGGTGGGTAGTGACAGGGAGTGTCAAACACGTTCTTTTTCTTCATTCCCGGGGCCGTGGAATACCTAATATACTGCGCAAGACATATCAACACACTAACTTTTTTAATCTGAAATTGCGTCATATCTTTCATCATTTCAACCGATAGACGTCCACTATTAGACATAAGCCTCCCCCAAGTGTCGCCATAATAACCGGTTCTGTTCGTCTCGCATTCATCGAATTTCTGTGACCGCCCTCGACGTAGAACAGTCATATCTTTTTTTTTTATTTCTCTCATACATTTTTAACATTTGTTTAACATATTTTTAGCTCGCCAAACTTTATAGTTTGATGGCGATAAACGTTCGTAATATAATCACTTCTGTGACATTATAAAACAATAAAAATATGAGTGGCTTTGCTGTCTCAGGATGTGTACAATATAATAATATCGTTTATACTTAATACCTAATTTATTTTTGTAGTAGCTGACCTGGCGAACTTCGTACCTCCTAACAGTCAATGAATGTATTGATTACCTTTTAACTAAACTTATTGACCGAATTATAGTATCTTAGCCGTGTGCAGCGCCCTTTAGTGAACTCTACTGCGGGTGACGTAACCTACGACGAACTTATTATTTGCGGTTGGTACAGTAATCGGGTCTAGGGATCGAACCGCAAAATTAAGTTTGTTTTTTATTGTTTATACTTTTCCAGGATAAAAACTACCCAGTGTGGTGCCCAAGATATTAAAGTATAATTATACCAAGTTTCATCGTAATCGAACTGGTAGTTTTTGCGTGATGCCTGAACAAACAGACAGACAGACAAAAATTTTTTTAATCACATTTTTGGGTAACAGTTATTTTTTTGATATTTTCAATGTACAGAATTTGCACTTCTACAGATTTATTATAAGTATAGATGTTAAAGTTGGCTACTATTGTAATTTCATTTTCTGCTGGGCAGTAACCCTAGTAGCTTGCCAGAGCTCACTATCCATTTCAAAAGACAGACAAATAAATACAGGTACAGTTTGCACGCGTCCCATTGGCTAGGGATTGTAAAAGTCAACTGTTCGTTACTTTAAGCCCGCAGGCGATCGCTAGCGAACTGCCAATATTTATGATCGTACGCTAGCAGGACTGAGTTTAAACTGGTCACGATATTGCAGAGCTGGGACTGCTGGTAGTAATGGTTGAAGCTAGATACACAGTCCAAAGTAGTTATGTATGCAATTGTTACCGTTGCTGTGGAACTTGGAACTGGTTTACAGAAATGCTATATTTACGCGGTTAAGGCAAAAGATTGCAAACTGTTTGAAATTTGGCTTATTGCTAGGTAAAAATTTACTTGACGCGATGGAAAAATGGGTTAGAACGACTCGTTTTTTAAAAGGAAGGTTTGTACAGTACCTGATTACCTCGAGATAGCCTAGCACACACTATGTCACTTTTTTCAGGGGCACAAACACAAGGACTCAATATAATTATAGAAATTTGGAATAACACCCTCTATGATATACACTAAAAGCTCAAACTATACGTTTTTAGAACCATTTTAATGCTTGGAATGGTCACTTAAAAAATAACCAACTTAAAATCTGATAATGAAGTAACTGGCGATGTATTGAAATAACCTCGAATTTGGGATCATATTCACTGTGGACAGCTGGCTAAGGAATGTAAAACATTTTATTTGACACAATATGTTTTGACGTGTCCACGCTGTGCACGCACCAGTGCAGCAAAGGTAGGTAGTTTAGCCATAATAACTGAACTGTGGAGTCGTACCCGCTCCAGGTCCGACGACTAATGTGACGTTTGTGGCAGGACTGCACTGCTGCGGTCCCCTGAGTCTCTGTCTTATATTTCGACGTAAATATACCTATTAAACCTGTATCTATCTCCTTCAAACTGCACAGAGTAAACTTGACAGATATATTTACTCTATTCAATGAGAGAGGACGTAAGTGTGTTTTGCGAATTTTCTGTACTTACCTATTCATAATTTCGCCAACATTTTGTGAAGGTACAGACTCAAGGGACCGCAGCGGTCCTCCCCGAGACGTCACCTTAGTCGATGGACTCGCAGCTGTTACGGCTCCACAGTTAACTTATAGAGCAGATGATTGCAACCTGTAGTTGTACTGATAACAGAAACAGCCACCGTAGCAGACATTTGCAAAGGGTTTTAGAACTAAAACTTGCAAAGCTTTCAAACTATCAAGGATTTGCCCTTTCGTATGTGGGCTGCACGTTCCTAAGCCGCTTTGATGAATGTGAAGTGCTTATTCAATGCGGCATACTTTAATTCACCTGTATTGAAATCCGGTTGAACTTGAGGTGGCCGCATTATATAACTGTGATGTTTTTCAATCCGGCGCGCCAATATGTAAAACAGTGTTGAAAAACCGGGTGCAACACATAATTATAATATATACACTTATTAACATCGCACTGCTGCAAAGCCAAAAATTTTCGTTGTTATTGAAACGATTATAGAAAATTGAACAATATAAAATCTTACTTTAAAATACTTAAATTGTTTTCCTCTCTTTGAACAAAAGTCTTCCGCTTCATAGGACCTATAATAATGAGATTCTTCCCTCAAGCAATGCTCGTATATTCGAGTTGGTATTTTCTTTACAAATACTGTGTGTCCGAAGACGCCCGCCTTTTTATAATAATATGTTATTTTTACTTGGGGCTTTCATTTCATAGCGGATTTATTCGTTTTTATTAGAGGAAGATTACGTTAAAAGAATGGATTTTCTCTCAATAATTTTCAAGGGATTTTTGTGGGAATAACTCTTGCTTACTTTTCAATTGAGACATTTATGTTTTTTTTTTTTAAGGAATTCAATCTATGAGGTTTCTGCTCAAAGGAGTGAACGCAAAAGAGAGCAGAGGTAGCCGAGTGGTAACGGCCCCGACTTACGAGATGTAGGTCACGGGTTCAAACCCAGCCATGCGCATTGTTTTGTGTAATTTATTTCATAACCACTGCTCTCAAAACGGTGAAGGAAAACATCGTGAGGAAACCGGCATGTCCTAGAAACAAAAATTCGAAGACATGTGACATTCACCAATCCGCACTGGGCCCGCGTGGTGGAAAACGGCCCATTCCCTCTCCTAGAGAGAGGAGGCCTGAGTCCCAGCAGTGGGAACATTAAAAGGCTGATTATGCTTATTCTAAGTGAATCCGTTCCATCATTTAATCATAAGACGTACGACGATGCACCACCGATACAGGCTTGATCTCCTACACACATGCACAAAACGTTTTGGGAACACATTCATTGTGAGATCAGCTAAGAAACAGAATTCCCTGCCGGAATCTTGTGTTTCCTAATAGCTACAAAGTAGGGGTCTTAGTTAAGAGTGAATAGGATACTTCTAATTAAGCGTGCTCCATTATCGACACATTGTCGCTTACCATCAGGTATGATAGCGGTTGACCACGAGACTATCAACATTAAAAAAACAATATATTTCAGTACAAAAACTCTCGCACAGCGCACTTGTACTCTCTGAAATATAAAGCAAAGGTTAGTAAGTCGTATCTGGCATTATGTCCCTAACCACGCTACAATTTGACATGGAACAAGTAAATGATCTATTCCGTACAATTTAACCTCTAGAGCGCTCTCCTTCCTTGTCTACGTTCTCGTTCGTTCTTCTCCTTCTTCATCTTTTCTTTCTCCTTCCTTCTTCTTCATTATCTTTCATTGCTCCTTCCTTTTTCTTCTTTGTGTTTCCTTTCTCTTTTTTCTTCTTTAGCTTACCTTTTCTTATCTTCTTTCTTACCTACCAATAAAAAAGAAACCAAAAAGACCCAAACGCAAAAAAGAGATATTTTGAACCTAACTGCACATGAGCGGATAGCACTGCAGTGAGTTCAACCTTACCAAATAAAAATGTGATTTATATATATAAGTTTTATGTTGTAGTTGTTTATTATCCCTCAATATGGAATATGTATGAAAACTATTGGTTATCTGACCAGTTTATTATAAAACTGAAATACCAATTGCGAAAATAATATCGAAATCAGTACAAAAACAAACAAGAAAACGTTTTAAAGCTGTTATTGTATTAAATTTCGTATAAAGGAATGTTTACTCGATAAACCTGTTTTTTGGTAACAAAAAAAATAATTTTCATTAATTTTAACATCAAAATACACGTTCTCTATTGTTTAGCAACTTTTAGAAGCAGCATTGTTATCTGATACCAACTAAATGTGGAACAAAACATGTTTCTGAAACTTGTTTCCAACTTTGTTGCGAAAGGAACGGTGTCGGTTTTGTTAAAACTTATCTGAACCTGGGTTCGATACAAGGTAGCTATTAGTAAAGTTTACTTTGATTTAATGAGGGTAGACGGAACATTTTCACCTCAATTCGCTTGAGCAAACTTTACACAGTCGATTTTAAATAAACCGGCTTCGATAAAACAACTAAACAACTTTTTTTTGGTGAAAAATCATGCAGTGACCTCTCTTGCTCTACGGTGGAGCGAGAGTGCATGTCAGACTTTTACTACCTAAAACCTACCTGTGTCCTTCAACTGCCCTTTGCATTTCAGGACCATGGGTTCCCTTTCGAAAATTCTCCGGGGCCCAAGCTGGTATCGACCCTACTGATCCCCTCCGGTTTTGCTGACATCTCTTTGAGGCGCGGAACACTACACCGACGATGACTTGGGCTCAGTCTTTACCTACCCTTATAGCTCGTCGTTCGCAAACCCATGCCTATGTTGACATAGATCGCCCTGCGACTTTCGTCGTCCGAGGTGTCTCCTAGTGTGACAGCTGGGTCGTGAGGATATACATTCTCTCATGGTTGCTGCCATTTCCTTCCCTGAAATTACTTGTTTGCGGATTGAGCATTCTATTCCCTCTCGCTTGGGACCATGGCCTGAACAGGGCCCAGCGTCAGAGGTCGCTGTCGCCGATCTCTGTCATAATCGATGCAAAGATTAGTTTTTCTGAGTGCTACACAACAGATACAGAACAGAGCCTGGACGAAGTACGGATAGTATGTTACTTTGTCTGGGTTTTATCAAAAGGGTTAAAGTCACCCAAAGGGCTATGCTCGGAGTTTCCTTGCGTGATCGCATTAGAAATGAAGATATCCACAAGAGAAACAAGGTTATCGACATAGCCCAAAGGATCATCAAGCTTCAAATGGTAGTGTGCAGGGCACATAATGGTTGATGTGGCTGAAAGGTTCCTGAGTGGCGACGGCGTACCAGAAGACACAACATTGGAAGGGTTCCCGCAAGAAAGACCTAATGGGGGTCCCGGGAATCCTATGGATGCGAGATGCACAGGACGCTTCCTTAAGAGAGTCCTTTTTCACTCACCTATCGTCAACAGCGAGCATGGTTTAAAAGCTTGTTACTTCATCTAACGCAATCCAACGCGATGTTTGACGAAAAGGCAACGCGAAAAAAGAGAGAACGCCTCAAAACTCTTTTAGCATTCGGTAATACCGTGATCTACTCGAATATTTTACGAAACATGTTCCAGGAAATACGTGTTTTTTTGTTTTAAACCTTAAAAGTTTTTGAAAAAATTGTCGTCATTCTGAATCTTGATTAAATTTGCAAGGCTTCTATTGTTATACTTTTTGACTTTTTTAAATTATGAACGGTCAAATTTCATGCAAAATAGCAGATATTCAGAGGTCTTTATTGGATTAGTTTTAGACAAATTTATAAATTGATATTTTTTTTTTATCTGCTAATAGGTTCATAAAACACTTTTACACGTCAATTTTTTTTTTTTGTCATTTTAAACTAGATGAGGCCGGGGTTTCCTAGCTGACTACCCTGAGAAGAAACACCGAAACAAACTCAGGGGTCAAAGTCTCTTTTAAAGTCCATACAGTAAATATGTAATGGTCAAATAGAAGCCTAGATAATATCCACAAGATACTGTGTTTCTAAAATATCTAATGAAAAATGTGTAATAACGTCGTAATCGTAACGTTTGGCTGGCCTGTTGGTCTAGTGGTGAGTGGCCCTGACTGCTATGCCGGAGGTCGTGGGTTTGATACCCACCGAGGACAAATGTTTGTGTGATGAGCACGATCATTTGTTCTGTGTCTAGGTGTAATTTATCTATATATGTATGTATTTAGAAATATATAAGTATGTTTATCAGTTGTCTAGTACCCATAAAACAAGTTCTCCTTAGATTGGGACTAGACCGCGTTGTGTGATAGTTGTGGAATATTATATTATTATTATTGTATTATTATAATCGCCTAAGAGCAGTCGTATGAACAACAGTGAAAACGTATGTCGAGTCGGATGCCCTTAAGGCGATATTAGGGAGGGGCCTTTGTCCAACAACGTCTATCGCCCGAAATGATGATGACGATGATTGATTAATGTTACTTTGTCTATCAACTGGTCACTTGATAAGTCGTTCCTTAATATAATGGCACGTTTGTGAATGAGGATATGGGAATGTTCGAATGAGTCACCGCGGCTCTAGAACGCAAAGAGTAACTGAAGAAACACGGATGGATTTAGTAAAAAAAAATCTGATACCAAACAACTTCTCTGACTCCACGCAGAGCGAGAGAAGTAATTTGATGAATTTCCCACCAAAAAAGACAGCAAAGCAACAATTGACCCAAATATTTTTGGCATAACAATTTAATATCGATACCATATCGGTTTTGAAACCCCTAACTTTGAGAAGTTAATATACAAATTCTAATTAATGTAGCCTCGTTAAATAGTTGAAGGTTTACAAATAGTTTGCTACACGTGCTTGATAGAAAGGATTATTACTATCGATAAGGTATACACGTGCCTAAATACCCTTCAACTCTAACCCTTTTACAAGCAGAGGAAATATTTTTACCACAAAAATTTACAAATCATAATTTTAGTTCCTTTAGTTTTTTTTTTATTGTGTATAGGCTTGAAAGGGAATCGTTTATCTTGGTATGGTCATGTGAAGAGGAGGGATGAAGCGCTTGTTACTAAAAGAGAGTTTACATGTGGATGGATGGAGAGGGAGAGGGAGACCAAAGAAAAAACGGATGGATTGTGTGAAGAGTGATATGAAAGAAAAGGAAGTTAGTGATAGCATGACGAGTGACAGGGCAGAATGGAAGAAAAAAACATGTTGCGCCGACCCCAAATAACACGGGACAAGGGCAGGAAGATGATGATGATGATGATGAGGCTCGCGTTTGACCACTATCTCACCCAATGGTAAGCCATGATGTGGCCGACGATGGAGCACGCTTACCTAGACGTAACCTATTCACTCTTGACTTAAAGACCCCTAGGTTGTCCTAGCTATCAGGACACACAGAGTCCGGCAAGAAATTCCACTCCTTAGCTGTACGCACAATGAATATATTCCCAAAACGCTTTGTATATATGGGTGGAATGTTCACCATGTTCCGGTGGTACAGTGCAACAGTTAAGCGCGGGCACTTGCTGCTACTCGCCAGGGACGAGGAGGGAGGTGACTCTAGAACGTCATTAGAAGTCCAGTCCGAGAGACTTCTCCCCGAGCAGACCAGGTCTCTTGGCCGACAGGGCATCAACGCATCTGCGCGGCGACCAAGGTGAGAAAGGCTACCTCTCTCTCCACGGTCTGTGGCGCGCCAGACTGGATCCACCCAGGCCGAGCTCTAATCGTGCTTCTCAAGGGAGTGGATTTTAGGAAGCTCCACCCCAACCACTTCTTTACTGCGTAGAAAAGGACTCCCCAACGCCACACGTCTAGTGGTCCAAAGAAAATGTGGATAATGAAAAAAAAACATTTTTAATGCCTTGTTTTAATGATGTAAAACTATCTCCGCATTATTGCCTTTCTAATAAAACTGAGTGGAGCACATCGGTTGAATGGATTAAAAGTCTATAACGGGCATAAGTAGAAACAATTTTTGTATTACATAAACTAACTTCTGCTAGCGGTTTCACCCACTTGGAATTTTTTCTATACAGATTTGGACCCCTGTTTCAACCTTCTCCTTCGCTAGCATTACACTTGCCATTCCTCCTCGCTTTGGACCATAGCCCGAACCAGGGCCTGAAGTGAGAGGTCACTGCCGCTGATTGTCTCCACGAGGACACGACGGTGCTCCGCCCAAGCGCGAAGTTCAAGGGTTTGGGTTGGGCGTTAATGTATCAGTTAGTAACTCAGGACTTTGCCTTTTATATACGTATACAGATTTAAGAAATGAAGATAATACTACTTTCTAATTAGCCCTCTTTCTTTCTCCTAATTTTGCTGTGCCCGACAGGGTCCATATTGACCCTGTCGAGCACAGCAAAGCAGAGAGATCTTGACAATATTTTATACCATCTATGAACATAATATAGAATGCAATAAAGTATTGAGTATGTTAAGAATTTTTTGACAGATTTTTTGTTGTTAATAACAATGTATTTTAATAACTACTTATAACATCGCCCTGGACGCGTCTGTAAGGGTGTAATAGTATAATTTAATAATATTCCGAAAACAAACCTTAATTCTTTATTGTTGACAAAAACAAAACATAATAAATTGACATACAGACAGTCATGTACAAAGGGGAGTTAACTCAGCAATGAGTTTTCTCCCAGCA
The DNA here is from genome assembly GCA_961205895.1 of Mythimna pallens. Classification (NCBI taxonomy): domain Eukaryota; kingdom Metazoa; phylum Arthropoda; class Insecta; order Lepidoptera; family Noctuidae; genus Mythimna; species Mythimna pallens. The sequence continues at coordinate 19,326,848 of OY540847.1, read as the reverse complement.
AACCTTTGAAATATAGAGAGAGAACATATTCGAGGGTAGGATCCAGTGCACAATATAAACCTACATACTAAATCTAATATATAATTATATTATACATACTATAAAAACCTAAACTTAAACCTTTCTTCCTTTCCTTTTTTTTCTTTCTTTTTTTTCCCTAAACCTTTTTAAATGAAGCTATTGAAGTCCTCGTCCAACGCCCAGCTAACCACACAAAGTTGTGGCACTTTTCAACACCAGGCCTAAACAATCAGAGGCCAGCAATCCCATCATAATCTTGCTGGCAAAATGAAAGCCTCCTAGATAAACAACCCACACATACAATATGTAAGCCACAATCCCTTGAGAGCTAGTGGCCATGTTCAGAAGTACTACTACATATTTGAAAAGATTAAAATTTGTAGTAGGAGTGTAAGTACTATAATGGTTGCACATGGGAACACCAAGTCCAGAAAAAGCATATAGGATAAGTTCTGATGTAGAAGGCAGCAGTAAAATTATTAAAATCTAAAGGTTTTTCATTTATTTACATTTAAAAATACTAACTATAATTACGTCAAAACGTCTAGTTGACACTTCGCGTGACCCAAGGGCTGGCTTTTACCTCGGCCAGAGGATAAGCATTGCCATACAGCGTGGCAATGCCGCCAGTCTTTTGGGCACATTACCAGTCGACAGCGATGTGGAAGAGTTTTTTGACGCCATATTTTAGTTTTAGTTAGTTGTAATTAGATTAGGGTTTTTATTATTATTTATTTTATTTTATTGAAATCTAAATAAACAATTATTAAATAATAAAAAGTAAAAAAAAAACTAAAACCCGACTACGACAAAAAAACGACGCTTAAAATGTATAAACAAGATTTTCAGGAAGCTGAAATAAACAAGGGAAACAAGAAAAGAACAAAAGTAAAGCACACGTTATTAAAGTGTTACGGTTGGTACCTATATAGTGGAGAAAGTGACAAATTTTCACGTGTATAATTCGACGTTTTTAGGGTTCCGTGCCCACTACTATTACTAAGACTACGTTGTCCATCCGTCTGTCTATCTGTCTGTAATCAGGCTCATGCACGGTTCATGATAGTTAGATAGTTGAAATTACACAGATGATGTATATCTGTTGCCGCTTTAACAACAAATTACTAAAAAACCGAATAAAATAATATTTTTTACAACAAACGTGATTATTTTACCTTTTTTGCTACTGACATTACGGAACCCTTCATCCTCGAGTCCGGCTCGCATTTGGCCGGTTTTCAACATCTACACTTATGAAGACATAAATAAGCAGCCCCCCTAGCCAAGTTACAATCGTATCGTTCACGCCAAATGCTTCGAGTAGGCCACGCCTCCAGTTTCTTTGTTCGGACCACGTGACTGAGCGTTGAGATGACGTCAGAACAAAGGAATCGGAGGCCTGGCCTTCTCGAAACGTTCAGCGCGAACGATACGATTGTAACTTGGCTAGGGGGGCAGGGGATTGGCGCACAACTCCTGGGAGTCGCTTAACGCGATAAATGTAATAAAATTGTGGCACTTTTCTGCACTAGTGTGAAAAACAGTAAATAGTGCGCCTAAAAGCAGTAGGAATAAGAACGGTTTGACCTTCTGTATCCACTTTCCAACGACTCGTATAAAATGTCGAACCTCCGACGTGCTTACATAAATCTGCCGCCGACGGTGTTCCCCAGTGCCAGCCACATAGATTTACTACATAAATAAAATACTAGAAAAATTCAGCAAAATTCTTTAAAATACTGCGACATTGTTGAAAGACACGCATGTAGCTCTGTTTATGTCTCGCTGTTCACATAAAAACGTAGGCTGGTGATAAAAAGAAGGATTTCATTACCTGAATGAGAAGTCACCTTGCACCTAGTCACTGTTTGTTTGTTATTTATTTTGATTCTAGTTTTTTGGAGTGTTTTTTTTTTGGGTGGCGAGAGATAGTGTCAGACTTTTACTGACTAAAAACCCACTCCTGTTCCTTTTTTGCCTTTTTTGGGGTAAGGCCTATTCTGCATGGACGCGTAGCCTCATAAACTCGTATTCATCATTATAGGATGGTGTACACCTGCATGAAGCTTACATATAAAACTACGAAATTGTGTGAGCGAAGCTGCAATGACACAACGGCACGACGTTGCCCCTTCGTCGGCAATTAACGACTATGAAGTTAAACTACATTAGACCAAACGCACACGTGTAACACGCCTGATTTGTACGTAGAACGACGTCGCGTGGCGTGGATCAAGTGTAGCTCTACAAGTCTAGTTGCCATATAAAACGTATGGAGACCGACGCGCCAAGATCGGCGTGTGTGGAAATACGTGTGTGCAGTGCAGTTCAACCTAAAGCTACGCGCCCGGAGACAGTAGGCCTATCAGAGCCGCTCGTTTCAATGTTCAGATGACTACAGGACCTAAAGCGCGATCACTCTCGGACTGCTTACAAGAGAAAGACATGCGCAAATACACAATGTTAGCAAAATATGAAGCATTTTATCAATTTACTAAAAATCTACAGACTTTATTGTAATAATAAAACACTGTAACAGTAAAAATGGTAAAACGTTGGTTGTGAAATAATCTGACAAACAATCAGGGCCTCAAGTCTGCTATTACAATAGTGTCAGAATGGTCTATCATTAATTTCATAATTATTGATTTTGACAAGTTTGATAATCTACTAATATAATGGCGTTATTATGACTTTTCAATGGTCAACCACTCCATTGAAAGAAGTGGCATAGAATGGTAATCTCGTACATAATGACAAATGAATGTCTGACTTATGCGGTGATCTGTTAAAATTTTGACAGTTCCTTTGATCAGTGACCTACCATTAGAACGTCATTGTGCAGTCATTGCTTTGAATAAGCTCGATATTGTAATTCTTCCACAACTCTATTACGAGACTATTGACCGATCGATGATCGATCATTATGAATTAGCAGATTACGAAATTTTTGCAAAATGACAATGAGATCGTGTTGGAATGACGAATTTATAAAAATAGTAGACTTGGGACCATGAAAGATTGCATGTATACAAGGTGTAAGGGACAGGTCTCCGCAAACTTTTAAGGGCTTGTCAGTAGACGAAACTGGAAGGTCGTTCAGTTTCGTCTACTGACAAGCAACAAGAAAGAAAATTGAACAGATCGGCCTCTCCATACAAACTGTCCAATCAAGTTTATAATTTTGTATGGAGAGGCTGATTATTTATTTATTTTTTTGATAAAAAAAAGCCTTGATAATATCCACAAGATAGCTGTGTATCCAAAATATCTAGACAAAGATGTGTAAGAATATCATAATCACGTAAGAGCGGTTGTATGAAAATGTACCTCAAAAAAACGCTCATAAACTAAGAAAAGCAATTCTTTAAAACTTGTGACTTTCCAAATTACCTATTAATGGTCTCATTGATATATGAATGCTTTGTCTTTGAGAGTTTTCAGAGAGTATTTCATAAGCGTTTTCCAATGATATGACTGAATATAATTACCTATTTTAAACAAAATAATAATAATAAATAATAATAATATACTTTATTTCGGATATAGAAAATCCATAATGTGTTAGTAACAGAAATACTTATACAACTATGTTAGTAACAAAATGAATTAAAACAAAATAAATTGTCTTTAAAATAATCGAAAAAGAATCGATTAATTTTAAAATACTATCTTTTAGAAGCGGCTTTGCCTGCGTGATAAAATTGTCCCAACGTAACATATTTCTAGGATAAACCCACCGTACCCGTATACTTAATTTAATCCAAATCGGTTCAGCCGTTTGAGCGTGAAAGAGTTATAAACATACTCATACATGCGTAGAATCTTTTGCCCATATAATATTAGTGTGACTATGGTAAAGTAAATGGGTCATGTTTATTGATCGTTCTTCTTCGATATGGCAAAATTAAAATATCTATAAACCTACGCTTATACAACTAGGAACGTTATTCACTTAAAGAAAGGGTTCATATTCGTACGAGACGCTAACTTTATCTAGCAAAGTGAATGTGAGATTTGCGAATGTGAACCCTTATTTTTAAGATTTAGTTATTTATTTTATTATTTTTGTATACACATATAAACAGGAAGTAGATACAGTATTATAAAAAAATGGTACAAAGGTACTGCTTGTTTCTAAAAGAAATTTCTCCCGGCCGACCCACGAAAGGAGAGATACGAAGAAATATAGACAACAGTGTGAAATAAGAAAAGAAGAGATAATGAAATCTTCAAAAATAACTTATCCCCGCTTTTACTGACGAAAACTCACCCGAATTCTTTCAGTTGGCTCTTTCGTCCTAGGGCCGTGCAGACGACGAGCAATGGATATCTCGTCGTCCGGGAGTCTAGTAACCGTCTGAGACCGAGTCAGAGTCGTCGATAGCTCGTAGTGTTTCACGTTTGTCACAAAGATATGTCAGCAAAACCAGTCAGAGGGCCCAGCATGACCGATCCCTCTATGACCACGGATAATTTCTGGAAAAGAGACCCGTATTCCGTATTCTAGTAGAAATAAACGCAAGTAAAGGACACAAGTGTAGTTTTAGTCAGTAAAAGTCTAACCCGCTCTCTCGTTCTACCCTAGGGCGGGAGAAATCATGGAATGATTACCCAACTCAAAAAAAAGGATCACGGTGAGTCTTTTACAAAATCTCGTGAATCTGACCCTTACAGTTTAAGTTTATTGAATACAAATAAATAAGCAGATATAAGCAGTGGTGGCCTAGTGGTATCGGCTCCATTTTACGAGTTGTAGGTCGTGGGTTCAAACCCAGCCAGGCACATTACTTTGTGTAATTTATTTCATCACCACAGCTCTCAAAACGGTGAAGGAAAACATCGTGAAGAAACCGGCATGTCCTAGAACCAAAAATTCAAAGACATGTGACATTTACATTTTTTTTTTTTTTTTTTATTTTTTTTTTTTTTGTACCGAACTGTTTTCTAGACCTTGTTATGGACGAAGGCTTTTGGCCACAGGGTGTGGTGTTCCGTCGCTTCCGCGGACAAATACCACAGGACAGCACCAAGATGAATAGTGCGAAGTGAAGTGTTACTAACATAGTTAATCATGTTTACTAACAAAATGATTTATTATAAGTAATTATGTATGTTAGTCTATAAGGTATTTATGATATGGGTACATGTTGCCTGAAATAAATTGATTATTATTATTATTTACCAACCTGGACTGGGTCCACGTGGTGGATTACGGCCCATTCCCTCTCTTAGAGAGGGGGCCTGAGTCCCAGCTGTGAGAACATTAAAAAGGTGATTATGCTATGTAATGCTTATTATAAGTAAATAAGCTTTTTAAATAACATCGATTTCTTACAATACTGAACGCCTTACGGCAGCTGGCTTCAGTCACAAGCTATGAACCGGTGAGCTACGTTTAAGTTGCACTTGTATGTTCTCACGAGTAAATATCGATGCAGCGTCTATTAATAGAACCTATGTCTGATTTATTTTCCATTCTTACTTGAAATAGGTATTTTTCAGCACGTTAGCGACAGGTGGACTGCGAGATTATTTTAAAATATTTATTATTTATAATATTTATTTATTATAAAGTATAAATAAATCTCAGACCAATAAAAAAGTTATTGGTCTGAGATTTATTTATACTTTATTGCATACCAAGATTACAAATTTACAAATTTAAATTATAATACAAAAGAAACATACAAATTTATATATACACTAAAGACAAAAACTACTAGCTAAAATATGGCGTCATAAAATTCCTCCGCATCGCTGTCGACTGGAAGTGTACCCAAAAGGCTGGCGGCATTGCCACGTTGTATGGCAATGCTTAATCTCTGACCGAGGTAAAAGCCAGCCCTTGGGTCACGCGAAGTGTCAACTAAGCGTCTGGATAGTTCTTTGAAAAGCTTATGAGCACTCGGACCCCACGACCCAAGAGTTTCAACCCCAAACGGCTCAAAAATATAACTTCCGACGAGGTTGTTATATTTCCGCCGCTTGAGGTTCTCCGCAGCCGCAGCAGCAGCACCAGCACAGCACGAAGAGCTAGGAAGATGGGATGGCGCAAGAGTGTCGACACAGGTAGCGTCCCACACTAAAGGCCTACCCATCTTCCACGGAAATAAAGACATACCATCCGGTCTCTTACCATCGTCGCGTGCCAGGCCATTAGGTTCCAAAACAGCCGGAACGCCGACGGTGACAAGGGCTCGTCGGATGATGTCGTTAATATTCGCGTGCCGTGCTATCCGTCCCGCGCTTCGACTGCATGACAGGCCGTGGTGGCCAAGGCTGTTGACAACTTCGCCACAGTGGCAGCGATGAGGAGAACAGCAAGGAGCGCCTAGGCGTAGGGCAACAGCTAGGCGGAAAGTAGTATCGTCGAATAAGGTGCCAATATTCGACGACGGCATTGCGTGAAGCCAAAGACCTGATTCCCAATTTCCCACAGCTAGGAGGCGCGCACGCTCCGCAGTAGTAGCAGATGTTAGGATTAGGTTTTTCTGGACTACTTTGCAGAGCGGCTCATCCCACCGTCTCTGGGAGGTAAGGTTGTCAGGCGGATTTGTGTTCGGGCAAGCGATTCTCCAGGCATCCATAGCCTCGGTGAAGCACGGCACTTCAAAAGGAATCAGTGTGGAAGTTAGAATGTTCCTGATTAATTTATCAGTGCTGTGAACCGAAGATATGAATGCCGGTAAACTAATACTGGTAATTTTACGGACGCCTAGACCTCCCATACGGATGGGAAGAGTAACTTGATCCCAAGCTCGATCGTCCAAGGTCATGTTTAAAATTAAAGTAAGTGTATGTCGGATAATTTGGTCCATTTTTTCCAAAAGGTGAAGGTGCTTCCATAAGTGGGAAGCCCGAAGGAAATATATTAATTTAGGACCGAAACAACAATAACGAATTAGGGTAATGGCCGAATGCATGTTAATTTGGAGTAGTCTTTCCGAAACGTCATTGAAATTTTGTATTTTTTCCTCCACAAAACTGGGAAAGGAATCCTCAAAGATTGGGGACCCAAGGAGACGAAGAGAACTTTTATCGATAATTTTGATTGCAGGGGCTATTGCATTGAATTTGGGAAGAGTCAGATGTCTGTCAGTACTGTCAGAGAGGAATAATTCACATTTAGAGAAGTTGAGATCTAGTCCTATAGAAAAGAGTTGTTTTTTTAAAAATTGTAAATCATTTAAAACGGTGTCTACATCGCCTACCAAGGTTCCATCATCGAGGTACCACACGTTGAATTTGGAATTTACTTTTCGAATGATTGGGTGTATAGCTAAGCTAAAGATCACTGGCCCGAGTGGGTCACCTTGTTGACAGCCAACAGCGGATTCTAAAAGGTTGTCCCGAAAGAGTAATTTAGATGGTTGTCTATAACATTGCCAAAGAAAACTATAGATTTGAGGTATTTCTTTTTTAGTTTCTGCCAGCAAGGTGTCCCTATTAACCGAATTAAATGCATTTTTTATGTCAACCTTAAGGATAGCCTCTTTTATGACGCCATATTTTAGCTAGTAGTTTTTGTCTTTAGTGTATATATAGTTTTAATTAGTTAAGTGTTTTTTATCAATTAATTGTAGATGTAGATTCAAGTCATGATTACTTTGAGTTTATTTCGATGTAAAATTAACGTTGGTCATTTATATATATATATTTATTTATTTTTATAAATATTCATGCTATTTTAATGTCTATATTTAGTTTTATATTATTTTATTTACATTGTTCTTACATGATAGTAGCAACAAGAAACATGTAACAAAAAAAGATATTTGTGATTGAAAAAAGTGCTAATTGCACATTCCAAAAACTCCCACATATTTTTCTTGACCTTTCAAGTGTCTGTAAATGGTTTATTTGAAATAAAATTCTTTGAATATTTATTTGAAAGAGATACCGTTTTTTTTTTTTTTTTTTTTTCGGTGGGAAAATCATCTTATGACATCCCCCGCCCTTGGGCGAGGCGGGAGATAGTGTCAGACTTTTACTGACTAAAAACCCACTCCTGTTCCTTCGTTGCCTTCGTCCCAGGACCCCGGGTTGGCTTTGCAACACAATAGGTAACTGAAGGAGCACAAGTGAGTTTTAGTCAGCACATGCCTTCTGGCTCTGATGATCCTACCTTATAAAAGCGTCGTTATAATAATATATTCCACAACTATCACACAACGCCATCTAGTCTTAAACTAAGCAGAGCTTGTGCTATGAGTACTAGACAACTGATAAACACATTTATATATTTCTAAATACATACATATTATAAATAAATTACACCCAGATACAGAACAAATGATCGTGCTCAACACACACATTTGTCCTGGGTGGGAATCGAACCCACGACCTCCGGCTTAGCAGTCAGGGCCACTAACCACTAGACAAACAGGCCAGTCATTGAAGGTAACTTAATAATAACTTAGACAAAACCACAGGATCGCATCATGAACCCTATCTGTAGAAGACGAACCTAGTGCTAGAGGACGTGGAACGATCTCCGGCTGCCATAGAGTGTGGCCTGCGGGGGTTATATATTTAATATTTATTGGTATATTTTTTCTTATATTGTATGTATGTATCTATGTATCTGTGTTACTATTAGTATTTTTCTAATGTTGTACACTGACAGCTCTAAATCTCTCCTTTCTTTCACTCCATCCAAAGGTTGTCTGTAAGAAATTGCCCAGTGCGATAAGACCACTCATTGTACAATTATTTTTAATTATGTTTGTCCTGTATTTTTGTTTATGTATTGTACAATAAAGAATAATAAATAAGATTTCCTAAAAAGATAAATATAATCATCATCATCATATTTCAGTTCCAAAACGTCCGCTGTTGAACCTAATTCTCCACCAAGTGTCACCTCAATGGCTGGTCCTGTTCATCTTACATCCATCGGATCCCCAAGACCATCGTGTCTTATTGGTTTGAATATCAGTTTTGGCATTTTTAGGGTTCCGTTCCTCAAATGGAAAAAGCAGAACCCTTATAGGATCTCTTTGTTGTCCGTCTGTCTGTTGTCAAGACGCTTTATCTCGGGAACGCGTGGAGGTATCGAGTTAAAATTAAAACCATATATTCAGGGCTCCAGTCACTTAAATTTTGAAAGAATCAAACATGATGTCGCAACAAATGTGTATTTCTAAACTTTCAAGGGAATCAAAATTCGTAAAGTACTTCCAGTTGACTTAAAATGGCAATGAAATTTGGCATGAAGCAAGGTCTCACAACACAAGTATAGGAAAAATCTGAAAACTGTAAATTAGTAACCACAACACACAAATGATTTTTAATATTATAAAGGTGAAAGTTAGTGGATGTGAGTGTTTTTTGTTAACGTGGGAAAATCATCCAAATACATCCCCCGCTCTTAGGCGAAACGTGAGTGTATGACATACCTTTACTGACTAAAAACTCACTCCTGTTCCTTCGTTGCCTTTCATACTAGAAATATACCCTTGGTACCAGTAGGTTACTACCCTGCTGGACATCTACGGTTTGCTGACATCTACTTGAGGTTGACATATAGCACTAAAACATGGTCGCTTACAATGGGCCTCATCAGAAGGCTTACAGTTACCCAAAGCGCAATGGAAAGGGCTATGCTCGGAGTTTCCTTGTGTGATCGCACAAAGAATGAAGATATCCGCAGGAGAACCAAGGTCGCCGACATAGCCCGAAGAATCGCCAAACTAAAGTGGCAGTGGGTAGGGCACACTGCTCGTAGAACGGATGGTCGATGGGGCCGAAAGGTACCGCGCACCGGAAGACGCAGCGTTGGATGGCTTCCCACAAGGTGGACCGACGACCTGGTGAGAGACGTGGGTATGCGGTGGATGCGAGACGCACAGGATTGGTCGTTGTGGAGACGCTTAGGGGAGGCCTATGTCCAATAGTGGACGTCTTTCGGCGGAAATGATGATGATGATGACTTCAGGCGCGCGTGGGACAGTACGCACCGTGTGGTGTGTGTTTTGTAACATCTTCACGCTCGAATGGGTAAACGGATTTCAATTAAACATGGTAGACGGGTAGTCCTTATCCTGGAATAGCACATAAGGTACTTTTTATCACAAAAATATGCTCCCTTGGGATAATTTTCTATTATCAAGCCGCTGCCAAAAGCTAGTAAATAATGGTGACAACGCTCCTTTCATCAAAATCCTCTACCATTCTCTGCTGTATATTCTATGCAGGGATCACGTTTTAATATTATGTATAGTATAACATTCAACCGTTGTAAGTTGCCCGAAGTTTAATTAAGTCTGTGGCAGTGGAAGACAATCGTGTCTCGTGGGGCACCCGTACGTGACGTCTGTTACACTTCGTGTGGATATCATATCTTCTACACATCTGTACATATAAATTAAATTGCCGGAGTCTATGTTTCCTGATAGCTACCACCTAGGGGTATTAAAGTTGAGAATGAATAGGTACTTCTTGGCAAGCGTGCTCCACCGTCGACCACCTCATCGCTTACTATCAGGTAAGATAGTGATCAAACGCTAGCCTATCAACAATAAAAAAAATTAGTGTCAGTTTGTAATATAACATTTTTTTACTAAATGCGAATGATATATATGTATATAAATTAGACTGGCCTGTTGGTCTAGTGGTTAGTGGCCCTGACTGCTATGCCGGAGGTCGTGGGTTCAATTCCCAAATGTTTGTATGATGAGCACGATCATTTGTTCTGTGGTTTTACTGACATCTCTTTGAGGCACACGTGGAACACTAAGCACCGTCCACGACTTGAGCTCGGTCCGAACGGTTTCGTGATGGCCAGACGGCGAACTATCCATTGATCGTTCGTCGGCAAGACCACGAGGCTGATACTATAGTAAGGTGAGTAAGAGACAGAAATAATATAAATCAGTTAATCCGGTATTAAATGTTGGCTCATTTTCTACGAGACGATTCTCAACTAAATCGGATTACTCCAATTATTACAGACACAAAATTTGACTGGCCTGTTGGTCTAGTGGTTAGTGGCCCTGACTGCTATGCCGGAAGTCGTGGGTTCAATTCCCACCCAGAACAAATGTTTGTGTGATGAGCACGATCATTTGTTATGTGTCTGGGTATAATTTATTTATATATGTATGTATTTAGAAATAAATAAGTATGTTTATCAGTTGTCTTAGGACCCATAACACAACCTCTGCTTAGCTTGGGACTAGACGGCGTTGTGTGATAGTTGTGGAATATTATTATTATATATATTATATTAAATATATGTATACTTTTTTTTACTCTTGTTTTTCGTATAAAAATTTCTTTTTATGCACCTACCTTATTGTCTCTTCACCACCCTTGGTTGACTAGTAGAGAATGCCTAAGGCATTAAGTCCGCCTTTGTACTTTATGTTGCATGAAGATGAATAAATAAATGATTTCGCTCCGCCTTAGAGCGCGAGAAGCCATTAGATGATTTCCCACCTAAAAAAAACATTATAAAATAATATTATATTCCTCACCCCAGTTCAGAAAAAAGGAATTCACCTATGAGTGTCAAAATCACAGACAAACCTCTTGCAGTTATAAATGGAATATTCCACCCTCTGTTTGCTCTGTTTGTTTAATATTTTATCGACCCTCAGGCCATTGAGACCAGTCTTACATTTCACTTAAAGACCCATTTGTAATCATTTTAACTTATTTATCATCGCAAGCCCGTAAGAGGCACAAGCTCATTATTTTTATCCGGGAAGCAGCGAGCCATTTAGAAGATCGATCGATCCACATTTAGATGGGGTCCAGATAAAGCTAGATTGTTTTGGGGGCTAGTAGACTTATGCTTGGGGGCAGCAAAAACACCATGGAAACACTAAAAAGACGCTATTCAGACACGATAGTCAAAGGTAAATACTACGCTAGTTTACCGTCTAGAATCATGCATATTTTCACATGCTATTCCTAAATTAGTTTTTTTTTAAGTGAAAAATCCTCGAATTACTTCTGTCGCTCTAGGTGGAGTGAGAGGGACTACTACTACTACTTACTACTTTTACTAATTCAAACCACCCGTGTTTCTTCAGTTGCCCTTTCCGATTCAGGATTACGATAACTTTCGAACAATCCGGTAGTCCTAAATTTACCTAAGTTAATATTTTTTTTTATAATAATCTTTTTTTTTGTAGGGCAGTGGTGGCCGAGTAGTAACGGCCCCGACTTACGAGTTGTAGGTTGCGGATTCAAACCCATCCAGTTGCATTACTTTGTGTAATTTATTTCATCACCATTGCTCTCAAAACGGTGAAGGAAAACATCGTGAGGAAACTGGCATGTCCTAGAACCAAAACCATCCACCTACCCGCACTGGGCCCGCGTGATGGATTACGGCCCATTCCCTCTCTTATAGAGAAGGCCTGAGTCCCAACAGTGGGAACATTATAAGGCCGACTATGCTATGCTAATTTGTTTTTACATTGCCCCTGTCGGGCAACGGTCTCCTCCAAATACTTCTTAATATTTTTTTCTCGAGACACCTCGGTGTAGGAAAAATTCAAGTAAAAAAATCAGAATAAATTTTTCACAGGAGTAGTTCCTCTGTATCCTATTCCGATAGCTGAATCTCTAAGGACGGCAACACGGGCGAGTTTCACGAACTTTCCAACTACGTTGAATTTAAAAATAACTGTCTGTGTTTCGAAGAAAATGCTGAAAACAATAGCAGTTCTGAAGTGACTTGGCGAGAAGTTTGCTACAAGTTTTCCCAATAATGGTTCGCACAGCTTCTATTATGTTTTTAGGTTTCAGAACCTCAAAAGGAAAAAACGGAACCCTTATAGGATCTGTCAAGATCCTTTACCTCACGAACAAGTGAAATGATTTATTTATTTATTAAAACTTCATGCAACATAAAGGTACAAAGGCGGACTTAATGCCTTAGGTATTCTCTACCAATCAACCAAGGGTAGTGAAGAGAAAACATGGTAGGTGATAAAAAAAGGAAAGAATAAAACGAAAACAAGGGGAATTATCTTGTTGAAATTAAAACAATATACTGCATAGTCTGCGGTCCCTTGAAGCTGTGAAAGAATCAAACCGAAAAGCTAGCGAAAATAAAAAATTTGACTGTTTTTGTCGCAAAAAACGTATACTTCGATACTCTCAAGGGAATCAAAATTGATAGGGTACTTCCCATTGACCCAGAATCCTGCAATTTGGCATAAAGTAAGGTCTTATAGCAAAGTTATACGAATAATAAATCTGAAAACAGTAATTTAATTGCTACGTCACAATTTTTTTTGTGATTTGGTAAAATATTTAGACTCCATTCGGGAATTGAAATATTTACCTATTTAAGTTTGTACGGAACGCTTAGTGCGCGGGTCTGACTCGCACTTGCCCAGTTTTTTTTGTATGTTGAATATACAGAGGTATTACTATACTCCATTCGAAATAAGATAAGACATTTAAACAAACCTTTTTGCGGTCCGTTCAACTGATATTGACTTTTATTGCGTTGATAATATGACAAATGGCAACTGCAGCAAATAGTTGGCATTATTACCACTTTTTGCTTTTAATGCCATCCCTATGTCAACGGAATAGAAGAAACTTACCGATGTTCGTTCTATTAACTTTGATAAAGATTGCTAGTTATTATTGATTAGTTGGCCAAAACGGGTACACACCCTGCTTACTTTTTCCTTGACAGCACACAATTATTATTACAAATATCATCAGTCAATACCAGTTGAAAATAATAAATATAGTAACAGTTACTGTGAGATGTTGCTTTCTCCGATAACTAAAATGGACGCCTCGGGACAGCGCGGCGCGTTAATTGAAAAGCTCTGTAACTGTCAGTTGCGCCGTGCTTTCCAAACGCAGTTCACTTAAGAGCGTCCTTTTCAAGGTACATTTTCATACAACCGCTCTAACGTGATTATGATGTTAGATATTTTGGATACACAGCTATTTTGTGGATATTGTCTAGGCTAATAAAGAAATCAAAAAATAAATTGGTGTGAAACTAATCTAGTAAAGACATTTCTTGCGATTTGACAGTATGACGTGACGTCACAACATGGCAATCGATCCTATTCTTATTTGGAACGCATTGTAGATCGGAGAGTTTTCTAAACCAGATAGAACATCCGTCTCGACGGAGCTTCCTCCCTATTCAGTGAAGATTTGCGGGACTTTACACCCTTTTCCTCTCTAACCTACAAAAGCCACCAGCCCCTCTCTACACCCGATCTCCCCACGTTTAATGGTAGTGACCTTCTGTGCTTATCTATTCTGTGTCAAGAGTTTACGATCCGAGCGACATTTACTACGTTTACTTCCAGTTCCGATAGATAGCACACCGTTCGAAAGCTTCACGGATTTTGTATTTCCTGACATTGAGAAGTTTTAGTTGCAAATTAAAAATAATTTTCTTCATTATGATATTGAGTACTTTGAGAGTTTCATCGACAGGTATCGTTTATTGTTTTAGTAAATTGATTTATATACAGATTTTTTATTGTTTTTTTTTTTTCTTTCAAGTCGAGCTAAACTTTACATAATAATATGACATCACACTTATATTATGGGCGAAAGTTTGTGAGTGTATGTGTGTATGTTCGTTACTTCTTAACGCTCGAACGGCTGAACGGATTTCGATGAAACTTAGTACACGGATAGACAATGTCCTGGAATAATACATCCCAGAAGAAACATACTTCGGGATAATTTTCTACCATCGCACGGACTAAGCCACTGACAACAGCTAATAGTAGTCTTTCGTTACACAGCGATTTACTTACAGCTTTCTACTGCAATTAGATACTTGACTCATTTTTTTGGGTTCCGTACCTCAAAAGGAAAAAACGGAACCCTTGTACGATCACTTTGTTGTCCGTCTGTCGTCTGTCTGTCAAGACTCTTTATCTCAGGAACGCGTGGAGATATCGGATTGAAATTTAAACCACATACTCAAGTCTGCAGTCCCTTAAAGCAGTGAAAAAATCAAACATCTAGGTTAACGAAAAAAAAGATATGGCCGTTATGTAGCAAAAAACGTATATTTCGACACTGTCAAGGGAATCAAAATTCATAGGGTGCTTCCCGTTGACCTTGAAATTTGGCATGAAGCAAGGTCTTTTAGCACAGACATAAATCTGAAAACTTAAATTTATTGTAACGTCACAAAAAAAAAACATTTTTTGAACTATTCACATATAAAAGTTTGTTCGAAACCCTCAGTGCGCGAGTCCGACGCGCACTCGCCCAGTTTTTTTTTTTCTGTGTTAAAAAGTAATTTTCATTCAAAAACGCAAATGGAATTTTTAAATTTGTTAAATATTGATCAAGTTACCTTTAAAAGCTGGTGGAAGGGGATACTGTCAAATAACAGAATAAGGATGCACATATTGAAATGTGATGTCACCGCCATTAGCTTACGTGTAGCATAGCATAGCATAGTTGGCTTTATAATGTTCCCACTGTTGGAACTCAGGCCTCCTCTGTAGGAGAGGGAATGGTCCGTAATCGACCACGCGGGCCCAGTGCGGGTTGGTGGATGTCACATGTCTTCGAATTTTTGGTTTCCTCACAATGTTTTCCTTCACCTTAAGCTAGCTTTTTTTTTAGGTGGGAAAATCATCTTATGACAAATCTCGCTCTTTGGCGGAGCGCGAAATAGTGTCAGACTTTTAGTGACTAAAAACCAACTCCCGTTCCGTCTTTGCCTTCGTCCCAGGGCCCCGGGTTTCACTTTCACACAACCCGTGGCCCCAGTAGGTTTCGACCCTGTTGGGCCCCTACGATTTGCTGACATCTCCTTGAGGCGCGCTTGGAACGGTACGCGCCGTCGACGACTTGGGCTTGGTCCGGACGGTTACCGGACGATCGGACGACTCCCATTGCTCGCCGTCCGCAAGCCCGGCCTACGGTGGCCGGAAATCGGGGTCGGAATCCCGGCGGTGGTTGGGGTGTGAGGACCGTTGCCTCACGCGATCGGCCGCCTCCTTTGCTAGCATTACTGCTTCGCAGAAGGAGGCGACCGCCTGCCACTCCTCCTCGCTCCGGACCATGGCCTATACCAAGGCCCGGCGCGAGAGATCGCCGCCGCCGATCGCCCCCACGAGGACACGGCGTTGCTCTGCCCAAGCGGGGCATACCTCCACCGTGTCCTCCGGGCGGTCCACGCAGTGGCGACACCCGGGCGTCGCTTCCGCACGAATCCGGTGCAGGAACTTCCCGAACTTACCGTGTTCGGTGAGAACCTGCGTCATACCGTACGCTAGCTGCGTTAGCTTACGTGTGCTCAAAAGAGATAGCGAGATATTCCCACCACGCCCCCAATCTCCCCCAAACCAATATTTGGAATGCTAATTGCTGCTTAATTTAATAACCAATTTTAATGTTGTTTTAAAAAAAAATTTTTAGTGTTATTTGTTCTTTAGTATAATATATTATACAAAAATAAGTACAGGGAAATACCTAATTGCTAGAAAAAACTTCACACAGTTTCTGGACTCCTAGTACCTACTGACAGAGATTTTTTTAATGTTAATTTTCCCACGTATTTCATGAACAAAATACAGTTTCCACAAACAATACAAAATGTCGGCTCGCGCTCAAATAATATGTAACCACCTAATTTGAATATGAAAACGTGGCTTTTAGCGATCATTATAGCTATAATTTAATTTTAAATGGCCACACCAAGCCGTAGCCTGACTGCGTAAAATAAATGACACATGAAGCCACTGTTTAGAACGTTCTAAACAGTGGCCTTATGTGTCATTTTCGATGCTGGTTATGTCAGTTACATGTATTACTTGTATACTAGCTGTGGCCAGCGGCTCGTAGTCGGCGGTTCAATGTTCCCACTGCTGGGACTCAGGCCCCCTCTCTAGCAAAGGGAATGGGCCGTAATCCACCACGCGGGCCCAGTGCGGGTTGGTGGATATCACATGTCTTCGAATTTTTGGTTCTAGGACATGCCGGTTTCCTCAAGATGTTTTTACATGCCGGTTTCCTCACGATGTTTTTACATGCCGGTTTCCTCACGATGTTTTTACATGCCGGTTTCCTCACGATGTTTTTACATGCCGGTTTCCTCACGATGTTTTTACATGCCGGTTTCCTCAAGATGTTTTTACATGCCGGTTTCCTCACGATGTTTTTACATGCCGGTTTCCTCACGATGTTTTTACATGCCGGTTTTCTCAAAATCTTTTAACTAAGTTACAGATATTAAGAAACAGACTGCGCGCTTCTGTTGAATGTGAGGTCCTAGGGTCAACTCTTATTTTACGTGGGAAATCATCAAATAACTTCTCACGCTCTAGGTGGAGTGAGAGGGAGTGTCAGATTTAAATAATTGTATTCTTTAAATAGGTTAATTGCTTTACATTGTATGAATTTAGTTATTTGTTATATTAATTTTTATTGGTTAATTTATTTTTAGTTTTTCAAATGTTATGAACTGAATTTAATTGTCATGAAATTATTAATTTCATTTATTTTTGACTACATTATCGCATTGGGTTGATCTGTTATGATAACAGTTATTTTTATTTTTTAGTTATTTGTAAGTGATATTAATTGGATTTACATATTCGACATGAAATTATTATTATCGTAATTAATATTTTGACAACACCATCGCACTGGGTTGATCTGTAATGATAGCTGTATGTATGTCTAATAAATAAATAAATAAATTAAACTTTTAGTGACTAAAACCCAGTGTTTCCTTCAAATGATCCGCGGCCCAGGCAAGCGTCGTAGCTAACTAACCCCTACAATGTTTCTGACATCTCTTTGAAACACGCGTGGAACACAATACGCCATTAACCAAGGCCTTACTGGACGGCCGGACGACGAGCTACTCGGCTCGGCTCACCGTCCGCTATACGGTGGCCGGCAGTCGTTCTGCGTTAGTCCGACTCCTGGGTCAAGCGAAAAGTTTTTCTTTGTTTTTCAATCTGTAATTTCTCAATTTGCAAACCCGGAGTCTAAATTCGTGGATGGATAATGGCAATAGGCTAGCTCCATATTAAATTTTTCAGGATCCCATTTCTACTTATAATTCTACCTTTGAACATCCCAAACGTGTCGGACTTTGCAAATACACGTCCCTGACCGTAATAGTGACGAGTATGTCTTCATTCAAAACACGTATATACTTTCCTTTCCTTCCTTCCGGCAGACCAGTCTCAGTCGAAACGTGCTACTAGATTGTAGATCATCGTCGACCACTCGCTAATGAATAATGATTGCCTCACATAAGCATTCAGCCATTTGAGAGCGATGGTGGCCTGTGGTTACGGCCGGAGATTACTATTACTGACCTTCATCACATGACATCAATATTATATAAGCAAGTACCTCAGTGGTTATGGTGCTAAGTCCCTTCTGAGGAGTGGCTGGAAAGACAACACGGTGTCCTCACCTTCCGCATGACGCAGGTTCTAACCGGACATGGTCAGTTCGGGAGGTTCCTGCATCGGATTCGTCCTCCTCGTGGGAGGGCGACCACGACCTCTCGCGCTGGGCCGTGGTACAGGCCATGGTCCTGAGCGAGGAGGAGTGCCAGGCAGTCGCCTCCTTCTGCGAAGCAGTAATGTTAGCAAAGGAGGCAACCGCACGTGCGAGGGTACGGACCTCACGCCCCAGCCGCCGGGATCCCGATCCCGATTTCCAGCCACGGACCGCGAGCACACGGACGGCGAGCAATGGGTAGCATGACGTCCGGTCATCCGGTAACCGTCCGGACCAAGCCCAAGTCGTCGACGGCGCGTGTAGAGTTCCACGCGCGCCTCAAGGAGATGTCAGCAAATCGTAGGGATAGGGTCATAGCATAACGCATACAAGGATAATCGTCGGTTAGCACCACGTTTCTTGAAAAGCGTTTAAGTGGCCTCTGCGAGTTGATTTCGGCCCTTCGCACGCCTTCTAAAGGTCCAGGACCCCAGAGTCTAGAGAAATATAAAGACAAAAGAATATGATTCTGTTTTGTTTTTTCATATTTATTTTTATAGTAGAAAACACAACGCTTCTATCTCTCATCTTGCGTAATTTTAGCATGAATCAAAAGGAACTGAACAATGGAAGCACACGTAATTAGAAAATTCATTAGCTTTTGTTTCACACTAATCTGACGTCAGAAATTCTCTTTGTTTTTCTAACATTCTTTTTTCCCTTTCTCAGTCGCCATAAATGTAACCCTTATAATAGGATCATTTTGTTAACTGTCTGTCTAAACCTTGTTTCTTAACAACGCGTGGAGGTATTAAGCTGAAATAGAGAGCAGTGAAAAAAATCAAACTTCTGAGTTATCACAATCTATCATACTCCGTTTAAGCGCATTTTTCGATACTCAGAAGGAAATAAAATACCTATAGGGTACTTCCCGTTGATCTAGAATCCTGAAGCTTACTTCACTAGATCAACGAACGAAAACCTAGAAATTCATAAAATTATCATAAATTAATTATAAATTATTTACGTTTTGGGATTCGGAAATATCTTTCAGACTCGATTTGGGAACCGAATTACTGTCATAGGTAAGTTTATACCGATGGTGGGAAAATCATCTAATGACAAATCGCGCTCTTGGGTGGGGCGAGAGATAGTGTCAGACTTTTACTGACTAAAAACCCACTCCTGTTCCCTCTTTGCCTTCATCCCAGGGCCCCGGGCTTCGCTTTCACACTACCCGTGGCCCCAGTAGGCTTCGACCCTGCTGGGCCCCTACGGTTTTGCTGACATCTCCTTGAGGCATGTGGTGCCAGACGCGTGGAACACTACACGCCGTCAACAACTTGAGCTCGGTCCGGACGGTTACCGAACGATCGGACGGCGAGCTACCCATTGCTGGCCGTCTGCAAGCCCGCGCCTACGGTGGCCGGAAATCGGGATCGGAAGCCCGGTGGCGGCTGGGGCATGAGGACCGTTGCCTCACGCGTGCAGCCTCCTCCTTTGCTAGCATTACTGCTTCGCAGAAAGAAGCGACCGCCTGCCACTCCTCCTCGCTCCGGACCATGGCCTGTACCAAGGCCCCACGCGAGAGATCGCCGCCGCCGATCGCCCCCACGAGAATAGAATAGAATAGAATAGAATAGAATAGAATAGAATAGAATAGAATAGAATAGAATAGAATAGAATAGAATAGAATAGAATAGAATAGAATAGAATAGAATAGAATAGAATAGAATAGAATAGAATAGAATAGAATAGAATAGAATAGAATAGAATAGAATAGAATAGAATAGAATAGAATAGAATAGAATAGAATAGAATAGAATAGAATAGAATAGAATAGAATAGAATAGAATAGAATAGAATAGAATAGAATAGAATAGAATAGAATAGAATAGAATAGAATAGAATAGAATAGAATAGAATAGAATAGAATAGAATAGAATAGAATAGAATAGAATAGAATAGAATAGAATAGAATAGAATAGAATAGAATAGAATAGAATAGAATAGAATAGAATAGAATAGAATAGAATAGAATATAATATAATATAATATCATCATCATCATTTCAGCCGAAAGACGTCCACTGTTGGACATAGGCCTCCCCCAAGCGTCGCCACAATGACCGATCCTGTGCTTCTCGCATCCACCGCACTCCCGCGACCCTCACCAGGTCGTCGGTCCACCTTGTGGGAGGCCTTCCAACGCTGCGTCTTCCGGTGCGCGGTCGCCACTCTAGAACCTTTCGGCCCCATCGGCCATCCGTTCTACGAGCAATGTGCCCTGCCCACTGCCACTTAAGTTTGGCGATTCTTCGGGCTATGTCGGCGACCTTGGTTCTCCTGCGGATATCTTCATTCTTTATGCGATCACGCAAGGAAACTCCGAGCATAGCCCTTTCCATTGCTCTTTGGGTGACTGTAAGCCTTCTGATGAGGCCCATTGTAAGCGACCATGTTTCAGAGCCATATGTCATCACTGGCAACACGCACTGGTCATAGACTTTCGTCTTGAGACACTGTGGTATGTTGGACGAGAAGATACCGCGCAGCTTCCCGAACGCTGCCCAGCCGAGTCGGATTCGACGATTGACCTCTTTCTCAAAGTTAGACCTACCCAACTGGATTGTCTGTCCCAGGTAAACGTAATCGTCTACAACTTCGAGTGCAGAGTCTCCGATCTTGATCGGAGTGGGTGCTACATGGTTATTTACCATGACTTTGGTTTTATCCATGTTCATTTTAAGACCCACTCTTTTGGAAGCTCTACTAAGGTCATCGAGCATTGTACTGAGCTCCTCCGTAGTTTCAGCCATGACTACTATATCATCGGCAAACCGAAGGTGAGTGATGTACTCGCCATTGACATTAATGCCTAGTCCACTCCAGTCCAGAACCTTGAAGACATCCTCCATTGCAGCCGTGAACAGTTTCGGAGAGATGACATCTCCCTGCCTCACGCCCCGCTGCAGAAGGATAGGTTTCGAGGTCTGGTCCTGAAGTCGGACTGACATTGTGGCGTTTTCGTACAAACACTTCAGCACTTCGATGTACCGATAGTCAATCTGGCACCGTTGGAGAGACTGCAGTACAGCCCAAGTCTCGATCGAATCAAAAGCTTTTTCGTAGTCCACGAACGCTAAGCATAGAGGCAAGTTATACTCCTCTGTCTTCTGTATAACCTGCCGAAGCGTATGTATGTGGTCTACGGTGCTGAAACCTTTTCGGAAACCGACTTGTTCGGGAGGCTGGAAGTCGTCGAACCTGCGCGCGAGACGATTCGTGATGACTCTGGAAAACAGCTTGTAGACATGGCTCAGAAGTGAGATGGGCCTGTAATTCTTAAGCAAGGCATTGTCGCCCTTCTTAAAGAAAAGTACCACCACACCTCTGCTCCATGCCTGTGGCGTCTTTCCCTCAAGTATGACGGAATCGAACAACCTCTGAAGGGCCCTTAGGACCGGTTTTCCACCCGCCTTCAGGAGTTCGGCTGTAATTCCGTCGTCACCCGACGCCTTGTTGTTTTTAAGCTGCTTCAGAGCCACCCTAATCTCGTACAGGCTGACGTCCGGGATATCTTCGGTATAGTGCCGGGTTAATCTAGCTCTTGGGTCGTTTGCTAGATTCGTTGTGGGTTTTGTGATAGATGTGTACAGCTGTCCATAGAATGCTTCGATCTCTCCCAGAAGCTCCGATTTGGCGGATATAACTCTGCCATCGTCGGTCTTCAGTTTCGTGAGCTGGCTCTGCCCTATAGACAGATCCCTTGCAAAAACCTTGGAGCCCTTATTCCGCTCAATCGCATCTTTAATCCTTTCGGTATTAAAGAGGCGGAGATCGCGTTTTAAGGACTTTGAGATCCGTCTATTGAGCTGCCGGTAGATGCACGCATCGTCTGAAGACTGCAGAATCATCTCACGCCTCTCTTTCATGAGTTCGAGAGTTTGATCAGAGAGCCTTTTCTTCCTTGTACGACGAGTCTTAAAAAACTTAGACCCGACCGTATGGACAGTTTCCACGAACCCATCGTTGTATTCGTCCACAGAGCCACCTAGGCACTCGAAACGATTGTGAAGTTCGAGCTGAAAGCTCTCGGAGTTTTGAATCTGGATCTGTGCTGGACGGAGCGTAGACTTCATCAGTCGAGATCTTTCAATCTTGATATTGATATTCAATGTGCCTCTTACCATGCGGTGATCACTTCCAGTTTTCACCGCGTTGATCACAGAGACATCATTGAATATTTGCTTCTTCGTCGACATGATGAAGTCAATCTCATTTCTGGTCGCACCATCAGGACTTTGCCAGGTCCACTTCCTACGCTCACGTTTTTTGAAGAAGGAGTTCATCATATAGAGGCCCTCCTTCTCCATAAAACTAGCCAATAGGTGTCCCCGGCGGTTCCGATGTCCAAATCCAAATTGCCCCACTCGCAGCTCATCACCGTCTCGTTTACCCAGTTTCGCGTTAAAGTCCCCCATGACCACGGTGAAGTGAGTCTTAGAACCATGCATGGCTCTGGATATATCCTCATACATGGACTCTACTTCGTCGTCGGGGTGTGTCGAGGTCGGGGCGTAAACCTGTATGACCTTCAGCGAATATCTTGATGATATTCTGAGTATAAGATACGCTACCCTGGTCGACACACTCTCGATCCTCACCACATTGTTCACAAGGGACTTGTGGACGATAAACCCGACACCACCCTGGGACTGCTGGTTACCCTCCCGGAAATAAAGCAGGTTACCGGACTTGAGAATTATCGTGTCCTCCCCCTGTCTTCGGACTTCAGATAATCCCACAATACTCCATCGTAACCTGCTCAATTCTTCCTCAAGTTCGGTGATCTTCTCGTAGGACCGGAGTGTACGCGTGTTATATGTTGCCAGGTCCAGTCGTCGTTGTCTAAAGGGGTAGCCGGATCCCATCCGGAGATTCTTCGCACCCCTTGCCTCGCCGTAACCTTGACCGCTACCGGAGTCAAGGGTAGACGGGCTGCCGGGCACTAGGGGCCGTTTTTTGGTTGTGCTTATCATTGGGGGGATTTGCCATAATCGCCACGCTTGGCATGCGGGTTGGCGATCGCAGTTTGGTTGTTGGAATTCACAAAGAATGCTGCTGCCCATTCTCTGGTATGTCCCTTAGTCGCCTCTTACGACACCCACGGGAAGAAATGGGATGGTGTTATTCTTTACGTCCGAACACCATACGGAACAATATAATATAATATAATAGAATAGAATAGAATAGAATAGAATACGCATACAATGCATTTGAGAGAACACGGCGGTGAACCATCTATAGATCATAAAAATATTTGTAACAACCGGGAATTAAATCCACTATACACAGTACAGCAGCCAATCGATCGACCACTGCGCCAACGGTCTCAACATTATCATTACATGATTGAAAATCCAAACGAAACAAAAGCTATTGACTTAAGTACAGGCCTCATCTTATCCTATCCATTAGTACTTCATTAGTAGATGTATCAACGCATTTATCTCCAAAGAGAAGATGATCACAAAGGTCAGACGTATCATTAAGACAATTTGGGGACTGAGCTGTTAGTAATGGAATTGGTAACTTTTTTAATTAGGATTTGATTACACTGACAAAAGAGCTTGCGGCCGACCTCCAAGGTTAAGCAACAATTGCTGAGGTCGGTCTAAAGATGGGTGACCATCTTAACATACCAAAATTCCTCCTAGAAAGCACGATAAGCCGTTGGTTCCGGCTGGCATTTGATAGTCGTTACGGTTAGAAATCCAGGAAATCTGTCACCAGTCTTGCCAAGGGGTAAGCTTCCACTGTCTGTCCATCCGTCTGTCGGTTCGTTCGTATGTCAGGATTATAGCTCATAAAACGTTAGAGGTACACAGTTGAATTTTTCACAGAATTTGTATTTCTACTGCCTCTACAATAAAACCTAATAAAAATAAAGTCATAACGTTATTTTTCAAAAACGTTATTTTGTCAGCGTTTTTAATATTATAATACGGAACTCTTCCTTTACAAGGCCTTCCTCTCCCTTTTGCACACAGTGAAGTCTGTTTACTGCCACTCCGGTAAGAGTCTAGAGTTTATCTCCCCGAGCAGTGGTGGCCGAGTGCTAACGACCCGACTTACGAGTTGTAGGTCGCGGGTCCAAACCCAGCCAGGCGTATTACTTTGTGTAAATTATTTCATCACCAGTGCTCTCAAAAAGGTGAAGGAAAACATCGTGAGGAAATAGGCATGTCCTAGAACCATAAATTCAAAGACATGTGACATTCACCAATCCGCACTGGGCCTGCGTGGTGGATTACGGCCCATTTCCTCTCCTATAGAGAGGAGGCCTAAGTCCCAGCAGTGGGAACATCAAAAAGGCTGATTATGCTATGCTATGATGTCACCTAGCATTAAATGGGACCCAATAAGTGCTTCTTTTAGCTCACAGCTCATCTGACGTTTGGTTGATCGTACATACAAAAACCTATTCATAAAATCCACTGTCACATATCCGTTGATACTCCATCAACTATCCATTGTTCTGAGTAACATTATCGGACCATTATCACATATTTCTTAGCCTTAGGGCGCGTTTCCATTGAAGCGGAGCCGAGCAGTAAAAGTGGTGAATGTTTTCATTGAATCAGAGCGAGGTGGATTGAAATTGATCAGCCCTCCGCTTCGTGCCTTCCGCTCAGCACCATAGCCTGCTCGACTCCGTTCTGTCATAGCCTGCTCGACTCCGTTCTGTCATAGCGCGCTCGACTCCGTTCTGTCATAGCGCGCTCGACTCCGTTTTGTCATAGCCCGCTCGTTTCGTGCTTTATTTGAAAATCCGCTTAGCTCTATACAAGTATAATTACATTTCCTCTTTATTTATTTATTATTAGTTTTTTTTTTCATTTATGACTAAGTATATCTTTATAGCCATATTATATCTATTTATAGTCTAGTATATAATTTTAATCTAATATTTACTTTATTAATTTGCAGTACACCACAGACTACCCTCTTTTTCTATTTCAAGTTCTTACAGTCCATCCTAAGGTTGTCTGGTAGATATCGCTGTCAGTGATAAGACCGCCTGTGTACCCATAGATTTAAGTTACCTAATGTAAAAGCTGTTACTATTTTGGTGTACAATAAAGTTTATTCTATTCTATTATATATCCAAATAAGTATTTTTCTTTATTTTACTCAAACCTACAACACACAAAACCATTCTAATGACTTTGTGTCGACACCGTCACCGGCCCACGCTGAAAACCAGCGCTGTGGACTCGTCGCACTACGCGTGTGGTCACGGTATTATGCGGAGCATTACGCCGTTTTGCGCAGACGTAGCGAACATTTTCCCTACAAAATGTTAATAACTTGTAAGCTAGTCTTAAGATTGCGCCAATTCCCACAAATAAAATGTTTTTCTTTCTTCTTTCTCCACTCTGCTCCACTTATACTGTTTCCACTAAGTAGAAATACTAAGGAGAGACAATTCACGGTGCGCCCCTCTTCACTCCACCTCGTCAATGGAAACGTCCTTAGCCTGACGATTATTATTTGGGCTACAAAACAGTCTTTATAGTCTCGTCAAAGTCTCTCAAGTAACATAACGGTGACAATCGCGAGAAAATGGTCTCAGATATGGACTTACTTAGTTCATTGTTTGAAGATTGACGTAAGAGGTGGTCGACGCCATCTCAGCTTTTGTTTTTTTCTATATGATTGATATGTTGTAAGTAGTAAGTGAGGCTTTATGAAAAGCAATATCTAGATTGAAACACGTGAAATGAGGATAATGGAACGATCTCCCTTGAGCTATTATCTAGCATTTTCCTTTTTAGGGTTCCGTACCACAAAAGGAAAACGGAACCCTTATAGGATCACTTTGTTGTCCGTTCGTCTGTCTGTCTGTCTGTCTGTCAAGACCCTTTAACTCGGGAACGTGTGGACGTATCGAGTTGAAATTAAACTTCTAAGTTAACGGGAAAATCAAACTTCTAAATTAACGAAAAAAATATGGCCGTTTATTTCGCAAAAAAACGTATATTTCGACATTCAAGGGAACCAAAATTCTAGAGTACTTTCCGTTGACCCAGAATCCTGAAATTTTGCATAAAGCAAAGTTTTATAACCCAAGTACCTACCTATAGGAATAAATCCGAAAACAGAAAATTTGTTATTACGTCAAAATATTTTTTTTTGCGATTTGGAAAAAACTTCGAGATCAAGAATTTAATTCTTTACATAGGTAAGTTTGTACGGAACTCTCAGGGCGCGAGTCCGACTCGCACTTGCCCAGTTTTTTTTGTTCGTTGATATATCATTCAATGACTTCTCCCGATCTAGAGTGAAGCGAGATGGTGTGTCAGACTTTTACTGACTAAAACCCAACTAAGTTCCATCAGCTTTGCTCTTTGCTCTTTGCTCTTTAGGACCACGGGTTTCCTTTTCAGAAATTTACATTACCCGTACGACTGATATTAAGAGGTGACCAGACGGTTGGAAACTAGCGTTCCAACCAAGGTGACCTTGGTTTATGTGTTTGGTTTGTATTACGGCTACAGGGATGTAAACCTCCCAACCAAGGGCGGTGAAGGTCATGGATTAAAACTGTTGTCTACATGGATTGAAACTAGCAAGGTCACCTTAGTTGGGACGTTGGTTTGCAACCGTTTGGTCACCGCTTTGTTGTCACGAATTTCTCCTTCCATTAGAAGCAAGTCTATAGGCGAATAATATCTAACTACCAAGCATTTATCTGCCAACCTGCTTTGAATGATAAGCAGGTTCTCTCAATGCGCTATGTTGCAGCTCCACAATATCGTTCGGATCCCCAATCTACTAGCCTTTGTACTGGGGACTTAAGTCATAGGACAGGTGGGATCAGAAGGTCCAAAGTAAGGCCAAATATTTAGGTGTAGAAGTACAGATATTTATACCAACCCAAAATTCGTAGAATTAAGTGTAGTTTCTTATAAAATGAATAAAATAAAAAATAAATAGCATTTATTTCAGGCAACTAAGCACACATACAACAATCACAAAACCAGTACACACACACAAAGAAATACACATTTTACACTATCGGACATAGCCAGCAACATGTCTGCTACAGCAATGTCCGATATAAGGGCAATCAAATCTGCCGGCAATCATCGCCAGAACTACCAAGGACGCGCACCGCTTGCGCATGGTGGTCTTATGTGTCGGGCCATGTCTTATGTACTTTTCTAAGTTTATCTAGTAGGACATAACTGACAGCCAGTGCCTCGAAAAGCACGTAAAATAGTCGGTCCCGATTGTCATTAGTAGATCTTTGACAGTCATAACAGGTCAGATAGCAGACGCCAAAAAATCTGACCATCAGTCTAACCAAAGAGTATTATGTTGCCAAGTAACTAGGTTGTGGGGGTCTGATAGGCAGTCGCTCTATGTAAAACACGGGTATTCAGCCACACCCAGTTAGACTGGAACCCAGCCAGTATGATTATATTATACACTTTAGGCTTTTCAGGTAAGGACCAGCCAATATCCGTTTGAAGTTGATCTTCTTTACAAATATTTGTATCTGTCATATTCGCATGAATATTAATACCATTCATTTCTTTATTTCCGTCCTATTGTTTCTGCGATGGAGTTATATCAAGAGCTCCGACAAATATGAATGTTTCTTTGTCGCAGTCAGCTGTTTCTGAATTTTATAGGTCAGTGTTTGAGAGATTTTTTATCGAAAATGTAGATCAATTTTGTATTCTTGTGCACTGGTTTCTTTTATGGATGGGAAGCTAGTTGAATGCCCGTCTCATGACAATGTGTCAATGCTGCTTTATGGATCAGAGATGTCACAATTTCTTTCAATTTTTTCTGTATAGTGCAATTAGCATCATTTCTTTTTTACTGACTTACTTCTTAACATTTATATTTGACAACAAAAGTGCCTGTAAATTGTTTCATCATCATTTCAGCCGAAAAACGTCCACTGTTTGACATAGGCCTCTCCCAAGTGTTGCCATAATGACCACTCCTGTGCGTCTCGCATCCATCGGATTCCCGTGGAAGGCCTCCTACAAGGTTGTGGGAGGCCTTCCAACGCTACATCTTCCGGTACGTGGTCGCCATTCCAGAACCTTTTGTCCCCATCAACCATTTTTTCTGCGAGCAATGTGGCCTGCCCACTGCCACTTAAGTTTGGTGATTGTTTAGGCTATGTCTGTAACCTTGGTTCTCCTGCGGATATCTTCATTTCTGATGTGATCACGCAAGGAAACTCCGAGCTTAGCCCTTTCCATTGCAATTTGAGTGACTTAAAGCCTTCTGATGAGGCTCATTGTAAGTGACCACGTTTTGTGGAATGGTTTATTTGAAATAAATGCTTTAATTCTTGACAGAGGTTCAGTCCAATGCCGACAAGTTCGGAACTTTCTATTGATTTTGCACCTCCAATTTTTGCACATCGGAAATACAAACAAACCTGTACTTGTCGCGTGGGGAACCTGCCTCCTATTGTGATTTCTGTATAGTACTTTTTTACTTGTTGTTCTCATTTATATTTGGTTCGTTCTGAATTCGCTCTTCCTTTATACTTATCCGAGATTTTGATTAGTTTAAGTAGTGTTTCATTTGACGCTTCTGACTCAACCTGTGATTACGGTTCCGGTTCCAATTTCGGTACACCAAATTTAAAAACTCCGGTTCTGAATTCGGTTCCGATATAGCCACTTCCATTACATCCCTATAATTATATGCACGGTTGGGATTAAAATTGTAATAGCACTTTCCCAGAGCCCAGTATTTATTCTTTGTCAAAGAATTTCAATTATCCACGATTGCCGCAGCCATTCTAAGGTTGTCTGGAAGATATCGCTGTTAGCGATAAGACCGCCATTGTACCCATAGATTTAAGTTTATGTATAAGTTGTGTTACTTTTATGGTATACAATAAATTTTATTCTATTCTATTGCGTTCTATAATATTGAAGTAACGACACTTTTTTTTAGGTGCGAAACATCAAATAGCTTCTCCTATTCTGGGTAGAGCGAGAGGGAGTATCAGACCTTTACTGACTAAAACCCACCTGTTCCTTCAGTTGCCTTTTGCGTTACAGGGGCCCAAGGTGCTTCTTTGTAATAGTCCTGCAGCCTTAGCCAGAAATATCGTAAATTACTTTCGCAAATTGATAAAATACTAGTTAAAAATGATTTTTGAGTAAACAGCGTTGGTAAGTATAAAAATTTCTAAGCCTGCCAAGTTATCAGCTTCTCTTCAGCATTAAGATTCTCGGAGCTAAGCCCGTAAATTCCGATTTAAGGCATCGATATGCTGGATAAAGGCGTGTCTGAACTTAAGTTTCCAATTCCCCAAGTTAAATCCGCAATTCTCGTCTTACACCTTACCGAGGATTTCTAACTGAATCCGAAAGACGTTGGAATACAACTCAAGGATCTTATCACAGAGTACTTGATCTTATTCTAGAAACCTGGAAGTTTGACCTACTTAGTAAAGAACTATTTTCGCATACACTAACCGAGAACTTAGAAGTTTTGCTCGTGAACTTGAATGGTAATTTAAATCATTAACTACAAATTTACAGTTTTCATATTTTTTCCTATACTTATGCTATGAAACCTTACTTCAAGCCAAATTTCAGGATTCTAGGTCAACGGGAAGTACCCAATGAATTTTAAATATACGTTTTTTGCGACGTAAACGGCCGTATTTTTTTTTACCGTTAACTCAGATGTTTGATTCTGTCACATCTTTAAGTGACTGCAACCTTGAGTATATAGTTTTAATTTCAACTCGATATCTTTACGAGTTCCCGAGATAAAGGGTCTTGACAGACGGACAACAAAGTGATCCTATAAGGGTTCCGTTTTTTTCCTTTCGAGGTACGGAACCCTAATAAGAAAAATCAACTGTCGCCTAATGACGAAGCATCGTCATCATCATCATTTCAGCCGAAAGACGTCCGCTGCTGGACATAGGCCTCCCCCAAGTGTCGGCACAACGTTCGGTTCTGCGCATCTCGCATCCATTAGATTCCCGCAATCCTCAACAGGTCATCGGTCCACTATGTGAGATGCCTACCAACACTGCGTCTTCTGGTACGCGATCGTCACTCCAGAACCTTCCCTCCACATCGACAATCTGTTCTGCGAGCAACGTGAGCAAATGAGCCCTGCCCACTGCCAGTTAAGTTTGCCGATTCTTCGAGCAACTTTGGTTCTCTTGTGGATCTCTTCATTCCTGATTCGAACATGCAGGAAAACTCCGCCTATAGCCTTTTCCATTTATTTAAATTGTGTTAAGTAATAGAAGCGACAAGAACTAATTAATCACGATTTTTGTAATTCATAACAATTTCTTGTCTCCATGGACTTTCTTGTACGATATCGATCTATTTATATAAAAGGAGAAACTGACTGACTGACATACCGCATATCCGAAACTACTGGGACTAGGAGCGTGAAATTTTGTACAAGATTTTCTTTATGACGTAGGTGAGCACTAAGAGAGGATTTTATAAAATTCACTCCCTAAAGGGATGAAACGGGGGTACAAAGTTTGTATGGAAAAACCTACTTTCACGCGGGCAAAGCTACTGGCAGAAACTAGTACTCTATAAAGTTCTAAAGAAAGAAAGAAAGAAAACATTTATTTGAGACTCGCACAGGACAAACAACGATAAAATAAAAAGTAACTGCTTAATCTATAAATACTTAACTTAAAAATAATAATAGAAAACAATATTAAATAAAATACCAGTGCGAGGCCAAAAAGGCTCCTATCTCAGCATATGCTGCGATATTATACTAAAAAGTAAAAATAACGCAGCGCTGGTATTCTGATAGGGCCTGGTGACAGGTGATGCCACGGACACACTCACGGAACACAGAGACAAATAAGATAATAATATATTGATAATAAAAGAATAAAACAAAATATAGTAAACATCATCATCATCATCTTCCTGCCCTTGTCCCGTGTTATTTGGGGTCGGCGCAACATGTTTTTTTCTTCCAACAAAATATAGTAAACATTTAAACAAATAAATTAAACTACAAAAACGTGTAAAACAAAAGAACCATTTAACCATTCATACGCCCGATGCTCCGTTATACATTTAAAAGACCTTGCTTTATGCAGGATTCTGGGTCAAAGGGAAGTACTTGTAGTTACTTGTTGTGATTTTTTCACAGTTTCAAGTGACCGCAGACCTGAGTATATGGTTTTAATTTGGCTCCTATCTCAGCATATGCTGCGATATTATACTAAAAAGTAAAAATAAAGCAGCGCTGGTATTGTGATAGGGCCTGGTGACAGGTGATGCCACGGACACACTCACGGAACACAGAGACAAATAACATAATAATATATTGACAATAAGAGAATAAAACAAAATATACTTCTACGCTTTTGAAAGTGCAATGCGCTCATAAATGCTTTACTTAAATACTTAGAGTTTGAATAGTAATTGACTCTCAATTTTCAAGATTCCGAAAATCGAATTCTAGCAGTCATGTACTGAATTTGTCACATTCAAATGTAAAGTACCCTTTTATATCCCTAAGTACCATTTTAACGGCACTCCAAGTAACTTATAAGTGAGCAGTTGATCCTAAATGGCTTCGTATTGTTACAACTTACATGTAGGTAACATAAACTTGGTCTCATTGTATGCGAACAAACAAGAACGACAATTGCGAACAGTAATCTGTAGATACAATCTTGTGTATTGGTATTTGAAACGTATTTGAGACCCTACCACGAACTCTCAGGCCCCTGATCCACGGTGACTTTTTATAGCGATGCTGTAGTGCGTTCGCTTGAATACAGTCGCGATGCAGTCGCTAGCTGTTTTCCCTCGCCCCCACCACGATTCTCAATCGCAATCATCATCATCATCATCATTTCAGCCAAAGGACGTCCGCTATTGGACTTAGGCCTCCCCCAAGTGTCCCCACAACGAACGGTGTTCTGCGTCTCGCATCCACCGCATTCCCGCGACTCCACCAGGTCGTCGGTCCACACTGTGGGAGGCCTTCCAACACTGCGTCATCCGGTGTGCGGTCGCCACTGTAGAATCTTTCGGCCCCATTGACCATCCGTTCTACGAGCAATGTACTCTGCCCACTGCCGCTTAAGTTTGGCGATTATTCGAACTATGTCGGTAACCTTGGTTTCATCACGCAAGGAAACTCCGAGCATAGCCCTTTCCATTGCCTTCTGATGAGGCCCATTGTAAGCGACCACGTTTCAGTACCATATGTGATCACTGGCAACACGCACTGGTCATAGACTTTCGTCTTGAGACACTGTGGTACGTTAGACGAGAAGATACCAGGCAGCTATCCGAACGCTGCCCAGCCAAGTCGCGATGCAAACGCGATACTGTCGCGCTTCTGTCGCGATGCAAACTCGATTCAGTAACGGTACAAAAATCAAGTTTTGATGATGCGTGTGCAGAGTGCGACTAGCTTGAATTTCAACCTGCAGTACCTACGTCTCATTGCCCAGTAGTGAAAAAAAGATGCTGGGTACTTTCCATCCCAAAAATAACAAGATAAAAAATTCAAATAAATTTTATGTGTCGGTAACATGTAACGTTAACGGGACATAAAAAAGCACTTTATTTATTTGTACTAGCGGTCTCGGGTTCGATTCTCAGAGCAATAAAATCGGCAATGAAAATAGCTTTGAACACCTGCGCCTACGTTTGCGTTACCTCGTTATATCTCTTTTTATTATTATGTTGGCGGTTAAGGATTTTCAAATAAAGATTATCTTAGGTAATTGAGCTTGACGGGAACGCGTTGTAAATTCTCGCAATTTGATTTAGAGTCGATTTTTCAATCGTCAAGTACTAAAAATGTTAATAAAAATGGTAAAAATGTTAGTAAAAATGGTAAATGGTAAAAATAAAAAGGTTAATAAAAATGGCTGTTAAAAATTGTGCTCTTTATTATGGATGTAGCGATATACGGAAAACTTCGGTGTAAGACACCTTGATATTCAGCTGTATCCGGATCGACTGAAAGCCGACTCTAAGCTAGCTGGAAAAAGGCTAGGAAGATGGTGAGGTCTGCCCACTCTTTTTTGGGGGGCCGTACCTACCTCAAACGGAAAAAACGGAACCGATCACTTTATTGTCTGTCCGTCTCTTTGACTCTCTGTCTGTCTGTCGGTCAAGACCCTTTATCGCGAGAACGCATAAAGGCATTGAGTTGAACTTGAGCTGACTGCGGACCTTTGAAGCTGTAAAAATATCGACCTACTGAGTTAACAAAAAACGTAAGTATATTTCAACACTCTCAAGGGTATCAAAATTCATAGGGTGCTTCCCGTTGACCAAGAAACCTGAAATTTGGCATGAAGCAAGGTATTATAGTATCTATAAGTATAGGAAAAACTCTGAAAACTGTAAATTTGTAGTTACGTCACAAAAAAAGTTTTTTTTTGCGATTTGGAAAAATCTCTTGCCCAGTTTTTTCTTCTTGTTGCTGGCACAATAACTCCAAATTGCCACGGCATTGTCAACGGTGCACAGATGTCTGTACTTCGGCTGTATGCATCAGGTCACAAAAGGCAGGGTAGAAGGTAAACCATCGTTTGTTACATAGCGCCGTCTTTACACCCTGATACTATGATAATAATATTATTCCACAACTATCACACAACGCCGTCTAGTCCCGAGCTAAACAGGGCTTGTGTTAAGAGTACTAGACAACTGATAAACATACTTATATATTTCTAAATATATAAATATTATAGATAAATTACATCCAGACACAGAACTAATGATCGTGCTCATCACACAAACATTTCTCTTGGGTAGGAATCGAACCCCTCTGGCATAGCAGTCAGGGCCACACACACATAGCGTCACCGTCGCCTTAGTAGACGATTTCTTTTTCTTAATTTATAAACTAAAAAAATACAGCCCACTACTTACAAAAACAAAACCAAAAACTGCAAAATAATTTTCGTAGACCATCATCATCGCTTACTATGCTATGCTACAGCTGTGATTGTGGTCAAACGTGAGCCTATCCATAATAAAAAAGTACGCATATTGATGTTTCTGGTATTGTTTTTTGACACACACACATAGCATATCACAGCATAGCATCAGTCTCATAATTTTCCCACTGCTGGGACTCAGGCCTCCTCTCTAGAACAGAGAGTGGGCCTTAATCCAACACGTGGGCCCAGTGCAGATTGGTGGATGTCACATGTCTTCAAATATTTGGTTCTAGGACATGCTGGTTTCCTCACAATGTTTTCCTTCTCCGTTTTGAGAGCAGTGGTGCTTGGTGATGAAATAAATAACACAAAATAATGTAGGTACCTGGCTAGGTTTGAACCCGCGACCGTAAGTCGGGAACGTCGCAAGTTCTCGGGTAAGTTACCTAATAGTATTAACATAAGACCTTCCCACAATGACTCAATTTACAGATTGCTTTGAAATTGGCAAAAATAAAGTAGGATTACTATGGAGTTATAATTCAACCAAAAATAATATAATCATTAAAATTGGTTCATAAATAAAAGAGTTATGCGCAAATTGATAACCTTAATAACATAGAATTTGAACGTAATTGGTGAAATGAAGTTGAATTTTACTCATTTGCGGTACCCGTTCAAAACGTACTGGCGTGATGGTGTGTTATAAAAATGGTGCTTATAATAAACGGACATGCTATAATTCTAGAAGATTTGGAATTATCATTTATCGAACTGTTCCACAATCTATCTTCGAAGTTTTTTGCCCGAATTTCACCAAATTAAAAAAACTGGGAACTAAATTATAGCAAACAATAAAAATAAAAATAAAACATTCAAACGACTTGAGGACCTCTACCTTTTGTGGAAATCGGTTGAATAAGTAGCATTAACACTCATCGAAGTATCCTTCGAAACTGCAACAACTAGTGCATCGAAACAGACATTGGAGTGATTCAACCGCGCGATAAAATGCGCCACAGAATAGATACGTACCGTAGGTCGACTTCATACAACAATCGAAGAGGCACGCACACATTCACACGTTTCACGTACAGCGAGTGCAAGAGCCCTCATGAAGAGCAGTTTTTGTAACGTAACAACAAATTTACTGTTTTCAGATTTAGGTATTCCTAACACTAGTTGTGTTACGGGAAGTACCGTATAAATTTGAACTCCTTAAGGGTGTAGAAAAATGCATTTTTTGCGACATAAACTGCCGCATCTTTTTTTTTCTGTAACATAGAAGTTTGATTTTTTCACAACTTCAGGGGACCTAAGTATATGGTTTTAATATCAACTCGATACCTTCATGCATTTCCAAGATAAAGGGTCTTGATAGACAGACAGATGAACAACAAAGTGATTCTATAAGGGTTCCGTTTTTGTTTTTGAGGTACGTTACCCTAGATATCAAGATTGCCGCTCGTACTCGTCTATGTATGGATTCGCCTGATTTCTGTAGTCAACCTTCTGTATTACTTTGTGCTTGATCAATTCGACAATGCGATAAAATCTCAACTACCCACATTCAAACAGTCGCTAGCGTCCGCCATAAACCAGCATTGTACCGCGGTGCAACTGCGCTGTTGTAAAATAAACAGAACACGCAAAATTGATCGTATTTCACGATTCGGTTTGAATATATTGTTGTCTCTTACTGACATTTATGAGATTAGATAGAGAGAGAAATTATGAGAGACGTGGATGTCACTTTTGATATCCTAGTAGTTTACATTCTTTTATGAGTAACCATTGTTTTTTAAGACAATGGTTACACTGGGAACAGTGGGGGCCGAGTGGTGACGGCCCCGACTTACGAAATTGTAGGCCGGGGGTTCAAACCCAGCCGGCGCATTACTTTGTGTAATTTATTTCATCACCGCTGCTCTCAAAACGGTGAAGGAAATCATCGTGAGAAAACCGGCATGTCCTAGAACCAAAAATTCGAAGACATGTGACTTCCACCAACCCGCACTGGGCCCGCGTGGTGGATTACGGCCCTTTCCCTCTCCTAGAGAGGAGGCCTGACTCCCAGCAGTGGGAACATTATAAGGCCGACTATGCCATGCTTATTGTCTTTCTCCCGGAACAAAAAGTATCCTACAAATATGCTATTCCAGAACATGGTCTACTGGTTTACAAAGTTTCATCGAAATCCGTTCAACAAACATTCACACACATGACACGGATGTAAATATATTGCATGTAGCGGAGATGAGAATGTTGAGATGGATGACGAGAATAGACAAAATGAGAAATAACATATTAGAGGATGTTTTGTAGTAGCACTAGTGACTGAAAAATTAAAAGGGAATAGATTATCTTGATATGGTAATGTGAAGAGGAAAGTTGTGTAGATTTGGGCACGCCATAATCTCGGCAGTAAGTACCCTCTTTGAGGAGTGGCTGGAGCGGCAACACAGTGTCCTCACCTTCCGCGTGACGCAGATCCTTACCGGATATGGCAAGTTCGGGAGGTTACTGCACCGGATTCACTGCACCTGATTCGGATCCCCACTTGGGCGGAGCCCTGCCGTGTCCTCGTGGAGGCAATTGGCGGCAGCGACCTTTCGCGCCGGGCCCTGGTTCAGGCTAGAGTCCGGTACGAGGAAGAATGCCAGGCGGTCGCCTCCTTCTGCGAAGCAGTAATGCTAGCGAAGGAGGAGGCCGCGCGCGTGAAGGAACGAACGTCCTCACGCCCCAGCCGTTGAGATTCTGATCTCGACTACCAGCCACGGTAGACGTGGGTTTGCGGACTTCGAGCAAAGAGTAGCTTGCCGTCCGGCTGTCCGGTAGTTAACCGGACCGAGCCCATTCGTCAACAGCGCGTAGTGACCCACGCGCTTCTCAAAGAGATGTCAGCAAATCGTAGGGGCCCAGCAGGACCGATGGCTGCTAGCTAAGGACCGCGGGGAATTTCTAAAAAGGAAACCCGTAGTCCTAGAAAGCAAAGAGCAACTGAAGGTCACAGGTGTGGTTTTAGTCAGTAAAAGTCTGTCACGCCCTCCCGCTTCGCCCACAGCGGGAGATGTCATTGGCTGATTTCAGCCATTAAAAAAAAAGCTATGTAATCTTATCCATCTATAATCGGGAAAAGATATATCAGTTAAAGAAAACCTAAGAAAAACGTCTTATATTAAATATTAATCGTCTTATATTAATTATTGTATAAATAAATTAGAATTACCTTATATATTACGTAATTTAAGAATGACACGCAGATCACAGTTGCAGAAAACAGGATTGTATGTAAATGGTATAATACATGCTACATGTATGAATGGATGGATTGATGGATGGATTACATGCAGAACAGACATGACATGTAAATCTGGACGGTAGAGTGAATATACAATATTAGTTCGAACTTGGCACACAATCAAATTGTCAAATCTTTTTCGAAATTTGTTGAGAGTGGCTTCCAGTCTACCGGATACGGCTGGGTACCAGTATGTTACATCATCATCATTATTCAGCCGATAGACGTCCACTGCTGGACATAGGCCTCCTCCAAATGTCACCCCAATGAACGGTCCTGTGCGTCTCGCATCCATCGGACTCCTGCAACCTTCGCCAAGTCATCGGTCCACCTTGTAGGGGGCCTTCCAACACTGCGTCTTCCGGTACGTGGTCGCTATTCCAGAACCTTTCGGCCCCAACGGCCATCTGTTCAGCGAGCAATGTACCCTGCCCATTTCCACTTAAGTTTGGCGATTCTTCATGCTATGTCACCAACCTTGGTAGTCCTGCATCTCCTGGTGTTCTGTATGTTACATGAAACTACAATATGTCTGACTTCCAAGTAGTTGCCTTATAACTGGGTAATACGATATCTCTTGGCAAGACTGGAGGTTAATTTTCTGCCTTCTGGCTTTCTGTATCGACTGACAAACATCTTTATATGACTGCCGAGACGAAAGGATAACGTGCGTTTCGAGGCATAAAGGAATCACGAAGCCAGAAAGTCTGACTATCATATAAGCCTACCCAAGGTGTTGTCCAGTAATTGGATTGTAAGTCTAATAGGCCGTCGCTCCATGTAAAACACGAGTGTTCATCTTGTTATACTGGAAGCCGACCCCGGGCTAGATGGGAATAGGCTAGAGAAGAATGATGATAGTGAGGGAAGCATGTTTTAAAAAAAACTTTTTACAAAAAAAAAATACAACCGACTTCAAAATAAAAAAAAACACTGAAAAGTTCAAAATAACTTTAATTTCGGAAGTCAGTGTTTCTATAATAGTTTTGTCTCTTCGTTATTTAACACCGACTTCCGAAATTAAAGTTATTTTGAACTTTTCAGTGTTTTTTTTTACTTTGAAGTCGGTTGATTTTTTTTTTTGTAAAAAGTTTTTTATTTTACATTTTTTAGTTATGGTACCACCACTAAAAAGTACCCCTCAGCCAAACTTAAATACCTTATAGCCAGAGTCCCATTCATCTCATGACCATTTTAGTAATCCCAAACACGGTTAGATTACATTAATTTATTACTGAGTTCCGGTGCCTAACTTCTGGCTTCATCATCAGATCAGTTCGATATATTCCTCCTCTACTTTCAGTCAGTCATCGACTACACGTATAAACAAAGCAATTTTACTTGTTACGACGGTTCTGCTGTGATCCTATGAGGAGTTCTGTTCCATATCTTCGAAGTTCATGATCAGATCATAACAATATTTCTATGGGACCAACTCGGGAGTATAACGTTTCAATCAAAAAAATTAATTATTAAATCGGTCCTCAATTGACCGAGTAATCGGTGAACATACATTCAACCGAACATATAACCTCCTCCTTTTTGAAGTCGGTTAAAAATCTTATAAAGAATGCCAATTACGATTTGAATAAACGTACAATTAAAGCGGACAACCGATTTGCTCAACAACCTAATTCCCATTCTGTAGTTATCTAAATCTGCTGTTGTGATTGGCTGACCGAATCGACCAATCATTTTAATGGACGAGAGATTTCAAAATAGATTGAACTAAATTAGCTTTTACAGTCTTGGGATTAAAGTTATAAATTCTGGACGCGACATCATTTGATACACGTGGAAATTTGTCACTGCTGTACTCGGCTGCATAAGACCCTTGCTTGCGGCTCGGGAAAATTCCCACCTGAGTCGCGATGATAAAATTTCTCCACTTGTGTTAAAATGTACTATTGTTTAACTAGCTTCTACCAGTGGTTTCGCCTGTGATGGTTGGAAAAGTGTTCTATGGCTTTCATGACGCTATCCATCAACTATTTTAGTACCTCATTAGCTTAATAATATAATGCTACCACTGAAAAAAATTTGAAATCCTGAAAATTATTTGGTCGAATAGAAAATTGATAAATGTTTTGAAGTAACTTTTCCGGCCACTTTATCGCCGAGGCAGTCATTGAAATAATCTTTAGCATAAATATTCTTAGTAAGTATGAACAGCAAAAAATAATTATTATATTCTCTGTCCGAACAGATATCCAACCTAGAACTCAACGCTCAGCAGTTGAATTAGCGACTATTAGACCAGCGGGGTATTCCTAGAAGAACTCTTCAGCTATATAATGTAGGTAAAATATTATGACTCGCTAAATTTTAAAAACATTATGAAAATCTTCGAACAAGAATAGCCCAAGACAACAGCAGACCAATTAAGCATAGTTCCCTTACGTTAGAATCTCCGGATGTAGATCAAAGCGGTCTGATCATACCACGCCCCGGGGAAATCAAGGCTAATGTACAACCACCATAGATTGATATAACAGAAGGCACATATTAAAGATATAATCCTATCATATTTTTAATAATAATATTAATAACAACATCTGAGGAGGCTCTCGTTAGGCAGCTGGATCAAGGGCCTGATTCAGAAAGCAGTACTCCTGGACACGGCGCGCATTGTTAGGAGATTCCTCTCTCAGGAGCCCTGACCACCGGTAGCTTGGACCCTGTTCCCGATGCCGGTGGGCGAATATTTTTTATATTTTTAAATGTTTTTTTTTAGAAATATTTAAAAATGTAATCAATATGTATATAAATTTAATAAACGTAATATTAATAATATTCCAGAAAATATCGTGTGGAAATAGACATGTTCTAGAATAAAAAAAATTGACGACATATGACATCCACCAATCCGCACTGGACCCACATGGTGGATTAAAGCCCATTCCCACTCCTAGAGAGGAGGCCTGAGTCCCAGCAGTGGGAACATTATAAAGCTTAGGTATTATGCTTATACATTCAGCCGTTTAAGCGTGAATTTGTAACAAATATACAAACACATCTATAATATAAAAATGAA
The DNA here is from genome assembly GCA_961205895.1 of Mythimna pallens. Taxonomy (NCBI): domain Eukaryota; kingdom Metazoa; phylum Arthropoda; class Insecta; order Lepidoptera; family Noctuidae; genus Mythimna; species Mythimna pallens. Next base: position 19,286,100 of record OY540847.1, on the reverse strand, counting down.
TCGCAAAATGTGTTGGTAAGCGCATAACTCAACAACGCCTGGACCAATTTGGCCAATTCTTTTTTTTTAACGTTCGTTGAAGTTCAAGGATGGTTTTTACGGCGAGAAAAATTAGAATAGAGTAGGGTAGAGTAGGGTAGAGTAGGGTAGAGTAGGGTAGAGTAGGGTAGAGTAGGGTAGAGTAGGGTAGAGTAGGGTAGAGTAGGGTAGAGTAGGGTAGAGTAGGGTAGAGTAGGGTAGAGTAGGGTAGAGTAGGGTAGAGTAGGGTAGAGTAGTCAGTTGACGGGAGCGAAGCCGCGGGCAAAAGCTAGTACTAGATACAAATTTATGCCTTTGTAAGTGTGTGTAATTCTAAACTACACACACTTACATCCAGTAAAAATTAAATCCGACTCACCATCTACACTAATATTATAAAGTGGATAAGTTTTTTTTTTTTTTTTTGTTTCTAGGTGGTAATCTCTGAAAGTACTGGTCCGATTGCAAAATTTTTTTCACCAATAGAAAGCTGCTTTATTTCCGAGTGGCATAGACTATTTTATGTGGGCGGGCGAAGCTGCGGGCAAAAGCTAGTATTACATATTTAGGAAAAGGTCAGGCTGATATTTTTCGCGAAGTCTTTAACAAATCGTTTCAAGTGGTTCTTCTGAAAATATTTTGTTATGGTCTCTCTGTGGTTCCATGGCTCAAGCTACGTTTATTATCATTAAACTGTGGTTCTCACAGAGGAAGTCGTAACTCAGACTAAAACATAACTCCGTATTCATAACTCTAGGTAGCTTAGGTATAAGATATTATGTCTGGAAATCTCATCAAGTACCTTTTTTACGACTTAAAAAAAGGTGTCTAATAAGAAACGTGTGGTTTTTTGAGATTTAGTTCAAAAATTAACTAGCTATATATATGACATTAACTTTGAGCAATAACTGAAAATATTTGTGAGAATAAGTTTGAGCAATCATTAGCAATATTTGTGAGAATAAGTTTGAGCAATCATTAGCAATATTTGTGAGAATAAGTTTGAGCAATCATTAGCAATATTTGTGAGAATAAGTTTGAGCAATCATTAGCGACCCTCGCCAGGTCATCGGTCCACCTTGTGGGAGGCCTTCTAACGCTGCGTCTTCCAGTACGTGGTCGCCATTCCAAAACCTTTCGTCCCCATCGACCATCTCTTCGCAGGAATCCGATGGATGGCGGACGCACAGGACCGGTCATTGTGGCTACATTTAGGGGAGGCCTATGACCAACAGTGGACGTCTTTCGGCTGAAATGATGATGATGATAATGAATCATTAGCAATTTTTGTGAGAATAAGTTTGAGTAATTTCCTACCACTTCGCTCTCGTGACGATCATATCAAGTTTAAAAGAGCGACAGTCAGTCAACAGGTTACTTTCAAACAAAAAAAAAAAGAATCTAGATTGTAAACTCGCCAACACGTACACAGTACGTAATTTTAAATCACTGAAAATGACGAAAATACAGATTTTTTAGCCTAATGAGTGGCGATAAAAATTATACTGTAGCCAAAAAACTAGCTTATTAATTACTACCAAAAACAAAGGATAGTTCTACAAGAAACATAGAATGCAAAAGTGCAGAGAACGAGAGATGCGCGCTGTGGAAGCAAATACACCCAAATCTCCTAGAATTTATCACCCATTCAGAACATCTTTCACCTTGGAAACGGACTACAGTGGTCCATTTGGAAATCTCTTAACCGACTGCGAACCCAGGTTGGCCGCTGTAAACACAATCTGGCTAAACGGGGCTTCTTCGACCATCTGTAACACAGTGCTAGTATGGAGCCGCTGATCCTACTCAACCTGCACTTTTCAGGATCTATACGAGGCCAAAAATAAAGCTGTACAGGTTGCGAAATACTGGTCATCGGAACATCGATACGAAAAGAAGAAGAATGCAAAATCTACCTACTAATGACCACAACATTATAAATCGTAATAATTGCGTGGATTATACAGCACCCATAACATTCATTTTAATTGCTTAAAACCGCCGTCATTTGTACAGCTAAACGGCTAAGCACACGGGGGTTTAACGGAAAAAAACTCGGGAAAGGATAATCCCAACAAACAAGCGTAAACAGTGATAGCTTTATTAATGACCACTTTGCCGCTGTATACTCGCAATAGGATCAAAGAAATTAGAGCACAAAAATAAGGGTGTTTGTATCTGTAATAATTGGAGTAATCCGATTTAGTTGAGAATCGTCTCATATAAAATGAGCCAACATTTAATACCGGATTAACTGATTTATATTATTTCTGTCTCTTACTCACCTTACTATAGTATCAGCCTCGTGGTCTTGCCGACAAACGATCAATGGGTAGTTCGCCGTCTGGCCATCAGGAAACCGTTCGAACCGAGCCCAAGTCGTCGACGGTGCTTAGTGTTCCACGTGTGCCTCAAAGAGATGTCAGTAAAACCCTAGTGGCCCAGCAGGGCCGAAGCCTACTGGGGCCATGGGTTTACCTACTCCCAAAAGGAAACCCATGGTCCAGAAACGCAATGGCGAAGGAGAATATAGGTGTGGTTTTAGTCAGTAAAAGTCTGACACGTCCTCCCACTTCCTTCCCCTCCTAGAGCGGAAGAAGTCATTAGATGATTACCCTCCTTAAAAAATAGTTTACGCCATATAATATTCCCAGTGATGACATTCAGACCTCCTCTCTAGAAGAGGGCTCTAATTTTCCACGCAGGCCCAGTACGGGTTGATGGATATATATCTTCGAATTTGAGGTTCTAGGACGACGAAGTCAGTTTCCTTATGCTGTTTTCCTTCATCGTTTTGAGAGCAGTGGTGATGAAATAAATTACACAAAGTAATGTGCCTGGATCCGTAACTGTACGACTCGAAAGTCAGTGCAGCTGCCACTGGACCAGCACGACACTAACGCTAGTGTTAACATTTAAAATAATCGACTATTTCAATTATTTATTTGTGGGTTGCAACACTAATTTTTTAGTATTTACGTGTAAAATTCTTATACTACGAGCCTAAAAGCAATTAATATTATTATTGTTCCAAATAAGAATAGGATCGATTGCCATGTTGTGACGTCACGTCATACTGTCAAGTCGAAGAATTATTATGGTGAGCAAAACAAGAAATTTTTTAAATTTAATTTTTTTTACAAACAGTGAACGAAAAAAGTTTAATCAGAATCCAGTTCTCCAATTTTGCCCAATTTCTTGCGACTTGACAGTATGACGTGACGTCACAACATGGGAATCGATCCTATTCTTATTTGGAACGCTTTGTAATACTATCTATTTATTTATCCTAAAGATTATAGAAAATAACAGTATTTTTTCGATTAATCCACACTCGCACTTCAAAATCATTAAAAGCACTTAGCATCAATAACACGATAACTTTAGTAAAACTGTACATAACGACTGTCAAAAACCTACTAATTACAACCGGGGAAGGTCCAATACTTTTGTACTTTTTGAATGATGAAAGAGAGTACTGAAAGCATCATGAACTGACCTTGGCAAGCATTGACCTGATAAATCAACCCTCTACCCCTACCCTCTAAAATAGAAAAAGAAAAGAATAAAAGTAATTACATTCCGCTGTACCCCTGTCCAGAGTTTCGTTTGCAAAAGAATGCTTTATCAACGTGTGGAATCCGACGCGTTTGATATTGCCTAACTGGCTGACGTTAGCTGTCAGTTGGCTGTCAAAGATAAGGATCACCTTGGAGTATGTCCACCACTTCGCATATCGAAACCCGGGGCCCAGGGACGAAGGCAACGAAGGAACAGGAGTGGGTTTTTAGTCAGTAAAAGTCTGACACTATCTCCCGCTCCGCCCAAGACCGGGATTTGTCATAAGATGATTTTCCCACCTAAAAAATTTAAAACCACTTCGATATAAAGCACGTATTTCGCGTGGAAACAATGTGTCATTCGATCCACCCCAGCTTCTCAAGGAAGGCCAGCATCGCTTTGGTGTTACTGGCCATTTTGTGGAGGGTATTTAGGTTTTCACAGTAGGTACTTCATCCTGTATTCAGCGACAAGTGGGCAGCTTAGAAGCAAGGGAGTGAGCTGTCTAAAACTGTGCTCGCAGAACAGATGGTTGATGGAACTGGAAGGTTCTGAAATGGTGACTACGTACCGAAAGACCCAGCGTTGGAAGGCCTCCCACAAGGTGGACTCATGACCTATTGAGAGTCCCGGGAATCCATGACACACAGGACCGGTCGTTATGGCGACGCTTGGGAGAGACCTATGTCTAGCAATGGACGTCTTTCAGCTGAATTTTCTTAGAAAAACTGGACTAACTCTGTTGCCAACAGCTGGTGGTGTAGCATAGCATAATCAACCTTGTAATGTTCCCATTGCTGAACCCAGACGTCCTATTTTAGAGACGGTATGGGTCGTATTCCAGCATGACGTACCCAGTGGGGGTTGGTCGATGTCACCTATCTTCACATTTTTTATTCTGGAACATATTTCGACACGATATTTTCCTCCACCGTTTAAAGAGCAGTGGTGATGAAATTAATTACGCCATGTAAAGGGTCGGGCTGGGTTTGAACCCATGAATCACAACTCATAAATCGAGGTTATCACCCCTGGCCACCACTGCTTCTCCCGCAATTGTAGCTGTACTTGAAATTTTGAGTTTAAATTTTATTTTGTTTTTATTTCTTAATCATCTTTATTACTAGTATTTATAAAAACTTTATGAACTCGTAAGAAACACTTTTAAGTCAATACTTTCTGTGAACATGGAAGTTACAACTTAATGGTAAACAAATAGAAAATACATACAGTAACAAACATTTTTTTTTTTTTCAATTTTTCCATCTACTGTATGAGGAGACTAAAAATTATGATGATAAGCTACAGAGATAAAACAAAATGTAACGTCAAAAAAAAACAAAAAATAACTTTGTCCTATTTTTCATAACGTATAAAAAATCACCAGCCGTTATGGTAACTACGGTTATAACTAACCAACTCTCGTCCCGGCTATTAAAGTTAACTGCAAAACCTAACGAGACAATATACAATGTTAATACTAGTTATTGTATGAAACTGAAAAATGCGTAAACATTCCAAATAATTACTTTATTTACGGCTAGCTGTTGTCCGCGACTTCGCTCGCGTCAAGTTCGTAAAAATGCACAAACGTAACTAATAATTCTGTACTTGTAATTCATGCCGAAAGCATCTAATTCATTTGTTTTTCACATAAAACGGTTAAAGGTCAAAATGGTAAATACCTCCTGCCCCCCTAGCCAAGTTATGATCGTTTCGTTTGCGTCGAACACCTCGAGTAGGCCATACCTCCGATTCCTTTGTTCTGACCACGTGACTGAGCGTTGAGATGATACAATTGTAACTTGGGTAGGGGGGCAGATATGTTATGTAAAATGTATTTCTTATATCCAGAGTTTATTTATTACGGGGACACAATGAAAGAAATGGGGAGAAGGTTAACAAAAAAACGGTTAAATGCGAGTTGGACTCGCGCACCGAGGGTGTCGTACAAACTTACCTATGTAAATAATTCAATTTTCGTGCCTGAGTATGTGTTTCTTGATAGTTACAGCCTGAGGATCTTTAATTCAAGAGTGATAACTTGATAAGGTTACTTCTAGGCAAGTGCGCTCCATCGTCGACCACATCGTCGCGTTCCATCAGGTGAGATAATGGTAAAGCGCGAGCTTATCAACTATAAGATTTTGCCGAATCGCAACAACAAAAATTGTACATTTTGGTACAAGTACAGAAAGTTTCTTGAATTCGCACGAGCCGTAGGTGAGTGTGTTATGGAGCTGAAGGCTGCAGTGACAAATTTGCAAAAATAAATAAACGGCTTTTTTCAATACACTTAAAAAATGGATAAACGGGAGTTGACCAGCGACTCGTGAGGGACAACGCGCGCCCAGCCTGATACGATAAACTTAATAAAGTTGTGGCAGGAGAGAGCACGTACACTTATCTGCACTAGTGCGATAAGAGCGGGTTTTCGGGTAAGCATGTATTGCAAAAAGTAATTATTTAATGACGTAACAAATTTACGGTTTTGTTTTTTTGTGGACCTTGTTCCTGCCAGGATTCTAGGTCAATGGGAAATAGTACTCTAAAGGTTTTGATTTCCTTGCGAGTGCCAAACTATGTGCCTAAAGGAAGCATAAACTGCCTTATCTTTAGACCGCGTTGAATTAGAAGTCGTATTTTTCACTGATCATTCACTTGAGTATTTAATACAAAATTTTGGCTTTGGGATTGGCAAATAAAATAAAAGTAATGGGACTAAGCTAGAGTTATAATTTAACTCAACACAAAAATATTCCTCGAGATCAGCCCATAAACCGAAAAGTTATGCATGAATTGATGACCCCAACACCATAGAATTTGAATATTATGGGAGAACTTTGTCCAAATGCGGTACCCCTTTAAAGCGTACTGGCGTGATTTCATGTTATGAAATGGTGTTATTGTTAACGCCATTTCATATCATAAAACATAAAAAAAATGAATTATATTTTTTTTCAATTGATTTTTTTAAATCCAATAGCTGATGATTCTCATTCCATGTTTTATCTCCAATATTTACATCAGAGTTAGCCAAATTTAAATGATACCACATGAGAGCAACACTGTTCAAAAAACAAAACAACAAAATCGGTGAACATATTTTGATGAAGCTAATAAAGATAAATAAAATACATTCAGACAGTCATATTAACCTCCTTTTTTAGTAACTCCTTTTTCTTTCATATTACTACTCACATAATCCATCCATCTTTTCCTTGGTCTCCCTCTCCCTCTCCATCCATCCACATCCATTTTCATATGTAAGTTTGTACGGAAGCCTTAATGCGCGAGTCCGACTCACACTTGATTTTTTATTTAATTTAACAATTTAATTTAATTCAATAAAGTTTCTACGGGTTAAAGCCCGAAATAAACGATAAATAAATAATAGAAGACGACAATACGACAACAAGTCAAATGGCACAAAGATGATTACTTAAAATTTGATTCAGCGAGATTGCTGAAGCGATCACCTACATACAACTATTATAGGTACCTATGTGAGCTTCATCTCGTTACAACGTCGCTTGAAGTGGCTCTTCTGTTCAAGGACCTTTATTGTTCTCTTGTCACGGATTTGAGATTGCCAAGTTGATTTGAATGTAGAGTGGATTTTATATTGTTGTTTTTAAGAGGTTATTTATTGTGCAATATATTGAGACTCATTCAGTTTGTTTATCGTTTGAAATACTAATGCTGTATAGCGGCCATAAAAAAATATTTCAAGTAAAAACTAACTTTTTTAAGTTGGATTCAAGAGTAAACATTGAACACGCCACAATCGTGACGGCAAGTCACCTCTTTAAGGAGTGGCTGGTAAGGCGCCACGGTGTCCTCACCTTATGCCTGACACAGGTCCTCGTCGGTCATGGCAACTTCAGGAGGTTCCTACATCGAAGAAACGCCCGGGTGTCAGCATAGTGCGGACTGCCTGGATGACATGGTGGAAGCGTCCTCCGCCATGCCATGCTGTGACCGGAGCGAGAGGGAATGGGATGCAGTCGCCTCTTTCTGTGAATAAGTAATGTTAGCGAGGGAAATGGCCACAACCGTAAAGGAACGGACATCTTCACGTACCAGCTGCTTCCATAAGAAACCTCTAGCCACAGTAGGCTCGATCTTGAAGATGATATGTAGTGGATAGCTTGCCGTCCGATCGTCCGGTGAGGACTGAACCCGAATTGTCGACGGCACGTAGTGTTCCATGCACGCCTCAATGAGCCGCTGTTACACACAATGTTAATGTGTTTTTTAAGTTTTATTATTTAAGTTTCGTTATCTCATTGTGTGTACCTGTGTACCAAATAAACGTGTTTTCTTTCTTTTTCTTTTCTTTCTTTCTTTAGATGTCAGCAAAACCGTAAAAGCCTGCTGGGGCCATGGGGTGGCTGCCAAAAGGAAAACCCGGAGTCCTGCAACGCTAGGCAAAGAAGGAACACAGGAGTGGGTTTTAGTCAGCAAAAGTCTAACACGCCCTCTCGCTCCGCCCTAGAGCGAGAAAAGTCATTGGATGATTTCCCACCTAACAAAACCCTGGAGCGAAAAAAAAGAGAAGAAAATAGGACACGAGTTGTGAGAGAACTTGAGTGAACTTGAAAAACGCTTAATTGTCGTTGTGTACACACGGATATACGAAATTTATTCGGGAGAAAATTTTTTTTTATTTCTTTTTTTTTTTGGTGATTTTACATAAAAACGCGCAATTACGTAATAATAATACCCCTATACGCGAGAGGGGTTAATTCAAAGAGTACGTTTCCTTAGGATAATTTCTGATTTTCGCTCACGAAGCTGGTATACCAGCTTTTATATACATTTATTTCAGTAGATTTATTAGTAGGTTTACGTGTTGAACCATCTTTAGCGTTAATAAAGACACCAAAGTTATATGCTGTATTCATCACACAGGATTATCTCACGATATTACGTCATAGTTATGACATCATCATTACGTCTTATGATGTCATACATCCATGTCTTATGATAAATACAGGAGATTCCTCATGGAGATAATGAGAATGCTTTGTCTGGGATGAGCAAAGGCTTTTTATTCTATTTTCCTTGTTTAATATTGTGGAAATTAAGTGTGTATGATGGAATGAGTGGCATCACAGGACAGATAATATGAGTGCATTTATCAGAGTACCGTACCAAACTATAGCGGACTATAGCGGAGGAACAGCAATACTGACTGGAGCATAAGATATTGGCCTAAATATTAGGGGTTAAAGTATGAAACTGCCGTTTTTTAAAACGGGTTGCTTTGAAGTGTTATATCTTTGGTTTGACTTGGAATTATAAGTTCAAATAAACTTTATATTAAAGGTACGTTATTTTTTTTTCCAAAATTAGGTATTTATTTGCTTCTTTGTGTTTTGCATTTTCTGTAATATGGCAGTACTTGTAACTATTTTTGTTTGAAATGTAAGAAAACTTGCATTATTTTGAAAATTACTAAATAAATCGAAATTATAAGTTTAGCCGTCTTTATTGACTACGTGATCAAACTTCTCATTTTGTAACTAAGCAATGGGAAAATGAGATGAGAGATAGAGAAACTAATTCGTCTTTTTCACAACGCAAACTAAATATTCCTAGTTCAAGAGCGAGCGAAGCGAGCTCGGAATTGTAGGGTACTCCAACGGACACGGACAGTTTAGGTTACAAGCATTTCAAGGTTTTCCACAAGTTGCACCGATGTCCTGGAGAGAGTTGCGGGAATCTGCAGATAGATGTGAGACGCTCGATCGCTCGATGTGGCGATACTACACATATATAATAATAATAATCATAATATTCCACAACTATCACACAACACTGTCAGTCCCAAGCTAATCAGAGCTTGTGTTATGGTTACTAGACAACTGATAAACATACTTATATATTTCCAAATACATATATATAGATAAATTACACCCAGACACAGAAAAAATGATGGTGCTCATCACACAAACATTGGTCCTGGGTGGGAATCGAACCCACGACCTCCGGCATAGCAGTCAGGGCCACTAACCACTAGACCAACAGGCCAGTCCAGGCCAGTCAATATATCCAGCACGTTTACTCATCTTTCGACTGATGTGATAATTATGATAAACAAATTGGTGTTTGTCTGAAATATAAAAGAATTTTAGTTTTCAAGTCGATATTTTCCCTCACCACTAGTCTCTGTAGAGTCTGCTTTAAACTTCAAGAATAGTTCTGAAGTACACCAACTTATGCATACCTTGTTGAAAAGTTAAACTTTCTCAAATTCTTCGCGACAGTGCGACTCACCGCGGAAAGTTTTGAGAGATGTAGTATGTTTAACAAGACGAAGATAATATATGTGAGCTTGCGAGTAGGTTATATACCTTTGATTCTAAAGAACCTAAATATTGAAATAAGTTACTCTATAGACACCTTGGCAGTTAACATTGTCAAAGTTGAAGTCAAAGTCGAAGTCAAAGTCAAAGTCAAAGTCAAAGTCAAAGTCAAAGTCAAAGTCAAAGTCAAAGTCAAAGTCAAAGTTTTCATTTCACATATAAAATGTCAGAAGCTAGTGCACGGTTCCAATTTGGTCGTTTCCTATGGAGACGAACCGGCAATCCATAGTCGAAATATTATTTACACCATTTATGTTCGAAGATCATAAAGCTGAAGCGTTTGAATAAGCTAATCTCAAGAACTACTGATTTGAACTGAAAAAAGTCTTTTAGTGTTAGATAGCCCGTTTATCGAGGAAAGCTACATAATACGCTAGGACCCACGATGCCGGAGCAGCAATCAAAGATGCGGGTGAAACCTTGGGGGACAGCTTTTTTTGTAGGTGGGAAAATCATCCAATGACATCCCCTGCTCTTGGGCGGAGCGCGAGGGCGTGTCAGACTCTTACTGACTAAAAATCTACTACTGTTCCTTCGTTGCCTTTCATACCAAGGCCGAGGCTTCTTATCAGAATCAGACCCTTGGTCCCATTAGGCTTGGACCCTGCTGTGCCCCTACGGTTTGCTGACATCTTCATGAGGCGCGCGTGGAACAGTACGGGCCGTCGACGACTTAAGCTCGGTCCAGACGGTTACCGGACGATCGGACGGCGAACTACCCAACGCTCGCCGCAAGCCCGCGCCTATGGTGGCCGAAAATTGGTATTGGAATCCCGGCAGTGGTTGGGACGTGAGGACCGTTGCCTCACGCGATTGGCCGCCTCCTTTGTTAGCATTACTGCTGCCCGGCGCAAGAGATCGTTGCCGACGATCACTCCTACGAGGGCACGGCGGTGCTCTGCCCAAGCAGGGCACACCTACCGTATGCTCCACCGTCCACCACCACCACATCCACCGGGGGACAGCTAATTTTCTTATGAATATGTATGAACGTAAACGATGCAAAAGGATGACAGAATCCTATCTGGTAGTGTACTGTGGATTCTGTTTAACTCCGCGGGAGAGGTGTGAGGTATTGTATGTGTATGTAATTAAAAATAATAGGTTCAAAAGATAAATCAGACAAATTTGACCTTGTTTAGAGTACTGCTCTCATCTTTGGTACAGATCTACGAGATGCCAGCTTGATGCGCATCAGTCAATTGAAAAACGAGACAAGAGGATCAAAGAAGAAATTTCAAAGTCTTGAACAATGACACCGAGTTGTAGCCTGTCGGTTTTCTAGAGGTTGCATTTCGGGGAGTGTGCGTTGGAATTACAAAACCCGTTCTTTCATCGGACCACCACAGATGTACAGCGATGAGCCACTGGTCATGGTGGACGTCTCACCCATACACACAAAACGTTTCGGAAACACAATCATTGTATGTAGGTACAGCTTGTTCTTCTTCTTTTCGATTCGATTGTAAACTCGTCAAACTGTTTGGGCCCAATAGGTGGCTACATTAATAGCAGCGTCGGCACCACTCATCAAATCCTCCAGAGTGCAGGTGTATGGACACTTGGGGCATTCTAATGTATGGTACAGCTAAGGAGTGGAATTATCTGCTGGAGTTCGTGCTTCCTAATAGCTATAACCTAGGAGTCTCTATGTCAAGAGTGAATAGGTTGCTTCTAGGCACGTTTGCTCCATCATCGACCACATTATCGCTTACCATCAGGTGAGATAGTGGTCAAGCGTGAGACTATCAATAATAAAAAAAACAGGCCATGGATGATTCGGACTCGCGCACTGAGGGTTCCGTACAAACTTACCTAAGAAAACAGTTCGATTCCCGAATTGAGTTACGGAGATTTTTCCAAATCCCAAAAAAAAAATAGATTTTTGTGTGTAGGTCAACCAGAAGTACCCTATGAATTTTGATTCCCTTAAGAGTGTCCAAATACACGTTTTTTGCGATTATATCGCAAAAAAACGTGTATTTGGACACTGGCTGTACCTTTTTTTTCGAAAATCAGGAATTTGATTTTTTCATTGCTTCAAGGGACCGCAGACCTGAGTATGTGGTTTTATTTTCAACTCGTATCGAGTTGAAAATAAAACCTCTAGGCGTTCTCGAGATAAAGGGTCAGACATACAGATAGACAGACAGACAGACGGACAACAAAGTGATCCTATGAGGATCCATTATTTCCTTTTGAGGTACGAAACCCAAAAAAAAGAAACAAAACTCTCGATAAAATTGTAACTAGTACGATTTACGTACCTAAGTACCTAAATCTGACAGCTCCCATTTGAAATATGCACATGTGTAATGCCGTATACACACCCGTCAACACTCATTAGTATCCACTACAGACATATTTATGAGAGCTTACGTCCAAAGCTGTAATAATTCAGATGGACAGACAAACTCGGCTGCCGAAATTCGATTTAAATTTCAGAGAGGATATGGAATGAATGAAGAGACTTATTGGTGATTTTCTACAAAAATTCAAGGTACTCACACTAGTACACACATTTGGTAAGTCGTAGACAGCGCGTAGTCTTCCATGCACACTTCAAAGAAACGTTAAAAAAAAAGAGGTTTTCTCAGTTTGCAACTCAATACCGAGTAGTGTGGCAACAAAAAAAAATATTTTCTGTAACGAAATGTATGTATTTTAATCATTAAAACCTTAACATAACTTTCTAACTTAGAGAAGACCTAAAATGTACCATTTTATTAAAAACTTGACCTCATCTGTAACATGTCACTAACAATTTTTATTTCTTTTTTCAGGTAAGTTACACGATTTTGGAGAAATGGCAGTCGCTGCACCTACATTGGCGTAAGATATTCTTTTGTAAGTAACTTACAAAATTAAAATATAAAATAGTAAACCTACATATACTATTTTATGGTTTATTGTATACATTATACATTAAAATAGGAACGTTAATACAGATCTTCTAAACATAAGCAGCAAAATCTCTATTATCTTTAGTCTATGTACTTGGCATCACTAAGCCCTATCCGAATATGCCAGCGCTGCGTTATTTTGTAAAAAGAATCGCAGCATAAACTGAGATAGGAGCCTTTTTGGCATCGCACAGGTATTTTTGCTGTTTAATTTTTTAGTTGTTGTTTTTTTTTTTTTAATTATTCCATAGAGTTTAGTTAACATTTTTTATTTCGTTGTTGTTAGTCCTGTGCAAATCTTGAATTAATTTTCTTATTTTTCTTTCATAACAAAAGGTGTATAATTTTGTGATTTTATATCTTGTTTTGTAATTATTTGCCTCATTCATTTAGGTATAAATACACACACGTAATAATATTTATGAGTTAAACAAATCTATAACGAGTGTTGATGCCAAAGAAAGCAAATATGTTACCGAGTAAATTGACAGCTCACACTATCATTACAATATTTTACATACACTAGAATTCATTTTAATAAAAACTAAATAGGTAGATATGTGCTCCACTATCTAATAAAATTATAGTAATAATATAGTTTTATTACTCTCAACTATTTTGTGTGTAAGCACAGTGTGTACAGTCGAGTCTAAAACTGTTCACTAGGCTGACCAATTTATGTTTTTTTTTTCTTATTGTTGACTACCTTCGCGTGAAACAAAGTTTCTCCATGCAAAACTTTTGACCCCCGTTTCTTTCCTTTAGGGGATGAATTTTGGGAAATCCTCTCTTAGTGCTCGCCTACGTCATAAACGGAAATCTTGCGCAAAATATCACGCTCTTAGTCCCGAAAGTTTTGGCTGTGCGTCGATATGTCAGTCAGTCAGTTTTTCCTCTTATATATATAGATAAGTCGCGCATGAACACTATCTCAACTGATGGAAAGCGAAGATGTGGGCGACGATAAAACACGCTTGCCTAGAAGTAACCTTTTGGCTTAAAAATCCCTAGTTTGTAGCAATCAGGAAACACAATTGTCATTATTAATTGTCAGTTTAAGCAATTGAGTGACATGGTTTTTTGACTGAATTTTTTAGTATGAAGTTCAGTGGTTGTTTCTTAATGTGTGACAATGGTCTAAAGGTGGAATAAAAACCAGCCAAGTGCGAGTCGAGCTCGCGCATGAAGGGTTCCATTATTTTAAAAATCACGTTTGTTGCATGGGAGCCCCCATAAATATTTATTTTATTTGTTTTTCAGTATTTGTTGTTAGGTATAGCGGCAACAGAAATATATCATCTGTAAAAATTTCAACTGTCTGACTATCACGGTTTATGAGATACAGACTGGTGACAGACGAACAACGGAGTCTTAGTTATAGGGTCCCATTTTATCCTTTGGGTACGGAACCCTAAAAATTGTGTGACATTAACAATTTAAAAACACTCATCTCATTTTTTTAAACTGCACACAAACCCCATTTATTCAGTTAGGTACCCATGCACGGCCCAACCTCTTAACCTTGAAAGTTGACCCCATGCGGCTGTGTCTAACTTAGCCACGAGCCCATTACTTAAATCAACCAGCACGTCCAAATAAGTCACAGATTTGGCAGTGGCACTATAGCGGAACATCATTACTTACGATTTGTAGCTTGACAGGCGGACCAACCCTTCGCAGACCTACACTAGGTATACATTTGAACATAAATTATATACATATCTACTTGTACCGGATTCCCGATCAATTTGGACCTTGGCCTTAATAATTTAACCGACCGTTTTTCATTTGTCGCAGAACAATTGGGACATTCAGGGGAATAGGATTTGTAACATGACATTTTTTGGATCACGGACAGCGATTATTGAAACTAATAAAGATTTTTTGCAATCATACACTTTTTATTATTGATACGCTCGCGCTATCTCTCCTGGCCCCAAAGCCAAGTTACAATCGTTTCGTTTCGATTCTCTTTTCGTTGATCGCCTTGAGTCGGCCACGCCTCCGATTCCTTTGTTCTGACGTCATCTCAACGCTCAATCACGTGGTTAGTACAAAGGAATAGGAGACGTGACCGACTCGAGGCGATCAACGAAAAGAGAATCGAAACGAAACGATTGTAACTTGGCTAGGGGGGGCCTGATGGCAGGCGATGGTGTGGTCGACGATTCCACTCCTTAGCTGTACGCAAAATGAATGTATCAATTTAAGTTTAAATTCAAAATATTTTATTTCACATAGATCTAGATAACACTTACAAAATATCAGAAGCTAGACCACGTTAATAATTGGTCGTTTCCTATTAAGAAGAACCGGTAAGACACTCAACGGTTACTCTTTTAAGAATTTTGATTGAGTTTTACAATATATCCATATTAATAGGAGGACACTAAATACTAGAAAACATGCACCATTATTTGGTGAATATAAAAGTAAATCGAAATAGACAATCTATCGAGTCTGTGGGTTCTATCAACAGATAAATGGCAATGCGTCACGATTTTTATAAAAAAAGTAGATTATTCGAGATTGGATATTAATGCAATATTTGTGTCTACGTAATATAATGCAATATTTGTGTGTAGCGTTGGAAGGCCTCCTACAAGGTGGACCGATGACTTGGTAATGGTTGCGGGAGTCCGATGGATGCGAGACGCACAGGACCGTTCATTGTGGCGACACTCGGGGGAGGCCTATGTCCAGCAGTGGACGTCTCTTGGCTGAAATGATGACGATGATGATTTGCGTCTACGATTATTCTGACAAATTATAAAAAAGCCGATATATCTTAAAACTAGATGTCATACACTTGCAAAATCGTGAGAAACCCGTCATAAAAACGAGATTATTTTAAATTCAACTAAGGGTTTACGACACCCGAGTGAGTCTCTAAACCTCAATCCTCCGTGAACCAGAAACACTTCTCGTGCGATAAGTATCAAATCGGGTACATTATAACCCTTTGGTTGCCAACGCGACGTTGCCAAGAATTTAATGTACCGCTCCAAGTATAATATACGTATACCATTGTTGCCGGACCATTGTCGAGTGTCCCAATTTAAGGACGAAATTTATAAAAGACTTGTGTTAAAAGGCCATTGAAATTCATAACTTTTATCGTATTGAAATACTTATTCTTAATGATGGTAGTTCATGCAACCAGTGCGAAGAACGTTGTTATATATTTTTATTTTGACTGCTTTTTTTTTTTTTTTGGTGGGAAAATCATCTTATGACAAATCCCGCTCTTGGGCGGAGCGAGAAATAGTGTCAGACTTTTACTGACTAAAAACCCACTCCTGTTCCTTCTTTGCCTTCGTCCCAGGGCCCCGGGTTTCACTTTCACACTACCCGTGGCCCCAGTAGGCTTCGACCCTGTTGGGCCCCTACGATTTGCTGACATCTCCTTGAGGCGCGCGTGGAACAGTACGCGCCGTCGACGACTTGGGCTTGGTCCGGACGTTACCGGACGATCGGACGGCGAGCCACCCATTGCTCGCCGTCCGCAAGCCCGCGCCTACGGTGGCCGGAAATCGGGATCAGAATCCTTTAACTGCTAAGAATTGTTGTCTAGTTTTTATAAATTCAATCCTTTTGCCAGTAAAAATTATGGCAATAACTTATTTTAAAATGATTTGGTAAATCTATTTGAGTTTAATTTAAGATGTCTTTGGTGATCATTTTGGTGATTAGAATGCAAGTTTAGTACTATAAAACTGCCTGAATATTAGGGGGCACTGCAGTGCCGCCAAGGTGAGTTAATTCAGTCCCCTCCTGTTCCTCCTCTGCCTTCGTTCTAGGGCCCCGGGGTTCATTTTCGCACAACCCATGGCCCCAGCAGGCTTCGACCCTGCTGGGCCCCTACGATTTGCTGGCATCTCCTTGAGGCGCACGTGAAACACTACGCGCTGTCGACGACTTAGGCTTGTTTCGGACGGTTGCTGAACGGTCTGACGGCGAGCTTTGCTAGTATTACTGCTTCGCAAAAGCAGGTGACCGCCTGCCACTCTCCCTCGCTCCAAATTTAGCACAAGGGTGGACTATGTCCTGGATAAGCACATAGAATACTTTTATCTTGGAAATATGTTCCTATGAAATTTTATAATTTTAGAAGCAAGTTAATTCGCTTAGAATAACATTACTATACCACTAATAGGTCTTTCAAGCAATAAATGAAAAAAAAACTGTAATAACCCAAGCAAACAAAATCAGTCTTTAAATTTCATCAGGATGCATTTTGGAGAGTGTGCGCGGGAATTGCATGACTTGATTCCACCATCTCATTTCTACCATCGGACAACCCGACGAACGGCGAGTATCCACCCTTACGTTGTTGAAACCTCTACGGTTCGGACCAACCATTTCGCCTCGTCGTTTATACCGGGTACATCATAAGTTATAAGTCATTTAATTTCACAACAATGGAACATTGTGTTGAAAAAAAAAGAAACAATTGCAGTGATGAACATTCTACAAAATCCTAATAAACAAAAATATTGTGAATAATTATTATGTAATAAAAAATTGAATATTTTATAACTTCGTAGGTATAAAAATAAATTTTACAGTATGCAAAACAAATATATTATTATATAAAAAGATCAAAAAATGACATAAAATAATAATCCAAATTCCAATGTAAAATAAAAAAACATCGTGGGACTGGAACAACTTGCCTGCTGCGATCTTTTTGGGTGTCTTCAAGTCTAGAGTGAATAGGCTCTTATTAAACTAGTGCGCCTCACCATCAACAATTGCATCACTACTTACCATCAGTGGGATCGCAGTAAGCACTAGTTTATAACAATTAAAATTTTATTTCACTTAGTACCCATTAAGTATCCATGTAGGCACATGGGTACTTAT
The DNA here is from genome assembly GCA_961205895.1 of Mythimna pallens. Classification (NCBI taxonomy): domain Eukaryota; kingdom Metazoa; phylum Arthropoda; class Insecta; order Lepidoptera; family Noctuidae; genus Mythimna; species Mythimna pallens. Next base: position 19,268,381 of record OY540847.1, on the reverse strand, counting down.
AAAACGTCAGAAGCTAGTGCACGGTTCCAAATGGTAATAGTATTTAAGGAGACGTACCTATTGTAAACCATATTTCTATCAAAAATCTAAATCAAATCGAAATCTTTATTTCTTAACAAAATAGTTTACATTGGAGTATTGTAGTTGATTGGAGCCTCCTTTTAAGCGTGTAATGCCTGTATCCGTCTCTAACATTAAATATTCAATATGTAAATAATAGGACCGTAAATAGACGCCGCCGAAGTTGGGTCTTCCAAACTTAATATTCCATTAGTGTGGTTTTGAACATGTTTGACATATTTTTTTTTAGTTGGGAAAATATTCCAATGACATCTCTCGCTCTTGGGTGGGGCGCGAGGGTGTGTCAGACTTTTACTGACTAAAAACCCACTCATTTTCCTTCTTTGCCTTCGTCCCAGGGCCCCGGGTTTCAGTTTCACACTGGCCGTGGCCCCAGTAGGCTTCGACCCTGCTGGGTCCCTTCGGTTTCCTGACATCTCCTTGAGGCGCGCGTGGAACAATACGCGCCGTCGATGACTTGGACTTGGTCCAGAGTTCCGGACGGTTACCGGACGGTCTAACAGCGAGCTACCCATTGCTCGCCGTCCGCAAACCAGCGCCAACGCTAGTCGGAAATCAGAATTTAAAATTCGGCAGCATATAAAAATACATTATCAAAGCATTTTATTTATTTATTTATTTATTTAATCTTCATGCAACAAAAGGTACAAAGGCGGACTTAATGCATTTTGGGGGAACAATGGCAAAAACGAATTTGGTTATGTCCACGTGATCATCATCATCATCATTTCAGCCGAAAGGCGTCCACTGTTGGACATAGCCTTCCCAAGTGCCATAACGACCGGTCCTGTGCGTCTCGCATCCATCGGATTCCCCCGACCCTTACTACGTCATCAGTTCACCTTGTGGGATGCCTGCCAACGTTGCCTCTTGCGGTACGTGGTCACCACTCCAGAACTACTCGTCCCCATCAATCATCTGTTCTGCGCGCAACGTGCCCAGCTCACTGCCACTTAAGGTTGGCGATTCTTCGGGGTTGTGCTCTAACAGGGTCCATAATCGTATTAAGATAACTTAATAAATTATGAACCCAGTTAGAGCACTAAATAACGCGGAGGAATTAGGTGCGGGAGTGCTCTGGGTGGAGTGAATGGATTTTTAATAACACCCACCTGAGTTCCGTCAGTTGCCTTTTTCGTTTCAGGGCCGCGGTAACTCTTCAGAACAATCTTCAGTGCGGAACGAGGTCGATTACGCCTCGTATGTGTCTTCTCTGCCGTGCGGAGGCCGTAACTTCAATTTGGTTTAACTTAGGAAAGAGATGAATATAGTATATATAATATGATGCCTTACTAAAACATAACGCAATGGTGTACTTTAATACGGGCTCACTTTCGCCTCGTACCGCACTGAAGAAATAAAATTTTATGTTTTCTTTTAATTTAGCCAAGAAGAAGCTTTTAGTTTTTTAAACATTACGTGGTCTAATAAGGCCCTTACCGCTATAATGATAGTTTTCAAACGAGGTCTTAAACGCCCCGTACCGCAAGAATGGAAATAATACTAAAATAAGTGCTGCTGTCAACGTGGTAAGATGTGAAGAGGTGATAAACATTCAGACAGACAGAGTTACTTTCACATTTATAATATTAGTATGGATTATTATAGTCTCTAGCCACTCGTGATTCCGTGGTCTATGCATCACACTCCGGTGCACATAAAACTCCTAATATTCTGCCATTGTAGTACATTTTGCGGTTTTCACTGAATTTTAGCTTCAGATTTATGCTAAATGTGGTTTCAAGTAATGCTTTGGCACTCCTTTACGCTGAAGATACGCAAATATTGTAGTTTACTCGACTGGAATTCTATGTTTGGATTTTTGAAATTTAAGGCGGTGATGGAATTTTAAAACAAAAAAATAATACTATACGAAAGAAAAAGTAAAAAAAAAAGATTCAGAAGTTTTGAGCGTCGAAATTATGTTTTTTTTTTTTACACTTATCTATGGGTGTCAATAAAAAAGAAAGAAAAACGCAATTTTCTTTCTTTTCTTTCTTTTACTAAATATGTAATATCTATGGAATATGACATAAGCAAAAAAAATACCATACAGGGATAGATATTTGTTTCAAAATTCAATATTTACTATTACACTAAAGAGATAGTCACTACAGAACACGATTGTAAAGATGCTGCATCCCGCTTGAATCTGTAGAAATGCAAACTCGTCATTACGTGGGAGCGACGGCATCGCAATCTTTTCGCGATTGTATCGCTACAAAAAGTCACCGTGAACGACCTCTCTTAAGAACGGCCACCCCGAGATACATTTTCATAACATTTTCATACAACCGCTCTTACGTCATTATGACGTTATTACACATATTTCTCCAGATATTTTGGAAACATAGATATCTTGTGGATATTATGTAGGTTTCTATTGAAATCAAAAAGCTTTTAAGGTTTTTAAAACAACACGTATTTCCTAGATCAAGTTTTGTGAAACATTCGAGTAGGTAAATGACGTAACGCTGTACGTATCTATTAATATTTGCCCACCACAAGTTACGGTAGAATGTAAATTGGCCTCATTAAAATTAAGATCATACTACTTTGTACACCTATATTCTGGCAAATAAATAAATTACTACTATTATTATTAATACCGAATCTCAAATAAGTTTTCAGGCGTTATCTCTCTTATGTCGCGTTACCTCTTCATCAAATATTACGTTGGATGAAACGACAAGCTTTTAAACCTTGTATTGACGATAGGAGAGTAGGGAGGGGACCTCTTAACACAAAACTGACAAGTCAGATTCAGTTCTAATGTCACAACATTTTTCTTGTTTAAAAAACTTTCCCGCCCAGAAAACTTAGTAAGTAGTGAAAAAAGTAGTTTTTCGCACATTACTGTCTATCTAGCTAGATAGTCTCCAAACGAAGTACTAAATCAGACTGGGTTCGCGCTTAAAATGACACTTGGAAGATTTATTACCCTTGCTGATGTCTGGGAAAATTTATGAGTACCCGCCTCAGGGCGAAGAACTTAGTTTACCGAGTTGGCGGAAATCTTTGCTGGGTTCGTTTTCCTTGGAACGATTCTTGAATTGAGAATTATTGGGAAATGTTCTTATGTTCTTTTGATTAGTTACTATCATAGCTTTTGCCCACAATTTTGTGTCATAGTACAAATCAGGGCTTTGAATAACGTTAAAAATTTAGTATCATTACCTTCATCGTACGAAGATAACGTTAGTAGTAGAGTTAGCGTTATGCTTGGTAACGATGCTTGAGCGAAATTTTACCGGTAAACTAGGTAACGTTATTGATGATGTTATGGGTAAATAGTAACGTTACCAAGGTGTTACTATAAGTACCGTTAAATAACGTTATTTTGTTAAATCTCTCTGTTTCGTCTAGATTAAGGTAGTAATTAGTTTGATCACTTAATCAAAAACACTTCCACGATGTACATTTATTGTATTAAAATATTATATTCTACAAAAAGGATACGTAAGTTTAAAAAATACACCGCGCCGAAACAACACGTCAAGTAATGAAAAAAGTATCGATACTTATAACGTTAATTGTTAACAATATTTTAATAGATATCAGTACCGTTACCTGTGTTACCGTTAAAATGTTAACTTTATGAAAATATGCTTACTTAACGATACATAAAGTTTGAATTTGGTTACGTTAACAAGCCCTGATTCAAATGTTGACATTTATTGTACAAACCTATTACATTGTAGTCTTTTGTTAATCCGCTTGCGGACGGCAAAGTCCCCAGCAGGTTCGAAGCCTACTGGGACCAAGGGTATGCTTCTGAAAGGAAGACTCGGCCCTGGTATGGCAAAGGCAAAGAAGGAATAGGAGTGCGTTTTTAGTCAGTAAAAGTCTGACACTCCCTCCAGCTCCGCCCAAGAGCGGGGAATGTCATTGAATGATTTTCCCACTGAAAAAAAATAAATAGGCAGGTAGAAAATTGTTGCATTAAGTCCGTCTCTTCTATACATAAGCGCAGCATATAAGCACAGAATAATCAGCCTTGTAATGTTCCCACTGCTGGGACTCAGGCCCGCGGGCCCAGTGCGGGTTGGTGGATGTCAACTGTTTTTGAAGTATTGGTTCTAGGAGGTGCCAGTTTCTTCACAATGTTTTCTTTCACCGTTTTAAAAGCAGTAGTGATGAAATGAATTACACAAAGTAAGGCCGGGTTCGAACCCGTGACTTACAACTGGTAAGTCGGGACCGTTAATACTGGACCACCACCGCTCGACTGTAAATAAAAGTTTAAATATATATGTTGTGGAGAACGAGATTTACCTATAGAGTCTTTGTTTTGTTATTATTATGGTACCTACCAAAGGGTGTAACGCCGTGACGTCATTTTGTTGTGGCACCACGTGGGCAGAGTCATATTAAAGGGTCTGTAACCCGGGAAGCAAGGGCAGTATCGCAGTATCGCTTGCATAGCTTCGGGGGCCGAACCTTTGATACGAAACTGTCGGTTAACCCGTATATTCGTAATTATTTAGTATAGGTACTTACAACACTATTGTGAACTGTAAAAGTGACATTATAACTAATTGTGAACTGTGAAACTGACATTATAACTAACTGAAAAACTCATGTGCATAGTTATTGAAAATCCCTTCGAAATGAACCCAGTACCACTGAATCAAAATGATGACGGTCATATCGCTCAGGAACTCCTGGCGCCGTCTCATATAAATTAAATTTTACATAATTTGGCGACATGATTACAGACAGAGCAGGTTTGTGAGCGCAGTCTATTGTCACATCTGCTGACCTTCCCACGCTAACGGCAAGGGTGGTTAATGAGTGACCTTGTTTAGCTTCCATGAAAGCGACTATAATATTATGATTGCTTCTATAGAAGTTAAATAAATATAAACTAACTGCAGCTCGCTGCTGATCGCTTACTAGTCATCCAAAGGGCAATGGAAAGGGCTATGCTCGGAGTTTCCTTGCGTGATCACATTAAAAATGAAGATATCCGCAGGAAAACCAAGGTTACAGACATTGTCCAAAGGATCGCCAAACTTAAGTGGCAGTGGGCAGGGCACATTGCTCGCAGAACAGATGGTCGATGGGGATAAAAGGTTCTGGAATGGCGACCACGTACCGGAAGACGCAGCGTTGGAAGGCCACTCACAAGGTGGACCGATGACCTGGTGAGGATCCCGGGAATCCGATGGATGCGAGACGCACAGGACCGGTCATTGTGGAGACGCTTGGGGGAAGGCTTATATTCAACAGTGGTCGTCTTTCGGCTGAAATGATGATGATGATGAAGTGCTGCCAGTGGCTTCGCCCGCGTGATAAAAACCTATGAGTACAAAAAATAGCCGACGAAATATACGCAATATCAAACAGTTTCGGAGAAATTTGTTAACAATCACTATGACGTGAGATTTTTATATAGGTACCTACCTAATTATACACCACTATTTATTAATTAGTACAAATACATAAAGGGCTTATTACAAAAGGTCTTGTTATTCTTTCAGTAAAGTTTCAATAAATAATATTCATAAACAACAAAGTTATTAGCGTTGGTTTATATCCCAAAATGTCACTCAATTTATGGATATATTGTACAGGTTATTGATTATGAATGAATAAATGACGATCAAAATGGAAAACACTGCGAGTGGGTAGTATTTTCTAGTAGCAATTGTTATGATAGATATAATATATTATGAATTTACCAATTATGACAAAGTTTTTGTGGACATTTTTGGGATTTCGTTTTTTTTTGTTACTTTTGACTATAAAAAATGAAAAGTAACGGGTACGGATAGAGCCTCATTTCTTTTTTGCACTAATAAAAAACTAGGGATGTATATATATTTATATCTATGTGTTTTATAAATTTTTGCTAGCAGTACACCGCAGACTTTTAGTTTAAGTCCTTATAGTCCATCCTAAAGTTGTCTGGTAGATATCACTGTGAGCAATAAGACCGCCATTGTGCCCATAGATTCACGGTTAAAGATATTTATTTTCTCAAAAGAATTATAAATTCTCTTATACATAAAATCATAAATAGATTAAAATAATTTAATCTTATATCTCGTTTTTTCTTATTTTATCTTTTTTTTCTTTTGTTTTTATTATTCTTTATTTTTATTTTTTTTAATAATTTTATTTCAAATATTAAATTAAGTTTTTGTAAAATTGTGTCACTATTTTGGTATAGGTACAATAAAGTAAGTACCTAAGTAATAATATTCTATTCTATTCTTGGTTCTTTTCGCCCATTTCTCATGTGACATGCGGCGGACATGTCCGGCTCAATCCCACTTAAGCTTGGCAGCTCAAGTGGGATTGAGCCACTAGGCTTTCAAGTTTTATGGAATATAATATTATTAAACGCTCGACTTACAAATAATAAGTGACATCACTACCTCATCAAGTATATAGGCGGAGGAATTACCACAGACCGCCATTGTAGTGAACTATTTACGTGAGTGTGTTACACAATTCAGAAAAGTAACATCGAATCATTCCCGTAAGTTTACTAATCCGAAACACAAATAAAAATATAAATATATAATATAAATTCGATATTACAGTTTTCTGAATTATGTAATTCGAGATCGCATGGCTATGGCGTTAAATTTTTCGTGGTAACTTGAATTCGTTGGTTCGGGAACGTTTCCTTCGATGTTACACTTTTCTGAATTGTGTCACACACTCTATTCACGTAATAGGATTCCCATACGCGTCCCTTCAGTACTGACCTGAACAGATGGCGAAGGATTTGGGTTTCAATTCCAGTTTATAACCAGCCTTAGATTGTTTAGTGTTGTTTACTGAATGGCTCCTTTTGGTTCTTACAAGTCGATTCTTTTGTTTTCCGTGAGCTTAAAGAATTTCTTAAATCTAATTACTTATCCAGACTAAGACACTTATACCAAGAGATAGCATAGCATAATCTGCCATTTAATGTACCCACTGCTAGGACTCAGGCCTGGAGAGGAAATGGGCCGTAATCCACCACGCGGGCCCAATGCGGATTGGTGAATGTCACATGTCTTCGAATTTTTGGTTCTAGGACATGCCGGTTTCCTCACGATGTTTTCCTTCACCGTTTTGAGAGCAGTGGTGATGAAATAAATAACACAAATTAATGCGCTTGGCTGGGTCTGAACCCGCGACCTACAACTCGTAAGGGCCGTTACCACTCGGCCACCACTGCTCTTATACCAAGAGTAATGCCCGGTTTACATTATTCCAGTCTAGTAATCCAGCGAGAAACCAGTCCAGTACTGAACTGGATCTGTAACGTCTACATTATTCCAGTTATTTAAAAGCCGTTGAAGTGTGAACACTACAGTGACAATGATTTCAAGAAGAGATCAGTTTCGAAAATGTTTCAAACGTGTGCAATTACTCTAGCTACAAGAAGTTATTAATGAGGTTGATAAGGAACTAAGAAAAAAGGAACGGATAATCACTCTAGCGACTCATTCTAGCGATCAATATAGATCAAGGGTTAACATTCCCAAACAATAGAAATTATTCACTTATACAACATACCTTAGATATTACTCAAAACATAAATACTTGTATAAATCAGAAATGCTTACAATTTTAAATCATTTTAACAATTATCTTTAAAAACATAAGGTACTATTTATTATCAGGAACAAAACCTAACAATAGAAACTAAAAATAATAATATTTACTAACGGGTAGAAAAAGTAATTATTGGGCATCAAAAAATCCATCCACATCGATATCAATAGGAAAAGTGCCCAGAAAGCTGGCAGCATTGCCACATTGGATAGCAATTGATCCTTTTGAATAGTTTACTTTGTCGGTTTACGGATTAGAATAGTAAATAATAAATTTAATCTAACCATTTCGAATCTGCGGTGCCTGTGGCGTTGAAAATGCAAGTCAATTCTTGCTCCAATTTTAATGTATGTATAGGCATGCCGCAGTCCTTCAGCTAAAAAACTTAGGTACAACATGTAAATGGGATTTAGGCGCTTATCTGTGCGGTGAGTGCACGTTGACGCGATCCAAATTCGAATCGTTTACGTCGTTAATCGTTTGGCTTTCTGATTGGTTAAGAGTTTGGAGCGGGCCAATCGGAGCGCCGCCAAACGTCATAAACGTGTCAATCGCGTTGACGTTAAACAAACTCGAACGAGGCACTGATTTATTTTGTGGAATTCGTTTAGACCCTATTTCTGGAAGAAACATTTTCGTAGAATGTGATAAAATAGTGTATCAGTGAATGTGATAAACTGACTAACACCCGTAAAATACTGTGATTGATTGTATAAATTTTCAACAACCAATTTTAATCACATCTCTTAACTTGCACATGGTGAAGATTACGGTAGAGGTATGCTCCGCCTGAGTAGAGCACCCTGCCGTGTCCTCGTGGGGGTGATCTCTCGCACCAAGCCTTGGTACAGGCCATGGTCCGGAGCGAGGAGGAGTGGCAGGTAGTCGCCTCCTTCTGCGAAGCAGTAATACTAGTAAAGGAGGCGGCCGCAAGCGCGAGGCCCTCACGACCCAGCCACCGGTGGTATGGGCTTGCGGACGGCGAGTAATGGGTAGCTCGCCGTCCGACCGTCCGGTAACCGTCCGGACCGAGCCCAAGCCGTCGACGGCGTGTAGTGTTCCAGGCGCGCCTCAAGGAGATGATAGCAACCGTAGGGGCCCAGCAGGGTCGAAGCCTACTGGGACCATGGGTTGAGCGAAAGAGAACCCCAGGGCCCTGGAACGAAGGCTGACACGCCCTCCCACCCCGCCTAAGGGTGGGAAATACCATTAGACGATTTAAAAAAAAATTCTTGACTTGCAAGTATTTATTTTTTTGGTTGGGATGTCGTCAAATAACTTCTTCCGCTCTGGGTTAGTTGGTCTGTGGAGCGAGAAGAAGTGTCAAACTTTTACTAAAACCAACCCCTGGTTCGCTCAGCTGCTTTTTGAGTTCCAGCGCTTTTAGGTAAATGACTTTTCATCCTATCTGTCACGTCACTCGTCACGTGACTTCTCCGCTAGTAATGTCACTCCTCTGATTTGCCATTAACACGTTGACAGCGGCACTCATTTTTGCATTATTTCCATTTGTGTGATACGGGACATTTAAGACCTTTGAAAACTATCATTATGGCGGTAAGGGGCTTGTTAGACTCTGTAACTTTTAAGAAACTAAAAGTTTTTTTTTAGATAAATGCAGTACGAGGTCAAAGTGACCCCGTATTAAAATAGATACACCACTGCATTCTGTTTTAATAAGGCATCTTAGATAATTATATTTAATCTCTTTCCTAAACTAAGCCAAATTGATATTACGGCATCCGCACGGCAGAGAAGACTATGTTTTTCTTAGCTACGAGGCGTATTAGACCTCGTTCCGTACGTATTAAGTTGTAACTCGTCGATATATTTCTTTACTGAAACCGGAGGTTAAATTATTTTCGAAAGAGTAACCATGGCTCTGGAACGCAAAACGCAACTGAAGAAACACGGTGGGTTTTAATCATTAGACTATTTTAGTGATATTGAGAATAGGAAGAAATACTGTCACCCTGGAATCCAAAGCGCAACTGAAGAAACGTGGTGGGTTTTAGTCACTTGACTATTTAAGTGATGTTGAGAATAGGAAAAAATACCGTCGCCCTGGAACCCTAAGCGTAACTGAAGAAACGTGGTGGGTTTTAGTCACTAGACTATTTTGGTGATGTTGAGAATAGGAAGAAATACCGTCGCCCTGGAATCCAAAGCGCAACTGAAGAAACGTGGTGGGTTTTAGTCACTAGACTATTTTGGTGATGTTGAGAATAGGAAGAAATACCGTCTCCCTGAAATCGAAAGCGTAACTGAAGAAACAAGATGGGTTTTAGTCACCAGACAATTTTAATGATGTTGAGAACAGTCTACTAATATTCACAATATTAATAATAGTACAGAAATAAACACAGACTACGTCGAAATGAATAGAATAGTGTCCAACATTAAGTTTATACTGCTGGTGCACGTGTGGTGAGCCAGAGGAACAATAGCAACGTTTGAAGTCCGCACTAAATAAACAAAACGTTGCAAGTTTATGGCTTTCGAAATAGACTCGGATTTACTGTTTAGTTAAATATAAATAATGGCCGGCGAGATACCTGTCGGTAGTCTTGAGAGCGTTTCCTCACTGTGTTTCATACAAACTTGCAAGTCCTTAGTATAATGACTGAACGGATAATTATGCTGAAGGTGAATCGTCTCAAAAACTCCATTCCTTTGCAATACATATATGAAAATAGGTTTCTCCATACAAACTTTGGATCCCTGTTTCATCCCCTTAGGGGGTGAATTTTGGAAAATCCTCTCTTAGTGCTCACCTACATCGTAAAAGGAAACCTTGTGCTTAATTTCACGTTTCTAGTCCCATTAGTTTCAGTTGTGCGTTGAAATGTCAGTCAGTCAGTTTCTCCTTTTATATATATAGATATTATACTTGTATTAGGCAACCAGTGCTTGATAACTGGCTCATCATGCTTATGATTATAATAGCTAGACAGATGATGATGTATTTCTGTTGGCGCTATAACAACAAATACTAAAAACAGAAAAAAATACATATATTGGGGTTGCTTACGGATGGAATGGGACCCTTCGTGCACGAGTCCGACTTGCAAATGGCCGTTTGGAGGAATGCCGAGGATCCTTCGACCAGACGGGTGTCATGTCTGGTGGGCAACTGCCCGCTAGATGATTTCGGGCTGTTCTATATGTTCCAATCGCGCGGAGAACTTTAATTACGTGATGCAGGATTAGTTCTTATGTGACGCCATAGGTGTCGCTACACTGTTTTATTATTGTTGATATGCTCGCGCTTGGCCGCTATCTCACCTGATGAAAAGCGACGATGTGCGAAGCGCGCTTACCAAGAAGTAACCTATTCACTCTTAACTTAAAGATCCCCAGATTGTAGCTATTAGGAAACACAAACTCCGACAGGAAATTCCACTCCTTAGCTGTAGCACAATGAATGTGTTCTCAATCTTGTATCTATATCATCATCATCATCTTCCTGCCCTTGTCCCGTGTTATTTAGGGTTGGCGCAACGCGTTTTCTTCTTCCATTCTGCCCTGTCACTCGTCATACTGTCACTAACTTCCTTTTCTTTCATATCACTCTTCACACAATCCATCCATCTTTTCTTTGGTCTCCCTCTCCCTCCCCCTCTCCATCCATCCATATGTAAACTCATAACTCTTTTAGTAACATGCGTTTCATCCCTCCTCTTCACATGACCATACCAAGACAAACGATTCCCTTTCAACTTTTCAGTCACTGGCGCCACTTTTCAAACTTCCCCTAGTATACTCATTTCTCACTTTATCCAATCTTGTATCTATATACATAATGGAAATTGCAGTGTTTGTAAGGAACCATCATTATCATCTTCCTGCCTTTGTCCCGTGTTATTTGGGGTCGGCACAACATGTTTTTTTCTTCCATTCTGCCCTGTCACTCGTCATGCTATCACTAACTTCCTTTTCTTTCATATCACTCTTCACACAATTAAGGAACCAATTACATTAATTTGTTGACAGTAATGAAAACTGTAAACATAACTCAAGAGATTATAATATATTGAAAACTCATACTTCTTGCTATTGAAAGCTCATTGTAAAAAAAAAATAGCTATAGGATGTCTATCAAAGTCTACAATCATACTCCACGTCGTTTGAGAGAACTTCCCTTAGATAAGATTCAAAAGCAAATTAAATAATAGAGAACTGTTTTTATACCGTAGGTAATTTTTTTAACTGTAAGACTTAAAAATATAACTAAAACTCTGTATAAAATTGTAATGTGATCTATTTATTGTATTTGCGAACTATTGTATTGTATTTGTGAACTTTTGTATTGCATATTTGAACTGTTGTATTGTATTTGTAAACTATTTTATTGTATTTGTGCACTCTTGTATTATATTTTTACTGTACGGAACGATAAATTTTCGTATGCGTCCTATAGATAAGATGATAATTATACATTACACACATAAATACAAACATTTGCCTTTATAATATCATTGTGATACCTATAAACTGTTTGTACATTATGTAAATCTAACTATTCGTACGATGATGGAGAGGACGGTTTAAGAAAATATTTATAAGTAATAAACTAAACTAATATTTAAGTCTGAAGTGTTTTTCATCAGCACCTTTTTCATGCTCCTGGCCTTGTGTTGTTTTTCTGACAAACCCGTTATTTCATTCTAATTTATTTTGTTGCGAGCTTTATGACAGTTAAATCGTTTTTTTGGGAATCTTCATCAACAGGTTGTGGTTACCACTGTTAATTCTGGCGCTCAGGAGTTGCAGTAGCTTTTTAAATGATAAAACTAGTGACTGCACTCCCACCTGATGATAAACAGTGAAGCAACCGATGATGGTGAAGCGCACTAGTTTATTAAGAACCTATTCACTCAAATTATAACAGGACAAGAAGACCGCAACAGGCAAATTGTTCCAGTCCTTCGATGTACGCGGTATAAACGACGAGGCCAAACTTGCAAATAGTACGTAAGGCTTGGCCTTGTATGACTCATGTTTATATCTTGGAATCCACCTAATTTTGATTTCATAAGACCAATGTAAAATCCATCTTGTCGTGTGGAGTACTGCTCTCAGCTTTGGGACGGATCTACTAGATCAGACAACCTTGGTGCGCTTGTGTTAATTACGGAGCGAGCCAAGAGAATTATTTGTAATGATGCTCTCGTCGAGTCGAAGCTTCAAAATATTGAGCATCTATGCTGAGTTGCTAGCAGGGGCGCACCCCTGAGAATAGATCAGTAATCGCCTTTTAGGTTACGAATAAATCATAATATTTCTTGATAGTAAAAACTAGTTTAATTTTTATATAATGGTTTCATTTAATATTTTTGTCAAACATAATTAGTAATTAAGTACGCAGTATGTAAGTAGGACATTTATTTATTTGTCGGTCGATCAGTGTGCATTTCTCTTCTCACATTTCGCCACTTTTTCGAGTCCATCAAATGAGCATGAGCACCCATGAGGTTTTCTAAAGGTCGGCGCCCCTGGTTGCTAGCCTGTCGGTTTTCTATCGATTGCATTTCAAGGAGTGTGCGTCAGAATTGCATAATTTGATTCCGCATTTGTTGTACGTACAGTTAATGTAGATGTCCGTTCCCTCACGGTTGTGGCTATATCCAGTGAGGGCATGAGGCCTTTCTGCTTTCTGCCTGAGGACGCCCTAGCACCTCTCTAGCCACTCCTCAAAAAGAGGACTTACAGTCGTGATTGTGGCATGTTTTATCTCACTTAGAGGTTTCTGAACCCAGTTTATTTATAGAAGAAAACTGTACTACTATCTTAGCACAATGAACCAACTCTGTAAACGTAAATTTTTAAGAGACAATTTTTTCACTCTTTTTTACTGGTTTGATGTTTTCAAGATTAAAAGAATACTTTGTTTGTCTGTGAACAGCTGGGTCGAATTAGTTAAGTTTGTGTCAAGTTCGATCCCTTAAACCTACTCAAATATACTGCTAGGGTAACTCGGATAAACTGCAAAGTTAAACACAAATAGTGATTCTGCAGTTTGGTACCAACGATACAATATTCAGAGATTACACTAATATTATAAAACTGAAAGCTTTATGCTAAAGCTTTATCTGTTTTTTTTTTTAATTGATATAAACCAGTTCTTGACTGCGATCCCACCTGATGGTAAGCAATGATGCAATCATTGATGGTAAGGCGCACTAGTTTATTAAGATCCTATTCACTCTAGCCTTGAAGACACCTAAATTATAGTTGGACGGGAAGACCGCAGCGGGCAAATTATTCCAGCTCTTCGATATACGCGGTATAAACGACGAAGCGAAACACTTAGTCCGGACCGTTGAAGTTTCAACAACGTAAGGGTGGACACTCGCCGTACGTCGGGTTGTCCGATGGTAGAAAGGAGATGGCGGAATCAAGTCATCTGTGTGTATATTTGTTCTGTATCTTATCACTCTAATAGCTAAATGGACCTGGATGAAACTTAGCACACGGGAAGAACAGTCATGTGTATTGGTATGACTCATGTCATACAATAGGTAATTATTATACACATACTTACGTTTGAGAAATAAAACTTCTTGGGTAGTCAGGCAGTTACAAAATCAAAGTGGCATTGAGTGGCATTATTTTTGGGGTAAATCATTCAATAACTCCTCTCCCTCTGTGGCTGGAGTGTCAGACTTTACTGAATAAAACCCATCCGTACCAATGTTTCGCCACTGTGTGGACCGCCCGGAGGACACGGTGGAGTTATGCCCCGCTTGGGCAGAGCATCGCCGTTTCCTCATGGGGGCGATTGGCGGCGGCAATCACTAGCCTCGGTACAGGTCATGGTCCGGAGCGAGGAGGAGTGGCAGGCGGTCGCCTCCTTCTGCGAAGCAGTAATGCTAGCAAAGGAGGCGGCCGATCGCGTGACGCAACGGTCCTCACGCCCCAACCGCCGCCGGGATTCCGATCCCGATTTCCGGCCCCCGTAGGCGCGGGCTTGCGGACGGCGAGCAATGGGTAGCTCGCCGTCCGACCGTCCGGTAACCGTCCGGACCGAGCCCAAGTCGTCGACGGCGCGTCCTGTTCCACGCGCGCCTCAAGAAGATGTCAGCTACTGTAGGGGCCCAGCAGGGTCAAAACCAACCGGGGCCAAGAGTCCAAGGGGTGATTCTGAAAGGAAGGCTGACACTATCTCGCGCCCGCCGCCGCGTGATTTTCTCACCTAAAAAAAAACCCGTACGTTCATTCAGTAACTCTTCCTATCAATTCAAAGCGGTCTCACAAAAGATTAAAAGATTTTTTAAATGATATAAATTAGAGCTTGGTTGCGATCCCACCTAATTGTAAGCAGTGATGCAATCATTGATGGTGAATCACACTAGTTTATTCACTCTAGCCTTGAAGACAGCTAAATTATAATCGGACGAGAAGACCGTAGCAAGCCAATTGTTCTAGTCCTTCGATATGCACGGTATAAACGACGAGGCGACACGCTTAGTCACACACACACAGACCGACAGATCAGACAGTTCTCTATTTTAATCCCAATGTATTCTACTGTTTTTTTAATTTTACTGTATGTTTGAGGTACGAATAAACGTTATTTCTTTCTTTCTTTTTTTCTTTTCTTAGTCCGGACCGTAGAGGTGACAATAAAGCAAGGGTAGATAGATAGATATTTGAAAATTGTTTGTATATAACTGCTAGGCAAAACACTCCCTTGTATTTTCGTATATATATACGATCATATATACAAACTGACGCTGCTTAACGACCGACATCAATTATACCAGACTAGTATTTTCGAAGTACATCTGAAACAAAAGAGGGTTCACTAAACTTCGAACACTGCTCACCTGTTAACAGGAACTGTAATAATTTTCGCGACGCGTTCTATCGTAAAAGGGTTATAGGTACCTATGCGAGTATTACACTAGAGTGCTCACGCTATGAGCATTTTGCCGCCCTTAGATAACATAATAATATATTCACACAACTATCACACAACGCCGTCTAGTCCCAAGCTAAGCAGAGCTTGTGTTATGAGTACTAGACAACTGATAAACATACTTAAATATTATAGATAAATTACACCCAGACACAGAACAAATCATCGTGCTCATCACACAAACATTTATCCTGGGTGAATCGAACCCACGACCTCCAGCATAGCTGCAGCACTGAAACATGGTCGCTTACAATGGGCCTCATCAGAAGGCTTACAGTCACACAAAGGGCAATGGAAAGGGCTATGCTCGGAGTTTCCTTGCGTGATCACATAAATAATGAAAACATCCTGAGGAGAACCAAGGTCGCCGACATAGCCCGAAGAAATGCCAAGGCATATATAAAGGCAGAAAAATAAACCGTTGTTATTTTTATTAGACTATGCAAGTTTTACGGTCTATGAAGTCTTTTTATAATAAAACGTTGCCTAATAAATGGCTTTCTTCGCTTCAACTACCCATATTGCAAGTTCAGCAATCAGTTTGCAGATGACCTCGATATGAAAGGATTTCCACCTTCAGGTAACGTTGGCAAATGACTCATCGCGCGAGCACTCTAGACACGGAATCGAAACCAAATCATCTTCGGGAGACCGATAACAATCATTTATACTTCAAAAGCCAAATACAATTTTTCCATTTCAATCGAACATTTCTTTTTAATAGCCTATACTGTCCCATTACTGGGCAAAGGCCTCCCCCAACTTCTTCCAGGTATTCTTTTCTTGAGCCACCTCGAACCAGTCCTCGCGGTAGGCATCTAGGTCGTCTCGCCACCTCTTCCCAGGTCGACCTCGGCGGCGTCGTCCATCTTCAGGTACCCACTTTGTGGAGTATCGAACATAATAAATAAAAAACAATAAAGCACAACGCTATGCATTCTTTGAGACAGAGTGAATGTCTGTGTCTGTGCTAGTGTAAACTGTGCTACAGACACAGATAAACTGTTAGTAGTTCTTCTCAGAACTAGCAATATCGAAAGGGCTCTCTTTCTCGCTCCACCCTGAGCTGAAAGTGACATTGGATCATTTCCCACCTCAAAAAAGGAGATTCAAAGTTACTGCCATAGCCATAGCGCATAGAATTAGATAAACTTTTTTAGTACGGAACTCTAAAAAGTGACCTACCTTCCCACTATGCCATTTGGATAACTTTGCAAGTAACTTACAGACTTTTATTATGAATTCCGATCCATTATTACCGGCGCTCATTAGTTTGAAGGCGGCAGTCATTTGTGCGACTTAGACAGAATTGCCCTCATCAATTCTTTTATTATGAAATTGTGCGGACGAATTCTATTTCTGAGGGTACTATATGAACTAGAGTCGTAACGGAACTTCACCTGCACCTCGACATATTATTGACGGAGTTGTAAAGACGGTTAAATAATGCCTAATTTTGAAGCTTACAGTTTTTTTTTATTGGAACGAAGTTCCTTATCGCGCGTTGTGAAAAGGGGCTAGACGGAAAAAAATCTTACGAAAAGTTGTCACGACACTTTCTTACGAAAAGTTGCCACGACACTTTTTGCTATTGTAAGCTGTGCGGCGTCGCATGTTTCTCTGTCTGTCTCTCTCTCTCTTATTTATATATGATTGATTGATTGATGGATGGATTGAAATATTGTTTTATTGATTGATGGAATAAAAGATTGATAGAATGATAGATTGATAGATTGGTAGATTAGTAGATTGATAGATTGATAGATATGTTGATGGATTGATTGATTGATATATTGATTGATGGGTTGATAATAGATTGATAGGTAGATGGATAAGTCGATAGATTGATAGATTGATTGATAAGTTGATGGATAGATTGATTTATTCAAAGATTGAATGAAAGATTGATCGATTGATTGATTCAAAGATTCCAAAGATTTTAATGAAATGGTTGAGAAATTAGTTTCAGTAATCGAATCAGAGGAACTTCGTTCCATCCGGGTGTCCCTTGACACCTCTCTAGTTTTTGATTATTATTGGTGGGCTCGCGTTTGACCACTATCTCACCTGTTGGTAAGCGATGATATGGCCGACGATGGAGCACGCTTGCCTAGAAGTAACCTATTCACTCTTGACTTAAAGACCCCTAGGTTGTAGCTATCAGGGAACACAGACTCCGGCAGGAAATTCCACTCCTTAGCTGTACACATTATGAATGTGTTCCCAAAACGCTTTGTACGAATGGGTGGGATGTTCACCATGTACCGATGGCGCAACGCCGTACGTCTAGTGGTGCGATGATTTAATAATAATAATAATAATATTTATTGAGCAACAAAGTAAAATCATGTATACACAATTGCTTATAAGCTACTTATATACAACAACTAAATAATTCAATCAATTGTGTCTAACAGTTAGCATCTGCTGCCGAACTAGGTTTATGGCCTGTATTTCAGCAAGCAGCGCCTCAAGCACTCGAGTAAGGTGAAACTTGTGAGCTTTAAAACAAAAGAAAAAATTACCCAAAAATATGCTTAATATTACGGTTATATCTAAACTAAATAAAGAATTTCAAAAGGTATAGGAATAGGTCCTCTGGGTGTGTAAGATGAGAAAAATGAGTGTGTGTATGTGAGAGGGGTGTGTAAAAAATCCAATAATGTAATTTAGTACATTCAAAATTGTGACTTTTCCAACAAGTAGCTATTATATATAGAGATAAGTAGTGGAATTCCCTGCCGGAGTCTGTGTTTTCTCAGTTACGACTTAGGGGTATTTAACGTGAATAGGATACTTCTAGGCAAGTGTGCTGTTAGAAACTATTCTGGGTCACTCTTCCTGAAAATGGACAAGGAGGGGAACATTGTATTGTAGAAAGCAATTGTGGAAATGGCAATGTTTACGGTTGACCTCGTGACATTTCCATAGAGCATGTTAATCTCATATATTGCTGACACAGATCAGTAGTTTTAGGTTTGAGGAGTATCCTGTTACCCAGTAACTGGGTTGTGGAGGTCTGATAGGCAGTCACTCCACCTAAAACACGGGTATTCAGCCGCATCCGGTTAGACCAGCCGTCCGCCAGCCGTCCGCCAGCCATGTCCGAGTCTTCAACGGTGCGTAGTGTTCCACGCGCGCCTCAAAGAGATTTCAGTAAAGCCATAGTCGTCCAGCAGGGCCGAAGCCTACTGGGGCCATGGGTTGACTTTCGAAATGGAAACCCTTGCTCCTGGAGCACAAATCAAAGAAGGAATATAGGTGTGGTTTTAGTCAGTAAAAGTCTGACACGGCCTCCTGCCCTAGAGCGGGAGAAGTCATTGAATGATCTCCTACCTTAAGAAAAATTTGTTAGAGTTTTGATGAGTTTTAGACTTTGGGAAACAAGCTTGCCCTATAATAATTATAATATTCTTTTCGTGATTTTTGTTTAAAAAAATATTTAAAAACTTAATTTATATGTATATTGAATAAATAAAGGAAATAATAATAAATTCATTTATTTCAGGCTTGGAATACCCATAGTTACATAACAATTACAATACAATTTTAAAAAGTTAACATTTAAAATTAATGATATGACTTACATTAGACTTAAACACTTTAGAAAACCCTAGTCCCTCTAGAATACAGATGTGGTGTTAAATAAAAACTCTACCCTAATGACTGGCCCTAAACTCAGCTCCAAATGGCTTCAAATCAACAATAACCATTCTCGCTGTTAGCACTTCGTGCCCCCTTCGGCTCATAAGGAAAAGTCGTGTATACTCGTGGGAGCGAGCAGCTGACGCCTATATTGTTACAGTAATTTAGACAAAATATGGCAGGAGGTAAACGCAGCCTTACACCAAAGCTCGGGGCTACGTGATAATATATAGGGTAAGTTTCAAAAGTTAAGTTACTGTTGTCGAGGTATATTTAAAAACTGGGCAACATTTTTTTTTTTGTAGTGGACTCTGTTATTATGATTTTTTTTTCACACTCTTTAGCTGTGGTTTACTTTTAGCCAAAGTACTTATATATCATAAAAACAGGGCAAGCGTGAGTCGGACTCACGCACTGAGGGTTCTGTGCAAACTTACCAATGACAAAAGTTAAATTCCCGAATTGAGTTACGAAGACTTTTTCCTAATCGCAGACCTGAGTATATGGTTTTAATTTCAACTCGATACCTCCACGCGTTCCCGAGCTACAGGGTCTTGACCGACAGTTAGGCAGATAGACAAACAGACAAACAGACGGACGGACAACAAAGTGATCCTATATAAGGGGAGCTTTTGAAGTACAGGACCCTAAAAATTGGCCCAAACACTGCTAGGAAACATTGTATTATTACGAAGTTACCGTGCCTACCTTCCACCTTCTGGCTCCATCATCAGATTAGTTCGATAGTACCTTATAGCCAAAGTGCATCTCATGACAATTGTAATAAGCCCAAACACGGCTAGGATACATCGATTAATTACGGAGTGCCGGTGCCAACCTTCCGGCTCCATCGTCATCATCATTTCGATGATACCGTTTTCAACATATCTTGTATTATTTATGTCTTTGTGTTGTCATTGTTGCTTAAATTCATTGTGATATTTGTGAGTATGAAGTTCCGTTGGCCATTTCTTTTTTTATTATTATTGAT
Source organism: Mythimna pallens (assembly GCA_961205895.1). Classification (NCBI taxonomy): domain Eukaryota; kingdom Metazoa; phylum Arthropoda; class Insecta; order Lepidoptera; family Noctuidae; genus Mythimna; species Mythimna pallens. The sequence continues at coordinate 19,248,186 of OY540847.1, read as the reverse complement.
AGGCTCGCTTTTGACCACTATCTCACCTGATGGTAAGCGATGATGTGGCCGAAGATGGAGCACGCTTGCCTAGAAGTAACCTATTCATTCTTGAATTTTTGGTCTTCTTCATCAGTTCCACTTCATAAAATGCTACTTTTTGACTGTAGATGCTTTAGATCTCGACGAATATACCAAAATAATTATTTGAGAACTTCCCTCGATTCCTCATGAATCACCAGAAATGGATTTTGAAAAAAAAATGAGACCAATCTAGAAAAATATCCTACTGTGTAAAAAAAATTTGCAAATCGATCCATAAACGACGAAATTCTGAGTAACAAACATACAATCGAATTGAGACCTTCTTATGAAATCAGCTGAAAGAACACTATCTAAACGCATTTATGTAAAATTTCAGTGATTGTTATTATGATAATGTAAACTAAATTTCACCATAACGGTGTCCATTATTCTATTTCCATGTTGTACAGGTAATAAATGTACCTTATATACATGATAACATAATTCGCCAAAATATATGGAACAGCTGATTTTGCTGAAAAAAATTTTTTGTAACAACTTCCATTACGGTGCGAACCCATATTGTTTTGTTTTCTGAAAGATAACCATCGATTTCAAAGTCATCTAGTAGATGTTCTAATAGCCCATTTAACGATTATCCTCCTACAGTCAATTCGGTTAACCGAAGCAGTATTTATTTTAATTCCACGCAGCTATTGATCGCGCGACCACGGGAGGGATAGGGAGGGAGGGCTCTAATAATAGGTGGCCTCATCCCTCACGTATTTATGTAGTATGAAGATGAGTTTCTGTAATTATTGGGCTATTGTACTAGAGATATTATATTCCACGTAGGCAAGTTGTTCTTGGATGTGTATCGGATTACGAGTACCTTTTTCTTGCGTGTGTAATTTATTTTCTATGACAATAAGTAGTCTTAAAAGTTTTTTTTTTTTACCTTTTCTCAAATATTACTTATTTTAATAAAAACACAACTAATTAAAACTATATACACTAAAGGCAAAAACCACTAACTAAAATATGGCGTCATAAAACTCTTCCACATCGCTATCGACTGGAAGTCGGCCCAAAAGGCTGGCGGCATTACCACGTTGTATGCTTAATCTCTGACCGAAGTAAAAGCCAGCCCTTGAGTCACGCGAAGTGTCAACTAAGCGTTTTGGATATTTGTTTAAAAAACGTATGAGCACTCGGACCCTACGGCACAAGAGTTTCAACCCCAAACGGCTTAAAAATATAATTGCCAACGAGGTTGTTGTACTTCCTTAAAAGTTTGATTTTTCACCGTTCTAAGGAGTAATAGACATTATTTGACATTAATTTCAGTTTAATACCATCATGTGGCCCTGAGAAAAAGGGTCTTAATAGATGGACAAACGGACATATTGGTAGATGCAATCTAAAGATAAGGCAGTTGCATGTTTCGTTTAGGCGCATATTTTGACACATGCAAAGAAATCAAAACCTGTTAGGTAGATCCCATTAACTTAGAATCCTGTTTAACAAGAACCAAGGTCTCATAAAACAAGTAAAGGAAAAAAAAAAGAAATTTGTTGTTACATCACACATTACCATCATCATTTCAGCTGAAAGTCGTCCACTGCTGGACTAAGATCTCCCCCAAGTGTCGCCACAATGAAAGTTCCTGTGCGTCTCGCATCCATTGGATTCCCGTGACTTTCACTAGGTCATCGGTCCACTTTTTGGGAGGCCTTCCAACGCTGCGGCTTCCGGTGCGCTGTCGCCACTTCAAAAACATTCAGCCCTATCAACCGGAAACCTAGAATTCTAAAATAATAGGAAGCCCTTCTCTTGCAATGGGACAAACTGTAGGCTGACTGAATGGAGTATATAGTAACAATAGGACAGTAGAGTGCCTTCCCAACTATTTGGCGAGAACACAGTGTCTGAACAAAAGGATACGTCCAAACTTTACCAAAATGTTCGGTAGAATGGGAGCTAAGACATGCTGTCTCTTCCTGGTTGTTAGTACAACACTACAATAAGCTCTTGAAGATAAAATCAGCCACGGTTCTACTTTATAGTATAACTGACCAATGAGACCATATTTCGCGCATCGCCGATATTATTTAGAGGGAATATTTCGATTCCCAAATCAAGTCGCGAAGATTTTTTCGATTTGCAAAGAAATAATTACTTATTTGGTCGTAATGGGCCTCATCAAAAGACTAAAGCTAGACCTACATTAGACCGACACGTGTAACACGCCTGATTTGTACGTAGAACGACGTCGTGTGGCGTGGATCAAGTGTAGCTCTACAAGTCTAGTTTCCATATAAAATGTATGGAGACCGACGTGCCCAGATCGGCGTGTGTGGCACACGTGTGCGCAGTGTAGTTTTTACCTTTAAAGTCACCCAAAAGGCAATGGAAAGGTCTATGCTTGAAATTCCATTACGTTCGATCGCATCAGGAATGAAGATATCCGCAGGAGAACTAAGGTTACCCACACAGGCTGAAGAATCGTCAAACTTAAGTGGCATTGAGCCAAGCCACATTGCTCGAAGACCACGGACTGGAAGAAGCAGTGTTGGCTCCCCATAAGGTAGACCGAAGACGCACAAGGCCGTTCGTAGAGGTGACACTTGGGAGAGGCGATGTCCAACAGTGGACGTTTTTCGGCTGAAATGATGATGATAATGAGACAATATTATGTTCGTAATTATAGTATGTATCTTAATGAAAGCGATTGTCAGAGCACATTTAATAACTAGACCGCCCGTCATATATTAATAATGGTACAGTTAACACAAAAACCGTAAACTTTATACTAAAGCATGGGTTTTTACACTGACCCCAAGACACGGCTGTTGTCGAGTGTACTTGACGTGTATTAACGATACCAATTTCTCGTGGTCACCCCCACCGACTAGGGGCGAGATACGTCACTTTTGACGTGTGTGGAGTGGGTTTTTTTTAGGTGGGAAAATCATATAATGAAAAATCTCGCTCTTGCGCGAAGCGTGAGATAGTGTCAGACTTTTACTGAGTAAAAACCCACTCCTGTTCCTTCTTTGCCTTCTTCCCAGGGCCCCGGGTTTCGCTTTCACACAATACGTGGCCCCAGTAGGCTTTGACCCTGCTGGGCCCCTACGATTTGACCCTGCTGGGCCCCTACGATTTGCTGACATCTCCCTGAGGCGCGCGTGGAACAATACGCGCCGTCGACGACTTGGGCACGGTCGGACGGCAAGCTACCCATTGCTCGCCGTCCGCAAGCCCGCACCTACGGTGGTCGGAAATCGGTATCGGAATCCCGGCAACGGTTGGGGCGGGAGGACCGTTGCCTCACGCGATCGGCCGCCTCCTTTGCTAGCATTACTGCTTCGCAGAAGGAGGCGTCCGCCTGCCACTCCTCCTCGCTCCGGACCATGGCCTGTACCAAGGCTCGGCGCAAGAGATCGCCGCCGCCAATCGCCCCCATGAGGACACGGCGTTGCTCTGCCCAAGCGGGGCACACTGCCACCGTGTCCTCCGGGTGGTCCACACAGTGGCGGCACCCGGGCGTCGCTTCCGCACGAATCCAGTGCAGGAACTTCCCGAACTTACCGTGTTCGGTGAGAACCTGGGTCATGCGGAGGGTGAGGACGCCGTGAGGTCTTTCCAACCACGCCTCAAAGAGGGGACTTACCGCTATAATTGTGGCGTGCCCAACGTGACTAGAGGTGAGATTAATCACAAGTTAGGCTGTTGTGTAGGACGCGATTATTTAGTTTTGTTTAGCCCCCGACGCAAAAAGAGGAGTGTCTAACTATGGCATCATAGCTCTTATACGCCGTAAACACCAATACAACATGGCAGACGTGGGCATAGGTACATCTACCATGCTTGCCTGTCCGTAACAGCCTGACGTACTTGCCAACGTGTGACAACCAAGCGTTTGTAGTGTTTCGGAGCTTTGGATGCTGGCTAACGTGTAAACATAGCATTATGTACAGAGTTTTTGTTTTTCACAGCAGAATGATCTCAAATAATTAAAGCAGCTAATTAAACGAATACACGAAAGAGAACCCCGGAGCCCAGAGAAATTTATTACCGAGTCTTTGGATTCCCCGTCTAGCCAATATATAATTGGCTAGACGGGGAATCAAATGAAAGGGTATTTGACGTACATCAATACATGGAAATCGGTTAAACTGTTTTTAGGTTATAGGGAATGAATGAAAGGGCATAATTCGGTCACAAAACGGGCATAATTACAAATGTCATTTATTTATTTAATGCTTTATGCACACAAATGTACAGAGGCGGACTTAATGCCTTAGGCATTTTCTACCAGTCAACCTTTGGGTGATGCAGAGAAAAGTAGTGGTAGGTGCAGTAAAGAGTGAGAAAAAGGCGAATACAGGAATAGATTTACTTATAGACCATAGAATAGCAATTGGTCCAAATCGACAATGGGAAAACATTAACGCTGTACTGTCAACTTCTTTACGAATCAGCTCGCGAACTTTGGTTTTGAATGATAATCGGCTTGTTGCCATCCTGATTTCCTGGGGGACCGCATTCCACAGAGAAATAGCTTGAATAAAGAAGGAATAGTGAAGAAAGTCAGTACGATGAGTGGGACAATAGAGAAGGCGGTTATGAGATGAGCGCAGATTACTTGTGGTTGGTGCAAATGTATTGAAAGTGAGGGGCTAAATAACTAGGGGAATTAGGAGAATCAAGAAATGAAAACTAAGGTGGTGAGCACCCTTTGCTCTGTGCGCTGACGTATGGGCAACCATTTTAGAAGCGACCGATGCGCTGAAACATGATCATATTTACGCAAATTGAAAACAAATCGAATGCAGTAATTTAGAAGACAAGTTTATTGAGGAGATCTGCATTCAGGTCATAGTACACACGTCACCATAATCGATGATTGGAAAAATAAGTGTACGAGCCAATAATGCTCATACAGCAAAATACGTTTTGCTTATTAAACTTAATGATTTAATTCAGTCGTAACTACACCTCCGTCACGCGGGAATGTGTTTGCAATAAATAAGTGCGGCTCTATACATAACTTTATTATATTTACCAATAAACATTTTAACGTGTTACTAAGTGGTTTTGGTGTTACCTTATTTACAACCTACAACAACTACTGGAGAATCGTCAACGGCGAAATACTCCAACATCTTTTGTTCCGTAATGCATCGGCGAAACGTATGATCCAACCGAGTATTCTTGTAATACGATCTATGTTGCTATGCCGATGCATTACGGAACAAAAGATGTTGGTCTTTGTATTCTTTAGAGTTTTCCAGATGTCATTTGGAGCTACGTTTTGCGGCTACGTCAACGGCGTAGGAAACATTGCACGAGCCCTGTTTGGTGTCCTTGATAGCGATTTTGCCGAAAAATACTCTCAGGACATTCAAAAAATCAAAACAAACGAACAATATTTGCTAGAGTTAATAAGAAATCAAACATTAATCATCGAAGCAGAAAACAACATCATAAAGAAAAATGAAGACTTTGTGAAAACGCAACTACAAGTTATACAACAATTCATGAATGAAACAAAAAATAATATGGCATTGATAGAAAACAGATTTCAAGTCATGAAAACAATGAATGACGTCAACGCTGGAGCGATAACTGCCAGTTTACTACTAACTGTCTTGAGAAGAAACCAACAAATGCTACTAAACGCATTGACAGATATCTATAGAGGAAATCTGGATATGGAACTGTTCACACCGGCGCAACTATCTGAACAACTCAACTTCATCGCTGGAATTATATCGAAAAGATTAACGCTACCTATTACAAACAGAAATGGAGCAGATATTAAAGATATTTACAAGATCATTTACGTCAAAGCAAGGCTCACGGAACGATACCTACTGTTCGAACTACATATCCCGTTACTGAGCGATGACGAATATACATTATACCACAACGTACCTATACCTATACAACACATGGCTAACCAATGTCAGGTGATAGCGATAGCAACAAAGTACATTGGAGTGAACTTCGTAAAAAATACCTATATACAGATGGAAGAGGCTAATCTTCAACAATGTACAACGATGGGGGCAGATAACTACATATGCCACGCCTACACGACTATTAGCAACTTGCATGGAGCCACAGCATCCTGCGAAGCAAAAATGCTTAGTCAAAATGTAAACAATGTCACATGCGATTGGGAACCACAACAATGCTCTGACCAATGGATAAAACTACAGAGACCAAACATATGGCTGTATAACTGTATCAATGAATGTGCGCCACGAATGGTGTGCGAGAATCGTATTACAACGCTGACGATTGCTAAGGCTGGACTCATGGCCCTAGGTCAGGATTGTGTACTACAACATAAAGACGCTACAATATACTCGCATAACGTTTTTAGTAGCTATACGAATATTGGAATAACTTTGGAAGTACCAACCATTGATCCTCCAAATGACATCTGGAAAACTCTAAAGAATACAAAGATTGTGCTACCGAAACTAAACTTGTCTGATGAACACCGACTGCTGGACAACCAGATAACCGCACAAAAGGGACGAGAAAACTTGCCCAGCGATTTGAGTATTCACGATATCGGAAACTATACTATAAGTTCTTTGCTGGTGGGAGGAATCGTCGTCGCTATTATAGTATGGCTAATAAGAAGATATCTTCCTGCATGCACCAAAAATCGACAGACACTTTCAACAAAATCTCGAAAGAAGTTAGAAAATGTAGAACTGAACGAAATGGCAACCAACCACGAAAAGGAAGATAATCATTCGAAGAACCCAATGGGAACTAGATTCGAGCTATAATAATCTTTTATTTGAAACCTTGTTTTTACTTATTATTTTACTGTTTTATGCTATTTACTTATACTTTATTTAACTTGTAACAACTTTAGTGATCTAAGTATGTATACATCTTTCCCTCGGGAGCATGTACGAGCCAATAATGCTCATACAGCAAAATACGTTTTGCTTATTAAACTTAATGATTTAATTCAGTCGTAACTACACCTCCGTCACGCGGGAATGTGTTTGCAATAAATAAGTGCGGCTCTATACATAACTTTATTATATTTACCAATAAACATTTTAACGTGTTACTAAGTGGTTTTGGTGTTACCTTATTTACAACCTACAACAACTACTGGAGAATCGTCAACGGCGAAATACTCCAACAATAAGGGTCTGCACAAGCATTGCCTTCGTGATGGTAAAAGGTTCTTCAACCGAAAATGAGCCCGCAGCGTTCCAGTAACCTTCTGACTAACACTAGCCACTTGAGTACGCCAGTTCAGGGTATTATCAATGTGCAAACCTAGATCCTTTACACTGGTGCTGAATGGGACGATCGTACCGTTGAACCGAACTGGTGGCAAAGTTGCACTGTCCACCTTAGCAATGTTTCGGGGACTCCCAATGATGATTGCCTGACCTTTGTTGGGGTTTACTGCAACACCAAATCTATCGGACCAGGCTTTTATGGCTGTTAAGTCCTTATTTAATTGGTCGATAGCGCCAGGTATTTCGTCGACCCTCGCTTGACAGTACAATTGCAAGTCATCTGCGTACAGATGATACGAACACTGAAGTACGGTAGTAATGAAATTAATAAAAATAGAAAACAGAAGAGGAGAAAGGATACCGCCTTGAGGAACGCCAGTTTCCAAACCACACCAGCGAGATGCAGAATCCCCAAAGAACAGAGCATGTTAGAAGTACCGGATGTAAAAATCATATAGATTTTTTTTTTTACCTGGTCCTAGAGTACATCCAAAGAATGGACCCTATTTTTATTACAATTTAGCCAATATGGACTAATAGGTAATTTAATTATATCCTAAACTAATTAATTGTCTTTACTAAGAATGTGTCCAATAGCACTTTTCTTATTGTCTCTATTAAGGAGAATACACTTCGTTCTTGTATTTATTAGGTAGCAATTATGCTACATTACACTATTCACTATCACTAAAAACTAACTCGAACGGTTTTGTTCTTTTTAGTCTTCTCACTATATTTGTGTGGTCGAGAAGCTGGATTGCCTCGATGTTTACATGCTGATGAAGTCGCTTTTCGAAAGCTTCTGCAGAATTTTTTCACTTTTTTGATGAACTCAACTTTTAGATCCCGATGGAGGTCATCATTACGTATGTAGCAAGGTGCATTTTTGCCTACGTGCAACAACCTTGTGCAAAATTTTACGCTCCTAGTCCCAGTAGTTTCGGCTGTGTGTTGATCAGTTTCTCATTTTAATACAGATGACACAAATTGATTGATGAATTGATAAGAATTGGTAAATCGACAATAACGATAATTGGTCGGTTTTATTACCGCGGCAAATGAATGGCTGATTGATTCATATTCATTTCATGTCTTTCTGTACCGAAAATTGATTGATAATGGATATCGGTGAATGAGTAATTGAAACCGTTTCTGTTTATAATTTTTGCTTTCGATTTTTCTTTTTGATTTTATTTGATTGAGGCAATCACAGTCGTTACGGGTTGTCTGACTCCAGAAAACAGGAACCAGTAATAATAATAATTTAAAAAACTTCAGTCTAGCGGTTAGTGGTCCTGACTGCTAAGCCGGAGGTTGTGGGTTCGATTCCCATCTAGGACAAATGTTTGTGTGATTAGCAGAATCATTAGTTGTGTCTGGGAACAATTTATCTATATTATGTTTGTATTTAGAAATATATAAGTATGTATATCAGTTCTCTAGTACTCATAGCAGAAGCTCTGTTTAGTTTGGGACTAGATGGCGTTATGTGATGGTTGTGGAATATTATTATTATTATCAACAAATAAAGAAAAACATGTCCTTGTGCCATGTTACTTGGGGTCGGTGCAACCCGTTTTCTTTATAATTGTTTCATAATAACCTATTCCTGGAATTTTCCACAAAGAAATGTGAATGTGAGTGAACAATTTGATCAACCTTACCTGTCCCCGTGTTCGCTTCTCTTGAGTTCATCTAATTTCAAATCCCGTCACAAATACTTTAAACATTGTCACAAACATTAACCATCATAGTACTTTACAAGAATCATTTGAATTTCCAAAACCATCATAGCTTTCGTCACATTCGGTCATATCCTTTTGTCCAAGTCTTTTGTGAACAGCATCGCGGTCGCGTCCAATCACGTATTAGCGTCTGTGTGCAAATTGCCACAGATTACAAAAACAAGTTGCTCGGGCGCGTCGTGGTGTTGCCGCTTTATATTAATGTATTTAACGCAGAGGGCGCTACCGTCACATTAACATATCGCTCCGTATTTTTAATTTCTGAAAATTTCAAAAGTTGTTATATCGCGGTAAATTTCTACTAAAATATCTTGCATAATCCTTATACATTAGTGATAGTGTTATCTACTACGAAATAAGGACACAACATAAAAAAAAAGGAAAATAATCGAACAAGAACTCTGGAAGTGACAGTGTTTACATTTAATATTTAAAACTGTGTAACAAGTACTTAGTCAAATATGTGAAGAAATGAAAAAAGATCATAACAAGTGAGAAGATAACAAGTGAGGTGCAAGTGGAAGTGATAAACTGTATAATAATTTGAACTTTGCATCACAAACAAAACGTTAAGAAAAATATTTTGAATAAAGGCACAGTCATTTATGTTAAAAACTGGGAACAACGCCATCTGTATAGTAAGAGTTGTATTAAATTAACACGTAAAGAGGTGTCGATAAATCAGAACATCTACAAAAATTAATAGACCTACAAAGCGATCGACTAATTTGACATACTTCCGTAAACACTTGATAGCCGTGAGGTGAAACCTTACGGAATAAACGAGTATCCGTGGGTTCAAACCCCAGTCAAGCGGTTTCTTTTTGGATGATTATCAAGACTTTAAAATGAATTCTGATAGAAATAACATAACGATGCGGCAGAGAAACAAAATAGCATCTAATACATCATGTGAAAGGCTATGTTTAACTAGTCCATCATCGTCCGAGAAGTCACTAGCAGACAGTCTACCCGAACAGAATACAAACTACGAGGATGACCACACCAAAAATTTAAAAAAACAAATCAAATCACTAACTGACCAACTAAATAGCGCTCACGAACAAATTGAAGAATTATTACTCGAGAATAGCTCACTTAACAAAGTCACGCAGGAACAGCAAAAACAAATCGCGTATTTAAAAACCATATGTACAGGTACTCCTCAGAAAACTAACTCAGCTCGCAAGAAAAAATACAAAAAGAGATGTAGGAAAACACTTGATTTCGAAAGAGATGATAGTGACACTGCACTCAGGAATGAGACAAACGAAATTAGGTCGCAAACACCACTAGAACAAATTCGTTGTGAGACTACTTGTAATATGAACAATCAAGAACAACTTTTGCGGAATCAAATAATTAACAGACGAGTTGAGAAACCTAGAATAATAATTTTAGGAGATGAACAAGTTCGAGGACTTTCACAAGTGTTAATTAATAGAAGAAAGGACGAGTGGAATGACTGCTACACAGTCTCAGCCCTGGTCAAACCTGGTGCAACATGCTCCGAGATCTTATCTAATAATTTAGACTTATTTAAATCGCTATCTGAGCAAGATATTGTGATTATCTCGGTAGGCACAAATGACACTAATCCATTTCATCTGGTAAAAGAAGTATGTATAGCACTAAATAACTTAAAAAGTTGTCAACAAATCTATGTATTGGGCGTGCAATGTAACTATTATTTAAATACGAAAATGTTAAATCAAAGCATACAACTTTTGACGCAAAACTTTTCAAACAGTAAATATATTAACATAAATGAATTTTCTAATTATAAGCGTTACTTTTATATAAAGCAAAATAATCGCACCTTCTTAAAAGAACTTAGCTCTAAATTAAATATTGAAATTGACTATTTAAAATACACACAGGAGTTTCTTATGAAAAAGGCATCGTATGTCAATGCCCACAATCAGGAAAGATGTATTGAAATCAATAACGTAAATCGCTCTCGGCAGAAGACAATTTTAGATTATTTTAAGCCATTGACATATAATAATAACAAGGACCTAGGGATTAATAATAACGAACAATTAGACTCTAAACTTTCAGATTCTGTTTGTGATAGTCTTTTTCGTGTATAACCATATTTTTATACTGCATCAAAATATTAATGGACTGATGAATAAGTCGGACTTACTAAGTGTACACCTGAATAATTTTACACAGGAGGGGAAATCGGTAGATATAGTATGCATAACAGAAACAAACATGAAAAAGGATGACCATATAAATCTTCATGTACCTAATTATACACTTTACGCATATTATGAACGTGATAATAGGAATGGAGGCTCGTGTATACTAATGAAAGATACGTTGAACGGTCAAAAATTAGATATAGGTCAATGGTGTAAACCAGGTCTTATTGAAGGTTGCGCAGTTTAGCTGCAGTCACACCCAATAATCATTTTGTGCATATACAGGCCTCCCAAAACAGATAAAGCCTCAGTGAATACCTTTCTTTTTAATCTGGATATAATTCTTAATGACTTTTGTTTTAAACGTAAGAAAAAGATTATATTGTGTGGTGATTTTAACATAGACATTTTGAAAGATAATTACGCCTCTTCTAGTTTTAAAAATTTATTGCAAAGTTTTAATTTGAAATTAGGTGTGCGTACTCCAACACGTCTTTGTAGCGGTACCTGCATCGATAACATTATCGACAATGTAAGGGGAAGTAAATGCGTAATTGTCGAATTGGCAATGTCAGACCACACAGCGCAACTGCTACAATGTCCAGTCAAAAAAACTTGCACACTCCCATACTGGTACATATTTAGACGTAGTTACTGCAAGGAGAATATATCAAAATTCAGAGACTGTTTACAAAAATTGAAATTTAATGATATTTATGCCTGCAAAGAACCCAATGAGGCATTTAACAAGTTCCATGACACGTTTAAACTGTTTTATAATATGTGCTTTCCACTCAAGAGAATAAAAAGATATGCAACAAAAAAACCGATGTGGATAAGTAAGGGCATAAAATTATGCTGCAAACGTAAGCGTGAAATGTTATGGCAATTTCGAAAAAACCCCAACTCGAAAACTAAAACATTGTATAAAACATATACGAAACGGTTAAAAACGATCATTCGTTTAACTAAAAAATCCCAAAATATTAACTATATTAATAATGCGCATAATAAAGGTAAAGCGACATGGCAAATAATAAATAAGTGCAAAAATAATAAGCCGCTTGAAGGAATAACAAAACTTAAAATAAATACCAAAGATGTAACTGACCCAAGAAATGTTTCCCAAATTTTCAATGACTATTTTATTGACGAAATTGAATCTGTATCTGACATTAATAATATTAGTAATCAAAATTTAAAATTTGACATGCATCGTGACTCATTATTTTTAAGACCCACAGTTCCCTCTGACATAATAAATTTAATTAAATCGTTAAATAATACAAATAGCTCTGGATATGATGATATCACAACTAACGTAATTAAATCTTCATCGGATATTATCGCGCCAATACTTAGTCATATAATAAATCTGTGCTTAGAATTGGGTGTGTTTCCGAATAGGTTAAAATTGGCAGTTATAAAACCACTGTACAAGAAAGGAAACAAACATGACCCAGCCAATTACCGGCCTATTGCATTGCTACCAATATTCTCCAAAATAATAGAAAAAGTTATTTATAATTCTTTATACTCATTTTTTGAACAAAACAATCTTTTTGCTGGTGAACAATACGGTTTTAGAAGGAAAAAGAATATTAATATGGCAATCTTTGATATCTTTGAAAAAATTGTAACAGGTATTGATAACAGAAGTCCAGTGGCAGCTTTATTCATGGACATGAGTAAAGCTTTTGACTTTGTGGATCGTTCTATACTTTTAAAGAAGCTAGAAAGATATGGAGTTAGAGGTAATGCTCTCAAACTTTTGAAATCGTACCTATCAAATAGAAAACAAGTTACGAAGATAGATAAAGTCTGTATTAAGTCAAAAACCGAGCGTTCGTATGTATCAAGCCAGAGACAAAACAAATATGGAGTACCTCAAGGAAGTATTCTAGGCTCTTTATTATTTATTATATATATTAATGACATGCCTAGAGAAACATATCATCCTATGGTTTTGTTTGCTGATGATAGCACGGTTGTCTTTAGTGGAATCAATGATGCGACGACACTCGAGAAAGAGATAAACCACTGTCTCCAGGTATTAATAGAATGGATGGACACGAATAATTTAAGGATAAACATTGACAAAACTAAAATAATGACATTTGAGCAAAGGACAAATAATAAAAAACTTGACATTAAATATGGAGACAAAATTATTTCAGAAACGAGTACTACAAAATTTTTAGGACTAGAACTAGATAGAGATATGACTTGGAAAACTCACACTTACAATCTATGTAAACGTCTGAGTCAACATTCATATGCTCTACGCAATCTTGCCAAGGAAGTAAATCTTAAAGCCTTGGTTACAGCGTATCATGCGTATGTTACAGCTACGTTAAGCTACGGTATCATATATTGGGGTAATTCTACAAATATGGACACGGTATTTAGGGCTCAAAAAAGGTGTGTTAGGTCAATATGCGGCATTCAAAACACGGAAAGCTGTAAACCGTATTTTACGAATCTTCGTATATTAACAGTACCCTGCCTGTACATATATGAGGTGGCGATATTTGTTAAAAATAATCTACATTTGTTTGGAACTCATAACAGCGCGCGACTTAGACATAAGATAAGCGGTAGACCACACAAAAAAGCCATATTTCATAAAAGTTTATTAGGAATGGCTCCACGGGTATACAATAAACTCCCTAAATCTTTGCTAGAATGCAACGATTTTGACATATTTAAAAAACAATTGCACAATTTACTCATAAAAAAAGCGTACTACACCGTGAGTGAATACCTCTCAGACCGGAATGTATGTGTACAATTGTGATAATGGTTGTTTCTTTCTAAGTCCGATTTGTTTTACTTAATCGATTAATTGTATTTATTTTTATTTTGTGTTGACATTGTGATTTGACTATATAAATTTTGTATTTGTTATGTGTTGACATTATCATTTAGTTGCAATATCTGACATATATTATGTACCTTAACCACAAAATGTTTTTTGAATTTACTAAAATTTTGCATGCCTAATTTGGTAAAACACAATTAACTAGAGCATTCAAATGACATCCTGAAATGTATAATTTATTGTATTGTGTTCTGCAATAAAGATTTGACTTTGACTTTGACTTTGACTTTGACTTTATTTGTCACGTTATTTATTATTATTTTTTTATTCTTATTTATTTAGTTTAATTTTATTTTCTTTTAATTTATAATTTATAATTCATATGTATTTTTATATCCTTTTTGTATCCAAATCTTGTTGTTCACTGCACCGTTCGGGCGTCTTTATGTCGACACCGCCACCGGCCCACGCTGAAAACCAGCGCTGTGAGTTCATCGCATAATGCGTGAGGCCACAGCTTTATGCTGAGCGTTCGGCCGTTTTGCGCGGATGTGACGCATATCTTCCCTATTAATTGATAATGTTTGTTTGCTAGTTTTAAGATTGCGTCATTTCGCGCGAATAAACAGTTTTTCTTTCTTTCTTTCTTTTCTTTCATAATTCTGTCTGCCTGTCGACGTCTTCTGCGGCGACGTCTGATGCGTGAGGATGTCCATTCCCTCATGGTTGTGGCCATGTCCAGTAAGGAGCGACGTCAGGCGGAAAGTGAGGATACCTCAATAGCCACTAGTTCACCGTCAGGAGTCGCAAGAAAACTACTGGCCACCATAAGCGCAGGTATACAGATGGCAAGCCATGGGTAGCTTGCCGTAAGACCGTCCAGTAGGGACGCAACACGGGTCGACGGCGCGTTGAACTCCACGCATGCTTCAAAGAGATGTCAGCAAAATTGACGGCACCAGTTAGGGCCGATGCCTGCCAAGGCGACTGATGGAACGCTATGGGTTTCAGTCAGTTTAAGTCTGACATTAAGAGCGGGAGAAATCATTTGATGATTTCCCTCATAAAAAAATGCGAATGATTCCTAAAGATCTCGGAAATGTACACCCAATTCAAATGTATTGAAGCCGTTTCCATTCAAAACAGTTCATTCAAATAAAAACTTCGTTCAATGGGCTCACGACCCGTTCAGAAACCTCATTTCAAATCCGGCGTTATGAAAAGACCGTTTTATATTGCATAGGAACCCCTTCACAGTATTCTTAATGTGAATGGTACTTCATAAGCATGATTGAATGATCTTACTTATTAAGTACGTGTATTTATTTGCGTACCTACTTTCTGGAGAAAAATGCTCTTTATCCCTCGGACAGCATTTCGGACCAACGTATCCATATTGTGAGAACTAAAATTCACCTCGCGGTTGTCGTCCGACTGTCTTCGCAAGATTCTGCGTTACTTCGGTTACATTGCAAGGACTGGTAAACTAGATGGGAAAAGGTCCGACCAGATCCGCACCGCTTTTGACTCCACGGTATACAAAGCCCTTCACACCTCCAGAGGCAGGAATAGATGGAGGAACATTATAAAAATAAAATCGATGAAGCAGGGGTCACGACCCTCAGCACTGAGGAATACGACTTAAGCAGGACCTACTTGATATTTCAAAAAACTGTCAAAAGATAGATTAAATATACTTTTATGATCTTTTAAAAAAAAAAACTTATTTGGGTATCCTAGCGGGAAGGGAGATGTAAATAAAGCAGTTGATATAGGGTGTTTACTCTGTATAGTTTTGCTTTGATATCACAATTACAATAGTCATCTGTGTTTCCTGTTCGGCTTACAATCCGGGAATCTTTAAGTCAAGAGTGAATAGGTTACTTCTAGGTACGCGCTCTATCGTCGACCGCATCGTCGGTTTCCATCAGGTGAAATAGAGATCAAGCGCGAACCTATCAAGAATAAAAAAAAAAAAAAAATTAACAACACCAGTTGAAATTTATAAATGATTTTACAGAATAACTTTTGCAATTACTCTATAAAGTGTTGCCGTCTTCAAGAACAAAAATGGACTACCAAAAACTTGTTCAGCAATCGCTGTGTCAAGGGGCGTGGCAGGTGAGATCGGAGCTTCACCCCCTGCTCGCAACTTCAGGTGATACCCACAACTATGGGTGTTCCACTTGGTTGTCTTTTTTATTATGCATAGGCTCTCGTTTGACCAATATCTCATCTGATGGTAAGTGATGATGGGGCCGACGATTGAGCACGCTTGCCTAGAAATAAGTTATTCACTCTTGACTTAAAGACCCCTGGGTTGTAGTAGAAACAGACTCCGGTAGAAAATTCCACTCCTTAGCTGTAAGCCTCATGAATGTGTTCACAAAACGCTTTGTGCATATGAGTGGGATGTCCACCATGTGTGCCTTTATTTGAGACATAAGTGCTATGTTTGAGTGCAGTAGGAGCACCGCGGTGCTGTTTTATCACCAACGCACCGAATTCACGACACCTCGGCGGTCTTTCCCTGCCAGGTTACCGGTTGCCCGGTGAAAGCCTAGCGGGAGACGACCAGCGACGAAAGTACAGACTATGTTGGCGTCCCCTACTGTAGGTGACCATCAAGGACAGAGCAAAACGCGTTATTTAATACTGGCGGTTATCTTTAGCGCTGCCATCAATGAATTAAAAAATTTAATGGTGCAAATATAGAAAGAATCACTTAGGGTATACAACGAATTATAATAATAATATAACCTCGTGAAAGCTGAGAAAAATAAGCAAACTAAGTATCTTGAATTAGCTCGCAAGGTGTCGACAACATGTGGGAAGTGGAAAGAGCAATCATTGTGCCGATATTCATAACGGCCAATGGCTTAATAGCCAAGAGCCTCGAACAACATCTGAGGAGGCTCTCGTTAGGCAGCTAGATCAAGGGCCTAATCCAGAAAGCAGTACTCCAGGACACGGCGTGCATCGTTAGGAGATTCCTCTCTCAGTAGCCCTGACTGCCGGTAGCTTGGACCCTGTTCCCGATACCGGTGGGCTACTATTTTTTATATTTTTAAATGTTTTTTATGTGTTTTTTTTAATATTTAAAAAACTAATGAGTATTTATATAAAATAAATAAATGTAATAATAATAATATTTTTTATTCAGGTCAAATATACCAATTTACAGAATTAAAACACATCACAACGCAAACAATACATTAAAATCAAATAAAATAATATCAAAAGCTAAAAGCGATTTTTTACAGACAGCCTTTGGAGGGATTTGAAAGAGAAAGAGATAATAGACGCTGGTAGTTCGTGGTATACTATATATATCTGCCTACATGGACACTTACATTAACACCGAGTGTAGAGTCGTCGATCTTGATAGGGGTGGGTGCTACATGGTTGTTTAACATGACCTTGATTTTGTCCATGGTCATTTTAAGACTCACTCTTTTGGAAGCGCTACTGAAGTCATCGAGCATTGCAATGAACTCTTCTGTAGTCTCAGCCTGGGCTTCTATGTCCTTAACAAACCAAAGGTGAGTGATGTACTCGCCATTGTCATAAATGCCTAGCCCTCTCTAGTCCTTCTGGACTAAGTTCTCCTTGAAGGCATCCTCCATTGTGGCCGTGAACAGTTTTGGAGATAAAACGTCTCCCTGTCTCACATCACGCTGCAGGAGGATAGGTTTCGAGTGTTTTCAAACAAACACTTCAGCCGATCCGAGCTTCGATCTGCCGATTGTCAATCTGGGTTGGAGAGACTGCAGTACAGCCAAAGTCTCGATCAAAACAAAGGCTTTCTCATAGTCCACAAACGCTAAACAGAGAAGCAGAATCAGAATTATACCCTTCGGCTTTTTCGGAATCCGGCTTGATCGGGAGGCTGGAAGTCGTCGAACCTACGCACGAGACGGTTCGTGATGACTCTGGAAAATAGCTTGTAGACATGGCTCAGAAGTAGGATGGGCCTGTAATTCTTAAGCAGGGCATTGCCATCTTCTTAAAGAAGCGTACTACCATGCCTCTGCTCCGACCTGTGGCGTCTTTCTCTCGAGTGTGACCGGTTTTCCACCTGCCTAGAAAAGTTTGACCGAACTAGCGTCATCATATATATAAACCCCAATTATACGTACAAAACATTTTAAGAACACAATCATTGTGTGTACACCTAAGGAGTAAAGTGGAGTTTGTCTCCTAATAGTTAAAACCTAGCAGTTTTTAATTCAAGTATGAATAGGTTACTTCTAGGCAAACATACACCTTTGTTGACTAAGTACATCAAATTACTTACTTATCATTAGGTGAGATACTGGCCAAGCGCGACCCTATCAATAATTATAAAAAAGACTGGTAGCAATAATTTAGATGAATATTGAAAAATCTGTTTTAGCTTACCTTTGTTATGCGAGCTGTTTTACATTTTATGCGTTGACTGTACTAATTTGGTACGATTTTTACATTGTTTAAAAAAAACACTCTATCATTGAATATCATAAATAACTTTTCGTCCTAAAAAAATGCTCGGTTTCTGTGATAGAGAGAGAGAAAAAGCAGAAAACATTTTATAAACATTTCTGAACATGTATGCAGCAAATGTCAATCTTAACGAACCAATGACAGAGCTGAAATGCAGAGACGTGCCGAATGCGACCACATAGGACGCTTATCCACCGCTCTAATTGGTCAGCTTGGATTGACGCGTGACGGGAATGCTCACCGCACTACGTTCTGGTCGGCGGCACTTCAGACATGTCAATTAGTCGCTAATAGTCTGGTCTGGTCTGGTCGGCGTAGACTGGATATACGTATGACGGACAGTTCGGTGTAGTTGCTCGCTGATTGGTTCCGTCCTTTAGATTCTATTTTTTTTTTGTTGATAGGCACGCGCTCGCTTAACCAAAATCTAACCTGATGGTAAGTGATTATTTGTGCTTCTAATTGATATTTTGTAAAACCAGAGCATATTTGTCAAAGTTGCAATATGAATGTTCAAAATCTTTTACTTGGCTCGCATAGCCTGCTCTATAGGCAACGTATATTTTTCCGAGACAAAGTAGCTAGCGGCTTAGAGTATTTACGGAAAGAGAGCAGTTGTGGCGTAAAATAGAACATGTAACTAGTCACAATAAAACGTAAGCTATTTTTTATTAATGTGCAGAGCCAACATTTATCTATATTTATACGGCTACTATATAACAAGCATTCCCAGTACCGATCTCGTTTACGAAACGCCTACTCATTGTATCACTACCGTGATAGTGGCAAACAATAGAACAACCACATCAGGATAACGTCAACAAGTGACGCTATGGACCGTGTGTGTGTGTGTGACTCGCCCTATATCCGGCTCGAAGGACCGTATGCTTCGGAAAAATCAGGAGTATTTAAATAAAATGTCTTATTTCCGGTTAAACGATGTAATTTCGAATGCAAAAGGGAACAAAGAACAACTCTTATTAATTTTAAAAAAAGGAGATCTTATTGGTGATCGCAAAATTATTTTAATGTTTTTTTTTATTAATTCTTGGTAGGTTCGCGCTTGACCACTATCTCACCTGATGGAAAGCAATAATGCGGTCGACGATGGAGCACGCTTACCTAGAAGTAACCTATTCACTCTTAACTTAAAGATTCCCGGGCTGTAGCCATCAGGAAACACAAATTCCGGCAAGGAATTCCACTTCTTAGCTGTACGCACAATGAATGTGTTCCCAAAACGTTTCGTGCGTATGGGTGGGATGTCCACCATGTACCGGTGGCGCATTGCCGAACGCCTGGTGTTCCGATGATGGAACGGGCTAGGTGGAATTAGGTTATGCAATTCCGACGCACACTCCCCGAAATGCAACCGGTAGAAAACCGACAGTATGATGATGATGATGTGCTTGCTACTTATAGTTTAGACGAGTTGTCAACTAATTGTGGCGATGCGCTTTCTTCTTGTCATGCGTTTACAAGAAACACACGGTTTATTACTTGAAAAGTGATTTGAAAGTAGATATTTTATACTATTGATAGGCTTTAATTTGACTTATAAGCTATCTCACCTGATGATAAGCGATAAAAAACTTTTTTCAAAACATACTTTAGTTTATTAAACCCCGAGCCAACGCCGGCGTTCGCTCGGTCATTGTCTGTCTATTGTGTCTCTAATAACGGTTCTCAAAAGGTTAAATTAAATGCGCTAAAAAACACTTTTTCTTGGAATCTTAGGTAACTTAATTTTTTTTATAACCACCTAGAAATTTAATCCCCACGGAGCGGGGCTCCGTCGATCTATTTTGGCAGGTGGTAATCAGTTACTAAGCATAATTATGTACTTAGGTTACTAACTATGACAGTAATTACAAAAACAACTTTAAATTATTTATTATACGATATGAAATTTATACTTAATCGTTATTATTATTAGAGAAATAATGCGTTAGCTGTTAAATATAATTAGGAGGAACAAAAGTATGCCAAGTTATATTAGGTCTTAAAATTTTATGCAAATGGATAGGGAACCCTTCTAATCAAACGAGCGACGATCAATATAGTACTTGCAGCCCAGTAAATCCGGGCTATATTCACGTAATTGGTCATTGGTCAGACCACTACTACGAGAGACGCACGGCCGGCCAACATTCAATGCCTCAGTGCCAGTCATAAAGCGATTGCGGAAATCCAATAGCTTGGAACTCGTTCTGAATCCGATGACGATTACCTACTGACAATATTTTTGGACAGAAATAAAACTGATAGTCTCAATTCTTCAATTCTTATTATGTTTAGACTCGCGCTGGTATTGAAATATCGGGAGACTAGTCACGGAAGGTAGCGGGATCCGAGGCACGGTGCACCGCTGGCCTACCGCAGTTAGTTGAGGGCCACACATAAAAGGCTACCCCACCTACTGACGAAAGATACCGGAATGCACCATCGTGCGGGTTGGCCACCAGATGAGAGGGCCCGATGGTCATTTCAGGGAGAACTCGTGCGTCCCCGCAGTCTCCAGACTAGTGCCCCAATGATGCCGTCCTGCCAGTGCGTCGCTGAAGGTTGGCAATATAATATTCCACAACTATCACACAACGCCGTCTAGTCCCAAGCTAAGCAGAGCTTGTGTTATGAGTACTAGACAACTGATAAACATACATATCTATTTCTAAATACATACATATTATAGATAAATTATACCCAGACACAGAACAAATGATTGTGCTCATCACACAAACATTTGTCCTCGGTGGGAATCGAACCCACGACCTCCGGCATAGCAGTCAGGGCTACTAACCGCTAGACAGTCAAAAAACATGGGAATCCGTTTCACTTCCTTCTCCTGTCCTACCTCACTCGTAATATGCCAAGGTTGAAAAATAGGAATTGTTAAACAGCGGCTGCACTCCGTGATTTTACACATATTGTAAAATCAATTGTTTTTTTTTTTCAAAAGAGTAACAATGGTGTTTCTTGCCGGTTCTTCTCCTTATGAAACAAACGATTGGAACCGTGCACTTCTGATGTTTTATAAGTGCCTATGTAGGCCTATGTGAAATATTTTTTTTTGCATTGAATTGAATCGACACAATATGTACCGACAAGGACCACAAGGTATGTACCACAAGGTGGACCGACGACCTGATGAGAGTCGCGGGAATGCGGTGGATGCGAGAAGCACAGGATCGGTCGTTGTGGCGACGCTTGGGGGAGGCCTATATCCAACAGTGGACGTCTTTTGGCTGAAATGATGATGATAATGAATATGTCTGGTTCCATTTAAGCTTTGCAATTTATTGGGTAAAGTTCATTTATTTGGTTTTGGCGTTCAAAACCTTAAAATCACTTAACTAATAGTCATTTGGCCTGACTTTACATTTGACTGACCTAAAAAAATATAAACAAACGAATTGAGAACCTCCTCCTTTATTTGGACTGGCCCGTTTGTCTAGTGACTGCTATTCCTGAAGTTTTGGGTTCCATTTCCACCCAAAACCATTTGTTTTATGTCTGGGTGTAATTTATCTATAAAGTATTTGTATTTAGAAATATATAAGTACGAGTATCTTTATCAGTTGTCGAGTATTCATAGCACAAAGTCTGCATAGCTTGGGACTAGATGACATTATGTGAAAGTTGTGGAATATTATTATTATGTTATGGGTTAATATATCTCAGAACCCTGGGGTCCTGGACCTTTTAAAGGCGTACGAGAAGTCGAAACCAACTCACAAATGTCCCTTAGACGCTTTTAATGGAACGTGGTAACAACCGCGATTATCCCTGTGACGCGCTATGCTAGTGCATCCATTATTATTATAATTATTTCTTTCTTTTCTTTCCAGGAGTTAGCAGCCGCGACGCCAACTCAGAGGAACTGGCGAGGTATCCTGATCGCTCTGCTGGTGATCGCTGCAGTGCTGGGCCTGATCGTGTTCAGCATCGCCCTGCTGACCCCCGCCGGTGATGGCGGCAGAGTCAGGGGCAGGCGACCCACGCTCCATGACGTTTTGGGAGAGCATTACAAGCCCTTTAATGGGACTTGGCTTACAGGTAAGATCTTTATTAGCATATTTTACTAACACTTTGACAGCGAAGCGTTTAGAGCGCCGCTTGATAAGGTACGCGGGCGATTTTCTGCATAATTGTTAACATCATAGAAAAATAACGGACAGGAGTATATGGATAATTCTTTTTGTGTACATAAAATCTACTATTGTATTTTATGGATAATAAATAAAAACAAATTATATTATTTATTTTAATTTAATAACAGTAATTAAAAATTGACATTTTTTCAATTAAAAAAAAAGTCATACAGACTCCTTAGGTCTTTTCAAATGCACACGCCGGCGGCCGACTGAACAGGCGCGGGCGATCGTGAACTGTAGCTCTCGCGTTCTAACTACATACAAACATTGCATATGTGTGTGTAGCATATTTACTCAGCTACAAACGCGTACAACGCGGATCACGATAAGACGTCGTGTTTTTCTAATAAACAGTATGAAAGGCGATCACGAACGAAAAATATGAATGCCGAGATCGTGATCCGCTATGAAAGTGGTAATGGACTTTCTGTCCAAATTCATTAGTAAAGGAAGGACAATTTTTTAACGGAATTGACTGTGATTTTCTTGGAGAAATTATTTGAAATATGACTGTATTATTACCTACAGATTTGATAACACAATTTATGAAATTAATTCAATGAAAATTCTTGAAGGACATGTAAGTATGGTGATAGCATAGTACCTGCCTATTTTAATTTTTATGTGACTATAAAACTTAAAATTACCTACATTATTACTCCATCCAAGGTCATTTACACCTACTTTCTACAGTTAATTTCACATTTATAAAAATATATATTCGTTAACAAGAATAATATATTTTATGTACATGTATTTTAGTACAGATCAAATGCATTTTAATAAAACTTATTACATAAATAATTGCGGGCAGTCGCAAAAGGTCGTTATCTCACCGTTTATTGCGTCATTAGATATAAAATACGATGTCCAAGAAATATTTATCGTGATATATTGAAGCAACTTTGTATTTAAAAATGTTCACGACCTCTGCCAAATTTGAGAAAATTAGCTGTCTATTTATTTTCTGTTTATTTACTTTTATAAAAGTGATAGTTCATCATCAAAATCATTAAAAAAATACCTGCCAATGTAAGGTATATTTTCAGAGCATTTACACGGTAAGTCTTTGGGTCAATCACAATAAGGGAGCCCTTCACGTCCAATATAATAATATCATCAGGATCATGTAGGGGCTGCCACTGTTTCTGCAGAGTCTGTTAGTTTATTTATACAATATTGGATTGAACTGTAATCTTATTTGAAGAATATATAAAAACACATGTTATTTTTGCTCCCCGAGGTGCTCTTAAAACGTGTCACGGGTAGAGGCATACAATTTTCAGATGAATAAGAATTTTCAGACGAGGCCTGGAACATGCGGGTCGGTGTAATAGTGGCGACCGGTGAAACTATGAATTTATCATGTGACTGTACCGGTTCCAACGACATTGTCGAAAAAAAAACTTTACTACGCTAACACTTTCGGATAGTAACTGACGTTTTTAGTACCTCTTTTCCGAACCTTAAAAGAAAAAACTGAACCCTTATAGAATCACTTTGTTGTCCGTCTGTGTGTTAAGACCCTTTATCTTGGGAACGCATGGAGGTATCGAATTGAAATTAAAATCGTATACTCAAGTCTGCGGTTTCTTGAAGCTGTGAAAAAATCAAACTTCTGAGTTAACGAAAAAAAAAGATAAGGCCGTTTTTGTCGCGAAAAACGTATATTTGGACACTCTCAAGGGAATCAAAATTCATAGGTTACTTCCCGTTGCCCCAGAATTCTGAAATTTGGCATAAAACAAGGTCTTATAGCACATGTATAGGAATAGGTCTGAAAAGAGTATTTTTTGGGATTTCAGATTGGTTTCCAGAGTAGGAGTAGTTCATTTGAGCGTCCTATTTTCTCTCTCCAAAACCCCACCAAAACCCTTTTCAACATCGAAACCGAATATTTTAACACACTCAAGGATGAATGAAAAAAAACAGAGCATACATTTTGTTAGGAAATTGTTGGGCCCCTTTTTCATCTAGAACCAATATTGACAGGAGTGGAACATACTCGAGACCGCACCAAACGTTGTTTGTACAATAAACTCGGGCCAAGGAGTATGGAGAGAATGGAGAGCTCACAATGATTTTTCACTATCAAAAAAAAAAGTTAGGTCTCCGTTCATTTTAGAATACTGCACATAGGTACTTGCGTGTACTTTTACAAATTATTTTTTTAAATTTCTCCGAATGAAATATATATCAACAAAAGACGAAATATATGTATAGGATGTAAAAATCGGCTACATAATTATATTTATACTTAGATTTTTCTTCTTATTATCCAACTAAAATAAAATCAGTCTTTGTATTACTAACACTAGTTACAAGTGTTTCTACAACTAAGAAATTGAATCCTAGTTACCTTAAATAAACGTTTTATTATTATTATAACATTGTTGATACAGTACAATCCAATGAAACTATTTATTTATTGTATACTTTGTTTATTATCTTGGTGTACAATAAAGTACATGTAAATAAATAAATAAATATGTGTTATATAACTACTAATTACTAATCTTTCAAATGTCATCTGTCATAAATTGATATAGCTCCGGGTACGGAGTGCAAAAATGTCCATTATCCTTTATACATATAAATAAAAACGTTCAGCACCAGAAAGATTGCCAACAAATCAGAAATCACCCTGTTTAAAAAAATATAGATATCGTTTAACCATACATGATTGTCTAGACCTAAATTGAATATTCCATTCGCTATATTACATTCACAGTTTTTGAACCACGAAGCAAGGAAAGCAAAGGAGTATGTGCGGATTGTAGGAGGTAGCGTTATGTAGTTTATGCCTACCTCCATGAGAAAAAGGGATGAGTTGTATTTTATTTTATTTTATTTTATTTTATTTTATTTTATTTTATTTTATTTTATTTTATTTTATTTTATTTTATTTTATTTTATTTTATTTTATTTTATTTTATTTTATTTTATTTTATTTTATTTTATTTTATTTTATTTTATTTTATTTTATTTTATTTTATTTTATTTTATTTTATTTTATTTTATTTTATTTTATTTTATTTTATTTTATTTTATTTTATTTTATTTTATTTTATTTTATTTTATTTTATTTTATTTTATTTTATTTTATTTTATTTTATTTTATTTTATTTTATTTTATTTTATTTTATTTTATTTTATTTTATTTTATTTTATTTTATTTTATTTTATTTTATTTTATTTTATTTTATTTTATTTTATTTTATTTTATTTTATTTTATTTTATTTTATTTTATTTTATTTTATTTTATTTTATTTTATTTTATTTTATTTTATTTTATTTTATTTTATTTTATTTTATTTTATTTTATTTTATTTTATTTTATTTTATTTTATTTTATTTTATTTTATTTTATTTTATTTTATTTTATTTTATTTTATTTTATTTTATTTTATTTTATTTTATTTTATTTTATTTTATTTTATTTTATTTTATTTTATTTTATTTTATTTTATTTTATTTTATTTTATTTTATTTTATTTTATTTTATTTTATTTTATTTTATTTTATTTTATTTTATTTTATTTTATTTTATTTTATTTTATTTTATTTTATTTTATTTTATTTTATTTTATTTTATTTTATTTTATTTTATTTTATTTTATTTTATTTTATTTTATTTTATTTTATTTTATTTTATTTTATTTTATTTTATTTTATTTTATTTTATTTTATTTTATTTTATTTTATTTTATTTTATTTTATTTTATTTTATTTTATTTTATTTTATTTTATTTTATTTTATTTTATTTTATTTTATTTTATTTTATTTTATTTTATTTTATTTTATTTTATTTTATTTTATTTTATTTTATTTTATTTTATTTTATTTTATTTTATTTTATTTTATTTTATTTTATTTTACTTTATTTTATTTTATTTTATTTTATTTTATTTTATTTTATATTATTTTATTGGGGACAAAAAACAGTTACATGCTAGAGAAATACAAAAAAAAATCCTTAAAACTAGATGCACAAACATGTAACCCACACCAATGTCCACATCTTGACATTTGAATAAAAGAAGTGAAGGACTGTGGTAAGAGTTTACAGAGTACAGTGCCTTCTGCGAAAACTTCATGTGTAACAAACTAATTTCTATAATCGTAATTAATATAGTATATAATTCAATTCAATTATTATTAATTTAATTTAATTTACAAAAATATTTTTATTTCATTCAATTCAGTGCGATTTATATCATATTCAATTTAATTCAACATTATTTATTTTAATCCAATACAATATACAATTTAATTTATACAATTTATTTTATTTTATTAGAATTAACATATACTCAATTCAGTTTAATTGTTTTTCCATTTGATTAATTTCTATTTAATTCAGTTCAAATTAATTTATTCTTATTTGTCTTTCTCCTTATTACAGCTTTTTGGACAAAATATCTATAGCTTTTTTTTAAAACAACCGGTTAGAGAGAGCAAATATGTCAAGCTCCATAAAATGGGTGTTGTATGTTTCAACAAGGCGACGAAGAGGTGCGCGCACGCCAGCATTAGATTTGCACATGCCAGTGTGAAATAGTCGGGGCACGCGCACCCCTCGTTGTAAAACAGTTCTGGGCACTCTATAACATAACTGATTAGTAAGTTCAATGCAGTCGAATTTATTGTTACATAAACCATGCAATGTCATTACACTCAGAAGCTGCCTCCTGGACTCCAAACTTAGAACACCGTATCGCTTCAGTAACTGCACATATGGAACCTTTGAATTAAAGCATTTATAGTTCATAGACCGCATAAACTTTTTTTGTACTATTTCCAACCTAGAGCAATATTTTTCGTAGAAAGGGTTCCAGATTTGAATGGCATATTCTAACTGAGATCGTACCAAAGTTTTATATAACAATAAGAACGTAGAGGGCCGCAAGAAGTCATTAGATGATCTCATGACGAACCCATACATCCGATACGCTTTATTCACTATGTTGTCAACATGGATGTCAAAATGCAAACGTGAATCCAGTGTGACACCCAAGTCTCGGACGGCTGCGACACTGCTCAAGCGTGCGCTATTAATAAAATAATTGTGATTTATAATCTTCTTATTTTTAGTAAATGAAACGGTATGGCATTTTGGAAGACTGAGAAATAGCTTATTTTTAGTGCAGTAAACATAAAGCCTATTTAAATCGTCTTGCAATAGCGCGCAATCTTGCATATTATTACATGACCTGTAAACTTTTATGTCATCTGCATACATTAGAAAATTGGAATTTTTAAAGCAGTTTTTAATGTCATTAATAAATATAATAAAAAGAAGGGGACCCAAAATGGAACCCTGTGGAACCCCAGACCTAACAACAACTGGTTCTGATTCATAACCATTAACTACAGTTCTTTGTGTCCTATTAAAAATATATGAAGCGAACCATCTTAACAAATTACCTCGAATACCATTGAAGGCTATTTTTTCTAAAAGCAGTGAGTGGTCCACCTTGTCAAACGCCTTCTGAAAGTCCGTATAAACAGCGTCTACTTGAACTCGTTGATCTAATTTTTCAAAAAGATAATTTGTAAATACCAACAGATTTGTCGTGGTGGAACGATGTTTGACAAAACCATGTTGTTCAGGTATAATCAGTTGATGAATATGGGGATACAAGGCACCGTGAACAAGACTCTCAAAAACCTTAGACAAAGTGGAGAGAATAGAAATTGGGCGGTAATTCTCTACATTATTTTTATCACCAGTTTTGTACACAAGAGTAATAAACGCACGTTTCCATATTGTTGGAAAAACTCCTTCACGCAAACATTTATTAAAAATGATATACAAAGGAGTACACAAGCCGTCACATGTTTTAATGAAAAAGTTTGGTGGTAAACCATCCGGACCCGCCCCTTTAGAAGGATCTAAAGATTTTAATTTCAAACGTATAACTTCCACAGCCAGGTAAATTTCAGATATGCAAGACGAGCCATCTGCAAGGCTGTCAGAAGGCTGCCAATTTTCAGGGTCAAAATTAGATGGTTCATAAACAGATGAAAAGAAAGAGGAAAACAGATTGCATATGTCCGTAGGGTCATCAGAAGAAACATTTTTGAAGTACATATTCGCAGGATAATTAACTTTTCCCTTTTTGGATGTAATGTAAGTCCAGAAATACTTTATATTTTTAGGAATGCTGTCTTCGACTACTTCAATGTACTTGTGATAGCATTTGACAGCCTCTCCGTGGAAAAGCTTCCGATAATTAGAGAAGTTAAAGTAATCCGACTGGTTATTGTACATCTTCCATTTAATCCAGGCGCGTTCTTTGGTTTTAAAGATTTTTATGAGACAACGGGAAAACCAGACTGGAAAGCTAGAATTTTTGGTTCTAGTTAGTGGAACATGCGATTTGATAATTCCATATAACCTCTCATAGAAAACGTTAACAGCTTGCTCAGACTCGAGGTGAGAAAGTGTTATATCCCAATCAATTTTACCGAGTTCATAATTTATGGCATCGTAATTAGCTTTATGAAAGTTATGTCTATGAACTGTACTGCATTTCAGGGGAGTATATTGCGTAGTCAGGCAAGTCAAAGCAGAAAATGCTGGGTGGTGACTATCGAGGTCAAGTAAAGCATTGCATGATACTGCCTGACAATCTACATTAGATATAAGTAAATCAAGTATACGACCCAATTTATTTTTTGTGATATTATATTGCAAGCCATTGATTAAATTCATAAAATTCACCAATATTCGACCTATTGAGTTTGAAACCTGTGCAATTGCATGATTCCCTTGGTCCAACCAAGCGATGTCCGGTAAGTTAAAGTCACCAAAAATGAAGTAAGAGTCAGTGGTACTAGCGTTAGCTAAGTTTTGCAACATGTCTAGGTATTGTGTGTATACTTCTTCACGTGTTCGTGGTGGTATGTACGTAGCACAGATAATATGGTGTTTATTGTGCTCGGAAGAAGGTAGTTGCACCACAACGTGTTCGATTTCTGGGTGAAGAAATTTTGTTGTAAGAGAAGTAGGACGCAATCCACGGAGCACTGCTATCAAAACACCCCCACCGTCCTGTTTTTTAGTCGCAGAACGATCGCGATCGCACCTAAATACTACATACCGATCGTCCATAAATTCGTTATCTTGGATACTGGGAATCAGCCAGGTTTCAGTCAGTATGATGACATCATAAGAGCAAGCCATTATATTCATATAAAGTGTATGTAACTTCGTACGGATCCCTCTACAGTTCTGGTAATAAATCATAACGCTGCTAGAAGCCATTGATTGACAAGTTTACAACAATTAGAAAATAACACACAATACTTTGAACGTAGAATTGAATCAGTAGTTCCAAGCCCGTATCCCAGTGCACTACTACCCGGTGAAATTGTATGAAGCAAATTGTTAAGAAAACAAAATTTAAGTAATTTGAAATTTAGAAACAATATACATGAGACATACATATTAAACTGAATAAAACATAAAGTTGTAGTTATAATTAACAGCAAACAGACTACAAACAAGCCATTACAGAATAACAAGAAATAACAGCAATATATGCATAGTATTGAGAAATTGTAGGTATGAACAAATAATACATCACATAATAGGAGAAAGTTGGAGGAAAATACAATAATCCAAAATACAGTAGTATCGTTAAATTCATTAGTTTGCGCCATCTGTACCGGTCTTTCTACTAGTAACGATTTTTTTGAGGTCTTCAACGGAGCGAATCGCGAAAGACTTGTCGTTGTCTTGCTCACGAACAAGTATCGTCGCATTTCTGACCCAAACATATTTAAATCCACTTTTACTTGCAAGTATTTTGGCCTCACGAAATAAGGCCTTATTTTTTAGAGTCAGATGTTCATTCAAATAGACAAAAACCGGAGTAGCGCCTGATATTCCTATCTGATCAGACTTGAGGCTCTTCGCATTACGGTAGGCGCTGAGTATGTTGTCACGAACAATCCGCGACCTGAATTTAACTATTAAGTTCTTAGGTTTGGTATCCTGCTGGCGCGCGTGAGGGACTCTATGTATGGATAAGATGTCATTGTGCGACACCGGTGAATTTATCGCACTACATATCGACTCTATAATAGACAACAGGTTTTCATTTCTTTTTTCCGGCAGATTACAGACCTCTATATTGAACTGGCGCGCCTGCTGTTCCATGGTGTCTATCTTTGCTTCAAGTATAGCCATCTTTTGTCCGCTACTATTGCTGGCGATTTCATGAAGGCGCTTCACATATTCCTTCTGTCCAACCTCCACAGCATCTAAGCGAGTTTTCATAGCCTCATATTCTGTATTGAAGAACTTAATGGACTTTTCGATCTCTAAGTTGGAGTTTTGAATGGAGAGATTCTGCTGCCTCAATTCAGAGACATCAGCCACTAATTTGTTGAGGATTTTATCCTGATCAGCCTTCCAGGAGATCAACATGTTCTTCAGTTCTTCAATTGCGTCCGGCTCCGTACTGCTATCATCACCTTCACTTCGAAAACGTTTGTTGTTCGGCCTTGTAGCAATGTTAACTGAACCAAAGAGATTACTATCAAGGCCCGAAGAAGCAGGTGATAGGTCAGATTCTGACAGTGCCTGTGGTAACACACAAGCTTTTGGAGAACTCTGGGGGGGCGAGCGCATCATGCGAGGCATGTTAAACAATATGACGCAGCCTAAAATCCGTGAAACAGCAATAAGCAGAGCAATACAGTCAGACAGCTTGTCAGTTGATATAATATATCAGCAATTTCAAAGCAGTGATCGATTGGTTGACTGGTCCAGTGCGCAAAGACGCGACCTCAAGCACCGTCACACAAGAAGTCGCGGTTTCGCACCTCGGCAAATGCAAAAGTTTTTGAAAAAAAATTTTAAAGTCTTAATATGAAGTGTAAGCTCACAAAAATCTTCTATCCCTCTTCAGCTCCACCCACTGGGCGTAGACCGCAGGTAAAAACACTGCAGGAGCGACAAGGAATCGGAAATAACAGTAATAGCGAATCACAGCACAAGTAGTCACACACGAAACAAAAATCACAACGCGATGCGACACGCGTCCGTCCGCTTCGGATTACGAGAGCTAACTGTATGTCTTTGTTTTTTCAGTTCATTTTAGGATGAAATCTATACATAACCTTGTCGAATTGAGTAGGAACCAAAGCTTCTTCCTTGGAACAACACATGGAAGTAAGTTTTATTTATTATACATTTCTTTTCGTAAATTGCCTTCGAAGATTGTAGGTCGAGAGTTCGTTTCAGCGTTCCATCTCAACAAAAACAGTGTAAGGTTGACTTTTGGAAATATATCTAGGTTTTTCTTTGAGTCCTGAATTAGATATGCTTACGTATTGATCTGATAGAAAAAGAACTAAGAACAATTGCACTATGAAAATTTTTCATTATTCTTTAAATTATAGAATTCCTTAAAAAAAAATAACATTTTATTAGTTAGTAATACGCTGTCATTCGATACCTATCTATCTGACCTAAAGGTCAACGACGAAGTGGCCGACAATGGAGCACGCTTGCCTAGAAGTAACCTATTTACTCTTGACTTAAAGAACCCTAGGTTGTAGCTATCAGGAAACAGAATTCCAAACTCCGGCATGGAATGTGGGTAGGCAAAAGTTGCAGAGCGGCACCGCTCTGAGTGGTGTGAGAAGGAATGTCAGACTTTTACTGGAAATCCCCCCCCCCCCATCCCCCATCCATCTAATTTTCTTCAGGGCCTCGGTAACTTCAAATATTTTCTGGTTGCATACAGCTATCAGGACACACAGACTCTAGTAGAGGATTCCTCTTATTTGTTACTAGCTTTTGCCCACGGCTTCGCCCGCGTGAATGTCTAAAGTTTGTATGGAGAAGCCTTTCTCCATACAAACTTTAGACCCCCGTTTCATCCTGTTAGGTGCAGAATTTTGGAAAATTCTTTCTTAGTGTTCACCTACATCATAAAAGGAAACCTTGTGCAAAATTTCACGTTCAAGCCCAGTAGTTTCGGCTGTGCGTTGATATGTCAGTCAGCCAGTTTCTCGTTTTATATATATATAGATAACCGCATGGTAAACGTTCCCAAAACGTTTTGTGCATATGGGTGGGATATTCACCACGTAAAGCATAAGCAGCCTTTTTAATGTTTCCACTGCTGGGACTCAGGCCTCCTCTCTAAGAGAGGGAATGGGCCGTAGTCCACCACGCGGGCCCAGTGCAGGTTGCTGGATATCACATGTCTTCGATTTTTTGGCTCTAGGACATGCCGGTTTCCTCACGATGTTTTTCTTCACCGTTTTGAGAGTAGTGGTGATGAAATAAATTACACAAAGTAATAACTGTAAGAAGAGTGAACTACTTATTTTCAAGGCGCGTAATAAGAGTCCGAAAACCGTTCCACCGGTCAGGCTTGGAGGAATGTCGTTAAGTAGGGTCACCAAATTTAAGTACCTGGGGCACTGGGTCACCGAGGACCTCTCAGATGATTTAGATATTGAGCGGGAACGTAGGGCGTTGGCAGTGAGATGCAATATGCTGGCGCGCAGGTTTGCACAGTGTACAAAAGATGTTAAAATTGCGCTTTTTAAAGCATACTGCCAGACATTTTATACCTGCTGTCTGTGGGTCCGCTATACGCCCTAATGCCCTGCGGGTCTTGTACAATAATGGTTATAGGATGCTGTTGGGGTTGCCTCGCTTTTGCAGTGCATCAGGTATGTTTGCTAAGGCTAGCACTGACAGCTTTAGGGCTATAGTAAGGAAAAGAGTGGCAGCACCAACAGCCTTCTGAATACCATATTGGAAAGGGTTGATTGTCCGGTTGTGAGGCACTGGAATACCGTTCACGGATCTGGAGGGGTCCTTTTTAATGTAAAATAGTGTGTAATAATGTATAATTAATAATGTTGACATTCAATAATAACATTCAATAATAATATACTAACATAGTTATAAGTATGATGTACTAACAATGTATGAAATATTTTTTGATTCTGAAATAAATGAATAATAATAATAATGCGCTTGGCTGGGTTTGAACCGGCGACCTACAACTCGTAAGTCGGGGCCTTACCACTCGGCCACCACTATTCACCATGTACTAGAACTTAAATGTTATGATCTTAGTAAACGGATGGAAATTTTGATTCTTCTAATGCGTTTTTTTTCTCAGATATAAACACAACCATTGTTTTGCCTTCCCACATTAATATCTCTGCTATTTTTAATAACATCCTGTTCGCAGAGTGACGAGTAGACAGGTACAACAAACGAAAATTATATAAGAAAACCAGTTTACTTTGAAACTTCAGGATGGCGCCACTTAAAAGGATTTTTCCAATAATACGGTACATTTGGACTTAGTTTCCCTTAACACCACGGGTCAAAGTTTCACTGGCATACGAAGCAATGTTTGAACAACATTAATATTGAAATACCGTTGGATCCCAAAATTAGATAAATGTGGGGATATTTATTTTGCGTATTGTTTCTGGTTTATTACATTTTTGGCTTGCGTTTGTTGGAAGCTTCTCTCTAGACGTGAAGTAGGAATCTTTATAGGAAGTCGAATTCAATTATCTATCGAAACTAAACAGATGTACGTGATGGGTTTTTTTTGAGGTGAGAAATCATCTAACGACTTCTCTCGCTCTAGGGTGAAGCTCAAGTGCGAGTGAAACTTTTACTGACTAAAACCACACCTATGTTCCTTCAGTTACCTTTTGCGTTCTAGGACCACGAGTATATCTTTCATACTGTTCCCCATGACCCTAGCAGGCATCGGCACCTGCTGCGCCATCGACGACTCGATCTTGATCCTTATAGGACGAGTGGACGGCGAGCTACCTCTTACTCGTCGTCCGCAAGCCCGCGCCTGCAGTGGTCGGAGATCGCTCTGCGATTTCCAATGACCGAGGCGTCTTCTGTCGCGGCGGCTGAGGCGTGAGGATGTATGTTCCCTCACTCTTGCGGCCGCCTTCTTCACTAACATTACTGAAATAATAATAACAAAATAAAATAATGATAATAAATAAATAATAATATTTAGTTTATTAATTTGCAGTACACCACAGACTACCCCCCATTTTCTATTTCCAGTTCTTACATTCCATCCTAAGGTTGTCTGGTAGATATCGCTGTCAGCGATAAGACCGCCATTGTACCCATAGATTTAAGTTAGTGTAAAAGTTTTGTTACTATTTGGGTGTACAATAAAGTTTTTTCTATTCTATTAGTAGAATATAATAGAATAAACTTCGCAATAGGCTTCGCAGTAGGATACGATCGTATTCCATTGCCTCTCTAGTTCCAGACCATGGCCTGAACCAGGGTCCAGCATGAGAGATCGCCGTCATGTTGTACGTGATGGGTGTGGAATTATTAATATCTACCTATTATCTTAAAATAAAAAAAACTTTCTAAAAAAAATGAAGAGCTTAATAAATTAGGATAAACAACATATAAAATAATAAACAAACATCCTGAAAGTAGTACTAGGTGTCTCAGAAACTCACTTTTGGAGATGCATTAAAAATTTGCTGGAAGGCGACCCCAAGCTAGTTGAGAACGAAAGATGAGCAATGGGTAGCTCGCCGTCTGGCCGTCCAGTACCCGTTTGGACAGAGCTCGAGTCGTCGACGGCGTCTAGTGTTCCACGCGCGCCTCAAATAGATGTCAGTGAAACTGTAGGAGCCAGCAGGGCAAAACCCTACTGGGGTCACGGGTTGCCTTTCTAAAGGGAACCCAGGGTCCTGGAACACCAAGCAAAGAAGAAACATAAGTGTAGTTTTAGTCAATAAAAGTGTGAAACAAAGATTCAAAGTATTTTATTTTAAAATAAACAGGCACAGGCACTTTTGAAATGTCAAGAATTCAGTCAGTCAGAAAAAAATGATGCTAATTGCACTGTAGCGGCAGATACTTACGAAACTCATACTATCAGCGGAGCGCACACAGCCGTTCGCCACCGCGCGCCCGCGCATACTGAGCTACCGAGGTGAAAGGAATGCGGTCGGTCAGCTGTATCTTCACGCTCCTATAATGTAGGGAGCGCGGCACCTCCTACCTACATCGCCGAATTGTGTTAGTCTTAAGTTTTTGTATGTACCTTATTTATTTTAATATATTTTGACCTGTACTGTATATAAGTAGCTTTCCACAATTAAATGACACAGATCTTTATTCGCCTTCTTATTCGCAACTAGCTCCCCTAAAGTGGTGACCCCGCGTTTGAAATGTCTCAAACCGAAGCAGACAAGACTACGCCTGAAGACGTCGACGCCATTAGCGTCCAGTCGCGCATACCCAAGTTCTGGAGTAACAGACCTAAGCTATGGTTTGCCCAATTTGAGGTCATTATCTTCAACCAGAAGCTCGGCGATGAAAGCAAGTTCGCACTCCTTGTGGCTCAGCTGGAGATCAAGGACATCGACCAGATCAGCGATATCATTTTATCACCGGCCAACTCCGGCCGTTATGACGCTGCAAAAAGAAGACTATTGGAGGTATATGAAGATAGCGAGAGTATTCAGCTACAAAAACTGCTAAATGAAATGGAGCTCGGCGATCAGCGACCATCACAGTTGCTTCGCCGAATGAGGAACCTCGCAGGGACAAAGATGCCAGACGACACCCTGAAAATGTTGTGGCAAGCACACCTACCCGCTTCTACCCGCACAGTGTTGGCAGTGAGTGATGAATCCAAGCTTGACTCGTTGGCCGCCATGGCAGACAGGATGCAAGAACAGCTGAAAGAGGTAAACGCCGTGTGTTCCTGCCAGTGTCAACCTACCACGTCAAAGGCTGCAGCTACAGCGTCGCCAACCGAAATAGCGGCAGTATCTGCACCCGCAGAACACAAACTGTACAGCATGATAGAAGCCCTGGCCAAGGAAGTCGCAGCGCTGAAAACAAATCGACCTCACAAATTTCAACGCCGATACCACAGTCACAGAAGCCGTTCCCGCTCGAAATCCCGAGACAGAAGCAACGCCGTGTGCTATTTCCATAAGAAATTCGGCAAGGCAGCATACCGATGCAGAAGCCCGTGCAGTTTTAAAGAAATGGAAAATGAGAAGTCGGAAAACTAAGGAAGACTAAAGCCGCGGCGGTGGCCGAAGTCGACGATTTATCCACTACCGCCGCATAAATATAACGCCGCAAAACAAGAGTTTCAAAACATGATGAAACAAGGAATTTGTCGACCCTCGAAAAGCCCATGGGCTAGTCCATTACACATGGTTTTAAAAAAGGATGGAACCTACAGATCCTGCGGCGATTACCGTAGACTCAACGCAGTAACCACACCCGATCGATACCCGGTACCACGACTGCATGACTTCACACATAACCTGCAAGGCAAGAACATCTTCTCAAAAATTGACCTGCAGAAGGCCTACTACCAGATTAAAAACAGAGAAGAAGACGTGAAGAAGACAGCCGTGATTACACCCTTTGGTTTGTACGAGTTCACCAGAATGTGTTTCGGTTTGAAGAATGCAGGCCAAACATTCCAACGTCATATTGACAACGTGCTTCGCGGACTACCCGTTTTCCCATTCGTCGATGACATTCTTATAGCTTCTGAGAACCAAGAAGTACACAGAAGCGAGCTTCAAGAAGTGTTCAAGCGACTCAACGACAGCGGTTTAAAAATAAACGTCGCTAAGTGTATCTTTGGCCAGTCAAAACTCGATTTCCTGGGATACACAATAAGTCCAGAAGGCATTACACCGACAGAAGAAAAGGTACAAGTGATCCAGTCCTACCCGCTACCAAAAACGATCCAAGATCTACGTCGATTCATCGGGATTCTGAACTTCTATCGTTCTAGTATACCCCACGCGGCTGAACATCAAAAATTGCGCATTGATATCCTATCCATCACTAAGTGAACCTTTCGCAATAATGACAGACGCATCAAACACATGTGCTGGTGCCGTCATACAACAAAAGATCAACGGCAAGTGGAGACCACTAGGATTTTTCTCCAAGAAGTTCAGTGACGCACAACAAAAATATAGCACGTATGATCGTGAGTTGCTATCAATTTATATGGCAATACGTCACTTCCAACGTGTGTTTGAAGGGCGAGAATTAATCGTTTACACAGACCACAAACCGCTGTGTAACGCATTAACTTCAAACAGCAAGTCTGAGACGCCCCGCCGAACGAGGTACCTTGAATATATCGGACAATTCACGTCAAATATTCAACACATAAACGGCAAGGACAACAAAGTCGCAGACGCACTATCACGAGTTGAAACAATAACATGCCCGACACCATTAGATTTCACCGAGTTAGCAAAAAAACAAGACCAAGACGAAGAATTAAAAATACTTACAAATAAAGGAAAGTACCAGTTTAAGAAGATCGCCATTCCCAACTCAACTGCCATGCCCGTTACCTGCGAGATGACATCACGCACCGCTCGTCCATACCTGCCACTAGATTTCAGAAAAGTAGCATTCAGAGCTATTCACGACCTTAGTCACCCCGGCATAAGGGCGACAAGGAAACTAGTCACTGCTCGCTACTGGTGGCCCTCCATGAATAGTGACGTAAATGAGTGGACTCGAACATGCGACGCGTGCCAGCGTGCTAAGGTGCAACAACACACGAAGGCACCAATTGCTAGTTACCATCAAGCAAACAGACTGGAGCATGTAAACATAGATTTAATTGGCCCCTTACCAATCTCTGACGGCTACAGATATTTACTGACCATGATAGACAGGGCTACCAAGTGGCCTGAAGCACTCCCACTGGAAGACATAACCGCAGAAAGGGTCGCGAACGCATTCTATGAAGGTTGGATTGCGAGATTCGGTTGCCCAGTAACCATAACCACAGACCAAGGAAGGCAATTTGAGTCCGACCTATTTAATAAATTAATGCAACGCATGGGAATTCATCGCACCCGCACCACTGCTTACCACCCGCAGTGTAACGGCGTGATAGAACGATGGCACCGATCACTAAAAACATCACTCACCGCAAGACTCCAATCTACAACATGGTCACGCGAGCTACCTACAGTGCTGCTCGGACTACGCGCTTCGGTAAAAGAAGATATAAACGCAAGTACAGCTGAACTCCTCTACGGCCTAACACTACGACTACCTGGAGAATTCTATGAAGAATCAACAAGACATCGCGACACAATATCAAACTTTATGAGCAAGTTAAATGGAGCATTAAAGAAGGCCCAGGCGCAACGGAAATCAAATCAATCTCGAGCGACATTCATTCACGACGATCTATATAACTGTTCGCATGTTTACCTACGCGATGACGCATCGAGAAAACCTCTGACGCCGACCTACACTGGCCCGCATAAAGTGATTAGTCGTAATGACAAGTATTTTACTATACAGTTACGAAAAAGAAGCACCAACATCACTGTCGACAGACTTAAGCCTGCTTTCCGGATGAATACTGAGTCAGAAGCACCAGTCACTGACACGCCGGCATATGTCACAAGATCAGGAAGGACAGTGAAGCCTCGCGTACGTTTCACTAGCGGGGGAATGATGTAGCGGCAGATACTTACGAAACTCATACTATCAGCGGAGCGCACACAGCCGTTCGCCACCGCGCGCCCGCGCATACTGAGCTACCGAGGTGAAAGGAATGCGGTCGGTCAGCTGTATCTTCACGCTCCTATAATGTAGGGAGCGCGGCACCTCCTACCTACATCGCCGAATTGTGTTAGTCTTAAGTTTTTGTATGTACCTTATTTATTTTAATATATTTTGACCTGTACTGTATATAAGTAGCTTTCCACAATTAAATGACACAGATCTTTATTCGCCTTCTTATTCGCAACTAGCTCCCCTAAAACACATTTCAAAGCTTAGATCTCTATGCAGATGAATGTGCAAGAAACACATCCTTCCGTTCCGCCCTAGTGCAGGAGAAGTCATTTAATAATTTCTCACCTTAAAAAAGATCATTGGGAAAACAATAGGAAGGTGAGGGAGTTGTTGATGGAAAAGTTAAATGTACTAGATATTAAAAGAATTGCCCTAAAATTTAACTACACACCTGACATTATGTTCGTTCTGAACTAGATAACCACCCCTAACCGTTCAGCAAACTGTTTAATTCTCGCACTAGAACAAAAGTGACTTTTAATTGGACATTTCGCCGACAGATGTCGCTTTTCGGCACACTTTCCGACACAAAGAGGGGTAGGCTGATGCTCGAGTAGACTTTAGGCTTGGGCACAACATATCGATAATAATGTCGATAATATTGCGGTGTTTAAACAGCCTGCCCCATTCAGTTTAAACTGAAAAAAAAATGACATGTAAAAGCGTTATTATCAAACCAAAGTAAAATAAATACGTTATTGATTTATCGAAATTTTATCATAAAATAATCATAACATAAACATCATTTTAGCCGAAATACGTCCACAGTTGGACATAGGCCTCCCCCAAATGTCGCCACAATGACCGGTCCTGTGTCTCGCATCCATCAGATTCCCGCGACCCTTACTAGGTCATTGGTCCACCTTGTATGAGGCCTTCCAACGATGCGTCTTCCGGTACGTGGTCGCCATTCCAGAACCTTTCGTCCCCATCGACCATTTGTTCTGCGAACAATGTGCCCTGCCCACTGCCACTTAAGTTTGGCGATTCTTCTTAAGTTTGGTCCTGGTTTGATTTTTGATAGATAGTTGTTTTCGAATATTAATTTAAATACTTTTTGCTATTTTCTTTTTTCTTTCTGATTAACACTACTCAGTATATTATTTCTTCAAGCACAAGATATTATGATATATGATACACCTTACTATACCTACTACATACACCAAATCTTCTGAACACGATAGAAAAAAATTAAAATGTAAATATATAATTATATTTATTTTATTTTAATATTTGCCTCTATCAGCGTGATATTATCCTATTATCCCCAGGGAACGTACTCTAAGAGTAAAAAGTATCTTAATAGTGTCCATCTGAAAATTTACCAAAATTTGGTTTGGCGGTTTCGACATGAAAACGTACTAAGCAAATATACACACTTTCGTTTTTAATTTTAAATTAATTTTTATTTGGCATATAATAACATAGCACAGTCGGCCTTATAATATTTCCACTGTTGGGACGCAGGCCTCCTCTCTAGTCAGTGTGGGTTGGTGGATGTCACATATCTTCGAATTTTTGGTTCTAGGACATGCCGGTTTCCTCACGATGTTTTCCTTCACCGTTTTAAGAGCAATGGTGTTGAAATAAATTACACAAAGTAATGCGCCCGGCTGAGTTTGAACCCACGACCTACAACTCGTAAGTCATATTCATATTCCTAGTCGTCGTATTTTGATATATTTTTAGGATATTTAATAATTACTGGCTTATGGGAAAACTATCGACCATCGATATTTTTAACGCTCGCCCATCTCTATGCTTCGGATGGAGTGCTCGAAATAGGCCCCAGTGCGCCTAACTTCGCCCTTTGTGCTCGAATGTAGAGCACTATTTAATAAGAAAGATAATGAGGTTTTTCTTCCTTTGTTATTTTGGTCTCTGTTCTTTTGCTGTCACAGTAGTGAGCTCAAAGCCAAAGGAATGTTGGTTTTACTGAGAACTGTTGGGATTGGGATTAAAATTTCTATGGGATCTACTGAAAACTGTTAGGATTACGTAATAATACATAGGTATATTTTACGCTCGATTTTAAAGCTCGTTTGAAAAAATGGCTTATCGAGCAAGCTTTTTATTCTTTTGACGAATTTATGATTTAATTTAATTTTACTTTGACAATTGAATATTAATTCGGACTAAATATTATTGTGACTTTTATTATGATTTTTTATTTTTTTTATTTGTGATTTGACTTCTATTTATTTTCTTGTATTTTCTTTTATTTGTTGGACATTCTATATTATTTGACTCTGTATGTAATCATTTGTTGACTAAGCATAATATAATATTTTTTTCAACACACTTGCTCAGAAAGTGACTCTTATTGCACTGCACTTAGGTATATAATGGCACTCGTTACCAAACTGTGACATTTTGATTACCATTACGCACAAGTGCTATAATGTAGTTAAAACCTTTTTGTTCAAGCTCTTTGTTCGCAAAACTTGAATTCGAATAAAATTCCCATTAAGTTATTGCGTTCAATAGTACATAAATTAGTGTCTTGCTTACTTATTTCATCCAATGTACAAGTTTAAATGGACAAATTTAACTTGTACAAACGATTTATTTAAATAAAAAACATTTAGTAAATAAATCGTACATAAAAATAAAATTTGCTTTTTTTGGTGGTCTATGACCGCCATTTTAAGATGCGCGCGGTTTTTGGCGTGATTTTTTTTATTCCAGTGAAGTTCAGTGGCTGTATTAATTAAATTAAATAGTACAAAATTATTAGAAAATGATACATCTGTATTCTATTGTCACTACGAAAGAAAGATTATCGTATAAACTTTTCACGCAAGGAAACATAAATGTAAGACTAGGCAGTATGATCAAAATACCTTAGCCTTCCTCTAGGAGTAAATAAAAAAAAATGATGCGCGCGCTTTAAACGACAACAGATTTTTACCACCATGTCACAGAAATTTTTTACTAGTTTTACTGTTGTATTCTTCAGAAGTGTATTGAAAAACATCGTATGACACACGTGAGTAATTAATGATTACCGTTCTTGGCTCTCTTAAGACCCTCGCCACGGCTCGGGTCTAAATACCGCCTCGACGGTAATCACTAACATTACACACTTATATCATAATGTACTAGTATCTGACTTGTAAGAATCCCTTACCAATAAACGACTATGACTATAACTATTACCTGGGGTTAGGTGATATAGGAAAACGCAGTAAGTATTCAGATTGAACGATTTATTAGAAAGCCGCTAACTATAAAATAGAATAAACTTTATTAGGTACCAAAACAGTAAAAATTGTACAGAAATTTAAATCTATGGGTACAATGGCGGTCTTGTCTATAGTGGCATCACCGAAGGCGCGGGCTTGTGGATGGCGAGCTACCCATTGCTTCGTCCGGTAACCGTCCGGACCGAGCTCAAGTCGTCGACGGCGCGTACTGTTCCACGCGCGCCTCAAGGAGATGTCAGCAAACCGTAGGGGGCCAGCAGGGTCGAAGCCAATTAGGGCCAAGGGTCTGCTTCTGAAAGGAAGACTCGGCCCTGGTATGAAAGGCAACGAAGGAACAGGAGTGGGTTTTTAGTCAGTAAAACTCTGACACACCCTCCCGGTACGCCCAAGAGCGGGGGATGTCATTGGATGATTTTCCCACCAAAAAAAAAAACTATAGTGGCATATTTAACGGATAAATGTATGCTGCAAATAGGTTTTTAAAAAGAAAATTTACACGTAAACTTTTTCTTCAGTTTTAACTAGATGAGGCCGGTATTTCCTAGCTGACTACCCTGACAAGAAACACCGAAACAAACTCAGGGGTCAAAGTCTCTTTTAAAGTCCATACAGCAAATATGTAATGGTCAAATCATATGAGAACCATGCAGATCGGTGTCAGAGATAGTCTTTTGAGGAAAGAAACACACTATTTTGAGTAGACCGGTCCCCTTTTAGTATGACAGAAAACAACATTATTGCTTTTCATCGATCAGCGTCGAGCCATGGAGAGAAACCTTTGTGGGTACAATTGCTTCTTAGGTACTCAAACAATAGCGGTGGATGAATAGCTTCAGCGTGTGGCCGCGTGGCGTCATTCCCATGTCCACACTTGCAGCGTGTAGACGTTGATGATGCTGCCACAATATAAACTCACACTTTTTTTCCTTTTTCCCATGTTTTTAAAGTTCCGTACCTCAAAAGGAAAAAACGGAACCCTTATAGGATCACTTTGTTGTCTGTCTGTCTGTCTGTCTATCTGTCAAGACCCTTTATCTCAGAAACGCGTGGAGGCATCGAGTTGAAATTAAAACCGTATACTCAAGTCTATAGACTCTTGAAGCTGTGAAAAAATCAAACTTCTAGGTTAACAGAAAAAAAAGATATGGCCGTTTATGTCGCAAGAACCGTACATTTCAACAGACGTAAGACGTAAACGTACTCTCAAAGGAATCCAAATTCATAGGGTAGGTACTTCCTGTTGACCCAAATTTTTGGAAAAATGAAAATTTTGTAGTGTACGTCATAAAAAAAACCTTTTTACAATTAGGAAAAATCTTTTTTAATCAATTCGGGAATCGAACTGTTTTCATAGGTAAATTTGTGCGGAACCCTCAGTGTGCGAATCTGACTCGCACTTGCCCTGTTTTCATTTTATTTTTATTATTAGCACTCTCGCGTTTGAACCACTGGGAAACACTGGGATGGCGTTTTGCAGCTGTTGCCTACCTACATCCCATGCCGAAGTCTTTGTTTTCTGATAGCTTCAACCTAGGGTTGTTTAAGTCAAGAGTGAATAGTGTTGTAATAGTGTCTAAGCAAGCGTGCTCCATCATCGGCCACATCATCGCTTACCATCAGGTAAGATAGTGGTCAAGCGCGAGCCTTACAATAGTAAAAAAAAAAACCTTTACGCAAAAATACGCAGAACATTACTTTATCAATACAAATATACTTCTTTTAATAAACAAATCACCCCCCAGCCGACACGTTATGCGGGTGGAAACGGGTTAAAATAGACGTTAATATTTACGCGTTTCAACCCCTTAGGGAATCGTTTATGTTTGCCCTTTTTTATTTGCACATATAGGATTGTAATAAGTGGTGTCTGACGATCCGGAGCGGGGGTTTTAAAAACTGTTCAATATAATGGAAGAAGAATGAAAAAATAAGATACTAGACTTTCATTATCCTACAGAAGGTTTAAAAAGTAAAGTATCCAACACAGGGATAAAACT
This sequence comes from Mythimna pallens, assembly GCA_961205895.1. Lineage (NCBI taxonomy): Eukaryota > Metazoa > Arthropoda > Insecta > Lepidoptera > Noctuidae > Mythimna > Mythimna pallens. The sequence continues at coordinate 19,203,695 of OY540847.1, read as the reverse complement.
GTTTTAGTGTTGGGCGGCTTTAATCCCTCATTTCACTCAGGTTTCTATATCAACTCCCTTGCAGTACTCGGGAGTTAATTATATAGATCCCTTACTAGGGTTTGGGATTAAAACTTAGCGACCTTCGTTTCGTTCGGAATCCAACATGCCGCCCGACACTTTAAAACACTGCTTTCTGCTTAGGTAACGTCACAAATAAAGTTTTATTTTTGTGACGATACCTACATCACAAAAAAACCTTTTTGTGCCATTCGTAAAAAGCTTCGAGATTCTCAGTACGGAACCCTCAGGGCGCGAGTCCGACTCGCAATTGCCCAGTTTTTTTCTCTTTATTACCACTATTTTTTTCTGCATCACCCAAAGATTGACTGGTAGAAAATGTCTATCCGCCTCTGTATAAAGTGATTAATAAACAATAAATACTATCTCCACGCCTGTGAAAACAGTACCAGAAGCTTTATTAATAAATAAAGTAATATATTTATTATTCATCATGTTATTTATATATAAATAAAAATGCTTAAGATTTAGGACTCAAAAGTACATACAAAGTAAAAAGCTCAGTTTGCACATAACTAATTCAAAGGAGTTGAAGAGCCGGTTTTCTCTCAAAGTTTTCGCTAAAAATAGACAGGCTTCATCTTTAAAGGTAGATAAGCCGGCTCTACCTGTCACAAAAAAGATTTATAATATTCATGAACGAAACGAAACGAGAAACCAAACTTGACATACCTGGTAGTGTAAGGAAAGATCTGGTCTCTATGAAATAAATTAAAATATTACAATAACAACATTAAAAAAATAAATTAAAAGACCTGCAGTGCTAGCACATGCTCTTAACACGATCCATTTTACAACCTAAACTGAACTGTTTAAGGGATGAAGCTATTTATGGTGTATAGCCCCATCCCTCTTTGTCGCTGATCTCCTCCACGAGGACACGGCGGTGCTGTGCTCAAGCACTACCCAACTAGCTTGGGTTTGACTTTCAGTCTAAACGGATGCAGCTAAATACTTATGTTTTACATGGAGTGACTGCCCATTAGACCTCCACTACTGAGTTACTGAGCAACAGAATACTCTTTCATAGACTGATGGTCAGACTTTTTGGCGTCTGACTACCTGTAACGACAGTCAAAGATCTACAACCGGTTTATGTACTTTCCGGGGCACGTGGTGTCAGTAAAGTCTTAAAGCTTTTGCCTGCATACATAAAATATAGCCTATATATTAGGTCTTTACCTATGAAATTGGAGATTTTTATGATAATTTTAAAAGATAAAAATTTTGGTATTTTTTTTATTTCAGCTAATCAAAGTACTGGCCCAAATTATCTATACAATTTTGCCAATTTGATGGCAGTTTGTTTATCCCTTTACTGTAGAAATCTGCCGGACGGGAGGCGATGAAGTCAGCGAAAGCGTTTTGTACTGCATCACGGGTGTTGAATTTTTTCCCACTTAAAAAATTGTCTAAATTTTGAAAAAAGTAGAAATCTGTTGGGGCAAGGTCCGGTGAGTATGGTGGGTGACGGAGAGCTTCCAGCTGTAACTCTTGTAGCTTTGCGATGGTCTGTCGTGAAGTGTGAGCTCGCGCGTTGTCGTGGAGAAGCAATGGGGAAGAACGATTGACTAGTCTTGGTTGTTGAATTGCGAGCTTCTCCATCATTGTTTACAATTCTTGGCAATAGACATCTGCCGTCACTGTTGTGCCATTCGGAAAGAAGCTGTGATGTACAAGTCCGGCACTGGTCCACCAGACAGTCACCATCATCTTCCTATGAGTAATCTTTTTTTTAGCGCACTGATTAGGTGCTGTACCCGGGTCCACCCACTGAGACGAACGCTTACGGTTGTCGTACAGGATCCACTTTTCATCGCAGGTAACAATTCGATTAAGAATTCCCTCGTTTCTATGCCCATTCAGTAGTGCTATGCATGCTCCGACACGTAAATCTCGCTGTCGGTCGCTTAGTTCGTGTGGCACCCTCTTATCTAGCTTTTTTTATCTTTCCGATTTGACGCAAGTGCTTCAATGTTGTTTTGACACTAAATCCAAGGCCCGCAGCAAGCTCAGCCGTAGATTGAGATGGATCCGCTTCCACATCGCCTTCAATTCGTCGTTTTCGACAATAGTTACCGGCCGACCGCGAGGCTCGTTCTTCAACTAAAATTTCCAGATTTAAAACGATTGAACCAATAATGGACTGTGTTTATGCAAGCAGTGTTATGCCCGTACACGTCGTTAATGTTTCGTGTTGTTTGCGCAGCGGTATTTCCACGTAGGAACTCATATTCGAAAATTTTACGAATTTTCAGTTTATCCATAGCGCCAAAAACTACCACAATGTGACAAAAACAAAAAACTATCTAAAAACAAATGACTGAAATTGAAATTAAATTAACACGTCTTTCGAATAAAATTTATTTGAATTTCGAATTGCGCGCCAATCCACAGATAATTAATTCTGAAAATGCTGGTTATAGAATCTCCAATTACATAGGTAAAGACCTATTATATCAAGAATAAAGCAGCTTGCTATCGGTGAAAAAATATTAGCAATGGGACCAGTACTTTCAGAGAATATCTCCTACAAACAAAAAAAACAAACTTTACCTCTTTTTAATATCAGTGTAGATGTAAACAAAATGTAAAATGTGTAAGAGATAAACCTAGATGGGTGATTCTATGTGGGTCCGGGCTCACATAGAATCACTCACCTGGGTTTATCTCTCTCTGCGAACGCATGAGGGAATGGCCCTCACGCCCCAACCGCTGGTATTCTAATCCCGATTTCTGGCCACCGTAGGCGCAGGCTTGCGGATGGTGAGCAATGGGTAGCTCTCCGTCCGACCGTCCGGTAACCGTCCGGACCGAATCCAAATCGGCAACGGCGCGTAGTGTTCCATGTGCGCCTCAAGGAGAAGTCAGCAAACAGTACCAGGTTCGAAGCCTTTTGGGGCCATGGGTTCGTTCCTGAAAGGAAAACCCGGCGCTGGAATGAAAGGCAACGAATGAACCAGGAGTGGGTTTAATCAGTAAAAGTCTGACACAAAAACGGCGGGAGAATAACTAGCTTTTGCCCGCGGTTTGCCCGCGTACATAAAGTATAGCCTATGCCACTCAAGAATAAAGCAGCTTTCTCTCGGTGAAAAAATTTTAACAATCGGACCAGTACTTTCAGAGATTACCTCCCACAAACAAAAAAAAACAAACTTTACCTCTTCTCAATATTAGTGTAGATGTAAACAAAATGTAAAATGTGTAAGAGATAAACCCAGGTGGGTGATTCTACGTGGGTCCGAGCCCACATAGAATCACCCACCTGGGTTTGAACCCGCGATCTATAATTCGTGCCGGGGCCGTTACCACAGAGCCACCACTGCTCCCGATACAGCTCTCACAAATTTTGTTCTAATAAGTCTTCTTTTCTATAACCTGTTGCAAAGTTGTTTACTTTACTAACAAAGTAGGCAATATTATAGTAATATGAAAGCCGCAATGTTCTCACAATAACATGGAACAACCTGTTGTGTAGGGTATCGTTACCTTACCTTCGTTGAAAGCTGAGTCGCGCAGAGTTTTAACAAAGCCTACGTATTTTTAATAAACTGGGCAAGTGTGAGTCGGATTCATGCACTGACGGTTGCGTACAAACTTACGTTAACAGTTCAATTCCCGAATGGAGTTTTAAAGATTTTCCCGAATCGCAAAAAAGTTTTTTTTGTGACGTAAATACAAATTTACAGTTTTCAGATTTAACCCTACTTACTTACTTACTTGTGTACTTGTGTTGTTACCTCGTAGTTGTCTGGCATTTTCGCTGAACTGGACCTTTTTTGGCGCTAGCGTGAGATACATAAGACATGATGTTAGAATTCCGTTTTCTAAGTTTCAACATGTTTTTCTAAATTGTATGTGCGCCAAATAAAATATTTTTCTTTCTTTTTTTGTGCTACAAGACCTTGCTTCGTGCCTTTCAGGATTCTAGGTTAACGGGAAGTATCTATGAATTTTGATTCCCTTGAGAGTGTCGAAATACACGTTATTTGCGACATAAGCGGCCGTATCTTTTTTTTCGTTAACTCAGAAGTTTGATTTTTTCACAGCTTCAAGGGCCTTCCCGAGATAAAGGGTATTAACAGACAGACGGACAGTAAAGTGATCCTATAAGGGTTCCGTTTTTCATTTTATGGTACGGTACCCTAAAAACCATGCGTTTTTCCCGATTTCAGCAAAATTTTGTGACACATATTTGTGACGTTACTGTACTGCAACATAAATTTTAATTAATGTCTCTTTTCTAGGGTAGTAGAATAGTTTGAAAGAGTTACAGTGACCCTAGATCGTAAAGGGCAAATGAAGGAACATAGGTTGGATTTAGTTAGTAAAAGTTTAACACGCCCTTTTGCTCCACCCATCACCCAGAGCACAATAGTATATTTTGATACAAGAGGAGAAAGTTTGTCATTGTGACCAAGGTGGAATTCGCCCGAGCCGCTGGTGAAGGTGTTATGGGGCCGAGTGCTGCAGTGACAAATTTCCACGTGTATCAAACGACGTTTTAATACACTTACGAAGAAATAAATAAGCAGGGGCTGACCAGTGACTCGTGGGGGCTGCACAGCGATCAGCCCGATAAGATAAATACAATAAATTGTGGCGGGGCTCTCGCACTTTTCCGCACTAGTGTGGAAAAAAGGAGCGTATTTTTATTCCGGAAAAATCCTCGGGTTCTGTGTGATAAGACAATGGAACAAAGCCATGACAAAAAGCTAGTGTGTACTAAAGACAAAGTGTACAGAAACTTACCGTCACGTATGTTCCAACCCATATATAACATTGTAGTCCAGACATTTATTACTCTGCCCAAGCCAGTCGGTCTCGATGTCTAGTAACGGCGATTTTACGGACTCGTCTAGACGAGGCTGATTTATTTTTCATGCTAAAATGGCGACCAGTGCTGTGGCTAGAAGTGGCGCCATCTCGTAGGAGAAGATGTAACTATAATGAAGCTGTCGGGTAGATAATTTTGCATTACTAATCATAAAATAGCGATTAATATCACACTATAAAGATATAAGATATATTTTTTTTATATTTTAAAGAGGTAAAGTTTGTTTTATGTTTTGTTTGTAGGAGATAATCTCTGAAAGTTCTGGTCCGATTGTTTAAAATTTTTCATCGATAGAAATCTGCTTTATTCCGTGACAGTGACGAGTGACATAGGCTATATTTTATGTACATGGGCGAAGCTGCGGGCAAAAGCTTGTCAGTAATATTATAAGAGATAAAGTTTGAAAGTGTGTATGTTTGTTATTTCTTTACGCTGAAACGGCTAAACAGATTTGGAGGAAAAGATGAGGTTTGATAAGAGGCATTTTTCACCCATCACACACTCAAAAAAAAAGTTTCTGTTACCAACTGTTTTTAAACGCACTTGTATAGTTAAAGATATAGCATAGCATAGTCAGCCTTATAATGAACCCACTGTTGGGACTCAGGCCTCCTCTGTCTAGGAGAGGGAAAGATAAATATATATAAAATAAAAATCAATGTATATAATAGTTAAAGATTTTTTTTTTTTTTTTGTGACAATTACGTGATAAATAACATTGTAAGTCAAAGCAATTATTGCCCAAACAGAAAGTATTTCGCCATTTTTTTTTTGTAATTTTTTTGTCGAGCCTTCAAAATTCCGTTCAGCCATTTGAGTGTAAAAGAGTAACAAACGTATACACTTTCGCCTTTATAATATTAGTGTAATTTTTAGGGTTTCGTACCTTAAAACGAAAAACGGAAACCTTATAGGATCACTTTGTTGTCCGTCCGTCTGTCTGTCTGTCTTTCCGTCAAGACCCTTTATCTCAGGAACGCATGGAGGTATCGAGTTGAAATTAAAACCATATAGGTACTCAAGTCTGCGGTCCCTTGAAGCTGTGAAAAAATCAAACTTCAAAGTTAACGAAAAAAAAATAAGCCTGTTGTATATCGCAAAAAAACGTGTATTTCGACACTGTCAAGGGAATAAAATTCATAGGGTACTTCCCGTTGACCCAGAATCTTGAAATTTGGCATAAAGTAAGGTCTTATAGCAATTTATAGTTACGTCACAAAAAAAAAAAACTAATGTATCGATTTGGAAAAATCTTCGAGACTCCATTCGGGTGTTGAATTATTTACATAGGTAAGTTCGTAAGGAACCCTCAGTGCGCGAATCTGACTCGCACTTGCCCAGTTTATTATACTACTCGCGTCGACATAAGAGTTACCGTAAAAACCAGTCCTTTTTTCTACTATAAGTTATTCAAGCAGCATAACTTATTCAAGCCGAGCATAATCCACTATTTTTATTCTTACATTATTCGTACAGTACTGACTTTTATGTTCAGTACAACAATTCAAGTTGTACTTAGCCGTAAAGAAGACATATCTTTTTATAGTTTTTAATGTTTTATGGCACGGTGGGCGCAGTGGTTGAGAGATTAGATGCTGCACTGCGTGTTGCGAGTTTGGTTCCTGTACGGAACAAATATTTTGTTATTTGGTTGTCATTAATATAATAATAATAATATTTAAAAATTATCATACAACGCCATCTAGAACCAAACTAAGTAGAGCTTATGCTATGAGTACTAGATAACTGGTAAACATGCTAAAATACCATTAAATACATACAGATTATTATTATTATTTTTATAAATTACATCCAGCCACAGAACAAATGATCATGCTCATCACGCAAATATTTGTCTTGGGTGGGAATTGAATCGACCTCCGACCGTTGGTGGTGGTGTCGCCTAACCACTGGACAAACAGGCCCTTCGTAGTTCTTTTTAGGGTTCCGTACCTCAATAGGACGTGTCCGTCCGTCTGTCTGTCTGTCAAGACCCTTTATCTCGAGAACGCGTGGAGGTATCAAGTTGAAATTTAAACCATATACTTAGGTTTGCGGTCTCTTAAAGCTGTGAAAAAATCAAATATTTGAGTTTACGGAAAAAAAAACACGACATAATGTCGTAAAAAAACGTGTATGTCGACACTCTCAAGGGAATCAAAATTCTTAGGGTATTTCCCGTTGACATAGAATCCTGAAATTTGGCATGAAGCAAGGTCCCATAGCACAAGTATAGGAAAAAATCTGAAAACTGTAAATTTGTAGTTATGTAACAAAAAAAACTTTTTTCGATACGGAATAATCTTCGTAACTCAATTCGGGAATTGAACTATTTTCTATCTAATGATTTCTCAAGTAAAAATAAACCTGTTTAGGTGCATATCTTTCAAACCTATGTAGGTTTTGTAGGAAAATACAATTGGTCACCGATCTCTTGGTCAAAAATAAGCAAATTTTGAATTATTATTTGGAAGTAGGCGGAACAGAGAGTAAAGTCCCGCCGTTGAAAAGGGAGGATCCCCTGGCCAAACGGGTGTTATGTCTAGTAGGCAACTGCCCGATAGATGATTTCGGGTTGTCGTATATATTCAAATCGCGCGGAGAACTTTGATTGCACGATGCAGGATTAGTTCTTATGTGAAGCCACAGATATCGCTACAATTATTTATTATTTGCCTGCAAAAAAGTAGTAGATCTCCATCACCACCTTCTTCGTATGATAAAACGTTCTGCGCGCACATAAAGTGCGAGTCCGACTCGCACTTGCACAGTTTTTTTTTTTGTTATATAGCTCTTTTTTATAATGTGAATGTGAGAACACTGTAGACTCCACGAATTCTTAGATTACTTCCTATAACGACAACTCACTTCTTTTATTGTGATTATTTTTATTGTACTTTTGGGTACAATATTGACTGGTCTACACTGTTACATATTGCTGTGGACATATTGTAACAACAACCACTTTTTTTTGAAGATTAACCATGGAGTTTCTTGCCGGTTCTTCTGCATAGGAAACGACCACTTTAGAACCATGCACTAGCTTCTGACGTTTTATAAGTGCTCATGTAGGCCTATGTGTAATAAAAATATGTTGAATTCAGTTTTGTTTTTTTTTTTTTGTAAAAGAATATTCGATCTATTATCCAAAAGACAATTAAGCGATAAAGCGAAGTGAAGCGAAACTTCAGCAATATAACGCAATTTAATTAAAACTACAATTTAAGTTTATCTTTGCCAAAGAAACTGTAGATGTTATCAAGACAAAAGTCGAGAGGGTTAAAGATCAAGCTTATTTAACAACTAAAATAATATAACATAATCTTTATATACACCACTAGTTTTTTAAGTACTTAAAGGGCTTATTATAAAAGGTCTTGTTATTATTTAAGTAAAGTCTCAATAAATAATATTCATAAACAGAAAAGTTATTAGCGTTTTTTTATGTCCCAAAATGTCACTCAATATATGGAAATATTGTACGGGCTATTGATTGTGAATGAATAAATGACGATCAAAATGGAAAAACACTGCGCGTAGTATTTTCTAGTAGCAATTGTTATAAATTATTGAATCTATTATGAATTTACCAATTATGACAAATTTTCATGGACAATTTTGGGATTTCTTTTTTTTACTTTTGACTTCAAAAATATGATCAGTAACGGGTACGGGTAGACGCCCCTTTTTTACTATTTAAAAAATAGGGATATTTATAATTCTTCTGTACGTATGTTTCTCTAACCTCCTAAACCGCTTGACCGATTTGGATGAAACTTTATGTGTATATTTAAATGGTTGTTTGAATAGTTTGAGAATACAATTGGACCCGGTAGGTGGCGCTGCAATCGTGTACTTAATTTTTTTTCTGAAAACGTTCCAGATTTCGGTTAGGACGACGTCTGCCGGGGCCACTAGTAAAATGTAATATTTCACAACTTTCACGCAACGCTATCTAACCCCAAATTAAGCAGAACTTATGGCACTGTGTATGAGGCGGGTTCAAACCCAGTCAGGCGCATTACTTTGTGTAATTTATTTCACCACCCCTGCTCTCAAAACGGTGAAGGAAAACATCGTGAGGAAACCGGCGTGTCCTAGAAGCAAAGATTCGAAGACATGTGACATTCACCAATCCGTACTGGGCCCGCGTGGTGGATTACGGCCCATTCCCTCTCCTAGAGAGGAGGCCTGAGTACCAGCAGTGGAAACATTAAAAGGCTGATTATGCTTATGCTATGTATGAGGACAAGGAAACAGTCGCTCCGTCTAAAATACTAGGACCCAGTTGCAAGCAGTTCGGTTTCCATTGGTTAAGTAGAAGTGAACCCCGGGGCTCTGAAACAAAGGCAAGGACGGAACCGGAGTAGGTATTTAGTCAGTAAAAGTCTGACACGCCCTCTCGCTTCGCCAAAGATCGTGAGAAGTCATTGAATGATTTCCCACCATAAAAAAATGCATATAGCATAGCATAGTCGACCTTATAATGTTCCCACTGTTGGGACTCAGGCCTCCTCTCTAGGAGAGGGAATGGGCCGTAAAAAAATGCAGTTTAGTTTGAATGAACCGCTCATAACTAAAACCTACAAAGTTGGGTAGATGAAAAAACCCAACAGCATTTTGCGAGTTATTTTCCTGATAAGAAACTATTTTCCTATTAACTTTGCCTTTGAATATTTCAGTAAACAATCAACACAGTTGCTTTAGCGTAGGAACTATCTAGAGCTTACCAGTAACTCCCAGGTTGCTATTTAAAACCCTCCATGAACAGTTTTTCAAAAATAAGTTGTTATTCTTTATAATTTTGCTAACATACGAGTATTAAAATTTTCTGATTGCTTTTTTTCTTGTTTTTGTTATTAAAATCTGTTGTAAGTAGGAAAGTGAAAAATGTTCTAAACATCAGCTTACTGAGAAAAAGCAATTTAAGATAGACTGATTATTTTATTCCCAGATCCTATCACAGCTATATTCCTTGGAGGGAAGCAGAGGTGTTTTGTTTTTTTTTTTCGTTTACAGTTTTTCAGTTGTATTTATAGTCCGGTCAATTTAGACATCGAAGGTTACAATAATTCGCACCCAGCTGAAAATTGGTAAAAAAAATTGTAGATCTAAAAAATAGATGTAAAATGTCTCAATACTTTTTTTCCTACGTGCCACCGTTTTTGAGATATAATTATTGTAAACTTACCCCTATTTATTGGTCTAATTCAAGGTCTAATTTGACTGGACTATCAGGTGTAATGTCATCATCAGTTCAGATTTATAGTATAAACTTAATTATCTCGATTATTAACAGGCACTAGATTGTGTTATTAGTTAATATTAATTACGCTGAGTCACGCTTGACCTTGGTACGGACGGAACAAGCCCATCGTACCAAGTTTGAGTAAGTGACAACACTTAGCACGTCATGCTCCTCAGTTACCGCATCATCTATTTAGCTTTTTATGAATCCATATTACAATTGTACACAATATGTACCGAATTAGTAAATACTTAAAAAACAGTATGACATGACGTCACAACATGACAATCGATCCTGTTCTTATTTGGAACGCATTCTAGGTATACGTACACTACGATCACTAAATTATAACTGAAAAGCACAAATTACAAAGAAATAAGAAGCACCTAAAAACTCGATGTTTTTCACCTTATAATTTGAGGCAAAGTCGATGGCAATAACTAGCCGAATATTGTTTTGGTTAACCCTTTTCAACTTACGCTATCAGTTTTCAGTCCGTGGGTAGTAGGCCAAATTTTGCTTTATTGAAAAAGCAGTATGGGTAGGCCCGCGTCACTGACTCGGAAAATTGAACAAACGCCGCGAGCTATCAACAAAATACGGGGGCTAGAGGGGGTTAAGTCATGCGTGTAATGTTAGAATCATGTGAAAGTGATCAGTGCGTAGAGGACAGTTCACTATTGAAATAAGAAGGTCTTGAAGGTCTGTATGGCGCGAATCTTCCATAACTCCATACATACCTAGTTGAAATAGTTACCAAGATTCTCGGGGAAAAAGGGTAACTGAAGAAACACAGTTTGGTTATCTTACGTAGCCTGAACTTTACTATACCTAATTGTTGGTGTTGGCTCCCCTTCAAACTGAATGCAGGTGAATACCAATATTTGAATTAGAGCGAATGCCAAAAAGATAACTACCTATTTGATAAAGATTGATGGCATTTTTTCTTTTCGTTGGGAAAATCGTGCAATGACATCCCTCCTCATCCACCCTCCTTGGGTGGAGCACGAGGGTGTGTCAGACTTTTACTGACTAAAAACCGACTCCTGCTCCTTCGTTGCCTTTCATACCAGGGCTGAGTCTTCTTTGCAGAAGCTGAGTATGTTCCGTGTATGTTCTGGTTTCTGATGTTTCGGTTACCCGGGCGTTAAATCGGCAAATAACTTATTCCTCTCTGGGTGAGGAAGTGTCAGATTTTTACCGACTAAAACCCACCTATGTTCCTTCAGTTTTCCTTTACGTTCCAGAGCCACGGTAACTCCCTTACGACTGTTGAGTGAGCACAATTGGCTCACTTTAGAAAAAGCCTCCGCATTTCATTAAACTAAATGTTCCTACATTAGACCGACGCACGCGTGGACTACGCCTGATTTGTATGTAGAACGATGTCGTGTGGCGTGGATCAAGTGTAGCTCTACAAGTCTAGTTTCCATATAAAATGTATGGAGACCGACGCGCCCAGATCGACGTATGTGGCACACGTGTGCTCAGTGCAGTTCTACCTTAATATTTTATTTTGAAAATTGTGAAAGCAGTCGAAAGATTAACAATCCAGCAGACAGGACATCTAAAAACAAAAACTGAAGGGCAGCTTTTGGCGTTGCGTTCATTCAATTGTGCGTGGATATGGAACGCTCGCAGTTTTCATTTGTTCTGCGTTTACGGTTGGTTTTGTTTTGTGAATATTATTCGTATACATTTTGATCATTTTCGTTCATTGTACTCGTGGGCATAATTATGGTTGTATTGGTATTTCATGACGAAACATGAATATGAGCTGAAATTATATCGTTATGCACTCACCATTTATATGAGACTAGCTTCTGCCAGCTGCTTCGCCCGCGTCAAAGTAGGTTTCTCCATACAAACTTTGGACCCCCGTTTCATCACCTTAGCTGGTGAATTTTGCAAAATCCTCTCTTAGTGCTCGCTTACGTCATAAAAGGAAACATGATACAAAATTTCACGCTCCTAGTCCCAGTAGTTTTGGCTGTGCGTTGATATGTCAGTCGGTCAGTTTCTCCTTTTATATAGATAGATAAAGAAAAGAAAGAATAACATTTATTTGAGACTCGCACAGGACAAACAACAATAAAATAAAAAGTTACTAATCTTTATTTCATCATCATCATCATTCCAGCCGAAAGATGTCCACTGTTGGACATAGGCCTCCCTCAAGTGTCGCCATAATGAACGGTCCTGTGCGTCTCACATCCATCGGATTCCCGCAACCTTTACCCGATTATAGGGTAAAGGTTGAAATTTTAATTAGAAAAACTCATCGAAAGAGATTTAAAATTTAAAAAAGGTCTTCGATATGGGATTTGGTACATGTGGAATCCTGGAGGAACGCTGGCCTGATGCTGCGTAAGCCACCGCGTACATGATGTTAGAAAGTAGCAGATTCTGAACTAATTGACCTCTATTGGTGTAATTTCTGCAAGGCGTTCCGATGTAAGAATAAACAAATAAACAAATTGGTCCACCTTGTAGGAGGCCTTCCAACACTGCGTCTTCCGGTACGCGGTCGCTACTCCAGAACCTTTCAGCCCCAACGGCCATCTGTTCTGCAAGTAATGTGGGCCTGCCCACTGCCATTGAAGTTTGGCGATTCTTCGTGCTATGTCGGCAACCTTGGTTCTCCTGCGGATATCTTCATTTCTGATTCGATCACGCAAGGAAACTCTGAGCATAGCCCTTTTCATTGCCCTTTGGGTGACTAAGCCTTTTATAGTATAGATTTTTGCAAATTTTGTCACCCGTCTGAAATGACCATTATGTTTCAATTCATTTAAATTAATGAACTTTCAGTATTGTAGTAACCTCTTCTGTTCTCTGTCTGCAAACTTCGGAGGCAGCCATATCTTTTTAATTTACGTCACATTAATTATACAGCGACTCAAACCGAACGGTGCTCTGTAAATTTTGCGCCAAACAGTCGAGTGACGTCATAGTTTTATATTATTACATAATACAGCAATGCAAACATACATTAAATGGGGTTGCAAGTGCAACCCCATTTAATGTCCAGACAATCTCTTTCCATACCAGGTTGCCTGGAAGAGATCGCGGAATGCGATAAGGCCGCCAATTGTATGTTTTTTGATATAAGGTTCATATGTATCATTTATTATCTTGGTGTACAATAAAGTATATATAAATAAATAAATAAATACAGTGCGTTTATTCCAAGTTGTTTTTACATTAAGGCTATAGAATCGTTTGCCGCGTTTGACTTTTTGATTGGTTAAGAGCTTGGTTCGACCCAATCAGAGTCAAGAGTCAGCCGAACGTCATAAATGTGTCAAACTCACATTAGCCACTCTGACTACATCCGCGTAAAGATTGGAAATAATCCAAAGGAAACATAATCCAAGGGTAAATCGTTTCGGAAGTAATCACAGAAAATAAGAAAGAAAAACGCTTGGAAAAAATGGCTCACGCCATCCCAAACCTCTACACAGAATGCATGACCAGCATGTTTTTTAATTACAAGGCGCAACTTTGCCGCAGAACGCCTTGTCACCGTCATAAGACACAATAGTCTAATGACTGTGTAGAACTCGAACAAAACCGGGAGTCAGCGCCAGTTTAGCATGAGCTGCGAAGCGAAGTTCTAGTACTAGGTGGAACGAGACGGTTTTTGGAGGTAGGGGCGCACTGGGAAAAAAACTATTGTATTACGTATAGTTAAAAACCCAAGTGTTGTTTTTTTATTGTTGTTGGGCTCGCGCTTGCACACAATGTCACCTGCCCCCCTAGCCAAGTTACAACCGTTTCCACGAGCAGGCCACGCCTACGTCATCTCAACGACTTGATCTGATTTCAGCAACCATCAAAAGTAGCCCTACATGTAAGTACTAGTACTTTGCCAGCGACTTTGTGTGTATATTCGAGTTGCTCTTTATATTCTAGGGCCACAGTGAATCTTTCGAATAATCCTACAACTCTAAATCATCAGTCCTAGGGAGTCCTGTCCATCTGCCTCTGGTATTACAGATTTATACATACCATTAGCATAGCATAGCATAGTCGGCCTTATAATTATAAATTATAAATTATAATGTGGTGGCTTACTAATATTAAAAATATGTTACAAAACCTAGTAACCCTCATCATCCACCTAGATGTGCCAAGTATGTCAGAATACGCTTCCATTTCAGCGATATGCACCTAAATGCCAGTCCCCGGCGGGTTCTCATGGAGAAATGGCGACAACGATTGTCGCGACCCAGTGCTGGGCACGCCACAATTATGGCGGTAAGTCCCCTCTTTAAGGCGTGGTTGGAAAGACCTCACGGCGTTCTCACCTTCCGCATGACGCAGGTTCTCACTAAACACGGTAAGTTCGGGAAATTCCTGCACCGGATTCGTGCGGAAGCGACGCCCGGGCGTCGCCACTGTGTGGACCACCCGGAGGACACGGTGGAGCACACGGTGGAGGTGTGCCCTGCTTGGGCAGAGCAACGCCGTGTCCTCGTGGGGGTCATCGGCGGCGGCGATCTCTCGCGCCTTGATACAGGCCATGGTCCGGAGCGAGGAGGAGTGGCAGGCGGTCGCCTCCTTCTGCGAAGCAGTAATATTTTCAGAATTTTCTACAGAGCGACCAGCTATCTCACGTGATGGTAAGTGATTATGTGATCGATGGTGCACGCTTGTTTAGAAGTAGTCTATTCACTCTTTACTTAATAAAAAACTAACATGAAACACAGATATTGGCAGGGAATTCCACTCCTTTGCTGTAGTTTTGTTGTGTTTTGAGTGTATGGGTGAGATGTCCACTGCAGCATACCGGTGGCACATTGGCGTACGTCTAGTGGTCCGATGATGGAGTTTAATGGAATTAAATTATACAATTCCGACGTATGTAACGTTTACAGAAATGCAACTGATTAGAAAACCGACAGGTTAGCAAATCGGCGTCGATGCTCAAGATTTTGGAACTTTGCCGTAATGTTTGCATCATTGCCGATGATCCTTTTGGTTCGTATCTGAATTGACTCAAGCGCATAAAATTGGTAACTGCCAAATGCATCAGAAAGATTAGAGGATTTTTTTTTTTTATAAAACTTGGCCCCACAGGAATTACTCCTGTATCGTGAGTACTTACAAACATACGCGACATTTATGGCGTCACATAAGAACTAATCCTGCATCGCGCAATCAAAGTTTTCCGCGCGATTTCAACATAAAGAACAGCCCGAAATCATCGGGCAGTTGCCCACCAGACATAACACCCGTCTGATCGGAGGATCCTCCTTTTTCAACGGAGGTTTCCAAAAACATTTATACCCACATAAACAAGACACCCAGACCGGACCGCCTATCTGTAGACCACACAAATATTTACTCCGAAATCGTACGTGCGACCCACAGCGCAGCAGCCAATCGCTCAACTGTGCCGTTATACTCCATGATGAGGTGAGAAGAGTGATGATACGAATAATGAGAGTAGTATCTGAACTTCAGCGCCCAGTTGTCAGTTAACACAAAATCCTGACAACCCTACTGGAAGCTATTTCGGGGCTCCAACAACACTGGTCTCTGGACTTCGCCTCAAACTTGGTAATTGGATTCAAAAACTTTGTATTGATGAGGCTATTCGATAACTTGGCGAGCGCCAAAGAGTTTGCAACTTCAAGGATTTATTGAGTTTTTTGGCGCCTGGCGTTTTAGCATGGCACCTTTTTAAGTACTACAAGAAAAAAAAAAATATGCACTCAAGTCCGCCGTAACTTATAAGCAGTTGTAAAGCTATACTATGTTATATTATAAAGCTGAAGAGTTTGTTTGTTTTAACGTACTAATCTCAAGAAGTGCTGGTTCGTATTGAAAAATTAGTTTACTTTTGAATTGCCCATTTATTAAGATAGGATTTATAACATCACGCTACGACTCATGTTTTTTTTTTAACTGAGCGCTCTTGGGCGGAAAACCCAGTCCTGTTCCTTCGTTGCCTTTTATACGAGGGCCGAGTTTTCCTTTCAGAAACAAACTCTTGGCCTAAGTAGGCTTCGAACCCCTGCGGTTTGCTGACATCTCCTTGAAGCGCGCGTGGAACAGTACGCGCCGTCGACGACTTGGGCTCGGTCTGGACGGTTACCGGTCGGTCGGACGGCGAGCTAGACTACAACTCATGGTAGCGTAGCAATAACTCATGGCGGCGGGTGCAGCTGCAGGGAACAACTACGCCTGTTATAATTATTTTTATTAACCAAGCCTTCAACATGCCCGTCTTAAAATGACTTTGGGGTTTATTAGCTCTTATTATCATCTGCGGGGCTGAAAATAAGTCTCCTATTTCTGGGTGTTTATAAAAATATAACCAGTTAGCCTTCTAACGTAACTTTTCCGTGTCGAGGTAACCTAAAATTACGTCACCTGTTTAAAAAAGACATGTAAAAGAATACACACATTAATATTAAGTCATCATCATCTTCCTGCCCTTGTCCCGTGTTATTTGGGGTCGGCGCAACATGTTTTTTTCTTCCATTCTGCCCTGTCATTCGTCATGTTATCATTAACTTCCTTTTCTTTCATATCACTCTTCACACAATCCATCCATCTTTTCTTTGGTCTCCCTCTCCCTTTCTATCCATCCACATGTAAACTCATAACTCTTTTAGTAACATGCGCTTCATCCCTCCTCTTCACATGACCATACCAAGCCAATACCACATTAATATTAAGTAATAGAATATATTTCATTTGCTCGTTATTAATAAATAATAAATGAATAATAAATATTCCACAACTATCACACAACGCCGTCTAGCCCCATACTAAGCAGAGCTTGTGCTATGAGTACTAGACAACTGATAAACATACTTATATATATTTAAATACATACTTATTATAGTTAAATTACACCCAGACACAGAACAAATGATCATGCCCATCACACAAACATTTATCCTGGGTGGAAATCGAACTCACGACCTCCGGCATAGCAGTCAGGGCCACTAACCACTAGATCAACAGGCCAATCAAACGTTAGTCAGTCAAAGTTATTGTATCCCAATCTATTTCTTTTACACATTGCCGGTGGACCAGTAGGTACTCTATACAATCCCTAGGAATTGTATACATTATCTAGGTAAAGTACTAGTAAGTAGGTAAATGAACAATAATATTTATAATATTTCATACACTTCCTGGTCGCCTCAGTTATTCATTACCTAGGTATTGAATAAATTTATTTTGAACATAGATCATCATCATCATCATCATTTCAGCCGAAAAATGTCCACTGTTGAACATAGGCCCCCCCTAAGCGTCGCCACAACGACCGATCCTGTGTCGCATCTACCGCACTCCCGCGACCCTCACCAGGTCGTCGGTCCACCTTGTGGGAGGCCTTCCAACGCTGCGTCTTCTTCTGAACATAGATAGAACAAGAAAAATAAAAACACTTAACTAATTAAAATTACATATAAACATAGCTCCTACTTAAAATATGGCGTCAAAACATTCCTTCGCATCCCTGCCGACTGGAAGTGTACCCAAAACATTGGCGGCAATGCCACGGTGTATGGCAATGCTTAATCTATGACCGAGGTAAAGCCCTTGGGTCACGCGAAATGTCAACTAGCCGTTTGGATTGTACAAAATTCCTAGATTATACAGATTACCTGTAACATATACATACAATGAAGTTTCAAAGCCGATTCCAAAAATATAACACAGTTATCTTTGCCAAAACAGTCCATAACAGTACAAGAAACTAATGGAATTGTTATTTATTAAAAACTACTTGAAAAAAAGGTGTAGACGTAAATTCTGAAATAAACAGAATTTCGTTCTGCATTTCACTATTTATGGTCAAACTTGGTCTTAAGTCTGGCTCGTCAGCTTTAGGTATAACCCTGCTTGGCTCCTTTCCAAGCTAGCGCAATAACTAGAACAATTCGCTTACAGTTTAACTGAAAATTTTCTCAAAATGGTTGGCTGGCTTGCCGCAACGACTGGTGGAATTGTAATGGGTTTTAAAAGGTAGAGTTTTGAGAATTGATTTGATTGGAGCCTAAATAACTTCAATATATGTTTTTTTTTCTATTTACATACAACATATACATAATTGACATAAGACACACCCGTATCAGTTTTTTTTATTGTTATAAACTATTGCTTGACTGCGATCCTATCTGATGGTAAGTAGTGATGCAATCGTTGATGGTGAGGTGCACTAGTTAATTAAGAGACTATTCACTCTAGCCTCGAAGAAAAATTTTTACTGAAAGACAAATAATTCCAGTCCTTCGATGTACGTGTTATAAAACGACGAGGCGAAACGCTTAGTTCGGACCGTAGAGGTTTCAACAACGTAAAGGTCGTAAAGGTACTCGCCGTACATCGGGTTGTCCGATTGTAGAAAGGAAATGGCGGAATCAAGTGATGCAATTCCCGCGCACACTCTCCGAATTGCATCCTTTAAAATACCGAAAGGTTGGTTACCCTACATCTGTACTCCAGATTTTGTAGATTGGATTAACCAAATCTGGATCAGTGGAGGCTGAGTGGTAACGACCCCGACTTACGAATTATAGGTCGCGGGTTCAAACCCAGCCAGGCACATTACTTTGTGTAATTTATTTCATCACCACTGCTCTCAAAACGGTGAAGGAAAACATCGAGAAGAAACCGACATGTCCTAGAACCAAAAATTCGAAGACATGTGACATCCACCAACCCGCACTGGGCCCGCGTGGTGGATCTGGATCACCAATTAACCTCTTCGCACGCCTTTCTACTGAATCAAAGTGTCAAAGTTACAATGATAATATGATTGTTTTTTCAAGAAATTAGTTATCCTAATTGTAGGCAAATTATATAGGCATCAAAGAACCATATTGGTAGCTCATCACATCTACACACGCATACACAATCACGCTAGCAACGCAATCAAGATTTATAAAGAATTCATCAAAATAGGTTTTTTTTTTATTATTTTAAAATAATTTTTGAATATTGTATTATTTATGTTTCCAGCTAACACCTGGAGGAGTCTTTAAAGCAATAGTAAATAAGTTACTTATCGGCAAGAGTGTTCCATCGTCGACCACACTGTCGCTTTCCATCAGGTGATATAGGAGCTAGCGCGAGCGAAAATCCGACCATCATCTTCCTGCCCTTGTCCCGTGTTTTTTGGGGTCGGCGCAACATGTTTTTTTCTTCCATTCTGCCCTATCATTCGTCATGCTATCACTAACTTCCTTTTCTTTCATATCACTCTTCACACAATCCATCCATCTTTTCTTTGGTCTCCCTCTCCCTCTCCATCCATCCACATGTAAACACATAACTCTTTTAGTGACATGCGCTTTATCCCTACTCTTCACATGACCATACCAAGACAAACGATTCCCTTTCAATTTTTCAGTCACTGGCGCCACTTTCAAACTTTCCCTAATATACTCATTTCTCACTTTATCCATTCTCGTCACACCACACATCCATCTTAACATTCTCATCTCCGCTACGTGCAATCTTTTTTCATCCGCTTTTTTACAGCCCAACATTCTGATCCATACAGTATGACAGGTCTTATCACGGACTTGTAGATTTTACCCTTCAACTTGAGGGGCATCCGTGGGTCACAAATTGTTCCCGTAACCTGTCGCCATTTCATCCATCCTGCGTTGATACGATGTGTTACGTCCCGGTCTACCTCACCATCCCCTTGGACGAGTGACCCGAGGTACCGAAACTCGGAGCAGATCGGTTTGGGTGTTCCAGCGAGAGCTAAAGGCACTGGATTGGAGAGACTGCCGAAATCGCAGAACAAGTATTCCGTTTTGGTTCTAGTCAATTTCAGGCCAACACTTTCCAGTCTGTGCCACCACACCTCCAATCTGTTCTGGACCTCTAGGCCACTGTCGGCAATCAACACAATATCATCGGCAAACAGCATACACCAGGGAGCCTCTTCCTGAATGTCCGACGTCAGAGCGTCCATTATCATCAGGAAGAGGTAAGGGCTGAGAGCCGACCCTTGATGTAAGCCGACAGCCACATTGAAGCTGCCAGTGGTGCCCACTGTAGACCGGACTTGGGTACTGCATCGACTGTACATCGCTCGGATCAACTGCACATGCTTCCCAGACACACCTTTTTCCTTAAGGGCCCTCCACAGAACCTCACGAGGTACCCGGTCATATGCCTTTTCGAGGTCAACGAATACCATGTGCAAGTTTTTGTGCGCACCTCTGTATTTCTCGCACAGCTGGCGTATAGCAAAAATGGCATCCGCCGTACCCCAACCAGGCATTTGCGGACGGCGAGCAATGGGTGGCTCGCCGTCCGACCGTCCGGTAACCGTCCGGACCGAGCCCAAGTCGACAACGGCGCGTGCTGTTCCACGCGCGCCTCAAGGAGATGTCAGCAACTGTAGGCCCTAAAAAAAGTTTCTTTGGGAAAGTTGTTTGTAATCATGAATACAATCACGTGTCTAAGTATCGGTCACTAATTACCAGTCACCCTATATATCGATGGCTATATGCTATAAAACATAACATTTACTCAGGCTGACTCAGGGGCATTCGGTTACAAACTACAGTATCTCTAAGTCACGTCTACATTTTATGAGCCCTACCCGTCTTTCCAATGCGCCCATCACTCAAATACAATGTAGATTAACAACGTACATCGATATGGCCCATCCGATGGATGCGAGATACACAGCGAACATTTTCAAAAAAATATATTAAAATTGTGAGTAATGAACTACTTAGTTCAATGAAATGCAGAGGTTTTTTCTAAAGTGAGCCAATGGTAGTCACTTGACAGTCGAAAGGATATGAAGTGAATAAAAGGGAATAATGATCTTATTGAATGGGCCTCATCAGAAGGCTTACAGTCACCCAAAGGGCAATGGAAAGGGCTATGCTCGGAGTTTCCTTGCGTGATCGCATAAAGAATGAAGATATCCGCAGGAGAACCAAGGTCGCCGACATAGCCCGAAGAATCGCCAAACTAAAGTGGCAGTGGGCAGAGCACATTGCTCGTAGAACGGATGGCCGATGGGGCCGAAAGCTTCTAGAGTGGCGACCGCGCACCGGAAGACGCAGCGTTGGAAGGCCTCCCACAAGGTGGACCGACGACCTGGTGAGGCTCGCTGAAGTGCGGTGGATACGAGAAGCACAGGATCGTTCGCTGGGCCACGCTTGGGGGAGGCCTATGTCCAACAGTGGACGTCTTTCGGCTGAAATGATGATGATGATTAATCTTATTTGCTATTTTGGGACATGATAGAAAAAGTTACGACTTCGTTTAACTTATAGCTACTAAACACGACGGTTCCTTCTACTTAGCGAGGGGTTATCATTAGAGGTCTGAGTCACATTCCGGAGTAACATGCCAGGAGGAATCAAATTCCTGAAATTATGCGACCGCATTACTTGAATTTTGTGGAATTCCCAAGATTTTGTGTTTATCCCTCATGATATTAGAACAGTAAATGAGTTGCTCTGGGCTCTAGAATACCTCATTTACTTACTAAAGGAGTAACATATTATTATTTTGTATAAGTAAAGCCCAAACACTCGCCTGAATTATAAGTTTAAAGGGTCTCCAGTACAACTTATTCAAACTAAGTAAGACGTAGTAGACTTGTTTTACTATGCCAAAGTCATTAAATATATTTCAATCTCTTTGTACTATGCATTGCATTTGCACGTGTTTCAAAAACCGTATCGAAAACAGATCTTGGAGTTCATGGTTATAAATATGGCTATATTGCAAATAAAAATCTTAAAGGAACAATTGAAAAACAGATTTTGAAAGAAGAAAAACGTGCCTTGTTTTTTGAGGATGGGAGATGATCAAATAACTTCTCCCGCTCTGGGTGGACGAGAGGGAGTTTCAAACTTGCATTGAATCTCTTTAGTTACCCTTTGCGTTCGAGGGCCGTGGTGAATAAGAATAATAATTTCATCATAGTCATTATTTCAGCCAAAAGACAGCAAAAGACGTTTACTGTTGGACATAAACCTCCTCCCTCCAAGTGTCGCCACAACGACCAGCTCTGTGCGCCCCGCATACATCGGACTCCCGCTACATAAACCAGGTGATCAGTTCAGCTTGTAGAAGACCTATCAACGCTGCATCTTCTGGTACGTGATCGCCAATCTCGAACCTTTTAGCTCCATCAATCGTCTTTTCTGAGAGCAATGACTAAATTCCAAGTTAAACCGAAGCTATGATAGTTCAAAGTGACTGTTAAAAAAACGTCAATTTCATAATCATAGGTAAAGAACTAATAATTTTCCTCTAATCTTCTAT
This sequence comes from Mythimna pallens, assembly GCA_961205895.1. Classification (NCBI taxonomy): domain Eukaryota; kingdom Metazoa; phylum Arthropoda; class Insecta; order Lepidoptera; family Noctuidae; genus Mythimna; species Mythimna pallens. The sequence continues at coordinate 19,181,271 of OY540847.1, read as the reverse complement.
AAGAACCAGAAACGAATCATTTATTTGTTAAACATAGGTTCTATAACAATAAGGATTTTAATAGTAATTCAAGTTCTGGCTGTGCCTTGTCATACCGACATACAAATTAAAATATGTATAAAACAGTTAAAAAAGTAAATTCTTAAAATAAAAATCTGTATTAAATTTAAAATTTCGAAATATAAATTGTCAATTAAGCACAATTAAAAATTACAATAATAGAAATATGAAATACCTGAAAATGTCAATTAAAATTGTAAATTTAACTAAAATTTTAGTTTTTAAAAACAATTTAACGTACAAAACCTACAAGAGGAAACCACTACCCTCGCAAAAAATAGTTAAGTGTTTTCTAAAAAATAAGATAAAACTCTCTCACATAAAATCGTAACCACATCTAAATCAGGGATGTTATAAAACTTCGTAACCGAAACCGATTTAAAAGTTTCGGATAGTTTCGGGTAAAGGTGGTCTAAATGACAGGTTACGATAGGTTTTCGTTTGTTTCTCCCAGTCAAAGTTGCGCTCACAAATTCATATGATTATTCCTCAAAGCGTACCTAATTATAAAGGTGCAATTTTATAATTTTGCCCTCTATTTTCTAACGTGGTTGCACTTTGAGAAATAGATATTGGATTCTCCCCTCTATTGTGATCTTTCTCTATCACTCAATGGTTTTTTGGAAGTAAACTCAACATTGAGATAAGCTCACCTATGTACATGAACTCTGTTATCCACTTATATTGTAAGTTTTCATGGTATACACAATAAAGAATTAAGAAGAATTAAACATATTATATTTTAAATGTGAGGGCAACTAATGGTTGCGCTTTGAGAAATACCCCATAAAAATTATATTGTAGACTAGAAATAATTAACTTTTATTTTTAGTCTAGACTATCATCTTGCTATTTTTATTTTACTTTTATAATTTTAACATTCTAATATCCGTAACCGAAACTACCCGAAACTAGTGGATAATCTGAAATAATTTTATATTCGTAATCGGTATAATATTATTAGTATACAAAGAGAAAGGGGAGGGTCTACTTACTTATCCACTTATCCTTTATTAGCAAAGGTCCTGCAAAAATTGTACCGATCAATTTATATGGAACTGCCTTAAATATTGTTAGTAAGTTCTTTATTTATTTTATTGATTTAAAAAAACTACGTAGGAAACTAAGGAGGGTCCATTTTCACTCGCCTATCGTCAACATCAAGCATGACTTAAAAGCTTGTTACTTCATCTATCGCAATCCAACGTGATGTTTGACGAGGAAAAACCCCATAAAACAGAGAAAACTATTTAACCTATCACTAGCTGCTGCCAGTAGCTTCGTCCGCGTAATAGTAGAAAATTGTCCCAATGGAACATATTCTTGGGGTAAAAAGTATCCTATGTGCTATTCCAGGATATGGTCTACCTGTATACTAAGTTTCATTGAATTCTATTCAGTAGTTTTTGCGTGAAAAAGTAACAAACATCCATACATCCAATACATACACATTCTCGCTTTTATAATATTAGTAGTGTGGTGTAACAATTTTAATTCAATAATTTTTCTATGCGTGAATACCTGAAATAAAAGATAAATAAATAAATAAATATCCCTGTCTATCTATATAAATAATCCAATAAAAATTCGAATCCGTATTTGAAATTTAAAATCCTCAACATCTCTGATCTAAATACAAGCTGCACATATCCTCATAAATGATATGCAAGCTGACTAGTACGAGATCGTATTTGCCGCGCGATTGCGCACAAAACTCCAAACTAGTTTATTCCGGCTTCGGTTACCATTTTTGAGCTGTTTTCCAAAATATGTGATGAGATTTTTGTTGTTTGCGTTTTTCGCCGCATAGTCTGTTCGACAAAATCAACTTCGGCCAACATATCTAGTTCCTCCCAATGCAATACCTGTCTGATGCAGTTGATGCCGTCAAATCTATGATTGAGCTGAAATATATTCCACAAACTGCATCGGACTGCTTAAAATGACTTTTTTTCAAACATTTCAGTCGTTTTTTTTGCGAATGGCATTTTTGACACTGTAATTTTTTGACACTATATATTTTTGCCACTGTCAATTTTTGACACTCAATTTTTGACACTGTCAATTTTTGACACTGTCAATTTTTGACACTGTCCATTTTTGACACTGTCCATTTTTGACACTGTCAATTTTTGACACTCAATTTTTGTACGAGAAAATTTTGGGCTGCTTCCAATCATCTCCCTAGCCTTTACTCAACTAAGTTGGTGTCGGCTTCCAGTCTTACCGGATGCGGCTGAATACCCGTTTTTTGACATGAAGCGACTGCCTATCTGAACTCCACAACACAGTTACTGGGCAATACGATACTTTAGAATCCCCTACGTGTATTTACCAATAGGCCATCGCGATACTGCTAAGATACTGCCGCCTCCGATAAAAAGAAAAAGTTTTGAACACCAAGATCATCAACGATCAGCGAAAGATTTTCTTAAGCTCGGAACTCTTTTGAAGTCGATTTCTAACATTTTTAGTGTATCTGTAAACAGGCCAACGTCCTCCTGAATCAATCAATCAAAGCATTTATTTCAAATAAACTATTTACAGGTACTTTGGAATTGTCCATTCATTGTCAGTCAGTCAGTCAGCATAATGATGCTATTAGTTGCACATTCCAGGGTAGATCTCTATGGAAAAGAATGTACAAGAAACTCCATAGCCACTCTTAAATCATGTTATATATTACAAATATCTCTCTATATCATTAATGGTGTGGCATTACCAAGAGTTTCTCGATTCAAGTATCTGGGCCATTGGGTCTCGGATGACCTTTCAGATGGCGAGGATATTGAGAGAGAGCGCCGGGCGTTGGCTGTCCGATGCAACATGTTGGCCCGTAGATTTGCACGCTGCAGTAAGGCTGTTAAAGTAACACTGTTTCGGGCGTTTTGCCAATCCTTTTACACGTGCAGTCTATGGGTCAATTATACGCAAAAGACAATCAACGCCCTGCGCGTTCAATATAACAACGCTTTTAGGATGCTGATGCGGCTGCCGCGGTATTGTAGTGCATCTGGCATGTTTGCAGACGCACGTGTCGATGGTTTTCATGCAATCCTGCGAAAAAGAGCTGCGTCACTGCTAAGTCATGTTCGTGGCAGTAGCAATGGTATCCTTGGTGTTGTGGCGGGTCGAATAGAATGCCCAATATTGTGGCATTGTATTCAATTACATGTCGTTAGGAATGCTTAATTAATCATAATCTTTTTTTTTTCTTTGATTATTTAATTTAATTGTCCAGTCCAATATAATTTTAAAAGAAACTAAGTCCTGTCCTTAAATCTCTTTAATCTTATCAATTTTATTGCAATGGTAATGATTTTTAATTATTTATTTTATTTAAATTAACATAATATTGAAATTCTGCATTACATTTAATAATTTGACTTAATGATTAATTTTATTTTATTTAATTTTTATTTAATTTAAGCTTTGACATTGTAATTTGATTGGTATATATGGTAATGTTTATTTGTATTTGTTTATGTTCATTTTGTTATTTTAACATAATTTTAAGTGCCTGCTATAATATGGATCTTGTATCTGAATTAAATAATAATAATATATATATTTTTTATAGCCTATATTATGTGAGAACTTGAAAATAAATAAACATAATACCAGCGCTGCGTTATTTATCGTTTTAAATAACACAGCATATGCTGAGTTAGGTGCCTTTTTGGTCTCGCACTGATTATACCTTTCTTTTTTTTTAAGTTTTTTCTTTCTTTCTTTCAAAATAACGAAAAATAAAACAATTCAAAATATATAAATTAAACCAAGTCACTGGCAGGCAAGAGATTTATTTATTATTTATTTATGATGAGACTAGCTTCTGCCCTCGGTTTCACCTGCGTAAAAGTAGGTTTCTCTATACAGATGTTGGACCCCCGTTTCATCCCTTTAGGGGGTGAATTTTGGAAAATCCTCTCTTAGTGCTCGCCTACGTCATGAAAAAAAACTTTTTGCTAAATTTTACGCTCCTAGTCCAAGTAGTTTCGGCTGTGCATTGATGTGTCAGTCAGTCAGTTTCCTGTTTTATATATATAGATCACAGTGTCAACTGATAGCGTCTATTCACGAACATGCCGCGTATGTCAGCACCACTCAGCTCAATCATTTTGAAGGAAACCGAATGACAACACACACACGCCACCATCAATTAGACATTTGAGTGAATATGACAAACTCTTAACTCACTTACAAAATCTTAATGATTTTGTAAGTAAGTTAAGAGTAGCATTAAGTAAACTTAAATTATACTATGAAATTAAAGAGGGAATATAATTCGAACACAATCCTAGAGCTCCCTCGCATATCACGGCACACGTATGCGCTCGGAGCAATCTAGTTAGTGTTAATGCGATGAGCAGCCCTAGACGAGCGGGCTGACTTTACAACATGCAACAAAAAAAAAATTGACTCAAAGGTTTTTTTTTTTCAATTAACCTTTTACAGGCACCTGTCTTACCAAGAGGTATAGTGTGATTTTATCACTAGGTTGTGGAGGTCAGATAGCCAGTCAATCTGTGTAAAATATTGTTATTCCCATGGAGGTGTGCCCCGCTTGGGCAGAGCAACGCCGTGTTCTCGTGGGGGCGATCGGCGGCGGCGATCTCTCGCGCCGGGCCTTAGTACAGGCCATGGTCCGGAGCGAGCTAGCAAAGGAGGCGGCCGATCGCGTGAGGCAACGGTCCTCACGCCCTAACCGCCGCCGGGATTCCGATCCCGATTTCCGGCCACCGTAGGGGCGGGCTTGCGGACGGCGAGCAATGGATGGCTCGCCGTCCGACCGTCCCGTAACCGTCTGGACCGAGCCCAAGTCGTCGTCGGCGCGTATTGTTCCACGAGCGTCTCAGGGAGATGTCAGCAAATCGTAGGGGCCTAGCAGTGTCGAAGCCTACTGGGGCCATGGGTATTGTGAAAACGAAACCCGCGCCCTGGGACGAAGGCAACGAAGGAACAGCAGTGGGTCTTTAGTTAGTAAAAGTCTGACCCTACCTTCCCGCTCCGCCCAAGGGCGGGATTATTCATTAGACGATATTCCTACCTAAAAAAAAACAAAACTCTCCTTCCTATGAAGTGTTTTTTTTTTTTTTAAGTTGGGAAAATCATCTAATGACAAATCCCGGTTAAAGAACAGCCGAAAGGCGAGCTACTCTTTGCCCGCCGTCCACAAGCACGCACTTACGAAGACTGGTAGTCGAAATCGGCGTCGCGGCGGCTGGGGCGTGAGGACTCCGGTCCGTTGCATCAGGCGTGCGGCCGTTTCCTTCGCTTGCATTACTGCCTCTCTTAAGAAGGCGAAAGCTTCCAATTTCCTCTCACTCCGAACCATGACCTGAACCAGGGCAGGGCTCTACAAGTGCATAAATAAATGTCTTTCTTTCTCTTTCTTTCTTTTTTCTTTCTATAAGTATAATTTGTGCTGTTTTACGAGACTGAAGCAAACAAATTCAAAGTCAAACAGCTAGTTTGTAATACTGCTCAAATCTCAGCGTTTTCCACGCTCGTGTACTCAAACGTAGGAGCGTGCAATGCAGCCTTCAATCCGTTTAAGATAATGCTTTTAGCCTGGATCGACCTGGCTTTTATTTTTAGAGCCTATCTTCGCTGTCCCGGTTTACATCGTAGAACTTGATATTGAAAGTAAATCTTTACTTTGTCAGAAATCGTTCAAGAGTTCAATTTAAATTCAATTCAAAATACTTTATATTGAAACGTTAGAAGCTAGTGCATGGTTTCAATTGGACGTTTCCTATGGAGAACCGGCCAGAAACTCCATGGTTACTCTTTTTTGTTTATTGATATAAACGAGTGCTTGACTGCGATCCCACCTGATGGTAAGCAGTAATGTAATCGTTGATGGTTAAGCGCGCTGGTTTAATATTCTCTCTGGCCTTGAAGACACCTAAATTATAATTGGACGGGAAGACCGCTGCAGGCAAATTGTTCCAGTCCTTCAAAGTACGCGATATAAACGACAAAGCGAAACACTGAAAAAATTATGTATCAATGTGATATATTTATTCATTCATTAATATACACAAATACTAACTAATGACATCCACCAACCCGCACTCGGCCCGCATGGTAGATTATGACCCTCTCTTCGAGAGGGGGCCTGATTCCCAGCAGTGGGAACAAAATAAGACTGATTATGTTAATAAAAAATTCAAATGAATTTTGAATTAAAATTATGTTAATGTTGTGTAAAGCGTCTGCCTGAATTTAAGCCCGTGAACTACAACTCGTAAGTTGAGGCGATTACCGCTGGGCTATTCAAGAGTTATTTAAACAAAATAATTGACCGTTATTACGTGATTTTTAGGTACCTCAAAAAGAAAAAATACTTTAGAAATTAAAACCATATACTTAGATCTGCGGGCCCTTGATGCTGTGAAAAAGCCAAACTTCAGAGTTAACGAAAAAAGAAGATACGGCCATTTATGTCGAATAAAACGTATATTTCGACACTCTCAATTGAATCAAAATTCATAGGGTACTTCCCGTTGACCCAGAAACCTAAAATTTTGCATAAAGCAAGGTCTTATAGCACAGTTATAGGAATAAATCTGAAAACTGTAAAATTTTGTTGTTACGGCAAAACAAAAAAAAAGGGGAATCGGAAAAATCATCGATACTCCTTCTTAATTCGGGAATTGAACTGTTCTCAGTTTCAGTTCAGTCCTCAGTCAAGTCCGACTCGCACTTACTCAGTTTTTATGACTAGCGTTGTTTTTGTTATTATCTTATCTCCTCCTCCTTGCGTCGTATTCTTCAATTCTGAGGGTCGTGAGAAGGAGAAACTGAGAGACATATTAACGCACACCAGAAACTACTAGGACTAGAAGAGTGAAATGTTTGCGCAAGGTTTCCTTTTAGACGTAGGCGAGAACTGAGAAGGGGTTTTCGAAGATTCAACTTTCAAGGGGGTGAAAAGGGAAAAAACCGATGTTGCATTTGTTGCACGCATTCCGTTTTTCATTCGGACGTATGGAGCTCTAAAAATACCATAATTTAAACCATAATTTTTTTTCCTAATAAAATTAAATCATAAATAAACCTGTCTCATGTAACCCTGTTATAAATACCCTCACCTTTGAAGTGACGCACAGCCTACAGAAAAAAAAGGACAAAATACTGGCCACTGAGCAATTAGGTCGGCCGTCAACGATGTGAGAACTTGGCCTATTTCGAAATACATTGTCGGGATTACTCTGACGATTTGACATCGTGGCCCTAGTGGAGCAGCAATGATGCGATGGACTTTTTATTTGAGTGGCGTCGAATAATTTTTGGTTTTGTTTGGAGTGACGGATTATGTGAAAATAGGGAGTGTTTCGAGGTAGTAATAACAATTTGTTTGGAGTTTTCCGGGACAGGGTCTGTAAGGAATAAAGTGAAAGATGACCTTAGCTCACATTACTGCTTTCCAGGAGGAGGTGACTTTTATTATTCCTGAAGAAACACACGGGTGAGTTATAGTCAGTAACAATCTTACACTCCTTCTCATTCCACCTGTTGTATTTTGGAGAGTGTGCGCGGGAATTGCATGACTAGATTCCGCCATCTCATTTCTACAATCGGACAACCCGACGTACGGCGAGTATCCACCCGTACGTTGTTGAAACCTCTAAGGACTAAGCGTTTCGCCTCATCGTTTAAACCGCGTTCATCGAAGGACTAAAACAATTTGCCTGCTGCGGTCTTTCCATCCATATATAATTTTGGTGTCTTCAAGGCTAGAGTGAATGTTATCTTAATAAACTAGTGCGCCTCACCATCAACGATTGCATCACTGCTTACCATCAGATGAGATCACAGTCAAGCACTAGTTTATATCAATTAAAAACAAAAACCAAACAAAACCTGTGAAAAGGAGTAGACCGTAATAAAGCATGCGGGTTCCGTGCGGGTTGCTGTATCCAGCAGTAGAAAACTGGGCAAATTCCGTACAAACTTGAAAGGTAAATTGCGGTTTACGATTTATGACGTATTAAAAAAAAACTACTTACTAGATCTCGTTCAAACCAATTTTCGGTGGAAGTTTGCATCATATAGTTTTTTAGTTTTATCATTCTCTTATTTTAAGTTATAGGAGGGGCACATTTCACCACTTTAGAAGTGTCTCTCGCACAAACTATTCAGTTTAGAAAAAAATTATATTAGAAACCTCAATATAATTTTTGAAGACTTATCCATAAACCCACACGTATGGGTTTGATGAAAAAAAAGTTTTGAGTTTCAGTACTAAGTATGGGGAACCCCCAAAATTTATTGTTTTTTTTTTCTATTTTTGTGTGAAAATCTTAATGCGGTTTACAGAATACATCTACTTACCAAGTTTCAACAGTATAGTTCTTATAGTTTCGGAAAAAAGTGGCTATGACATACTGACGGACAGACAGACATGACGAATCTATAAGGGTTCCGTTTTTTGCCATTTGGCTATGGAACCCTAAAAATTACCTTTTTTGACTTGGAAACTAAGTCCTTTAAGCCAAGGTTTCGTATGAAATAGGTAGTCATTTTGTTTACCATTAGAATACGGATGTAAAACATTCACATTCACATTTTGCTTTTGCAGTATTTGGCAGTAAGTGTATCAAGTAAGCCCTTTATCAAGTAAGCTCTCTGATGTCACATTATTATGACATTTTAAATTAATGATTATATTTGCACTGTATTAATATTTGCACACCACAAGTTATGGTAGAATGTAAATGGGCCTAACTAAAATTAAGATCATACTACTTTGTACACCTACATTCTAGCAAATAAATAAATTATTTAGGCAAATTTCACTGAGATAGTCACTACGAGTACTACAATAAAATTCTTAGTTCCATTTTTAGTGATCGTGCGTTTCAAATACCATATTAATATTATTATTCACTTGAGATACAAAACTTCACCAATTTTAGATCATAATATCATAAATTGTACAATTTTTTTATATTTATTTTTAAGCTGTGTACTTCTTTAAGTGACAAATTTTTTGCAATATATTATTGTGAACAAGTCGTTAGAGTACCTTATATATAAATCTGAAAAAATGCCCACTACAAATCGATTTGCGAATAATTAAAACAGTATAACTGAACTTCACTCGAAGAAATCCCACCAAAAACAGTTCCCACAGGACATTTTCCGTCTTCAATTTCTAATTCGATTAAAAATCAAAGCTTCGTTTACAAAACCAGAACGTTAATCAGAATTATTTTTTTTTCCTCATTCCAATTCAATTAACTTCGAGGTGGCATCTCAAAGTTTGCCCCAAATTCCGTAGCTTGATTGATTGGAGACGCCGACCAATTACGCAGCCCACAGACAAAGGACATCGATCAATCAATGGGACCATCGACACAAATCAATGAAAATCGCTGTCCACAGAGAAACATGACAGCGAACTGACAGACAGCAATCTTTTTAATTGACTTGACAGGTGATTGCATTTTTCTTGTTGATATTTTTGGCTTGGATACTAAGTCCTTTAAGCCATGTTTTCATATAAAAAGTTTATTTTTTATCATTAGAATATGGATGTACACATTTCAATGCTTTTTGTAAGATTTGGCAGTCAAACTTCTCGGCAAACTTTGCTGAGGTAGTTAACACAACAATCAAAATCTTAGTTTCATTTTACCGAGATCGCGCCTGTTTTAATGATTCCACAAATTATTGTCCTAATGCGCAGACACTTAGATACAAAACTACACCAATTTTACATCACAATATCAGTAAGATATTTTTTGACAATTTGCGAAAACAGCCACTGAACTTCACTCGACGAAACCCCGCTAAAAACCATCCAGGTGGTTACAGTTATGATGTTTGTACTAGGGATGTAACGAAAGTGGCTATAATGGAACCGAATCCGGAAACGGAGTTTTTAAATTTGGTTTGTCGGAATCGGAATCGGAGGAGGAGGCAAAAGCGTCAACTGAAACACTAATAAAACTAACCTGAACTCTTATTTTGCTAAATATGAAACCAAACAACAAATGAAAGAATTATCGATAAAAGCCACGGGGAGAGGGAGGCTCGACAAGCGTAAACTTGTGCGTCGAACTCTAATATAACTTCCCATTAAAATTTATTGGAACCGAAATCTAAATCGAAAGTGCAAAAACAATTGAAAGTTCCATACTTGGGTTTAAAAATATATTTATTTCCATAAGACACAATTGTCACTTACATGAGAACATTAAAACAAAAATAAAATATGTAAAGTAGTAATATTGTCCCAGTGTGAGTATATGAAAAATACATTATTGACTGTCGACAAGTAAACTTAAGTGTGTGTGTGTGTGTGTGTGTTTGTATTTTTAAGTAAACTTTCAGATTCGAATCTCTGTAAATATCTCTAGTGTACATAAATCAATAATAAGCCTCTACTTTTCATTAATAGGCTATCTACTCGTAGTTGATTTTTCACCAAGAATAATTTGTAAATAGAAATATACACGAAGGGTATCTCGCAAGGGTAAACCTATAGACAGCCCATTGAAAAGGGATGTTGTTTAGAATTGAAAACTCCAACTCAATCCCTCGTTATCGAGTCCAAGAGATGCCCATCTAAAGCAAGGATGTTTTGGAGCTCCGTAACCGGAACTTTCGAAAATCCGAAACAAAAGATATCTTATTTATTCATCTACATACAAATACTTATACGTGAAAAGAACAAATGCGTATAGAAGAGCATAAAGATAATGCTTATTTCAAACGAATTCAAAAAATCTTCTGACAGACTTGCGACAGGAGAGTTGGATGAGTGATGTAGACACAGTGAAATAAGTTAGAAAAGTTAAAATAGTAATAATTATCTACTGCCAGCGGCTTCGCCCGCGTAAGGGGTGGAGTTTCGTAAAATCCGTTCTTAGCGGATGTCTACACCCTACAAGGAACCTACCTGCCACATTTTAAGTTTGTAGGTGTTATAGTTTTTGAGATTTCGTGATTGGTATTTCGCTTTTATATATATACTCGTAGATAATATATAACTTTATGTGGTGATGGTGGAAAGGTTATGTTTTTGACTAGCTTTTTGAAGACATATATACAGGGTGTTTGGTGCATCGTGTGCCAAATTGAAATGGTTGATGGGAGGGGTCATTTGTTATCCTTTTAGACCCCTAAACACTTCTCATGCCCTATGGATTGTTTTTCATTGACTTTTAATTGTTTTACGAAAATAAGACCCAAATTTTTCATTCAAACACAATTTTTTAATAATATATAAGGCGTAGACTCTAAATTTTATTTTTATTTAGATGTGTATTGTATTAGAGTACTTTTAAATTTAAAATTAGTGACATTAGCTACCTATTTAGTTTTTTTTTTTTCATTTTATAAAAAGTCAAATCTTGCTATTTCTATTTTGCTTTTATTATTCTTAACCAAAAGTATCTGAAACTAGCAGGTAATCCAAAATAATTTCCGTGTTTAAAAACCGTATTCGGAACCGGTATAGTAACTATTATTATTTCCAATATCCGTAGGTATTCAAATGCAAAATTTCATTCCCATAACATCCTTGATCTAAACTAAACTAAAGGTACAATCAGCAAAGTTTGCGGCTGCCCTCTCTCATAAGGAAGGTATCTCTCGCACCCTGCGGCTGATTATTATGAGTTGGTAAAGGGGAATGAAAGTTTTCCCATACATTGCTGGCATGTATTTTTTTTTCTTTTCGCCAAAAGTGAAACCTAGGCCATATCTTAAGGGACTGTATGATAAATCAATAGCAAAAAGAATCATGTCTATCAACCGTAACCAAACGAAGTTAGAGACTAATTAGTATATTGCTATAGTTTATTATCAGGCGTTATTTTTCTTAAATAAAAATACCCTATGTCTGATATTTTAAGTTTCTCATTGTTAAATATAGTTTTAGTTTCGGTTTTTATGGTGAGTACGCAATAGTGTCAATCACTATCACAACACTAACGCGTATCTTTTCGATTATTTTGTCACTTATTTTTTTTACTAGTTTTAGTGATGAAAAACTAGGATTGTGAAAAAATATAACAGTAATAACCAGTTTAATCTATTTTATCAATGAAAACCTCAAAATATTACGTAATATATTTCCATTTCATTATAATATAACGATAATAGGTAACGCCTGACAAAAATATACTAGCGATGCTTCTATACGTATCTTCGTTCGGTTACGGTTTAAAGACCTGGTTCTTTTTGCTATTGTTTCCTAGTATTGGCCACTAACATATAACCTAGGTTTCATTTCTGGTGAAAAGAAAAAAGTAAATCATGCCAATAGTTTGCATTGACCTTTAATCGATATCAGTTGAGAATACACAAAATAGGAATATGAATATTTACGGGGCAAAATGCCTTTTCAAGTGATGAATAAAATACGAAGTTCACGAGCGACTGGGAGTTTTCTCGTGCACTTTGAGAGAATTCGCAAGAGTTTTATTAAATATACTTAGTTTTGTAAGACAATGAGAAGAGAGAAATATTATTTATGTTTAATTTTCATTATTAATCTATATACGAACATATAAAAGGAAAAACTGACTGACTGATATATCAACGCAAAGCCGAAACAACTGGGACTAGGAGCATGAAATCTTGCACAAGGCTTCCTTTCATGACGTAGGCGAGCACTAAGAAAGGACTTTTCAAAATTCAGGCCCTAAGGGGATGAAACGGGGTTCTGCTGCAGGTAGAAACGAGTAGATTATAAATATTGTTTGAGTTTCTTAGTTTATAGCTGCACTGTCGCATCTGAAAACAGTATTTTCCGTGGCTTCACTAGTATTGTTTATAACGCGGATCGGTTTTTTTTTTTTACTTTTAGTCAGTGTCTATGACTCCGTATATCTCAGCGGTAAAGTAGAATACATGACATAAAGATTTTTAAGCAATTTAAAATAATAAGTACCTCTTTATTTATTTGTTTAATCAATTACAACGGTTAAACAACCAATTACAGTAACTAAACAAAAAGTTTTAACTTACAAAAACATGTACTTACATCAATTCGTCTCACAATACTTCTGACATACCAATAAAATCATCATCCATTCATCCGCAAACAGATCGTTTGTTGGATAAGAATCCAAGATCACCAATCATTCAGTGCAACCAAAGTGCGAGGTATTAGAGACTGAGCACGGGCAACGGTGCGACACTGAGGCACTGCAAATTCTTTATAAATAAAACTACCAGCTGCCCGCGGCTTTGTACACGTTATAATAGAAAATTATACCAAAGGAACGTACTCCCGAGAGAGAAAAGTACCAACTAACATACAAATATACACACAAATTTTCACCTATACAATATTAGTGTGAATAGTACCTAATAGTAATTTCTATTACCTATGTACTTTATTTATCAACAAAAATAATCGTCTTATTTGAAAATGTGCCTTTAAATTATTTAATTTTAGTAATGAAAATCGGATACGATTTTTTTACACTTGCTTGCTTGCTTTTTTTTAATTGGAATAAATAATTTAGCTTTGCCCTTTGCAAATAATAATAATCATTATCATCATTTCAGCCGAAAGATGTCCACTTTTGGACATATGCCTGCCTCAAGTTTCGCCATAACTACCTGTGTTGTGCGTCTCATATCCATCGTATTCCCGCGACCCTCACCAGTTCATCGGCATTGCAAATAATATCGGGAATAAACAGCAGGAACATGTAACAGGTGCCTTCTCCATGTTAAGGCGTGTAGTCCCTTGAACATCTTTCCAGAGTAAAAAGGCACGTATCTGCGCCTGCGCCTGCGCCTGCATAGAACCCTGGTGACCTTTAAAACCAATTTCTTTGCGAAATATTAATTGATTTACATATCCTATGCACATTCTGAACGTTGTTTTTTGAACGTTGTTATCTACCTATTTTATAAGTGGTTTTAGTGTACAATAAAGAATTCTGAAGAACACATACCCAGCAAGTTTTTTGTGCAAACATATTTCTAAAGATCAAACCGTTTGAAAGGGGTAGGGTTAGGTAGGGGGAAAAAAACCGAAAAAAATATCATGTAAATTATTGTTTTTTGGCAAAGGTAATAGTCATACGAAAAAATCATAATAACATTGTACATGAATCTATTATAAACTAGCTTTTGCCCGCGGCTTCGCTCTCGTCAACTGACTACTCTATCCTACTCTACCCTACTCTACCCTACTCTACCCTACTCTACCCTACTCTACCCTACTCTACCCTTCTCTACCTTACTCTACCCTACTCTACCCTACTCTATTCGAATTTTTCTCGCCGTAAAAACCATCCTTGAACTTCAACGAACATTTAAAAAAAAGAATTGGCCAAATTGGTCCAGGCGTTGTAGAGTTATGCGCTTACCAACACATTTAGCGATTCATTTTTATATTATAGATATATTTAACCGTTACTGAGAAGTAGACTTTAGAAAGTGACTGTTTTATGACACTGTTCGGGAGCTAGGGCCTTAAAGAAATTCACGTTTCGCAAGCATCTTAGATGCTGAGTACATTATACAAACTAACTTGTTTGTCTGTACCCACACTTTGAGCACATAATTACGTAAACTTCATTATTGGAATACTATTAGGGAGCAGGATCAAACAAAGTTAATAATCACTTTAGGTATATATACTGGGGTCGTAAGCCGTAGTAGTGTTGTAAAAGTACAGTGAATAATTACATAAGAGGGATGAAACTACTCATGAACATTTTCCACCGACACAATCTCACTTGATGGTAAGCGATGATGTGGCCGATGATGGAGCACACTTATTCATCTTGACTTAGACTCCGCCAGGGAATTCACTTTATACGTATGGGTGGGATGTCCACCGTGCACTGGAGGTGCATCGCCGTACGTCTAGTGGTCCTATGATGGAATGGACTTGTCGGAATTAAATTGTGTAATTCCGAAGCACGCTCCTCGTAATATTAAAGACAGAAAACCGACATGCTAGCAACTCGTCGTCGATTCTCAAGACTGGAGTTTTGACTTGACAAATGCATAATTGCCGATGATCTTTTTGACTCGCTTCTCAATCGGCTCTAGTGCATCAAGCAGGAATTGATCACTTCATGATACGGCCAACTAAAACTGGCCAGATCGTTAAAACGTTAAAATTTGATGATATGTCAATCCTCGTTTGGTCATATCATTGATGTAGGATTTATATGATAATAAAAGTTTTAAAGAAAATAAGCCAAGCGAAGATTGAAATATCATCAAACTTTAACGTTTAAAACGATCTGGCCAGTTTTACTTGGCCATATTATGAAGTGATCAATTTCTAAGATCTTGCCACGACATGTACACTGGCTATGATGGTGTAATTTTAACACTAATTTGCAGATTCTAAATTCAAATTTCCTAATTTTTTTTTACAAAGCTGTAAATATTTTAGTATAACTACTAAAGTGCAAAATCAGCCAAGCACATAATTAAGAAACAAAGTTATAACCTACAAATAGTTCGCGCACGTGCTACAAGATGGCGCTATTCTAAAAACATGGCGCTCTGTAATTACACTGGCAATACCTACAGTTAATCCGCCTCATAGCAATATCCTACTGCTATGGAACTATTACCATAAACACTGCCTGAGCATTACCTACTAATGGTAGTACTTTTCCTAGTTAATTGAGTCCTTAATGGAAGGGCTTTTTTTATTTATACCTAATTTAAGTTAAGGGGGAACTACAATAGACCGACGCACACTTGGGCGACGCCTGAGTTGTACGTAGACTCGCGTCGCGTGGCCTAATGTAAGTTTACAAGTCTAGTTTCCATATAAAATGTATGGAGACTGACGCGCCCCGATCGGCGTGTGTGGCACACATGTACGCAGTAGTTATTCCTCAAAGGGAGTTATTGATAGCGTAATGGATGACAGGACAGAATGGAAGAAGAAAATGTGTATGCTGACCCCAAATAAAACGGGACAAAAGCAGGAATGAAAAAAAAAATGATGAGATGAAGATGTAAGTTAGATCCTACTATACGGGATTTAAACATAACGCGATATCTGAGTGCACTATACGTCTAACAACTTGCCTCGCTCCTGTCGGGTGGAGTGAGAGGGAATGTTAGACTTTTACTGACTAGAACTCATCTGTGTTCCTTCTGTTGCCTTTTTACGTTCACAATCACGTAGTTGGTCCTGTCCAATCTCAATATCTTTAGTTAGTGAAAGAAACACATATATAAAAAAAAAACAAAAGAAATACCACTTTTTAAATACTCTCATCAAAAATTCTGGCAACTAATTTTATACAGCTCACTTTCTCCATTAAAAGTCGTTACAAAGTTGAGTGGGAGATGATCTTCTTCTGACTCGGCAATATTCTCGAACTTAGTGTTCATTAATTGAATCAGTTCAGTAGCTTGTTATGCCAGCGCGGCGTAATCATTTTAATGACTATTGCTAGAGAGATGAAATGTACAGACAGGGTGAATTAGCGGGCCCGCGGACATCGGTTACGGTTTAAAGACCTGGTTCTTTTTGCTATTGATTCCTCGTATTTTCCTCTAACTGATGACCTAGGTTTCATTCCTGCTGAAAATATTTAACAAAAATTGGTCCATGAAATAAGTGTTTTTTTTTTTTAACTTTAAAAAAGTTTGGAAAAAAAAAACAACTTTTAAAGTTATTTTGTAAACTTTTTCGTCATTCTGAATCTTGATTAAATGTGCGACGTTTCTATAAAAATATATTTTTAACTCTTTTAATTTATGAGTACACGCAAAATAACAATTTTCGAGAGGTCTTTACTGGATCAGTTTTACACATTATTTGATTTCAATAGAAACCTAGAAAATATCTATTTGATACTTGTGTTTCCAAAATATTTACATAAAAATGTAGAATAAAGTCATAATTACGTAAGAGCGGTTGTATGAAAATGTATCTCAGGTTCCCATTTCACACCGCGTCCCCGTATATTTTCACCGCGTTCACTCAATGAGCTAGTATTTGCGTTGGTGAACCATTCTCTGGTAATTGAACGCCTTAAATAGACTCTACTAGGTATATATAGATGAGTTTGACGAAGCACTTCGCGCGTTGCCTTCAGTGTTTATTATTGAGGTAGAAAGGGCGCAGCGCGCTATACTTAAGGTTGGTGCTGGTCTTCCTTTTCGTTTCCCGACTATAGATTTGTATAAAGAATGGGACATTCTTACGATTAGACAAACGTTCATCCTCCACGCAATAGATAAAAAACACTCCCAGCTTCAGTTTGACCCCAAGCTTATTAAAGACAAACGACGCATGGGAAGAGTCTGCCCCTCATCGCCTTTCAAATCCACACTTCCTCAGAGATTCTTTTGCTTTCTTGGTCAGTTCTTATACAACAAATTAAATGTCACCCTCAATCTATACCCTAAAACCAACTCAAATTGTCACAGAACAGTAAAGGCATTTCTCAAAACCCTGAACTATCAGGACACAGAAAATCTTTTAACAGTTCTTAAATAATCTTTAATTCCTTTCTTCCACGGCTGATTTAAAACTCATACTCGCTCCCAAACACTATGACACTCACATACACATCCCCAAGACACTTTCAATATCCCGCTCTGCATAAACAGTAATTTTCTGTTACGTTTTAGTTTTTTTTTATTTTTACCTTGGTTTTATATAATTAATACTTTTTTGTTTATTTTCTTTTTTCTCCTTGTTATGGTCTGATGTTCTGTAACCATAAATAGTATTATATTAAGACACTCAAAGTCGTCTAACAATGTACCTTTTTTTGCTGTGGGGGGCCCTGGTGACCTGTACCACAGGTTTTTTTCAAAAACCTATTTCAGGCACCAGACTCTTACAATAGTGGAAGTATAGTCTGTAAGTCCCATTGTTACTGTCAATAAACCTATTGTGAAGAGAGAATAAATAAATGAATTGATTGATTGATTGAATTGAGTGTGGTGATATGAATGCATTGACTTATCTGAGTGAGGGTTGTTAGTATACTATGTTGGTTTATGGAAATACGATGTCTAAACTCAATTTAAGGGGAGTTCTATCCACATGCCATTGAAAAGGAAATACTGTGACGCATTCGAATACTTTTTTTTGAGGTCATCGAATGACTTCTTTCGCTGTCGTGAGTAAAAGTCTGACACGCCCGCTCGTTCTAGAGTGGAGCGAGAGGGCGTGTCAGACTTTATTGACTAAAACTCACCTATTATAGCATAAACATAATCAGTCTTACAATGTATTCCGGTTCCCCCTCCTAGAGAGGAGACTCTAGGAGGAGCAATGGGCTAATGAATGGGGTTAATGAATAAATAACACCCAGACACAGAAAAAATTATTGTGCTCATCACAAAACATTTGTCCTGGGTGGGAATCGAACCCACGACCTCCTTCATAGCAGTTAGGGTCACTAACCACTAGACCAAAAGGTCTATCTTAAATAATTTAAAAAAAATGCGAGTTGGACTCGCGTACTGAGAGTTCCGTACAAACTTACCTATGAAAGCAGTTCATTTCCTGAATGGAGTATCGAAGATTTATCCGAATCGCAAAAAAAAGTTTTTTTTTGTGACGTAACTACAAATTTACAGTTTTCTGATTTTTTCCTATACTTACTTGTGCTATGAGTCCTTGCTTCATGCCAAATTTCAGGATTCTAGGTCAACGGGAAGTACCCTATGAATTTTGACTCCCTTGAGAGTGTCGAAATATACGTTTTTTTCGACATAAACAGAAGTTTGATTTTTTCACAGCTGCAAGGTACCGCAGACCTGAGTATATAAATTTAATTTGAACTCGATACCTCGACGCGTTCCCGAGATAAAGGGTCTTGACAGACAGGCAGACGGACACCAAAGTGATCCTATAAGGGTTCCGTTTCTTCCTTTTGAAGTACGGAACCCTAAAAACGGCAATGATTTTTCATAGTTGAACACTGCAATTACCCCTTTGAACAAAAACTTAGCTGAAAAAGATAAAAAAGATAAATCCGAGCAGTGAGCGGTAAGAAAGGTGAACTTCTTTTTATTTATCTCAAAGGTACATAATTAGCTGTCTGTGATTACCGGCAGACAAACAGCTTTCAAAGACTTTTAAAAGTCTTTTACCTGTGGAATTAAAGGAATTAGTGGCTCATTCTTTGTTTTAAAGAAAGAGTTCTTAATTAATAAACAGATAAGGTAGATTTTGGGTGGATTTTTTAAGACTTATTACGTACTAGCTTTTGCCAACAGCTTCACCTGTGTGAATGTAGGAAATGGGAACATATTCCCGGGACAAAAAGAATCCTATGTGCTACCCATGTGTCAAATTTCATCAAAATTGGTTCAGCCGTTTGAGCGTGAAGGAATTACAAACATACACACACTTTCCCTTTATGATACTAGTGTGATCATTTTACAATTTTTATTCATCATCATCATTTCAGCCAAAACACTGACTGCTGGACATAGGCCTCCTACAAGTGTCGCCACAATGAACGGTCCTGTGCGTCTCGCATCCATCGGACTCCCGCAACCATTACCAAGTTATCGGTCCAACTTGTAGGAGGCCTTCCAACGCTACGTCTTCCGGTACGTGGTCGCCATTCCAGAACCTTTCTGCCCCAACGGCTATCCGTTCTACGAGCAATATCCCCTGCCCATTACCGCTTAAGTTTGGCGTTTCTTCGTGCTATGTCGGTGACCTTGATTCTCCTGCGGATATCCTCATTCCTGATTCGATCATAACTCCGCAGTTTTTATTATAATTTACTGTTTTTAAGATACACACTTATCTAATTCATATTATAAAGCTAAAGAATTGGTTTTGTTGCTGGGCTGGTTGAACACGCTAATCTCCAGAACAGTAGTTCGAATCGAAAAATTCTTGGTGTTGGATAGCTCATTTTTTGAGGATGTCTCTATGCTAAATAACATCAAGCTATGACTAACGGAACTAGAGAGCAGTGGTGGCCGAGTGGTAATGGCCCAGACTTACGAGTTGTAAGTTGCAGTTTCAAACCCAACCAGGCGCATTACTTTGTGTAATTCATTTCATCACCACTGCTCTCAAAACGGTGAAGGAAAACATCGTGAGGAAACCGGCATGTCCAAGAACCAAAAATTCAAAGACATGTGACATCCACCAAACCGCACTGGGCCCGCGTGGTGAATTATGGCCCATTCCCTCTCCTAGAGAGGAGGATTTTCATTTACTTGCAAAGTTTTGGACTTAAATTACAGCTGTCCATGTTACAGCTATTTACATGGCTATAAAAAAGACACCAAAGGCGACCGGACTCTTCCAACTTTCTCAAAAATTCTCTAGTTTCCTCTTGCTAGTGATGTGCCACATGCCATAAAAAACTTTTTATAACTTTGTAAATACGCTACAGTTGTGAATCGAGTCACATAAGACTACTATTCAAAATTATGATTTAAAAAATATTTTTGCTTAAATGATACCTGAAAACTCTATGGCACACGATGCACCAAACACCCTGTAATTTGTTACCAAAACCGTTAAAAAAGTTTCAAATAAAGGCAGGGTCTAAATGACAGAGTTTTTGTTTGTTTTGCCCGATCAAACAAATGATAATCTAGAATATAGTTATTTTTTTAAAGTCAAATCTTGCTATTTCTATTTTGCTTTTATTATTCTTATATCCGTAACCAAAAGTATCTGAAACTAGCGGGTAATCCAAAATAATTTCCGTGTTTAAAAACCGTATTCGGACCGGTTCCGAATAATAAAGGTAGGTAGGTAAAGAATAATAGTTACTATACCGGTATAGTAACTATTATTCTTTCCAACATCCGTATTCAGATGCGAAATTTCATTCCCTTAACATCCTTGATCTAAACTAATCTAAAGGTACAATCAGCAAAGTTTGCGGCTGACCTCTCTCATAAGGAAGATATCTCTCGCACCCTGCGGCTGATTATTATGAGTTGGTAAAGGGGAATGAAAGTTTTTCCATACATTGCTGCATGTAATTTTTTTTCTTTTCGCCAAAAGTGAAACCTAGGCCATATCTTAAGGGACTGTATGATAAATCAATAGCAAAAAGAATCATGTATATCAACCGTAACCAAACGAAGTTAGAGACTAATTATTATATTGCTGTAGTTTATTATCAGGCGTTATTTTTCTTAAATAAAAATACCCTATCTGATATTTTATGTTTCCCATTGTTAAATATAGTTTTAGTTTCGGTTTTTATGGTGAGTACGCAATAGTGTCAATCACTATCACAACACTAACGCGTATCTTTTCGATTATTTTGTCACTTATTTTTTTTACTAGTTTTAGTGATGAAAAACTAGGGTTGTGAAAAAATATAACAGTAATAACCAATTTAATCTATTTTATCAATGAAAACCTCAAAATATTACGTAATATATTTCCATTTCATTATAATATAACGATAATAGGTAACGCCTGACAAAAATATACTAGCGATGCTTCTATACGTATCTTCGTTCGGTTACGGTTTAAAGACCTGGTTCTTTTTGCTATTGTTTCCTAGTATTGGCCACTAACATATAACCTGGGTTTCATTTCTGGTGAAAAACAAAAAGTAAATCATGCCAATAGTTTGCATTGACCTTTATTCGATATCAGTTGAGAATACACAAAATAGGAATACGAATATTTACGAGGCAAAATGGCTTTTCAAGTGATGAATAAAATACGAAGTTCACGAGCGACTGGAAGTTTTCTCGTGCACTTTGAGTGAATTCGCAAGAGTTTTATTAAATATACTTAGTTTTGTAAGACAATGAGAGAGAGGGAAATATTATTTATGTTTAATTTGCATTATTAATCTATATACGAACATATAAAAAGAAAAACTGACTGACTGATATATCAACGCATAGCCGAAACAACTGGGACTAGGAGCGTGAAATCTTGCACAAGGCTTCCTTTTATGACGTAGGCGAGCACTAAGAAAGGACTTTTCAAAATTCAGGCCCTAAGGGGATGAAACGGGGTTCTGCTGCTGGTAGAAGCGAGTAGATTATAAATATTATTTGAGTTTCTTAGTTTATAGCTGCACTGTCGCATCTGAAAATAGTATTTCCGTGGCTTCGCTAGTATTGTTTATGACGCGGATCGGTTTTGTTTTGGACTTTTAGTCAGTGTCTATGACTCAGTATATCTGAAAAGACCGTATATCTCAGCGGTAGAGTAGAATACATGACATAAAGATTTTTAAGCAATTTAAAATAATAAGTACCTCTTTATTTATTATTTATTTATTTAATTAATTACAACGGTTAAACAACCAATTACAGTAACTAAACAAAAAGTTTTGACTTACAAAAAACATGTACTTACATCAATTCCTCTCACAATACTTCTGACATACCAATAAAATCATCTTCCATTCATCCGCAAACAGATCGTTTGTTGGATAAGAATCCAAGATATCATTCAGTACAGCGAAAGTGCGAGGTATTAGAGACTGCGCACGGGCAACAGTGCGACACTGAGGCACAGCAAACTCTTTATAAATAAAACTAGCAGCTGCCCGCGGCTTTGTCATAATAGAAAATATTATTCGTTATAATAGAAAATTATACCAAGGGAACGTACTCCCGAGAGAGAAAAAGTACCTTATGTACTATTCCAAGTCTGCTCAGTCACGCTTGCATGAGCGTGAAGAAGTAACCAACATACAAATATACACACAAATTTTCACATAAACAATATTAGTGTAAATAAAATTACTATTAGGTACTCTATTTATCAACAAAAATAATCGTCTTATTTAAAAATGTGCCTTTAAATTATCTAATTTTAGTAATGAAAATCGGATATGATTTTTTTACACTTGCCTTTTAATTCAAATCAATAATTTAGCTTTGACAATAATAATTATTATTATCATCATTTCTGCTGAAATACGTCCACTTTTGGAGTATGTGTTTCCTGATAGCTACAACCTAGGGATCTTTAAGTCAAGAGTGAATAGGTTACTTCTAGGTAAGCGTGCTCCATCGTCGGCCACATCATCGCATACCATCAGGTGAGATGGTGATCAAACGCGAGCCTATCAATAATAGAAAAAATTTTATAAAATATACCTCCCTCAAGTGTCGCCCTAACGACCGGTGTTGTGCGTCTCATATCCATCGTATTCCCGCGACCCTCACCAGTTCATCGGCATTGCAAATAATATCGGGAATAAAAACAGCAGGAACATGTAACAGGTGCCTTCTCCATGTTAAGGCGTATAGTCCCTTGAACATCTTTCCAGAGTAAAAAGGCACGTATCTACGCCTGCGCCTGCGCCTGCATAGAACCCTGGTGACCTTTAAAACCAATTTCTTTGCGAAATATTAATTGATTTACATATCCTATGTACATTCTGAAGACCACACACCCAGCAAGTTTTTTGTGTAAACATATTTCTAAAGATCAAAACTGTTTGAAAGGGGTAGGGGTAGATAGGGGGAAAACAACCGAAAAACATATCATGTTGTAAATTATTATTTTTTGGCAAAGGTCAATAGTCATACGAAAAAATCATAATAACGTTGTACATGAATCTATTATAAACTAGCTTTTGCCCGCGGCTTCGCTCCCGTCAACTGACTACTTTATCCTACTCTACCCTACTCTACCCTACTCTACCCTACTCTACCCTACTCTACCCTACTCTACCCTACTCTACCCTACTCTACCCTACTCTACCCTACTCTACCCTACTCTACCCTACTCTACCCTACTCTACCCTACTCTACCCTACTTTACCCTACTCTATTCGAATTTTTATCGCCGTAAAAACCATTCTTGAACTTCAACGAACATTTAAAAAAAAGAATTGGCCAAATTGGTCCAGGCGTTGTAGAGTTATGCGCTTACCAACACATTTAGCGATTCATTATTATATTATAGATATATTTTTTCTCAAACTTATTATTCTAACCGTTACTGAGAAGTAGACTTTAGAAAGTGACTGTTTTATGACACTGTTCGGGAGCTAGGGCCTTAAAGAAATTCACGTTTCGCAAGCGTAAGTATCTTAGATGCTGAGTACATTATACAAACTTACTTGTTTGTCTGTACCCACACTTTGAGCACATAATTACGTAAACTTCATTATTGGAATACTATTAGGGAGCAGGATCAAACAAAGTTAATAATCACTTTAGGAATCCATACTGGGGTCGTAAGCCGTAGTAGTGTTGTAAAAGTACAGTTAATTATTTCATAAGAGGGATGAAACTACTCATGAACATTTTCCACCGACACAATCTCACTTGATGGTAAACGATGATGTGGCCGATGATGGAGCACACTTATTCAATCTTGACTTAGACTCCGCCAGGGAATTCACTTTATACGTATGGGTGGGATGTCCACCGTGTACTGGAGGTGCATCGCCGTACGTCTAGTGGTCCTATGATGGAATGGACTAGTCGGAATTAAATTGTGTAATTCCGAAGCACGCTCCTTGTAATATTAAAGACAGAAAACCGACATGCTAGCAACTCGTCGTCGATTCTCAAGACTGTAGTTTTGACTTGACAAATGCATAATTGCCGATGATCTTTTTGGCTCGCTTCTCTATCGACTCTAGTGCATCAAGCAGGAATTGATCACTTCATGATACGGCCAACTAAAACTGGCCAGATCGTTAAAACGTTAACATTTGATGATATGTCAATCCTCGTTTGGTCATATCATTGATGTAGGATTTATATGATAATAACAGTTTTAAAGAAAATAAGCCAAGCGAAGATTGAATTATCATCAAACATTAACGTTTAAAACGATCTGGCCAGTTTTACTTGGCCATATTATGAAGTGATCAATTTCTAAGATCTTGCCACGACATGTATACTAGCTATGATGGTGTAATTTAAACATTAATTTGCAGATTCTAAATTCAAATTTCCTAATTTTTTTTTTACAAAGCTGTAAATATTTTAGAATAACTACTCAAAATGCAAAATCAGCCAAGCACATAATTAAGAAACAAAGTTATAACCTACAAGTAGTTCGCGCACGTGCTACAAGATGGCGCTATTCTAAAAACATGGCGCTCGGTAATTACACTGGCAATACCTACAGTTAATCCGCCTCATAGCAATATCCTACTGCTATGGAACTATTACCATAAACACTGCCTGAGCATTACCTACTAATGGTAGTACTTTTCCTAGTTAATTGAGTCCTTAGTGGAAGGGCTTTTTTTATTTGTACCTAATTTAAGTTAAGGGGGAACTACAATAGACCGACGCACACTTGGGCGACGCCTGAGTTGTACGTAGACTCACGTCGCGTGGCCTGAGTCTAATGTAAGTTTACAAGTCTAGTTTCCATATAAAATGTATGGAGACTGACGCGCTTCGATCGGCGTGTGTGGCACACGTGTACGCAGTGTAGTTATTCCTCAAAGGGAGTTATTGATAGCGTAATGGATGACAGGACAGAATGGAAGAAGAAAATGTGTATGCTGACCCCAAATAAAACGGGACTAAAGCATGAATGAAAAAAAAAAATGATGAGATGAAGATGTAAGTTAGATCCTACTATGCGGGATTTAAACATAACTGGCGATGTCTGGGTGCACTATACGTCTAACAACTTGTCCCGCTCCTGTCGTGTGGAGTGAGAGTGAGTGTCAGACTTTTACCGACAAGAACTCACCTGTGTTCCTTCTGTTGCCTTTTTACGTTCCACAGCCATGATAATTCTTTCGAACAATCACGTAGTTGGTCCTGTCCAATCTCAATATCATTACTTAGTGAAAGAAACACATACATAATAATAAAATAATAAAAAATAAATACCACTTTTTAAATACTCTCATCAAAAATTCTGGCAACTAATTTTATACAGCTCACTTTCTCCATTAAAAGTCGTTACAAAGTTGAGTGGGAGATTATCTTCTTCTGACTCGGCCATATTCTCTAGAACTTAGTGTTCATTAATTGAATCAGTTCAGTAGCTCGATATGCCAGCGCGGCGTAATCATTTTAATGACTATTGCTAGAGAGATGGTATGTACAGACAGGGTGAATTAGCGGCCCGCGGACATCGGATACGGTTTAAAGACCTGGTTCTTTTTGCTATTGATTCCTCATATTTTCCTCTAACTGATGACCTAGGTTTCATTCCTGCTGAAAATATTTAACAAAAATTGTTCCATGAAATAAGTTTTTTTTTTTTTAACTTTAAAATAATTTGGAATATATTTTTAACTCTTTTAATTTATGAGTACACGCAAAATAACAATTTTCGAGAGGTCTTTACTGGATCAGTTTTACACATTATTTGATTTCAATAGAAACCTAGAAAATATCTACTTGATACTTGTGTTTCCAAAATATTTACATAAAAATGTAGAATAACGTCATAATTACGTAAGAGCGGTTGCATGAAAATGTATCTCAGGTTCCCATTTCACACCGCGTACCCGTATATTTTCACCGCGTTCACTCAATGAGCTAGTATTTGCGTTGGTGAACCATTCTCTTAGACTCTACTAGGTATATATAGATGAGTTTGACGAAGCACTTCGCGCGTTGCCTTCAGTGTGGTGATATGAATGGATTGACTTATCTGAGTGAGGGTTGTTAGTATACTATGTTGGTTTATGGAAGTACGATGTCTAAACTTAATTTAAGGGGAATTCTATCCACATGCCATTAAAATGGAAATACTGTGACGCATTCGAATACTTTTTTTTGATTTCATCGAATGACTTCTCTCGCTGTCGTGAGTAAAAGTCTGACACGCCCGCTCGTTCTAGAGTGGGGCGAGAGGGCGTGTCAGACTTTACTGACTAAAACTCACCTATTATAAGCATAAACATAATCAGTCTTATAATGTATTCCGGTTCCCCCTCCTAGAGAGGAGACTGTTTTTTTTTAAGGTGGGAAATCATCAAAATGACTTCTCGCGCTCTGGGTGCGTGGGAGGGCGTGTCAGACTTTTACTGACTAAAACCACACCTGTATCCTTCAATTACCCTTTGCGTTCTAGGACTACGGGTTTCCCTTTCAGAAATTCTCCGCGGTCCTAGCTAGCGGGCATCGGACCTGCTGGGCCCCTACGGTTTACTGACATCTCTTTAAGGAGCGCGAGGATGACTACGCGCTGTGGGCTCGGTCCGGTTATTTACCGAACAGCCGGACGGCGAGCTACCCAGTGCTTGACGTCCGCAAGCCCGCGTCTACCGTGGCTGGTAGTCGGGATCGGAATTACGGCGGCTAGGGCGTGAGGACCTTCGTTCCCTCACGCGTGCAGCCTCCGCCTTCGCTAGCATTACTGCTTCGCAGAAGGAGGCGACCGCCTGCCATTCCTAGAGAGGAGACTCTAGGAGGAGCAATGGGCTAATGAATGGGCTTAATGAATAAATAACACCCAGACACAGAACAAATGATTGTGCTCATCACACAAACATTTGTCCTGGGTGGGAATCGAACCCACGACCTCCTTCATAGCAGTCAGGGTCACTAACCACTAGACCAAAAGGTCTATCTTAAATATTTTTTTAAAAATGCGAGTCGGTCTCGCGTACTGAGAGTTCCGTACAAACTTACCTATGAAAGCAGTTCAATTCCTGAATGGAGTTTCGAAGATTTTTCCGAATCGCAAAAATTTTTTTTTTTTTGTGACGTTACTACTAATTTACAGTTTTCAGATTTTTTCCTATACTTACTTGTGCTATGAGACCTTGCTTCATGCCAAATTTCAGGATTCTAGGTCAACGGGAAGTACCCTATGAATTTTGACTCCCTTGAGAGTGTCGAAATACACGTTTTTTGCGACATAAACAGAAGTTTGATTTTCTCACAGCTTCAAGGGACCGCAGACCTGAGTATATAGTTTTAATTTGAACTCGATACGATCCACGCGTTCCCGAGATAAAGGGTCTTGACAGACAAGCAGACGGACACCAAAGTGATCCTATAACGGTTCCGTTTCTTCCTTTTGAAATACGGAACCCTAAAAATGGTAATGATTTTTCATAGTTGAACACTGCAATTACCCCTTTGAACAAAAACTTAGCTGAAAAATCAAAAAAGATAAAAAAGATAAATCCGAGCAGTGAGCGGTAAGAAAGGTGAACTTCTTTTTATTTATCTCAAAGGTACATAATTAGCTGTCTGTGATTACCGGCAGACAAACAGCTTTCAAAGACTTTTAAAAGTCTTTTACCTGTGGAATTAAAGGAATTAGTGGCTCATTCTTTGTTTTAAAGAAAGAGTTCTTAATTAATAAACAGATAAGGTAGATTTTGGGTGGATTTTTTAAGACTTATTACGTACTAGCTTTTGCCAACAGCTTCGCCTGTGTGAATGTAGAAAATGGGAACATATTCCCGGGACAAAAAGAATCCTATGTGCTACCCATGTGTCAAATTTCATCAAAATCCGTTCAGCCGTTTGAGCGTGAAGGAATTACAAACATACACACATTTTCCCTTTATGATTTTATGATACTAGTATGATCAATGTGATAATTTTACAATTTTTATTCATCATCATCATCATCTCATCATTTCAGCCGAAAAACGTCCACTGCTGGACATAGGCCTTCCCCAAGTGTCACCACAATGAAGGGTCCTGTGCGTCTCGCATCCATCGGACTCCCGCAGCCGTTACCAAGTCATCGGCCCACCTTGTAGGAGGCCTTCCAACGCTACGTCTTCCGGTACGAGGTCGCCATTCCAGAACCTTTCTGCCCCAACGGCCATCCGTTCTACGAGCAATGTCCCCTGCCCATTACCGATTAAGTTTGGCGATTCTTCGCGCTATTTCGGTGACCTTGATTCTCCTGCGGATATCCTCATTCCTGATTCGATCACGCAAGGAAACTCCGCAGTTTTTATTATAATTTACTGTTTTTAAGATACACACTTATCTAATTCATATTATAAAGCTAAAGAATTGGTTTTGTTGCTGGGCTGGTTGAACACGCTAATCTCCAGAACAGTAGTTCGAATCGAAAAATTCTTGGTGTTGGATAGCTCATTTTTTGAGGATGTCTCTATGCTAAATAACATCAAGCTATGACTAACGGAACTAGAGAGCAGTGGTGGCCGAGTGGTAACGGCCCAGACTTACGAGTTGTAAGTTGCAGTTTCAAACCCAACCAGGCGCATTACTTTGTGTAATTCATTTCATCACCACTGCTCTCAAAACGGTGAAGGAAAACATCGTGAGGAAACCGGCATGTCCAAGAACCAAAAATTCAAAGACATGTGACATCCACCAAACCGCACTGGGCCCGCGTGGTGAATTATGGCCCATTCCCTCTCCTAGAGAGGAGGCCTGATTCCCAACAGCGGGAACATTATAAGGCCGACTATGCTATGCTATGCTATGCTATAACTAACGGGAGCGAAGCAGTAACCAAAGACGAGTTTGAAATCGCAAGGTACAGCAGTAGCTGTACCTCGTGGTTTGGCTGCATCAGGATTGATAAGAAGCCGTCCACAGCAGAGTCGGGAGTTTTCAACCGTACCACTCTCACGAAGTTGTCTAGCATTTTTGCTGAACTGGACCTATTTGGTGCAGGCGCGAGACACACAATGTTATTTTTTCTTTTTTAAGTGTTTACATATTGTTTCTACATTGTATATATCTGTGTACGTGTGCCAAATAAAATATTTTTCTTTCTTTCTTTAATTATTAGTTATTCAAAACTACCCTCAAATTACGGTTTTTTTTAGGTGGAAAAATCATCTAATGACAAATGCCGCTCTTGGGTGGAGCGAGAGATAAATACTTTTACTGACTAAAAACACACTCCTGTTCCTTCGTTGCCTTCGTCCCAGGGCCCCGGTTTCGTTTTCACACAACCCATGGCCCCAGTAGGCTTTGACCCTGCCGGGCCCCTACGATTTGCTGACATCTCCCTGAGGCGCGCATTGAACAATACGCGCCGTCGACAATTTGGACTCGGTCCGGACGGTTACCGGACGGTCGGAGGGCGGACTACCCATTGCTCACCGTCCGCAACTGTTTAAGCGATGTTAGTTTTTATGAAAACATTCTTGCAAACAAAGTCTCCGGCACATAGGCCTACACGGGCACTTATAACACATCAGAAGCTAGTGCAACTAACTGACTTAAATCCACCTGTGTTTTTTCAGTTACCATTGCGTTCTAGGATCACGGTAACTCTTTCAAATAATCCTATAGATCTTACTATGAGATACAAATATTATTAAATTCTAAAAATACCAATATTCGTTTGTGTTGGCTCATAAAGTATTCCGTTCGTGATGCATCGGACAAATTGATGTCCGGTGTGAGCGAGGGACTTCCGGCGCGGCCGGATGCGCCGCCATGTTGTGCTGCAAACAAAATGGCCGCTCATTAGTAGATGGAGCTGAGGATTAATTTAGGATGTTGGGATCGTGGTGGCTTCTCAGTTTTGGTGTTTTTTGACATCTATTTTTTTTTTGGTATTGTCAAGAGACTAAACGTAATAAGACTTTAATTCTAATCTCTTTATACATTTTAGTTAATAATAATAATAATAATTGAAAGATAAACAAATCAAGTATATTGACTTGGCTCGCGAGGTTGTCGACATGTGAGATGTGGACTCGGCGATCATTGTACCGATAGTCGTGTCAGCCAATGGCTTAATAGCCAAGAGCCTCGACCAACACCTTAGGAGGCTCGCGTTAGGCGGCTGGATCAAGGGTTTGATTCAGAAAGTGGTACTCCTGGACACGGCTCGTATTGTTAGGAGGTTCCTTTCTCTGGAGCCCTGACCGCCGGTAGCTTGGACCCTGTTCCCGATACCGGTGGGACACTATTTTTTATATTTTTAAATGTTTTTTTTTATTTTTTATTGAAATATTTAAAAATATAATTTATATGTACATAAACAAATGAATAAACGATAATTGTTTATTGATCAAGAAGGGTACAGATGATTTGAAAAAACAAAACATAAACTACTAACAAGCAAGATATACAAGCCTAAGTAACCACATTTTAAGAGAGAATATATTGTTGGAAATACATCTGTTTACAATTACGTTTCCCTGACTCTTAAAGATTCAAAGATTCAAAGATTCAAAAAGCATTTATTTCAAATAAACCATTTACAGGCACTTTTGAAATGTCAAGAAGTCAGTTAGTCAGAAAAAAAAAAATGATGCTAATTGCACATTCCAAAGCGTAGATCTCTATGGAGAAGAATGTGCAAGAAACTCCATGGACACTCTTTTCAATCATGTTTTGTAATTACAAATATCACTGTTACATGTTTCTTGTCGTTATCATGTGAGAACAATGTAAATACAGTAAAAATAAAAACTAAATATAGATATTAAAATAGCAACTGGCAGCTAAGAGATGACCAGTCTCAACTGACAGCGCCCGTTCACGAACATGACGCCAATATTAGCACCACTCAGCTCAACCATTTTGAAAGGAACCGAATGATCCAACACATGCGCCACCATCAGTGAGACATTTAAGTGAGCATGACAAACTCTCAACTGCCGTGCTCATTTATGTCAAACAAGTCCAATAGTAACATAAAAAACCATAAAATAGCTCCATGGTACTCACATTTACAAACTTTGAAAATAAATGCTTCTACATTATACAATACTTATAATATTTTACAATTCCCAAAAAAAAAAGCATTAAAAAATAATAATAATAATTTCCAAACTAATCAATTTGTATACCTCGGTGGTAGAGGAGCTGGACCAGCATTGAGCCAAGCATTTTTATCTTGAATATAATCCTCCAACTTATAATATGCTTGCCTGCATAGTGTGCGTTTAATACAAGATTTAAACTTCGTTTCATTGAGTTCTAATATTTGTGGAGGTATTTTATTATAACATTTCAAACAGTACCCCATGAAAGAAGAGGCCACTTTAGCCAGTCTAAAACCTGATTGAACTAATTGGTCCCTATTTCTTGTAACATAATTATGTCTATCGCCTCTTTTGCTAAAAAGATGAAGATTTTTTCTAACGTACATGATGTTTTCATAAATATATTGACAAGGCACCGTCATGATGTTAATATCCTTAAACAGTTCCCTTAGAGAATCGCACCGGCGAAGATTGTAAATAGCTCTGATAGCTCTTTTCTGTAGTATAAAAATTGAGTCAATGTCTGCAGCCCGTCCCCATAGTAAGATACCGTATGACATGATGCTATGAAAATAACTAAAATAGACTAGTCTAGCGGTATCAACATCCGTAAATTGGCGGATTTTTCTAACAGCATATGCAGCTGAGCTAAGCCGTCCTGCAAGAGATGTTAAATGAGGACCCCATTGTAGCCTTGAGTCAAGCGTAATCCCCAGGAAAACCGTTTTATCGACAAATTCTAGCTTTTCATCGTTTAATACTACGTCACAATCACTACTTTTGACATTAGGTAAGGAAAATCTTATGCATTTAGTTTTTTTCCCGTTTAAAACTAGATTATTAGCAGTGAACCAGTTTTGGACCTGCAGTAGGGCGTAATTTTCGTCGTCGAGATTATTAGTCCTTCTATTTATCTTAAAAATCAAAGAAGTGTCGTCAGCAAACAACACCATATTAAGTTTATTTTCCAACAAATAGGGTAAATCATTAATATAAACTAAAAATAAAAAAGGACCTAAAATTGAACCTTGGGGTACCCCCATTTTCACATTTAATCCCGACGAATTGACACCGTTTATTTGAACTTGTTGCTGTCTGTCAATCAAATAAGATTTTAATAAGCTTAAAGCTGTTTTGCCTAGTCCGTAATGCTCAAGTTTCAAGAGTAATGTTTCATGAACCACGCAATCAAACGCCTTAGACAGGTCACAGAAGATGCCTATAGCATCCTGTGCCTCTTCCCACGCATTAAAAATGTGTTTTAGTAAGGAGACACCAGCGTCAGTTGTACAACGTCCTTTGGTGAAACCATACTGTTTATCGTGTAAGATGTTATTTGTGTTAAAATGATTAAGCATTTGATTTAACATCACCTTTTCAAATATCTTGCTGAAAACTGGCAACACGGACACCGGCCTATAATTATTAGTGTCTTTACTGTCCCCGGATTTAAAAAGTGGTATCACTTTACTATATTTCATTAGATCAGGAAAGACTCCTTGATCTATACACAAATTAAATATTAAGGCTAAGTACGGCGCTATAGTCTCAATAATTGAGGTACAAACTTTGATAGACATACCCCACAAATCTTCTGTCAATTTAACTTTGATTTGTTTAAACGCTTTTATTACTGTAAAGGGGTTTATATGCTTAAAGTTAAATTCAGTCGAACAGGCTGCAACGTTTGCCTGTAATAAACCAAAAGCATGCGATGGCGACGAATCTAGGGCTTCAGTGGTTTTAGTTGGTATACTAGCAAAGAAATTTACAAATTCTTCTGCTACTAGTTTGTTATCGCTAATAAGACCATGATGTGTCTCCAAAGTGTAATCATTATTATGTATTTTGTTCCTGTTGGTTTCATTATTTATAATTTTCCAAACCGTTTTTATTTTATTATCTGCTGATTTAACTTTATTGCTAATGTACAAGGCCTTAGCTGCCTTACAAGTGTTTTTAAACATTTTTGAATATGTAGCAACATACTTATTAAAAGTTTCAGTGTTAATAATAGGCTTAAGGCCATACAACTCAAAAAGTCTTTCCCTACTTATTCTGATTCCTTTAGTTGCCCAGTCACTAAATCTAAACTTAGGGCAGATACTTTTAGTTTTCTTCTCAAAAGTCTTCTTGAACTCAGTTTGGACTATTGAAAAAAAAACTAGGGTATACCTGTATTTTATGAGACAGTGAACGGCCACGAGGTTCTGTTTTAATATCACATAGTTATTAAGTGAGGACCCTGTCGATCTATCCACTATTAAAGTTATGTTGAAAGCGTCAGAAAAGCCCACGAAATTTAAATTTTCATAAGTTTTTGATTAAAATATGATTGGTGGCCATAACACGTATTTATTTACAAAAAAAAAAACATTATAATGATCAATACAAATCTCTTAGTTAACGGCGCGTACTGTTCCATGCGCACCTCAAGGAGATGTCAGCAACCGTAGGTTCCCAGCAGGGTCGAAGCCTATTGGGGCAAGGTTTTTTTTTCTGAAAGGAAAACTCGGCCCTAGAACGAAGGCAAAGAAGGAACAGTGGGATATTAGTCAGTAAAAGTCTGACACGCCCTCCCACTCCGCCCAAAATGGTACGGGTTATTTGATGATTTCCCAAGTAAAAAAAAACATAAGATGAGAATTCAACAACATGCCTAATCAATTTCTGAGGCGCGTTTTGTTTTGCGTATAAATGTTAGAGATCGGGTTGAAGAGTGCCAGGGCCGCTAAGGATTTGATAATGTTATTTTCAAGTTAAGAAGTAATTATTCCATGTTTTCAGTTTCTGATTTAGTAATTTAATTATTGCGCATATATAAATATTTTTGTTATTCTTTTATGCATCTACTATCTAAGACTCCCTGTAGTACAAAATTATACAATAGCACCAAGTTGCTAAGATAAACTTTATCAACGAATTATTTAAACAAAATAATCAAGAGTCAAAATAAAATATTCCTGCCCACTTTATTACCGTAGCTCTGAGAAAACTTGTCGCTACGAGGCCGTAGCACTAGAGCTACGAGCGTAGTACGCGAGCTACGAGCGTAGTACGCGAGCTACGAGCGTAGTACGCGAGCTACGCGCGTAGTAAGCGTAGCCATGACGGCATCTTGTTAGACATGCCGCGCCGCCGTAGCAACTACGTGGCGGTTTCATACTAGTCCCTACTAATATTACAATGTGAAATAAATGTCTGGCTGTCTGTTACGAGTTTCGCTACTTAGTGGCTAAACCGAATTTTGGAGACTAGCTAATAGAATTTCTTTTACGCTATGGAGATCCTTTATTAGGCTGGTAATTTGAATGTGTTTTAATTTAATTTATTTTAGTTTGATTTTAATTTTAAATGTTTATTTCAATTTTGATTTGTATTTTAATTAGTTTTTAATTTTGATTCTTATTTCAATTATGTTTTGAATTTTATTTTAATTGTAATCTAAACCAAGGTTATCGACCTAGCGCGAAGAATCGCCAAACTTAAAAAGCAATGCTTAGGTACATTGCTCGCAAATCAGATAGACGATGAAGACGTTCTAGAGTGATGACCGCGCACCGGTAGACGCAGCATTGTAAGGCATCCCACAAGGTGAGCCGATGACCTGGTGATGGATGCGAGACATAAAAATAATTATAAAACCTAATAATAATAAAATATTAAATATAATAAAATATTATAACATTTTCAGATCAAGAAAAATGTTCTCTATTTTAATGTGGATTTGACCCTAAATCGTTAGCTCAAATACCTTTTTCATTGCATTTTTTTCTAATTACTGTATTTTTTAAATTTTTGATTTACAAATCGCCCTTATTTTCCCAATTATCCCCTTATTCAAATTAGTAAATTTCATTTTTTGAACAAAAATTTGTTTTTATTTATTTTAATTTTATTAACAATTTAAAAACACACTTGGGGGAGGCACATGTACAACTATGAACGTCATTGGGCTAAAATGATGATGATGATGATGAAGATGTAATCTTTACTTTTGAAGTTATTTTTTGTTATAATTTTGATTTTAATAAGATTTTGGTTATAATGTCGATCAAAGCTATCTTATATCCTGGCCTATTAGTCTAGTAGTTAGTGGCCCTAACTGCTATGCTGGAGGTCGTGGGTTCAATTCCCACCCAGGACAAATATTTGTGTGATGAGCACAATCATTTGTTCTGTGTCTGGGTGTAATTTATCTATAATATGTATGTATTTAGAAATATTTAAGTATGTTTATCAGTTGTCTAGTATTCATAACACAAGCTCTGTTTAGCTTGGGACTAGACAACGTTGTGTGAATATATTATATAAATAAATTTTATTTCATTTTGATTTTGATAAAACTCGGTACAAAAGTTGACTATGCTCTGGAATAGGATCTGGGATACTTTTTATCACGGGAAAATATTTCCTTCGAATATTTATGGCTTTCACGCGGGGAAACTCAGCTTCACAGGGTTTGGCGGTGAAAGTATATTACCGTTGAAGTGGGCTGGTTGTTACCTTGAACAAAGTATAAGCATAGTGTGGCAATGCCGTCAGCGATAGCGATACGGAAGAGTTTATCGACGCCTGTTTTATTCGATTTTAATTAGTTTTTTCACCCGCGTAGATACATAAAATATAACCTATATCAATCAGAAATAAAGTAGCTTTCTATCGGTGAAAAATTTTTCGCAATTGGATTAGTAATTTCAGAGATTACCCCCTACAAACAAAAAGTATTTTTTAAATATTTTTATAATATTAGTATTAATAAAAAATATAGTTAGATAAGTGTTTTTTTTATTATATGTACATTATACATCAAAAAAGTATTATCCGTAACAGAAACTAGTAGAAAATCTGAAATAATTTCATTTTCGTAACCGTATCCGAAACCCGTATAATATTATTTCAATATCTATATCCAGATATGATATTTCATATTCATAACATCCCTAGTTAAAATACAACAATATTCTAAACACGCTTTACCTAGAAATCTCCACCTTAATATCACGAAAAAAACCCAATAAATCTCGCCCATAACTCTTATAAGCCACTTTAATTATTACTACCCACATCCGGATTTAAAAAAAGACCGGGTTTTACTCCGGATAAGCCACGCTCAGCCTTTGAGTTGTATAGATAAATGGATATTATTAGGGCTTGTTTAGATTGAAAAGCGACTTCAGCTCGGTCACATACCAATTATGAAGACAAGAACTTGTGAAGGGAGGGCGGCCGTGATCCTGCAGCAGTACACTATAGACTCTAACAGCCAGTAATATCATAAAGGCATTTTTTTTTTTGAGTTAGGATGATTTCCAATGACTTTTCTCACTCTTGGGTGGATCAGGAGGGCGTGTCAGACTTTTTTTTAAATGATGTAAACTAGTGCTTGATCACTGCACGAATGCACGAGCAAGGCGGCCATCAGAGAGGAGTGGCAGCGTGTTGTGAAGCTTGCCGCCAACACCTGAATTGATGACCACGGCCACTCTGTCAAGACTGATATCGACAAGGAAGGAAGAAGTGCTTGACTGCGATCCCACCGGATGGTAAGCAGTGATGCAATCGTCGATGGTGAATCACACGAGTTCCCTATTCACTCTAGCCTTGAAGACACGTTTTTGTAGCAATTTATTTATTATTTATTTATTTATATTTAGTACAGCAAAAAAGCCATTAATACTAAACTAAACTAATTTAATCCTTTCATTCTGTCTTCTCACAGAATCGCAAACTTTCTAATAATATTGTCTTCCATTCATCAGCAAACAAATCCAATCCAGGGTTGGTCTCCACGAGCGCGTTGAGCATCGTTACCATACGCGGTATAGGGGCAGTGGATCGAGCTACAGTGCGACAAAATGGGACATGCAATGCAGTAGCGCGTTCGCATCGATACAGTCGCGATGCTGTAACACGTTAGTAGCGCATTGGCATCTTTTCTATGGTGCTTGCAAATGCAACAAACGCGCGTTAGTGGCGATGCTGTCGCGCGCTTACGAAACGCGCGACAGCATCGCTACAAAAAGTCACCGTGGGCGACGGGCCTAAATTATAATCGGACGATAAGACCGCAACAGGCAAATTGTTCCAGTCCTTCAATGTACGCGGTATAAACGACTAGGCGAAATGCTTAGTTCGGATCGTAGAGGTGTCAACAACGTGAGGGTGGACACTCGCCGTACGTCGGGTTTTACTACTACTTGTATTGACTAAAACCGCATTAGTAAGAAAGAAAAAGATGTCCTTCAAGCTAAGGTTCGATGTATGTGAGTGTTTGTGTGTTTTTCTTTGTTACGTCTTCATGTTCAACAGATGATATGGAAAAAAATTGACACACGGGTAGATCGTTCACGGGAATGGCACAGATTACTTTTATACCGAGAGTCTCTTATGTCCAGGGATTTAGGTAGAGTTATTCATGTACTTGCATCGAAATGTTGATATTAATATGGATCTTCCCGGGATTTCTAATGAAAGATCCCATGTGGCCAACAATATTACAAATAAATAACAATAAATACCTAAGAGATAGATAAGACAAATGAAACAAAGATAATTAACATACAATTTTTATTAGTAATTTTCATTAAAAAAAGATCTTTTTACGTCAACTGAGGTTTTTTTTTTTTTTTTTTTTCCGGTGGGAAAATCATCTTATGACATCCCCCGCTCTTGGGCGGGGCGGGAGATAGTGTCAGACTTTTACTGACTAAAAACCCACTCCTGTTCCTTCGTTGCCTTTCGTACCAGGGCCGAGTCTTCCTTTCAGAATCAGACCCTTGGCCCCAGTAGGCTTCGACCCTGCTGGGCCCCTACAGTTGCTGACATCTCCTTGAGGCGCGCGTGGAACAGCACGCGCCGTTGACGACTTGGGCTTGGTCCGGACGGTTACCGGACGGTCGGACGGCAAGCCACCCATTGCTCGCCGTCCGCAAGCCCGCGCCTACGGTGGCCGGAAATCGGGATCGGAATCCCGGCGGCGGTTGGGGCGTGAGGACCGCTGCCTCACGCGAACGGCCGCCTCCTTTGCAAGCATTACTGCTTCGCAGAAGGAGGCGACCGCCTGCCACTCCTCCTCGCCCCGGACCATGGCCTGTACTAAGGCCCGGCGCGAGAGATCGCCGACGCCAATTACCCCGACGAGGACACGGCGTTGCTCTGCCCAAGCGGGGCACACCTCCACCGTATGCTCCACCGTGTCCTCCGGGCGGTCCACACAGTGGCGACACCCGGGCGTCGCTTCCGCACGAATCCGGTGCAGGAACTTCCCGAACTTACCGTGTCCGGTGAGGACCTGCGTCATGCGGAAGGTAATGACGCCGTGTTGCCTTTCCAGCCACTCCTCAAAGAAGGGACTTACCGCCATAATTACGGCGTGCCCAACGTCAACTGAGGTGTGGTTAACTTTATACACTTCCTCCTCCTCCTCGTCATTAATGCAGGAAAAAAAAAAAAAAAAAAGATTTCTGCTATATTTCTGATAGTGTCATAAAAAAAGTTCTGCTCTTTAAAATTAATCTCGGGATTTGAAGCATCATCATCATCATCATCATTTCAGCCGATAGACGTCCACTGCTGGACATAGGCCTCCCCCAAATGTCGCCACAACGAACGGTCCTGTGCGTCTCGCATCCATCGGATTTACGCAACTTTCACCAGGTCAACGGTCCACCTTGGAGGGGGCCTTCCAACACTGCGTCTTCCGGTACGCGGTCGCCACTCCAGAACCTTTCGTCCCCAACGGCCATCCGTTCTGCGAGCAATATGCCCTGCCCATTACCACTTTAGTTTGGCGATTCTTCGTGCTATGTCGGCAACCTTGGTTCTCCTGCGGATATCTTCATTTCTGATTCGATCACGCAAGGAAACTCCGAGCATAGTCCTTTCCATTGCCCTTTGGGTGACTTTGAGCCCTCTGATGAGGCCCATTGTGAGCGTCCACGTTTTGAACCATATGTCATCACTGACAACACGAACTGGTCATAGACTTTCGTCTTGAGACACTGTTGTATATTGTGGGATTTGAAGCATATCCACTTTATTCTTTCGCCGTATGAAATTAGTATAAGTACATGAATAACTTTACCTAATTCCGACCCTCTGCTTATGACAAATTTCTACTTTTACGCGGGTGAAACAACTGAAAGAAGCTAGTAATAATATATTTTGCAATATTCCTGCATCAACGCTCCCGACGCCAGGGGCCGGGACGTGAGGATTGTCTCCTCCTCACGTCTTATGCATGTTAATGTCTGTAGTAATATTCTGAAGTGATTTTGATTCTGAAAAACTCCTTCAGTGAAAACATCGACCTCACACTCAAACGCCAACACACTAGCTAACTGAAGGTGCCATTCGAACTTCGGCTGCAGGCTGCGGATGCAGGCAGTACATGCGGCGGCTGTACGAAGTCGGCTGCAGCTGCACGACTGATGCTCTATGTAGTAGTATGGATTTTTGTGAAAACCATTAAGAAAGCGGCTGCGGCCGTACGTGCTGCCAAGCTTCGGCTGCGAGTGCTACCGAGACTTTCAACCGCAGCCAATCTCAGACCAGTAGTACTGCGGCCGCAAGTCGATGCGCACGTAGCGTCACTTGAGTGACGTAACTACGTGTGACGCAACCTGTTTAGACAAGTCCGAAATATTCGCTACGCGGATCCCATAGCGCTCATATTGGATTGAATCGTAGATTTGCGACTGGCAGCACGTGCAGCCAGCCTCGGAATCACTCCCAGCTGCGGATGCAGGCAACGGCTTCGTATTGCATGTGCTGCCTACATTCCTGCATCCGTAGCTTGCCGCCGAGGTTAGAATGGCACCTTAAGTTTCACGATTTGTTTTTTTTTTTTTTTAATATGTAAACCAGTGCTTGACTGCGATCCCACCTTATGGTAAGCAGTGATGCATTCGTTGATAGTGAATCGCACTAGTTTATTAAGAGCTTATTCACTATATTTTCATTTTAGTATTGTTGTTTTATTTTTTATATTCAACCATGTTTTTCTTTTTTTCACTTCTTTTTAAAAATTAAATTTAGGGAAAAGTCACTTCGAGTATATTAAGCGTCACTAATAAGAGAAGACACTTTGGTAATAAATTATTTGAAATATATAAATTTATTGAAATAAACTCATTATTTAATACAGGTTTCTACCTAGTTCAGAAGGTAGGGCTTAAAATTTTGCTGTGTAAAATAATTGTTTGTGTCAATAAAGCTCAACCACCGCTTTCACCATTCACTTTGTCTCACCTGATAGAAAGCGCCAATATAGTCGAGGATGGAGCATGCTTGCCTAGAAGTAACTTATAACTGTAACTGGAACTTATTCACTTATTACTTAAAGACCTCCAGGTTGTATCTATTAAGAAACATTAGTTGTAACGGTGAAGAAATTAATCGTGAGGAAACTGGCATATCCTAGAAGTAAAAATTCGAAGACACGTGCTATGAATCAATTCGCATGAGGGCAATAATCAGTGAGGTGGATTACAACCCATTCCCTTTTATAGAGAAGGACTGTTTCCCAACAGTGGGAATATTGTAGGCTGATTATGTTAGTTGAATATATTACAATGGCGTTGTAAAGAATATCCGATCATAGATTCGGTATAGCTGGCCGAAAAATGAGTTTTGGTTTCGACCAATTAGAGGCCGAATATTCGAGTCTGTTGAAACTGGCGGTGCTTTGGGCTGAAATCAGTGATATGTACCTAAAACTGACAGTCTCGTTCGTCTGGGATAAATGATTTAAAATTAATTTAGTGTGTCATGAAAGTAAGAGCCAATTTTTCAACGGTGTCGGTGAGCCAAGTTTTCAACGGTTTCAATGTTTCATAACTAATTCAAGACATTTACGTTTCGCGGGTTCGGTTCCCATTCGGCAGTAGTAGACCTACCAGCAGAGCTACAAATAGCTTTTTAGGGTCTTTGTGTATGTAATTTTACATGTTTGTGAGTGCTCCCACTATACAGGATTCAGTCCTAGAGCGAGGCAACAATTAAAAGTGCTTGTGTAAAAGCACAAAGTGGAAAGTGGAGTAAAAGCGCGATAACCCGCGAAATTCATTACTTAAGTTTTTTTTTTGAATTTTGCAGATCAGTGTCAAGCTGTATGTTGATTAATATATGATTATTTATGGAACTATAATCATCGATACAAACTTCTCAGTTTGGTTTACTCTAATTGAATGGTTTTTTCATTAAAAAAAAAGTTTTGACAGTTTTTCTTTTACCACGAATGAATCTTTTACATCGAATTCTACCAAAAATTTAAGGGAAACAGAACATTTGATTGCAGTTTCGGCTAATCGTGTTTTTTTTTTAGATTGGAAAATCATCTAATGACAAATCCCGCTGGTGGAGCGGGAGATAGTGTCAGACTTTTACTGACTAAAAACCCACTCCTGTTCCATCTTTGCCTTCGTCCCGGGGCCCCGGATTTCACTTTCACACTACCCGTGACCCTAGTAGGCTTCGACCGTGCTGAGCCCCTACGATTTGCTGACATCTCCCTGAGGCGCGCGTGGAACAGTACGCACCGTCGACGACTTAGGCTCGTTCTGGCGCGAGAGATCACTGCCGCCGATCGCCCCCACGACGGCACACCTCTACCGTATGCACCACCGTGTCTTCCGGGCGGTCCACACAATTTATTTATTTATTTATTAAAACTTCATGCAGCATAAAGGTACAAAGGCGGACTTAATGCCTTAGGCATTCTCTACCAGTCAACCAAGGGTAGTGAAGAGAAAACATGGCAGGTGCATAAAAAAAGGAAAGAATAATAAGAAAACAAGGGATCAAATGTATATATACATAAAATAAACATACATACATATTTAATATAATATAAACCTACATATATAGATATTATTTATATAAGGAAAAATGAAAGGATTTTTGAGACTACTCCATTATTTGCGTAGAAAATGAAGCCGCAACTTCCGCTTAAATGCATATTGACTGGTGGCCGTCCTGATGTCAAGAGGAAGCGCATTACACAGAAGTATGGACTGTATATGAAAGGAAGAATGAACAAAGTCAGAAGTATGAGAAGGACAAAGCAGTAGAAGATTGTTAGAAGAACGCAGATTCTTAGCATGAGAAGAAGATAGATATTGAAAGTGTGATATAAGATAAGAAGGAGGGGTGGAAGAGTTAAGTAAAGAGAAAAGTGTAGTCAGTGCGCGCAAACCTCTTCTCTGGCGAATGGACATCCATTTGAGCTCGGATCTATAACTAGAAATATGGTCATATTTTCTTAAGTTAAAGACAAACCGGATGCAGTTGTTGAGGACCCTGTCAAGCACAATGGTGGCACCCAGGCTTTTCTTCCGTACGAATCCGGTGCAGGAACCTCCCAAACTTACCATGTCCGGTAAGGACCTGCATCATGCGGAAGGTAAGGACGCCATGTTGTTTTTCCAACCACTCCTCAAAGAGGGGACTTACAGCCATAATTGTGGCGTGCCTAGGCTAATCGTGTTATGGTCGGACACTAGTTGTAAACACCCCTTTACATTTACCCCTACATACTCTTTCCGGCAGCGTGTCCGGGTATTTATCCGTGTAATAGTCTGTTAAATATTCTGTTTCTGACATCGGCGTTTAATGTTGATAGTTCGTGTTAATACTAGTGATTATTTAATCGTTTTGTTAATTGTTTATAGTTAGTTACACGTCGCTTGGTTGACACTTATAATAAACTATTTTGTTCAGTAGATATAATGTTCCTTAGAACGTCACCGTTTAAAAAAACAATCTATAACATCTTAAAAGTCCAACAGTAGGCAATGAGGATGTGCATGTTAACTCTGTGAGTCGTTTAACTGCCTACGGAGTCCATATAGAGCTAGATTACTTTTTTCCTTTTTTTTTATTTGTACCCCTCTCTTTCTTCCTAACAGTTAAATTTAATCGATTTTGTCTTTTAACAGCCACCTATTTTGTATAATTATCTGTGGATAACGTCGTTAGTAGTGTTACTTCTGTTGACTAAGTGCCGATATTATTGTGTAGCGACATCTATGGTGTCACTTGTGAACTATTCCTGCATCGCGTACTTAAAGTTCTACGCGCGATTAGAACATATAGAACAGCCCAAAATCATCTATCGGGCAGTTGCCCACCAGACATAACACCCGTCTGGTCGGAGGATCCTCCCTTTTCAACGGAGGTATGCAGGACGTTACTCTCTGTTCCGCTTACCTCCAAACTGGTGACCCCGACGTGATGTGATCACAACCTTCTGATGCTGCCGCTTGCCTCCAAAATTGTATTGTCTGCTGTTTGTTATCCCTCTATAATATAAATAAAAAATAAAAATAAATAAAAAGTATTAATTAATTTTTTGTGACTTTGCCCGCTGATAGTAGAAAGTTAACCCAAGGGAATATACTTTAAGAAAAAAACTGTCTTATGTGTTGTGTCAAGTCCACATCATCGCTTACCATCAGGTCAAATAGTGATTAGGTTAAGCGAGCCTATCAATAATTAAGAAAAAACTGGGCAAGTTCGAGTCAGACTCGTGCACTGAGGGTTCCGTACAAACTTACCTATGTAAATAATTTAATTCCCTGGATGGAGTTTTGAAGAATCCGAATCGCATTTTTTTTTTGTGACGTAACAAAAAAATTACTGTGTTCAGATTTACTCCTATATCTGTGCTATATGACCTTCTTTATGGCAAATTTCAGGATTCTGGGTCAACGGGAAGCATCCTAAGAATTTTGTACGTGTAAAAATATACGTTTTTTGTTTGCGACATAAACGGCCATATCTTTTTTTTTTCGTTAACTTTACGAACGTTACGGAACCCTAAAAAAATATCCTAGTCTAAAAGGACTTGTAATATGACGTAGAATATGGCTGTTACTCTGGCCCGAACTGAAATGTATTTCATACGTTAGTAAACCACTCACGTACTTAAGGGAAGGTGCTAAAATAAGAGGGTTTCGAAGGGTAGTATGAGTAATTTTAGATGTAACATAAAAGTTCTTATCGATTGGCAAAGTCGTAAAAATTCAGAGAATGAGGATCAATCACATAATAGAAAATCCGATTTTTACTAAGTACATCGTATGTGTAATAATTTACTGTAGATTTATTTTTTAAATCTT
This sequence comes from Mythimna pallens, assembly GCA_961205895.1. Lineage (NCBI taxonomy): Eukaryota > Metazoa > Arthropoda > Insecta > Lepidoptera > Noctuidae > Mythimna > Mythimna pallens. The sequence goes on along the minus strand of OY540847.1, from coordinate 19,136,549 downwards.
TAAAATCCATCATGAATTAATGGTGGATTTATTAAAGTTTTTCTGAACGGCTACTTGGAAACGCGCGCTCTCGCTGGATTGTTTACAATGACGTCATCGGTCATGATCCGTATGACGAACGGCTTGATCGTACGGTCATCATGACACATGACGTCATCGTGAATAGTCCGGCGACAGCGCGCGTTTCCAAGTAGCCGTTCAGAAAAACTTTAATAAATCCACCATTTTGATGACGGATATTAATAATTTAAAAAATTGAGCTTGAGCATGTGAATCTCGTTTATTAATCAGGACCTTAAGCTTGACATCAAGTACGAGATCTTGGACTAAGGAACGTTTATTAATACGAACCATAGACATGCATTATCAGTACTTTCATTTTTAAAACAAAATGCTTGAAAGTTAATGTTTATTACGTACCCTCAGTTATGGCGGACGTACCAGAGACAAAGCGGAAAGCTTTTAAAATGATTCGCCGCGCTGAGCGTCACAAGTGTTGCCAACTGTATTACGTAATGTTATATTGCAGGGTTGGCGCGAACTTGATTTTAATTAGAATATAATGAAATATTTTACTATTAGCTTTTGCACTTTCGCCCGCGTGATAATAGAAAATATATAGCCTATGTTACTCAGTGATAAAGTAGCATACTAATAGTGAATAAATTCTGAAAATCGATCTTGTAGTTCTTGAGTTTATTCGTTACAAACAAAAAGACAAAATACAAATCTCTTCTCTTTAAATAATACGAGTATATAGTATTTTTTTATTTTTCTTTTAAATAAAACAGCTCGTATATGGGAGGGAACTGCACTAACCTTTTGAACTTGGAGATGTCCACGTGTCAGCCGGCCGGCGTTCTCTGGATTTCGCGACTCCTGCTCCAGTGACGAGGAAATATAACACTTACTGAACACAGCACAGTTCTCAAGCACAAAGCGTTAGCGGGTTTAGTGTCTTTAGCGGATAAGTTCAACTGTAACCAATTTTTTCTTGGAAAATGATTCTGGAAGATTGATCGATTGAAAGATTGCCCTATTCAGTATCAGATTTCCCGGCTGTTGTCTACCCGTAACGACTGTCAAATCATACATTATCAAAAATATTTCTTAGATAATAAATCTGTAGAAGTTTTTATTTGTGCGCACATCGCTTAAACTGTACGTAATCGATTACGTAGATAACTTTAATACATTAAAATTATAATTAGATATATTACTTAGACTTTTTCTCATCGCAATCGGTTGACTATATCGAAAGATATACTACATTCATTGACTGTTAGGCGGTATGAAGTTCGCCGGATCAGGAAGTCAAAAATATTTCTTAGATTTTTTCATTAGTTTTTATGTCTGCGTGCCAGCCCTGACGGGACGCGACAGCTGACAGATAGCCGAGTCATAACATTACCGTGACATTCAGCGTTTCTATACACCCATTATACTTTTTTTTAAAGCAGTAGGTATATAATACCATATTAGTACAGCTTGTATGCATAACAAGCTTGTTATGTAACACTTGCTTGAAAGAAAGAAAAAAAGAAAAAAAATATTTGACTATGCACAGTTGCACAGCTATCCTGAAAAGACTGGTCACCGAACTAAATGGTCTCTTCACCATGGCTATAGAACGGCGAGCAATGGGTGGCTTGCCATCCGACCGTCCGGTAACCGTCCGGACCAACCCCAAGTCGTTAACGGCGCGTGCTGTTCCACGCGCGCCTCAAGGAGATGTCAGCAACTGTAGGGGCCTAGCAGGGTCGAAGCCTACTGGGGCCAAGGGTCTGATTCTGAAAGGAAGACTCGGCCCTGGTACGAAGGGCAACGAAGGAGCAGGAGTGGGTTTTTAGTCAGTAAAAGTCTGATACTATCTCCCGCCCCGCCTAAGAGCGGGGGACGTCATAAGATGATTTTCCCACCGAAAAAAAAAAAAAAAAAAACCATGGCTATAGACAATCACGCCTTAATTCATTAAACCCCAAGCGAACGCCAGTGTTCGCTCTCTCATTGTCTTTCTATTTAGTCTCTTATTACGGTATTCGAAAGATGAGAGATGTTAGCAAAACTGAAGGGGCCCAGTAGGGGCTGCTAGGGCTGCAAGAGCATTTAAGAGAGATCGTGGCTCTCTAGTGTTGGCGATCACTGTGTTGTGGTGGTGTCACCGGATTGGCATCACAGTCAGCGACGACGTTGTAGTGCTGGATGACGTTACGGGATCGGCATGCTGGTCGCTGCGGTGACGGTGTTGAAGTACTCGTGCTGCACCACCCAGAGCCCAGACGTAAACTGCGTGCGGGCTCGCGGGTCATGGGAATGTTAGCGCAACTAGTGTTCCCCACAAATATAGAGACATTATTCGTCCAGTTTTAAACTAACCTTTGTGTAAGACAGTCATTGTGATTTGTATTAATATAGTCTTATTCATGACCCAAGTCGCTTTACTATACAGTTAAAGTACTTATTAGATAAAACTAGCTCAAAGGACATTTGAAGGACACAGGTGGGTTTCAGTCAGTAAAAGTCTGACACACGTTCCACTCTAGAATGGGAGAAGTCATTTGATGATTATCCACACCAAAAAAACTGTAGCCATAGGGGCACAAATCCTACAAACTACCAACTATTCACAAAACCATTAAGGTACGAAGGGAATCAAGTAATTACCCAGTACAATTATGTTGTCTAGTTTAAATCACAGTTAGCACTCTTCTGAGACCAATTCTTTGCTTTTTAGCAAAAAAATCTACACACGGACATACCAGATGACCAACATTAAAAATTATATGTCGAGTAGAAGTATGGACATGTAAAAAGTATTAAAGCTTTGCTTATCCTACAAGCCAACGTCTTTTATAACTTACGAAAATATTATTAGAAATATACTTATCAATGTTTAATTTATCACATGTATTTATGACATGATACGTCGAAAAGGCGTACTTTATGCAGTGAACTTTGGAACAAAAGGCTAAGTAATGGCCAAGAAGTCTAAAAGCGTCTCGCATCCATCGGATTCCCGCAACCTTCACCAGGTCCAACACTGCGTCTTCCGGTACGCGGTCGCCACACCAGAACCTTTCGGCCCCAACGGCCATCCGTTCTGCGAGCACTGCCCATTGACACTTTAGTTTGGCGATTCTTCGTGCTATGTCGGCAACCTTGGTTCTCCTGCGGATATCTTCATTTCTGATTCGATCACGCAAGTAAACTCCGAGCATAGTCCTTTCCATTGCCCTTTGGGTGACTTTGAGCCTTCTGATAAGGCCCTTCAGTATAATACCTTGCTTTATGCCAAATTTCAGGATTCTGGGTCAACAGGCATTACCCTATATATTTTGATTTCATTGAGAGTGTTGAAATCTAGGTACGTTTTTTGCGACATAAACGGCCGTATCTTTTTTTTCCGTTAACTTAGAAATTTGATTTTTTAACAGCTTTAAGAAACTGGAGATTTTATTATATGGTTTTAATTTCAACTCGATGCGTCCACGCGTTTCTGAGATAAAGGGTCTTGACAGACAGACAGACAGATAGACGGACGGACAACAAAGTGATCCTAAAAACATCATGTAGAACTCTGTTTCCACAGGCAAGATTGTAGACAGCACACAGCATGTCTAAGCATAAGTATGGGTTTGCCATGCCCTCACTTAATTTATAAAAATTAAAACAGGAAGGCATATTTTTTATCAAAATTCCACTTCCACTCACGATGGTGTTCCCTAACTTTTCATATAAACGAAGAAGCCCAACCTAGTGTGTGTAGCAAAAATTGTTGCATCTTGTTCAATTCGTCAGCTTTCTCCAGCCTTGGTAAACAAGCCTAGCCTATGTACTGCACCTACATGAAATTTAAATAAAAAAATATAAACAAACGAATTGAGAACCTCCTCCTTTATTTTAAGTCCGTTTGAAGTTACATTTCGTTTAAAATTTTGACTGGCCTCTTGATCTAGTGGTTAGTGGCCCTGACTACTATGCTGAAGGTCGTGGGATCGATATCCACCCAGGACAAATGTAATTTATCTACGATATGTATGTATGTATTCAGAAATATATAAGTATGTTTATCAGTTCTCTAGTACTCATAACACAAGCTCTGCTTAGCTTTGGAAAAAATATATATATATGTCTATAAAGTTGTATTCGGGACAGAAACTCGAGACTAACCACGAAAATAAAAAACACTCATTAATACAAATAAAAGGCCTATTTCAGTTGTCGGAACTAAGCGACTGTATGTCAGTGTCTCGAGTAAAAGCCGACCAGTGTACTTACCCCTCCCGTGATTGATCGAGGTACGCTGCGCAAACAAACTACTTTATATGATGCCCTTGTTCCGGGTAGAACTGCCAAATTGAAACTGAACTTAGTAAACACGGGTTTGGTAACGCAGGTAAACATTTTCAGGACAACATGTAACTGGAATAGTTTTAAAGGAGATTGGGCATTAATAGATTCACTTTTTGAGTCGTATGGCCATTTAAGTTAATGTATAATTCATAACTATTATTTTTATTGATTTTTACTTAAATTCATTGAAATCATTTGTGGGTTTTGTATTTTCATATTAATTAGTACTTAATACAGTAAATACGTCATTTGTTCCATTACAGTGGAGCGACTTCTTTCTCAATTACAATCGATCGAATAAATATTAACGTAAATCGTGGAACAACAAAACAATCTACATTCGCAACTAAAAAAATATTAAGAGTTGTCATTATTATTTTTCTTTAATTATGTTACTATTTATTTTAATAAAAAGCAGTTTTTTATGCCAAAATAAAACAATTAAGATATAATCGATAATGTTATAACGCCTTAGTCGATTGATGTGTCACAACACTATTCGATAAAATGTCAAACAAAATCTGTCAGTTTTTAGCTTTTCTCTGCTTACAAATATAAATTCGTGTCGAGTTGAGTTTTAGGATTCTTCCATGTTCATTTACTACATCGAGCGATTTGACTCTATCGAGTAATTGTCCTCTTTGATTAGCACACCCACTGCCTAGCCACCTGCCACTGCCACTATCCCTTTTTTGTGTCTAGTTTTCGCTACTATACTGTTTCAAAAGTTGCGCAACCAAGTGTCATAGTAACTTGCCCAATCTCCTTTATAAGCTAAACACTAGTTTATAGTATTAAAAAAAATTAGTACTTAATAATAAACACCCTATTTAGAAAATTAAGTTACTATTCGACGACGACTTCAAAGTAAAAAAAAAACAATAAAAAGTGCAAAATAACTTTAATTTCGGAAGTCGGTGTTAAATAACGAAGAGACAAAACTATTATAGAAACACCGACTTCCTTTACGACACTTTTTAGTGTTTTTTTTTTACATTGAAGTCGGTTGTATTTTTTTTTTTTTGTAAAAGTTTTTTTTCACCAAAAAACCTACTTCAAAAATAGCTGAAATAATTTCAGTAGTCCGTTTTGAACATACTACTTTCAGGATGTGGGTTTATTATATTATACTTTTTTTTGGAGGTGGTTTATCATCCAAGTACTTCTTTCGCTCTACGGTGGAGCGGGATTGCTTGTCAGATTTTTACTGGCTAAAACCACACCTGTATCCTTCAGTTGCCCTTTGCGTTCTAGGACCACGGGTTTCCTTTTCAAGAAATGATTGTAACCCTGCCGAGTTCCTATGGTTTTGCTGCCATTTCTTTTTTTTTATTATTCATTGACTTCAAATTACAAAAGACTATTTAGTAGATACCTACTTGGATCATAAACATACAGATAAACTAAATTACACAAAAATTAAATTATTAAAATTAAATTAAATATTAACTTCGAGGCGCACGTGGAACACAACGTACTATCGAGTCGGGCTTCGACCTTACTGGACTAGCCGGACGGCGAGCTACCTATTGCTCGTCGTCCACAAACCCATTCTGGCCCTGTAGTGTAAATCAGAAGCCTTAAAACACAACATAAATATTTAATTTTTAAACTAAACAATTTTCCCTTGTAACTCAGTTATCAACTGAAAATCACAAGGTTTAAATAACGCTATAACAAAAACCAGCGTAACTCGGTGCCTATTCGGTAGCGTATCAAAATGGACTGGAAACACAAAATAACCTTATTAGAACCAATGTTAGTTGAACCGTGAACATTCTACCGTCGATTTTAGTTGTAGAGAACCCTTTTCTCACATAAGTTGTAATAAAACCCTCGTTGTTTCCACGCCGCTGTGCAAATCGCTTTGCTAAGGTAGTGGAAAATATTAATATGAAGGTCAGGATATATGCGTCCTAGCAGAGGGTTGCTGGAAAGAGTAAAAGCAACTGTAGAAACACGGGTGGATTTTAGTCAGTAAAAGTCTAAACGGACACTCGCGTCCATTTTGAACCTTTTTTAGGATTCCGTACCTCAAAAGAAAAAAACGGAACCTTTATAGGATCACTTTGTTGTCCGTCTGTCTATCTGTCAAGACCCTTTCTCTGGAGAACGCGTAAAGGTATCGAGTTGAAATGAAAACCATATACTCAAGTCTACGGTCGCTTGAAGCTGTAAAAAATCAAACTTCTAAGTTAACGAATAAAAAAAATACGGTGGGTTATGTCGCAAAAAACTTATATTTCGATATTATCTGAGGAATCAAAATTCATAGGGTACTTCCCATTGACCCAAAATCCTGAATTTTGGCATAAAGCAAGGTCTTATAGCACAGGTATAGGAATATATCTGAAAACAGAAAATTTGTTGTTACAAAAAATGTATTTTTTTGGTATACGGAAAAATCTTCTAGACTCCGTTAGGGAATTATAGTTTGTACAGAACCCTCATTGCGTGAGTCTGTTTTAAAGCACGAAACTTAAAACCTTACAAGTTACACCGTTCAGCAAATAAATTATTGTTCTTAGGGTTCCGTTTACAAACGGTAAAAATATCACATCACAAATTATAGAAAAAGGAACTCTTTCAACCGATTCCGGAACCTACTTCGGGTGGATTTAATATCGTGCGAATTTCATCACGCATGCGGATTTGTTCCGCATGCAGAAAATTTCAAAATGCAAAATAACGCATCCCGCGTGCGTATTCCACGCATTACAATAACGCACGCGTAACCCCCGAAAACATTCATTTCTTAAAAATATTTATTGTAATGCGTGGAATACGCTCGCGGGACGCGTTTTTTTGCATTTTGAAATTTTCCGCATGCGGAGCAAATCCGCATGCGTGATGTAATCCGCATGATATTAAAAACACCCTTCGTTCGACAAACCGTTACTACTACTTAGCATTTAGTCAGAAACAAAAATAAAAATAACAGTGACTCAACACACGAAGGGTTATCTTCGTGCACGAGTCCGACTGTCACTTGTCCAGTTTTTTTTTTTAACAGAACATGTCTCACAAAAGTTAACAGTAAGCGATTTTTGTTGAAACCTTTGTTTCCCTTGTTTCAGATGAGGAGTTGGTGTTCAGAGATCGATGGGGAGGTCTCACGCTGTTCAACGTGAAAAACTTTACCACCAGACTGCTCATGAACAACTCTACATTCGTGAGTATTCTTATCACTCACAAATTTCGCATCTGAAATGAAGATATCCGCAGGAGAACCAAAGTTACTGACATCGCCCATAGAATCGCCAACTTAAGTGGCGGTGGGCTGGGCACATATTGCTCGCAGAATAGAGCGTATACGTATATAATACGGCGTATCGAGAGACGCAGGGCTGGAAGGCCTCCTCCTCCTCCGAAGGATTTGGGAGGGGGTTATGTCCAACAGTGGACGTCTTTCGGCTGAAATGATGATGATGATGAGAGAAATGTTTACCTAATACTTAATAATATTCAAAGGAGAGAGTTAGTGATCCTTGACAATTATATTTTTTAAAGGTAAAGTTTGTGCTTATGTGACTGACACGGGCAAAGCATTTTATAATAATAAGATAACCACCAGTAACTTGGACCTTGCTCCCGACACCGGTGGACTACAGTTTTTTATATTTTTAAATGGTTTTTATTTTATGTGTTTTAAGAAATATTTAAAAATGTATAAAATATGTATGTATAGCAAATAAATAAAGGAGATAATAATAATAATAATCCTTTATTATCAGGCGACTAAAGCTCATAGACAAATACACAAATAATCTTACAAAATAATAAAGTAATACATATAAAAGAAACTATTAACTATTGCACACAAAGTGACGGCGTCGTGTTTCGCTGCAAGATGAGTATCCTTTCTCGAAATCGTCTATACACGACTTCCTTCGTCCAAAACTCTCCTTTGAGGAAGGTCGTCAAATGGTGAGTCGGCACCCGCACTACAAACGACATAAAATTAAAGTTATGGCGCGGTTCCTACTGCACGACTCTCAAAGTTCAGTACGCCCTCGCACGTACGTATTCCACGATCTCCTCAACCTTCGTAGTGTGATGTAGTCTTGAAACGTACAGCAGCATCATGGGTATAGCTGGACGCAGCCGCATGTTGGGTCCTGCCAGCTCGGTATCGCACTGGTTCTAACAAGTAGGCTTCTTCCTTTTCTTCTTATCTACCTTTGTGAAGCTATCCTCATCGCTCTGCCTGCCCACTTTCGTTTTACCTGCTTTCCACGTTGTTAGCGACAATAGCGGAGTAGGCACGTTTAAAGGTTTACATGCGTCACCACTTCACCCGGTGACGATATAATGATAATAATGATAATGGCAGTGGTGGAGCAAATTGAAACGCAAGCATTATCAGCAGTGGGTGATGCACTGCAACTCGCCGACTGTAAATTGCCGATGGATGCATTTCGCGCTCCGCTACTTTCCGAAACAGCGTTACGCAACAACTCTACTTCAGCACGCAGTGTGTACGGCACAGCGTGGCTATGGTGGTTTTGGATACCTCCAGCTTGGATTGTACCTCGCCCGCGGGCCTTGCATTCAGGGATGTTATGTCCTTCAGCAACCTGGTGATATCAACGTGGTCGAACGTAATGGGAGGCAGTTTATGCAGCTCCTTCACCACGAAAGTGGGCACATCTTCCGGATCGGTGCTCTTCATCATTGTGACACTTCTCTGGCCACCATCCCTCTGTCGGAATTGCATCTGGGCAAATTTGCCTAGTGCTTGGAACAGCACGGCTTATCTCCTCTTTGTTAAACTGGACTTGCAGATCTGCAGGATGCTGACCTTGTCCATGTAGTCAATGGCATTTGAAACAGACAGATGAATGACAGAGAAAAAACTCTACAAGGCCAAAGTATTCTTTAAACCGAAAACACACGAACGATTGTAAGTAAAAAGCTTGACAATAAAACAAGTTCCAGTCTCAAGCTAAAAGCAGTAGAAACAAATAATGCTTGTGCTTGTGAGGTGGGCATGCGTATCTATAAGAGACAACTGTATTAGACTTTTACCCACGTACCCACGATACAGGTGCCATTCCTAGAGTAGGGTGACATTTTTACTAAATAAAAATATTTAATATAAAACATTGATACACACTACACCAAGTATACATGGTGTCTTACCTTCCGCATGACGCAGGTCCTCACCGGACATCTCAGGATCGGCGGCATGGCCATGGTCTACGCCCAGGGAACACCGAGGTAGTTTTTAGTCAGGCCATGGTCCGGAGCGAGGAGGAGTGGCAGGCGGCCGCCACCTTCTGCGAAGCAGTAATGCTAGCAAAGGAGGCGGCCGCACGGCCCCCACGCCCCAGCCACCGGGATTCCGAACTCGATTTCCAGCCAACGTAGGCACTGGCTTGCGGACAACGAGCAATGGGTAGATCGCCGTCCGACCGTCCGGTAATCGTCCGGACCGAGCCCAAGTTGTCAACGGCGTATAGTGTTCCACACGCGCCTCAAGGAGATTTCAGGAAAACCGTAGGGGCCCAGCAGGGTTGAAGCCTACTGAGGCCAAGTTTGATGCGAAAGAGAATTCCAGTAATAAGGTAAACGTAGTAATAGTAATAGTCAGTAAACGTCTGACAAAAACACTACACCAAGTATAGAAATAATTTCATCGAAATCTACGAAGCCTTGGCAGCACGTCCACCAAAAGTATTGAAGAAACCGTTCGCGTCGCTCTCATTTCCTTTGAGTTACTTTGAAAGAGCTCTTAACAGCAAATACGATCTTGCGATAACGTCAAACATATTTGTAGATACATTTTTACCGAAAGGTGTATTTACATTTGGAAATTAAGAACGTACAAATTAGCAGCCTATTTATTAATACCTAGCCAGCCTTTTAGTATTTTACCGGTTGCATTGTGGAGAGTGTGCGCGGGAATTGCATGACTTGATTCCGCCATCTCATTTCTACCATCGGACAACCCAACGTACGGCGAGTAACCACCCTTACGTTGTTGAAACCTCTACGGTCCGGATTAAGCGTTTCGCGTACATCGAAGGACTGGAACAATTTGCTATAACCTTGATTTTCAGATAAGTTATATACAGGGGTCAAAAGTGCAATTGCATTTTACCAATGCCATAATGTAAAAAAACTTCTTTAATGTTGAAATTTAATAACATCAGACTTAATCAGCCTTATAATGTTCCCACTGCTGGGGCTCAGGCCTCCTCTCTAGAAGAAGCAATAGGCCGTAATCCACTACGCGGGCCCAGTACGGATTGGTGGATGTCAGATATCTTCGTATTTTTGGTTCTAGGACATCATAGGGTTTCTCATAATGTTTTCCTCCATCGTTTTGGGAGCAGTGGTGATGAAATAAATTACACAAAGTAATGCGCCTGCCCGGGTGTGATTTACCACTCGGTAATGTGGACCATTGCCGAGTGGTAGAACTAGTTTATTAAATACTTTAGATTATATGCTACAAATTTAATCAGTCAAGTACTATTGAGCGTCTTCTATAAAGTAATTATTGACTAGATTTTAGCATTGTGCAATTTTTGATCCCTTACTCTACAACAAAAGAAATCAATAAGCGTAACTGCCAAAACTGACACAATTTTTTGTGGGTTTATTTTTGAGGTAAATCTTCTAATGACTTCTCCCGCTGCTGTGCGGAAAGTGAGAGCGGGTCAGACTTATATTGGCTAAAACCACAGCTATGTTCTTTCAGTTGCCTTTTGTGTTCTAGGACCACGGTTTCCCTTTCAGAAGGCAACCCATGGCCTCAGTAGGGTTCGGCCCTCCTGGGCCTCATCGTGTGGGTGATTATTATATCTCCTTCCATTCTGAGTGGAGCGAGAGGGAGAGTCTTTTACTGACATAAACAGTCAGTTGTTCCTCAAATAGCTCAACCAGTGTTTTTTCAATTGCCCTTTAAGTTCCAGGGCCGTGGTAACTGTTTCGAACAATATCGCTGCCCTGGCAGATGGCCCTGTTGGGCTCCGTCATTCATGCTAATATATCTAACGCGGCCCTGGCAGATGGCCCTTTTAGGCCTCGTCACTCATGCTAATATCTTTATCGCAGCCCTGGCAGATGGCCCTGTTGGGCTCCGTCATTGTGCTAATATCTCTTTCTCATCTGACCCGGGTTGTTATCAGCAAGGGAAAGCTCGCCAGTTGACAAATTTCCCCCCATGGTGGTCTGAAATTGCCTTGCAACTCCCGACGCCCAGGCCGTCACATGAGGCGGCTGGGGCGTAAGGATTGCCTCTCCCTAACCGCTAACTACTCACAAACGACATTCACCTCGAGCACCTCGAGCTAGTACTTTGTCATGCAGCCGCTCTAAAATTCTATTTACATTTTAAACCTTGTGACAAATAAATTCACCTTCAGGTATGTCTGTTACATTCATATGCTTCGTGTTAATAGCCGTATAACCTAGCAGGCAGCTTACCTCGCGAAGTATATATAGCGTGCAGATAAGAAACACGTACGATCCCGCCATGGATTACTGCTCACCTCGTGACGGAGGAAATGAGACTGCAACGATACGCTAGGTACGTGACGATCTCGGATAATATTCAGATATGTGGATATTTTTGTACAAAATATTCAGAAGACAGAATCTACTAAGAGATTTGTTAGAGTATAACAAAAACAAGGTTATCCTACTTCAACACTATGGTCTTTGTCTTTCAGGCCAACAAATATTGTATTAATTGAATTTAATAATATGATATGGCCTAGGGATATCATGAAGTGATCAATTCTATGAGAGCAGTGGTGGCCGAGCGGTAACGGCCCCGACTTACGAGTTGTAGGTCGCGGGTTCAAACCCAGCCAGGCGCATTAGGTACCTACTTTGTGTAGTTTATTTCATCACCACTGCTCTCAAAACGGTGAAGGAAACATCGTGAGGAAACCGGCATGTCCTAGAACCAAAAATTCAAAGACATGTGACATCCACCAACCCGCACTGGGCCCGCGTGGTGGATTACGGCCCATTCCCTCTCCTAGAGAGGAGGCCTGAGTCCCAACAGTGAGAACATTATAAGGCCGACTATGCTATGCTATGCTATGATCAATTCTAAGATATGGCCACGACATACGAATATACATATATCTATAGTAACTTCTGCCAGCGGATTCGCCTGCGTAAATTTAGAAAATAAAAAAAAACTGTTATGAAAATAAATTATACTGCACTAAGGGATAGCTTCATAATTAATTATAGAATCAGTTCAGTAGTGTCAAGGATTACCCCCTAATTTAAACTTACTAATACCACATTAAATATACGAGTTTTATTTATTTATTTTATTTGGCTCTTCAACAATGAGCACACTATTAAATGTAAAGGAAAACTTAAGTCGAAGTGCCCAAGGCGGTCGCCTGTGTCTGCGAAGCAGTAATGCTAGCAAAGGAGACTGCCGCCCGCGCGAGGAAACGGCCCTCACGCGCCAGCCGCCAGAATCCCGATCCCGATTTCCAGCCACCGTAGGCGCTGGCTTGCGAACGGCGAGCAACGGGTAGCTCGCCGTCCGACCGTCCGATAATCGTCCAGAATGAGCCCAAGTTGTCGACGGTGCGTAGTGTTCCACGCGCGCCTCAAGGAGATGTTAGCAAAACCGTAGGGGCCCAGCAGGGTTGAAGCCTACTGGGGCCATGGCTGATGCGAAAGAGAACCCCGGGGCCCTGGAACGAAAGCAAAGGAACAGGAGTGGGTTTTAGTTAGTAAAAGTCTGACACGCCCTCACGCCCCGCCCAGCGGCAGGAGATGTCATTAAATGATTCCCAATCTAAAAAAAAAAGTCTAAGTGCCCCGTCACTTAAAGTTGAACTCTAAATGCACCATTTAATACGCCTTAACAGCTAATAATAATTAAACCACAGACAATAAGAATAAACACCAAAACAGAACAGAATGAAAACAATATTTACCGAACATTAAATTTGGACAAACAGAATTTTATGAAAGCAGAGAAATGTGTAGGTACAAAATACTTAATGATATTCAAAGAGAGAGAGAGAAAGGAGAAGGACAAAAAAAAAGAAGAAAGAAGAAAAAAAAGGAAGGGGAAGGAAGGGACGTGGAGGGGGCCATCCACTACCCTCTCCGGTAGTGGATGCTAGACCATATTATGCTGCTTATGTGACTGACACAGGCATAGCATTTCATACAGACAGATAAGTGACAAAGAAAAAACCTATAAAAAGTATTATTTAAATCGAAAATATACGACCCGCCTGAGTAATACTTGACAATAAAAAATGTTCCAGTCTCAAGTGTCTCGCCTTAGGTCACAAAAAAGCACTAGAAAGAAACAAACAAATGCGTTTACTTTTCAAGCTATTTATAAAAATTTCTCACTTGAGCTAAGTTGTTGAAAAATGGCCCTATTCCTTATCCAGAGAATAAACAGTCGCATATATTTCTCAAAGGCCTTAGATAAAGTTAATACGTCTCTCCCATATATTATATTGTTTGTCAAAGTGCTGTGGAACACAAAGGTATCCCGCGTGCGATCGGATCCGATCTTATTCTTTACGAAACCGATATATTTTGTGTATCTCATCCGCTGGGCGTTTGTATGAAGGCGACTGTCACACCGAAGTGTGACGTGCAGACGTTTATTATTTATTTATTTAATTCTTTATGAAAGAAAAGAACGAAAAAGAATTTATTTTGTACAGCACAAGGCACAAACAAAAATAATATGAATTAGGTAACACAAAACAAAAAAAAATATATAAAAAAAACAGAAGAAAAAAAAATATAGTTGTGTGCATCACGGCTGCACCAAAGTAGATCCAGTTCAGCATAAATGCCAAGCAACTAGTGCCTGACGCTGGTTATGCACACAAAAGTACAGAGACGGACTTAATGCCTTAAGGCTATGCGGAAGAAACACCTGGGTGTCACCATTGCGTGGACCGCCCGGAGGACACGGTGGAGCACACGGTGGAGGTGTGCCCCGCTTGGGAAGAGCAACGCCGTGTCCTCGTGGGGGCCATCAGCGGCGGTGAACTCTCGCGCCGGACCCTTGGTACAGGCCATGGTCCGAAACGAGGAGGAGTGGCAGGCTGCGAAGCAGTAATGCTAGCAAAGAAGGCGGCCGATCGCGTGAGGCAACGGTCCTCACGCCCCAACCGTCGCCGGGATTCTGATTCCGATATCCGGTCACCGTAGGCGTGGGGTTGCGGACGGTGAGCAATGAGTAGTTCGCTGTCCGACCGTCCGGTAACCTTCCGGACCGAGCCCAAGTCGTCGACGGCGCGTACTGTTTCACGCGCACCTCAAGGAGATGTCAGCAACTGTAGGGGCCCATCAGGGTCGAAGCCTACTGGGGCCAAGGGTCTGATTCTGAAAGGAAGACTCGGCCCTGGTAACAAATGCAACGAAGGAACGAGTGGGTTTTTAGTCAGTAAAAATCTGACACTATCTCCCGCTCCACCCAGAGCGGGGGATGTCATAAGATGATTTTCCCACCGAAAAAAATTATAATAATAATGCCTTAAGCTGGGTATTCATTAGACAACATTTGTTGAGAAACTGTTTACGCCGTGTTTATCACCAAGTTAACCGTAAACACTGTTTCTGAAACTTGACCGTCCACACTTGTCAGTTGTTGTTAGAATTTCACCCGAAGAGGTGGTGATGCTTTGTGCTGCTTACATAATAATTCACAAGAGTGCTACTAGAAACAAAAGACGAACCGGTAGTGGATTCAAAACTCTTAAATAAAAGTTACACACACACACATGACATATTTAATTCTGCAGCAATACCAGCCCAAGCATAATTTTTAAATAAATTTATCATTATAATCATTATTTGAAAAATCCCAAAGTATATGATGCTGTTGATAAAGCTCTTTGAGCATCGAAACCTGGTTGTTGGACCACACTACTGCCATGTTTACTAAATGTTTCGTCTTGCTCTCCATTCGAAGTGGAGAACACAGCAACATGTTTCTTAAACAATGTTTCATCACCTTTGTTTATAAACTGTTTCCAGAGATGATGAAGCATTGTGAAACACTGTTTATAAACTGTTTAAAAACAGTGTTTATTAACAAATATTGCCTAATGAATACCCGGCTTAAGGCTTTTTGTATCAGTCAACCTTTGAGTGATGCAGAGACAAATTATTGCAGACTGGTGCAATATTAAGCATTAAACATTTATAACACACTTTATTTGTCAATGGTCTTTTTTTAAAGTGGGAAATCATCTTATGATTTCTCTCGCTCTAAAGTGACGCGGGAGGGCGTGTCAAACTATTACTGACAAAAATCACACCTGTCTTCAGTTGCCCTCTGCGTTCTAGGACCACGGGTTACCATAGGTCGAATAGGCATCGACCCTGCTGGGCCCCTATGGTTTCGCTTACATCTCTTTGAGGCGCGCGTTGATGACTTGGGCTCGGTCTAGACGGCTACCGGAAGCCCAGACGGCTTGCTACCCATTGCTCACAGTCGGCAAGCCCGCGCCTGCGGTAACTGGTAGTCAGGGTCGGGGTCTCCTGGTTACTCAGCTAATCTCCGTTGAGATTGGACACTGAAATATGCTTACACTTCATAAGCTGTAATCATACCACTGTTACATACAAAATTGGTCCGGGGTCAAGAAAATTAGACTACAAATTAATTTATAACTCCCTTGATCGTAAATTAAGTGCGGCTAACCCGAGATACATTTCTATACAACCGCTCAACTCGTGATTATGATGTTATTACACATCTTTCTCTAGATATTTTGGTAACACAGATATGTTGAGGATATTATGTAAGTTTCTATCATCCGACGTGCCCGTCGTCCGTCCATTTCCATGGAAGATGGGTACGCCTTTAGTGTGGGACGCTACCTGTGTCGACACTCTTGCGCCATCCCATCTTCCTAGCTCTTCGTGTTGTGCTGGTGCTGCTGCTGTGGCTGCGGAGAACCTCAAGTGGCGGAAATATAACAACCTCGTCGGCAAATATATTCTTGAGCCGTTTGGGGTTGAAACAGGGTCCGAGAGTTCATACACTTTTATATACCTAAAGAATTATCCAAACGCTTAGTTGACACTTAATGTGACCCAAGGGCTGGCCTTTACATCCCCCCCCCCTCCCTCCCTCGGTCAGAAATTAAACATTACTATACAACGTAGCAATGCCGCCAGCCTTTTGGGCACACTTCCAGTCGACAGCGATGCGGAGGAGTTTTATGACGCCATATTTTAGCTAGTAGTTTTTGCCTTTAGTGTATATATAGTTTTAATTAGTTAAGGTTTCTAGTAAAAACCTCTGAAAATTTCCTATTTTGTGTGAACTTTGGCCCTTCATAATTTACATTCTATCGAGATTCTGAATGACGAAAATTTATTGAATGCCAACAGACCGTCGTTGCGTTGGATGAAATAACAAGCTTTTAAACCATGCTCACGATGACGATAGACGGCTCGAGAAGGGCCCTTTTAATTCATAGCCTCTCTTCTTTTTTCTTCTTTGTCCATCCCTGCTCCCATTATCTGGGGTCCGTGTCTCGTGACAGTCTGTCCTGGGTGGTCGAATTTGGCAATTGGGCTTTCTTGACGTCTCTTTCGATGTTAGACCACCAGGTTAATGGCGGGCGGCCTCTACCTCTCTTGTTCGGTTAAAAGACTGTTTTTACTACATGGTCTCCGCTATACCTCATTATATGTCCATACCATCTTAGGCGGTGCTCTGTCATTTTGTCCGTGATGGGCGCAACCCCAAAACTGCCCAGTATGTACTCATTTCGCACTCGTGTCTATTCATGGTCATACCTCCCGTCGTATATACATATTATATAGCCTCTCTTTAAATTCATAATTTCATTTAAACTTTTCGTAAACCACAAACAGATTACATATCGTTTATACATTAAGCTAACAATGGAACCGTGAATATGATTAATGAGTAAAGTATTAACACATTTGGAACATGCATAAATTAGCGAACATATTGTTCAGCAAAATGCCAATTATTTCAACTATGAATGGAAATAATTTTTGGCGTAACACATATTGTATTAATGTTGATTAAATTGAGAAGTTTTCAACTATAGTAAATTCACAGAACTACATACAAAGCGCGCTCGAGCAACGCACACAATGCTCACGGACACGATATCTCAGAGCGCTCGGACTAGTGCTAGCGCGAATGCATCCGCTTGAGACACGCGTCTGTTTACTTTTTTGTGTATATGTTTTGGTAGTCATCTCTTAGTTGCCAGTTGCTATTTTAATATCTATATTTAGTTTTTATTTTTACTTTATTGACATTATTCTCACATGATAGTGACAAGAAACATGTAACAGAGATATTTGTAATTGCAAAACATAATTGAAAAGAGTGTCCATGTAGTTTCTTGCACATTCTTCTCCATAGAGATCTACACTTTGGAATGTGCAATTAGCATCATTTTTTCTGACTGACTGACTTTTTGACATTTCAAAAGTGCCTGTAAATGGTTTATTTGAAATAAATGCTTTGAATTTGAAATTTGAATTTGAATTTGAATTTGTAGGTAATCAGTTAAGATAGGAACTGTTCGGCGAGCCAACCGTGCTGACTACTACCTCTATTTTTCCCTGCATCACCCAAACGTTGACTGATTGACAATGCCTAAGGCATTAAGTCCGCCTCTGTATTTTTGTGTGCATAAAGTATTTAATAAATAATAAGTATTCTAGATAGCGGGTAATCTTAAAGTTCAAGGTAAAAGGCGTAATGATTGATTGAACTTTTGAGCTGTTGTGATCACACAAGAAAAGCAGCAACATAGGACCCTAACAACTGTCATAATGTTCACTACGGTGTGACAGGCGGCCAAGCTCAAGCCCGATCACACGCACCAACATAAAACACTTGATACAGATTTATCAGTATTTTTCGTGAACGCCAAGTGTGTTGTACTGTATGTATTGTATTCTTAGCTTTATTGCATTGTATTGGTTCTCGGTGTACGCGTGCTGAACGGCTTAAGTACGTTCTGTTGAAAGCAGGAAACTCTTTGGGGATTTATTGAACGAATATTTTATTGTAGGTTTCGGGAAGCGATAATGCTTTTGTTGTATTGAAAATCTTATGCAAAATGCTGTACTTACATAATGGTGAGCCTAAGGATTTTTTGGTGTAGGAATAACTTCTCCTGATCTGAGTGGAAATAATATTTAAATTTCGTGAGTTCTGTATCGCAAGTTGAACGGACCGTATCAATATCAGTACTCTAAGAATTTACTTAATTTTATATCAAGAGCTTCAACATTATTACTCAAAACGATACATAAATTGTATTCGTAGAAACCTATGAATATCATCATCTTCCTGCCCTTGTCCCGTCTTATTCGTGGTTGGCCCAACACGTTTTTTTCCTCCATTCTATCCTGTCAACCATTTAGCATTTAAAAAAGAGCAATGACCGCTACAACCATGCTAAAATAAAACAACTATTCCTAGCACGAACATTTTCCCACAAAATTCATAAAATGACTAGTGAAAATCACTACACAATGACGTTACGCCTCCTTCTATTCATTTTAAGTAAAAATCCGTGTGTTTTTGGAGGGATTTCTTCAAAAATGGTTGTTTTAATTATTCGAAAATTGATTCCTAGTGGATATTGTGATGTAAAATTGGTGTAGTTTTGTATCTCAAGTACGCTACTGGACAATATCTGAAATCATTGAAACAGGCGCAATCTCGGTAAAACGGAACTGAGAATTTTATTGTAGTGTTGACCTCAGCGAAGTTCGCCGAAAAGGTTGACTTGATACATATTTGCTGCCACATACTGCAAAAATATTATAATGTTTACATCCATAATCTAATTGGTAAACGAATTAACTATTCATACGAAGACATAGCTTAAAGGACTTAGTATCCAAGCCAAAAACATTAACAAAAAAAGAACAACAAAGTGACTATTAAAAATCACTTCACCATGACATTACGCCTCCTTCTACCAATTTTAAGTGAAAATCCGTGTGTTTCAAACCCCCGCAAGCTGCACCTGTTTTTCCGTTCCGTTTTAATATCCGCTCATTTCATTACGTATTCCGCACGGAACAAGGACACATGTCTGCCAACGTTCCTCCGATATTTTGGCGCCAAACTGTCGGTCTATATTAAATATGGCGACCATCGAAATACGTGTCTGTGGTCGATGAAGACACCTTTATTATTAAACTTGCTTGCTTCTTCGCAACGTATGTTGTTACCAGTGCCGTTTGGTACAAGCCATCGAAGCCAAGCCAAGTCCGGAGCGAGGAGGAGTGGCAGGCGGTTGCCTCCTTCTGCGAAACAGTAATGCTAGCAAAGGAGGAGGCCGCACGTGCACACGCGAGGGAGCAGCCCTCACGCCCTAGCCGCCGGGATCCCGATCCCGATTTCCAGCCACCGCAGGCGCGGGCTTGCGGACGGCGAGCAATGGGTAGCTCGCCGTCCGACCGTTCGGTAACCGTCCAGACCGAGCTCAAGTCGTCGACGGCGCGCAGTGTTCCACGCGCGCCTCAAGGAAATGTCAGCAACCGTAGATGCCCATCAGGGTGAAGTCTGAGTCTGACACTATCTCCCGCTCCGCCCAAGAGCGAGGGATGTCATTGGACGATTATCCCATCGAAAAAAAAAAACAAAAATCCGGTGCCGTAACTAAGGCAGTGCCAGCGGTGCCCACGCACAGGACGCAGAAATGATCAAACCAGATTAAGTTTTGGACATTGCTTGGTATTCGCTTATATACAATTCCTATTATTTATCATGTACATACTCGTACTACTTACGTTTGTAGACGCGACATATCAGGATAACGCGTCGGCCACATCATCGCTTACCATCGGATGAGAAACTGGTCAAACGCGAGCCAAACAATAATTTAAAAAAAATAATTACCGATTATGTATATACACAGGGCTCCAGCAACCACAAGAGATAGATAGTGAGAGTTGGAAGTATGTTTGAAGCATCGCGTCACGACAATTATTAATTACCATTCATTTTTCTTTTGTTCTTGCCAAATGAGATAAAAAAAATTTTAAGGGAGTAGTTATAGAAGCTCGCACCGGGCGTTTAAAATATTAGTTTCTGCACTGGTTGGTACTGACATTCATACAGGAGTTCTCACATCAATCACACACTTTATTTAATAACAAACCAATCAATCAATCGATCTGTCTAACCTTTCCTCAACTGTGTAAGGTTCCTGTATAGCGACATCTATGAAGCCACATAAGAACTAAAATTCAAAATCCTGCTTCGCGGTATTAGAGTTTTTTATTGTTCTGTACCTCAAAAGGAAAAAACCACCCTTATAGGATCACTTTGTTGTCCAACCGTGTGTCTGTCTGTAAAGACCCTTTATCACGGGAACGCGTGGAGGTATCGAGTTGAAATTAAAACTATGTACTCAAGTCTGCAGTCCCTTGAAGCTGTAAAAAAATCAAACTTCTGAGTTAACAAAAAAAAGTTTCGGCAGTTCATGTCACAAAAAACGTGTATCATTCATAGGGATCCTGAAATTTGGTATGAAGCAAGGCCTCATAGCACAAGTATAAGAAAAAATCTGAAAGCTGACAAATTTGTAGTTGTAGATTCTGAAAAATCCTTCATAACTCAATTCGGGAATTGAACTGTTTTCATAGGTAAGTTTGTACGGAACCCTCAGTGCGCTAGACCGATTTGCACTTTTTCCAGTTTTTAGAATATAGTATGCAAGAGACGAAGTGTCGGACTTTGACTACCTAAAACTCACCCGTGTTTCTTTCGGCGGCGGTGACCTCTCGCTTTCAGCCCTGGTATCACAGCTCCTTCTCTTCTGCTAAGCAAAGGAGCAAACGAGATTGCCGTAGCTGTAAGGGAACGGACACGCCCCAGCCGCTGCCATAGGAGGCACCCCAAGTGTCGGGAATCACAGGGTAATTCCCATCCACTATAACCACGGGCTTGCGGACGATGTGCAATGAGTAGCTCGCCATCTAACCGTCCGGTAAGAACCAAGCCCTGGTCAACATCGCGTAGTTGTCCGTGCTCACCTCAAAGAGATGTAAACAAAATTGATAGGGCCTGCGGGAATATTTGAAAGAGTTACTGTGTAACACAATACTCCTTAGTATGTTTGTTATCTTTTGACTTCTTAACGACTGATTTGGCTGAAACGTGAACATGTAAGTAGAAGCTGTCTTAGTCTTGGGTTCATTTCATTCAGGTTTCTATATTCACTCCCTTGCAATGCTCGAGAGTAATCTATATAAATCCCTCTCTACGTTCGGGATTAAAACTTAGCAACCTTTGTTTCCTTCGGAATTCAAGATATCTACTGCTTTATCCTCTAGTTACATAATCATCAATCAATTAATTTTACCCCGGTAGTTTGTTTGGTACAATTTTAAATAACCGCGCGGGCGGATTCGTTTGCAGAGGCTAGTGTACTTACAAATAAATAAATCTCTTTCGAATACGTCACAAATTAATGAACACAAAAAGCCTGGACGCCGTCCGTCCAACATGTCGTTAATGTGAGCCACAGAATATTAATTAACGCTATTGTACCTAAATGAGAAGCCACGACTCACAAGCGGCCGCATTAATAGTGAGGATTTAAATGAGCGCTTAAATGATCTCGGTCTTCGCGGTGTGCGTCGATAAATGGCGGGAAATAAAGCGGCCATGTCTGATTAAAATTAATAATTGAGTTTAACTTTTTATTATTGTATTCTGTATTTAGTGTTGTAACCACTGGGCCAGTGGTTAAAGCACCCGCTTTACATACATGAGGTTCGGGTTCAAAACCGACCTAGTACAAATATGAATTTTCAATTTGTACTTTTCTAAGTTTAACTAGGACGTCGTTTATACCGAAGGACTGGAACAATTTGCCTGCTGCTGTCTTCCCATACGATTATAATTTAGGTGTCTTCAAGGCTAGAGTGAATAGGCCCTTAATAAACCAATGCGTCTCGACATCAACAATTGCATCATTGCTTACCATTGAGTAGGTATGTAAAACCGTTGGTCTCGGTTGTCATTAGTAGATCTTTGACAGTCGGTAATCAGACGCAAGGAAGTCAACCATCAGTCTATCCAAGGAGAATCGTGTTGTCCAAAAACTGGGTTGTCTGGGTACCGTACAGGTATTCAGCCGTATCCGTTTATACTGGATGGAAGCCGACCCTAAGCAAGTGTCCTCACTTACTTATGGTCGGCTCTCATCTGAGTCTTGCTTAGGGGAACTCTTTATTTCTCTCTATTTATCAATCTAGCCAAACTTGCAATTGTATCAAGATTTATATCGATTTCTTCCTCCTTCAGAAGTCAGCTCAGCGCTGATTCTTATACCCTTTATTGTACAAAATTTTACAAAAAATTAAAAAATTGGACAGCTGATGTACAAAGGCGAGCTTAACCCACAATTGGGTTTTCTTATAGCAAACCTTAATATATTTATAAGAAATTTTATATAGAAGTAAAATTCAAACAAATCATCATCTTCCTGCCCTTGTCCCGGTTTATTTGGGGTCGGCACAACACGTTTTTTTCTTTCATTATGTCCTGTCACTCTTCACGTTATCACTAACTCCCTTTTCTTTCATATCACTATAACTCAAACAAATTCACAACAAAAATCTAAGTTGACATAAATCTGATCACACATAAAACTAAAATAAACGACACAAATACGTGCACAGCGCACAATACGTATAAAATTACTATATACAATAAATAAAACTATACATACATATATATTTATGGGTCATGCTGATCTTCTCGATGTGCCCGACCAAACTTTATAATGATCTCTCTGCGTTTGTGAGATCCTAGTGTCCTGTTGTAAGCAGTGCTTATATTACTAGTCCTTCAACTTCACTCCAATTTGAGTTATCAAATTGGAAGTTATAGCTTGTTAGGGCAATAATTGAGGTATTTTTGTCATCATCATATGAGCCGAGAGACGTTCACTGTTGGACATAGACCTCCCCCAAATGTCGCCATAACGACCGGTCCTGACTATTTTTTTCCGTATGAAAATCATCCAATGACATCCCCCGCTCTTGGGCGGAGCGAAAGATAAAACCCACTCCTGTTCCTTCGTTGCCTTTCGTACAAGGGCCGAGTCTTCCTTTTAGAATCAGAACCATGGCCCCTGTAGGCTTCGACCCTGCTGGGCTTCTACGGTTGCTGACATCTGCTTGAGGCGCGCGTAGAGACCGATCCTGTGTCTCACATCCATCGGATCCCCGCGACCCTCACAGGGTCATCGGACCACCTTGTGGGAGGCTGCATCTCCCAATACGTGGTCGCCACTCCTGTCTGTCCTGTCATCCAACTCCATTTTCTTTCATATCACTCCTCACACAATCCATCCATCTTTTCGTTGACCTCCCTCTCCCACTCCAAACACTTAAATCTATACTTATGACTTTTTCAGTAACATACGTTTCATCCCTTCTCTTCACAGGACCAACTTAACAAACACAAAAACATTTTTTTTTAATTTTGGACGTCATCAAACACTTCCACTAGAGACTTAAATCCACCCTCCTCCAATTGCTCTTTTCATTCTAGGACTGCGGTACCTATTTCATGGAATCTCATAGCCCACACTCAGGAAGATCAGCGACAACTTTGCGAGTATTGTAACAAGCTTATCCCAAGTATTAAAAGGTAGGCGTGGGTTTGTTTACGACAAGCAATGGGTAGCTCGTCGTCAGGCCTTCCTGAAACCGCCTGAAACGAACCCAAGACGTCGACGGTGCGTAGTGTTCCACGCTACAAAGAGATGTCAGCAAAACCGAAAGGGTCCAGCTGGGCTGATGTCCGCTAGGGCCATGGAGAATTTCTGAAAAGGACACCCGTAGTCCTAAAACGCGAATGGCAACTGAAAGACACAGGTGTGATTTTAGTCAAAAACTATCGTAAGCGCGGGCTAGCGGACGGCGAGCAATGGGAAGCTCGCCATCCGACTGGCTTATGACCGTCCAGACCAAACCCAAGTCGTCGACGCGCGCCTCTAGGAGATGTCAACAAACCGTAGGGGCCCAACAAGGTCGAAGCCAACTTGGGCCATCAGCCATGAGTGGTGCGAAAGTGAACCCCAGGGCCTTGGAACGAAGGCAAAAAAGGAACAGGAGTGGGTTTTAGTCAATAAAAGTCTGACACGCCCTCTCGCTCCGCCCAAGGGCGCAAAATGTCATTGGACGATTTCCCACATTAAAAAAAACCTCAAAAATAAATAATACAAAAGATTCTTTTGCCAACAGTGCAGGCCATAAAAAACGTCAAACATTACTCAATGTTGCCACCCTAACTACGTAAATACTCCAGGAGCCAGCGCGTGCGACACATTAATCAATAATAGACAGCCATGCTGAAATATAGCGAGCTTTGTGCGCCTTGGATATACCCGCTTTATCACACTAGTTGATTTGTTGCCTCGTTTGTTACTCTATTAGCCGAATGGTGTCGAGTAGCTGAGCTGCTGAAATGGAAATGTGTACCTAGTCGTCGTGATTTTGATACTAAAGGTAGTGTTACAAAATTCAGTACTTTTTTTGAGGTGGAAAATTATGAAATAAGTTTTCGCGCTCTTGGTGGAGCGAGATGCAATGTCAGATTTTTTTACTGACTAAAACCCCACATGTGTTCCTTCAGTTGCCCTCTTCTTTCCAGGGCTAAGTTTGGCAACAGGCATTGTCCATTGTGCTGGCATCTCTTTGAGCGTAAAACACTGCGCACCGCGGCCGTAGGCGTAGGTTCAGGCTTGTTCCTTACCAGACGGCCGGATGGCAAGCTACCTATTGCTCACCGTTCGTAAAACACAGTTGAGTGCCTAATTTTGTATTATACAATAAACGGCTAGAAAGGAAGGCGGTGGAGATTTATAACGTCTTCGTTTTTACCCGATTGCCTCAGAAGGAGAGTAATGTTTTTGTCAGTTTGAATTGATGTATATTTCTTTGGCACGCCCTGTAGCCGAGATATTACTATACCAGGTATTGTTACATAGTCTAGGTATATTTAAGAAAAAGGTCATGATCACCTATGAGAAATAGTATTTTTTTTTTGTAATAATAGTCATGCGAATCAAAATAAGAAGCCTGCCGAAACCATTGCCAAAATATAGGATATACAAAAAAAAATCACTTTTCAAGCAGTCTGATGGGCGGCATCAAATTTGAGTGGGAACGAAAATAAATGCTACCAACATGTTAGTCGATTTTTGTGGTTGAATATAGTAATATTACCAATCAATTAACATTAAATCAATATTAATCAATGTTATTATTACTGTGTTTTTTTTAAGGTGGGTAAATCATCTAATGACAAATCACGCACTTGGGCGGAGCGGGAGATAGTGTCAGACTTTTACTGACTAAAAACCCACTCCTGTTCCTTCGATGTCTTTCGTACCAGGGCCGAGTCTTGTTTTCGGAATCAGACCCTTGGCCCCAGTAGGCTTCGACCCTGCTGGACCCCTACAGTTGCTGACATCTCCTTGAGGCGCGCGTGGAACAATACGCGCGTTCGACGACTTGGGCTCGGTCCGGACGGTTACCGGACGGTCGGACGGCGGGCTGCCCATTGCTCGCCGTCTGCAAGCTCGCGCCTACGGTGGCCCCGGACGGATCCCGGTGACGGCGACGGTTGGGGCGTGAGAACAGTAGCCTCACGCGATCGGCCGCCTCCTTTGCATAACTGCTTCGCAGAAGGAGGCGACCGCCTGCCACTCCTCCTCGCTCCGAACCATGGCCTGTACCAAGGCCCGGCGCGAGAGATCGCCGCCGCCGATCGCCCCCACGAGGACATGGCGTTGCTCTGCCCAAGCGGCACACCTCCACAGTGTGCTCCACCGATTATTAGTGTGTTATGATAATACTAAAGAACTAGAATAAGATATTTAATGAGACCAGTTGTGTTTCTGGAAAGTATGCTGCGCCCCTTCCAATAAGTTTCTAGCAGAGTTTTTCCTTTTACCCATTTTCTTGTCGTCTCTCAAAACTGTAACTGTTATAGGTAATTTGCATCCTGTATTTTTTGAACAGCAATTTTTTTAATTGTTGAAAGTCTCAAGCTTGACCACTATTTCAGCGCGCTTGCTTAGAATAAGAATATGGTTGTAACTGAAAATTGCCTCAAAACTGAGTTACAATGTTACTCCTTGCAGATCGTATTTAGGTGCAGGGGTGCCGACTCCGTGGGTACTCGGGAGCTCGAGCACCCATGAGAAATAAAAAGTGGGTGCCGAGCACCCCTGAAAATAGACATCAAGAAACAGATCAGTAATTGCCTTTTAGGTTACATATAAATTATAATATTTCGTGATACTAAAAACTAGTTTCATTTTTATATAATGGTTTCATTTTATATTTTTATCAAACATAATTAGTAATTAAGTACGCAGTATGTAAGTAGGAAATTTATTTATTTGTCGGTCGTTCAGTGTGCATTTCTCTTCTCACACTTCGCCACTTTTTCGAGTCCAACAAATGAGCATGAGCACCCATGAAGTTTTCTAAAAGCCGGCGCCCCTGTTTACGTGTTTCATAAACAACCACAAGTTCCCCCAATCATACTTTAACAAAAATCACTCAATTCTTCTCTAAGTACTGAGAGACGATAAATTGTTAAACAGTCACGAGCTCCCGGACTACGGAGCTGTCGAAAAGGCAACTCGTCACAAGCGCCCATTAATTTGAGCGGGAAACAATGTGGCGTTTAATGGCACGTGAGTTGTCGGGCGTGCGTGTATTTTATTTAAAAAAATATTTTGTATTCTCGAAGCGACAGTTGATTGAATTATTTTTACACTTTTTGGATATAGCCCCTTTTTTATTATGCACGGCGAGTGTCCACCCTTGCGTTGTTAACATATCTACGGTCCGGACTAAGCTTTTCACCTTGCGTCGTTTATACCGCGTACATCGAAGGATTGGAACAATTTGCCTGCAGCGGTCTTCTCGTCCGATTATACTTTAGGTGTCGTCAAGGCTAAAATGAATAGGCTCTTTAATAAACTAGTGCAACTCTCCACCAACGATTGCAGCACAGCTTACCACTAGTTAATATCATTTTCATCCCCCCATCTCGGAAAGAGTATTTTTGCTCTTCGATATCTGAGTGCAAAAGCCGTTTTTATCCACTAGAGGATAAAGTAAATTGAATTTAGAACATCGTGTGCATTAAGTTTGTGAATTCAAAACATAATTAAACCTATTTACTTCTACCTCCATAGTGCCAAATTTATCATACAACTTTTTTCAATTTGTTAAAAACTCAGACTCGGAACCTCCTTGGTGTACTGCAAAAAATGCGCACCTAGGACTTTTCCAACGGTTTGCAATCTAAATTACGATGAGTAAAGGTACAAATTGGTAGCGGACGACATGAAGCTGCAGCAAACGACGTGACGCAGCGACACTACTGGTTTCTACGTATTTCTATGAAATTCCCTCCGTAGTTAGCGACATGAAGCTAGCGACGCGTCGTCGAGCGGCAGACGCCAGTGTCGTACGACCGCAGATTAGTAGTGCCGTTGACGAGACTTCGATTATTCTCGCACACGTCAGACATCTTGTTTCACGGAGCACTCGGAACCAACTGGATGCTATCTGCTGTTGCCGTCTGCAGTCGGGTTCGAAATCATGACTGCAGCGACATGTCGTGACGACATGAAGCGACGACATGTCGTCTGCTGCTGCTGCGTGCAGTCGACTAC
The DNA here is from genome assembly GCA_961205895.1 of Mythimna pallens. Classification (NCBI taxonomy): domain Eukaryota; kingdom Metazoa; phylum Arthropoda; class Insecta; order Lepidoptera; family Noctuidae; genus Mythimna; species Mythimna pallens. Next base: position 19,108,497 of record OY540847.1, on the reverse strand, counting down.
CAACTTGTACCTCATACGTGATGATACTCTTATTTAACAATATTTAAATAGACTTACTTTGATAATCAATCATAATAATTATTTATTGACATGGGATGATACAGTTTATAAAGCCTCTGACTCCTGAACTAAGTTGGCCTCTTTGTTAGAATCCAGCGCCTTCCCAATTTTATTTTTAACAACATTAATTTTATATAAATTTTTAAAGTATTTGATAAATGAAATAACTAAAATGCTAATACTAAGATTGACTAACTAAATCGTGCTATGTGTGCAGTGTTCATGTACGTATGTTTCTCGTGTGTATGTGTGTATGTATGTCTCATTATTTTGATGTTTTTTTGCCACTGAACCTACTTATGTTTAATCAACGTTTTGTTTCCAGAGAGAACTAAACGCTGTGGACTTCAAGGTGTCAGCCGATATGAAGTTCGTACTGCTGATCTCCGACGTCAGACCAGGCTGGAGGCACGCGCGCCTCGCCCGGTACCACGTATATGACGTCATCAACAGGTCAGTATTAAGGGAGCTTTTTTTTAAGGTAGGAAAATCATCTAATGACAAATCGCGCTCTTGGGCGGAGCGGGAGATAGTGTCAGACTTTTACTGACTAAAAACCCACTCCTGTTCCTTCGTTGCCTTCGTCCTAGGGCCCCGGGTTTCGTTTTCACACTACCCACGGCCCCAGTAGGCTTCGACCCTGCTGGGCCCCTACGATTTGCTGACAACACCCTGAGGCGCGCGTGGAACAATACGCGCCGTCGACGACTTGGGGCTCGGTTTGGACAGTTACCGGTTGGTCGGACGGCGAGCCACCCATTGCTCGCCGTCCGCAAGCCTGCGCCTACAGTGGCCGGAAATCGGGATCGGAATCCCGGCGGCGACTAGGACGTGAAGACCGTTGCCTCACGCGATCGGCCGCCTCCTTTGCTAGCATTACTGCTTCGCAGAAGGAGGCGACCGCCTGCCACTCCTCCTCGCCCCGGACCATGGCTTGTACCAAGGCCCGGAGTATTAAGGGGGCTATAGCACAGTATAATACGTTTTTTTTTGTCGTGAAAAAAACTAAGTACCCGACACTTCGTTACGCAGCGCTACGGGCGGTTATGATTTTGACAGGCTATGTATGTATGTATGTCAGTATGTTCAACTGTTATGATCCCTCATAGCTCCTAATCTACTTATCGGATCTTGTCATATGAGGTATCGTTAGAACCGTCTTAATTGTCCGCTGAACATAGGCTACGTGACGTGACACAAAACTCGATATGACACAAATGACACGCGGACAAGTAATGTGTTAAAAAATAAAAATGGACCTAAATACGCGGTGTTTGGTATCATTTGAAAGGGCTTCACTTGTACGTTTTCAAAATATTGCTCAAATTCAAAGTAACGCCCTCTAGCGGACAAAAAGTCATGTGTTAAATTTAACACCAAAATTGTTTAAATAAAAAAAAACTAAGTTTATCTTATCATCCAGCTCTTAAACTATATATTTAAATTTTCTCTCAACTCCCAGGAACAAGATCCCAGTGTCCCCAATCGAGGACGACCGCTCGGCGCCGCTGATCCAGTACGCGGAGTGGTCCCCGGTGGGCGCCACCCTGGTGTTCGTGCACGACAACGACATCTACTACAAACCTAAAGTGTTCAAGACTCTGGTCTGCCGGATCACTAATAATGGTAATACTGATTTTCTCGTGATTCACATAATACCTTACATTTTTAAATTAAACTTATTAAAAATAAAAACATTAAAAAAAAACTGTATCTCTCTGGTATCGGCAACAGGGTACATAATATAGCACTTTTAACTCAAGTTTTTTAATGAAAAGAGAGTTGATTCATTTTTGATTTACAATTTATTTTTGGTTGATTAGGATAATGATTTTAAACAGACTAAAATAGATAAGAAAATAATTTTTGTCACGGTAAATTGTGTCACGGTGTCTATGACGTGTATATGACACCCCGTGATAAAAAAGCAATCTTCTGGTGAAAGAATTTTCAAAATTGCTCCAGTAGTTTTTAAATTTATTCGTCACAAATAAAAAAACTTTTTACAAAAAAAATACAACCGACTTTAATGTAAAAAAAAACCACTGAAAAGTGCAAAATAACTATAATTTCGGAAGTCGGTGATTCTATAATAGTTTTGTCTTTTCGTTATTTAACACCGACTTCCGAAATTCTAATAACAATATAATATTGGTAATGGTAATTCTTCTAAAATCACTAAAAAGTACCCCTAAGCTAAACTTAAATACCTTATAGCCAGAGTGCATCTCATGACAATTCTAATAATCCCAAACACGGTTAGATTACATTAATTTATTACAGAGTTCCGGTGCCTAACTTCTGGCTTCATCATCAGATCAGTTCGACATATCCGTCTCTTCTTTCAGTCAGTCATCGACTACACGTATAACTATAGAAAAAGCAATTTTACTTGTTACGACTATTCTGCTGTGATCCTGTGAGGAGTTCTGTTCCGAAGGGAAGGAAGCACTTTGTTCTTCTTCCCAAAAATAAAAAATCAACATCTTCCATGCCTTTTCCAGGAATCCCAGGTGTTATCTTCAATGGCGTGCCGGACTTTCTCTACGAGACAGAAGTGCTGCGCCTGGACAAGGCGCTCTGGTTCAGCCCCGACGGGCAGACCCTCATGTATGTGACGTACAACGACTCACTCGTCCAGCCGCACAAGTATCCGTGGTACGGCTTGGACTTGCAGGAGCCTCCGGCGTATCCTACTATACGGGCTTTGAGGTATCCTAAGGTAAGCCACATCATCATCTTCCTGCCCCTATCCCATATTACCTGGGGTCGGCGCACACGTTTTTTTCTTCCATTCTATACTATCACCCGTCACACTATCACTAACTCCCTTTTCTTTCATATCACTCCTCACACAATCCATTCATCTTTTCTATAGCTTCTCTCTCCCTCTCCATTCATCCATATGTGTGTATACTCATAACTCTTTCAGTAAGATGTGTTTCGTCCCTCCTCTTCACACGACCATACCAAGACAAACGATTCCCTTTCGACTTTCAACTAGAGGTGACCCACTTATGTTATTTATAACAAATATTAGCAAACGTGCTCGGGAGAAGGATCTATAATCCGGTAAAATGCTGGTAGGGATCTAGACCGTACCTCTGGGATTGTCTTGATAACCGATACCTTACCTGACCTTTTCCTTACCTAGCCTGATACCTTTCTACTCTACAAGCACCTCAGGATAAGTGGCCCCGTCGTTACAACGTTACTTCGTGGTAATGGCCGTTTTTTGGGGCCCATTACCACCAGATTTGAGGAGGATCTAAAGGGCCCTTACGAGCTGTCTCTCGGCTCCATAACATCCTAACCTTTGGCTCGAGCGTCTATTACACGTCGGCTACAATGACAATGTTGGTCCACCTAAATCAATATGGGAGGTTTCTAGATGTCAAAAACGATTCATTTTGCAGGTGAACACCAACAACCCGGTGGTGACGGTGAGCGTGGTCAGCGTGAAGACGCCCAAGTACCTGTTCTCACACGCCATACAGTTCAACACGCAAGTTGACGACAGTACGTATCGTTTGTAGCTTTATATTTTCACTACTAAAAGTAAAGCCACTGTCCCTAGATAACAGAAACCTTACTGCCATTTTTTGAAAGTATTAAAATTAAATAAGTGCTGTCTCGTGACAGTAATGGAAAAGCTATTTTTTCCAAACGATTTAACATCAGCGAATAGAATAGAATAGAAATGCTTTTATTCGGGAAAGACACAGCACAATGGTTATAAACACAAAGTAAAAAAAAAAACAAAGTACAAAGTGCGCCGAGAGTGCACCAGAGTGCCCACACCGAAAGGGTGACCACCTCAGCATTTGCTGGGCGTTAGACACCCAGCGCTGGTTTTCAGTGGGCACCCCGCAGTGACGCACGGACTAGGGTAAACATAATATAAATATAATACTTGTATGTAACTGAAATTTATATCGATATTGTGTACCTACTGGTATACATTTGATTAATAACAACACCATACTATAAAATGAAATTTGTACCACATTGGATAAATCGATAAAACTATAAAATTACGTGGTACCCACGATACTCCAATAAAAAACATCAGTGAATGGTTTGTGTATCGTGCAAATTAAAAAAAAAATCTCTTGGCTCTCTGTTCTCACACGCAAGTCGTTGACAGTACGTATCATGGACGAGTAATTCTGTTGCCTTGCTCTTCCCAAAACTTTGTATTCAAATATTGTTTTAGCTCGCTCTATCTATACAATTGCACGATCTTGAAGTTGTACCAACATTACATGGTATTGATTTTGATAAAATCCCGCATACCTCCATTGAAAAGGAAGGTTTGCGGCTCGCATCCATCGGATACCCGCGACCCTTACCAGGTCATCGGTCTACCTTGTGGGAGGCCTTATTATGGCTCGCTTGTTATTCTCTAAGATATTCTGTATTCAACGGCGTCCGTTTACAGGCTGGTACGTACGGTGGACAGGCTGGACGTCGGAGAAGCAGCTGGCGGTGCTACTGTTGAATCGGCCGCAAAATGTGTCGCTCATCAGCGTCTGCAGCGCCGTGCACTACAACTGTCAAGATGTGAGTACACTTTCAGTTACAGTGTTATATTGATGATGAAAGATTTTGTAAATCTTGCACTACATGCATACGACCTAATGACCCTGTCGCGTATAAGTAGCCTTACAATACTTCATTTGAGAAGACAGAAGATAGAAGTTGCAGTCCTAAACGATTGGAGCTACAATCCTTGGTGACTTGAACCAACTTCATACTGAGGGGAAATAGCTGTTGCTATATATATGTAAATATATAGATGTCGCTACAGTAAAGTAAAACAAAGGTAGGGGAAAGAGGGGAAGGAAGGGGGACGGGGGGGTGTAGTTATTAAACTAAAACAATAAAATCCTCCAAACACCAAATACGGTGGATTGTTCGAAAGAGTTACTATGGCCCTGGATTGTAAAGAGCAAATGAAGACGGGTGGATTTTAGTCAGTAAAAATCTGACAGTAACTTCTCCAGCCTTGAAGAAGTTAGTAATGAGTTGCGTCCTCAAAGACACCTTGATGTATGAGTGTTAATGAAGCAGGAGGCGTTCTGTAGTTTCTGCCTACCTCTAATGGGAAAAGGTGTTAGTATGTATGAACATTTTAGGTGTCTGCTAGCCTAGAAATCTTTGTACCTATTCTAGACCTGGAGAAAATGAAAATCCTATGTTCTTACTCTTTGTGACTTATCCAAGTAAACTTGTTTCTAGTCTACTCGTCATTTTATATTGTCATAGGCAAAAACTACTAGCTAAAATATGGCGTCGTAAAATTCCTCCACATCGCTGTGTAATCTCTGACCGAGGTAAAAGCCAGCCCTTGGGTCACGCGAAGTGTCAACTAAACGTTTGGATAATTCTTTGAAAAGCTTATGAGCACTCGGACCCCACGGCCCAAGAGTTTCAACCCCAAACGGATCAAAAATATAACTGAAGACGAGGTTGTTATATTTCCGCCGCTTGAGGTTCTCCGCAGCCGCAGCGGCAGCACCAGCACAGCACGAAGACCTAGGAAGATGGGATGGCGCAAGAGTGTCGACACAGGTAGCGTCCCACTTTAAAGACCTACCTATCTTCCACGAAAATAAAGACATAACGTCCGGTCTCTTACGATCGTCGCATCCCGCGCTTCGACTGCATGACAGGCTGTGGTGACCAAGGCTGTTGACAACTTCGCCACAGTGGCAGCGATGAGGAGAACAGCAAGGAGCACCTAGGCGTAGGGCAGCTAGTCTACTCCACCGACCTTTCTACCATACCAAGATAAGTTGTTATTTAGACTTCGCTTTAATCCGAAACTTATATATCGGTTTCGGTTACGGTTACGGAGCTCCATAACATCCCGTCACGTCACGTCTCTATAAATCGACCATCGATTCGCATTAGCTTATCAACATGAACAGGTCACGATCGACAACATTCAAATTGCACTTTAACGTATTGCCAGATCTACCGCGACGAGTCAGACGGCTCCCGCTGGTCAGGCCTGGGCTCTGAGCCCGTGGAAGACGACTGCGGCTGGTGCGCGGGCATGGCGCTGGTAGGCTCCAAGTCCACCATCTACACCACCATGCCTGTAGCCGACCTGCCGCCCGGAGGCGCAGGCGGGTGGTGGAGGCATGCGGTGCGGCTCACGCAGGACTCCAGGACAACGCTGACCTTGGGAAGCTACGAAATCACTCAGTTGATGGGCTGGGATGAGCGGAGGAGGTTCTTGTGAGTAGCATTTATTTTAACTTCTGCTTTACGGCCCCGTACTTACGAATCGTAGGTCGTGGCTTCAAACCCATTCAGGCGCATTACTTTGTGTAATTTGTTTCATCACCACTGCTCTCATAACGGTGAAGGAAATTATTGTGAGGAACGGCATGTCTTAGAGCCAAAAATTCGAAGACATGTGACATTCACCATCCCGCACTGGGCTCGCGTGGTGGATTACGGCCCGTTCCCTCTCTTAGAGATGAGGCCTGAGTCCCAGCAGATTGAAATATAGTTAGAAATAACTGTTTTGAATAATTATTTTTATTTTTTTGTCAGTTTTTCTGTAACCACGTCAATTTCGGTTAGGTACGGGCAAAACTGAAAAAGGATCCAAACATTCGATTACAGTTTCAGTTCAGCCGGAACCGAAACCTAACCGTGTTTTGGTCGGTCACTACTATTTCACTCTCTTTTCAAAACTCTCTCATTTTAACTTTCCGATAATATTGTCTATGATATTCTTGATTGAAATCTAGTATGTTCTAAATAAACATTCTCCCCTCCACAGATATGTCATTGGCACAGCCCCTGAAAAGGCTGGAGAGCGTCACCTGTACCGCGTGAAGGTGCCTATAGACCCAGCCAGCTGGCCCGACCCTCCCGTTTGCCTCACCTGTCCCGGCACTGACCTGCTGCCGCCTGATGCTACTGCAGAACCTGTCAGTGATGACCCGGTTAGTAAACAAGAAAGAAATTATGTAGGTAAATTCACGCATCCGCGCTGATTTTGATAGGTTGTGGGCTGAAGCTCTGCCTCAAGGCATATGCTCCTAGGATGTGGCTCTTAAGGGTTTTTGTCTAGCTTTTTGGTCTAGTGGTTGGTTTTGGCATAGCAGTCATCTACACCACCCCCTGCCACGTGGCCACTGCCCTGACTGCTATGCCGTAGGTCGTTGGTTCGAATACCACCCAAGACAAAGGTTGTTGTGTTGACAAATGTGCCGACCCCAAGTAATACGGGGCAGGGAGATGATGTGTGTTAGAGTAAAACAGTTCTGTTGAATTGTATTTTACTCCTGATGCGTGAATTTAAAATTTAGGACCCTTGTCCTAAAAGCTGCGCTTTAAGTTTAGGAGCCAGCAATCACTTTGTTCTGTAGTAACTTTAATTTTCTTCTCAAACTGAGGTACCATTTCCAGGAATTCGAGAACGCGACATCAGCTCTGCCTGCCTGGCCCACTTCGACGGTACTGCCGCACATCGCGGACGAGAACGACACACTGCCCACAGAGTGCCTCTACAACCGTATCATATTCAGCAAGAACTACTCCTACTATGTGCAGGTAAGAACCTATCATCGAGGAAACAGCCTAATACCATCTTAGGCTATTTCCTGGAGTCGCAGGGTGATCTCCAGCCACCGTCCGGCCGTCCGGGCCGTTGCCCACTCTACATACACTGCAGTGGCTCTTTGCGTTCTGGGACCATGATTTCCTTTTAAAAATTTCCACGCGGCACGCGGCATGGGCCCTACTGAGCTCCTACGGTTATATTGACATTTCTTTGAGGCACGTTGTGAACACTACGCGCTGTTGACGACTCGGGCTCGATCCTCACCCGATGAGCGGACGACGTACTACCTATTTCTCGTCGTCCGCAAGCTCGCGCCTACCGTGGCCAGGGATCGCCCTACTACTCCCGACGCTCGGGGCTTCCACTCACGTCTACCTTTTGATTGTCGCTTTTAACTTTTTAATCGACAATATATCCGAGAAACACTCTCGCGTTTATTCCACCAGAGCCGCCCATCCATAACCAAATACTCCATCTCGTCAGCTCTTCTGTCACCTATGGGGATTGAAGAGCTAAACGAGATGGAGTACCTAGTCACAAACACACGACTCTGGCGAATAGGACCGCCATAGGCGGAACAGAGAATGAAGTCCCGCAAACCTCCGTTGAAAAGGGGAGGATCCTCCGACCAGACGGGTGTTATGTCTGGTGAGCAACTGCCCGCTGGATGATTTCAGGCTGTGAACTTTAATTCCGCGACGCAGGATTAATTCTTATGTGACGCCATAGATGTCATTACAACTCTTTGGACCAATCCGATGCAAGCGGTTAAAGGGTTAATTCATCCTCTCGAAATGGCTAAACAAGCATACTCTTTAAATTTTTTGGCACTGCATCTTCTATTAAACCATAATAGTACCTTATCCAGCACCTTATCCCCTGGCAACATTTCAGGAGAGTCCGATTGGAACTGTTTCAGCGGGTTGTTTTATACTAGTTTTGTTTGCAGGAGTGCCTGGGCCCAGGTCCTCCAGCGACGTTCGTGTGCACGCACTGGGGCGCGCGGCGAGCAGTGCTGTGGGACGGCCGCCCGCTCAGCACGCACTTCCAGGCGCTCGCGCATCCTCAAGTCAAGGACTTCCGAGTCGAGGTAAGAGCATTCTCATCTACTTAATGCGACAGTATCACCACCACCACCACCACTATCCACTACAAATTCACCACCAAACCCCAATCTAGTAACTAAATTAATCTTAAGGGAGTAAGGGTGTTTTTAATGTCGTGCGGTTTTGATCATGCATGCGGGATTGCTCCGCACGCGTAACCCCAGCAAATGTTTATTTCATACTAGCTTCTGCCCGCGGCTTCAATCGCGTGAATGTAGGTTTCTCCATACAAACTTTGGACCCCCGCTTCATCCCCTTAGGGAGTGAATTTTGGAAAATCCTTTCTTAGTGCTCGCCTACGTTATAAAAGGAAACCTTGTGCAAAATGTCACGCTTCTAATCCCAGTAGTTTTGGCTGTGCGTTGATATGTCAGTCAGTCAGTTTCCTCTTTTATATATATAGATAAGTATTTATTGTAATACGCACGCGGGACGCGATTCTTTGCGTTTTAAAATTTACTGCATGCGGAGCAAACCCGCATGCGTGATAAAATCCGCATGATATTAAAAACGCCCTAAGATGTACACACGCAGCCCATCACAGCAACAGGTAGGTGCATTAAAAAAAGAAAGAAAAGATTATCAAGGCACTGGGCCCACGTGGTGGATTACGGGCCATTCCCTCTCCTAGAGAGAAGGCCTGGGTCCCAACAGTGGGAACATTATAAGGTCGTCTATGCTATAAACCTAGATAATTAGTATATACTAGCTTCTGCCAGCGGCTTCGCCCGCGTCAAAGCAGGTTTCTCTATACAAAATTTGGACCTCCGTTTCATCCCCTTAGGGGGTGAATTTTGGGAAATTCTTAGTGCTCGCCTACGTCATAAAAGAAAGCCTTGTGCAAAATTTCACGCTCCTAGTCCTAGCAGTTTCGGCTGTGCGTTGATATGTCAGTCAGTCAGTTTCTCCTTTTATATATATAGATTATTTATACAAAGAAAAATGAAAGGATTTTTGAGACTACTCCGCTATTAAACGCTTGTATAAACGTTTGTAGGTGCAAGCGTACAGGGCGGCTCGCGTGCGCCTGCTGCTGCCGCCAGGCTTCAGGGAAACAGACGACCTGCCGCTGCCGCTGGTGCTGCACGTGTAAGTAGGCGATACTAAGCTATAAGACTTTTCGGTTTTACAAGTATGTAACCAAGATTTTTGGAACTCTGAACTGAATTGAGCGTCGTGCGCCGTGGTAGAAACACTCAGTGGGTACTATTATTTTGAACTGTTGATCTATTACTTGTATGCAGGTAGGGATGAAATGAAACAACCATATACAACAGTACAATGCGTTCCAAATAAGAATAGAATCGATTGCCATGTTGTGACGTCACGTTATACTGTCAAATCGCAAGAAAATGGGCAAGATTGAAGAACACAGAGATAAGCAAAATTGAAGAACTGGATTATGATTAAAATTTTCTTTCATAATTCGTAAATAAATAGAATTTTAAAAATTTCTTGTTTTACTCACCATAATAATTCTTCGATTTGACAGTATGACGTGACGTCACAACATGGAAATCGATCCTATTCTTATTTGGAACGCATTGTATACGATGGTACAATTACCTATTAAACATATAAGATTTCTATAGATCACTATCAAACTGTCAATCTCAATCAATTAATCAATAAAAAATCATGTGCCAATTTTATATTGGCCAGTTGTCACCGTCTTTCCTTGCAATGTGACCGAAGTGTTGCAGAATCTTGCGAAGACACTCGGACGGCACTCATCGCCACTAGATGGACATTATTTTGTAATAAATACACTAGGAAATATAGACTTTCTTATAATAACCTAAGGCTATACCAACTGTTACCAGTTAACTACTTAATCAACCAACATTTTATTAATATTTAAGGATATCTGGTATTGGATGACCATGTTTACCAACACAATAAAAAAATATATATATATTAAAAAATTAATTAAGCTTTATTATTAAACGAATTTAGGTAGCTATATTACACTCCTTTGTTACCTGTTATCTGCCAAAGCCACCGTAACGTTGTTAGGGACGTGCACTAACAAACTCTCAGCTTTTCTCAAAATTGGTGTAGAAAATCTGGTAGCTACGGGCTCTTACTTCTTTTAGTACCTATAGTACAGCCCCCCTAGCCAAATTACAACCGTTTCGTTTGCGTCGAACGCCTCGAGTCGGTCACGCCTCCGATTCCCTTGTTCTGACCACGTGACTGAGCGTTGAGATGACATCAGAATAAAGGGATCGGAGGCGTGGCTTACTCGAGGCTTTCGACGCAAACGAAACGGTCGTAACTTGGCTAGGGGGGCTGGGCACCTTTTCCTCCGCGATATACCATGTACCTATGTCATGAACCTTGGCCAGGTCCGCTCAACCGGGCGGGCAGCTGGTGACGGAGCGCTGGAAGCCGAGCTGGGGCTGGTACCTGGCGGCCGCGCGGAACTTCATCGTAGCTGAGATCGACGCCCGGGGCTCCGGGGGACAGGTACGCTCACTTCATTCTTAAGATATGGAATTATAGGTTATTTAGTTGTTGGTAAGCATGATGGGTAGGACACAGTGCCCGTAATAATTGTGTAAAGTAGTAATCTGTGAAAAAAAGTAGTAATCGATGAAGGCTTAAAGTCACCCAAAGTGCGGTGGAAAGTGCTATCTTATCTTATCTTGTTGTGAGGCTGGCCCTAGCCCAGAGCACTTCGACCCTTCTGGAGGGGCTATACTCCGAGTTTCCTTGCGTGATCGCATCATGAATAAAGATATCCACAGGAGAACGAAGGTTACCGACATAGCCCGAATAGTCACCAAACTTAAGTGGCAGGGCACATTGCTCTAGGTTGTGCAGTTCTGACGCTCACTCCCGGAAATGCAACCGGTAGAAAACCGACAGGCTAGCTTTTCAGCGTCAGTGCTCAAGACTTTGAAGCTTCGACTCGACGAGTTCATTATTACTAATGAAGTTAAATAAATTCAGAATTTTACTTAACATCTTCTTCAATATCCGCAGGGCGAGGAACTCAGAACAGAAATCTATCACAAGCTTCTGTCAGTGGATGTAGAAGATCAGATCGCTGTTCTATCGTAAGTATAACCATTTATTTCGAGAATGGGATCGATTTTATCTACATATTGACCATTGCACTCGGCACGTTTTGATTGAGCGTTGCTCATCATGTTGGGGAACAGGCGTGTAAGGACTTTAATGTTCTTTGTAAAGAGTTCTCTTTTGATCTGTTTACTATTAAAACCTATTCGGCACGCACTCAGCTAAATGCGTACTTTTTCAAAAGTGCATAGTGCTAATTTTACTTAAGGGATGTTTAATTACGTTCTTTTTTATCGTGCTTATTAGTGATCGTAAGTTTTCTATTACTTTACCTGTTTCTACCCGTGAAAACCTGTAATTGGCTCAATGTATCTTATACTATTGTTATTCTTTTGCTATAGTTGTTGGTTCTCCTATGATTTAAAATAAATAGATAAACATTTTATTTCCAATGTATCTGAAGCTTAAGAGACAATCAGAATTTGGCGTGAAACTTCGACTTTGGATATCAAAAATTTGTTTAGCCGTTCAAGCGTGAAGAAGGATCAAACATAACACAAACTTTCGCCTTTATTATATTAGTGTGATCATTTTAATTAACGCCCACATATAAAAGAGCAGTGAGCGAAATGAGAAATGAACACTTTTCTTGAATTTTTTGGTTACAGATGACTCAAATACATGCGTGGGAAATTTTGTATGTAGTCCTATGTTTGCAGCGTAGTAAATCAAAATGTCCAAGTTCAAATTTGGGCGAAAAGGACGCGTCATTGTAAGGATGTAGGTATCTACGTCTGGCGAATGTGCCACGAAACGTACGGGAGCTGTTCATCAGTACATGCGCGCAGTTGTTTGGCGACTCTGTAGTGCAACTCAAGCAAGCCTTGCCCAGTGTGCGCGCGCGGTGCAAACCCTGCGCGCGCGCGTCTCTGTTTGCTTTCATACGAAGAAGCATGCATTTCATAAGAAGGGGACGTGCGAGCGAGGTCCTCGCGTGTAGTTCTTGCGCCGTAAGCACACGGTGCGAAGCTGGCATGCACGAGACGCGTGCGGATCGCTAGTGACGCTTTTGCCAGTTTTGACACACCCTTATATTGCCATGTTTATCATGTTGTTTTCAGCTCAGTGTACCTTTGGTTCCAGCTACCTGCGCGACAACCTGAAGATGGTAGACGGCGTGCGCGTGGGCGTGTGGGGGCGCGGCTACGGCGCGGGCGCGGCGGCGGCGCTGGCGGCCGACGACGCGCGCAACGTCACGCGCTGCCTCGCCGCCGTCGCGCCGCTCACCGACCTCAGGCATCACAGTCAGTCACACTTAGTTCATACTAGCTGCCGCCAGCGGCTGCGTGGGCGTGATAGTAGAAAATTATACCAAGAGGACATACTCTTGGGATAAAAATAAAATAATTAATAAAATAGATTCCATGTGCCGTTCCAGGACATGGTCTAACCTGTTCTAAGTTTTTACGCATACACACATATGTCCATAAGGTTTTTACTTAATCCCGTCTTCACCCCAAATCGCAGCTGTCAGCTGTAAACACAACCACTTTTAAGGGCTGAATCCTCACTTCAATAATAGCCCTTTAGGTTCCAGGGTCACAGTGTAAAGGTGACATCACAAGCCTATAAGGAACAACCCTTATAAGCTTGGGCATGCCCACCGTGCCCACAGCAGTGATTCTGGGCTTTTGCTGTTTAAAATTGAGGAGTAAAAGAGGTTTAAAATTCTGTATTAAGATTTTGTCCAATCAATTCTAGTGATTAGACCACTCAAAGTATCACTCTATATAATATTTTCATCCTCTATCTTTACTGTAACTTATATGGTGTATAGTACATAATAAAAAGTACCTATTCTATCTATCCGTTCATCTACATTCTTCATCAACATCTATTATTCCAGATTCCTACTGGACGGAACGCTACAGCGGCTACGGCTCAACGTGGGCAGGCACTTTAGGCGTCAACGCCGTGTGGCGTAAGGCGGGCAACCTTCCTCCGCGAAGAGTTCTCCTGGCACATGCAGCAGCGGACCTTACGGCACCGCCGCACCATGCACTGGCACTAGCGAGAGCATTGATTAGGAATACTGCCTTGTATACACATCAGGTAAGCTTCTACACTCCTAGTAGTTACATGCAAGGCTACGAATTTTTCTCCACGAAGAGTTCTTCTGGAACTTGCAGCAACTGTCCTTACGGCACCATGCGCAGGTACTGGCGAGGATTCTGTTCAGGAATACTGCATTTTCTACTCATCAGTTAAGCTATGCACTCCTAGTAGATACACGTAATGCAGGAAAGCTTCCTCCGTAAAGCTCATAGAATAGCTGACCTAACCGTACCGCCACACCATGCGCTTGGCATTGGTGAGGATAATGTATAGGAATACTACACTCTATACATGAGGTAGGTGTCTGCGCTCCTGATCAATACAGACAAGACTGGATAAAGACCATCAATGTCACAGCACTGCATCCGCACTATAAGTTGGCACTAGTGAGTGGCATTGATTAAAAAGACCATGCTCTGTTTACGTCTCTTGTTTATATACGGATCAACTGATAGACGTCCACTGTTGGAAATCGGGCTCCTCCAAGGGTCTCCACAACGAACGGTCCTATGTATCTTGCATCCATCAGATTCCACGACCTTCAGGTCATAGGTCAACTCCAGGTCCTTTCCTTTTCATCTACCATATTTTCTGCGAGGAATGTGACCTACCCATCACTTCAAAACTACTTAGAAATAGGCCAATCACTTTTTTATTCAACCGAAAGAGAGGCTTTCGCTAAGCACAGTAACGATGACTACACATCATTGTACTGAGCATATTTCTCAACCTTCATAAGGTGGTCCATCTTGTGAGGACCAACCGCTTGCTAGGTTGAAATGACTTTGTTAGCACAGGAATACGTTAAAGCCACATTATGGTGGTTTGAAGAATCGCCAAATAAAGTGGCATGGCATATTGCTCGTAGAACGGATGGTCGATGGTGCCGAAAGATTCTAGAGAGGTAACCGCGCACCGGAAAACTTAGCGTTGAAACCTCTCACAAGGTGGACCGGCGACGACCTGATGAATGCGGTGGATGCGAGACGCAAGATCGGTCGTTGTGGAGACGCTTGGGGGAGGCCTATGTCCAACAGTGGATGTTTTTCGGCTGAAATGATGATGATGATGGTCCTCATCACATTTATTCTTCACTATCTGAACTAACTGCACCGATCCTCAAACAGCAAACATTATGTTCCAGGTATACCCCGACGAAGGCCACAGCTTCGAGCGCTCCACGATCCATCTTCACAAGACGATGGAGCAGTTCTTCGACGAATGCTTCGGCCCCGTCGAGGTGGCGGACTGGGACACTGGCGGTGTGGGCGGCTTGTTCCCCTTCAGGGACTAGTCCTACGACCAGGGGACTGGCACAGCCTCCCCTTAGACATTTGCGAAGAAATCGATCAAATAATCGATGTGGTTCGATCCTTGAGTGGGTTTTTTGAAAAGATTGTTTTATTTCTCCTGGATGTTATTGGAGTAAGGATAGATGTAATTGAAAAGGCATTGGCCAAATCTGAGATAGATAAAAAGGTTAAGTACTATTTTTTTTTTTTAAATGGACTTGAAATCGGAATTCACAGAACATTAAAATTACGGAACAGAAAAAACTAGTTGTACTTGTACAAATACTTATTCTGTGGTGGTAGCGAGAGTCAGTGAGACTAGCAGTTCGTTACGATGTTTGAGCACGACTGGGTTAAAGTAAGCGTAACTCCGCGTAATATGAGCAAACCTGTCACTCCTATTTTGGACTTCCACTGTTTTTTCTGTTCCGTGCAGATTACAGACATTGTTAGAGGCTCCGGCAGTCAGATGTAACGCGACAATGCGACGACTATTTTACGTAGAAATTGTTCTATAGGTAATAAAGCCTGTCTGTGGAAGTAAATAAGCGTAGTACAAGATGGCGCGATGCAATGAAATCAAAAATAGTTTTCTCATTTTGACAAAAGATAGCGCTCATATAAAGAAGTTTTCTCTTATTAGATAATGAGGAAAACTCTTGAATGCAATAAAATATTGTGAACGAAAACTTTTAAAATAATTTTACTTAGGCTTGGCAAGATTCGATAAATGTATTAAATTGCCAAATTTTTACTTAAATGATTTGAAAGATTATAAAAATTAGAGAGCGTGTTTGGACCTAAAAGAAAACGATTTTGATAAAATTATGACCTCGTTCTGTACCTACGACAGAGCTGTTATCTATACAGCATTAGTTTTAGTATAAGCGAACTCCGAAACACGTATCTAGTATTTTTATGTAAAGAATCTATGTACAACATTTTATAACTGTATCATGAAAAATCACAAAGTTATGCGCATAATGCCTGCTATGACCTACCGGGACCTGTGTTGTTCTTAGTGTCGGTGGTGTCCAACCTGTGTCCTTTTTCAATTATTTTTGGGAAAAAATATAATATAGTGTAAAAATTATTGTAATAGATTCAGTTACTGATTCTGAACAAACTATATTTAGATTTCGCATATACTAAAAATGATATTGTATATTTTAGCTAGTGCATTATTTATGTCGGATTCATTTTGTGTATATAATTATGTAAAATATTGAAAAATAAAAAGACGTTTAAAATCCGGTAAAACCATGTTTTGACGACAATGCCCAAATAGAAACCGAAAAATCGTATTTTAGACAGTTTTTTACTTACACGTCAAGGGAAACAATTTTTTTTTTTTTTTAATTCAGTGACAGTTTTAATTATTCGCAAATTGATTTATATTTACAAATAAAATTAATAATGAATTCCGCATTTTTATGAAAACCAAAGTGACTGTATTCTGTGGCTAAATTCATACACCGTGCGAAGTAAAAAGAAAAAAGGTAGGTACAGTTCCAATTAGATACAGAAATGGTTTTCAAACGTGGCAAATACATATTGTCCATGTATTATGATTAACCTAACCCTACGAAGGTTTGAGACCGACAAACAATATTGTAGATAACTTACAAGTATACAACCAATAACGATCAGCATAGCGCTACCTCCACAAGCGAATGTATCGCCACGAGTCCCTCTGCTATCGTCGGGTGATCTCCACGAGATTATTCTTCGGCCTGTGTATCGCTGCGATTCAACTTTATTTTGTTGACAAAATTTTCTAGCTAAAGTGCTGCAAATAAGTCGTGTCTCGCGACGAGCGCGCTGCGAATACCTACCTCCTGTCTCGCGGTTGACGAGCGGCGTGTCGTTGTCGTCGTTGATGGTTTTGCTCGTAATTGTCGCACCGCGCCGCGATTTCGCTGAGACACGTTTATAGAGCTGTTGTAGAATGAAATAACCGGGTGATAATATCGTCACGATACCCTCGATCGTGGAGCTAGCACTTAAAATAGGACATTATCAAAAATTAAAACATGGTTTTAAACGTATCTAAATATTTCAGTAATGGTGCATAACTGTGTTTACAGTTATAAAATAACAATTTATCTTATAAGCCTAAATACGTCGCTAACTAGATAAAATAAAATTAAAAAAAAAAAACAATAAATGTTTACGATCTTTGGTGTGTTAGGAACATTATATCGTATTTAATTTTAAAATAAAATATTACGTGATCGGTTTGTGGACAATTTTGTACCATTTTTTTTTTTTTTGTAAATAGTCCATCTACTATTTACTTATGTATACGTTCAAGTACCTAATTATCCAAAATGTATTTATTTTCTTAATAATTTGCGTACGACAAAAGATTATGCAATACGACATTCCATTAACAACATCTTCTGTAGTCCAAAATTGACCACAAACTAAATAAAAGGGATGAAAAATACCCTTGAAAATTTTCTTATGATTACTATAAGGAGAAGATAACTTATTTTAATGTATAATGTATCAACTTTTATCTATCTATATATTTCTATGTCGCTTTCAATGTCAGAGAAGTAGCTTTAAAAGTATACTTAGGCACGTTCTGTCTAAATGAGATATTATTTAGTTTTGACTATTCTAGTCGTAAAATCTAGTCACTTAGTCTAAAATCTATGTATCTGTATAATTTGGGCACAATGTCTTGATCTCTTTCAAAATATTATTATGTCTTTAGGCCTTACTTCATATGTAGTACAATAATGGTTTGTAGTGAACTACTTATCATAGATAGGTCTCTTTAGATACGTCACGGCAAGGATAACAGTAGGTATGTAACGTATAACTTGGACCACAGCATCCTACGCAAATCACATTAAGAAAATAGTGGGTGATAATTTGTACTGCATATGATTGACATAAAATATCTGAATGCCAGTAGATTACCTACTTGTTTGTCAAACTCTACCTCATAATTCAACGTATAAAAAAAACAAACAAATTATTATTATATTCGTGCTGTCATACTTACTATGACTCTCTGTCGTATGAATCCTTTGTCGTATTTTTAATCATATGTCGTAACTGACTGGCATTCAATCATTTCTTCACCTCCTGCGCCTTTCTCATAATTTTAAAACTTGTAATAAGTTTTATTACTCCTATTTTACATTTTATTTTAAACTTATAAACATAAGTTTGAAATATGAATTTGTTAAAAAATAAATAAAGTAATATTCGATCGATGTTGAGACTTAAATTATTAAGAATGTGATAGGTGTGTTTAAATTATTTATATTATAATTACTGTAACGATTAATTGGAATTTATTACATTTTAATTATGTAACCATTTTGGCGGGTAACATAGTAGTTAAAATGTAGGTTATTCCTACTATTTGTCCAACAGTATTTTTGTAATTAATGAACAAGTTCTTAAATTAAGTTTGAATGTTATAAAGTTACAAGTTCCAATATTTGTGATTGATACTTTGTCTGCTTTCTAATGGATCATATCAGCAAATCAGCAGCCGGTCTTTCGACCAATAGACCAATGAGGCAGGCTAATGAGATTGAAAACAAATTAAATCAACAATAGTTAAGTATCCAATTTATTTACTCATGCCATTTCATTTCATGCCTAGGCTAAATGCCAATTATAATGGAAAAGCGATAAATTCACCAAACTTCACATAAATACAATAGATTCATTAAAATATCGTACGACACTTTATTAATTACGATTAAATTCAAGATGGCTTCATAACAAAATACCATTTTCATTTCAAATCTAAATTGAAGAACTTGTTACTATATAATTTTTAACGGAAAAATTCTAAATACGCTTGCAACATGCTAGTTTTCCACTCAACCTTAATTTTAGATCAATAGAATAACATTCAATGTATTTAATGCCAAAATATTATGCATACAGAAGAGCAATGCATACCTACCACAAGCTCTTAACGTGATCCATTTGACAACCTCAATTGAACTGTGAAAAGGTTGGAGTTATATAAGGTAATTAGCTGTATCCTCCTTTCTCGCTCGCTCGCTTTACAGTCACACACACCTCATGTTAAGGCCCCTGGTAAATTACACAGCAGTGAATCTTTTGAAACAATAATGAGATTGCCAAACGAGATGCTGTTAGGGCCAGATACATCTGTATCTTTTTAAGATATTAATAAAATATCAACGACCTTACAGCCACTAGACGCCTCATGCTTGAACTAGCGCACCAAAACAATCCTGTCAACTAGCCAAGGTACGGCGTGCAGGGACTACGTTATGTAAACCGAAATACAGGCTGTAACGCAAATGCGTGGGCATATTTAGATACTGCGTAGCGACATCTATGATGCCAAAAATAAATTATCGAGCAGTTTCCCGCATGTCGTGTCGGAGGATCCTCCATTCTCAACGGAGGTTTGCAGGACTTTACACCCCGGTCCGTATACCTCTAAAACTGCATCATTCTGCTCTTAGAATTCAAAAATTTTCTTCAAGGCGTCATATTTTATTGGTACAAAGTTATCGTCCGTTGATTAAAAATAGAAAGGAATACACAATACTTTGCTGTTTCTTGAAGAAAATTGTTCTTTTTAAGAGCGCAAGCTCATCTTTGTAGTAGATTTTGATACAAGTGGAGAAAGTTTGTAATAGTGACCGAGACGGCAGACCCCAGCCGTCAGGTCGTGTTATGGAGCTTAGGGATGCAGTGACAAATTTCCACGTGTATCAAACGACGTTTTTCAATACACTTACGATGACATAAATAAACAGGGTTGACGCGCGACTCATTGGGGTCGATGTGCGCCTAGCCTGATACGATAAATGTAATAAAATTGTGGCGGCGGCGAGCACGCACACTTTTCCGCACTAGTGCGAAAAACATTCACACAAAACGGTGGGGGTAAGAGCGGGTATTCGAGTAAGCGTAGGTATTGAAAATAATTTTTCGAGTTGCAACATTTACGCTACCAACTGATGTTTCAAGCTTATTCAATGCGTTAAGCCTGAGATAGGTACACTGGGGCAAAATGACCCCCAACAGGACGCGCAACGCTGACAAATTTGCCAACAACATATCCCGCCGCATCACGTGAATGAGTTGTAAAATGTTGAGAGGCAAGTTTCGGGACACTGGGCAACTTTGCAGCGTCATGTAGATTAATAAAGCCTCAGATACATTAGGGGACAAAACGTCGTCCAACATGACGCGCAACGCTCAATCTACTTACGTGACGCTACAACGTTGCCCAGTGTCTAGCAACTTGAGTGTTGTTATTGTTGTATTGTTGGACAATTTGACAGTGTTGCGCGTCATGTTGAGGGACATTTTGTCCCCTAATGTTTGGCAATGGAGATGAATGGATGAGCAATGGCTTTGAGATAGTGACTTACCTAATTATAAGGTTGATACAGTTTATGAAACCTCTGACTCCCGAACTAGGCAGGCCTGTATATCAGGAGTTAGCGCCATCCCAATTGTATCTTGGCTTAATTTAATTCTTAAAATTAAGAACTGTCGCTATCATGAAGCTAGAACTAACTAGACCGACGCACACGTTTAACACGCCTGATTTGTACGTAGAACGACGCCGCGTGGCGTGAATCAAGTGTAGCTCTACAAGTCTAGTTTCCATATAAAATGTATTGAGACCGACGCGACCAGGGGGGTTACCATAACGTCCAAAGTAAGATTGTTTCATTCTTATTCCAGTGTGGGTAAGAGACAGAGCTATACAGGATATCTAGCGCCATCTCTTACCCACACTGGAAATAAGAATGAAACAATCTTACTTTAAACGTCATGGTACAGGTCGAGATCGGCGTGTGTGGCACACGTGTGCGCAGTGTAGTCCTAGCTTGATATTTCGCGTAGGTAACCTAGTAGGGTGGGTGTAAAACTAGAATGTATGCAAGCACCTAAGTGATAGTAAAAATTATATAAAAGGATGCACGTAGTTATCCGCGATGTGTCCCCATAGCAGAGTATCACAGTAGGTAGTGGTGATATTTGTGTATTATATGCTCAGGAAGGCATTGTTTATGTTGAGACGTTGTTTTTATAAAAAAATATAGAGAAAATTTGTTCCGAAATGTCTTTTTATTTATTACAACCCTGAATGTGCAGCACTAGGCTCCAAAAGATTAGAGCATCTGGGCCAACCATTTCCAAGACCAGAGGACTACAGGCTCAGCCCCATCAAGGCCATACTGGGACTCATGAAGAAGGTGCACGGAGGGCTAGGGGTTGAGTAGAAGGGAGGGGAA
The DNA here is from genome assembly GCA_961205895.1 of Mythimna pallens. Classification (NCBI taxonomy): domain Eukaryota; kingdom Metazoa; phylum Arthropoda; class Insecta; order Lepidoptera; family Noctuidae; genus Mythimna; species Mythimna pallens. Next base: position 19,087,049 of record OY540847.1, on the reverse strand, counting down.
TAGTACAAAAGATGCAGAAGGGTCGAAGTGCTCTGACCTAGGGCGAGCCCCACAACAAGATAAGATATTACAACCCTCTTTTTGTTTTATGTGGTAAATTATCACATAATTTCTCCCGCTCTGGGTGGGGCGAGAGGGAGTATCACCCACAGTGTTCCTTCAGTTGCCATTTTTGCGAGAGTTGCGGAAACTTTTTCGAACAATCCGCAGCCCTGACTGGCGTCGGCCATAACTGGCCCCAACACTTGCTGACATCTCTTCGAGGCGCACGTGGATTGAACGTTGTCGACCCGAGCTTTGTCCTTACCGGACGGCGAGACGGAGAGCTACCCATGGCTCGCAGTCCGTTTAGGGTTCCGAACCTCAATAGGAAAAAACGGAACCCTTATAGGATCACTTGGTTGTCCATCTGTCTGTCAAGATCCTTTATCTCAGGAACACATGAAGGTATCGAGTTGAATTTAAAACCATATACTCAAATCTGCAGTCCCTTGAATCTGTGAAAAACAAAACTTTCTGTCGTGGGCAAGTGCGAGTCGGAATCGCGCCCTGAGGGTTCCGAACAAACTTACCTATGTCAATAGTTCAAGTCCCGAAAGGGGTCTCGAAGATTTTTTCGTATCGCAAAAAAAGTAGCAGTACCTTTGTGCTCTTCTGTCTGTATTATATATATAAATAGATATGTTACAATAAATTTAGTTTTCAGATTTTTTCCTATACTTGTTGTATGAGATAGATCTCATTCTTTCGCTTCATGCCAAATTTCAGCATTCTAGGACAACGGGAAGTAAGTACCCTATGAATTTTGGTTTCCTGGAGAGGGTCGAAATATACGTTTTTTGCAACATAACTTCAAGGGACCGGAGACCTGAGTATATGGTTTTAATTTCAACTCGATACCTCCACGCGTTTCCGAGGATCTTGACAGACAGAAAGACGAACGGGTGGACAACAAAGTGATCCAATATGGTTCCGTTTTTTCCTTTCCGGAACCCTAAAAAAGTAATAAAAGACAATAGCGGTGTGGAATTGCAATTTATTTATCTTACACAGATATTATCACTTATATTATACATTGTCTATTCTAGGCCTGGAGTAACAGGACTGCAGGCATAGCACCCTCCCGTTACCTGGAAACAGAAAAAATTACATATGAATCTGTGGGTTTTACAATATTCCAATAGATGATTAAAGAAAGAAAGAAAAATATTTTATTTGGCGCACATACATAGATACACACAGTGTAGAAAAAAACATGTTGAAACTTAAGATAGCAGAAAAACTAACATCGCGTGTCTTACGTTTGTGCCAAAAAGGTCCAGTTCAGCGAAAGGTTCAGTTGAGAACCATTTACATTTTTTTTCCATTTGTTTTTTTATTAAACGAGTTTGCCTAACGATATTTAGTAATTCATTCATACAGAAGATTCAGGCTCATATTAAATCATAGCATAGCATAGTCGGCCTTATAATGTTTCCACTGTTGGGATTCAGGCCTCCTCTCTAGGAGAGGGATTGGGCCATAATCCACCACGCGGGCCCAGTGCGTGTTGGTGGATGTCACATGTCTTCGAATTTTTGGTTCTAGGACATGCCGGTTTCCTCACGATGTTTTCCTTCACCGTTTTGAGAGCAATGGTGATGAAATAAATTACACAAAGTAATGCGCCTGGATGGGTTTGAACCCGCGACCTACAACTCGTAAGTCGGGGCCGTAACCACTCGGCCACCACTGCTCTTATATTAAATCACATAGCATTAATGTCCCCACTGCTGGGACTCAGGCCTGTTCTCTGTGAGAGGGAATGGACCGTAATCCACCACGCGGGTTCAATGAGGATTGGTGGATGTCACATGTCTTCGAATTTTTGTTTCTAGAACAGGCTGGTTTCCTTTTTTTGTTTTTGAGAGCAGTGGTGATGAACTCGCGACCTAGTCAGGGCACGTCTGAACGGATTTCGATGAAACTTAGTACAGGTTCAGTAATAAAATAGAATATGACTTGCATGAAGTATTAGTTTTATATCTCCTGGCTCCTAAACTAGGTTTATAGCATGTGACTTGTGGACCAGTGATTCAATAAGGGTAGAAACAATAACAGAAATCTGTTTTCACCAGTAACATAACAGTATAATGAAATTTATGGGTTAAAAGAAGATAAAAATATAAATATATAACTAATAAAATAAATACTGTGTCACACAGTGTAGTTACTGAGTCACACATGTAAGTACCTAAAATGTGAGACTGGGGAGTTAGTATGTGTTTGATAATTATACACTGTTAAATAGTTATAGTACCCACCGTCTCATTTACTTCCAGCGGTTGTTCTCGTAGTCCCACTTGGAGGCGAGTCCGTCCACCGGGTTCATCTTGAGGTCCAGCATACGCTTCAGCTGCGCCTTCTGTCTCTCTTCACTCAGGGTCTCAGGCAGAGGGCCGTACACTAGAATGTAAATATATTTTTGTTAATAAATAATAAATAAATATTATTATTTTTATTTTAATACATATAGACTATGACTTAATAACCACAAGCCTCGACCAACACCTTAGAAGGCTCTCGGCTGGATAAAGGGATTCAGAAAGGGGTTTGTTGAGACCGCCACTCTCAAAATCGGCCCCCTTGCTGACGGCAGTGTCCGAGGGGTGCAGAGGCAGGCCGCCGACGGCGCAAGACTCCACACCGCTCGCCACTCAGCTATTACACTCCTTGACGAACGTCCGCGTGAGGGAATCCTATATAATACTTGTAACAAACAAGCGTAGACGCGACTGCCTACTAATTGTAAATAAGTCACTTTATCACTTAAGTTTCAGTACCCTATCTTCGCTGAACCAACCACGGCAAGCCCCAATAGGTTCTTCTAGACACGGAGGTTCCTCTCTGAAACCTTGACCGCCGGTAGCTTGGACTCTGTTTACTATCAAATCGTGCAGTAATGGTCCGATTTCTGGGTACTAATATGAATTTTTCAAAAATCCAATTTAGAAATTTTAATTTTCATCAAAATCGGGCCTGAGATTCTTTTCGAGTATTTTTCAAATCGAAATCGAATATTTAAAGTAAATAAGTTATAAAAAGTTGACAAAATAGATAAAATCGATCACAAAACAAAATAATTTATTATTATTTATGCCTAATGGTTTCTTTATCGGCCATCCACACCTACCTACTATTGTAAAAGTTTACGCAGGCATCGTCCGGTCCATGGCCCTTTATGGGGCGCCGGTGTGGGCGCCGTTACTGTGAAAGCAGCCGGCGGCCCAGCTGAACGCGTGCCGGGGGTCATGGCCATACGGATGGTGCGAGGATACCGCACGGTTTCTCGAGAAGCGGCGAGCATCCTTGCTAGCCAGCCACCATGGGATCTGGTGGCAAAAGGCCTTGCACGCATGCACGATCTGCGCGTGGAGATGCAACGTCGGGGCGAAACTCCGCTGCCGCGACAAGTCGCGGCGTGGCGGACAGAGCTCCGCCGGGGTCTCATGGCGGGATGGCGACAGCGACTTTCGCAACCCAGTACTGGGCACGCCATAATTATGGCGGTAAGTCCCCTCTTTGAGAAGTGGCTGGAAAGGCAACACGGCGTCCTTACTTTCCGCATGACGCAGGTCCTCACCGGACATGGTAAGTTTGGGAGGTTCCTGCATCGGATTCGTGCGGAAGAAACGCCCGGGTGTAACCATTGTGTGGACCGCCCGGAGGACACGGTGGAGCACACGGTGGAGGTGTGCCCCGCTTGAGCAGAGCAACGCCGTGTCCTCGTGGGGGCGATCGGCGGCGGCGATCTCTCGAGCCAAGCCTTGGTACAGGCCATGGTCCGGAGCGAGGAGGAGTGGCAGGCGGTCGATCGCGTGAGGCAACGGTCCTCACGCCCCAACCGCCGCCGGGATTCCGATCCCGATTTCCGGCCATCGTAGGCGCGGGCTTGCGGACGGCGAGCTATAGGTGGCACGCCGTCCGACCGTCCGGACCGAGCCTAAGTCGTCAACGGCGCGTGCTGTTACACGCGCGTCTCAAAGAGATGTCAGAAACTGTAGGGGCCTAGCAGAGTCGAAGCCTACTGGGGCCAAGGGTCTGATTCTGAAAGGAAGACTCAGCCCTGGTACAAAAGGCAACGAAGGAACAGGAGTGGGGTTTTAGTCAGTAAAAGTCTCCCGCCCCGCCCAAGAGCGGGGGATGTCATAAGATGATTTTAAAACAGAAGAAAAAAAAAAATATTGCCCCATTTATGTAGGCTCATAGCAGGGCTTTACTTATATTTGGTCTGCGCAGAATAGCCATTTTTTTTCTTTCTTACCAAAGAGCTTCATGCCCATGTAGATCCAGATGGCCAGCGAGGCCACGGCGAGCGACCATCCCACCACGCCCTTCCACTCGCCCGTGGGCGCCTGGAACTCCGCGAAGGTCTGGCAGAAGGACGCCCGGTACAGCGCTTTCTTCTCCTCTAGTGTCAACTTGCGCCAGTCACCCTTTTCCTTCTCGCGGAGGACCTGGGAGGAAAAAAGCATAAGATGAAGGATATTTTCCAAAAGAAGTCGATTTATCAAGCTTAATCAAAGATTTGTACTTACAAATATGAAAAAAAAAATCTAGTTACACTATTCCCTATTCTACATAACTATAGTTACACACAAAAAAAAAATATAGCGTTCGACTGGGCCAGTCAGTCAAAGAGATCGCTTTTAACTATAAGGGGATTTTCAATATCGTGCGGATTTCATCACGCATGCGGGATTGCCCCGCATGCAGAAATTTCAAAATACAAGAAACACGTCCCGCGTGCGTATTCCACGCATTACAATAAATACTTGTATGAAATAGACATTTGCGAGGGTTACGCGTGCGGGGCAATTCCACATGCGTGATTAAAACCGCACGATATTAAAACACCCAAATAGATTTTGGTCAGATCTGACGGATCTATTAGTACGTGTTGCCAGTGATGACACAATGGCTCTGAAACGTGGTCGCTCACGATGGCCCTAATCAGAAGGCTTAAAGTTACCCAAAGGGCAATGGAAAGGGCTATGCTCGAAGTTTCCTTGCGTGATCGAATCAGAAATGAAGATATCCGCAGGAGAACTAAGGTTACCGAGTAGATGACCTGGTCAGGGTCGCACGAAACCGATGGTTGACCATTCGTTGTGGTAACACTTGGGGGAGGCCTATGTTCAACAGTGGACGTCTTTCGGCTGAAATGATGATGATGATGTTGAACGGATCTAAAAGTAGAAATGGTCACATATTTACCCTGAATTAAGGAGGTAAATTGATGAGCTTACCTTGACATCGGGGGTGTCGGCACGGAAGCGCACGGCGGGCAGGGGGAAGTCGGGCCTGTCCATGTAGTTGGGCTGGCCGTTGAAGCCATAGCCTACCCACTCGCGGTTGCCGATCTGTAATTAATATAATAGGCTGTAAAACCAGTTACTGACGATTCGGACACATATTCAGACAATGTCAGAATCAACACATTTTATTTGCATTTTTTTTTTACTGTCGATTCGGACACCACCAAATTTATTGAAGATATTTAGTACAATCAAATTGAGATATGAGAAAAAATTTAGAAAAGTGAGAAATGAGTATATTAGGGGAAGTTTGAAAGTGGCACCAGTGACTGAAAAATTGAAAGGGAATCGTTTGTCTTGGTATGGTCATGTGAAGGGGAGGGATGAAACGCATGTTACTAAAAGAGTTATGAGTTTACATGTGGATGGATGGAGAGGGAGAGGGAGGCCAAAGAAAAGATGGATGGATTGTGTGAAGAGTGATATGAAAGAAAAGGAAGTTAGTGATAGCATGACGAATGACAGGGCAGAATGGAAGAAAAAAACATGTTGCGCCGACCCCAAATAACACGGGACAAGGGCACGAAGATGATGATGATTTAGTACAATCAAATCGATAAAAAGTCTTAAAATACAATATAAAGAAATTTATGAAATTGCAGCCTTAAATCCAACCTGAAATAGTTTTGATAACACTTTTTCCCCATAAATTATATTTTAAAACTTTTTATCTGGCTGTACTAAACTGTGTGTGTCGAATCGTCAGTGAAAAAATTATTGAAATGAAATGTATCAATTCGGGCACTGGGTCTGAATCGACAGTAAGAAGGTTAAACATCACACTACACTTTTTTTTTAAATCATCTAATAACTTGTCCTGCTTTATAGTGGAGTGGCAGGGCGTGTCAGACTTTTACTGACTAAAACCACACCTATGTCCTTTAGTTGCCCTTTGCGTTCTAGGACCACTTCGCTCCTTAGAAATTCCTAGTGGCCCTAGTGGTCATAGGCCATGCTGCCCCCTACGTTTTGCTGACATCTCTTTGATGACTCAGGTTCGTTCCAGACGATTACCGGACGACCAAACAGTGATCCGCCCAGCCGTACCAAAATTATATGAGCGTATAATAGAGTTCTTACTCGACTCTACTCCATGAATTCCTTACCTTGGCAACTTCTCCGAGGGAGGAGGAGGCACGCGCGCACACGGGCACGCGGATCGCGTCAAGCACTGCACGGCGCAGCAGGAGATTAGCCATGTTGCTGTGGAAATAAAAATATATGTCATTAGGAACCAATGGCTAACCCTCTGGGTAATACAATGCGTTCCAAATAAGAATAGGATCGATTGTCATGTTGTGACGTCACGTCATACTGTCAAATCGCAAGAAAATGGGCCAAAGAACTCAGTGATGATCAAAATTTAAGAACTGGATTCTGATTAAAGTTTTTTCGTTCACAGTTCATAAATAAATTAAATTTTAAAAATTTCTTGTTTTGATCACCCTATTAATTCTTCGATTTGACAGTATGACGTGAAGGTGAACATGGTAATCGATCCTATTCTTATTTGGAACGCATTGTTCAGACCTGGGGCCACCACATGCTAAAATGTCAAGCATGCGAACGAGAAAGAGGGATGGAGTTATATAACCTATATGTATACATATATTATAGCACCACATCAGAATCTCAGACCTAAACTGAACTGTTAAAGGGTAACAGTTCAGTTTAGGTCTGAGATTCTGATGTTACATTAAAAACTGAGCAGGGCAGCTTAGTAAAACAGCGTTCACCGCATCGGAATCGAAGCGTACACAGTGTATTTACAAAATGCCGATAGGGTGCGTCTACTGCATTCGGATTTTGCATCGGCAATTTCCGATCCAGTACACGCTGTACCATACAAATCAATGTAAAGCAGCGAGTCCGTTTGCTGCATACGCTCAGATCCCAACGCAGTGGACGCTTAGCTTTATTGGGAAAGTCAATTCGTATTTTTTACAGTCAGTGTTAATTAATTGATTGACATATTGACCTGTCAATCAATTAATTATCCATCTGGAATAACCACCTGATATCTTCATTTAGAGAATAATTTTGGAATTTAGTTAGTTTTTTCATACAAATACTGCCAGTATCCATTTTATGATAGCGGAAAGGAATATCTGTCACTTTAAAATATATAATATATTGCATTTTCGGTCAACGGATTAATATACAATGCTTTGTATGACAAATAGAATCCATAGATATACAACAAATTATTATCCATAGGTGATACAATATATTATTGTACCTATGCTGGCTTGTTATATGACCAGGAAAATGTTTAAACAAATATTATTATAGGTATATTCTACCTACCTATTCTTTTAATTTTATTTCAGGCATCTCATCAAGTAAAATCAGGTGAACGTATTTCAAATGGATGGACAAAACTTTGAACTAATAGAATTATCTTATTAGTTCTGATTTTCATGCCATTTGAACATTATTTTAAGTGTGTGTTACTGACTATGATTATGATTCAATATAGTCTATATGTGCCATACACTATGAACAGACTTAGATTTAAATCTGTGGCACACTTTTTTATGATACCTAAAGTATCACAAAAATATTAAAATTTAAGTACCACTAGATTATTAAAATAAGGTAAACTCAAAAATAATATACTTGTTCATTCACATTTTGAGTATGTTTTTAACTTTTTGAGTACCGTAATTAGAGACACAATACAAAAGCCAATGAGCGAGCAAACGCAGGTGTTCGCTTGGAGTTTAGTGAATTAATAAAATGAAGTTCCAATAAAAAGAAACAATACTGAGAAATGATAGTGCGGTATCATAGTATATTCCCAAAAAAAATATGTTATTGTTTATAATGATATTGATTTTAAAACAATATTGTTAAGAATTCATTTTTCAAAATATTTATCATTAAGTTTTAAAGTTTTCACTGATTGTTTGAACATTTTTAGGCACCTATCATTCATAAACATTATTGTTCATTCAACAAACATTGCTTGTCTGCATAAACTCTTTTTGATTGTCGGAATCAGATTACAAACGTATGTAGGTGAATTTTAAAACTATTATCTTATAGATAAAGTATGCTTAGTAGAAGTTATACGTAGAAGATAATGATTGATTTTAAGAAAAATATCCACCTGTGTGTGGTTTCATTTTTTATTATGAGTTATGTTTTTAACATAACACTCTTTATCTTTTAGGCTTCCTAAGTTCTACATAAGTATAACCTGTATAACATACCGAAAAGAGTATTTTATGTTCAGTATAAAAAAAAACTATAATCTAATAAAGTCGAAGTTTCTATCCGGTATACGTTGTACCACACATTTGTTTCAATACAGGATAATTTTGTTGAAAATATTTGACATAAGAGGTTATATCCGCAGTGATCAATAGGAAGAGTTACATAACATCATGAACTTCATAGCTACGTATATCCACTACTATGATATAACGAAAGGAAACAATTAACTACTCTTCACATTTACGAAACTTCAAGAAACAATTGAAGATATGATGGATTTAGGAAATAAAGTAAAATTCATATTTGGAATCCACTTACGTATTTTTGACAACTTACGACTGGAATGTTTTTATTCGCAACTTACCTTTTTATAAAAGCAACAACACCAATAAGTAACAAAACGATAAGTAACTGAACACAAAAAACAATATTTTTTAATAAAATAAGGTTTCTTTACCTCGAAAATGTGGTTTCTCGCTTGAAAAATAATCTTATCACCACCAAGACTGAAAATTTAGAGCGCAGGCGACATCTGCCGGAAAGTGAGGTAAGTAATTCACAATTGATTTTTATGTTTCGTTGTACGCATTTTTCCTATAATAATAATAAGATATTCATAAACCTAATACAAAAAAGAGACATATCAATAAGCAAATATATTTTATGAAGTTTAATCTTAAATTCTTATTAAGATTAAATTAATATCATACATTGACGGTGGCGCCACCCCAAAGTAATGATGGATCAAACCACAGACATCTAAGGGTCACCGCACTCGGGCCACCGGCCACAACCACAAAACGTCGCCACCGGCATATTTCCTGTAGGTTTCATACATTTTATATGGATTCGCCGCACACGGTTGACGCCGGTGGCCGCCACACGCTACAAATCGCCGCTGGTCGCTTCTTGTGGCCCGAACCGGCCGCTAAACTTCGATACAAAACGCCGTCACACGCCAATCGTGCATTTAAACCTTCTTCGTCAGAGTTTATTATGATATTGCGCCTATGGGTTAAAAAAGTAGCAGCCACCGGCCACAAGTGGCTTATGGCCGCTTCTAGCTTCTCGTGGCGGCGTTTGTGGCTATGGCATGTGGCCCATGTGCGGTGACACTAAGAGTATTTATTTTTTTATAGACTCTTTATAAGTTTGTGGATCAAACACCGTATACATTCATGCACAGAGTACTTTGTAACATCTTTCATGTTAGAAACACGCGCGAACGCCGGCGTTCGCTAGGGGTTTGAGTGAATTTTGATCATGCTGCATGCAGCTCTACTTGACTGCAAGACGAAGGCCTTCTTTTTTACCTGACTGCAAGAAAGCTGCAAATTCTGTACGTCATCTGTTTCTGTAGGTATGTAGTTATAATATAACTATTTACCTACCTTTTAGATTGCGGCACAATAACGTGGGACAAGGGCAGGAAGATTATAATTTATAGGGGAAACTGGTCACCCTTTCGCGGGGCACATTCGTACAGTAAGTATAATAACAAAAACTAAACGGTACACAAACACGTCTTTGGTTGTGGGCATAGGCATACTGGCCATGTTACTAGTGGAGCTTCGCGCCAGTGGCACAACAATGAAAAAAATAAAAAGAACAATAAATTCGCAATATACATATTTTATTAAATTACAAAGGATAGGTGGATTGATGTTAATAAGCTGATGACTTAAAGGGATTTCTTCGAAGATCCGATTGTTGCGATAAAACAAATGTCCAAAGTAGATGTTAAGTTGTGTTAAACGTAGTTAAGAACATCACCTAGCATTGCCGTAGTATTTTTTTTTCTCGTATAAGCGTAGAGGTGATTGGCTGTCATTGCTTACGTGAAGAAATGGAAACAAATTATTATTGTCTACGCATAAACCTACCCTAAACACAGCCATGTGAGCGATAAGGGGCTTACTTACAAGTCCTGCCTACTTAACTGGTATAGATAGCCCAGCGTCTCGACGATCGATAATGCCTCGTGTTTGATAGTGTTGGGTCGTAGTAGACGTAGATGTTTTAGCATTTTGAGCTGCTGCATCAGCCACGGCCTCATGAAACAATTTCAAAAGATCATTTCGAGAAAATATGTCCAAAAGACTACCAGTAGTACTGTTTTGTCTAAAGGTCGCGTCTTTATATGAGTCCTTTTTCTTTTTCTCTTTCTTTATCTTATTGATCTTCTTAGTAGTGCTAGTTAGGTCAATTTGCTTAATTTTACTATGTGACTGATCGCCAGCGAGATTATAGTATATATCATCATCATTACCACCATTATTAGCACTTTCCTCTCTCTCAAATACTATTTCAACCGTATTTTCTATTGATTCTTCTTCGCTTTGTTGTTTTTCGAGTATATTGTTTTGTGGTTTCGATAATTTTTTTTCTATTTTGTGTTGAACCTCTTTGGGTTGAACGACCTCTTCAGCTTCATAAGATTTCTCTTCAGTATCAGATGCTAATAGTTCTTGTATGTCAATATCATCAATAAGTTTGGCAATGTTTTGCTCCGCTTGCACCTCTTCGTCATTCTGTATGGATGCCACTGATGTCGGCGTAGTGTATTCTGTTTCTTCACTTTGTGCTTCCAACTCATCAAAGTTGTCTATTGTAGTTACCATTCTAACTGATCCCTTTTGATCTTCAGGAAACTCGTAATCGGTAGCAATGTCTTCCTCGATATCCGCTTCTGTAGTTGATGCAGTAGTCGGCTTGACGATGGCAGACCTGGCAATATCTCTTGTAGTTGCTTCGTTAGATTTTTCTGGTTCAGATTCAAATTGATCTAAATATTCTTTTACTTCTTCGCTACCAAACATTGTAGTTATAAATTCTTTGAAAATGTCATTTTCATCTAAACTTCTCAAGGCGTCTGAACTCGGGATAGGAGAAGCTGGGCCAGGAGATTTAGTGATTGGAGTGACTCTGAATATCTTCTTCGTACTTACTATGAAACTATCTCCGTCGTAGATCTGCCTGGTAGGCCTCAGAGTAGTACTCCTCCCACCTTGTGGCGTTTCCTGAAATTGCATAAATAATTATCTCTTATACTTTGTTGTTCACAAAAACATACAAATACAAAAATAAAATTTACGCGCAAAAGTGTGTTTAGCCCCAGCATTTGAGTTTTCTTGAATGACGATTTTAGTGAAACTTGTCAATTCTTTATTATGTATTTAATTAAACTATTAAGGGCCGATTTCTGAATTGAGTATTTTGTGTTAAGATCTACTCAAACCCTACTTTAAACACCCAAATTTTGACTGATTTTCAGGCAAAAGTAGAGTGAGAAATACACAACATCAAAATAAAAAAAGAACTTGAAACTCTCTCTCTCTCTCTTCTTCAACTTGAATTTTAAGATTGCGTCAATTCACACAAATAAATTGTTTTTCTTTCTAAATGCTTAATTCAGGGATCAGAAGTAAATCTACCTTGGCTTTTATGATTTATATTGAAGTAAGCTTTTTGTTTAATAGAATCCAGCTGAGTAGCAGCATTTTATATGAAACGACTGCCTATCTATCCTCCATAACCCAGTAACACTAAACCCTTTAGGAAGAATGGTGCAAGATGTTCTGGCTGCTGAATTTTTGTAACTACCGATGACTTACAACTCGTTAAACCAGCTTTGATGGCAAACCGTGCTGCTGTTTTTGCTAAACCAAAACGCTCACTTGAATTTAAACTAATTAACGATATTAAAACACTGACCATTTCTAAGATGCCTTCAATCCAGTCAGTATAATAGCCGAGCTTGGTGAAGACGGTAGGCGCGTCAGGGGCGCCACAGTTCGGGGCCCCAAAGCTGACGACTCCCATCAGCTTACCACCCACAACTCCTGGGCCACCAGCATCTCGCTGTCACAAAAGTATCCTTGTCAAATTAAATAAGAAAACACCAAAGAAGCAAAGGATGGATTGTATGAAAGATGAAATGGTTGGAAAAGAAGTGTCTGTTGTAATAACGGTGAATGGAGATGTGTAGATACGGAAGATCAAGACATGCTGTGCCGATCCCGTATAAATTGTATTTATTAATTTAATAGTTTATGTAAACACATTTAATATAAGACGAAGAAGAAGGAAACAGAAAAACTAAGTACAAAGGTTACGCTTATTTCTAAAGAAATCTCTTCCAGCATACATGCGAAAGGAGTGTTGGATAAAAAAGATGTTATGTAGACACCGTGTGTACACCGTGTGTACTAGGAAGAAAAGAAAAGTAGGTTGTTCAATGTTCTGTCGTCGAGGTACCAAACGTTGAATTTGGAATTTAACTGTCGAATAATTGGGTGAATGGCTAAACTGAAGATCACTGGCCCGAGGGGATCACCTTGCTGACAGCCAACAGCGGATTCTAAAAGGTGGTCCCGATATAGTAATTTAGATGGATGTCTATAACATTGCCAAAAGAAAACTAAAAATTTGGGGTACTTCTTTTTTAGAATCTGCCAGCAAGGTGTCCCTATTAACCGAATTGAAGGCATTTTTTATATTAACCTTCAGGATGACCCCTCCTAAACTAGAATTTAGATTGAAATAATATAACATATAAAAAAGACATAGTGAGGGCAGGGAGATGTTGACGGTGATGAAATAAATTATGATATTAAAGCCCTACACGGACCCGATGCAGACCAATATTCTCTTCATACTTAACATCCGTAACCTGGCTGCGTTTGGGCGACCTCTTTGGAAAAACTGAAGGTTGTCTGTGTAATTATGGACGAATTTATCATGACGAATAACTACTTGAGATTTATCATGAGGTATGGCACGATTGAAATTTATTGAGCATGTCACCGTCCAGGAGAATCTATATCTATTCGTCATATTATCTCTGGTTGTTCTCTTCTAGCTTACTTGCACATGCACAACCTTGTAGTCAGGATTATCAATTAGTATGTAGCTTGCTCTGAAAAGCTTTTTTGTGGATTTGGACAACTCCAATTACAAGTAGATCCATCCGATCGTCGTAGACTCCGTTCTACAAGAAGATGTGTGTGCCCGACTCAGTTCTCGATAATGACAATATCACATATACTTCATTGTAGTTAACTAAACGTAATAAAAATCTTTTAGATAAAAGACATGACAAGATTGACCTAAACAGATGGAGTATAGATTATTTTAGATTCTTAATACCTATTTGTAATAATGTACCTACATTTCATAATTTTCCTTAAACTTACGTTACATGCACCACCCCCTTTGGACAAGAATCCACCGCAAAAATTCGTGCGGGTCACGAACTCCCTAAAATAATATTATAAAATATTGTAATAGGCAAATATGAGATCATCCTATTGGATGCGTACCTACTAATTATGAAAAAATAAAAGACAAACCAAATAAATTACATATTAAAAAAATTAATTAATTAAATAGTTTATTTCTGTAACTGTCTTGTACAATATTATTCTGTGGCTAGAACCTCCCAGGAAGCATGTAGTAATGCTTGTATTGGGTGGTTCTGCTCCTCCCTCGGATCAACATATTTTGGCAAACTAGATAACTAAACTATTTTAAGTAAATATAAACAAGTACACAATGAATGAAAAGTTAGAGATACTGGTATGACTTCTCTTTATGTGTGTGTGTGCATGAGTGTGTGGTGTGTGTGTGTGTGTGGTGAGTGTGTGTGCGTGTGTGTGTGTGTGTGTCTATATGATAGTTAGAACATACTATTTCTCATATAGGATGTGTGAATTTGACTCCAAATTAGGAGACTTCTAGCCCTACGATGTAATATCTTGGGATCGGGAAGTACCACTAGAAGTCACGAATATTGTCTAGAGTTCGTATTTGAATAATCAGGTATACATAAAACATATAGGTATACAGGAACACTATTAACTCGACGTATTCCCGGCAGGAGGTGATAACTAATTCTAGGAAAAACGCAAAAAAGTAAAGCTTCCTCGGTTGCTTCATTGTTGCAAGAAGGTGTTGTATGACGTCCTGCCAGAAATATGTTGAGTTACAAATAAACCTGTGTAAATTACACTCACTTAGAATAAACCTCTTGACATTCCCGTAATGGGTAGAAGTCGAGTATTGCATACGCTAGACGATTTTTCCAAATATTTAAAACTATATTGGAGCTCTGAAAAAAAAAACAATAATTGGAAAAGCATCCTGAGCTACTGCCGAATAACTCCTGAGATTTTTAAGATCACATACGGACCAAAAATATACTGCAAGTATCTTTACTGCCCTCGTATTTTGTTGTTAAACCTGTTCTTTTTTCTAAAAGGTGCCTACTTCAGCGTATCATACTTAGTTTTCAACTCTAGAAAAACCACTATAACAAAACCACTTACGTGTCTAGCACCCCAACCGATGATGGTGATGCCTGGAGTATATTCAGACAAAGGCTGAGGGTTCCTATCAAAATCAATCTTCTTAATTTTCGATACACGTTTCCCAAACTTCAAAACTCTGACCAGACGCATGAGAGCGAGGTTGTTTCTCAAATTCTTAGGGTTGTATTCTGGATGGAAGTAGACCTCTAGGATAGGGATATTTTCCTCTCCTCCCTCGTATAAATTGCTACCAACTTGAACTGAAAGAAAGGCTGGGTTCTCCCTGAAGAAGCGGTTGTTCCAAGCTCTGAAGGATATAAAAAAAAACAATTAGAAACATGCTGTAATAACGGACGCGTAGAAAGGGACAAGACATGTAGGACAAGGTAGACTTATGACCTGGTGAGAGCCGCAGGCATATATGTTGGATGGATCATGGACTGTACTGGAAGATGTAGTGAAGCTCAGGAGGGCTATGTCCAGTATTGGACCTCTTTCTTATGTCTCTACAGCATTCCCCCTAACTCAAACTATACTGAAAGCATACAGTTGCAAACATGACGCTGAAGTGATGACCAGGTCTGATTTGATGATGGAGCCGCCACATTGGAACTTCTTGAAGAACTGGATGCTCGCCATGAAAGGGAACCGCTTGATCGTTTCTTTACGTCCTTCGAAAATACGTCGAGTAGCACCAGGACCTGTAACGTAAGTCATAAATATAATTAAGTATAATCACATAATTAAAAGCTTGGAACAAAGAAAGAAAAAGAGAGTGGGGCAGACTCTTCTGTTTGATTTAAATATAATATTTGGCGTGTCGAATAGAATGTGATACAAAAATTAACAAAAACTGAATTATACTTACTCCAAAATTCATCGTTATTCAAAAGATTTACATCTGTTAAGTTACTTTCTTGGCTTGCTTTTATAGAGTTTTGCATACGATCAGCCAAATATAAATGATTCAACACTTGTGTATTTATATCAAACTTTGCATCATTAGTAGCAAAGCCATACTTAAATTTTAAATACTCAAGTTTTCTTATAAACGTGTCTATATGTGCAGTTACACATTCATCTTCTGTTGGGTAGTAGCTTTTATTATCTTCATTTAATACTTCATTTAATTGAGTAATAAAATGTTGTGTGTTGTTATCGATGTTATCAACTCTCGCTAGTTTGGCAATTTTCTTCAGATGGTCGTCATCTTCAAAGGTGATGGTGACAAAAAAGTTGTGGATTGCTGCGAACTCCCCAAACCTAGCTTTATGCTTACCGTAATCAAGTTTGAGGATGGAGAATATACTATTGACAGTCTTTCGGACTGCCGCCTCAGTAATAGCCAAATCCTTGTCTTCCTCCGGAAGTTCAACAAGGCTCTGGACTTGGATAACAATGATCAAAACAATGAAATATAAAATAATATTCTTGGTGGAATACATATAAAGAAAGATACTTTTATTGTATGAAAAAAAAAAGTGTAATTCAAAATAATAATGGAAGATTTCACAACGGTATCAAAATGTTTTTGTGTTTAAAGTAGTTGCTCAATATATTGAAATATGTTTTATGGCGTTTGTTTTATTTCCTTACTATTGAGAAATCGCCCGTAAAGAAATTGCCAAACCAGGCAATAAATATTTAAATTGAAACAGATTTTATGCGATGATTACTTTACAGTTAATTCAAACTTTTTGTTGTATACACCTAAGTCAATCTGTATTTGTAATTATATAAGTTATTTTAATAGATATAAAATGAAGTTAATTGCAATCATTGTGTTTCTTATTCCTGTGGTGGTAGCTAGACATAATCATAGGACAGTTCTTGAGAGTATATTAAAGTCCAAAGATAACTTGTACGCAAAAGTAGACAATGATGTTCAAAACGTGATGAACAACCTGTTCGACGATCTGAACTTGGCACCGAGCTTTCTTGAAAAATCGAGAATCAAATTGTTGTTAACAATGCATTATGATTTGAATAATATGGCGGAGCAAAATTATGATGTATTCGAAAAGATGATAGAAGCTGCCCGATCTACTGGTAATGAAAGTTCAAAAGGATTAGCATTATTTAAGCTAATAAGAAAAACGTTAGATGATGAATTTTCAAACCTGTCCGTAAAACAAAATAATAAGTTACATAAAAACGCCATTTCCGATACTGTAGACAAAAGAGCTGCAAGTATATCATCAGAAACAGAGACCTCTTTGGAAAATATCAGTCCATCTGATACTGTGTTTGCTGATAGTAAAGAATTTAAGAAATTCATAAAGGACTTTATAAAAAAAGTTGATAAACTAAACGAAACAGATTTCTCTAAATCTACACCGTTGTTACCGCCCATTGAAGAAGATACTACACAACCTTATAATGATGTTTGGGGTAAGTAATTAAAAAAATTAAAGATTTTATTATTATTTTTTTTATAATCAAGACATTTTTATTATCACTATTTTTTATTTTTATTTTATTTACTTTTTAATGATAATTGTTATTTTATTATTAGTTTTACATTCATAATTATTAGTTTGACATTATAATAATTGACATTTATAATTATTAGTTTGACATTCTAGACGTTTAATTTTATTTTGACTTTTATAATTATTTGACTTAAAGACACGCTAGAATGATATTATTATTATTTGTATTGTTTTGGAAATATTTGCATGCCATTGTCCAGGGCAAACATGACGATTTATATTGTGTTAAACATCTCTTGCATACTGACAATTTACTTTGTAATGTATGTATTGTACTCATGTTTGTGCAAATAAAAGATTATGATTATGATTATGATGATTATGATTAGACCTGTTACCAAACTCCAAAAAATTTTTAAAAATTTTTCAACGAACAATTCGAAGTGTAAAATGTAACTTACCTGGATTATTACCGATAATAGCCGATAATAGCTGAGGTGGATTGGGACTGCCTTGTTTTGACAGAGTGCTGGTTGCCATCAACCTCTTTTCTACCCTCCTTGGATGGATATGAAAGTTTTGCCACTACTAACAACCTTAGTCAGAATGAAGGAGTTGTTGTGTACTACAAGAACAGTTTGCTTATCTCAATTGAGGAACCCGGGATTGAGGACGCAAATTGTCTTGTTATTACCTTAAATAGTGATACAGTAGCCTTGGCCATTTATAGGCCCCCTGGGTACAGAAATATTGATAACTTTTTACAATCTCTTAATCAGATACTATTAAAATACTCATCTAAGCAAAATATTATATTGTTGGGGCACATTAATATTAACATTGCCGAACTCAGTACTGACAGCAATATTTTCTCTAGATATGATGGCATTCCACGGTATGATGCCAGCGTACACATCACCCACGCACAATAAAACATGTTTGGATCACATCTTTCTAAAGACTAAACTCACAGCTCGTTGTCTTATACTCCAAACAACAATTACAGATCACAATAGTGTTATTTATACATAGCTAGCCTTCCAAAACAAAAACCTACTAAAATTGTTAATTATTTAAACCACACCCTTCTAAATGCGGAACTTGAAAATTTAAATACGCAATTAAAACTGTCAACGAGGCTGCTAATTTCTTTCACAGTATTGTTCATACGGCTATCAAAAACAACACCAAAGAAGTCAATATATCAATTAGGAAGAAAATTCTAAAACCGTGAGATAACCCCAGGCATTCTAAAGTGCATTAAGAACCGTGATAATCTATATAAAAAAGTAAAGAAAAACCCAGAGAATAAAATATATAAAACTACATACATAAGATACCGAAAATTTTGTTCATCTTTACTAAAAAAACTTAAAAGAGATTATGAGAAACTACAGTTCCAAAACGCAGGAATAAATTGGAAAATAGTCAAATAGATAACATACTTAATTAAACTCAAAGATAGCCCGATTGAACTTATAAACACTAGTGACCCCCGAAATTCCGTAAATAATGTTAACCAATACTTCGCAAATGTTGGCAAAACTTTAGCAGAAAAAATTATTAGTAGTAATCTGCGAACTGAACCCAACACTTCAAATTTGTGTAGCCGCCCTTAAGTTGTCTGCTACCAACGGATGAAGAAGAGATTAGGACATTGATAGCAGGGTTAAAGAGTGATTGTTCGGTTGGTCAAGACAAATTTGGCATCTAGTGACATCTTGAAATCAAATATTGATATTCTAACATTATTTAGCATACGTCTGTAATTTGTCTCTCACAACCGGTATATTCCCGAAGATCTATAAGGTCTCGAGTTCACCCGATATATAAAAGTGGTGACAGAGGCTGCGTCAATAATTATAGGCCAATTCCAATTCTCAATTTTAGAGCGAATCATTAACAGAAGACTTCTTAGCTATTTGAAAAGTAAAAATCTTCTCTCACAAGCACAATTTGGTTTCAGAGCCATGAGATCCACCGCCGACGCAGTGTTAGAACTTATAGATTACATAGTTAACAACATGGATTCAAAGAGGAAAACCATTGGAATATTCTTAGATTTAGCAAAGGCCTTTGACGCAGTCTCTGTCCCTATTCTGCTTAAAAAATTCGAAAGGCTGGTGTTATCCGGGATCTTCAATTAAAACTTTTTGAAGATTTCCTGAATGACAGAATACAATGTGTTAAATTCCGGAAACATTACCAGTGAAGAGATCTCAGTGACTTTTGGAGTTCCTCAGGGCAGGACGTTGTTCCCAGTCTATATGAATGATATAAATGTCAGCTAAGTCTTCCCGATTCCAAAATTATCGCGTTTGCGGATGATACAGCCTTACTTTTCAGTGGTAACTCTTGGCATGAAATATTTGCCAAGGCTCAGACAGGCGTAAATACAGTGACCAGTTGGTTAAATGAGAATTTACTTATGATAAATGTAGAAATAACTACTTACACAGCGTTTTCAATTAAAACTAATGACAAACCTGATTCCTCTTTAAGCATTGTCGTCCATTCGTGCCCAAATGCAAATCACATAAGTTATCAGTGCCCTAACCTTAAAAAAACTGAATCCACCAAGTATTTACACGTAATTATTGACAGAAATTTTAAATTTTACGATCATATTAATGTTCTATCAGCGAGAGTCCGTAGACTAATAGTAATATTTAAAGCCTTAAGAAGCACTGAATCAAAATTTATTTTAAAATCTGACTACTATGCTCTCTGTCAGTCTCAGCTTGAATATTGTATTACTACATGGGGTGGAACATGTAAAACTCATCTTCTAAAAGTTGAGAGAGCACAAAAAGCACTCCTAAAGGTGAGCTTGTTTCTTCCTTTTTATCACCCAACAGCTCTCTACTCAAAATGGAAGGTACTTTTTGTGAGACAACTCTTCATTTTGATAACGGTTATGAAACCGCATTCCCTAATAACTTATGAACCAGAAACAATCAGAAACAAACGTCGTAAACACCAAATCTGCTCGGCATCGTCATTCAAAACTAAGTTTGCACATCGTTTTTTTTGCTACCAGGGTTCTTTCAACGATTTATCCCTTACCAAAAATCTAAATCTTCAGTTTCAAATAAGTTATTAAATGCGGATTATAGTTTTACAGAAAAGCTACGTCAGTCAAATAAAATTAGTACAATATAAGTTCATAACTTACGCCACAACTCTCAGATGTCATTAGACACGCAAATCAAACACACAGAATTAGGCACTCTTAATATTTTTTTTTGTTTTAGCTTCGTTTTTACCTTCAAAATTATAATTACTTATTTTTGTTTTTTATTATTGTAACTTTTTACCAACAACCTCATATTATAACGTAACTTTTGAAAAAAAATATGGTGTGGGGACCTGGTGATATGCAAAACAGGTATTTTATGCCTAACTCAAATACCAGCTCCTCACATTGTTACAACAAACAGAATTTATGTAAAACCTAGAATAAGTTTATCATTGTGAGGAGAAATAAATAATTTTATTATTATTTCGTTATGAGTTATTGTATCTCAGAACCCTGGGGTCCTGGACCTTTGGAAGGCGTACGAGGAGTCGAAACCAACTCACAAAGGCCCTTTATACGCTTTCAATGGAACGTGATACCAAACGACGATTTTCCCTGTACGCGCTATGCTAGTGCACCCAAGCACAACCCTCGGTTGGTGAAAAACTATTGCGACATATGGAAAACAAAGGGCTATGGTTTTTGGAGTCTTAAATGGACTGGTAACCTAGAACTATATTTAAACTATGACCCCTGCCTGAACAATGTTATTAATACCTATCAATGAAATATGACTTGCACACTCAACAAATGGGCCCCCAAAAATCGCCGCTAGCACGAAGTGACGTAGCAACAAGAGGGCAACATATCCTGATGTGCTTGAGGAGTGGCAAAGTATACCACGGCTATCAGGACAATCCCGGAAGTACGGTCGAGATCCATACCAGCACCTTACTGGACTATACATCCTTCTCCCGAGCACGTTTGCTCTTGCGAATCTCTTCTCAAGCCAGCTAATAAAGGCAAGAAAGAGGTGGGAGCTCTGTTCCTCGTCAGTGTTTACTACAGCCGACCAATAAAGGCAAGCAGCAGATGAGGAACAAGATTTCTCCCGGTAGATTGGGTCCGTGGGGTCGCTAATGCAGATCAGTTCGCCACAAAACTGTTCTGCGGATTGTATCTCTTTTAGTCTGGCCCTAGGCATGCTACGGCAAAGCAAACTCTACCGAGGTATAAACCTAGGGTTTATAGGAGCGCGCAAGCCCCACCACGATGTCAACGTAGAGATACGGCGATGGGGTTATAATTATTATAGTTATTCTTAAAAAGAAGAAAAATGATTTTTTTGTATATACCACCACCATAAGAAATATGTACATAATATTTCTTATGGCCCTCATCAAAAAGCATAAAGTCTCACAAAATTAATGGAGTATAGCCCACTCCATTAATTTTGTGAGACTAAACTCTAAACTCCATGTCCAAACATGGAGTTTAGAATCAGAAATGAAGATTGTATCTGCAGAAGAAACAAGATTACCGTCTTAGCCCAATGAATTGCCAAACTTAAGTGGCACTACCACTTAGCAGGGCAAATTAATCGACGGGACCGAAAGATAAAAGGTGTACTGACGACCGCGAATCGAAAAACGCAGTGATGGAAGGCTGCCACGTGTAGTGTGAAAGTGAAACCCGGGGCCCTGGGACGAAGGCAAAGAAGTAACAGGAGTGGGTTTTTAGTCAGTAAAAGTCTGACACTATCTCCCGCTCCGCCCAAGAGCGAGATTTGTTATAAGATGATTTTC